>CM046352.1:22599045-24054045 GCA_025403435.1 Artocarpus heterophyllus
AGCACAGATTGTAACTTAGCATCTTGGAAACATAAAGTAATAAATGGCTGGGAATAATATTATACAGATATGGAATCCATTCCTTCCCTATGGAAGTTAGAAAAATAGTTCTCTTGAGTGATAATTCAAGGTTTGAACAATAGAGCGCTCGTTCATAATAAGATTATGAATTAATTGTTCATTAGAGAATTATTGGAACTCAAGGATAAAGAGGTAATAAGAGAGGTAAACGGAAATTGAACCTAGCTCTTATTATGAACTATTTATGGAGGACTGACTTATATGTAATGATTATATCAATGGACTACTCGTTAATTTTCTTTGAGTAATTATACTATAATCTCAAGAGTTCAGTTTCAGGTTTTTAGTGGAGTAACACTGAAACTAATAAATTTGGCACATTAATTAAAGAGTTTAATTAAATGTCAAATTTATTGGAGTTTAGGTTATAGGTCCCCAATACCACCTCTGTAACACTATATTGGAATTTGCATAGAATGAATTATACATGTATAATTCAGAATTTTTGAATTCTGAATTAATTTTTCACACTTGAATTATTAACGTGACACAGAAAAAATGTTCTCTGTGACACATAATGTAAAGTGATAAATGTTATCACATTTAACTGAGCATTAGTTGATTAATTGATTATTGTTAAAATCTATTATTAAATAAATGTGATTTATTTTTGAATCTAGATTTGGATATATATATATATATGGTTTTGAACCATATCTTTTTATATATATTTATAAGATTTTATAATATATTAATATATATATATATATTAATATAATATTAAAAAAAAAAAAGAAAAAAAAAAAAGAGGAAAGCCGTGAAGTTTCACGCTTTCCCCACACAACACACACACATATATATTGACCATTTCGGTCAAAAAGTCAAAAGCAAAAAAAAAAAAAAAAAGAAGCCAATTGCTTTCTTTATTTCACGGAAACTAATATTCATATGTATGTGTGGAATCCGGAAAGAAGATCCGGGAGAAACAAACGGGAAAAGAAAGAAAAGAAGATTCGGGAGAAACAAACGGGAAAAGAAGAAAGAAGAAAAAGAAAGGAAAAGAAAAGGGAAAGAAAAATGACTAATGGCTCAGTTATAAAAAGGAAGAGATAACAGTTATCTCAATAATTTTTATTCACATAATTTTTAGAGAGAAAAACTGAGAGTTCTTCTCTAAAGAAAAAGGTCTGCTATCTCATGTGTTGAGTACATAGCAGATTCAGAAAAGTGTGAGGAAAATTCATTCTTGCAGTTTGACGCCCACTCGTCTTTCCATTGGTGTGGAGGCCTGGTTTGGAAGATCGTGGTGTCAAAGAGGAAAGCTATGATACCCTAATAGTCTTCAAAAAGGTTAGTAAAAATTCTTAAAGCTTTCTGTAATTAAAATTATATATCTATTCCCGATGAACAAAATTTTCAGAAAATTTTTGTTTGTCAACGATCCGTTCCTTCCGCTGCGTTTCATGTTTTAATTCCAGCAAATGGCATCAGAGCGGGTTATAGCATATATAATTTTAATTAAACATGATTTTATTTTGATGATATCATGTTTTTGATGCATGTTTGTGGGCACTTTGCATCTTTATTAATTTTTATTCATGTGATGAATGGTTGTTTAATGAAAGGATTTTTGGTCGTTAATTATATGGTCCTTTTGGATTAATAATTTTTATTTTCAGTTTGATTAGATCAATCTGTGTAAACCCATAAAGGGGTATAGGCTTTTTGTAATTTATTATCATTATTTTTTCTTCTCTCCTCTCTTTCACTTGCTACACGTGGAGCGATGAAGAAAAAGATGTCCATTGGATTTTTTGGCCCAGTTGAGAACTATGGGCCTATCAGATTTCAAAGGCAATCCAGCAAATCGTTGCACAATAAACCATTTGATGAAGACCACAAAATTGGAGCAGGGAATTATGTATAAATTACAAGAAGACCCCTGTAATTTTATTTTTTTTATTTTTATTTTTTGGGTTGTAATTTTAATTATCCAAAAGGACCCGGTCAAAAATTCATTGTTTATTTTCATTTTTATTTTCATATGATGATTGAGATAACATGTTCATGCAGGATAACATGTCATCTAGGAAAGTGCCCACTTATAGTTATTGTAACATGACATGCATACACTTAGCATATTATTTTTATAAAGGAGTTTATAAAATGAATTAATATGTGTTAGCATTAATTTAATAAGATTAAATTAATTGGGTTGGTTTTATAGAAACTTAATTTATTAATCAACCAAATAATGTGAATTTAGTTTTAACAGTTAAGACTTGGTAAAATTCACATTAATTCTAAGTTATCTAATTTTAAATTGTTTAATATTTGGTAACTTAGACAATTCATAATAAATTTAGATTTTTAGAAAATCTGGTAATTTATTTAAGTGTAAATAGAATGAGATTCTATTAACACATAATATAATCTAGTTATTAAAAATTGTTTTTAACTACTAGAATTATGAAACATATGATGTTTTATAAGATAAAACACATCTTCTAAAATAATGAGTGGGAGAAGGTAATATGACAATATAACATGCGGTCTCCACTATTAGTACAACACCGTGAGATTTAGGTGGCGCCTCGCGACGCTTTGATTTCGTCCTCCCTACGGAGGGTGTCCATTTAAATCAATATCAAGGTTGGCTTCCTTAAGATAGGATTTTATAATGTATTTCAAAATTGACCTACCCTACGGCGGCAATTTTGAGTTAAGTTGTTAAAATCCAAAATAGTGGGTTACACTCATAAAGACATAATTAAATTGTTAATTATATCTTGACCAAAATAAACGGTTATTAATAAATATAGAAAATATGAGATATTTTGAATATATTTATTAATTGAGAATGTCTCAATTCAATTCATAAATAATTTGACCTACCCTACGGCGGCACTTTATTTATTAAAATTGAATAATCGTGGAATTAGTAAAATATTTTTTTTGTGTTTTTCATATGCATCATGCATCACGTTTACTATTCCAAAACATATATTGATGTTTATGCAACCATTTTAATTTATGCTATTTTATTTATTTATTACAGCGACAATGTCTAATCCAATCATCGCAATTCTCTCAAATGAAAAATTAACCGGAGATAATTTTGTCAAGTGGAAGAGTAACATGAACATTGTACTAATTTGCGAAAGTTACAAGTTTGTCCTGACGGAGGAATGTCCTCCAGAGCCTGCTTCCAATGCTCCTCGTAATGTACGGGAAGCATATGATCGTTGGATCGAGGCAAATAATAAGGCCCGCTGTTTTCTTTTGGCTGGGATGTCTGATGTGCTTAGGCTGAAGCACGAAAGCATGGAGACCGCTTATGAGATAATGCAGTCTCTGCAAGACATGTTTGGTAAACCTTCTGAAAAGGCACGCCACGAAGCCGTTAAGGCAGTAATGAATGCAAAAATGAAGGCAGGGATTTCGGTCAGAGAACATGTTCTCAACATGGTTAACTATCTCCATGAGGCCGAGGTCAACGGGGCTATGATAGATGAAGCTACACAGGTGGGGATGATTTTAGAAACCCTCTCCCCTGCCTTCCTTCAGTTCAAAAGCAACTATTTCATGAACAAGCTGAAATATAACATGACTGAGTTGCTTAATGAGCTTCAAACCTTCGAGTCTATTTCGAAAGAAAAGACTAAAGAAGCTGAGGCAAATGTTGCAGAAGCTCAACCTTCCTCTTTTGCCCAAAAGAATAAGAAGAGGAAGGGGACTGAAGGAAGTGGTAAGTCTAAGAATGGAAGGCAACCTAAGAAGAACAAAAGCAATAACAGCAAAAGGAGCTCCAACCAAAAGAAGCCTAAAGGAAAATGTTTCCACTGCGGCGTAGTTGGGCACTGGAAGAGAAACTGCAAGAAGTATCTTCAGGAGCTCAAAGAAAATAAGAACAACGGTAAATCAGATTTACTCGTTTTAGAAGCATGTTTAGTTGAAGATGATTCTTCACCTTGGATAATTGATTTAGGGGCAACTAACCATGTTTGTTCTTCTTTGCAGATGCTTAGTTCTTCAAGGGAGCTTGCCGACGGGGAACAAACGATGAGAGTGGGAACGGGAGAGGTTGTTTCGACAAGAGCAGTGGGAGTTGTTAAACTTTATTTTAGAAATAAGTTTTTAATTTTAGACAATGTTTATTACATTCCTTGTTTTCGCAGAAATTTGATTTCTGTTTCCAGGTTGTTTGAACAAATGTTTAATGTTTCTTTTAATAATAATTATGTTAATATTTCTAGAAATGGTTTGGATATTTGTTCTGCACATCTAGAAAATGGGCTTTACACCTTAAGGCCCAACGAAAAAGCACTGCTCAATACCGAAATGTTCAAAGTTGAACAACCTAAACCCAAGAAGCAAAAGATTTCTTCTAATAATGAAACATACCTATGGCACCTTCGATTAGGTCATGTCAACCTTGACAGAATTAACAGACTGGTAAAAGAGGGTCCTTTAAAAGAGCTAAAAGTTAGTTTTCTACCAGTTTGTGAATCTTGTCTTGAAGGTAAAATGACTAAGAGGCCTTTCTCTGCAAAAGGCGAAAGGGCCAAGGAACCACTTGAGCTAATACATTCAGACGTCTGTGGTCCAATGAATGTAAAAGCTCGTGGTGGTTACGAAGATTTCGTCACATTTATTGACGATTATTCAAGGTATGGTTACATATACCTAATGCAAAGGAAATCTGAAACTTTTGGAAAGTTCAAAGAATTCCAAGCGGAAGCTGAAAAGCAATTAGGTAAGACGGTGAAGAGTCTTCGATCTGATCGAGGAGGAGAATACCTTGATACTGAATTCAAGGATTATATGATAGAACATGGTATTCTATCACAACTCACCGCACCTGGAACACCACAACAAAATGGTGTTGCAGAGAGAAGAAATAGAACGTTGCTTGATATGGTGAGATCCATGCTTAGCTACTCATCATTACCCACTTCATTTTGGGGATATGCACTACAAACTGCAGTATATCTTCTAAACATAGTTCCATCTAAGTCTATTTCAAAAACACCTCTAGAGTTATGGAATGGTCGCAAACCTAGTATGCGACATATCCGTATATGGGGGTGTCCAGCACATGTGCTAAAAGGTAAGACTGGGAAGTTGGAACCACGTTCTGAAGTATGCTTATTTGTGGGATACCCAAAGGGAACGAGGGGAGGTTTGTTTTATAGTCCACAGGATAAGAAAGTATTTGTATCGACAAATGCCACTTTTCTCGAGAATGATTATATGACAAACTATAAACCTCGTAGCAAAATTGTACTTGAAGAGTTACTTTCTAATCAGATCAGACCGCAACCGACAACTGTTGTCGAAGGACAAAATGAGGAGGCCACATCTTCCTATCAGAATGTCATACCACCTCGACGTAGTGGGAGGGTTGTGAGACCACCTGCTCGCTACAGGGAACTTGGAGAAGCAAATGTTGCTATCTCTGATAATGGTGAAGATGATCCATTGACATATCATGATGCAATGGAAGTTTCTGAGAAGGAAAAATGGCTGGAGGCTATGAACCTTGAAATGGAGTCAATGTACTCCAATTCAGTCTGGGATCTTGTAGACCTACCTGAAGGGATAAAACCCATAGGGTGCAAATGGATTTACAAGAAGAAAAGAGGAGTGGATGGGAAAGTTGAGACTTTCAAAGCTAGGCTTGTGGCAAAGGGTTACACCCAAAAAGAGGGAGTTGACTATGAAGAAACTTTCTCGCCTGTAGCTATGCTTAAATCCATTCGGATTCTTTTATCCATTGCTGCTTGTCTTGATTATGAGATATGGCAAATGGATGTCAAGACTGCCTTTTTGAATGGCTATCTTGAGGAAAGCATCTATATGGTGCAACCAGAAGGGTTTGTAGTTAAAGGTCAAGAGCAAAAAGTTTGCAAGTTGCAGAGGTCCATCTATGGACTCAAGCAAGCTTCAAGATCTTGGAACTTGAGATTTGATGAAGCGATCAAATCTTATGGTTTCGATCAAAATATTGATGAACCTTGTGTTTACAAGTACATCAAAGAAAAGAAGGTGGTCTTCTTGGTTCTTTATGTAGATGATATCCTACTCATTGGGAATGATGTAGGCGTATTATCTGATGTAAAGAAATGGCTCGCCAGCAATTTCCAAATGAAAGATTTAGGAGAAGCAAGTTATGTTCTTGGAATCCAACTCATAAGAGATCGCAAGAACAAACTATTGGCGCTGTCTCAGGCATCGTATATTGATAAGGTGCTTATCAGATTTTCGATGCAGAACTCCAAGAAAGGTAATTTGCCTACACGTCATGGAGTTTATCTTTCAAAAGAGCAGTGTCCTAAGACACCTCAAGAGGAAGAAAATATGAGACGGGTACCCTATGCATCTGCAGTAGGAAGTCTAATGTATGCCATGTTGTGTACAAGACCTGACATTTGCTATGCGGTGGGTATAGTCAGTCGGTATCAATCCAACCCAGGATTAGATCATTGGGTAGCGGTTAAACATATTCTCAAGTATCTTAGGAGAACGAGAAACTATATGCTAGTTTATTCTGGTGAGAATTTGATTCCCATTGGATACACTGATTCTGATTTTCAATCAGACAAAGACACACGTAAATCTACGTCTGGATCAGTGTTTACTTTTGGTGGTGGAGCCATAGTTTGGAGAAGCATCAAACAATCTTGTATTGCTGATTCAACTATGGAAGCAGAATATGTGGCTGCTTGTGAAGCAGCTAAAGAAGCTGTTTGGCTCCGTAAGTTCTTAAATGATTTGGAAGTAGTTCCAGACATGGATAAACCACTCATACTGTATTGTGACAACAGTGGTGCAGTGGCAAATTCAAGAGAACCTAGAAGCCACAAAAGAGGAAAGCATATAGAAAGAAAATATCATTTGATTAGAGAGATAGTGCATCGAGGCGATGTGGAAGTTGTAAAGATAGCGTCGGAAAACAACCTTGCCGACCCTTTCACCAAGACGTTACCTGCAAAGAGCTTTGAGGGACACTTGGAAGGCTTAGGTCTTAGAGACATGTCTCACCTGCTTTAGGGCAAGTGGGAGATTGTTGGGTTTGGTGCCCTAAAAGCTTTGACATTGTACATATTGTTAATAAATAAATAAAATGACATTTATTATTATTTTGGTTGATTATATGTATTATGAATACATTTATAAACATCAAGAAAATTCCATGATTATTTATGTGACTATAAATTTAGCATATAAGTGTTATTTGCTTGGGGATAAAATTTATAGATAATAATCTAAATAGTCCGTAATAATTAATTAAAGTTTGGGATCTTTAATTAAAAATTACAAGTATGGTCCAATCTCATCTAAAATGAAATAGTCATTATCCGGACTATTAATGTAGAGACATTGGGTTGGAGGTACTTTATATAATGAGATTATATAGGACTGGACCAGATAAATTATGAATCTCTAATAATCATCCGTTACAAATAGAGTATTCAAATTTATCACTATGATGATCATATATTTGACAGTCTTAATCCTGAGTATTTATTAGACTCCTATTTATTACATTATGTTTTTTGACTTGCATTGTAAGATTTGTCTATGCACAGATTGTAACTTAGCATCTTGGAAACATAAAGTAATAAATGGCTGGGAATAATATTATACAGATATGGAATCCATTCCTTCCCTATGGAAGTTAGAAAAATAGTTCTCTTGAGTGATAATTCAAGGTTTGAACAATAGAGCGCTCGTTCATAATAAGATTATGAATTAATTGTTCATTAGAGAATTATTGGAACTCAAGGATAAAGAGGTAATAAGAGAGGTAAACGGAAATTGAACCTAGCTCTTATTATGAACTATTTATGGAGGACTGACTTATATGTAATGATTATATCAATGGACTACTCGTTAATTTTCTTTGAGTAATTATACTATAATCTCAAGAGTTCAGTTTCAGGTTTTTAGTGGAGTAACACTGAAACTAATAAATTTGGCACATTAATTAAAGAGTTTAATTAAATGTCAAATTTATTGGAGCTTGGATTATAGGTCCATAGGTCCCCAATACCACCTCTGTAACACTATATTGGAATTTGCATAGAATGAATTATACATGTATAATTCAGAATTTTTGAATTCTGAATTAATTTTTCACACTTGAATTATTAACGTGACACAGAAAAAATGTTCTCTGTGACACATAATGTAAAGTGATAAATGTTATCACATTTAACTGAGCATTAGTTGATTAATTGATTATTGTTAAAATCTATTATTAAATAAATGTGATTTATTTTTGAATCTAGATTTGGATATATATATATATGGTTTTGAACCATATCTTTTTATATATATTTATAAGATTTTATAATATATTAATATATATATATATATATTAATATAATATTAAAAAAAAAAGAAAAAAAAAAAGAGGAAAGCCGTGAAGTTTCACGCTTTCCCCACACAACACACACACATATATATATTGACCATTTCGGTCAAAAAGTCAAAAGCAAAAAAAAAAAAAAAAGAAGCCAATTGCTTTCTTTATTTCACGGAAACTAATATTTATATACATATGTATGTGTGGAATCCGGAAAGAAGATCCGGGAGAAACAAACGGGAAAAGAAAGAAAAGAAGATTCGGGAGAAACAAACGGGAAAAGAAAGAAAAGAAGAAAAAGAAAGGAAAAGAAAAGGGAAAGAAAAATGACTAATGGCTCAGTTATAAAAAGGAAGAGATAACAGTTATCTCAATAATTTTTATTCACATAATTTTTAGAGAGAAAAACTGAGAGTTCTTCTCTAAAGAAAAAGGTCTGCTATCTCATGTGTTGAGTACATAGCAGATTCAGAAAAGTGTGAGGAAAATTCATTCTTACAGTTTGACGCCCACTCGTCTTTCCATTGGTGTGGAGGCCTGGTTTGGAAGATCGTGGTGTCAAAGAGGAAAGCTAGGATACCCTGATAGTCGTCAAAAAGGTTAGTAAAAATTCCTAAAGCTTTCTGTAATTAAAATTATATATCTATTCCCGATGAACAAAATTTTCAGAAAATTTTTGTTTGTCAACGATTCGTTCCTTCCGCTGTGTTTCATGTTTTAATTCCAGCAGCTTCCAATAAAGTTCTTCTTGATGCAAAAGATCATCGGGTATTTTTTTTTCAGCTTCAAAAATAGCATTGTAATGCTCCAATGAAGAGTCCTTTAAAATGTAAAAGACTTCCTATTGCTTTTGAACATCCTTGAGTTTCCTATGAAAGCCACCAAAGTTTTGATAATGCCATGGGGATAGATTTGTAGCACTATTCTCTAGATTAGAGAGAACAGTTCCAAGAACAACCATGAATCCAAAATGATTTTTGAATATTCTTGGTACTTAGTCCAAAAAGATTCAAAGCGAAATCTGGAACGCTGCCTTTTACATGTTTGGGAGATCGAAGGATGGCCTGTTAATGAAAGCAATAAAGCTCTATGATCCGAGTTGCAAAAAATCCAGATGTTGAACAATTGCTTCAGGATACAAGGAGAGCCACGAATCAGACACAAAACATCAGTCCAAACGCTCTTGGATGTCATTAAGGTTGGGAGATCTTTTATCCAATGTGAAACGGTCTCCACTGAAATGGAAGAACTAAGATCACATCCTTCTACGGTCCAAGTGATATGTTTATTTGATGTTTCACGAGCACCAGATATACCAGTGAAATGCCAACAAGGGAAATCAGAAAAATAAAAAATAAAAAAAGAAAGCCTTTATTTGATTGATTGAAAAGATTAAATGCAAACATCGACTGAACCTTTCAACAACATAAGAATACCACTTAATCCTACTCTAGGAACTTCTAACCCTGACTCAAGTTTAAAACGAAACTTTGGACACTGAACCAGTAGGGAGACGAGTCCCCATAAGAAACAAAACTTGGGGATTATGCTTCTTGACAAGAAATTGGAGATGACGAAACGCGTTTGGATTCGCCAATCCTCTCACATTCCAACTAATAAGACTCATTTATTTGGGCGGGGTTGCTCGACAACACCCGCCTGTACAGAGATCTTTGCACCAGCAGAACCAAGAGTCTTTTTAAAGCGCTTAAAGACTTTAACATCTTCAGTATCAACATCATGGAGATTTCTCTTCGAATCATTTTTCCTGTGTTGCAGAGACATCGAATCCAACAATGGAAAGCGCATAAGGTTTATTGGGGCAGGAAAAATAGACAAGTTCTCTTTGTTGAAATCGGATTCAATGAAGACGGGAAATTTACCCAAGATTAGTTAGTTTTTTTTTTCTTATTTTTTTTTCCTCTATAAGTACACCTTAGATTTTCAAGAGCCTATTTTTGGTCATACCTCTCTATTTTTCCTAAGCTAAAATGGGTTGCCCTTTCTCCTCACTCTCTCAAATTTTTCACTTTCTCACTCACCCAAGATCTATCCACAATTAAAAAAAGAGAAGGGAGATTAGGAGGAACACATTAGAGTTTGTTCTCCAAGGTATATGATCCAACTTTTTCTTTTTATTTTAAGTATGGTTAGTTTTTGGTTGTTACTGACTATGAGATGTAATTAAGCTCCTAATTATGTATTTGATAAGGTGTTATAAGTTTAAGTTATGATTATTTAGGTTTATGAAAGTTTAAATATGGTTTAGTTTAGGTTTTAGTACGATTTAAGGTTAGAAATTTTTTGCACACTTTGAACGTAAAATCGGACCCTTTGTGGGCCGATTTTAGAATTTTTTTGCAAATACAAAACTTTTGGATTTCGACATCCTAATCAAATTTACGTGACCAAAGATTTTTGTTGTTCTGAGTCTAAGACAGAGTTCCAAACCTTTTCGAAAACTGCCCATAAACTATGTAAACAGTGTCTGTTTTTAATAGAAACAGACCGGTTCAAGGCCAAATCTTAATTTTTACAAACACAAAATTTTTTTATCTCGACGAGACGAAGAAATTTTATGGAGAAAATCTTTAAGAAAATTGTCTCTAACATATAGTTATATGGTGACTTAAAATTAACAAAAAAGCACCTTTCAGGTATTAGCTTTTAAACAAAACGTCTGTTTAGTGGCAGAATTGTAATTTACAACCAACAGAGGGATTGTCGCACTCAAAAAAACTATTCAAGACTATAGAATTCGGACTCCATTTAAAAGTATGATTTTTTTGACACGAAAATATTACATATATGAAATATAGATTTTCTTATCAAAACTTCTAGATTTTCAAATTGATTTTTAAATAGGAATTTTAAAAACCCGACAATTTAGGCCCGCAACAATACAATGCCAAATACAGGCCCAACACCCATACTAGTTCAAAAGCCATGTCTTATATCAAAGTTCTAACAATCTAGTGCTTAGAATACCATAGATGCTTCTAAACTTAGTGGGCTATATTGGGTTTATGAAAATAAAAAGTAACTAGAAGTGGACTTTTATGTAACTATGATCTCAACAATAATAATAAAAGAATTTTGTTTAAACTCAATTTATAGATAAGAAAATTAATTAATTATCAACTTTAGGAAGGATAATTTGAGGCAATTAAGGAAAATTAAATTATGAGGATTAGACTAAATTAATCATTGTAACAAATAGATGATTGTACAATTCTTTGTCTAAGGAGAATTTATTTTAAGAAATGATTTAATCCCTTTTACGATCATGCTATTTTGCATAGCATAAGATAAGCTAACCTTACACTCTCAATGTGTATTCTTCCTCATACTTTAAAAATAGTGCATAGGAACAAGGCGAGCTAGCAATCCTAATTCTAGATATCAGATAAGCAATAAATCTTGCCTGCAATAAGAATGGTTTCTAAGCAAAACGTTTTACACATTTTTATGAAAATTAGAAACCCATTTTTATGCCTTATGTTATAGTATGTTGTTAGACATGTATGCTCTAAGGAGTAAAAATGTAATACGTTTTTGGAGACATTTTTATCAATAAAGAATTTATTCATTTATATATACCAAATATTGTCCTCTTTACGTTCATATTCGTTGAATGTATGATAAGCAAACAGTAGTCTGAGACTGTCAGTCTAAACCTTAAGAGTTGGGCATATGATGGGATGATTATGCGGTAGACACGACTCTTAAGGTGATGGTCTAAAATATATGATCCACAATCGAGGGAATAAAGTTGGGCGCTTTATTCATGTAAAGATTGTTATGTTGTCTATATCCCTTTTGGGAGATGGTTTGTCTTGGCCATCGGAGTTGGACTCCGTGAATAGAAACATTGGCGCGTTGTCATAAGTGACGATGTGTTGGATCGGGACATAAAGTGAATTGATTTGGATTAATAATTCTGTCTTGGCAAATCGATTCACTTTAGACAGTCGTTTGTATTGTATCTTAATCCTGAGATGAATAATGGGCCCGTTGTCTCGACTTGTGTCTTTTAATGTACCAATGGGTGACTCCCACATCTCTATAGTGGCATGCATGCCGGTACGTTGGAGGCATGACTCTTGGTAGCGTAGACTTGTTATTCATAGATATGGAATCCATAGCTCCTCTTTAGGAGTAATGATATCCTCTTATATGCGTTGTCCTGTAATTGGAAAACTGGAGCGCTCAACCATTTGGATACATAGGTGTAACCGAATGGTATACTATCTTTGGATGGTAAGTTTTCTAATGGTGAGACAATGGAACGTAAGATAAAAATAATCGGGAAGGTAAGACAGAACTTGTCCTTAAGCCGATTATGGATGATCATATGGGGATGCGATACACTATGATATGTCATGGAGACTTAGCTACATGAGCTTCGTAATTCTGTAAAGTTCGAGAGTGCAGCTCCAAGCTTTTAGTGGAATAGCGTTGGAGTTGATAATTGTGAAATGTATATCTGGGATATTGGGTTTCATAATTATCATGAGCTTGAACTTTATAGGTCCATTTTGGTCCCCTTTGCTAGCTCACAAAGTCCTGTAACGACACGGCGTGCTTTTCCAATAATTGGTGACTTATGTCGGATTTATCAGATTGGTTTAAAATTTATAAGAATCAAATAATTCATGTCTGTTTATCGGTTGAATTAATTATGTAAGAAATTAGTTCAAGATGAACTTGTTGAATTATGGCGTTCGGATAATTCTTGTCTGTTTATCGGTTGTTTTAATTTTGGACAATTAGAACAAGATAAACTTGTAGAATTATTGTGAATTGATTTATTTTCTTAGAGATTATCTTGATAAAGTTTGTTTTGATCAGATATCTTTTCTATTGGGCTATTTGAATCAAAACTGAGACTTTATCCTTTAGAATCTCGGGTGGAAAATAAAAGATTCGCGGAGATTTTTTCTCGGCAGTTCGGCCTGCCGATCAGAAAGTTCAGCCTGCCGAACTGGCCAGTTCGGCCTGCCTATCTCACAGTTCGGCATGCCGACCGCGACAGCTAAGATTACGCGTTTTTCACGCGTATCTTATCAGATATTGATCCGAACTTGATTCTGTTTCGATTTTTGAGACCTAATCTGATATGGACTGACCCCAAGGACCAATAGGTATAAAAAGGGAGTGAGTCTAATGATTTACTCAGATCAATTTGAGAGATTAAGAGTGATACTCTTCTAGTGAGCATCTGAAAACTCCCTGAGAGCTTTTGTTCACAAATCACGAACACTAGCTTTGGGTTCTCTCTATTGGTTGGAAGGAGAGTCACCGGTGGAAGAGCTGTACGTGTGAGCCCACACTCACTTCGGTTGTGGATAGAGAATAGCAAAGAAGACCAGTTGGTTGAGGCTCTTCTGGAACGTTACTTCTCTAC
Source organism: Artocarpus heterophyllus (assembly GCA_025403435.1). Lineage (NCBI taxonomy): Eukaryota > Viridiplantae > Streptophyta > Magnoliopsida > Rosales > Moraceae > Artocarpus > Artocarpus heterophyllus. Next base: position 22,612,845 of record CM046352.1, read on the forward strand.
ACAGGTCGCGGAGGTTCTTCGGCACACTGAGGTTAGTAAGATCTGTTTAATTTATACATATAACATGTCATACTTGTATTTTGGAAAATACTCTGATGAAAATTTTTTAAAATTCCGCTGCGCACTTTGTTTCCAACAATTGGTATCAGAGCCGAGGTTTTTACATAAATTTGCAAGTTTGTGATCATGTTATATGCATAAATTTTGTGATCTTAATCTCTCCTATGCTTGAATTAAATTTTATAGAGAGATGGCACTCTAGGTTTTTATATAATATATATGTTGTCATGGATTATGTGGTGAATGTTTATTAATTAATTATGGTTGATTAAATTGTTGTTTAATTATTTATTAATTAATTAATACCGGTTATGGTTCCTTAGAGGTTAGAATGTGTATCTAGGTTTTTCATGTAATTAGATGGCGGACTATCATCTCCGTCTAGGAATTATTATTTAATTTGTAAGAATTTTGTAATTAAATAATTATTCGGAGAAGACGGAACGAGAAGTCGGATCTTGAAGATAGATGATGGCGTCTCCAGGTATTTCCTGAGTCTCTAATTTTATGTTTTTGAATTGTTGAAAATAAAATTGATGAATTGCATTAAAATTGTATTTTCTGGATCGAGGGTTTTCTGCTCGGTCGGCATGCCGGACCTCACAGTTCGGCAGGCCGAAGGTCACAGATCGGCAGGCCGGACGTACGGTCCGGCAGGCCGACAGTGGGGCAGAAATTTTGGTGCTCTGCCGGCAGGCCGAACCTTCATGTTCGGCAGGCCGAACCACCATGATCGGCAGACCGATCACCTAGATCGGCCTGCCGACAGAGAGCATCCAGGTGTCCAGAAAAGGTGCAATTTTTCAGTGCAGTTTTAATTTTATTTTTTGGGACGATTCTGAGAAACATTAAATTTGGATACGACCGGAAATATGAAGTGTTCGATTCATACGGGATTGAGGACTTGAAGATGGATATTACATGAAGAAGGATATAGCTTGAGGATTCAAGGATGAAGAATCGATAAATGTCTCGATTATTCTCTTGTAATCTTAGTTTTTCTATTCTCTAGGGTGGAACCATAATATTACGGTTATTATTATTATGCTTGTAGCTTTGCTTGATTGCTTTGCTTGTCTGCATTATAATATGATTTACCATGTATATTGATAACATGTCATATAGAATAGGGAGTGCCGCTCATATTAAAATTGTTCATGCATAATTTTAAAATAAAACCTTGACTTCAAAAGATTGAGTGGGAGAAGGTTTTCGAAGAGAGAACCTAAGGCCTCCATCGTTGGTCCATAGGAAGAACATGATGGTCCCAACCCCTAGGAAGGGATTTCTATCATGTACCAGATTGGATCTCTGAAAGGATAAGGTATTTTAGTATGATTTATGGTTGCACACCCCTAGGTGGTGATTATAAATCATGGATAAAATATTAAAACGGTGGTTATACACTCACGTTAACTTTATTATTAACCTCCCCTAGGAGCTCTGTTAATAAAATTAATGGCCAAAGAAACGATTATTAGTATATGCTGGATCATACGGGTCCTGGATGGCATATATTAATCAGGAGGGGATCCGTGTTCCTGATTGAATTTGGCATGACTCCCCTAGGAGCTTGTTGAATTCTGAGTTGGGAATTATCGTTGTAAGGTTGTGATATTTTCAAGGTTTTGACACATAAACACATTTGTATGATTTTACATGATTGTGTTAACTTACTAAATTATTATATATGTTTGCTTATGTTTGGTATATGATTCTTTATTGTAGATTGAAAATGTCTAAAAACGCTTTATCATCGATACTTGACAAAAACCAATTAACCGGTGAGAACTATAATGATTGGAAACGGAACCTGGACATCGTCCTATCCTTTGAGAAACTGAAATATGTACTGACAACTCCTTGTCCTCCCGAGCCTACGGGAGACTCAAGTAATGAGCAATTCCAAGCGTACGACCGCTGGAAAGATGCTAATGATCAGGCCCGCTGCTATGTTATGGCTAGCATGAATAACGTGCTGCAGGCTCAACATCAGGATTATGAGACTGCGAAGCAGATCTTGGATAATCTTGAGGACATGTTTGGAGGCCAGGCCATAACAAAGCGGCAAGGGGCGCTTCGGAAACTCTTAAACTGTAGACAGAGACCGGGGACATCTGTAAAGGAGCACATGATGTTGGTCATGGGTTACCTCGCTGAGGCTCAAACCAATGGAGCCGACATCTATGCTGAAACTCAGATGACTATGGTCTTTGAGACTCTGTCTAAGGAATTTATTCCGTTTAGAGCTACTTTTAATCTAAGCAATAGACGGGATATGACCTTGACAGAACTGATGAAACAGTTACAAGAGTTTGAACTGCTGATCAGGGAGTCTCCTGCTGGTGGAGAGGCCAATATGGTAGCTGCTTCTGGTTCCAATCCTAACTCTGGGAATGGAAAGAAGCAACGGGCCAAGAGTGGTAAGTCTTCTATTCCTATTGCTACCAAGAGCAAGAAGAAAAAGAAGAAGAACCCAAAGAAGCTTAAGTGCTTCTTCTGTGGTAAGGTCGGGCATATAAAGAAGCATTGCAAGGACTTCCTTTTAAAGGGAGGTAGGTGTGATCTTCTATATTTAGAAACTTGTTTGGTTGAGGAATCCAGTGACATTTGGGTCATAGATTCCGGTGCAACTAATCATGTTTGTGTTTCTCTGCAGGGATTCAAAGAAACGAGAAGTCTACTTCGTGAAGACTTAACGCTTCGGATGGGCGATGGATCCTTGGTCTCAGCGGAAGCAGTGGGAGATGTCCATCTTTATTTTGATAATTATAGGAGTTTAATTTTGCGAGATTGTTTTTATGTTCCTAAATTTAAAAGGAATTTAATTTCTGTATCTTCTTTATTTAAAGACTCCTACGTGGTATCTTTTAATGAAAAAGTGGTGATTCGTAAAAACAAATCTTTTATCTGTTCTGGATGGATGCAAAATAATCTATATTTTATCAAACCTAAGATGGACTTATTGCTTAATGCTGAGATAAATGATAATGACTCAAAAAGACTTAAAACTTCTCACTCTAATAAGACTTATCTTTGGCATTTGCGCCTTGGCCATATTAACCTGAATAGGATTCAAAGGTTGGTAAGGGATGGACCTTTAAGTCACTTAAAGGTGGAATCTATACCTCAATGTGAGTCTTGTTTGGAGGGTAAAATGACCAAAAGACCATACGGGTCTAAGGGCAATAGGGCCGAAGGGGTTCTAGAACTTGTGCATAGTGATGTTTGCGGACCGATGAACATCCGGGCACGAGGAGGGTATGAGTACTTCGTCACTTTTATTGACGATTACTCAAGATATGGGTATGTGTACCTAATGCACCACAAAAGCGAAACTTATGATAAGTTCAGGGAGTTTCGGGCTGAAGTGGAAAAGCAATTGGGTAGACCCATAAAGGCACTTCGATCTGATCGAGGTGGGGAATACCTTTCTGATGAGTTCTTGGGACACTTGTTAGAGAATGGGATTTTATCCCATTTGACTGCGCCGGGCACTCCGCAGCAGAATGGCGTAGCGGAGAGAAGGAATAGGACTTTGTTGGACATGATTCGGTCCATGATGAGTTATTCATCATTGCCTTTATCCTTTTGGGGATATGCACTACAAACCGCATGTTATCTTTTGAACAATGTGCCTTCAAAATCGGTCCCTAAAACTCCTCACGAGTTGTGGACAAGACGGAAGACATCCTTAAACCATATTCGCATATGGGGATGTCCAGCTCATGTCCTGTTTAAGGATCCGAATAAGTTGGAAGCACGTTCAGAAGTTTGCGTGTTTGTAGGATATCCAAAAGGGACTAAAGGGGGTTATTTTTATAACCCAAAGGAAAATAAAGTCGTGGTTTCAACTAATGCAACTTTCCTTGAGGAGAGTTACATGAACGACTTTAAACCTCAAAGCAAAGTGGTGCTTGAGGAGTTGAGGGGTAATCCGTTTACTCCGGAGGTTCCGAACGAAACCATTCCGATCGGTGTAGAAAAACCAAACAAACCTGAACAACAACCACAGGGGCTTCGGCGTAGTGGGAGGATCGGGCGTCAACCTGAGAGGTATATGTTCAATGGGGAGGTCTTTTTGGCTGAACCAGATGAACATGACAGGGATCCTTATACTTACGCAGAAGCTATGGAGGATGTTGATTCAAGACTCTGGACAGAGGCCATGAACATTGAGATGAAGTCTATGGAGACTAATCGGGTCTGGGAGCTCGTGGATCTTCCCGAAGGGGTAAAACCCATAGGGTGTAAGTGGATCTACAAGAGGAAAAGAGGAGTGGATGGAAAGGTCGAAACCTTTAAGGCTAGACTGGTAGCTAAGGGTTATACGCAAAAGGAAGGAATCGATTATGAGGAAACCTTTTCGCCTGTAGCCATGCTTAAGTCCATCCGGATTCTCTTGTCCATAGCTGCCGCTCTCGACTACGAGATTTGGCAGATGGATGTCAAGACGGCTTTTCTAAATGGCTATCTTGATGAGTCCATTTATATGGAACAACCAGACGGGTTCAAGGTCGCGGGTCAAGAGGGTAAGGTTTGTAAGTTGCTAAAGTCTATTTATGGACTTAAGCAGGCTTCTCGTTCTTGGAACATAAGATTTGATCAAGTGATCAAGACTTATGAGTTCTCACAAAATGTGGATGAACCATGTGTTTACAAACACATTAAGAATGGGAAGGTGGTTTTTCTACTACTCTATGTAGATGACATTCTGCTAATTGGCAATGACGTTGGGGCGTTGTCATCGGTCAAATTATGGTTGACCAAGCAGTTTGACATGAAGGACTTGGGTGAGGCTAATTTTGTTCTCGGTATCCAGATCTTGCGGGATAGGAAGAACAAAATGATAGCTTTGTCACAGGCCGGCTACATAGATAAAATTCTCAGGAGGTTTGCAATGCAGGATTCCAAGAAAGGTGGGCAACCATCTAGGTCTGGAATTACTCTTTCTAAGAAAGACTCTCCAAAGTCTTATGAAGAAAGAGAATACATGAAGAAGGTGCCTTATGCTTCGGCAGTGGGTAGTCTCATGTATGCCATGCTTTGCACTCGACCGGATATTAGCTATGCGGTCGGGATTGTGAGTCGATTTCAGGCGGATCCAGGACCGAACCATTGGGTTGCGGTAAAGCATATTTTCAAGTACCTGAGAAGGACTCGAGGGTATATGCTTGTGTATTCGGGTGAGGATTTAACTCCTCTAGGATACACTGATTCGGATTTTCAATCCTGCCTGGATTCTAGGAAATCGACTTCAGGGTTTGTGTTTACTCTGGGTGGCGGTGCCATCAGTTGGAGAAGTGCGAAGCAAGATTGCACTTCGGATTCAACGATGGAGGCCGAGTATGTGGCGGCTAGTGATGCTTCGAAAGAAGCAGTGTGGCTCCGCAAGTTCCTTGGGGATCTTGAGGTAGTTCCTGGTATGGATAAAGCGGTATCACTGTACTGTGATAACAGTGCGGCGGTAGCTAATGCTAAGGAACCAAGATTTCACAAGAAGAGTAAGCATATTGATCGGAAGTATCATGTGATAAAGGACTTCGTTGAGAGCGGGCATGTCACGGTGTGCAAGATCGCGTCAGAGGACAATTTAGCTGATCCATTTACGAAGACACTTTTTGGGAGAGTCTTCGAAAGGCATGTGGAAGCTATGGGGATGCGAAATTTGCAGTATTTACTCACTTAGTGCAAGTGGGAGATTGTTAGACATGTATGCTCTAAGGAGTAAAAATGTAATACGTTTTTGGAGACATTTTTATCAATAAAGAATTTATTCATTTATATATACCAAATATTGTCCTCTTTACGTTCATATTCGTTGAATGTATGATAAGCAAACAGTAGTCTGAGACTGTCAGTCTAAACCTTAAGAGTTGGGCATATGATGGGATGATTATGCGGTAGACACGACTCTTAAGGTGATGGTCTAAAATATATGATCCGCAATCGAGGGAATAAAGTTGGGCGCTTTATTCATGTAAAGATTGTTATGTTGTCTATATCCCTTTTGGGAGATGGTTTGTCTTGGCCATCGGAGTTGGACTCCGTGAATAGAAACATTGGCACGTTGTCATAAGTGACGATGTGTTGGATCGGGACATAAAGTGAATTGATTTGGATTAATAATTCTGTCTTGGCAAATCGATTCACTTTAGACAGTCGTTTGTATTGTATCTTAATCCTGAGATGAATAATGGGCCCGTTGTCTCGACTTGTGTCTTTTAATGTACCAATGGGTGACTCCCACATCTCTATAGTGGCATGCATGCCGGTACGTTGGAGGCATGACTCTTGGTAGCGTAGACTTGTTATTCATAGATATGGAATCCATAGCTCCTCTTTAGGAGTAATGATATCCTCTTATATGCGTTGTCCTGTAATTGGAAAACTGGAGCGCTCAACCATTTGGATACATAGGTGTAACCGAATGGTATACTATCTTTGGATGGTAAGTTTTCTAATGGTGAGACAATGGAACGTAAGATAAAAATAATCGGGAAGGTAAGACAGAACTTGTCCTTAAGCCGATTATGGATGATCATATGGGGATGCGATACACTATGATATGTCATGGAGACTTAGCTACATGAGCTTCGTAATTCTGTAAAGTTCGAGAGTGCAGCTCCAAGCTTTTAGTGGAATAGCGTTGGAGTTGATAATTGTGAAATGTATATCTGGGATATTGGGTTTCATAATTATCATGAGCTTGAACTTTATAGGTCCATTTTGGTCCCCTTTGCTAGCTCACAAAGTCCTGTAACGACACGGCGTGCTTTTCCAATAATTGGTGACTTATGTCGGATTTATCAGATTGGTTTAAAATTTATAAGAATCAAATAATTCATGTCTGTTTATCGGTTGAATTAATTATGTAAGAAATTAGTTCAAGATGAACTTGTTGAATTATGGCGTTCGGATAATTCTTGTCTGTTTATCGGTTGTTTTAATTTTGGACAATTAGAACAAGATAAACTTGTAGAATTATTGTGAATTGATTTATTTTCTTAGAGATTATCTTGATAAAGTTTGTTTTGATCAGATATCTTTTCTATTGGGCTATTTGAATCAAAACTGAGACTTTATCCTTTAGAATCTCGGGTGGAAAATAAAAGATTCGCGGAGATTTTTTCTCGGCAGTTCGGCCTGCCGATCAGAAAGTTCGGCCTGCCGAACTGGCCAGTTCGGCCTGCCTATCTCACAGTTCGGCATGCCGACCGCGACAGCTAAGATTACGCGTTTTTCACGCGTATCTTATCAGATATTGATCCGAACTTGATTCTGTTTCGATTTTTGAGACCTAATCTGATATGGACTGACCCCAAGGACCAATAGGTATAAAAAGGGAGTGAGTCTAATGATTTACTCAGATCAATTTGAGAGATTAAGAGTGATACTCTTCTAGTGAGCATCTGAAAACTCCCTGAGAGCTTTTGTTCACAAATCACGAACACTAGCTTTGGGTTCTCTCTATTGGTTGGAAGGAGAGTCACCGGTGGAAGAGCTGTACGTGTGAGCCCACACTCACTCCGGTTGTGGATAGAGAATAGCAAAGAAGACCAGTTGGTTGAGGCTCTTCTGGAACGTTACTTCTCTACACAGGTCGCGGAGGTTCTTCGGCACACTGAGGTTAGTAAGATCTGTTTAATTTATACATATAACATGTCATACTTGTATTTTGGAAAATACTCTGATGAAAATTTTTTAAAATTCCGCTGCGCACTTTGTTTCCAACATATGTGAAAGTACATCATAATGCATACTCACTAGTAAGTCCAGTGAAACTTGTATGAACAAGTTAAGTTTGGGTGTCGTGTTAGAGATGTATGCCTTAAGGAGTAAAAATGTAATAAGTTTTGGGAGACATTTTTATCAATAAAGAGTTTATTTATTATTTATATACCAAATCTTGTCCTTTTTATGTTCATATTTGTTGAATGTATGTTAAGCAAATAATAGTCTGAGACTATCAGTCTAAACCTTTAAGAATTGGACATATGATGGACAGATTATGCGAAAGACACGATTCTTAAAGTGACGATCTAAATCATAAGATCCGCAATCGAGGAAATAAAGTTAGGTGCTTTATTCATGTAAAGATTGTTATGTTTTCTATATCCCAATTGGGAGATGGTTTGTCTTAACCATCAGAGGTAGACTCCATGAATAGAAACATTGACACGTTGTCATAGGTGATGATGTGTTGCATCGGGACATAAAGTGAATTGATTTGGATTAATAATTCTATCTCGGCAAATCGATTCACTTTAGACAATTATTTATATTATATCTTAATCCTTAGATGAATAGTAGGCTTGTTATCTTGATTTGTGTCTTTTGATGTACCAAAGGATGACACATACATCTTAATAGTGGTATGCATGCTGGTACGTTGGAGGCATGACTCTTGATAGCGTAGACTTGTTATTCATAGATATGGAATCCATAGCTCCACTTTAGGAGTAGTGATATCCTCTTATATGCGTTATCTTGTAATTGGAAAACTGGACCGCTCAACCATTTGGATACATAGGTGTAACCGAATAGTATACTATCTTTGGATGGTAAGTTTTTCGATGGTGAGATAATAGAACGTAAGATAAAAATAATCAGGAAGGTAAGACAAAACATGTCCTTAAGCCGATTGTGGATAATCCTATGGGAATACGATACATTATGATATGTCATGGAGACTTAACTATACGGGCTTCGTAATTCTATGTAGTTCAAGAGTGCAGCTCCAAGCTTTTAGTAGAGTAGCGTTGGAGTTGATAATTATAAAATGTATATCTGGTTTATTAGGTTTCATAATTATCTGGAGCTTGAACTATATAGGTCCATTTGATCCCATTTGCTAGCTTACAACATCCTATAACGATACGGCGTGCTTTTTCAATAATTGGTGACTTATGTCAGATTTATCAGATTGGTTAAAATTTAGAAGAATCAGATAATTCATGTTTGTTTATCGATTGAATTAATTTTGTGATAAAATTAATTCAAGATAAACTTGTTGAATTATTGGGATCGGATAATTCTTGTCTTTTTATCGGTTGATTTAATTTTTGAATAAATTTGATCAAGATAAACTTGTAGAATTATTAGGAATTCATTTATTTTCTTAGAGATTATCTAGATAAAGTTGTTTTAATCAGATAACTTCTCTATTGGGTTATTCGAATTAAAACTAAGACTTTATCCTATAGAATCTCGGGTGAAAAATAAAAGATTTGCTGAGATTTTTATTCGACGGTTTGGCCTACCGATGGGCTAGTTTGACCTGCCGATTATACAGTTCAGCCTACCGATGAGCGAAGGATAAGATCACATGTTTTTACGTGGATTTTATCAGATTTTGATTCAAATTTGATTCTGATCTGAATTTTTTAGATCTAATCTGATAAGGACTGACCCTAGACCCAACCTCTATAAATAGGCAATAAATCTTAAGAGTTATTTAGATTAATTGAGAGATTAAGAGTGATACTCTGCTTGTGAGAATTTAAAACTCCCTGAGCGCTTTTGTTCAAAAATCACGAACACTTGCTTTGGGTTCTCTCAATTAGTTGGAAGGGGAGTCACCTAGACGAAGAGATGTACGTGTGAGCCCACACTCACTCCAATCGTGGATAGAGAATAGCAAAGAAGACCAGTTGGTTGAGGCTCTTTTGGAACGTTACTTCTCTTCACAGATTACGGTAGCTTTTCGGCACACAGAGGTTAGTAAGATCTGATTAATTTATGCATATAGCATGTCAAACTTGTGTTTTAAAAAATACTCTGATATAAAATTTTTAAAATTCTGCTGGGTATTATTTTTCTAACAATTGGTATCAGAATAACAAAGAAGATAGTTGGTTGAGGCTCTTCTGGAATGTTACTTCTCTTCACAAATTAGGGAGCTTTTCGGCACACAAAGGTTAGTAAGATCTGATTAATTTATACATATAGCATGTCAAGTTTATGTTTTGGAAAATACTCTAATATAAAATTTTTAAAATTTTGTTGGGTATTATTTTTCTAACAATTGGTATCAGAGAAATGGTTTTTACATAAATTTACGAGTTTGTGATCATAATATATGTATAAATTTTGTGATCTTAATCTCTCATATGCTTGAATTTAATTTTATAGAGAGTTGGCACTCTAGGTTTCTATATATTTTATGTTGTCATAGATTATATGGTGAATGTTCATTAATTAATTATGGTTGATTAAATGGTTATTTAATTAATTATTTATTTATTTATTAATTTATATCGGTTATGGTTCTTTAGAGGTTAGAATGTGTATCTAGGTTTTTCATGTAATTAGATGACGGACTATCATCTTCGTCTAGGAATTATTATTTATTTTTAAATTTGTAAGAATTTTGTAATTAAATAATTATTCAGAGAAGACGGATCTAAAATATTGATGATGTCGCTCCCAGGTATTTCTTGAGTCTCTAATTTTATGTTTTTGAATTGTTGAAGATAAAATTGACGAATTGCATTAAAAATTATATTTTCTAGAATGGGTAATTTCTGCTCGGTCAGCATGCCGAATCTTCCAGTTCGGTAGGCCGATGGTCGCAGATCGGCAAGCCACACGTGAGGTTCGACAGGCCGACAGTGAGACAAAAATTAGGAGGCTTTGGCTGCAGGCCAAACTTTTGGTTTGGCAGGCCGATGTTTCCTGATCGGTAGGCCGATGGTCATGACTGGTAGGCCGATCACCTAGATCGGTTTGTCGGCAAAGAGCTTGAAATTTTTCCAAAAAAGGTGCAGTTTTTCAATGTAGTTTTAATTTTGTTTTTTGGACAATTCTGAGAAACGTTAAATTTGAATATGACCGAAAATATGAAGTATTCGATTCATATGGGATTGAAGACTTGAAGATGGGCATTACATAAAGAAGGATACAGCTTGAGGATTCAAGGATAAAGAATCGATAATATGTCTCGATTATTCTCTTGTAATCATTGTTTTTTATTCTTTATGGTGGAACCATAATATTACGGTTATTATTCTTTTGCTCGTAGCTTTACTTGATTGCTTTGCTTGTCTGCATTATCATATGATTTGCTGTGTATATTGATAACATGTCATATAGAATAGGGAGTGTCGTTCATATTAAAATTGTTCATGCATGTTCTTAAAATAAAACCTTGATTTCAAAAGATTGAGTGGGTGAAGGTTTTCGAAGAGAGAACCTAAGGCCTCCATCGTTGGTCCATAGGCAGAACATGGCAGTTCTAACCCCTAGGAAGGGATTTCTATCATGTACCAGATTGGATCTCTGAAAGGATAATGTATTTTAGCATGATTTATGGTTACACACCCCTACGTGGTTGTTGTAAATCATGGATAAAATATTGAAACGATGGTTATACGCTCACGTTAATTTTATTATTAACCTCCCCTAGGAGCTCTGTTAATAAAATTAATGGCCAATGAAATGATTATTAATATATGATGGATCATACAGGTCCTAGATGGCATATATTAATCAAGAGGAGATCCGTGTTCCTGATTGAATTTGGCATGACTCCCCTAGGAACTTGTTGAATTCTGAGTTAGGAATTATCATTATAAGGTTGTGATATTTTCAAGGTTTTGGCACATAAACATATTTGTATGTTTTTACATGATTGTGTTATCTTACTAAATTATTATTATATGTTTGCTTATATTTGGTATATGATTCTTTATTTAGATTAAAAATGTCTAAAAACATTTTATCTTTGATACTTGACAAAAACTTATTAACTGGAGAGAATTATAATGATTGAAAACGAAACCTGGATATCATCCTCTCCTTTAAGAAACTGAAATATGTACTGACAACCCCTTGTCCTCCCGAGCCTATGGGAGACTCAACTAATGAGCAATTCCAAGCGTATGATTGCTAGAAAGATGCTAATGATCAGGCCTGTTGCTATGTTATGGCCAGCATGAATAACGTGTTATAGGCTCAACATCAGGATTATGAGACTACAAAACAGATCTTGGATAATCTTGAAGACATGTTTGGAGGCCAGGCCATAACAAAGCAGCAAGGGGCTCTTCGGAAACTTCTTAACTGTAAGCAGAGGCCGGGGACATCTGTAAAGGAGCACATGATGTTGGTCATAGGTTACCTCGCTAAGGCTCAAACCAATAGAGCCAACATCGATGCTAAAACTTAGATGACTATGGTCTTTGAGACTCTGTCAAAAGAATTTATTCCGTTTAGAGCTACTTTTAATTTAAGTAATAGACGGGATATGACCTTAACAGAATTAATGAAATAGTTACAAGAGTTTGAACTGCTGATCAGGGAGTCTCCTGCGGGTGGAGAGGCTAATTTGGCCACTACTTCTAGTTCCAACCTCAATTTTGGGAATGGAAAGAAGCAACGGGCCAAGAACGGGAAGTCTTCTATTCTTGCTAGCACCAAGAGCAAGAAGAAGAAGAAGAAGAAGAACCCAAAGAAGCTTAAGTGCTTCTTCTGTGGAAAGGTCGGCACATCAAGAAGCATTGCAAGGACTTCCTTTCCAAAGGAGGTAGGTATGATCTTCTGTATTTAGAAACTTGTTTGATTGAGAAATCCAGTGACATTTGGGTCATAGATTCTGGTGCAACTAATCATGTTTGTGTTTCTCTACAGGGGTTCAAAAAATGAGAAGTCTGCTACATGAAGACTTCACGCTTCAAATAGGCGATAGATCCTTGGTCTCAGCAGAAATAGTGGGAGACATCCATCTTTATTTTGATAATTATAGGAATTTATTTTTGCAACATTGTTTTTATGTTCCTAAATTTAAAAGGAATTTAATTTCTGTAGCTTGTTTATTTAAAGACTCCTATTTTATTTCTTTTTATGATAAAGTGGTGATTCGTAAAAACAAATCTTTTATCTGTTCTGGATGGATGCAAAATAATCTATATTTTATCAAACCTAAGATGGACTTATTGCTTAAAGCTGAGATGAATGATAATAACTCTAAAGACTTAAAACTTCTCACTCTAATAAGACTTATCTTTGGCATTTACGCCTTGGTCATATTAACCTGAATATGATCCAAAGGTTGATAAGGGATGGACCTTTTAAGTCACTTAAAGGTGGAATCTATACCTCAATGTGTATCTTGTTTAGAGGGTAAAATGACCAAAAGACCATTCGGGTCTAAGGGCAATAGGGCCGAAGGGGTTCTAGAGCTTGTGTATAGTGATGTTTGCAGACCGATGAACATACGGGCACGAGGACGATTACTCAAAATATGGGTATGTATACCTGATGCACCATAAAAGTAAAACTTTTGACAAGTTTAGGGAGTTTCAGGCTGAAGTGGAAAAGCAATTGGGTAGACCCATAAAGGCACTTCGATCCGATCAAGGTGGAGAATACCTTTCTGATGAGTTCTTGGGACACTTATTAGAGAATGGGATTTTATCCCATTTGACAGCGCCGGGCACTTCGCAGCAGAATGGTGTAGCGAAGAGAAGGAATAGGACTTTATTGGACATGGTCAGGTCCATGACGAGTTATTCATCATTGCCTTTATCCTTTTGGGGATATGCACTACAAACTGCATGTTATCTTTTGAACAATCTGCCTTCAAAATCGGTCCCTAAAACTCCTCACGAGTTGTGGACGGGGAGGAAGACATCCTTAAACCATATTCGCATATGGGGATGTCCGGCTCATGTCTTGTTTAAGGATCCAAATAAGTTGGAAGCACGTTCGAAAGTTTGCATGTTTGTAGGATATCCAAAAGGGACTAAAGGGGATTATTTCTATAACCCAAAGGAAAATAAAGTTGTGGTTTCAACTAATGCAACTTTCCTTGAAGAGAGTTACATGGACAACTTTAAACCTTTAAGCAAATTGGTGCTTGAGGAGTTAAGGAGGGATCCGATCACTCCGGAGGTTCCGAATGAAACCATTTTGATCGGTATAGAAAAACCAAATGAACCTGAACAACAACCTAAGGGGCTTCGGTGTAATGGGAGGATCGAGTGACAACCTATGAGGTATATGTTCAATGGGGAGGTTTTTTTTTGCTGAACCGGATGAACATGACAGGGATCCTTATACTTATGCAGAAACTATGGAGGATGTTGATTCAAAACTCTGGACAAAGGCCATGAACACTGAGATGAAGTCTATAGAGACTAATCAGGTTTGGGAGCTTATGGATCTTCCCAAAGGGGTAAAACCCATAGGGTGTAAGTGGATCTACAAGAGGAAAAGAGGAGTAGATGGAAAGGCCGAAACCTTTAAGGCTAGACTGTAGCTAAGGGTTATACACAAAAGGAAAGAATCGATTATGAGAAAACCATTTCGTCTGATTCTCTTGTCCATAGTTGCCATTCTCGACTACGAGATTTGGCATATGGATGTTAAGACGGCTTTTTTGAATGGCTATCTTGATGAGTCCATTTATATGGAACAACCAGACGGGTTCAAGGTCACGGGTCAAGAGGGTAAGGTTTGTAAGCTGTTGAAGTCAATTTATGGACTTAAATAGGCTTCTCATTCTTGGAACATAAGATTTGACCAAGTGATCAAGACTTATGGGTTCTCACAAAATGTGGATGAGCCATGTGTTTACAAACACATTAAGGATGGGAAGGTGGTTTTTCTACTGCTTTATGTAGATGACATTCTGCTAATTGGCAACGACATTGGGGCATTGTCATCGGTCAAATTATAGTTGATCAAACAGTTTGACATGAAGAACTTGGGTGAGGCTAATTTTGTTCTCGGTATCTAGATCTTTCGGGATAGGAAGAACAAAATGATAGCTTTGTCCTAGGCCGGCTGCATAGATAAAATTCTCAGGAGGTTTGCGATGTAGGATTCTAAGAAAGGTGGGCAACCATCTAGGTCTGGAATTACTCTTTGTAAGAAAGACTCTCCAAAGTCTGAGGAAGAAAGAGAATACATGAAGAAGGTGCCTTATGCTTCGGCAGTGCGTAGTCTCATGTATGCCATGCTTTGCACACGACCAGATATTTGTTATGTGATCGAGATTGAAAGTCGATTTTAGGCAGATCTAGGACCAAACCATTGGGTTAAGGTAAAGCATATTTTTAAGTACCTGAGAAGGACTCGAGGGTATATGCTTGTATATTCGGGTGAGGACTCCTCGAGGATATACTGACTCAGATTTTCAATCCTGTTTGGATTCTAGGAAATTGACTTCGTTTTTGTGTTTACTCTGAGTGACGGTGCCATCAGCTGGAGAAGTGTGAAGCAAGATTACACTTTAGATTCAACGATGGAGGCCGAGTATGTGGCAGTTAGTGATGCTTCGAAAAAAGCAGTGTAGCTCCGCAAGTTCCTTTGGGATCTTGAGGTAGTTCCTGGTATGGATAAAGTGGTATCACTGTACTGTGATAACAGTGTGGCTGTAGCTAATGCTAAGGAACCAAGATTTCACAAGAAGATTAAACATATTGATAGTAAGTATCATGTGATAAAGGACTTCGTTGAGGGCGGGCATCTCACGGTGTGCAAGATCATGTCAGATGACAATTTAGCTAATCCATTTACGCAGACACTTATTGGGAAAGTCTTCGAGAGGCATGTGGAAGCTATAGGGATGCGAGATTTGTCATATTTACTCACTTAGTGCAAGTGGGAGATTGTTAGACATGTATGCCCTAAGGAGTAAAAATGTAATAAGTTTTTGGAGACATTTTTATCAATAAAGAATTTATTTATTATTTATATACCAAATCTTATCCTCTCTATGTTCATATTTGTTGAATGTATGTTAAGCAAACAATAGTTTGAGACTGTTAGTCTAAACCTTTAAGAATTGGGCATATGATGGACAGATTATGCGGAAGACACGATTCTTAAGGTAATGGTCTAAATCATAATATCCGCAATCTAGGGAATAAAGTTGGGCACCTTATTCATGTAAAGATTGTTATGTTGTCTATATCATAATTGGGAGATGGTTTGTCTTGACTATCGGAGGTGGACTTCATGAATAGAAACATTGGCACGTTGTCATAAGCAACAATGTGTTGGATTGGGACATAAAATGAATTGATTTGGATTAATAATTCTGTCTCAGCAAATCGATTCACTTTAGACAATCATTTATATTATATCTTAATCCTGAGATAAATAGTAGGTCTGTTATCTTGACTTATATCTTTTGATGTACCAAATGGTGACACCCACATCTTAATAGTGGCATGCATGCCGGTACTTTGGAGGCATGACTCTTGATAGCGTAGACTTGTTATTTATAGATATGGAATCCATAGCTTCTCTTTAGGAGTAGTGATATCCTCTTATATGCGTTATCCTGTAATTGAAAAACTGGACCGCTCAACCATTTGGATATATAGGTGTAACCGAATGGTATACTGTCTTTAGATGGTAAGTTTTCTGATGGTGAGATAACAGGACGTAAGATAAAAATAATCGAAAAGGTAAGACAGAACTTGTCCTTAAGCCGATTATGGATAATCCTATAGGGATACGATACATTATGATATGTCATGAAGACTTCGCTATATGGGCTTCGTAATTCTATACAGTTTGATAGTACAGCTCCAAGCTTTTAGTGGAGTAGCGTTGGAGTTGATAATTATAAAATGCATATCTAAGATATTGGGTTCCATAATGTTAGACATGTATGCTCTAAGGAGTAAAAATGTAATACGTTTTTGGAGACATTTTTTATCAATAAAGAATTTATTCATTTATATATACCAAATATTGTCCTCTTTACGTTCATATTCGTTGAATGTATGATAAGCAAACAGTAGTCTGAGACTGTCAGTCTAAACCTTAAGAGTTGGGCATATGATGGGATGATTATGCGGTAGACACGACTCTTAAGGTGATGGTCTAAAATATATGATCCGCAATCGAGGGAATAAAGTTGGGCGCTTTATTCATGTAAAGATTGTTATGTTGTCTATATCCCTTTTGGGAGATGGTTTGTCTTGGCCATCGGAGTTGGACTCCGTGAATAGAAACATTGGCGCGTTATCATAGGTGACGATGTGTTGGATCGGGACATAAAGTGAATTGATTTGGATTAATAATTCTGTCTTGGCAAATCGATTCACTTTAGACAGTCGTTTGTATTGTATCTTAATCCTGAGATGAATAATGGGCCCGTTGTCTCGACTTGTGTCTTTTGATGTACCAATGGGTGACTCCCACATCTCTATAGTGGCATGCATGCCGGTACGTTGGAGGCATGACTCTTGATAGCGTAGACTTGTTATTCATAGATATGGAATCCATAGCTCCTCTTTAGGAGTAATGATATCCTCTTATATGCGTTGTCCTGTAATTGGAAAACTGGAGCGCTCAACCATTTGGATACATAGGTGTAACCGAATGGTATACTATCTTTGGATGGTAAGTTTTCTAATGGTGAGACAATGGAACGTAAGATAAAAATAATCGGGAAGGTAAGACAGAACTTGTCCTTAAGCCAATTATGGATGATCATATGGGGATGCGATACACTATGATATGTCATGGAGACTTAGCTACACGAGCTTCGTAATTCTGTAAAGTTCGAGAGTGCAGCTCCAAGCTTTTAGTGGAGTAGCGTTGGAGTTGATAATTGTGAAATGTATATCTGGGATATTGGGTTTCATAATTATCATGAGCTTGAACTTTATAGGTCCATTTTGGTCCCCTTTGCTAGCTCACAAAGTCCTGTAACGACACGGCGTGCTTTTCCAATAATTGGTGACTTATGTCGGATTTATCAGATTGGTTTAAAATTTATAAGAATCAAATAATTCATGTCTGTTTATCGGTTGAATTAATTTTGTAAGAAATTAGTTCAAGATGAACTTGTTGAATTATGGCGTTCGGATAATTCTTGTCTGTTTATCGGTTGTTTTAATTTTGGACAATTAGAACAAGATAAACTTGTGGAATTATTTTGAATTGATTTATTTTCTTAGAGATTATCTTGATAGAGTTTGTTTTGATCAGATATCTTTTCTATTGGGCTATTTGAATCAAAACTGAGACTTTATCCTTTAGAATCTCGGGTGGAAAATAAAAGATTCGCGGAGATTTTTTCTCGGCAGTTCGGCCTGCCGATCAGAAAGTTCGGCCTGCCGAACTGGCCAGTTCGGCCTGCCTATCTCACAGTTCGGCATGCCGACCGCGACAGCTAAGATTACGCGTTTTTCACGCGTATCTTATCAGATATTGATCCGAACTTGATTCTGTTTCGATTTTTGAGACCTAATCTGATATGGACTGACCCCAAGGACCAATAGGTATAAAAAGGGAGTGAGTCTAATGATTTACTCAGATCAATTTGAGAGATTAAGAGTGATACTCTTCTAGTGAGCATCTGAAAACTCCCTGAGAGCTTTTGTTCACAAATCACGAACACTAGCTTTGGGTTCTCTCTATTGGTTGGAAGGAGAGTCACTGGTGGAAGAGCTGTACGTGTGAGCCCACACTCACTCCGGTTGTGGATAGAGAATAGCAAAGAAGACCAGTTGGTTGAGGCTCTTCTGGAACGTTACTTCTCTACACAGGTCGCGGAGGTTCTTCGGCACACTGAGGTTAGTAAGATCTGTTTAATTTATACATATAACATGTCATACTTGTATTTTGGAAAATACTCTGATGAAAAATTTTTTTTAAAATTCCGCTGCGCACTTTGTTTCCAACAATTGGTATCAGAGCCGAGGTTTTTACATAAATTTGCAAGTTTGTGATCATGTTATATGCATAAATTTTGTGATCTTAATCTCTCCAATGCTTGAATTGAATTTTATAGAGAGATGGCACTCTAGGTTTCTATATAATATATATGTTGTCATGGATTATGTGGTGAATGTTTATTAATTAATTATGGTTGATTAAATTGTTGTTTAATTATTTATTAATTAATTAATACCGGTTATGGTTCCTTAGAGGTTAGAATGTGTATCTAAGTTTTTCATGTAATTAGATGGCGGACTATCATCTCCGTCTAGGAATTATTATTTAATTTGTAAGAATTTTGTAATTAAATAATTATTCGGAGAAGACGGAACGAGAAGTCGGATCTTGAAGATAGATGATGGCGCCTCCAGGTATTTCCTGAGTCTCTAATTTTATGTTTTTGAATTGTTGAAAATAAAATTGATGAATTGCATTAAAATTGTATTTTCTGGATTGAGGGTTTTCTGCTCGGTCGGCATGCCGGACCTCACAGTTCGGCAGGCCGAAGGTCACAGACCGGCAGGCCGGACGTACGGTCCGGCAGGCCGACAGTGGGGCAGAAATTTTGGTGCTCTGCCGGCAGGCCGAACCTTCATGTTCGGCAGGCCGAACCACCATGATCGGCAGACCGATCACCTAGATCGGCCTGCCGACAGAGAGCATCCAGGTGTCCAGAAAAGGTGCAATTTTTGGTGCAGTTTTAATTTTATTTTTTGGGACGATTCTGAGAAACATTAAATTTGGATACGACCGGAAATATGAAGTGTTCGATTCATATGGGATTGAGGACTTGAAGATGGATATTACATGAAGAAGGATACAGCTTGAGGATTCAAGGATGAAGAATCGATAAATGTCTCGATTATTCTCTTGTAATCTTATTTTTTCTATTCTCTAGGGTGGAACCATAATATTTCGGTTATTATTATTATGCTTGTAGCTTTGCTTGATTGCTTTGCTTGTCTGCATTATAATATGATTTACCATGTATATTGATAACATGTCATATAGAATAGGGAGTGCCGCTCATATTAAAATTGTTCATGCATAATTTTAAAATAAAACCTTGACTTCAAAAGATTGAGTGGGAGAAGGTTTTCGAAGAGAGAACCTAAGGCCTCCATCGTTGGTCCATAGGAAGAACATGATGGTCCCAACCCCTAGGAAGGGATTTCTATTATGTACCAGATTGGATCTCTAAAAGGATAAGGTATTTTAGTATGATTTATGGTTGCACACCCCTAGGTGGTGATTATAAATCATGGATAAAATATTGAAACGGTGGTTATACACTCACGTTAATTTTATTATTAACCTCCCCTAGGAGCTCTGTTAATAAAATTAATGGCCAAAGAAACGATTATTAGTATATGCTGGATCATACGGGTCCTGGATGGCATATATTAATCAGGAGGGGATCCGTGTTCCTGATTGAATTTGGCATGACTCCCCTAGGAGCTTGTTGAATTCTGAGTTGGGAATTATCGTTGTAAGGTTGTGATATTTTCAAGGTTTTGACACATAAACACATTTGTATGATTTTACATGATTGTGTTATCTTACTAAATTATTAAATATGTTTGCTTATGTTTGGTATATGATTCTTTATTGTAGATTGAAAATGTCTAAAAACGCTTTATCATCGATACTTGACAAAAACCAATTAACCGGTGAGAACTATAATGATTGGAAACGGAACCTGGACATCGTCCTATCCTTTGAGAAACTGAAATATGTACTGACAACTCCTTGTCCTCCCGAGCCTACGGGAGACTCAAGTAATGAGCAATTCCAAGCGTACGAACGCTGGAAAGATGCTAATGATCAGGCCCGCTGCTATGTTATGGCTAGCATGAATAACGTGCTGCAGGCTCAACATCAGGATTATGAGACTGCGAAGCAGATCTTGGATAATCTTGAGGATATGTTTGGAGGCCAGGCCATAACAAAGCGGCAAGGGGCGCTTCGGAAACTCTTAAACTGTAGACAGAGACCGGGGACATCTGTAAAGGAGCACATGATGTTGGTCATGGGTTACCTCGCTGAGGCTCAAACCAATGGAGCCGACATCGATGCTGAAACTCAGATGACTATGGTCTTTGAGACTCTGTCTAAGGAATTTATTCCGTTTAGAGCTACTTTTAATTTGAGCAATAGACGGGATATGACCTTGACAGAACTGATGAAACAGTTACAGGAGTTTGAACTGCTGATCAGGGAGTCTCCTGCTGGTGGAGAGGCCAATATGGTAGCTGCTTCTGGTTCCAATCCTAACTCTGGGAATGGAAAGAAGCAACGGGCCAAGAGTGGTAAGTCTTCTATTCCTATTGCTACCAAGAGCAAGAAGAAAAAGAAGAAGAACCCAAAGAAGCTTAAGTGCTTCTTTTGTGGTAAGGTCGGGCATATAAAGAAGCATTGCAAGGACTTCCTTTCCAAGGGAGGTAGGTGTGATCTTCTATATTTAGAAACTTGTTTGGTTGAGGAATCCAGTGACATTTGGGTCATAGATTCCGGTGCAACTAATCATGTTTGTGTTTCTCTGCAGGGATTCAAAGAAACGAGAAGTCTACTTCGTGAAGACTTAACGCTTCGGATGGGCGATGGATCCTTGGTCTCAGCGGAAGCAGTGGGAGATGTCCATCTTTATTTTGATAATTATAGGAGTTTAATTTTGCGAGATTGTTTTTATGTTCCTAAATTTAAAAGGAATTTAATTTCTGTATCTTCTTTATTTAAAGACTCCTACGTGGTATCTTTTAATGAAAAAGTGGTGATTCGTAAAAACAAATCTTTTATCTGTTCTGGATGGATGCAAAATAATCTATATTTTATCAAACCTAAGATGGACTTATTGCTTAATGCTGAGATAAATGATAATGACTCAAAAAGACTTAAAACTTCTCACTCTAATAAGACTTATCTTTGGCATTTGCGCCTTGGCCATATTAACCTGAATAGGATTCAAAGGTTGGTAAGGGATGGACCTTTAAGTCACTTAAAGGTGGAATCTATACCTCAATGTGAGTCTTGTTTGGAGGGTAAAATGACCAAAAGACCATACGGGTCTAAGGGCAATAGGGCCGAAGGGGTTCTAGAACTTGTGCATAGTGATGTTTGCGGACCGATGAACATCCGGGCACGAGGAGGGTATGAGTACTTCGTCACTTTTATTGACGATTACTCAAGATATGGGTATGTGTACCTAATGCACCACAAAAGCGAAACTTATGATAAGTTCAGGGAGTTTCGGGCTGAAGTGGAAAAGCAATTGGGTAGACCCATAAAGGCACTTCGATCTGATCGAGGTGGGGAATACCTTTCTGATGAGTTCTTGGGACACTTGTTAGAGAATGGGATTTTATCCCATTTGACTGCGCCGGGCACTCCGCAGCAGAATGGCGTAGCGGAGAGAAGGAATAGGACTTTGTTGGACATGATTCGGTCCATGATGAGTTATTCATCATTGCCTTTATCCTTTTGGGGATATGCACTACAAACCGCATGTTATCTTTTGAACAATGTGCCTTCAAAATCGGTCCCTAAAACTCCTCACGAGTTGTGGACAAGACGGAAGACATCCTTAAACCATATTCGCATATGGGGATGTCCAGCTCATGTCCTGTTTAAGGATCCGAATAAGTTGGAAGCACGTTCAGAAGTTTGCGTGTTTGTAGGATATCCAAAAGGGACTAAAGGGGGTTATTTTTATAACCCAAAGGAAAATAAAGTCGTGGTTTCAACTAATGCAACTTTCCTTGAGGAGAGTTACATGAACGACTTTAAACCTCAAAGCAAAGTGGTGCTTGAGGAGTTGAGGGGTGATCCGTTTACTCCGGAGGTTCCGAACGAAACCATTCCAATCGGTGTAGAAAAACCAAACAAACCTGAACAACAATCTCAGGGGCTTCGGCGTAGTGGGAGGATCGGGCGTCAACCTGAGAGGTATATGTTCAATGGGGAGGTCTTTTTGGCTGAACCGGATGAACATGACAGGGATCCTTATACTTACGCAGAAGCTATGGAGGATGTTGATTCAAGACTCTGGACAGAGGCCATGAACATTGAGATGAAGTCTATGGAGACTAATCGGGTCTGGGAGCTTGTGGATCTTCCCGAAGGGGTAAAACCCATAGGGTGTAAGTGGATCTACAAGAGGAAAAGAGGAGTGGATGGAAAGGTCGAAACCTTTAAGGCTAGACTGGTAGCTAAGGGTTATACGCAAAAGGAAGGAATCGATTATGAGGAAACCTTTTCGCCTGTAGCCATGCTTAAGTCCATCCGGATTCTCTTGTCCATAGCTGCCGCTCTCGACTACGAGATTTGGCAGATGGATGTCAAGACGGCTTTTCTAAATGGCTATCTTGATGAGTCCATTTATATGGAACAACCAGACGGGTTCAAGGTCGCGGGTCAAGAGGGTAAGGTTTGTAAGTTGCTAAAGTCTATTTATGGACTTAAGCAGGCTTCTCGTTCTTGGAACATAAGATTTGATCAAGTGATCAAGACTTATGGGTTCTCACAAAATGTGGATGAACCATGTGTTTACAAACACATTAAGAATGGGAAGGTGGTTTTTCTACTACTCTATGTAGATGACATTCTGCTAATTGGCAATGACAGTTGGGGCGTTGTCATCGGTCAAATTATGGTTGACCAAGCAGTTTGACATGAAGGACTTGGGTGAGGCTAATTTTGTTCTCGGTATCCAGATCTTGCGGGATAGGAAGAACAAAATGATAGCTTTGTCACAGGCCGGCTACATAGATAAAATTCTCAGGAGGTTTGCAATGCAGGATTCCAAGAAAGGTGGGCAACCATCTAGGTCTGGAATTACTCTTTCTAAGAAAGACTCTCCAAAGTCTTATGAAGAAAGAGAATACATGAAGAAGGTGCCTTATGCTTCGGCAGTGGGTAGTCTCATGTATGCCATGCTTTGCACTCGACCGGATATTAGCTATGCGGTCGGGATTGTGAGTCGATTTCAGGCGGATCCAGGACCGAACCATTGGGTTGCGGTAAAGCATATTTTCAAGTACCTGAGAAGGACTCGAGGGTATATGCTTGTGTATTCGGGTGAGGATTTAACTCCTCTAGGATACACTGATTCGGATTTTCAATCCTGCCTGGATTCTAGGAAATCGACTTCAGGGTTTGTGTTTACTCTGGGTGGCGGTGCCATCAGTTGGAGAAGTGCGAAGCAAGATTGCACTTCGGATTCAACGATGGAGGCCGAGTATGTGGCGGCTAGTGATGCTTCGAAAGAAGCAGTGTGGCTCCGCAAGTTCCTTGGGGATCTTGAGGTAGTTCCTGGTATGGATAAAGCGGTATCACTGTACTGTGATAACAGTGCGGCGGTAGCTAATGCTAAGGAACCAAGATTTCACAAGAAGAGTAAGCATATTGATCGGAAGTATCATGTGATAAAGGACTTCGTTGAGAGCGGGCATGTCACGGTGTGCAAGATCGCGTCAGAGGACAATTTAGCTGATCCATTTACGAAGACACTTTCTGGGAGAGTCTTCGAAAGGCATGTGGAAGCTATGGGGATGCGAAATTTGCAGTATTTACTCACTTAGTGCAAGTGGGAGATTGTTAGACATGTATGCTCTAAGGAGTAAAAATGTAATACGTTTTTGGAGACATTTTTATCAATAAAGAATTTATTCATTTATATATACCAAATATTGTCCTCTTTACGTTCATATTCGTTGAATGTATGATAAGCAAACAGTAGTCTGAGACTGTCAGTCTAAACCTTAAGAGTTGGGCATATGATGGGATGATTATGCGGTAGACACGACTCTTAAGGTGATGGTCTAAAATATATGATCCGCAATCGAGGGAATAAAGTTGGGCGCTTTATTCATGTAAAGATTGTTATGTTGTCTATATCCCTTTTGGGAGATGGTTTGTCTTGGCCATCGGAGTTGGACTCCGTGAATAGAAACATTGGCGCGTTATCATAGGTGACGATGTGTTGGATCGGGACATAAAGTGAATTGATTTGGATTAATAATTCTGTCTTGGCAAATCGATTCACTTTAGACAGTCGTTTGTATTGTATCTTAATCCTGAGATGAATAATGGGCCCGTTGTCTCGACTTGTGTCTTTTGATGTACCAATGGGTGACTCCCACATCTCTATAGTGGCATGCATGCCGGTACGTTGGAGGCATGACTCTTGATAGCGTAGACTTGTTATTCATAGATATGGAATCCATAGCTCCTCTTTAGGAGTAATGATATCCTCTTATATGCGTTGTCCTGTAATTGGAAAACTGGAGCGCTCAACCATTTGGATACATAGGTGTAACCGAATGGTATACTATCTTTGGATGGTAAGTTTTCTAATGGTGAGACAATGGAACGTAAGATAAAAATAATCGGGAAGGTAAGACAGAACTTGTCCTTAAGCCGATTATGGATGATCATATGGGGATGCGATACACTATGATATGTCATGGAGACTTAGCTACACGAGCTTCGTAATTCTGTAAAGTTCGAGAGTGCAGCTCCAAGCTTTTAGTGGAGTAGCGTTGGAGTTGATAATTGTGAAATGTATATCTGGGATATTGGGTTTCATAATTATCATGAGCTTGAACTTTATAGGTCCATTTTGGTCCCCTTTGCTAGCTCACAAAGTCCTGTAACGACACGGCGTGCTTTTCCAATAATTGGTGACTTATGTCGGATTTATCAGATTGGTTTAAAATTTATAAGAATCAAATAATTCATGTCTGTTTATCGGTTGAATTAATTTTGTAAGAAATTAGTTCAAGATGAACTTGTTGAATTATGGCGTTCGGATAATTCTTGTCTGTTTATCGGTTGTTTTAATTTTGGACAATTAGAACAAGATAAACTTGTAGGAATTATTTGAATTGATTTATTTTCTTAGAGATTATCTTGATAGAGTTTGTTTTGATCAGATATCTTTTCTATTGGGCTATTTGAATCAAAACTGAGACTTTATCCTTTAGAATCTCGGGTGGAAAATAAAAGATTCGCGGAGATTTTTTCTCGGCAGTTCGGCCTGCCGATCAGAAAGTTCGGCCTGCCGAACTGGCCAGTTCGGCCTGCCTATCTCACAGTTCGGCATGCCGACCGCGACAGCTAAGATTACGCGTTTTTCACGCGTATCTTATCAGATATTGATCCGAACTTGATTCTGTTTCGATTTTTGAGACCTAATCTGATATGGACTGACCCCAAGGACCAATAGGTATAAAAAGGGAGTGAGTCTAATGATTTACTCAGATCAATTTGAGAGATTAAGAGTGATACTCTTCTAGTGAGCATCTGAAAACTCCCTGAGAGCTTTTGTTCACAAATCACGAACACTAGCTTTGGGTTCTCTCTATTGGTTGGAAGGAGAGTCACTGGTGGAAGAGCTGTACGTGTGAGCCCACACTCACTCCGGTTGTGGATAGAGAATAGCAAAGAAGACCAGTTGGTTGAGGCTCTTCTGGAACGTTACTTCTCTACACAGGTCGCGGAGGTTCTTCGGCACACTGAGGTTAGTAAGATCTGTTTAATTTATACATATAACATGTCATACTTGTATTTTGGAAAATACTCTGATGAAAAATTTTTTTTTAAAATTCCGCTGCGCACTTTGTTTCCAACACATAATTATCGGGAGCTTGAACTATATAGGTCCATTTGGTCCCCTTTGCTAGCTCACAACATCTTGTAACGATACGGTGTGCTTTTTCAATAATTGGTGACTTATGTCAGATTTATCAAATTGGTTAAAATTTAGAAGAATCAGATAATTCATGTTTGTTTATCGGTTGAATTACTTTTGTGATAAAATTGATTCAAGATAAACTTGTTGAATTATTGGGATCGGATAATTCTTGTATGTTTATCGGTTGATTTAATTTTTGAATAAATTAGATCAAGATAAACTTATAGAATTATTAGGAATTCATTTATTTTCTTGGAGATTATCTAGATAAAGTTGTTTTAATCAGATTACTTCTCTATTAGGTTATTTGAATTAAAACTGAGACTTTATCCTATAAAATCTCGGGTGAAAAATAAAAGATTTGCTGAGATTTTTATTCGGCAGTTCGGCTTGTGGATCCTCAAGTTCGGCCTACCGATGGGCTAGTTCAACCTGTCGATTGTATAGTTCGACCTGTCGATGAGCGAAGGATAAGATCACACGTTTTTATGTGGATTTTATCATATATTGATCTGAATTTGATTCTGATCCAAATTTTTGAGATCTAATCTGATAAGGACTGACCCTAGACCCAACCTCTATAAATAGGGAACAAGTCTTAAGAGTTATTTAGATCAATTGAGAGATTAAAAGTGATACTCAGCTTGTAAGAATCTAAAACTCCCTGAGAGCTTTTGTTCAAAAATCACGAACACTTGCTTTGGTTCTCTCAATTGGTTGGAAAGAGAGTCATCTAGAAGAAAAGCTGTACATGTGAGCCCACACTCACTCCGATCGTGAATAAAGAACAGCAAAGAAGACTAGTTGGTTGAGGCTCTTCTGGAACGTTACTTCTCTTCATAGATTATGGGAGCTTTTCAGCACACAGAGGTTAGTAAGATCTGATTAATTTATGCATATAGCATGTCAAACTTGTGTTTTAGAAAATACTCTGATATAAAATTTTTAAAATTCCGCTGCGTATTATTTTTCCAACGTGTCGTTCCAACCTTTCAACCTATAGGGAGGCATATGTTAAGAAAAATAACTTAAATCATAGTGTCGTTGGGGACCTTGCAAACCATAACTTCCCAATGATCGTGCACAACTAATACAAATACTTGGGCCTATAAGATTAATAAGGCGTGATCATGATAAAGCATAACCGACATATGCAAGACTTACTATTGGTTTTCTTTTATGTTTTGTGAGACGTAGCTCCTACTACTAAGCGAAAGCTCATCTAAGTATGTTCATGCTGTAGGTAAGCAACCTACAAGTAACATCTGATGGACAGGAGCATAGCAGCGGATGAACAATGGAGATAGAGAATCCACATCGTGCACATTTTATTTCCACATTTAATTTTTGTTAATTATGGCTTTTTAATTAAGTATAAATAATATAGTTGAAAGATTATATGTATATATTTTGCAAATCAAGATTATAGCTATGCAGCCTCGGTCCGTATAACTTTAAGATGACCGTGTTAAAGCAATATGTTATAATTTTGGTTGCAACAAAAGCAAGAACAATTTAACTAAAATTAATTAGTAAGATTGATTAATTTAGTAATATGATTAAAAAGTTTCGCAAATGTAAATAATCGTGATCAGTATACGTTAAAGAATATGTCTAAGTAGTTTAAGTAACGGCCACATAGGTAGGGTCGTTACAACCTTATCTGTGTGATAGATTGGGTTTTCTCAAAAGCACTCCTACCACAAACACAAAAATGAAATAAGAAAAGAGAAAAAGAGCACATTCACACAACAAAGGTGAGAGAAACGCCTCTCATTGAAACCCCTAGGAGAGAATTCGATATTTTTGCATTTCTTGTCAAGACTAGTTCTTGTCGTTAGCAAAAGTGAAATGACGATATTGACTAGAGGTGTTCACATATCAAATTACACGAATTAGGGATCAATCCATAATACTATCTGTATACATCGGATTGAGAAAATTTCAATCCGAAACCAATCCGTGAACACCCTCAATCCAATCTAATCCAATCCAAAAACCACCAATTTTGTGGATTTACAAATTAAGCCTTCAAATGTACTGAAAAAAAGTAAAAATTAAGATTAACATAATATAATAATATAATTCAATAAATCCAACATATTACAATCTGATTAAATGCAAGTCCTTGATTGATAATGAACTAAATTGTAGCATTACAAAACAAAACAATTCTACTAGTGTACCTCAAACTATTCGTTTTATGCATAAGGCATCTAGAGCTTTCAATCTTGACAAAATACATCATGAATTTTGAAATAATTGATAATTGAGATCTAATAGCTAACAAGTATTTAAAAACATATACAATTTTGGTTAGGAAATTCTCATGTGAGTTTTCTTAAGGCTTGAGCTCATCATTTTAAGAAAACAAGTGAACATCAACACGTGAAAAAGAGACTTAATGAAAATTAAAAGGAGCTATTGGACCTCAATTGTCAATGATTTTAAAGTTCATGGTATATTGTGTCAAGATTGAAAGTTTAGGATGCATTATATAAAAAGTGAATAGTTTCGGGTGCAAGGATATAATTTACGCTGTAAAACATTACAACTACTGAACTTATAACCTGTTTGGCAAAGTTGATTCTAACTAGCTTTTCAGTTAAAAACAATGTAAAGCTCTTACATGCTACAATAAAAAGAAAAAAGTTGCTACAATGTAAAGCTCTCACATGCTATAGTGTTTACAGTTCTAATCAATGATTCTAACTACCATGTTAAACACCCTATTAAATAAACTTCAGACATAAGTAAAGATCATATTTAGATAATGTTAGTTTTTGTAATTAGGCTAAACTTCTTCTTTTTTTAAGCATGTAAACTATAGACACAATACCATAGATTTATAAGGTTAAGTATTTATTAAAAT
The DNA here is from genome assembly GCA_025403435.1 of Artocarpus heterophyllus. Classification (NCBI taxonomy): domain Eukaryota; kingdom Viridiplantae; phylum Streptophyta; class Magnoliopsida; order Rosales; family Moraceae; genus Artocarpus; species Artocarpus heterophyllus. The sequence continues at coordinate 22,642,151 of CM046352.1, forward strand.
TTTATATATGTATATGTCTATATAATTTGTACTACATATATATAGTCTAGATTCACAGATTACATGGATTATGAGATATTCAATCCATAATCCAATCCGTATATATCATATTGTCATTTTTCCAATTCAAAACCAATATATATTTTTCATAATGCTATCTAATCTGGCAAATTGGATTTGATTGAACAGATTGAACGGATTGGTGGATTTTGTAAATACTCCTAATATTGACCTATTTTCCCACTAGATTATAATCTATCTTTATTATGATTTTACTATATGTTGACAGTCAATTTCATACCAGGCCTCTCTGAAGGCCCAAGCCTAACATTCTCATCCTACGAGACCCAAGCCACACTTGGAGAACTAACACAGGTCCTAATTTAGTAGGCCATGTGTAGTCAAATAGGCCTATTTATTTTAGTTTGATTCAATTTAAATCTCGCTTGGGGGAATTTTAAAGTTAATGGAACTAAGATAAATGGGTAATAGTGGAAAATAATCCCAAAAGCCTTTCTTTTGCCTTTCAAAATAGTCCCAAAACTCTATTTTTTACTTCAAGACAGCTTTAGTAATCAAAACTCAAGCCCAGAAACCTTTTTCGTATCACAACACATAGGAAAACCCAACGACGGAGCATTAGGTGCACATTTGGAGCAATTAGTGTGCCTTCTAGAGGCACGTCTCCTAAGGAGCTCCACCTACATCAAGATGACTTTTGCCTCGTAAGTCCATTGTTGGAGGCGTTATGCATGCGCCTTCGTCACTAATTCTCACTCGAATTTTTAAAAGAGCTTTAATGATGTGTTAGACATTTATGACTTAGCAAAAATAAAGAAACCCTACATTGAAGGAAGTAGCATGCTCATCAAAACTCCAAAAATAGAAGGTCAAACTCTATCAAACTCCCTTTGGAGCATCAGGCTTAGAAGAGTATCTAAGTTTCATAATAGCCATGAATGTATGCCATTTTAGATCAACCTCAAAATCAACCTTTGAAAGTGTCTGGCGCCACTTGCTCCGAAAGAAAATAGAGTGCAACATGCTGAGTCGGAGCAAAAAGGGACCACCTCTAGGACAACCACCTAGCTCTACTATAAATACCTTTCATCTTCCTCATTCAACACAACCCAGACAAAGGAACTTACACCCACAAATTCTACACCTATTTCACCCATAAATCTATAGAAAAATTATCATCCTTTTCCAAGTTTGTGCTTTTCAAAGAACAGTTCCTTGCCTCCACTACCAGAGATCATGTTCCCCCTTCAACACCACTTTAGGCTCTCCAAATTTTCCAAAAGAGTCATCAAAATGTTTAGGAACCTCAGCAAAGTCCTTCACCAACCTTGGGATTCCAAATCTTAAGCTTCTTAATCCAGCAATCTAGGCCCAACGACAAAGATGACCTACATTCACCTTTGGAGCATATATTTTGGATAACTCGAAGGATCTAAAACTTTAATCATCATCTCTCCCTTCACCGTTATACGAAGACGGCCTAGATCCAACGATAAACACAGCTTCTAGCCTTGATAGAGATAGCTTTGACTCTATCCTTTGAACCCAATCCTCCATAAACCATTAACTACTTCCCCCACTATCATTGCTTATGTTAGTTCCTCCATTGATATATTTTTTTTGTGTTTTCTTGTTTTTGTTACAAGTTTTCTCGATTGTTCGGCAACAAAATGGACCCTAGGAGCCTATTTCTTTTATTTATTTTGAGCCTAGCAGTCCCCATTATGTGTTAGAGGTCCTACCAAAGTTACTTTCTGCAATTTATTCTTCACTCCTACCACGTCAACATTGTCACTATCCAATTGGAAGCCAATACATGTACTACCCCAATACATTACACCCCGCAGATCTATCAAACCTAACATTAAAACAACTCCATAGCAGAAGTTTGGCCATCAAGCTACCATGGTACCTTGTCCCAAGAGAACACACCTCGAAAGAACTTCGCAAGACATAGAGGAGTCTGCCTCACAACATAAAACTTTTAACACATGAGGTAATGATGATGGAGGGTAGCCTGCAGCCCTTAACATCACGACTGCTATTCAATCTTATGGAGTCGCACAACGATATCCTCTCAAAAGTCAACGAGCTCTGAGAACTTTTCCACAAAGAGCCAACTCTGAATCCCACCAATGATGCAACACCATAGAAAGCTTCTATTAACAGAGCACCAAAGCCTCTGAAGCCAACTCAAATGAAGTTGTTCACCTGGGAAGACATTATGGCACTCTTACAATAACATGCGAATAGAGTTGACCCAGAAGATACGAGGTAATTGCCACAGGCTCCTTACCTTCATGAGCTATATTAGAAGTCGTACCTGTCTAGATACGAGACCCCTTCCTTTATGTTGTTTGATGGCCAGAAAGGCAAATTGAAGAAGCATATCAGCTGCTTCCTTGATGTGCTAGGAAAGCATGCTAGAGATCATGGCCTTCATCTTAGAGTGTTTTTTAAGTCCCTCATGGACAGAGCTTATACATGGTACACCACTTTAGCTCCCAACATAGTCAATACTTGGGACAATATGGTCACATGATTGTCATAAATATTTCCAAAATGAAGAAAGAGTCACAATCATCAACTTAGCAATACACACCAAAAGCAAAGGGAAGACCTTGTAGACTTTGTCTGGAGGTTTTGTAACCCCTACCTCAACTGTTATAATGAAAGCAATGAGGAAGCGTGCGTCGACGTTTGCATCAACAACATCAACTAGAAGTACTAGGTCTATATGGAGAATGTTGGGATCGCCCAATTTTCTCGTCTTCTTGAGTTCACTAAGAGAACTACTCTCTCCGTTTGAATCTCCAAACCTTCATGCAATTGAAGAGAAAAGAAGTTAGTAACACCACAGTTGCTCACTCCTTTGAAAGGCCACCTAGGCCTTCTCCGTTAAAGAAGACCCTTTGCCTACGTTACCATGTTCTGATGAAGAACTTCATGCAATGTTGGAGCAACTATTTCACAATGAAGTTATCTTGCCGTACGTTCCTTGACGACCTCCCTCTGAGTCGGACAAAAGGGACTCGAAGTACTACTCTATCATCGATACATAAGTCACCCTGCCTCTAGGTGCAACATGATTTATCAAATGCTCCATGAGAACATCAAGGATGGCACTCTCAAGCTTTTGGGAAAAGGCTAAAGTATTAACTTTGATCCTCTTCTACGGCACAAAGGAAAAGAAACATGCGCCATGGCAAACCACAACCTTAACAAAATAGAGGAGGATAACTTCAACGAAGGAGGTTGCATTTGGGCAAGAGATCCAAAACCTTCTAAGCGTCTGAAAACTGGGAGAAAGCCTTTTGGAGGTGCTATTCTCAACCACCTTATTTTGGAAAGCCAATGCCTCCTCCGAGCAGATAGGGGAATACTTTGAAGTTTGTGAAACTTTCGTGCAAACTCCCACGGCCAAAAGAGTTCAAATCTGAAGAAGAGCTTGAGTTGGCTCTTAAAAACATACCAAGGAGAATCGAACCTTGTACTCGGCCCTCCATCGATCTGCTCTGGAGGGAGTCTATAGTGATAGGGGAAAGGCTCGCCGTAAAAGAGCATCTGACCTTTGAGACTAAGCCTATAGTAATAAACTCTTCATCGAAAGTGACGCTTGAAGGGACTCCATAACCAGGAACAACACCTTCTCCAAACTAGGGGTGCTTATTGGATCGACTTAATCGATTAAACCGATTAGTCCAATCCAATCCAATCTATGTTTGGCAAATAATCGATTTCAATTGGATTAGATTGGATATAAATTTTTAAAAATGATATATGTTGGATTATATGTTTATTTTGCCTTCAAAATATCTAATCTAATCCAATCGATTCTCTATTTATGTTACTATAAAAAAATTACAAGTAAATATGTATTTATATTATTGGTCTGAAATTGAAAGTCTATTATCTTTCCATATACTTATACACACCAATTATTTTCTTTGAAGTATTGAACGTTTAATCAACTTTGAAGTTTGTAATTTGGTGTTATATGTGTATTTAGATTTGCGTATGCTAATTTTTTATCTCTCTTTTTATACTTGTAGTCGAACTTTGTTAAAAAATAATATGCATAGGTTAAACATGAAAAAAAAAAAGAAGAGAAAATATACAAAAATCTTAACTTAAAAATCGAATGGACCAATCTAATCCAAATCAACCTCAATCGGATAAGATTGGATTGGATGAAATTTCTAAAAATCGACCTTTAATCAGATTGGATGGTCATTTTCTAAAATAGGTTAGATTGGATTGGATGAACACCCCTACTCTAAACTCAATGTTGCCCGAGATGACCATTCTCGGATTGATTACCATGGAGGCCTCTATCGTGGAAGTTCCATCAGCATAGCAAATGTTTAGAGAGGTCATGACAATTGAAGAATTCTACCAACTTGATATACTTGACTAGTACTTTCTCATAGAGTCATTCCAAGACAACCTCCTCGAGACCGATGAAGTTGTCGCGTTGTTTCCAGACTTGCAACATCAACCCGGGTGCCTAATGTGCAATAACTCCTATTGCCTCTAGAGCCAAGTTGCTCCTCTAGAGGAAGCACACCTGAACACAAAAGTGTCACGGTAGTCATCCACACTAAAGACTTTGACCTCAAATGGATTCCTGCTCTGACTACCTTAGTTGTGTGAGTGCTTCATTAGAGTCTCAAGTTTTAAGTCATTATTTGATCAACTCAGTCTCGGACCATAAGCTCGTTTGGACATGATGGAGGCATCACTAAGATTACCTCTAATCAAGGATCTCAATACAATGTAAATGAAGCTTCCACTACTAGCCTCTTTCTTGAGAGCACTAATTTCATCTCCTTCACCGACAAAGACATGGAAACATTATACTTAGACCATAGGCGCCCTCTTTACTTGGAGGTCACAATCAATGATGTTATGTCTAAAGAGTCTTGGTGCACACTGAGTCCTCCATCAATATCATCATGTTGTCCATTCTTGTTGCAGCTGGAGTTCCTCCAAGCCGAATTGACAAAAAGGAAACCTCTATCACCTTGGTTCGACAATGCCACTGAGATCTTAACTGGATGCATTCAACTCGACTTGAAGTTGGGCCGGTTTGTCCTCTCACTTGGTTCCACATAGTCAATGCGAACTGAGTTACCACCTCCTCCTTGAAAGACCTTTGTTGAACAAGCATCGGATAATTTGCTCCATATTTCATCAATGTGTAAAAGCAAGACTCGGCAACAAGGTTGTTCGTATTGCAGCCAATTAGACTTTGTTTAATTAGACAAAGGTATAGGATATCGATGCAAAGTTCTACGACAACTTCATAGCTTCGGAGATAGTGAAGTCTCTAAGGCTATTGGTATCCCTTTGCCTTCATGGCTAGATATCAAAGGCCTCGAAGATAAGGATTAGTGCATGACCTCAAAGAAGAGAAGAAAGAAGCCAAAAATCTTCAATGCATCAAATCCTCTATTCCCGATGGAAGAACCGTTTATCGTTTATAGTAGGGTTGGGAGTGTTGTCGTTCTAGGTGGGAATGCCCCAAGAATAAAAAAGAACACATTGCATGTACCCACTTTAGAATAGTTAGTGATGAAGCAGTTGTGACAAAGCACTTGGTGATGGAGCATTTGTCACATAAGCCTTTCCTACAGCAGTCGCCTTTGGAGGACCCAAAGAAATGATCGAACCACAACCAACATCGAAATGCATGCAAGATGGCTTTGAGGCCATGATGGGGCAATTTGAAGAATTCGATCTCAACAACAACCCCTCCATTAAAAGGAAAGTCTTCATTAGTTCTCAGCTCCCTCTTGAAGAGTGCCACATACTCACTGTCTTACTCTAAACCTACATGGATGTATTCATGTGGAGCTACAAAGACATGTCCAAATTTGATACGGGATTGGTTTGTCATGCCTTTAATGTTCAGCCAGAGCAATTTCGGTTAAACAACTACGAAGGACTTTCCACCCTGGCATGGAAGAATAAATTAAGATGAAAGTCGAAAAACTCATCAAAGCCTATTTCATTAAGCCGATCAAGCACTCCACGTGGCTGGCCAACAATGTAACTCTGAAGAAGAAGAACGACCAAGTTTGCATTGGCATTGACTTTTGGGACCTTAACAAGGCTTGTCCGAAGTATAAGCTCCCTTTGCCGAATATAGATGTTCTTATCGTCTCCATTGTAGGCCATGGAATACTTTCCTCCACGAATGCTTTTAGTAGCTACAACCAAATCAAGATGTCACCAAAAGACAAGGAGAACATGACATTTCAAACTCCCTTTTGCAACTTCTATTACACCGTGATGCCGTTTAGCTTAAAGAATGCTAGAGCAATGTACCAAAGAGCAATGATTACCATCTTCCATGACATGCTGAGAAAGGAAGTTGAGGATTATGTGGATGAATTAGTTGCCAAATCTCGCTCCAAAAAAGACCATTGGAGCACCTTGATTAAAGCGATCTAAAGATGCTGCAAATATAACTTTAAAATGAATCTAAAGAAGTGTGCCTTCGGAGTTTTGGTTGGAAAATTCCTTAGATTTGTGGTGCACCGATGAGTAATAAATGTCGACCCCTCCAAAGATAAAAAAATCTAACTTTGTACAGTCTAAATTTATACTGACAGTATTTTTCTTATACCGTTGGTATATTTTTTATACTGTTACAGCATTCCTTATTCATCCGTATTCTCCAAACAGTATTATTCTCATACTGCTTCAACTTAAATAGTCTAATTTCTATAATGCTTAAACTTAAATAGTCCAATTCCTACACTATATTACTTTTGTAGTGTAATTTTTATACTGCATAACTTTATCAGTGTACTTCCTCACATTGCATTATTCTAATCCTATATAATTTCCTATATTATTATACAGCATTTTTTTTAAACTGTATTTTTGTCTTAACATAATCCTTAAATTACTGTATTTTTAATGTACTCAAAATGCTCGGGTGTTACAATGACAAAGACCAAAAAAAAAAAGAAAGAACAAAGAGCAACAAAGTTAAGATGAATCCAAAATGCAAAATGGCCAACAACAAAAGTCAGAAGTTGTCTAATTGGGGGAGGGCTGCTTCCTCTGGCATAAGAAGATCAATACAAAGGTATGCCAAAGTTAAGATGTTTAGATCAAAGGAATCTTTTCCTATGATTACATCATATAAAAATATAATAAGGAAATCACTAGAGAAATCAACAAGAGCACCACTTCACCTTCTCGGCATAAAGGTTCTACTTCGAGGAAATCGAGCAGCTTGTGAACCATCTCTTTATTTCAGCTAGCTCCCTCTAGAGCTTTTTTAACTCTAGCCTCGAAAGCACCAGCTTATAGCTCGACCACGTCATGCAAAAATACACCCTTGGCAACCTTCGAGACCAACGGAGCAAAAAAGCTGACCTTGAACCCTGTGGTAGACAAGTCTTGGCTTGCATTTTGCCAAGCCATAATCATCTCCATCGTCACTTCCTAGAACAGGGTCCATTCCATGTGGAGAAGGACAAGGCCTAAGTGCATAAGTAGGAATGGCTTTGAGAACAGGGATACTCCTCCGTCGGGCAGAACATCCAGATGACTAGCGAAAAGGCAAGCAAAGATGGGAGTTGTCTCCGTAGGTAACATCACTCCCTTGAAAAATGCCTTCTCGCCACTTACTGCCATAATTTCTTAAATTTGGTACGATACGACTCCTTTTGAATAGAAATCAAAGACAAATGCTGAAGTCACATCGAGAAAGAGCTATTTAGATATGAATCCTTTCTTCTTTCACTTTGCTTGATGGTTGCTCTAGGCTAAATTCCTCGAAAACCTTTGCTTTGTCAACTACCTCTATAGGACCCTTGGAGCCTTTCCTAACACCATCCATCACCAAAGCTGTGTAACAGAGGCCCTCCTCTATCACTAGAGGAGGGGCCAAGTTATCATCTACAACAACCTAACTTATTGACCCGCTAACGTTCTCCATTGTTGTATCTTGAACAACCATTGCTGAGACAGCCTCCTACAAAATAAAAAATGGCATTAGCATATCTTTCATCAAAAAGCAAAAAAGAAAAAAAAGTAAAGGAAGTATTCAGCGACTCACCTTCGCCTGCTCTAGATGAACCTCGTGAGCTAGACTTTCGACAGCTACTGAACCTAGGTTACTCAGGGCTCAGTCCCTCGACGAAATGAGTCTACCTCCAGTGACATGCTATCTGTTACCAAAGTTGCCTCTTCATTTTCAGGAACAACATTTGAAACAACTTGCATTTGAGGCTTTTTTCCTCCCTCTAAAGTGGTAACCATGCTTTCATCTTGCAAAAAAAATTTCCAAGTCATTTATGAAGAAAGACTGATAAAACGTGGCAATACTATGGTATCTTCTCCCTTAAAACCTTACCTCTATAGCTTCATCGTCCATGCTTGGAAAATCCATGAAAGGATTGAGACAAACACCCACCAAGACCTCTTCTTTACAACACACTAAAAGAGAAAAGAACAATGTATTGTAAAGATATGCTTGATTGAGCTAGCAATAAAGTACGTTTGAGATAAGAAGGTTTACCTTGATCCTTCAGTTAGGCCTTTTCTTCTTTGAGTCTAGGGTCACAGCCAGGCTCCTTTCATTCGGAGACTAAAGCGCACTTTCCATCGATGGCACTTGCTCCATCGCCGGATCTGCTGGCCCTTCGGAGATTTGTTGTGTAAACAAAGTCATGATAAATAACATGTACAAGAAAGCATAAAGCTCCTAACTCAAGGCTACGAGGCTTTAGAATGACACAGTGAACATGTGTTAACATGGCTCCATGATGCCACGAATGGGTTGATGGGTGCATCCGATGACGTGACAAACATATGCTAACATGGCTCCGTGATGCCATGGAACATGCCGATGTGCACACTCCTCCGAGACAAAATAACTACATTATGACAAATGTGTCTAGAAACTTTTTTCAATACAAGGTGGAAAACTTCAAAAATGTGATGCTTCGACATGCTAATCAAGACATGCACCAACTCTAACTAGGTGTGGCACCATCCCAAAATTTTGAGTGCACCGATGTATTAGTGGTGCAAGCCGGCTCCGACTATGCATGTTGCCACCCTAAAAGAAATTTGTGCTCTGACATGATAGTAGCATAGGTCGGCTCCAATTACATGTGGCACCACACTAAGACCTAATGCTTTGATGTATAAGCAGCGTATAAGTGCTTGCTCAACGACCTCCACACCTTCTTGGGAAATGGGAATAGCGGCAATCGATTGGTTCTTCGAAATTCCCTCTAGAATACCCAAGGCTCGCTTATCCTTGTCGCCAAGAAATTACTCCAAGCCTACCTCCATCACGCCTTTTAAAATTTATCATGGGACACCAACGATAATAGGAGGAACAGCCACACTAACTCTACTAACTCCAAAGGCTTTTCCAAGATCTGTTTTCTTTTCTTTGATAGTAGGATCCTTATTTGACCTAGCCAATGTTCGTGGAATAGCACGCTCATGAAATAGCAAGCGCACTTGACTTCGAAAGGATCCCTACCACAACCGTCTTCACTATAGTGTGATTTGTCAAGCACACCCTATGGTGACTGTGGATTTCTTCTTTTTTAACTTGTCTTGCTCTATGGGTACTTCTATTGGCAATGAAATAGTAATGAAGGAAATACTGGAATCCTTTGACGTGCCATTCTCGTTGGAGGGACCCTTATGAGACACCTCAACGGAGGAGTGCCCTTGGCCTTGAGTACTCCGATGTAGGGGTGGGGATAGACTTCGACAGCAATCCGTGCAACCTGAAAACTATCTTTGCCTCCTTTGTTGTTGTTGTAGGGAAACACTATTTGTTGTCTTCCTCTTAGTCTAGGCAGGTGTGCCATATTCTGCACAACCCTTCTTGTCGACAAAAACATAATGGAGGGAAGAATTAGTGGCAATACAAATCATAGCTTTGGAACCAGGGTCTATCATTATCCCTCGGATGCTCTTCGGAGACGAAGGCTTTAGCTTAGTGCATAGAGGGTGATAAACAATGAAAACGCAAATCAGCTAATCTCGCTAGAACTCAGTATAATCCACCGTCACATGGTCTAAATGGGACCAAGAGGGAACTAGCAGTTCTCAGTTTTGCCCAAGATAACTCCACCATCACATGTCCTTTGCAATATGACTAAGGAAAGATAACTCCTACTCATACCTCATGGGGACGCTAGGTGCCTCCTAATTAAGCATGAATTGATGCTTGAATCGATAGAGGTTGTACAAGGTTACTGGATGTGACACCCTTTTACGGGAGTCACAATAATCATTACTTTTGTTGTTAAAATCATTATTTAAAGATAAACTATTCAAATAAAACACTTACACTCAAGTAGATATCCCAAGAACATGTGCGCATATATTTTTTAAAAAACTACTTACCAGATTTGCTTCGCTTATATCGGCTATGCTGATAGAAAAGCTATAGTATTCGACTATCTGACATCCTGTAAAAAATGGTTAATTTACAAATACAAATATTTATTAAATTATAGACATATGAAAAACTTCAAACAATGTTTAAAACCCTCGAGAAAAAAATTATTACATGTCCAAATAGTTTAATCATATCAAAATAAAAGAAACATGGTACAATCCTCAAGAAACCACAATTAAGGAAATATTAAACAGTCTCAAAACACTCAAAAGTCCATAGGAAATTAAACTTTCTCAAATTAACAATATACGAAGAATAACATTAATAATAAAATCATTGCTTGAGTAATTAATTCTTTCATGGCATGATTTTGTTTCGAATCTCATACTTCTTGCAAACATGCCCGTCCTTGCCATTCGTCTATTTCATTTGTCTTTTACCTTTGTCTGCAATATGATATAAAACTAAGTAAGCATAAGTTTAGTAAGTATACTTTCCTACCTCATAATCTAAAATATGAACTTTCATAAAAACATATCATAAGATCATAATCATAAGCATAATAGTATACAAGGCACATGTTACAATATATAACGTTTCTTTTATTTAAATTTTCGTATTAAAATGTTATTTAGTGTATCTTTACAGGCCCAAGGATTGTACCATTAACATCATAGGCGCACCGTCATAGAAGCAGTGGGTTAGCCATTCCCAAACCAAACATGACAAGTCCAACCTTATTGAACATCATAAACATAAACATAAGGTGTGCAATGCTTAATTAAGTGATACATATATGTATATATAAGCTTTCTTTAAAAACTTATCATAAAACATAAAAACATAAAGATAAAAACATCCTTAAGAAAATTCATTGTAAAAGGTCATGAAATAAGAACATTAAATCACAAACCTTTACTTATAAAACATTGCTTAACATTTTCATAAACTTTGTTATATTGTTGGTGAGAATGTACTTACATGACTTGTTTGCTTACTAAACCTTAAATTGAGTGATGCAGCCCTGGTTTTTGGTGTGCTTGCCTTTTGAAGTGTTCATGTCAATCATTCATGTAATACATAAAATTAATATTCTTGTTCATGATATCATTTAATACCATATTATATCATTATATATCATTTTTAATGAAACAAAGCATATTTGAGTCACAAACATGAAGTTAGAGTCAAGAAATATAAAGATAGAAAACTCGACCTTTAATCACTTAGAGAAATAAATCTCAACTTATAAGATAAATAAAGTGTAAAACTTCTTCTATAACATAGCTAACATATAAAAACACTACTCAAATTTTCTTCTTAAAAATATTAGTCCAACATATATTTTTCCAATTTTCAATACATTCAAGTAGATCTGCTAATCACAAAGACGGATTGACTTTCAAGGATTCATAATATTATATTTTTCAATTCTTGTTCAATTAGAGCATGAAAATTTACAAGAATAAAGTTAACATATATGCATAACTTTTAGTTTTTTCTTTAACCATAAAAATTTCATTGGATAATTTAAATAAATCGCACAATTAATACTACAAAATCTGTCAACAAGGCTTTGACAATGAGCAGTCCTGATTAAAAATTATGGATTAAATCATTTATGCCATAAAATAAATAACAAAAATTACTATACACGATAGGCATATAAAATCATATATTTAAAATTTAGCTTCAATTAAATTCGGGATAATTCAAAACACACATTTGAATTCAGAGTTAATATTAACATCTGACATGCTAAACAGCGAGCACTTTTCATTCAAACATTTTTATCAAATCAAATATGTATGATATGCTTTTGGAATTTTTATGTAACATGCATTAACATATAAATCAACGGCGGAAAAATAATAAATCATATAAAACGCATTTAAAAGTATGATTTATTATCTCACAAATTATATAGAGCATATCAGGCAGACATTTATAACTATTGAGTACTTGGCAGTCAATGAATTTTATCTTAAAACATAATAAAGATATAAAGTTAAAAATTTATAGACACTTAGTTAACATATCAAAAATCAAAAGAGGCTATTTGGCTTATAAAACGAACTCTACAAGATACAATACAAATCTACTAGCAAAGAAAATTTTATGAGCAGTGTTTGATTGAAAGCTCATAACATTTAAAATATATTAAACGAAAATTTATAAAAAATTCTAGACATACGCAACATATATATACACATCACCTCCAAAACGCGTAGCAAAATAAAATCATTTGAATTTAAAACATATTAGGAATTTACCAAACAAGTGAACCCTACAACTCTCATTTTACATTTCAATATGAAAAATTATGTTAAATTTGTACTAAACTCATGCAACCCTAAAAAAAAAATATAACATGAACATCCAAAAATTAACATCCCTAAAAATTATATTTGTCACGTTAATGACATATCACAAAAATTCAATTGAAATCAAAACCGCATATTCTAATTTAATAACATACCCAAAATTTCAAACCCCCAATCATACCAACCACTCATAACTATAAATATATTCATTAACGAAACCAAAACATCATACACATAAATAAAGACATGCATTGTGTTCTTAAATTCTTTGAGAGAGAAAATTTTGAAAAAAAACAATATTCCAAACTAATAGTGCGTGAGGTTTAGGGAAAAAAAAAAAAAAGAAGCATAAATACATAGAGGAATAGGAGAAAAGATGGAGGCAAGAAAAAAGGATAAGAATAATATGTATGCATGAAGCTACAAATTTATAGATATAAGCAACTCTAATCATAAGTTAAATAGGTTTCTCTTTTTTTCCTTTTGCCTTCACGACAAATTCCTTTTTTTTTTTTTTTTCTGTTTTGCCTTCACCGCAACTTCGTTTCCTTTTTTTTTCTTTCTTCTTTGATTCCACAGCAACTTGTTTCCGTTTAAGCATTGATATATAGTAAAACATAATATAATATAAAATTATGCACAACAATCACATATATATTTATAACTCAATAAAAATATTATTTGACACATTATTATCATGACATCATAGATGCTATAAAAATGAGAAAATACGCAATAAAATTTATGTCATTGTCAAGAATATAACTTTAGGGCATCTATAACTCTAGGGCATTATAGAAATTATATATTTAGAGCAAGCTGAAACTCTTAGAAAATAATAGACTTTATGCTTTTCATCATTTTTGACATGAGCATCTCGAGCACATCGATCCCTCGTAGCCGTCACCTATGACATTACTAAACAAAACGTTAATTTACTTAACATAAATAATAATAGTACTTAAAATATCACGTTCTAACGCTAAATTAACAAAAGTGTCCCTAAAAGAAAACGACGGACATTACATCGGAGCAATGTTATCTTCGCTATACCTCGGCAGCCATAAAGAGGTGACAACTAAGAAAAAGTCATAAACATCATTGAGGCCGAACCTCTCCGAATCAGCCTCTGGAACCAAAGGCACCACTGGAGTAAACTCCTTTGCCATGCTTAACATGAAGAACCGATTAGCACCAAACACCACTAGCAAAGAATTATATAGACAGAACCTGAATTTCGCCTCATTGTCCACCACCGTTAACAAATCACAAGGGGTGGGCTTCTTGCAGAACCACCTGCAACATGCATGAATGACCATTTTTGGAAAGCCTAACTCTTCCAAATCTACTCCAATTTGCTCCAACCCAGTTGGGTTCAGTGCATAGCTAGGAAAGTGTTCTTAAAAGAAGGTTTGGAGAAGACTGGTGGACACATATGTCTCCAAAATGTAACCACCTGCCCCAGCAACCTCCAGCCAATGGAGTGAATCTAATTTAGAGTATAAGTGGCCTAAGAAAAGTGAGGCCAAGGGAACAAAGTACCTTGTGTCATCTTCATCGTCAAAGGAAAGTAACAAGTCTGAACCGTATCTTCCAAAAGTTCCAACAACACATACTTACTGAGCCAAAACGCAATGATAGCCTCTACTTGAAATTTCCAACTCGCGCCTTCTTTGAGAATGAAAGTGTTGTTCTCATTCTTGCCAGAGAAGAAACAAATCCACGAACAACAACTGGACTTTTTATTTTCCCAACACTTCACAGCATCTAATTCCAAATTCACAAGTATCTCCTTTTCGCTCAGATTTAACTCAAATTTGCACAAGTATACTAAGCCCATGACTAGGAGTTGGAACAACACAGCAACATTGTTAATACCCAGAGAAAACCCACCCCATCTAGCTTTGAAACTGCATATCTCTTCATTCCAGTGACAATGCAAGTATTTTAGGCCTCAAGTGTCATGAGATATATTAAAAAGACTCGAAGCTATAAGAAACTGTAGATAGTCACTGACAAAACCCCTCATCTGCAAGCACCTGTTTCAACCAGTACGACTAGTTGTCGGAACTTGACGTTGGAGCTTTAAATCAGATCAGTCTAGGAGGGATCTCACCTTTGTCAATTAGATACTTCGAGCTATCCTATGATATAAAAGACGTGATGTTCTCTCCAAAAGGTTATGCATCTTCTAGAATCTCCGTCACCACCTAACAAAAGTTATTGTCCACCCAGAAGGCCATGTCTATTGTATGGTGGTTGAAGGATAGAACAGGTTTCTTAACTTGCGCCATCGAAAAGCTGCAAAGGAAAAGGAGATAAACGTTAGCTGCTGCTTTAAAGAAAATCAAAAGCATAGCAACTCGAACAAAGCAGAGCCAAATCAACTGCTTGGAAAACTGGGTAAGAATCCCATCGCAAAATACAATTCATGCTTTTTGACTTCACAATCAGAGCAAGGCCTAGTGCTCCAAGGGTAGGCATCTCTAGGAGCCGTGCACTGCCCTTTGGGACACAAAAAAGAAAACACCACGTGCCCCATCACTAGTTGAGGACAAATCCGCAAAACACAAATGCCAAAGCATGGATTAATGTTTCGTGGCCAAATTTTCCACCATCCACAAAGTTCAAAAGAAGAGTAGAAACGAAGTCTTATCCTTTACGAGACATGCAAGTTGCTATGATCAAGTTAAAAGCCCAAAATGGCTCATCAAGTTCGTCAATATATTCAAAACTTAAATTCGACAATACTTTTGGGGAGTTCGGCTACTTCTAATGCGGGGAGAGCTGTCGTTTAGAAACAACTCCCTTACTTGGCGCTAGAGCACACACAAAAAAAAAAAAAAAAAAAAAAACATTGATGGATGCTTGAAGAACATGAAGAAACTCTAGATTTTCCAAAAAATTTCGACAAGCATACTTGAAGGGGATTTCCAACACAATGGAGATGAAGGGTTCAACACTTGCAAATCCAACAATAAAAGAGTGAATATCAACATCAACAACATAAAAATTTTTCAACCCAAAAAAGAGGGGATTTTCAGCCATAACTTGGAAAGCATTTAAACATGTGATACTCATCCATGGCCAGGTACTTATAAAAGCTTAGAAAGTCCAAAATTGCAACCATCACCATCAAGACAAAAGAGGGTAAACAACATAGAGGAAACCAACCTTAAATAAGGGGAGGATGAAACTTTCTGTCTTTAAACACCTGCACGTGCTTTCTATCTCTCCAAATCCGAGAAGCACCACCAAGAACAATGGCAAGATGCAATTTTTTGGCGAATAAAAGAAAAATCCAGTATGATTTTTGCTTTTTTAAACACAATTTCTTTTTCGATCCCATAGATTTTCTTCGGTTTACCTCTCCTCGTCTCTTCCTCTTCAGGCTCTTCTTCTCTCTTCATTCTCTTTAATTTTCAATGGTTCATTTTCTCTCTCTATAATATGTTGCTTACCTAAGTTGAAAGCTTTTCTTCAGTGTCTTTTGACTTTCTACTTGGAAGGGGTGTGCGCATCAGTGGATTTGATGTGATGTGATGTGATGTTTTCTTTCAGAAGCAATCATCACTTTTTCTTTAATGAAAGAGAAACTGCCCATCTTTGCACATTTAAGAAAGGATTTTGTCTTAAAAAATATATATATGTGTGCAATACAACAGCATTTTTTATTATTTATTTCCTCTCACAACATTACCTTAATCAATGGAATATTTTTTTAAAAAACAGGAGAGTTGATTACCTCTTGACGTCTAGTTACTCTTGAGATATATCTTGAAGTATTTGTGTATATTTCCAGCTTTTGATTTTTATGCGTATGTAACAAAACATGAGATTTGATTACCTCTTGACGTCTAGTTACCCTTGAGACATATCTTGGAGTATTTGTGTATATTTCCAGCTTTTGATTTTTATGCATATGTAACTGTTCATGTTAGAAGGATTGGGAGTACGTAATATTTTGAATTTTGTTTTGGCATGAACGCCCACAGCCACGGCAATGGAGGTGCCCCTTATCTCCGGAGCTGCCCATTTGCAGCAATTCTAGCAAACTAGAAATTTGCAAAGACTTTGTTTCAATATTGCTTTAGAAGGTCCCGATGACCTTCGGAGGTATAAACTAACAAATTGTCTCCAAGATCCTGCGCATCCGAAAAGGTGTTGTTTGTCTTTATTTTAGGAAATTCAAAGAACACCAGCCGAGCTAACAGTGTTCTAGAGCAAGACATGAGCCGACGTTGGATATCCAAGCTACAATAATTGGTCGCACGAATTATCTCACTTCAGTACATAACCTCCATGACCAACAGGCCTAATGTTGTTGGCCAATTTCATACTAGACACCTCTGAAAAGCCTAAACCAACATTCTCATCCAACAACGCCAATGGGCTCGCCCTGTGGACCCAAGTCACACTTAGGGAACTAATATGGGTCTAGGTTTGGTAGGCTATGAGTAGTCAAATGGGCCCATTTATTTTAATTCAATTTGATTTTAAAGTTAATTGAACTAAGATAAATTGGTGATTGAGGAAAATAATTCTAAAAGCCTTTCTTTTGCCTCTAAAAATAGTTCAAAACTCTATTTTTACCTTAGCACAACCCGAGAAACCTAGGCCTAGAAACCCTTTTGCAACATAAATGCCCAGGAAAACCCAGCGACGAAGCACCAGGTGCACATTCGGAGTACTCAATGCGCCCTTCGAAGGTACGCCTCCAAAGGAGCTCTATTTGTGTCAAGATGACCTTTGTCCGAATTGCAAGTCCATCATCGAAGGCATCATGTGCTCGCCTCCATCATTGGTTCTAGCTCAAATGTTTGAAAAAGCGCTGATTAAGTGTTAGACGTCTAGGACTTAGCAAAAATAAAGAAACTCAGCACCGAAGGAAAATAGCATGCTCATCAAACCTCTAGAAATAGAGGGTCAAACTCGATCAAACTCCTTGGGAGCATCAAGCTTTGAGGAGAGTCTAAGTTTCAAAAATGGAATGCAACATGGGTGTGGAGCACAAGAGAACCACTTTCAAAACAAGCCTCCTACCTCCACTATAAATATCCCTCATCTTCCTCATTCAACACAACCCAATCAGAGGAACTTACACCTATGTATTCTACGCCATTTCACCCTTAAAAATCTAGAAAATCTTTTCCTTCCAAATTTGTGCTCTATGGACTTACCTCTATTGTTAGAAATCAGGTTCCCCCTCCAACCCCACTTTAGCCTCTTTGAATTTTACACAAGAGTCATGAAAATACTTAGGGACTTTACCAAAGTCTCTAACCATCCTTAGGAGCTTCCAAATCTCAAGTTTCTTAATCCAACAATCCAAACCCAATGACATAAGCTACCTACATTTGTCTCTAGAGCATATTTTTTAGAAAACCTAAAGGATCTTAGAACTTCGACCATCAGCTCTCCTAAATGGCCCAAATCCAACGATGAAGGTAGCTTTAGTTCTAGCCTTGGCAAAGATAGTTTTGTCTCTACCTTCTGAACTTAGTCCTCCACCAACCATCGACTACTCCTCCTACCATCATCGCTTATGCTAAGTCCTCCATTACCATATTTTTTGTGTTTTCTTAGTTTTGTTACAAGTTTTCTCGATTGTTCGGCAATAGAGTGGACCTTAAGAGCTTATTTCTTCTATTCATTTTGAGCCTAGCCGTCCCCATCATGTGTTGGAGATCCTACCAAAGTTACCTTGTATAGACTTATTCTTCACTCCTGCCACGTCAATATCAACACCACTAAATCAATAGCCAATACATGTACTACCTTGACACTCACACCCCATGCCAGAGTCAAACTTTATTTCTATAAAGCAAATTAAAATGAAAATTGGAGTTGAACTTTTGAATTTGTTATTATGAAAATAACATTTTATAAAAGGATAATTTTTTAATCTTTATTGAGAAAGTATTAATTAATTATTGACATGTAAAAGTTTGATGAGGGTAAATATAATTACTTTATCATTAAACATTTAATAGACCCATATCTAACTTCTTTTTTTTTGGGAAAAGAAGAAGAATGCTAATGAAGCGCATTTGAAGATTTTCCTTCTTAAAAATTCTTTATAAAATTATGCCCTTAATTAGAAAAAGCTTATTTATTAAAAGTCCAAATTATGCTTCTTTCTCACTCCTTTTTGTGGTAGACTACTTCGGTTGTTGATGCAGGCAGCCAAAGTGGAATCTGGCAGATGCCGAAATGAGATACGCTAGATTATCTTTTTTTCCCAACAAAAAAATAGTGCCACCGTAGGCCGTTGGAGTGGAATCTAGCAAATGCTGAAGTAGAATCTACCAAATTATCTGATTTTCTTTTATTTTCAACAAAAACTACCAACAGTCACAGATCACCAACATGGTCCCCTAGAATGGAATCTGGCAAATGCCAAAGCAAAATCTACTAGATTATTTTTAAAAAAAAAATTAACAAAAATTATAGTCTGTCCCTAAGCATTAGCGCGACCATTGGAGTAGAATTTAGTAGATGCTAGAGTGAGATCTAACAAATTTTCTTATTTTTTATTTTCTACAAAAAACTATGGAACACCCTTGGTCATCAACGTAAGCTACGAGAATGGAATCTATTTCGCCATATTGTCCTTCTGTTTTTTTATTTTTATGTTCAACAAAAGGGTTACCATAGTAGAATCTGCAAGACACTAAAGCAAAATCTAGTAGCTTATTTTTCAATAAATAAGAATTCTACTAAGCTAAGTTACAACTCCTAATGCATAAAAAAGATCTAACGAAAATCAAAATCTAAAAAAAAAAAATTACTACAAGACAACCCATGCAAATAAAAAAATAAAAAAATCAGTAAATGTAAGCCGTGCTGTTTCAAAATATCAACAAAGACTCATCAAAATAATTTTTCAGAGAAAAACAACAAAAACACATTGACTATATTACAAAAGGAAAAAAAAATCACTATCAAAAATGCAAAAGAAAATAATATAAAAAAAATCATAAACACAAACAAACTTGCAACAAAGGAGATTATGACAAACTTAAGGCTCGCATCAGGTTTATGTTGGAAAACGAGTATACAGCAAACTTTAAAAATTTTTAATTAAAACATTTTTTCAAAAACAAGTTAGTCATGCCATGTATATAAATTAATAAAAGAAATTTTATACCTCTTAGTAGACAGGAAAACTGTAGAAACTACAGCGAGAGAAATCTACCGAAAGAGCCTCAACCAATTGGTCTTCCTTGCTATTCTCTTTCCACGATCGAAAGGCGGGTGGTCGCATGTCATTTAATTTTCCTTCAAGTGACCCATTCTTCCAACCACTTGAGAAAACTAAGAGCTAAGAATCAAGATGTTAAACAATAGCTCTATGGGAGTTTCAGAGCTTTCCCAATAAAATGCTCACCTCTAAAGTTCTCAAGTGATCTAAAAAACAATAGAAAATAGTTCCCGTTATATAGAGGTCGGATTGGGGTTAGTCCTTATCAGATTTGGCCTCAAAATTCGAAGCAAACTCAAAATCTAAGCCAAAATTGCATTCAAGCACTTTTGTTGAAAAACAGGTGTAGTTGATTGTGCTTGTGTATGGCGATCAACCGCAATGTCATGGCCGAGTTGGTAGATGCATTTTCTAGGTTCTCAGACTTATCTGATTTATTCAATTTGATTCGATTGGATAAATCCTATCTAATTTGACATGAGTATCCTTTATAGAGCTTTAGTTTTAATTAAAATAACTCAATAGAGAAGTTATCTAATTAAAACAATCATGTACAAATAATCCCATACAAATAAAATCTATTTCAAATAATTCAACATCTTGAATTAATTCATAAAATTAGTTGAATCAATAAACCAATATAAATTATTAAATCTAATCTATCAAATTTTAGCCAATCTAATAAATAACATAAGTTACTAATCTATAGGAAAAACACATTGTATCGTTATAGGAAATATTATGAGCTGGCAAAGGGACTCGATGGACATATATAGATCAAGCTCCTATAATTATAAAATAACATATCCTCGACACATATGTTTTATAATTATCAACTTTAAAGCTATTCCACTAAAAGCTTTGAGCTGCACTCTTGAACTATATATAAAATTACGAAACTCCAATAAATTTATTGTTCATGATATATCAAAATGTGTAATATTCCCATAGAATTTTTATAATTGGCTTAAGGATAAATTCTGTTTTACCTTCACGATTTTTTTTATCTTATGTTCTATTATTTCAACTTTGGAATACTAATTATTCATAACCAATAACAAATAGTATATCATTTGGTTATATATATGTATCCAATTGGTTAAGTGCTCGAGTTTCCAATTACAGAATAATGCCTATGACAGAATATCATTAATTCTATAAAAGAGCTATGTATTTCATATCTAGGAATAACGAGTCTACGTCAATCAAGAATCATGTCTCTAATGTACCAGTATGTGTACCTTCCTATAATTCAGGATGTCGCCTTATTTTACATCAAAAGACAAAGTCAAGAATTCAGACTCATTGACTTATTTCAGGATTAAAATGCAACACATATGATTGTTTAAAGTAAATTGATTTAAATAAATGGAATTATTAATCAAATCTTTTCATCTTTAGTCTTGATCCAAGATGTTTTCAGTAATGATAATATACCAATGTTTCTACTTGGAGAGTCTAGCTCCGATGATCAAAACAAGTCATCTCTTATTAAGGATGTGGACAACATAACAATCTTAATATGAATAAAGTTGTGGACCTTATCATTTAGACTATCACCTTTGAGATTCATGTCTGCCACATAATTTGTCTATCATATGCACGATCTTAAAGATTTAGATTGACAGTCTTAGACTTTTGTTTGCTTATCATACATTCAACATAAATGAACATAAAAAAGACAACATTTGATATATGAAAATAAATAATAAACTCGTTATTGATTAAATATCTCTAAAAATTATTACATTGTTTAATCCTTAGAACACCTAGTCTAATAATTTGGGGCTCACACGATCAATGTATCGATGGTGAGGCAAGATGGAAATTTGCAACGGGTCTGCACTCAACGGATGGGCTCAGGAGTAAAGGTGATGGAGACAACTTGTGATGGTTTAGCAGGATAATTTGACGACGATGGGTCTCTCGATGGAACAGGGGAAGTGACAATTGCTGGAATCGCGAGCTCAAGTTTTGATGATGACTTTGGATTTGAAGGACGTCAAATCTGCAATGCCGAACGATGGAGAAGAACTCATGCAGAGGAGATTGCATGACCTTTCTCCTCTTCGATAAAAAAATGAATTTGAGATATTTGTCGTTCGAGATCAATAGCAACTTTCTCGACATTCTCCATCACTAATGTCATTAGAACAGGGTTGCAACAATCCTTGTAGCTTATCAAACCTGTTGGATCTTAATGATCTCTGTCGCCATCTACATAGATCTAGTCTTCATGCGACGATGGCGGCCTTGCCGAAATCGTCGGAAGGAGAGAGAGTATGATGAAGAGAGAGGGAGGTGGATGAGAAAAGAGATAAAAGGGAGAGAGAGGGAGGCAAAGGGGGAGTGGGAGTGGAGAGAAAGGAGTGGAGAGAAACAGGCTGATACGAAAACTTAGGGAAAAGAGAGGGAGACAGAGGGACAAGATCGTATTTGGGTTTGTTTATGATGATTGTGTTAGACATGTATGCTCTAAGGAGTAAAAATGTAATATGTTTTTGGAGACATTTTTATCAATAAAGAATTTATTCATTTATAAATACCAAATATTGTCCTCTTTACGTTCATATTTGTTGAATGTATGATAAGCAAACAGTAGTCTGAGACTGTCAGTCTAAACCTTAAGAGTTGGGCATATGATGGGATGATTATGCGGTAGACACGACTCTTAAGGTGATGGTCTAAAATATATGATCCGCAATCGAGGGAATAAAGTTGGGCGCTTTATTCATGTAAAGATTGTTATGTTGTCTATATCCCTTTTGGGAGATGGTTTGTCTTGGCCATCGGAGTTGGACTCCGTGAATAGAAACATTGGCGCGTTGTCATAGGTGACGATGTGTTGGATCGGGACATAAAGTGAATTGATTTGGATTAATAATTCTGTCTTGGCAAATCGATTCACTTTAGACAATCATTTGTATTGTATCTTAATCCTGAGATGAATAATGGGCCCGTTGTCTCGACTTGTGTCTTTTGATGTACCAATGGGTGACTCCCACATCTCTATAGTGGCATGCATGCCGGTACGTTGGAGGCATGACTCTTGATAGCGTAGACTTGTTATTCATAGATATGGAATCCATAGCTCCTCTTTAGGAGTAATGATATCCTCTTATATGCGTTGTCCTGTAATTGGAAAACTAGAGCGCTCAACCATTTGGATACATAGGTGTAACCGAATGGTATACTATCTTTGGATGGTAAGTTTTCTAATGGTGAGACAATGGAACGTAAGATAAAAATAATCGGGAAGGTAAGACAGAACTTGTCCTTAAGCCGATTATGGATGATCATATGGGGATGCGATACACTATGATATGTCATAGAGACTTAGCTACATGAGCTTCGTAATTCTATAAAGTTCGAGAGTGCAGCTCCAAGATTTTAGTGGAGTAGCGTTGGAGTTGATAATTGTGAAATGTATATCTGGGATATTGGGTTTCATAATTATCATGAGCTTGAACTTTATAGGTCCATTTTGGTCCCCTTTGCTAGCTCACAAAAATTCCGCTGCGCACTTTGTTTCCAATAATTGGTGACTTATGTCGGATTTATCAGATTGGTTTAAAATTTATAAGAATCAAATAATTCATGTCTGTTTATCGGTTGAATTAATTATGTAAGAAATTAGTTCAAGATGAACTTGTTGAATTATGGAGTTCGGATAATTCTTGTCTGTTTATCGGTTGTTTTAATTTTGGACAATTAGAACAAGATAAACTTGTAGAATTATTGTGAATTGATTTATTTTCTTAGAGATTATCTTGATAAAGTTTGTTTTGATCAGATATCTTTTCTATTGGGCTATTTGAATCAAAACTGAGACTTTATCCTTTAGAATCTCGGGTGGAAAATAAAAGATTCGCGGAGATTTTTTCTCGGCAGTTCGGCCTGCCGATCAGAAAGTTCGGCCTGCCGAACTGGCCAGTTCGGCCTGCCTATCACACAGTTCGGCATGCCGACCGCGACAGTTAAGATTACGTGTTTTTCACGCGTATCTTATCAGATATTGATCCGAACTTGATTCTGTTTCGATTTTTGAGACCTAATCTGATATGGACTGACCCCAAGGACCAATAGGTATAAAAAGGGAGTGAGTCTAATGATTTACTCAGATCAATTTGAGAGATTAAGAGTGATACTCTTCTAGTGAGCATTTGAAAACTCCCTGAGAGCTTTTGTTCACAAATCACGAACACTAGCTTTGGGTTCTCTCTATTGGTTGGAAGGAGAGTCACCGGTGGAAGAGCTGTACGTGTGAGCCCACACTCACTCCGGTTGTGGATAGAGAATAGCAAAGAAGACCAGTTGGTTGAGGCTCTTCTGGAATGTTACTTCTCTACACAGGTCGCGGAGGTTCTTCGGCATACTGAGGTTAGTAAGATCTGTTTAATTTATACATATAACATGTCAAACTTGTGTTTTGGAAAATACTCTGATGAAAAATTTTAAAAATTTCGCTGCGCACTTTGTTTCCAACAATTGGTATCAGAGCCGAGGTTTTTACATAAATTTGCAAGTTTGTGATCATGTTATATGCATAAATTTTGTGATCTTAATCTCTCCAATGCTTGAATTAAATTTTATAGAGAGATGGCACTCTAGGTTTCTATATAATATATATGTTGTCATGGATTATATGGTGAATGTTTATTAATTAATTATGGTTGATTAAATTGTTGTTTAATTATTTATTAATTAATTAATACCGGTTATGGTTCCTTAGAGGTTAGAATGTGTATCTAGGTTTTTCATGTAATTAGATGGCGGACTATCATCTCCGTCTAGGAATTATTATTTAATTTTTAATTTGTAAGAATTTTGTAATTAAATAATTATTCGGAGAAGACGGAACGAGAAGTCGGAACTTAAAAATTGATGATGGCGTCTCTAGGTATTTCCTGAGTCTCTAATTTTATGTTTTTGAATTGTTGAAAATAAAATTGATGAATTGCATTAAAATTGTATTTTCTGGATTGAGGGTTTTCTGCTCGGTCGGCATGCCGGACCTCACAGTTCGGCAGGCCGAAGGTCACAGATCGGCAGGCCGGACGTACGGTCCGGCAGGCCGACAATGGGGCAGAAATTTTGGTGCTCTGCCGGCAGGCCGAACCTTCATGTTCGGCAGGCCGAACCTTCATGTTCGGCAGGCCGAACCACCATGATCGGCAGACCGATCACCCAAATCGGCCTGCCGACCGAGAGTTGCCAGGTGTCCAGAAAAGGTGCGACTTTTCCAGTGCAGTTTTAATTTTATTTTTGGGACGATTCTGAGAAACATTAAATTTGGATATGACCGGAAATATGAAGTGTTCGATTCATACGGGATTGAGGACTTAAAGATGGATATTACATGAAGAAGGATACAGCTTGAGGATTCAAGGATGAAGAATCGATAAATGTCTCGATTATTCTCTTGTAATCTTAGTTTTTCTATTCTCTAGGGTGGAACCATAATGTTACGGTTATTATTATTATTATGCTTGTAGCTTTGCTTGATTGCTTTGCTTGTCTGCATTATAATATGATTTACCATGTATATTGATAACATGTCATATAGAATAGGGAGTGCCGCTCATATTAAAATTGTTCACGCATAATTTTAAAATAAAACCTTGACTTCAAAAGATTGAGTGGGAGAAGGTTTTCGAAGAGAGAACCTAAGGCCTCCATCGTTGGTCCATAGGAAGAACATGATGGTCCCAACCCCTAGGAAGGGATTTCTATCATGTACCAGATTGGATCTCTGAAAGGATAAGGTATTCTAGTATGATTTATGGTTGCACACCCCTAGGTGGTGATTATAAATCATGGATAAAATATTAAAACGGTGGTTATACACTCACGTTAATTTTATTTTTAACCTCCCCTAGGAGCTCTGTTAATAAAATTAATGGCCAAAGAAACGATTATTAGTATATGCTGGATCATACGGGTCCTGGATGGCATATATTAATCAGGAGGGGATCCGTGTTCCTGATTGAATTTGGCATGACTCCCCTAGGAGCTTGTTGAATTCTGAGTTGGGAATTATCGTTGTAAGGTTGTGATATTTTCAAAGTTTTGACACATAAACACATTTGTATGATTTTACATGATTGTGTTATCTTACTAAATTATTATATATGTTTGCTTATGTTTGGTATATGATTCTTTATTGTAGATTGAAAATGTCTAAAAACGCTTTATCATCGATACTTGACAAAAACCAATTAACCGGTGAGAACTATAATGATTGGAAACGGAACCTGGACATCGTCCTTTCCTTTGAGAAACTGAAATATGTTCTGACAACTCCTTGTCCTCCCGAGCCTACGGGAGACTCAAGTAATGAGCAATTCCAAGCGTACGACCGCTGGAAAGATGCTAATGATCAGGCCCGCTGCTATGTTATGGCTAGCATGAATAACGTGCTGCAGGCTCAACATCAGGATTATGAGACTGCGAAGCAGATCTTGGATAATCTTGAGGACATGTTTGGAGGCCAGGCCATAACAAAGCGGCAAGGGGCGCTTCGGAAACTCTTAAACTGTAGACAGAGACCGGGGACATCTGTAAAGGAGCACATGATGTTGGTCATGGGTTACCTCGCTGAGGCTCAAACCAATGGAGCCGACATCGATGCTGAAACTCAGATGACTATGGTCTTTGAGACTCTGTTTAAGGAATTTATTCCGTTTAGAGCTACTTTTAATCTAAGCAATAGACGGGATATGACCTTGACAGAACTAATGAAACAGTTACAAGAGTTTGAACTTCTGATCAGGGAGTCTCCTGCTGGTGGAGAGGCCAATATGGTAGCTGCTTCTGGTTCCAATCCTAACTCTGGGAATGGAAAGAAGCAACGGGCCAAAAGTGGGAAGTCTTCTATTCCTATTGTTACCAAGAGCAAGAAGAAGAAGAAGAAGAACCCAAAGAAGCTTAAGTGCTTCTTTTGTGGTAAGGTCGGGCATATAAAGAAGCATTGCAAGGACTTCCTTTCCAAGGGAGGTAGGTGTGATCTTCTATATTTAGAAACTTGTTTGGTTGAGGAATCCAGTGACATTTGGGTCATAGATTCCGGTGCAACTAATCATGTTTGTGTTTCTCTGCAGGGATTCAAAGAAACGAGAAGTCTACTTCGTGAAGACTTAACGCTTCGGATGGGCGATGGATCCTTGGTCTCAGCGGAAGCAGTGGGAGATGTCCATCTTTATTTTGATAATTATAGGAGTTTAATTTTGCGAGATTGTTTTTATGTTCCTAAATTTAAAAGGAATTTAATTTCTGTATCTTCTTTATTTAAAGACTCCTACGTGGTATCTTTTAATGAAAAAGTGGTGATTTGTAAAAACAAATCTTTTATCTGTTCTGGATGGATGCAAAATAATCTATATTTTATCAAACCTAAGATGGACCTATTGCTTAATGCTGAGATAAATGATAATGACTCAAAAAGACTTAAAACTTCTCACTCTAATAAGACTTATCTTTGGCATTTGCGCCTTGGCCATATTAACCTAAACAGGATTCAAAGGATGGTAAGGGCTGGACCTTTAAGTCACTTAAAGGTGGAATCTATACCTCAATGTGAATCTTGTTTGGAGGGTAAAATGACCAAAAGACCATACGGGTCTAAGGGCAATAGGGCCGAAGGGGTTCTAGAACTTGTGCATAGTGATGTTTGCGGACCGATGAACATCCAGGCACGAGGAGGGTATGAGTACTTCGTTACTTTTATTGACGATTACTCAAGATATGGGTATGTGTACCTAATGCACCACAAAAGCGAAACTTATGATAAGTTCAGGGAGTTTCGGGCTAAAGTGGAAAAGCAATTGGGTAGACCCATAAAGGCACTTCGATCTGATCGAGGTGGGGAATACCTTTCTGATGAGTTCTTGGGACACTTGTTAGAGAATGAGATTTTATCCCATTTGACTGCGCCGGGCACTCCGCAGCAGAATGGCGTAGCAGAGAGAAGGAATAGGACTTTGTTGGACATGATTCGGTCCATGATGAGTTATTCATCATTGCCTTTATCCTTTTGGGGATATGCACTACAAACCGCATGTTATCTTTTGAACAATGTGCCTTCAAAATCGGTCCCTAAAACTCCTCACGAGTTGTGGACAAGACGGAAGACATCCTTAAACCATATTCGCATATGGGGATGTCCAGCTCATGTCCTGTTTAAGGATCCGAATAAGTTGGAAGCACGTTCAGAAGTTTGCGTGTTTGTAGGATATCCAAAAGGGACTAAAGGGGGTTATTTTTATAACCCAAAGGAAAATAAAGTCGTGGTTTCAACTAATGCAACTTTCCTTGAGGAGAGTTACATGAACGACTTTAAACCTCAAAGCAAAGTGGTGCTTGAGGAGTTGAGGGGTAATCCGTTTACTCCAGAGGTTCCGAACGAAACCATTCCGATCGGTGTAGAAAAACCAAACAAACCTGAACAACAACCTCAGGGGCTTCGGCGTAGTGGGAGGATCGGGCGTCAACCTGAGAGGTATATGTTCAATGGGGAGGTCTTTTTGGCTGAACCGGATGAACATGACAGGGATCCTTATACTTACGTAGAAGCTATGGAGGATGTTGATTCAAGACTCTGGACAGAGGCCATGAACATTGAGATGAAGTCTATGGAGACTAATCGGGTCTGGGAGCTTGTGGGTCTTCCCGAAGGGGTAAAACCCATAGGGAGTAAGTGGATCTACAAGAGGAAAAGAGGAGTGGATGGAAAGGTCGAAACCTTTAAGGCTAGACTGGTAGCTAAGGGTTATACGCAAAAGGAAGGAATCGATTATGAGGAAACCTTTTCGCCTGTAGCCATGCTTAAGTCCATCCGGATTCTCTTGTCCATAGCTGCCGCTCTCGACTACGAGATTTGGCAGATGGATGTCAAGACGGCTTTTCTGAATGGCTATCTTGATGAGTCCATTTATATGGAACAACCAGATGGGTTCAAGGTCGCGGGTCAAGAGGGTAAGGTTTGTAAGTTGCTAAAGTCTATTTATGGACTTAAGCAGGCTTCTCGTTCTTGGAACATAAGATTTGATCAAGTGATCAAGACTTATGGGTTCTCACAAAATGTGGATGAACCATGTGTTTACAAACACATTAAGAATGGGAAGGTTGTTTTTCTACTACTCTATGTAGATGACATTCTGCTAATTGGCAATGACGTTGGGGCGTTGTCATCGGTCAAATTATGGTTGACCAAGCAGTTTGACATGAAGGACTTGGGTGAGGCTAATTTTGTTCTCGGTATCCAGATCTTTCGGGATAGGAAGAACAAAATGATAGCTTTGTCACAGGCCGGCTACATAGATAAAATTCTCAGAAGGTTTGCAATGCAGGATTCCAAGAAAGGTGGGCAACCATCTAGGTCTGGAATTACTCTTTCTAGGAAAGACTCTCCAAAGTCTTATGAAGAAAGAGAATACATGAAGAAGGTACCTTATGCTTCGGCAGTGGGTAGTCTCATGTATGCCATGCTTTGCACTCGACCAGATATTAGTTATGCGGTCGGGATAGTGAGTCGATTTCAGGCGGATCCAGGACCGAACCATTGGGTTGCGGTAAAGCATATTTTCAAGTACCTGAGAAGGACTCGAGGGTATATGCTTGTGTATTCGGGTGAGGATTTAACTCCTCTAGGATACACTGATTCGGATTTTCAATCCTGCCTGGATTCTAGGAAATCGACATCGGGGTTTGTGTTTACTCTGGGTGGCGGTGCCATCAGTTGGAGAAGTGCGAAGCAAGATTGCACTTCGGATTCAACGATGGAGGCCGAGTATGTGGCGGCTAGTGATGCTTCGAAAGAAGCAGTGTGGCTCCGCAAGTTCCTTGGGGATCTTGAGGTAGTTCCTGGTATGGATAAAGCGGTATCACTGTACTGTGATAACAGTGTGGCGGTAGCTAATGCTAAGGAACCAAGATTTCATAAGAAGAGTAAGCATATTGATCGGAAGTATCATGTGATAAAGGACTTCGTTGAGAGCGGGCATGTCACGGTGTGCAAGATCGCGTCAGAGGACAATTTAGCTGATCCATTTACGAAGACACTTTCTGGGAGAGTCTTCGAAAGGCATGTGGAAGCTATGGGGATGCGAAATTTACAGTATTTACTCACTTAGTGCAAGTGGGAGATTGTTAGACATGTATGCTCTAAGGAGTAAAAATGTAATACGTTTTTGGAGACATTTTTATCAATAAAGAATTTATTCATTTATATATACCAAATATTGTCCTCTTTACGTTCATATTTGTTGAATGTATGATAAGCAAACAGTAGTCTGAGACTGTCAGTCTAAACCTTAAGAGTTGGGCATATGATGGGATGATTATGCGGTAGACACGACTCTTAAGGTGATGGTCTAAAATATATGATCCGCAATCGAGGGAATAAAGTTGGGCGCTTTATTCATGTAAAGATTGTTATGTTGTCTATATCCTTTTTGGGAGATGGTTTGTCTTGGCCATCGGAGTTGGACTCCGTGAATAGAAACATTGGCGCGTTGTCATAGGTGACGATGTGTTGGATCGGGACATAAAGTGAATTGATTTGGATTAATAATTCTGTCTTGGCAAATCGATTCACTTTAGACAATCATTTGTATTGTATCTTAATCCTGAGATGAATAATGGGCCCGTTGTCTCGACTTGTGTCTTTTGATGTACCAATGGGTGACTCCCACATCTCTATAGTGGCATGCATGCCGGTACGTTGGAGGCATGACTCTTGGTAGCGTAGACTTGTTATTCATAGATATGGAATCCATAGCTCCTCTTTAGGAGTAATGATATCCTCTTATATGCGTTGTCCTGTAATTGGAAAACTGGAGCGCTCAACCATTTGGATACATAGGTGTAACCGAATGGTATACTATCTTTGGATGGTAAGTTTTCTAATGGTGAGACAATGGAACGTAAGATAAAAATAATCGGGAAGGTAAGACAGAACTTGTCCTTAAGCCGATTATGGATGATCATATGGGGATGCGATACACTATGATATGTCATGGAGACTTAGCTACACGAGCTTCGTAATTCTATAAAGTTCGAGAGTGCAGCTCCAAGCTTTTAGTGGAGTAGCGTTGGAGTTGATAATTGTGAAATGTATATCTGGGATATTGGGTTTCATAATTATCATGAGCTTGAACTTTATAGGTCCATTTTGGTCCCCTTTGCTAGCTCACAAAAATTCCGCTGCGCACTTTGTTTCCAATAATTGGTGACTTATGTCGGATTTATCAGATTGGTTTAAAATTTATAAGAATCAAATAATTCATGTCTGTTTATCGGTTGAATTAATTATGTAAGAAATTAGTTCAAGATGAACTTGTTGAATTATGGAGTTCGGATAATTCTTGTCTGTTTATCGGTTGTTTTAATTTTGGACAATTAGAATAAGATAAACTTGTAGAATTATTGTGAATTGATTTATTTTCTTAGAGATTATCTTGATAAAGTTTGTTTTGATCAGATATCTTTTCTATTGGGCTATTTGAATCAAAACTGAGACTTTATCCTTTAGAATCTCGGGTGGAAAATAAAAGATTCGCGGAGATTTTTTCTCGGCAGTTCGGCCTGCCGATCAGAAAGTTTGGCCTGCCGAACTGGCCAGTTCGGCCTGCCTATCACACAGTTCGGCATGCCGACCGCGACAGTTAAGATTACGCGTTTTTCACGCGTATCTTATCAGATATTGATCCGAACTTGATTCTGTTTCGATTTTTGAGACCTAATCTGATATGGACTGACCCTAAGGACCAATAGGTATAAAAAGGGAGTGAGTCTAATGATTTACTCATATCAATTTGAGAGTTTAAGAGTGATACTCTTCTAGTGAGCATCTGAAAACTCCCTGAGAGCTTTTGTTCACAAATCACGAACACTAGCTTTGGGTTCTCTCTATTGGTTGGAAGGAGAGTCACCGGTGGAAGAGCTGTACGTGTGAGCCCACACTCACTCCGGTTGTGGATAGAGAATAGCAAAGAAGACCAGTTGGTTGAGGCTCTTCTGGAACGTTACTTCTCTACACAGGTCGCGGAGGTTCTTCGGCATACTGAGGTTAGTAAGATCTGTTTAATTTATACATATAACATGTCAAACTTGTGTTTTGGAAAATACTCTGATGAAAAATTTTAAAAATTCCGCTGCGCACTTTGTTTCCAACAGATTGTTTGTTGGGATTTGGAGAAAAATGTAAATTGATTAATCAAATTAAAAATTAAATATAAAAGGACAGTTTTGAAAGCCCAAAAAAGACAAGGCTGATAAGGAGTGTCTATGAGAGGACAATTTATATAAATTTCTCTTTTTTTTCCTTCTCTTTTAAGTGAATAAAGAAAATAAATACTTCTTTTTGACAAAAATAAATACTTTTTGATGTGAAAAATAAATAAATATCATATTTTCAAACAAAGAATAAAATTTTTTTAAAATAAATTGTTTCTTCAATAAATATGTTAATTACTTTAAATATATTCAAACTTGATATTACTTTTTAATGATGTGGCCGATATTACCTTTTTAATTTAAATAATATAATTTCTATTTTTTTAAGTACCATGAAATTATAAATGTGATAAGAGAAATGAGAAATGACATTTAAATTAAATTATTTAAATTTAAAAAGTGGTAAAAATAATTGGTTAGAATTATTTTTATTATAATATATAAGGGTTTAAAGTAACAATGTCGTAAACTACTTTTATCAAACACAGTTACATGATACGATGAATAACAAAGTGGTACCACGCAAATGTTACAGCACCACCCAATAGCCTCGTCCCATGGTTGCCCCGTTCTACTCAAACCACAGTGGAGCAGCCGCTACTTTGCTCATCGTCCCAACACCAACACGAACACCCACAGCATCCACGCAAACACAAACGAAGAACCCATGGAATTCGGTGGCTTAGACTCCGACGGGCGCGCTTTCAAGAGCGCTGCGGAGATGTGGAATGACAAGGTCGGAAATCTCACCAAGAAGACCGATTGGTACCGCCAAGGCGTCGGCTATTGGGAGGTCGCTAATCTCTGTTATCTCTCTCTCTCTTCTCTTTTCTTGTGTTCTCTCTGTTCCTTAATGTCTACAGTCTGCACGTAAGGTGTTTGATGTTTTGTTTGTGTGTGTGTGAAGGGCGTGGAGGCGTCGGTGGATGGGGTTCTGGGAGGGTATGGGCATGTGAACGAGGCTGACATTAAGGACAGTGAAGCTTTTCTCGATGTTCTTCTCAATGAGCGTTTCCCTAGTGCTTCTTCTGCAACACTAGACCAACGTCACCTTGTTGCTCTTGGTAAACTATCTACTTACCCCTTTTTTTTTCAAAAAAAGACTACGAGTTTGATTGGTGCGCAGGTTTAAATTAGCATGGTTTTGATCTTTATAGTTTGAATCGGTAGTTTTGAACTTCCATGGTTTAACATGATTTTGAATTGATATTTGAAATGTAAAGGTTTGAAAAGGAATAACAAATAATATGGTGTTTGAAAATATCAATTTAAACTATGGTTTAGGTGGAAAATAGAAATAGGAAAAGTTTCTACCGTAAAAAAGAGGTTCAAAATGGTAAGAATTCAAGGGGAGACATTACTGTGCGGCGTGTTTAAAACCATCCTTATCGTTTTGAATTATTGCTTTATTTTACGTTCCAAATGTACATTCAAGTTGGAGACATAGGTTCAAACCGTTGGACTATATACCAAACGCCATGTAAATGGATATACGTATGAGTTCCAACCCTTTTTCCTATAATGTTTTCTCATGCAAAAATTTAAACAAATGTAAACTTATATCCAAACTTTTTGTTCAAACCCGTGAACTAAAGCAGCTATTAGTGTGGGTTGTGGGACCCACTCTTCAATGTGGGTTTGGAAGCGTGATGTGATATAACACGCCTAAAGCAAGTCTTTTGTTGAACAATAACGAAACAAAAGTTTATGATGGTTTGATGATCACATTGTTAAAAGTTTCCTTCCTCACTTTTTGATTGCAACTGCTTTTTTGTTCCTTAATAAAGGATGTGAAAGATTTACTTATAAGGTAAACCAAATTAACTTCATAATGAAGAGATGCTTTGGCAATTATGTATCTCAAATTTATAGGCCTGGGAGAATACATTTTAAATTTTCTCTCAGGTAGTGTTATTGTTACCATTTAGCATATGATTTTTTTAGTAGAATTTTGAGATGAACATACATTAAATGCCGTAGTCTGCTTTTTCATAGCTCGGTTTTGTGTGTTGTTTTGGAGGATCGCTCTCTCATATTTGCTATAAATAATTATTGATCATTAATATACACTTTCTTGTTTCAAAAAATAAAAGCGATAAGATGTTTCTGATTTTTGTCTTGAGCATCGAGTACATTGTGAGTATTCAGCATTGAGTACATTGGATATGGTTACTTAAACATGGTCTTAACTTTTCATTACAAATATACTGCTGCAGATTGCGGTTCTGGGATTGGGAGAATTACGAAAAATCTTTTAATTAGATACTTCAATGAGGTAAGTTTTAGTTTCTCTACTCCTTCCTTACGTCCTTGCTATTGGTTTCCCTGCATCTCCTTCAAAGTCGATAATAAGAATTTTCTATTCACTTCAATTTATCTTAGTTCATGGCCAAAGTAGGAGGTTTCTAAATACTGTTTTGGCATGAGTTGCAAATAAAAAAATAATTAGTGCCTTTTGTTTTTGTGATGTAAAATCAGTTTTGTGTTTAAGGTGTAGATATATCCCATGTAACTTGCCTTCTTATCTTTTTTTTTTTAATAAGAAAAAACCTTTTCATTAATAATTAATCAATTACAAGGAAAGAGGATGAAATATCCTTAAAGCAAAGAAAAACAGGAAAACACCAAAGAGAAGGAGCTAATACAACAACAAATATATATATATATATATATATCAGCAAATTACGTCCACCAACTTAAAACAATCAAAGAAAAAGGAATTCCTTTTAATTCATATCTGTTGGAGCCCAAAGAGACGTTGAAAATTCAGCTTTTTTGAAAATATCTGATAAATCCATTTCTTTTTCCTCTCAAATTCCTGAATTTTGCTCCACCCAAATGGACCATAGTAGTGACAGAACCATGCATCTCCAAAGAATTCTTGCCCTTTTGCTGTAACCAAATCCCTGCATCTTCTCCACCATCAACGCTTGACATTTTGCTGGAAATACCCACAAAAAACCAGCTTCCCGCAGCAATTTCTTCCACAAAACACTTGCCACATCGCAGTGGAGAAACAAGTGATGTAAAGTTTTATGTCCTTTCTACATAATACACACCAAGAGGGAGATAGGGGGAGGTAAGGATTCCTCCTCTGAACCATATCACATGTATTAATTTTACCATGAAAAACCAGCCAAGCAAAAAATTTAGTCCTCTATGGGACGCAAGATTTCCAAATGAAACTAAATGGTTCAAACGTTGGAATTGTAGAACCATCTAGCAAAGAAGAAAAGAAAGATTTACAAGAGAAACCCAAAGAGTTCCTCACCCACACTTTTTTTTTTGATAAGAAACTAATCTTCGTTAAAGGGAAGAAATTTGTACAAAGAGTAGGATGGTCGAGAGGTCCATCCCAAAGCTCAAGAACAAAACAAAATACAAAGAAAAGAAAAGACTGTATCAGACTACTATGAAACTTAGGCAAAAACATAATAACACAACTTATACTAAAGTGTCTCTCCAGCTTAACAATATCATGAATAACAGGAAGTCCTTGAATGACGTGTCTGTGGATGCCCAAAGAGAGGCCAAGGACTTGGCCTTCTTGAACAAGTCTTCACTATTCATCTCCTCTTCAAAAATCCTCTAGTTTCTCTCAAGCCAAATAACCAATAATGTAGCTAGGACCATTGCTCGCCACATTGTTTTGCCTTTCCTTCCTCTTCCAATCCCAAATGACTCTTCTACCAACAGTGAGTTCCTTTGGACAGGACTTACCCAAGAGAGCAAGGCAGCCCCAAAAACCTTAGACCATAAATTTTCCGGCCATCTTGCAATGGAGAAATAAATGGTCCACCGATTCTCCATTTTTCTGGCACAAAACACACCAACTGGGGGACAAAGCATTGTAAGGATGTTTCTTCTACACTAGATCACAGGTATTTAATTTCTTATGAAAAAATAACCAAGCAAAAACCGTAACCCACTAGGAGCACAAGATTTCCAAATGAATTTGAAAGGAACAAAGGGGAGATGGTTCAGATACTGACTCAAAGAATGGAAGAAAGAGTTGCAAGAAAACCTGAAGAACCTACAGTCTGAATTCTCAAATCAGGAAGCGAGTTATTAAGGAAAAATTTGGTAGGAAGTTCAGTAATTCTAGGAAGTCCTCAGTCAATCATTCAAATTTCTTCTAAATCTACAGTTTCAGCTGGGAAGGGATCCCTTCTCACCCACCAATATTTCCTTAATTCTCAGCTCTTTCTCACTCACCAACCTATTCAATCTAGGAAAGGCGACTGCGAAAGGTTGGTCGCCACACCATTTGTCTTCCCAAAATCTCACTCTACTTCCATCTCCTATCTTCCAACACACTCTTTCAAGAAAAGGGTTTAGCCGCTGAGAGAATGAATTTCCATGGGTTCCTATGAGTCCCTCTAGTAACAAGGTTAGAGTCCATTTCTAAAAAACTCCCCCATCACTTTTATCAAGGCCCCTTTCACCACTTCCCATCATATTTGATAAAATCCCATTGAGAAACCGTTTGGACCTAGAGCCTTGTTAATGTCGCACGAGAAAACCGCCTGACGAATCTCTTTTTCCTCGAAAGGCCTCTACAGCCAAGCTGCCCAAGCTGCCCTATCTGCCCCAATCAGTTTCCACTCCAAACCCTCAAAAGAACACTGAGTCGAGTCCTCCGCCTTGTACAAATTCTCATAATATTCAATTAATTCCTTTACCACTTCCTCGCCATTATCTGTC
This sequence comes from Artocarpus heterophyllus, assembly GCA_025403435.1. Classification (NCBI taxonomy): domain Eukaryota; kingdom Viridiplantae; phylum Streptophyta; class Magnoliopsida; order Rosales; family Moraceae; genus Artocarpus; species Artocarpus heterophyllus. The sequence goes on from CM046352.1 coordinate 22,679,028, forward strand.
ACCCCTTCCTCTTTTTCAAGTCTAGACATGACACTTTGATTTCTCCGATTGGTGACCAAGTTATGGAATGACTTCGAATTTGCATCCCATTCTCTCACCCACCTGCATCTCATTTTTTGTCTCCACGATACAGCTTCTTTAGAAATCACATCCTCCAAAGAGTTCCTTAGTGCTCTTCTCTCTCTCCTTTCTTCCTCATTTGAACCCCGAATCCCCTCTCTTCTATCTATGTCATCAATCTTGGCTAAAATCTCACTTTTGATCAACCTTACATCACCAAACACCTTCTTGTTCCACTCCTTGATCCAAATTTGGTAGAAAAAGGATTAAGCATTTGCAGTAAGGACTGCAGCTCATCAACTTCCCTATTATTGACAGCTCTCCTGAACCCAAAATTCCAATTTAGGTCACTAGAATTATTACTTGAAGGCATTTAGAACCTTGGATAGTCTTAAAAGCCTAGGTAAGAATGACATGAAATCTGAATTCCTACACCATACATCTTTCTAGAACAAGACTATTCGCCTCCCCCACCCTCAAAGCGATGTCATTATAGAAAGTCCTGAGATATAAACTTCCAAGGATTTCTGAATGAGCTCATAGTCACAACATGAGAATCCCAACCATTTGGATGCAACTCGTACTTGCTTTTTTATTATTCTTGCCCATAAAGCATGTTGTTCCAACCGAAATCTCCATAATCATTTTCCTAACAGGGCCACATTTTTCTTCCCTAGATTGTCTAACTCAATCCCCTTTTTTTGCTTACTCATAGAAACCATGTCCTTACTTGCTAAACTTCGCACCCGTTCTTTGTTGTTTTTATCCCACAACGGATCTCATCATCTTATCCAATGGCTCTGCCACAAAACCTGACATCTTGAAAAATGACATGTAATCAATTGGAATATTGGCAAGAATTGTGGAACTATGGAATTGTTGGTTCTAATAGGAAAGCGAAAGTATTGTGGAATTGTGTTGTCTTGGCTTTGCTGTGGATGATCTGGATGGAGAGGAATGCTAGATTTTTTGAGGACAGAGAGTTCGCAGTGTAAGACATTTTTGAGAAAGCAAAATTATCTGCTTCTTTGCGGGCCTCTACGAACAAAGCTTTTAGGGGCTATCCTTTTTTTTTTATTAGTTAGAGATTGGAGAATTGTAATTGGTCCTTAGGCTTGGTTTTTGGTTTGCTATTGAGTTTTAAGCCCTTGTTTTTTTTTCTTCTTTTTGGTTTTCTTGAGGACTCCTCGTCCTCCTTGTATTTTTATTGATTCAGTTTTAATCAATAAAAGAGGTTTTTTTTTATCCAAAAAATAAAAAATAGCAGGAACGAATTGAATCAAACTTATCCGCCCTCCTCTAGACAACATGCCCTTCCATCTATCAAGTCTTATGGACAGCTTTTCAATTACTAGATCCCAAAATTCCCCTGCCAATGGATTTCCGCTCAAAGGTAACCTGAAATATTTTAATGGCCAGTCCCCCACCTCACAACCTAGCACCCTAGCCATGTTTCCCACATCCTCCTCACCCACATTAATTCTCGCAAGTATGCTTTTCCTCATATTGATCTTTAGGCCGGAACATTCTGTGAAGAACTTCAAAATGCACTTCACATTCTTGATATTCTCTAACCCTGCCACCGATCCCACCCCAACACCACCACCCCCCCCCCCCCCCCCCCCCCCCCCAACCCAATAGGAACAATGTGTCATCCGCAAGTTGAAGATGTGAAAACTTCACCTCTTCTCTACCGATTTTAAAACCCTTCGCCACTTCCATCTCCGTTGCTTTGTCCATGAGTCTCCCATGCACATCGATCACCAAAGAAAATAAGAAAGGAGATAGAGGATCTCCTCGTCTCAAGCCTTTTGTTGTTCCAAACCTTTCTCTTGGTCTTCCATTGATCATAATTGAAAAGTTCGTCGACTTCAAACGCCCTTTTATTCATTTCCTCTCTTGATCTTCAAATCCTTTCTTTTTCATAATATTATGAAGGAAACTCCAATTGACATGATTCCTTCTCGAAGTCCACTTTAAAGATCAATCCTTTTTCTTCTTTGACAGATACTCGTCTACTGCTTCACTGGCTGCCTAAACTACACGAAGAATTTGTCAATTCTTCACAAAGGCTCCTTGTGATGTTGAAATTGTCTCCCTAAGAACTTCTTGCAAATGTTTTGCCAAAATTTTAGCCAAGATCTTGTGCACACTAGACACCAGACTTGTTGGTCTATAATCATTCAATCTTCTCGAATCAGTTTTTTTGGGAATAAGACAAAGAATAGTGTGATTCATTGGGGAGCTTACCACACCATTCTTGTAAAATTCCTCAAAAACTTCAAAGAGGTCTCCCTTTACGGTCTCTGAGCAATCCTGGAAAAAAGCCATAGTATAACCGTCTGAACCGGGCGATTTGTCTCTGTCGCAACTAAAACTTCTCTTTTCACCTCTTCTAGCTCAAAGCCCCTCCAACCAACCAGCCTTAACCAAAGGGATTCCACACCAATTTATGCCTTCAAATGATCATGATTGATCATTTCCTCCATGAAAAGTCTTTGGTGGAATGAAGGAAGCTCCTCTTCAATCTCCTTTTGATCGTCCACCACCGAACCATTCTCCCTCTTCGATCTAGAGATGGCATTCTTATTCGTCCAGTTACTTACTAAACTATGAAAAAGCTTCAAATAAGTGTCCCACTCCTTGATCCACGCATTTTTTGTTTCCATGCCATCGCTTCCTTGAAAATCAACTCTTCGAACTTGTTATGGAGGGCAATGTTTTAAAAGGCGTAAACGGGAACTGAGGCGATTTGTCTAATCGAGGCGAGGCGTAAGCCTCGAGGCGGATCGAGGCGTAAGCCTCGAATGTAAAAAAAAAAAAAAAATCATAAAATTGAATAAAATTCATAAACATGTCATAACAAATAAAAGATACACTTAGTTTATGCTATAACAAAAAAACACACACGAAGCAATGTTGACGCAGAAGATGCGGCTGATGAAGAAACGTTGAAGCAGAAGATGCGGCTGATGAAGAAACGTTGAAGCAGAAGAGTATGCTAGGTTTTTAAAATCTCTCTTGCTTTTATCAGCAAAAAGCCCAACTTGACTATTGGGCTGGGTTTTTTTTTTTTTTTTTTCTTTAAGAGACAAAATTAGGCTGAAAAGAAGCCCAACAGACGTCCATCCATTGAGGCGCACGCCTCAATCGCCTTGAGGCGAAAACGCCTCAAGGCGTGCGCCTCAAAAGAAAAAGGCTTAAGCCTCATGAAAATGATTGAGGCTTAAGCCTTGAAAAGCATTTCTTACGCCTCGATCTGAGGCGCGCCTCGAGGCGTACGCCTCGAGCGCCTTTTTAAACAATGATGGAGGGCTCTTCTCTCAATGACCTTTGCCTCTTCAAATAGACCCCATGCTTGTTTGTCATCCAATCCATTGATCTTTGCCTTGATGTCCATTTTGGCTTCCTTAATGTCACGAGACATTTCCCTATTCTATTTTTTAATGCACTCTTTCAACCCCTTCAACTTTTCCATAACTTTGAATCCTTTCCACCCCATTGGAGACATGGCCTCCCACCTCCCCTCACATTCCTACTTGAATTTGGGTTGTTGGTACCCAAGCTATCGGCGTTGTGTCCAAAATTAATGGAAAATGATCCGAGCACACCCTCAATCTAGTCTCCTATCACAGCCCCTCAAATAGTTCCCCAACCCCCTCCGTAAATAAGAATCTATCTATTTAGCTCTTGGCTACATCCTATCGGAAATTTGACCATGTGAATGTTTTGTTGGCCAACGCTATGTCCTTTAAATCTACCTCCTTAATGAATTCACTAGAATTGTGCATACTTCTTGTAATTCTTCCTTGGGGAAATCTCTCATGACTGTACTGCACCCCATTGAAATCCCCACCCGCACACCAATTCGGCCCACATATGCTACCCAACCCCCAAACTCATCCCAGAACTCGTTTCTGCCTTATAGGAATTCAGACGATACACTCCCGTTAACCACGAATTTTCATCCCCTTTCTCGATTTAAATTGAAACCGTGTATGTCCCCACCAAACTCCCCACCACCCTTCTTGTGTCCCAAATGATTGCTACACCATCCGACGTCCCCAAAGAAGGAAGTGCTACCCACCTACAAAATCTAGCTTTCCACAAACTTTCAATCCATCTTTCATCATGCATCTCCTTTTTCGTTTTCTGTAAAATCATGACGTCCGGCCTAATTTTACTTAAATTTTCCTTAATCACCCCTCTTTTCCTTGCCGATCCCACCCCAATCACATTCCATGAGACAATCTTCATCTACAAATTGTTGGCCCCCTTGATTTCTTCGCTTTTCGATCATAATTCACATTGCTTTCTAAGTTTTTGAGTTCCCAAAAACCCCACTTTTTTTTTCCTTTCTTTGTCCCCATGTATTTAAGTCTATGAACCTGAACCCTTTTAACCCGTTCCACCACCTTGCACATCACTTTCCACTCCTCTAATGTCAAGGCTTTTATTGGGATTGCGTTGCTTTGCTCTTTTTTAATCTCCCTCTCATCATTCTCTAACCCCCCTATATATAGACCTGTTCACCATATCCTTGGAAGTACTGCTATCAATGGAACTAATCTCAGGGTGTAAGAATTTGGTTTCAAACAAAAAAAAAAGGACAATTTGATCATCGCCTCACTCTCTAGTATCCCTAGATTTCGAATTTGGAGACATTTTTCCCTTAGTAATTAACTTATATGACTTGGTAATTTCGTAGGAAAATATATCTATTCCATGTTCAGGAGACATCTTCCTTCATTTTCTAGCCGGAATAAACCTGGAGCGTCTTTTAGGATGTCGTCTCTATCTTCACTATGCGTTTTCTCATCCTTTGATTTTGGGATTTTTTTTCTTTTTTTTTTTTTGTGTTAAGATTTTGGGATTGATAGATTATGCCTTCTTATCAAAACCAACCAACTTTTTTCTTTTGATGTTGACCTGGTTTTAACTAATATTGTTCTCTTTTATTGATAAGGCATGAAATGTTTGAGGGAGTAACAAACACATAATTCAGAGAACCAACTTGTCCTCTAATAATCAGAAAAGTCGGGAATTAGGGAGAGTAGGAAATTCACAGATGAACCTCACGACCTCTCGTCGGAGGAAAAAGTGCAGAGGGACACTTAATATCTAGCTTTGTCTAAAGAGCAGCCTCTTGTGCAGGATATCTTCAAAGAACTATCCTATGCCATTCAAGCCGTATCACTAACCTCAGACGTCGATAAGTCTACTGTGTACCTATGGCTTTTTGAAAGTTCCACTCAACTAAATTTGGCGCCATTTCATTATTGAAGCTTTATTCAGTCCAATTCTTATCTCTGCATCAGTCCAAATAACACTGCTGATTTCAAAACACATGTACCAATTTGTTCTTGGTCTTCTGCTTTATCATGATGGGTCCCATTTTTTCTTCTTCCTTTCAGGGGAGGTGGAAATTGAAATCAGTGTATATTTTTCTCTTGCTTATATTGGATGCAGTGGTGCTTTTTTATTTTTATAGATTTTCTGAGATTTAGTTAGAAAAGAAAAACACTCAAGGAAGGATGGATTTTTTTTAGTCCTAGTAATGGTGCATGGACTTTTTTTCTGGATCTGCTCTAAGACCTGATCATTTTGCTATCTTCAGATGACATGTCAATCTGAGCGCACATCCAAATACATTTGTCAAAACTGATTTGTGATCATCTCGAACTGATTTAAACTAAAAAAAACTACATACAATAACAAACTTGGTATATTATCACAAGTTTGCAGTTGTGTGTAAAAATAAAAAAATAAAAAAAATCTACTTGTAAATTGCAACCCGTGTTTAATTAGCACTACACTTGCACTCTTTATAGATGTTTTACATGGAATTGGACTCTCAAATAGGACTGCTAAATTAGTAACGCAAGGGTTTTTGCGCTTGAGATAAGTACAAACCTCATCTAGAGTGTAATAAGTTACTGTTTTGGAATGTAAGACTCTTCATGAAGTTATGAAATGCGTGATGTTCTATGTTTAAGTAATTATGTTACTTATGCTATTGTGATGCTATGTCATATCACGTGCTAATCTTAAGCTAAGAGCAAGGACAAAAATGTCGGTGCCGACGGACTTGTTAAGGTTCTGATTTGCGGATAATATTGATTGAAATATCGATGTCGAGGGATATTCGAAAAAAAAAAAAAAACAGATAACTTGAGAGAAAACTCAAAAATTTTTCTAAAATTAATCAATATTACTGAATTGGAACCAACTTAATAACATAAATAATACATTTTTGGTGTAATATGAGAGTTTTATCTCATAGTATAACAGGAAATCATTATAATTATATGTTCATTATGATATAATATTATTTTACATACTTGCTAAAAATAATATACAATAATATAATAGAGTACATGGAAAATGACCATCAAACATATTGCAAAATGTAATTTAAAGAAGAGTAATTTCTTCATTGATGGAATACATTACGACAAGGCAGGCTTTATACACATTACAACAGCATAAAATCAGTAATCAATCTCCACAAAATCGGAAAATTCCTAACCAGAATATATACGTAACCAAAACTCCTAGAAATCAAGAAATCACACAAAATCCTCTACACCACACGGCTTTCCTAATAAAGCCACATAATTCGACACTCCCTCTCAAGTTGGTGAATGGATATCATTCATTCCAAGCTTGCTAACAATATCTCGAACCACAACACTTGGCAATCCCTTAGTGAGTACATCTTGTTAGCAAGGCTAGTTCAATCTTTTTATTATTATTTTAAGTTTCTAATAAGTTGGTTAGCCGGGTAGTTTCCTGATATCTAGGATAGTTAGTTAAGCTCTATTCCTAGCTGCCAAGGAAATAAATAAAAGGCAGATGCTGTACCTTAAAACTTTAAGTTTTCCGATTTTAATAAAAAGAAGTTGCACCATAGTTTTTGGCTCTCTCCTCTAGTCGGATTCTTCATGGTATCAGAGCGAATTTAGAGTTGAGAGAGACAATGGTTAAAATGGCTATGGCAGGAACAAGAGGAGTTTGAGGGTTCTGAAGTAACTTCTGGCACTTCAAAACCAGCCTCCACAATTGTTTCTACTGCAATTCCGGAAAACTCAAATCATACCTCCCTTCAAATCACTACTCATAAGTTAAATGGGACAAACTTCTTAAAATGGTCTCGCTCCATTTTAATGGTGATCCGAGGGAAAGGTAAATTAGGATATTTGGATGGATCACTCCAGCAACCCAGCCACGATGACCCTTATCCGAATTGGGAGGCTCAAAATTCAATGGTGATGGCATGGTTAATTCACTCTATGGAGGACCATATCGCAGACACGTATATACTCTTTCCTTCTGCAAAACGAATTTGGGATGCTGTGACACTTGCCTACTCAGACCTGGAAAATTCTTCTCAAATGTTTGAACTACGAAATAAGGCAAGGAATTTAAGACAAGGAGACAACGATGTCACCCAATACTACAATGATCTGACTAAACTCTGGCAGGAATTGGATCTCTTCACTACTCCATCTTGGAAGGATCCTGAGGATGCAATTATTTACAAGAAAATGGTGGAATGTGACAGGATCTATGACTTCCTGGCTGGACTAAACAAAGAACTAGATGATGTTCGTGGACGCCTACTGGGAATTAAACCATTACCACTCATAGAGGAGATCTTTGCTGAGGTACGAAGAGAGGAGAGTCGACGCCGTGTCATGCTTGGTGGGTCCAGTATTCCTGTAATAGAGAACTCAGGTCTGGTGGTTAGAAGTGTGGAACCGCACAATGATGGCAATAAAAACAATGACTCAAAAGGATACAAGAAGTGGTGTGAGCACTGTCACAAGCCTTACCATACTAAGGAGACGTGTTGGAAAATACATGGGAAGCGGGCTAATTGGACTCCTAACCGACCTCGTAATTGTGAAGGTGTTGAAATCCGGATGAATGGGTGCCTCCTAGGTCCGAGATTGTAGGGATAGAGTGCACAATTGTTAGGATTTTCTGTTTCCACTAAATCAGGAAATCCTGATTTTATTTTTTTAGAAGATATTTCTGTTAATAGGAGATTTACTTCCTTACTATAAATAAGATGTACGTATGCTTTAGAATATATGAATAAAGAGAATCAAAATCAGAGAATTACTCTGATCTTTCCCCGATTATCCTCATGGTATCAGAGCGGGTTATCTAAAACAGTCAAGAAACTATGGGGAAAACTTCCAACACAGGCGACAAAGGGACCAGTTCTGCAGAGGCTGTTTCCGAGCCTTTCTCTGCCATTTCCGGCGTCAATGGAGGAGCAGATAACTCAGTTCTCAACATCACAGGACACAAACTTAATGGGAGAAATTACCTGCAGTGGTCACAGTCAGTCATGATGTATATTTCAGGACGAGGAAAGGATGACTACCTCACCGGAGAGAAGGAGATGCCGCAGAAGGAAGACCCGAAGTTTAAAGTTTGGAGGTCTGAAAATAATATGGTTATGGCTTGGTTAATCAACTCAATGGAAAATGAGATTGGTCAGACTTTTCTATTCTATGGGACTGCAAAAGAAATATGGGAAGCTGCTAAACAAACCTATTCGGATAGTGAAAATACAGCAGAGTTATTTGAATTGCAAAACACCTTGAGGGACCTGCGACAAGGAGACATGGAGGTCACACAATACTTCAATGCATTAACAAGATATTGGCAGCAACTTGACGCTTTTGAAGAACTACAATGGAGTTGTCCTGAAGATAGTACCCGATACCGAAAAATTGTTGATAGAGAAAGAATATTTGCTTTTCTTGCAGGGCTCAACAAGAACTTAGATGAAGTTCGAGGCAGAATACTTGCAACAAAACCTCTACCACCAATTCGGGAAGCATTCTCAGAAGTGAGACGTGAAGAAAGCAGAAAAAAAGTTACGATGAAAGAAGCCAGCACACCATCAGTCATGGAAGGATCAGCCTTGATCAGCCGTGGACAAGGTCAGTTAGGCCATCAAAGTTTCGAAACAAGAGGAAAAAAAGGCAGACCTTGGTGTGATCATTGTCACAAGCCAGGTCATACAAGGGATACCTGCTGGAAAATTCATGGAAGACCTGTAAACATGAAGACAAATGGTACCCGTGATCAGTCAACAAAATCAGACAAGGAAGGGAGGAGCTTTGTGGCAGCTGGAGAAGAATCATCAGCAGAGGCTCTATTCAGCAAAGAGCAGATCAGTTTACTGCAAAAAATGTTCGGCCAGGTCTCCACAAGTCAGTCCGTAATGGGAACAGGAGCAGTAGCACAAAAAGGTAAATTCTTAAGTGCTTTGAATGTGAAAACCGAGAGATTAAAGCCTTGGATTGTGGATTCTGGGGCTTCAGACCATATGACAGGAGACAGGTCGTTATTCAAAACTTTTAACTCTTGTTCTGAGGGCTTTAAAGTTCGAATTGCTGATGGTTCAGTTTCAACAGTTGCTGGTAAAGGGACCATTGAAATTTCAGAAAACCTGACACTTAATGCAGTCCTATTTGTCCCAAATTTATCTTATAATCTGCTCTCTATTAGTAAACTCACTAAGGACAAGAATTGTATTACTAAATTCTCTCCTACATGCTGTGAATTTCAGGATTCGGGTTCGGGGAGGACGATTGGCAATGCTAGGCAGTCTGAGGGTCTCTACCTTCTTGAAGCTAATGTCTACAACAAAAACCAAGCTTTAAATGCAAGTTGTGATTTCTTTCCTGCTCTAGTTTCATCTTTTGATAGGAACTCTGTTATTAATAAAATAATGTTATGGCACTACAGATTAGGCCATCCAAATTTCCAATATCTGAAACATTTGCTTCCTCATTTGTTCAAGAATATTAATGTGAATGATCTTTATTGTGAAATTTGCCAATTTGCCAAACATTGTTGAAACTCATATCCTGCTCAAGTATATAAAGCATCACATCCTTTTTCTGTTGTTCATAGTGATATATGGGGTCCATCAAGAGTTAATAATATCTCAGGTGCTAGGTGGTTTATTTCATTTATAGATGATCATACTAGGATTACTTGGATATTCTTAATGAAAGAAAAGTCTGAAGCAGGTCAAATCTTTAAAACTTTTCATTCTATGATCCAAACACAGTTTCAATCAAAAATCCAAATCCTTAGAACTGACAATGCAAGAGAATATTTCCATTCTCTCCTTGGATCATACCTACTAGAACATGGAATAATTCATCATAGCTCGTGTGTTGATACACCCCAACAAAACGGGGTAGCTGAGAGGAAAAACAAACACCTCTTAGAGGTTGCAAGGTCACTGATGTTTACATCCAATGTTCCAAAGCATTTCTGGGGGGAAGCCGTTCTCACTGCGTCATACCTCATAAATAGAATGCCTTCTAGAATTCTCAAGTTTCAAACACCAGTGGAGTGCCTTAGCAAAATATTTCCTCAAACACGAACTCTCTCCTCAATTCCTCTAAAGGTATTCGGATGCTCAGCCTTTGTTCATATTCATCAGCAACACAGAAGTAAGCTCGATCCTAAGGCATTAAAATGTGTTTTCCTAGGGTATTCAGCCACCCAAAAAGGTTATAGATGCTACTCACCAACAACTAAGAAAATGTATGTCTCCATGGATGTCACATTCTTCGAGCATCAACCTTTTTATCCCAAAACACATCTTCAGGGGGAGTTTTTGAGTCAAGATCAGTTTTGGGATCTCACTAGTACTAGTCCAAATCAAAGCCAAGAAATCCGTGATGAATCTCAGCTTGTCATCAGTCCTAGTTCACCTCTGCCATCTCAGTCACCTCTATCTCAACCAAATCCTAACTCAAGTCAAACTCAGCCAACATCTGAACCATAGACACAGTTTGACAAATCACCAAAGCTTCAAGTCTACTCAAGGAGACGAAGGCCTCAAGGAATGGAGCCCCTCACTCCTGCCTTGCAAAACCAAGAGTCCAATCCGATACCAGAATCCTCTTCACCAGGTAATACAGTCCTTGATTTATATCCTGAGAACACTAATAATGAGCTGGAACAACCTATTGCAGTGAGAAAAGGTGTTCGTTCATGCACAAAACATCCCATCTATAATTTTGTAGCTTATGAGAAGTTATCACATAGCTACTCTGCCTTTGTGACGAATCTCTCTCGTGAAAACATCCCTGGCAACATACAGGATGCTCTTAAACGACCTGAATGGAGAAAAGCAGTGAATGAAGAAATGCGGGCTCTCAAACTTAATGAAACCTGGGAACTATCTGAACTACCAGCTGGGAAACAACCTGTGGGATGTAAGTGGATATTTACCATAAAATACAGAGCAGATGGAAGCTTAGACAGGTATAAAGCACGATTGGTGGCAAAGGGATTTACTCAGACGTATGGTATGGACTATCAAGAAACATTTGCACCGGTTGCAAAGTTGAATACTGTCCGTGTTCTACTTTCCTTGGCAGCAAACCTAGATTGGCCTCTTCATCAGTTGGACGTGAAAAATGCATTCCTAAATGGAGATTTAGAAGATGAGGTGTATATGGAGATTCCACCGGGTTTTAAGAACCCAAAGAATGAAAATCTGGTATGCAAGCTTCATAAGTCTTTGTATGGGCTCAAACAATCACCACGAGCTTGGTTTGATAGGTTCACAAAGGTGTTAAAAAGATATGGATATGTTCAGGGACAATCAGATCATACACTTTTCTTCAAGCACTCATCAAATGGAAAAATTTCAATCCTCATTGTATATGTGGATGATATTATTCTCACAGGCAATCATATAGAAGAAATGGAGAGCTTGAAGTCCTTCCTTGCTCATGAATTTGAGATCAAAGATCTGGGGGCACTTAAGTACTTTCTTGGGATGGAAATCGCAAGATCAAGGAAAGGAATTGCAGTGTCTCAACGAAAGTATGTACTGGACTTACTAAAAGAAACTGGAATGCTGGGCTGTAAACCAGTAGATACGCCTATGGATGCTAACTGTAAGGTCGGCCTCAAAGAAGATAGTCCCTTGGTAGACAAAGGAAGGTACCAAAGATTAGTTGGAAGACTCATTTATTTGTCTCACACACGTCCTGACATTGCTTTTCCAGTTAGCGTTGTAAGTCAGTTTATGAACAATCCTACAGTAGAGCACATGGAAGCCGTCTTTCGAATTCTCAGATATTTGAAGAAGAATCCAGGCAGAGGATTATACTTTGGGAAAGGAGAAAATAGGAAGATTGAAATATACACTGATGCAGATTGGGCTGGATCATTAACTGACCGAAGGTCCACATCAGGGTATTGTACCTTTGTGTGGGGCAATCTAGTCACATGGAGGAGTAAAAAGCAGTCAGTTGTTGCAAGAAGCAGTGCCGAGGCAGAGCTAAGGGCAATGGCACACGGAATCTGTGAAGGAATGTGGTTGAAAAGATTACTACAAGAGCTAAGGATTCCCGAAGTGAAGAATCTAGAACTGTGTTGTGACAACCAGGCAGCCATTCAAAGTGCAAAAAACCCAGTTCACCATGATCGAACAAAGCATGTGGAGATTGATCGGCACTTCATCAAGGAAAAAATAGAAGCTGGAGAGCTTCAAGTTACTTACACTGCCACAAGATTACAGACAGCTGATGTTCTTACAAAAGCCTTGCACAAGACCAATTTTGAAGAAATGATTTCCAAGCTAGGCATGATTGACATCTACTGCCCAGCTTGAGGGGGAGTGTTGAAATCCGGATGAATGGGTGCCTCCTAGGTCCGAGATTGTAGGGATAGAGTGCACAATTGTTAGGATTTTCTGTTTCCACTAAATCAGGAAATCCTGATTTTATTTTTTTAGAAGATATTTCTGTTAATAGGAGATTTACTTCCTTACCATAAATAAGATGTACGTATGCTTTAGAATATATGAATAAAGAGAATCAAAATCAGAGAATTACTCTGATCTTTCCCCGATTATCCTCAGAAGGGAAGGTACTTCAAGTTGCTGCTGAGACTAATTCAGAGAAACTATCAGATACCGGTGGTTTTTTCTCAAAGGAGCAGATAGAACAACTCAAACAAATGTTATCTATTTCTCAATCCTCATCTACATCCCTTCTGGCACAAAAAGGTACCAATCTGACCTCATTTGGTGGCCTAACCGAAAAAGATGAGCCTTGGATCATAGACTCTGGAGCTACAGATCATATGACAGGATGTGAAAAGATATTTACTTCCTATACTCCTAATCCTGGTAATCATAAGGTCAAGGTTGCTGATGGGTCGTTTTCTGTGGTTGCGGGAATGGGAACCGTGATTTTGAACTCTAAATTTACTCTCAAAAACGTTCTCCATGTTCCTGGCATTTCTTGTAATCTGTTGTCCGTTAGCAAGATAACCAAAGATTGGCATTGTGTAGTTAATTTCTTTCCCTCTTTCTGTGTTTTCCAGGATCAGGTCTCGGGGAGGAGGATTGGCAGTGCTAGACAGATTGATGGATTGTACTATTTTAAAGACAATGTGTCTGTGAGTGGGCATGTTCAACATACTGTAGGAAATGTCTCTCCGTCTAGAAGCCAACAAATCATGCTTTTACATTATAGGCTAGGGCATCCGAATTTTGTTTATTTAAGACATTTATTCCCTATGTTATTCCGTAAAGGTGATTTATTTCAGTGTGAGACTTGCCAATTAGCAAAACACAAACGTGTTTCTTTTCCTCCTCAACCTTATCGTGCTTCCAAGCCTTTTATGTTAATTCATAGCGATATTTGGGGTCCTTCACGTGTCTCTAGTGTTACCAATAAAAGATGGTTTATTACTTTTACAGATGACCACACTCGTGTTTGTTGGGTGTATCTTTTAAAAGAAAAATCTGAAGCAGAAAGTGTGTTCCAAGTTTTTCATAAAATGATCCAAACCCAATATAATGAAAACATTAAAATACTCCGTACAGATAATGGTACAGAATATTTTAATTCCATTCTTGGGAATTTTCTTAAAAACAATGGAATTATACATCAAAGTTCTTGTGTGAATACACCATAGCAAAATGGTATTTCTGAAAGGAAAAATCGTCATCTTTTAGAGGTAGCACGTTCTCTATTGTTCACAACAAATGTCCCTAAACGTTTTTGGGGGGATGCAATTTTAACGGCCTGCTATTTGATCAATCGGATGCCATCCCGCATTTTAAAATTTCAAACTCCCTTAGAGTGTCTTTCCAGTTCTTATCCTAACTCACGTTTCCTCTCAAATTTAGATCTAAAAATCTTTGGATGCACGGCTTTTGTTCACAATCTAGACCCGATTCGTACTAAACTTGATCCTCGTTCCCTTAAGTGTATATTTCTCGGTTATTCATCAACTCAGAAAGGTTATCGGTGTTACTCTCCGGATAAGCAAAAGTATCTCGTCTCTAGGGATGTCACGTTTTTTGAATCTCAGCCCTTTTTTGGTCCACATTCGGTTCAGGAAACTTTCCATAATCTCTCCCCTGAGTCCGGAACTATCTCTCCACCTAATCTTTGGGAATATTTTTGGAATTCTTCCCCTGATTCTCTCTCACCCGTTTTTCTCCAACATTCGGAAAATCCTTCCCCGAATGTCCGTGATTCTCTCCCATCTGTTACTCTCCAAGATTCGGGTGATCTTTCCCCAAAATCCCGTGATTCTCTCCCACCTGTTTCCATCCCAGATTCCGCAAATCTGTCTCCTGATTCTGTTAGTTCCCCCGTGATCAATCCCGAGTTTATCTCCCCTAAATCCCTCTCACATTCTCAGCCTAATTTTCCGGAACATCAAACGACAGGGGGAGACACACTACGGCCGTTTGATATTACCTACTCACGGAGGCTACGTCCAGCAAATAAACAAGGACCTGATATCTCTCACAATCACAACCAAAAATCCAATCTGAAATCTGATTTGGAACCGAATATCTCTCATCCAAGCGATAATCCAGGGCAATCATCAGATTATATACATAATTCTAAATTTACAGATTCAATTGCAATCAGAAAGGGCGTTCGGTCTTGCACGAAACATTCTTTATCAAACTTTGTCACTTACTCTCATCTATCAAAACCTGTTCAAACACTTGTGTCTAGCCTTGAGAGTGAAGAGATTCCAAAGAATATACAGGAGGCATGGGAGAATCCTAAATGGAAAAAAGCTATCAACGAAGAGATGGAGGCTCTTGAAAAAAATGGAACATGGGAAACATGGGAGATCGTAAAGAAGCCAGAACAGAAAATTCCTGTGGGCTGCAAATGGGTCTTCTCCATCAAGTACAGGGCAGATGGACTAATTGAGAGGTATAAGGCACGGTTAGTTGCAAAAGGCTACACTCAGACGTATGGGGTCGACTATCAGGAAACTTTCGCACCGATGGCAAAGCTAAATACGGTAAGAGTATTACTATCACTTGCTGCAAACCTAGACTGGCCCCTACAACAGTTGGACGTAAAGAATGCCTTTTTAAATGGAGATTTGGAAGAAGAGGTCTATATGGAGTTACCCCCAGGATTCAATAAAAAAGGAGAAGATGGTATGGTCTGCCGGCTGAAGAAATCTCTGTATGGCTTAAAACAGTCCCCTAGAGCATGGTTTGAGCGATTTACCAAGGCAATTCGAGGTCTCAAGTATAAACAGGCTCAAGCTGATCATACCTTGTTCTACAAGCATCAAGAAGGTAAAATCACCATACTCATTGTATATGTAGATGACATAATATTAACAGGGGATGACACAGTGGAGATGGAACACTTAAAAAGAAGGCTTGCAGCTGAATTCGAGATGAAGAATCTTGGGAGCTTGAGGTATTTTCTAGGCATGGAGGTAGCTAGAAACAAGTCTGGAATTTCTGTGTCACAACGGAAATATGTTTTGGACCTCTTAAATGAAACTGGAATGTTGGGTTGCAAACCAGTTGAAACCCCAGTGGAAGCAAATGTGAAACTCGAAGATAAAGGAACAAACAGTCCGGTGGATCGAGGAAGATATCAAAGGTTAGTGGGAAGACTGATCTATCTCTCACATACAAGACCCGACATTGCTTTTGCTGTAAGCCGAGTAAGTCAATTCATGCAATGTCCAACAGAGGCACACATGGATGCAGTCTATAGAATCTTGAGATATCTAAAGGGTACACCAGGTCGTGGTTTATTCTTTGCTAAGTTCGAGGAAAGAGGCGTGGATGTATATACAGATGCTGATTGGGCAGGAGCTGTGGAGGATAGAAGGTCAACCTCAAGATATAGTACATTTGTCTGGGGAAATTTGGTAACCTGGAGGAGTACGAAACAAACAGTGGTTGCAAGAAGTAGTGCTGAAGATGAACTGAGATCAGTTGCTCATGGGATCTGTGAAGTTCTTTGGCTGAAAATCTTGTTGGAAGAATTAAAAGTAGAAGTAAAGACTCCTCTGAAGGTATACTGTGATAACAAGGCCGCAATCAACATTTCACATAACCCAGTTCAACACGATCGAACCAAACACGTGGAGGTTGATAGACATTTTATTAAGGAAAAAATTGAAGATGGGACAATCTGCGTAATATATGTACCTACCTCTGAACAAGTGGCTGATGTGTTTACCAAAGGAGTTTCAAGACCCTTATTTGAAAAATTTGTAGACAAGTTGGAGATGTTCAATTTGTACAGCCCAACTTGAGGGGGAGTGTTAGCAAGGCTAGTTCAGTCTTTTTATTATTATTTTAAGTTTCTAATAAGTTGGTTAGCCGGGTAGTTTCCTGATATCTAGGATAGTTAGTTAAGCTCTATTTCTAGCTGCCAAGGAAATAAATAAAAGGCAGATGCTGTGCCTTAAAACTTTAAGTCTTCCGATTTTAATAAAAAGAAGTTGCACCATAGTTTTTGGCTCTCTCCTCTAGTCGGATTCTTCACATCTGCTAGTCGATCCTTTGTTGAAATGAACGGAGCAAATATTAGGCCATGGTCAAGTTTCTCCTTGATAAAATGCCTGCCAACTTCGATGTGCTTCGTTCGAACATGTTGTACCGGATTATGAGTAATACTAATGGCAAATTTGTTGTCACAGAATAATCTCATTGGTACTTCCCAATATATCTTCAAATCATCAAGAATTATCTTCAACCATAGTAGTTTGCATATTCCCATTGCCATTGATCGAAACTCAGACTCTGCACTCAATCTTGCCATACGCTTTGCTTCTTACTCCACTTTACAAGATTCCCACCTAAGAGAGTACAATATCCCGAGGTTAACATCTTGTCAACCAATGATCCTACATAATCCGCGTCAGTATAGGCCTCTAAAGTCATACTCTCTCCTTGAACAAAATACCTCTTCTGGGGTTGCCCAAGTGTTGTAAAATTCTGTGAACGGCCTTTAGATGTGTTTCCTTAGGGTTGTGCATAAATTGGCTGACAATACTCACAACAAATGCAATATTTGGTCTTGTATGCGCCGAATAGATCAACCTCCCAACAAGCCTCTGATAAGAACCTTTATCCACCGCGGGATCCTCTGGAGCATCACACAGCCCATGATTAAACTCAATGAGCGTATCAACCGACTTACAGTCTAGCTTCCCCATTTCTTTTACAAATCAAGCACGTACTTCTGTTGAGAAATAAAGATCCCTTGCTTTGAATGTGCCACTTCAATGCCTAGGAAGTATTTCAATTTCTCAAGCTCCTTGATGTCAAATTCTTTTAGAAGGTAGCGTTTTAAATTGTGCATCTCTCCCGTATCATTGCCCATCTCTATAATATCATCCACATACACCAAGAAGGTTGTCACTCCCCCTAAATCCGAGTGTTTCACAAATAAGATATGATCGCCTTGACTCTGCTTATATACCAAGATAGTCATTGCCTTGGTGAATCTTCTGAACCAGGCTCTGGGTGATTGTTTGGGTCCATAGAGAGCTTTCTTCAACTTACAAACAATTCCCTCTTTCGATTCAAATCCAGGAGGAACTTCCATGAAATCTCCTCTTCTAGGTCACTGTGGAGAAACGCATTTTTAACATCAAACTATTGTAGATTCCACCTAAAATTGGCAGCCAACGACAAAAGAACCCATACGTATTCATCTTCGCAACAGGGGCAAACGTCTCAAGGTAATCGATGCCATAGTTTGGAGTGTACCTTTTGGCAATGAATCTTGCCTTATGTCTTTCTATGGAACTGTCAAACTTGTAATTCACAGTGAAAACCCATTTGCATCTAACCTATTTCTTTCCTCTCGGCAATTTGACCAACTCCCATGTCTTGTTCATTGCTAGAGCTTCCATCTACACTTTCGTAGCATCCTCCCACTTTTTGTCTCCTAATGCCTCAGATTTCCTAGAATGGGAATTGTATGAAGGCTGCTTAAGAAGGCTCTATGGCTTTGGGATAGGTTTTGATAGGTCATGAACAGGTCTAGTGGATTTTTTTGCAAGTTCGGCTGCCTTTCCTAAGTGCAATTGGTAGGTCGACCTCACTCGGTTTTTCAAGTTCATCTATGGGTTCAATGGGCTCAACTGATGGTGTGATATTGTCAGTGACTTGGAAATGGTTTCGGGAATATGAACAGCATTATGAATAGGAGATTGTACGAGTGCCGATCTAGAGACTATGATTGTCTTCCTGGAATAGACCTGCAGTGGTTGAATATTGTCTTGTTTCCCCTTAGCTTTCATCACTTCACGTGACTTGGGTGACTCAACAAATGGTACGAACTTCAAAGGAGACACTGAAATTGACTCGACTGGAGGTGAGGGAGACGCTTAAATTGGCTCGGCTGGAAGTGAGGGATCAACAGACATTGAAATTGACTCAACTAGAGGTGTAGATGAATCGAGCTAACTAGGAAGATCAAGAAGAAATTGATCCTTTGCTCTATCTTCGCTCAAGATCTCCCCATGAAGATAGGAATGTTGAAAAAAGGACCCATTCTCAACAAAGGTAACATCAGTTGAGACAAAAAATTTCTTGGTAGGTGGATGGAAACATTTGTACCCCTTTTGTGTGGAAGAATGCCCAATGAAAACACACCGAAGAGCATGTGGATCAAGTTTTCCCCTGTTTTGAGAATGGACATGAACAAAGGCAACACTTACAAAAATTCTTGGAATGAGATTGAAGCATTAAAATTGGGAAAAAATTTTGTGAGACTTTCAATTAGTATTTTTAACTTAAGGACCCGAGTTGGAAGTATATTGATAAGGTTTGCAGCAGTTAAAACGGCTTCTCCCCAATATTATTTAGGGACATTTTTTGTGGAACAGTAAAGCTCTTGTGATATGCATGAGATGGCCATTTTTACGTTCGGCTACTCCGTTTTGTTGTGGGCTATTAACACAAGAGGACTCATGAATTATCCCTTTTTGCAAAAATGGAGGAAGAAATTGATTGAAATAATCCTTGGTATTATTGGAACGAAACCGCTTAATTCTCACATGAAACTGGGTTTTGACCATGTTGCAAAAATTGCGAAAAACTGTGCCAACATCAGATTATTCTTCAAAAGATAAATCCACGTTACTCAGGTACAATCATCAATAACCGAAACAAACCACTTAGCATTGGAAATATTTGGAATAGTAGAGGGTCCCCAAATGTCACTATGCATGAGAGAGAGGAAAAAAGATTCTTGTATTACTTATTGGAAAAGAAGCACGTTTGTGCTTGGCGAGTTCACAATCATTACAATGAAATGACCCAATATTAGACCCTTTGAATAACGAAGGAAACATTAGCTTAAGATCATTAAAAAAATAGATGACCTAAACGATGATTATAAAGCCAAATTTTGTTTTATTTTGATTTGAGAGACTCGTAAGAAATGATGTAGATAGGGGATTCTCAACTCTAGTTCTTCCACTTGGATCTTCTAGGTAGTAAAGATCGTCCCTGTCACTAGCACGTCGAATCGTCCTCCTCGTGCCCTGGTCCTAAGACACAATGCGAAGGAAAAAATGTTACACTGCAATTGGAATCTTTGGTAAGCTTTTGAATGGAAACAAGGTTCGCAAAATAGTTTTGGAACATGGAGGACATTTTTTAGCGTGAGAGAGTCGCTTATATAAACTTCCCCTAGACCGGCTACAATGGTAATAGACCCGTCAGCTATAGCTTTTTTCCTATGGTTGGAACAAGGAGTATAGGATGTAAAAAATTTGAAGCAACAAGTCATGTGGTCAGAAGCTTCAAAATCAATCACCCACATCTTTGGAGATATTTTGTCCGAGACATTAGAAATATAGGAGGAAGAAGAGATACCTGAAAATACCAATGAACATGTACCTGTTGAGGAAGGTTTCTCAAGGGACCCCACAAAATTTTTCAGTTTTCAATCTCATTGAATTCAAGGCTGAATTTTGTGAACTTCTTTCGTTGCTCGATTGAGTGCTTGCTAAATGTGTTTGACCTCTGTCATTTGCACTTCGGTTGGGCCTGCCATGGAGTTTCCAGCTTTGCTCCTTGGTGTGGCGATGCTTCTTGCAGTACGTGCAAAATAGAGATTCTCGGTTGAGAGGCTTGGACTGATGCAGCAGGTTGTGGCGGACTGGATTCCTTCAATCCGGTTGCTTTGGTTACAAGGACAGAGCCATCTCCTCTGTGGGTCTCAAGCATAACACTTCGCGGTCCCCCTTCTGCGCGTATGATCGAAATTGTCTCATTCGAAGAGGGCGGGCCCTCTTTTTCCAAAATCTGCACTCGAACAGCATCAAACTCAGACATTGAGACCGGCAAGAAAGTCATAGATGCGATCCTTCTCCATGAATCGCCTTCGAATTGTGGCATTCTTGCTGCAGCGTATTTTAATGCATTGATAAAGATCGATCTCCTGCCACAAGCCTTACAAGAAACATGAATATGTTGTGACAGTTCAAGTCCCTTGTTTGGTTGTTGAAATTTTTGTCTTAATTTCAAAGATTTGGGCAGAGTCATGAACCTTGGAGTATGTTTGTTGAATAGCGTCCCAAATCTCCTTGGTCGTTCCAAGAAATATACACGTATTGCTGATCTTTGGTAGCATCGAATTCCACAACCACATCACCATTGAATCTTGTTCATCCTATGCCGCAAATTTAGGATCTTCCTTTGAAGGACCCGTGCCCAATAAATGGCTCAATTTCCCTCTGCCCTTCAATGTGTGGACCAACTGTGACCACTTCAAATAATTCTTCCTGTTCAATCGATATGCCACTTGGATATTTTGCAAATCCCCGGCTAAGGTAGTAGCAGGATTTTTGGTTGTAGGGGCATCCGAGGCAATGGTGGTTCCGGTGGACTCTGACATATTTGCTTGAAAGGATGGATAAAAAATGGACATGGGAATATGACACAGGACGAAAAATATTGGGAGGAATAGAGATAAAGGAATTCGGTCAGAAAAGAAAAAAAAAATTCAAAAAACTCAAAAGATTCTCAGGAAAGAGCTAACAGCTTTGATATCAGATTGCAAAACGTCATTGACAGAAGAGTAATTTCTTCATTGATAGAATACGTTACAACAGGGCAAGCTTTATACACGTTACAACAGCATAAAATTAGTAAGAAAATCAATAACCAATCTCCACAAAATAGGAAAATTCCTATCCAGAATATACACCTAACCAAAACTACTAGAAATCAGGAAATAATACAAAATCCTCTACACCACATGACTTTCCTAAGAAAGCCTTCGACTAAAATATAAAATACATTACAAAAGCCTACTGCGAAACATAATAAAATGCATAGAAACTTAAAGTGTTTTCAATACTAAAAGGAGTTGCTAACATCTTAGAAAGCATTATGTAGGTTCCAATCTTGATCTAAACAATACATCTTCTAGGATACCATTCTTGAATAGTTCTAGAGGTAATTGTTAATATGTCACGTATATGTTTCTTGATCTCTTTCTATTATTAATCCATAAATTAGATATTGTTGGTTTATCCAACTTGATGAGTAGTCTTCATGGATTTGTTATGCCATCTCAACATTTAATTTGTGGCGGAGGATACACAAGTATATCGAAGACACCATCATGGTTTTGTCCTTCTATACGTGACCCCATTTGAGAATTATAAGGAATATTATAACCATGAGAACTTTGGTGAGTTCTTAAGCTCATGGAGTCAAAACTCAAGGCAACAAAATCCCCATCAATTTGACTCATTTGAGTCATACCATGTCTTATATGTTTTCAAATTGCTTCAATACCCTCACCTGCTACCCTACAACTAATGATCTTCATCTTATGTTGCATTCATAAAATCTTTTCTTCTCTAGTGAATGGACTGAAAGGCATTTGAGTTGACATTGTGAAGTTTTGAACTTTTCATTTAAGAAGTCAGAATTATTTAAAAACTAATTAAGTCTTAATAAATACTTTCTTTATTGTTTTTAGATTGAAAATATTAGTCACATTTTATTGAAAAATAATTTGAAAAAAGTCCCATAAAATTGATTTTTGTGCAAAAAAGGAAATTTTCCTGGCCTTTTTTGACATTTTGTGGATATTTTGGAATTATCTTGGATATTCATGGATATTCATTGATATTCAGGATATTTGTCGATATTGAGGATATTTTATCGATACTTGGAAAAAAAACCTTCTCCCACATATCCATGTTGAGACTTCAAAACATGGATATTGTCATGGAAATGTCAGCAATATTGTAAACATTTTTATCTTTGATTTCACGCAACCGGTGCGGACACTTGGGCCTTTAGTATGATAAGATGTTCGTAGCATAATCGGTCATGCATTTATAAAATGTATGTTTTGTGAGCTACAGTTTGTAGTTGCTTAACGTAAGCTCGTCCAAGCACGATTATACATAGGTAAGAAAGCTACAAACCATGTTTGATGGACTGAGCGAGAGTGGTTGGGTGAAAGTGAGGATGGGGATGAGAAACTGCCATGCAAAGATTGTTCTGCTCAAATGTGTTTTGTTATTTATAATTGTAGCACTATGTTTATAATAATATTGTATCAAGTTATGTACGTTTTGTGACCGAAGTCGTTAAATGATAAGGTTGTATGCCACTCAAGGTATACATTATTTAGGCGATCCAAGTTTGATTTAATTTAAGTTTAAAAAAAAAATGTTCCATAAATTTTAAGTAATTTATGTAATAAGACTAAGTAGTTAGGTAACGACCACGTTGGACGGATCTTTGCATAAAGTAAGTAATTCCATGCAAATTCTAGGCATAACCATAGGTACTCCTAGCTCTCTAAACAGTGAAGACCATACTTGATTGGAAAAGGGGCAGTGTACAAACGTAGGATCTGTTGATTCCCTTGCTCTCGTGCATAAAATGCACCATCCTGGTGATAGAGGAAAAAAGGGCTTCTGCGCTGCAACACATCGCGAGTATTCAGTTTGTCCAATAGTAGAAGCCAACAAAAAACTTGGAACTTTGGTAAAGACTTGGGGTTTCCAGATTGGATAAGAAAAATCGAAGGACACGGTTGGTGGTAAGGCTATTAAAAATGAAAAAAAAAGACTTGACAGAGAACTGGATGCTTGAATCTTGAAGCCAAATCCTTATATCTTGACCCCCTCCTCCAACCACCGCCCTCTCCAATAAAGAGACTAGCTCCGAGACTTCATTCACCTCCCAATCCATCAAATTCCATGGGAGCATATAATCCCAGGATCAAACAACATTACCCTCTTGATTATCAACAGGAAAAAATAATGAATAAAAATAATGATTTGCAAAGATTGCATAGCACCGCCACCGCCATACCACTTGGAATGTACTGATCTCAACATTCCTATTTAACTTCTTGTATGACCCAGTCTGGATACTTTCCCATGGATCCTCAATATTGTTTTTGACTATTAGGACTGCCAAAGTCCAGTTCCTACGTCTAGGAGATGGATTGATGCTGCTTTGAGCAATGCCAGTGAACAAGTCCACTCCTTGAGACTTCCAAGGTTGGATATTAGGCATAATCTCTTCCCACCAGCTCTTGACAACCCGTTCTTCCGAACGCTTCTGAACTGGGGCTAGATTGTTATGACTCTTGATTGGTGCTGAAGCTGTAGTGCTGTGTTTGCTACCAAACAAGTTGGCTAGGCAACCTCGAAAATTTTCCAACCTCTGATATTCTCGTATCCAGGAATAATGATGTTAGAAACTGCTCCCCATCAATCTTCATAATCTCCAAGAATGCACCTCTCTTGTTCCACATAATGCTTGTCATAAAAACAAATGTAAGATCCTCTGAATTTTCTCTGAAAACTGGCTGCTTCAGCTAAACTAGTAGCTTGCCCCACCACATCATACAACCAAGCAGCTCCAAGTGAATGCTAATGTTAAAAGAAGAGACATTAAAGAAAATAAGAGGAAAGAAACAATACACTACTGGGCTGAATATTAAACTTCTTATTAAAAAAAACCGTAACAAAAGTGTACATAGTAAGCATATATTTATAGACTAACTTCTAACTTAAGATCCCTAAATGACTGCCTTAAAAAAAGGAAACTATCTTAACTAAATGATACATTGATATCTTTCCTAATCCTGAAACTTAGGACACACTGTGAGACTTGGATTTCCTACAGACATGATTTCCTTCGGAAATACTAATCGACCCATTGAAATTGGTAATATTTGTGGCAAAAAACTTGTAATGAGTCCTAAACTCCGATGATGAAACTGTATATGACTTATAGTGCACACTAGATTTATGATTAGGGAAAGTGGAAGAAAAACCAGAGAGTGAAGGGAGAGCTTCTTTTTCTAGACTGTAACAAAGGAATCCCATTACATATATCAAATATAATAGTTTCAGAGTTTTTTTTTTTTTTTGGGTGCTAAATATGGTAGTGGCATTTGCATTAAAGATGGTGTTAGGTGTAAAAATTAGATGAAGATGAGTACATGTTGCATCTTTCTCTTGCGGGTTATGATTGGTCTTGTTTACTCTCTCAAGGGTTCATCAAGAAATTACCTCCTAGTAACGTTTTTCTTCGGCTTTAAACATATGTTATTTTTGGAGACCAGGTTGACCTCCTTGAGCCTGTATCTCATTTTTTAGAGACTGCTCGTGAAAGCTTAACTCCTGAGAATCATACGGCACCAGATATGAATAAAGCCACTAACTTTTTCTGTATGCCTCTTCAGGTAACTTTACTCTTTCTCAAAAGGATATAGGCGGTTATGCCTCAAGAAAGAACTTGCTAGATAAGATAACTGTGTAAATGGATTTAAGACTTGCCTAAATTCAACTACTATTATGCGTTTATAATGTGCATACATAGGAACATTATTGTCACTCCATATATATACACGTGTGTGTGTAAAAGCAAATATCGTTGTCACTAAGCACTCAAAGCATTTTAGTTTCATATTTTACTTAAATACCATTGCACATGACACCGATGTAGATGCAATTTCTTCATAGTTCCATGTAACTTAAAACTTTTCATTGCACATTGGCACTGACAACAACACAATTTAAATGAAAGAAGTTAATGTCAAAATACAAGATACTCTGGTACTTTCTTTTCTTGGTTAACAATCCATCACTATATTTTGGTATAGTCTTTTCGGATCAAGCTCACCTGTGGCTCCCAAACTATAGGATCATTCCCACTTTATGCCTTGAAACCTTTCCTCCTAAATTTTTGGTTAGTCCCGCTTAACCCCTTCTATGAGAATTTCCATTAAAAAAACAGCGGAAAAATGGGAAATTAGTTTTACTTAACCTCTTATGTTAGTATTTATGTTAGAAAACAAATGGAAAAAGACCACATGACCTCACTTAAAGTTTAGGGGGCAAAGTGGGATTGAGCCTAAGTTGAGGGGGAAAACAATATAGAATAATCCTTATTTTTTCCTTGAAGTTTACTTGTCATTTCTTGCTTCTCTTTCTAGGAATTCACTCCAGAGGCAGGGAGATATGATGTCATATGGGTTCAGTGGTGCATTGGGCATCTGACAGATGAAGACTTTGTATCATTTTTCAAGAGAGCCAAGGTGAGACAGTTTTTCTTAAATCATGTTATAAACTTACATTTGTGACTTAAATATGTAATGTTTGTCTTTTTCAGTTGTTAGCTTTAGTACTGAAAATTATGAACTCGTCCATGTTAGGATTTTGCTTGCATTCTTAGGAAACTGCTTCTTGAAGAAGTAAATGTAGTTGCTTCTTTGGAATAAAAGACTTCCCAAGTGGTTTTTTCTTCCTTTACAACAATCGGTATTGCAGACACTTGGCATACTACTTTGTTTAGGCTTTGGTTTGGAATGCATGTTTTTTAGTGTGATTTCTTACTATTCAATACACAATATCTATTGGTTTATTATTATCAATACATTTGAGCCAAATGTCAATGTTTTCCATGAAAACTTTTTTTACATATCAGTAGTTTCACCAACATTACCCCATAAGTTACAACCTTGATAATTCTGAGGATGCAGAAATTTCATCCTTGAGTGTGCTACTACGTACTTTGGTTTATGGGCCAGTGATCAATTCAACATTTTATTAGGATAATTTAATGTTTTCTTTTAGATAATTGTAACCAATTGTCTTGGAGCATGTTGTTCTTTATAGCGTTAATTTCGTGTTGGCCAGCTGTAACTGCCAGTAAACTGATATGCCTCCTCAAGTTTAGTTTAAAATTTTAAACCAGAAAGAAAAAGGAAAAAAGAAGAGAAAAGAAAGTTGTACATCACTTCTAATGCCTCAACAAGTGATGATAACAAAATGCTAGATAACTAAGGATCAAATTATGTAATAATATTCTTTCTTTTTGTGGAAGGTATTGCGTTTTAACTATCTAGAAACTTGTTAAGATCTGCCTTCTATACGTTTCTACTAGAAAGTACCCAAAAGTGTTGGTTTTCATCTTCAAGATTGGCCTTGTATATGTAGATAAGCGTTTTATATGTTCTAAAATATTATTTACTTTTACACGTTTCCCTTGGTGAATGTTAGATACTGAATCATATAATGCTTATGCCAACAATTATATTGCATTGAAATGTCTGGGAGTTTGGGATCTGGAAGATTCTATCCTCTTATCATTTTGGACCATATGTGAGACTTAAAAGACCGATTTACATATATACTCTACTTTGCTAACCGAAATGTTATTCCTAGGCTGGTCTCAAACGTGGCGGATTTTTTGTCCTGAAGGAGAACATTGCAAGAAATGGTACAGTCTTTGCTTTTTATCTTTCTAATTGTAATTAAAAAAAATCCATTCCAACCTGGCATGCACTTAAGTTGTTGGATTGAGAATGCATCAAAAGAAAATGGGAGATGCAATATGGTTTTCTTTTTTATTTTTTATTTTTTTGAACTAGAAACGAATTTTATTACTGAATAGAAATGTTAAATTATAATACAAAAAGAAGAGGAAGAGATTTCCTCAATCACTAAGTGCTAAAAAGGGCTATAAAAAAGGAGCCCAACTCCTAACTAGATCCAAAAAAAAAAGGGATTGCCAAAATCTTTATTACTGTAAACCCACAAAATGGTTTTCCTGCAAGTTAGAATTTTGTGACTAGTTTAGTCAAATAGAATTCCATTCTCGTCCTGTAGCATATTGTCACTCAATTCACGTAAACTACGGCATTCCTCTAGAACTGTTGACCAACAATTTTTTGCCTGTTTGGTTTGTAGGTCCAAATAGAAAATTTGAACAAAGATTAAATTTTTATGGGGAAAAACACTGGCAGTAAGGTTTGAATTTTGATTTGAACCAGTAAAACAAATGGGTCTAATTTAGGAAAGATGCCCTTAATGCAATGGAATTGAAAGTGCCCACATTTAACCATATGTCATGTATGTTTATTTAATTTTTGGCTGAGATGTACAAGTTTAAAATTTAAAATTCATATTTGAGGGTGTGGTACAAAATAGTAATTGCAAGGTGGCATAAGAGATTATCATTAGTTTTTAGCCTTTCGTAGTATTGCATTTATTTCTCTTTTTTCTTTTTTCCTTGTACTTTTGTTTTGTAGGATTTGTCTTGGATAACGTTGATCGGAGTATTACGAGGTCTGATTCATACTTTAAGGAGCTCTTTCGTCAGTGTGGGCTGCATCTTTACAAATCAAAGGTTAGATATGGAATCCTAAGCTTGTGATTGACCATTTTTGTTAAAAAAAAAAAAAAAAATCCTCTTCTCATCCTAAAGTTCATACTGCATAACATATTATTCCCCCTTTTATATCAGGATCAAAAGGGAATGCCCGAGGAACTGTTTGCTGTGAAGATGTATGCATTAACCACTGATGTACCAAAGAAGGTTCATGACACTAGGTCCAAAGTGCGAGCCAATAGACCCGGAATCATCAAGTGAAGAAAATTTTCTTAGAGTGTTTTTAGCATGCTCCTAAAAGAGGTTGCATTTGGATCCAATTTTCTTTTTCCCCCTCTCTTCATTTCATGTTCTCTCTGAGTTTCTTGACATGGTCTTAAAGGGGTTTCTCTGTATATTGCTTCTTTTGGATGTGTGTAAATTGTTTCCTTCTTTATTGCAGATGCGGGATGCAAGCACACTTGTATCACAGATACGTCTGCAAATTCACAATCTTGTCAGAATGTCATTATATGTCCTATATAGCTGACGACCCTCTTATTAATTTAAGGATGTTTTTTATGTTGCCTAATGAGATTTAGAAAATGCATATTTTTTAAAAGTAAAATCAACCATTTTGCATTAATGAGGCTGTTTGGTATTGTTTTCAAAATAGATGAAAATATTTTTATTTTGAAAAATAGAAATTTTTTAGGAATTGTACTAGAAGTGTTTTTAAAATTTTTGCCTTGAAAAGAATGCAAAAATATTTTCAAAAATTTTGAGAATAAAAACAAATAGGGCCAAAAATATTTCTCATGAAACTTCTTAATTATAGCAATTTTAGTAATAAATAGTGTTTTAGTGCCTTAGTGTGATATATATTTAAAAATATTTTTTAATGTGTTTTTATGTTTAATAATATTTTCGGTAATTTTGAAAGTCGTTTCGGTGTGTTAAATGTGTAATGACCAAGAGAAATTCACTAATGAAATTTAATATTTAATTAGGGTTAATTAATAAATTTACCCTTATAAATCGTATTTTTATAAAAATTACAATAACAAATAAATGAACAATGTTAATAGGAAATTTCATGGTAAACTTCTTGCGGTGTTGGATATTGTTAAATACAAATTTTATGAGCCTAAATGCTCATAAATTTGCAAATAATATCCATAAAATGAATTTTATATTACAATTAATTATAGTATTGTGATGTAAATTAATAGATGATTAAGGTATAAATAAAGTAGAAAAGCATGTTAAAACCCTAAAAGTGTGAAAAGGGCACGATGTAGTGTAAATACACTGTTAAGGTAAAAACACATATACAAGAAATGTTGTGGTTAGGTTTCAAAAGTGAACTAAAGAATAAGTAGGATATTTCATAGTGTTCAAGTATACATGCTCATCGGTTTTATCTAAATAGTATAAGAAAAATATTTTGTGGTAAAAAAATTACACTGTAAAGTTTAGAGGGTACTACCAATGGGACACCTTGAGAGTTTTGATTGGGCCACCACATTTACTAATGTGGCCCAACCATAATAGGCCAACTTACCCCTAATCATAATTAGGGTGATGGTTCATCAATTTTGTATAAATCCATTCTTATATTTATTGAACTTGGACAATAAGAAACCAAAGGAATAAGAAACAAAACAAAACTCCCCCATGTGTTTCCATACATAGCAGCTATAGTTCCCCATCCCTAAGCTTTCTTAAAAACAAATTTTTCACAAAACCTTCTTCAATCAAGTTTCAAGCTTTAAAGATAAAGGTTTTACAAACTTTTCAAGGTTAAAAAAAAAAAAAAACTTTCCTTAAGTTTTCTAAGGTTTCTTTTTGGGTTTGAAGGAGGTTTAATAAGAGTTTTCCTTGTTATGAATTATGCCTAGGAAGTTGTCAAATTCAAGGGTGTTGAAGATGCAAGATCACCAATTTTCTTTGGGTAAAGCCTAATCTCCTATTTTCAAAATTTATGGTGATTTTATTTTGTTTGTTTTGATTTCTCTTCTTTTCAAGTATGGCATGTAACAATCCAAATTAGCTCATGGTATGTTTAAATGATTTTATGGAATGCTATGGTTAGGAATTAGTGGTTGTATGCTTAAAACTTATCTTGGTTTTGAAAGCGGGTAAAATTTGCAAACTTTAAATGATTTTCAAAGGAATGAAATTTGATGTATTCAAGCATGAATGTTTGCTAAAAGGTTTTGGAACTTGCTCTAAAATAGAAAGTGTTTTGTGTTAGAGTAGATTTTTGTGAAAATTAGCAAAGGATTAAATTGAAAGGATTTTCACAAGACTTGTAGGTTTAGAAAAAGGCCAAAAACCCCACTATATAGTGGGAATTTTATAAAAATTAAAACTGGAAAGTTGCAGATCTCAACGAAACTATTAGGAATCATGGACGGTTCGTCAACATTTGCCACCGCTTGTGAGTTATGAATTTTACAAATTTTATTAAAGTTGAAAAAAAAAATTTAAGGGGCAAAAGCGTCATTTTATAAAAAGATTTTAGTTAAGGAACTCTAGAAAGAGTTAATCCTTGTGAAAAATGGAGATTAATGGCTTAAAAAGATTATTTTTGGTCTTAGGGGCAAAATTGTCGAAATTTTCAAACCCAGGGTAAAATCACAAAGTTTTGTTAAACTTGAGATTTTATTGTAAATAAGCAACTCGATGCCTTGAACATTTGTTTCTACGCTAATAAGCAACATTTTGTGTTGAATAGCCAAATCGGGCCTAGGAATTCAAAGTGGCCCATTGAGGGCAAAAATGTCATTTTTCATAAAATGAGCAGAAAGCGTCCAAGATAGGGAAAAGTAACTTTAAAAAGAATTTTCCCCACTCTTTAGAAACAATAAGATTGAAGGAATGGAAAGGATGGTCGAACTTTAAGTAATCAGAATAGTAATCCGAAGTAGTAATCAATAAGTATACTTTACTGACGTATGGCTAAATAGTAATAATTTGGCTAATAACAACATAATTGGCCAAATAGGTCACTAGACGAATGAAGAAGGAACCCGAAGACGGTCCTTATAGTAGCATAAACAAGTAAGTTTCAAACTCACCTACAGTATAGAATAGTAGGTTTAAGAGTATAGTATATTTATGTGAATATACCTGTGTGTATTATGCAAATAAAAAAGTGTATACATTTTGCACTTAATATGTAAGTATTTTGATATGCATGGTATGATAACCAAAATAACTGGACTGGTAAATGAATTACCAGAAGAAAAGAAAAGTGTCGTACCAGCTCCCGATGCAAAGGGGGGTTTAAAGTTAAAGTTATATTATAATCTCAATGTTACGAAAACATATGTGCGCGTATGGTACAAGCACTTGGGCCCTAGTTAATTAAGATAAATGTAGTTTATGGCGGAACCGCATAATGACCGCAACATGGGTGCGGATCGGATGGTCGGTATAGCCTTTCAAGATATGATACTCCCTCGTTACAACGACAGTTGACAATGATGATATTAACGGAGTGGCTTCATGCTTTGGAGGTGATCTTTGCAATATGTCACACCCTGCCTCATCTTTAAGTACTACTAGCCTCAGGTCGGTTTCAAGATGAGGCACTTGCATGGTGGATTAGGATCGGCCTTGAGGAACAATGATGTGACTAGGACGGTTTTAGAGGGCAAATTTTTGAGGAATTTGCACCACAATCGCCTGCTAATGACATACCGGTCCAAGTCAACTGATTTATTTGGGCGGATTGGAGTTACCGACTTTTCTTACATATGGAGCCCATATGGGGGAGGTATGTAGGAGAACCAGTGGAACACTATCTTCTGAGATTTTGTTGGACAATGGCACCAATGAATCTACCAGAGATACTTGTACAACGTGTCTGCGGCCTAATTTGAAGAGACTTTCCTGATGAAGTACAACATCGAATTTAATATCCCCAAGATTTTCCTAGTTTAGATGATTTTATTATGGAGATACTGCATGCAGAACAAAATGCGGTGGCACCACTTGAAGATCCCCCTATAGAGATGGATGAGAATGGCAAAGAGGAGGAAGAAGATCCAGAGATGGATCTAGAAAATAGCGATATATCAGATGTTGACTCAAATTAGGAAAATGGACTTTTGATGACTTCTTTTTGTATTAAAGTTGACATAAATTTGTGGCTAGCAAAATTTTGACTTTACCACTCTTGAATATGAATGTACTCCCAGTAGGCAGTATTCTTCTCGGCAGTAGTGTTCATGTTAATTGGAAAAGATGACCGCTCCCAGAAATGATATAAAAGTTTATGTAAGAAAGTTAATCAAGTATGGTATGTTAGCCACATATGAAATGTTTTGATAACAAAAGATATAAAAGTGAATGTAATGAAATGATAAGTTTATGTTAATGTTTATATTTCTATGGACTTATGTGACTTGAGAACAAAATTTAATGAGTTTTATCTAGCCAACAATATATGTTAATGTAATAATATAAGTTTACAGTAGGACTTTAAACCATTATCAATGGCCAATGTACCCGGAGGACCTGCAAACCCAGAATCGATGACCATGATCGCTGAGCTATAACAAAGGCTTCAAGCTCAAGAGTAAGAAATGCAAGGGTTATGAGAGCAGTTGGCTCACCAAAATCCTATACCCCCAGTACGTGTGGATTCTCCACCACTAGTTCCACCGGTACCGCAGGTAGAACCAACGGCTCTGATAGCTCCTATAGTCCCTATCATTGAATTTTACAAGAGATTCTAGCAAATAAAGGCCCCAGAATTCGATGGTTCTATGGACCCACTGGATGCCAATGACTGGCTCATTGACATAGAGAGAGTTTTGAAATTTATAGGACTTGCCAATCATGAAAAGGTCTTATGCGCCTTATTTTCTCTCACCAAAGACGCCAAGAGATGGTGGGAATCCGTTGAGCACAGGAGAAATGTGGATGAGATAACCTGGTCTGAGTTCGTCAAGGAGTTTAGGCGAGCTTATTTTAATGTGGAAACCATGGCAGCACAGCAAGAGGAATTTAACAATTTTCGATATGGTAATCTATCAGTGATTGATGCAGTGAAAAGATTTAATCAATTGGCTCGTCTTTGTCTTGAACTGGTGCCTACGTATCGAGAAAGGATAAGAAGGTAAATGAGAATGTTCCAAACTGATATTGCACTTATAGTTGACAGTGGAGGGCAAGCCCCCAAGGACATGGAAGACTGCATTGAACGGGCGACTAGAGTTGAGTTCAGGATCTCTTGTGACAAAGAAGAAAGGGCAAAGATCTTTAAAGTGCAAAGGGAGGAAAAGGCCTTGGCTAAACAGAACCAAGCCTCACAAGTAAAAGAACAGGGAAGCAACCCGAGACAAGGATAGACTCAAGCAACCAGACCAGATGTAACCGCAGTAACAATAATAAGAGGAAGTGGAATGCAAATAATCAAGGGAACCAAAAGGGACAACCACAGAAAAGGATAAATGATGGAGGAAATAGCAAACCTCTCTGCATACAGTGCAGGAAAATACATGCAGGGGAGTGTAAAGCTAGCACTAACAAGTGTTATATCTGCGGCAAAGAAGGACACTATGCCAAGAACTGCTTCTCCGATCCCTAGAGTCAGAATAGCCAGAATCAACAGAGGCCTCAAGGAACCTATTACACATAGTTCAAGCACAAATTGAAGGTCCCATCATTAGTTAGGGTAGATTGGAAGCTCTAGAACCTAGTGGACGGATTTATACCTACACTAAGAAAGAAGGTGAAGCTGGAACCTCAACAGTGATGATA
This sequence comes from Artocarpus heterophyllus, assembly GCA_025403435.1. Classification (NCBI taxonomy): domain Eukaryota; kingdom Viridiplantae; phylum Streptophyta; class Magnoliopsida; order Rosales; family Moraceae; genus Artocarpus; species Artocarpus heterophyllus. The sequence continues at coordinate 22,712,815 of CM046352.1, forward strand.
GGTCAGCTCTCTGTTACCAAGACTGATGCTTATGTTTTATTTGATTATGGAGCAATACATTCGTTTGCATCACTTAAATTTGCAAAACGAATAGGATCTGAAGGAGATAGGATAGAAAAAATCTTTAGGACTATACTTCCCTCTAAGGAGGTGTTAAGTTCTGATCCTTGGTTACATCATGTACCAATCATCATACGCGATAGGGAATTGTTTATCGATTTGATAATAATCGATATTCAAGATTACGATGTTATCTTGGGAATGGATTTCTTGGGAAAATATGCTGCCAAGATTAATTGTCGACATTGCAAGGTCACGTTTCGGCCCCTTAGAGGAGAGAAGTTTATGTATTTGGGGAAGATTCCCAAGGCTCCAAAAGCGTTAATATCTGCACTGAAAGCAAGGAAATTGTTGGATAGTGGATGCACGAGCTACCTAGTGAATTTGGTAAATAAAGATCGAGAAGCTCATTTAGGACTAAAGAATGTTCATATAGTGAAAGAGTTTTTCGATGTGTTTCTGGACGAACTCCTGGGCTTACCACTGGACAAGAAATTTCATTTGAGATTGAGTTGACGCCTGGTACAGCACCAATTTCAAAGACACCGTATTGCATGGCTCCGGGAGAACTTAAGGAACTTCAAGTGCAGTTGCAAGAATTGCTGGATAAGGGGTTTATCAGGCCAAGCCATTCTCCATAGGGAGCATCCATTTTGTTCATTAGAAAGAAAGATGGAACCTTACGGATGTGCATCGACTATCGGGAACTATCCACTTTCAAGAATCGACGATCTATTTGATCAACTGAAGGGAGTAGTGGTATTCTCAAAGAATCGATCTATGCTCTGGATATCCCCAACTTCGAGTTAAGGAAGAGGATGTGCCAAAGATGGCGTTTCAAACGCGTTATGAACATTACGAGTTCTGCGTCATGCCATTTGGGTTGACTAATGCCCCAACAGCTTTTATGGACTTAATGAATCAGATTTTCAAAGACTACCTCGACAAATTTATTATCGTTTTCATTGACGATATCTTGATTTATTCAAGAACTCTAGAAAACATGAGAAACATTGTGAATTGCACTGCAGTTGTTGAGAAAGCATCAATTGTATGCCAAGTTCTCAAAATGTGAATTTTGGCTAGGAAAAGTTCATTTCTTAGGACACGTGGTATCATGAGATGGAGCTTCTGTTGATCCTTCTAAAATAGAAGCGGTAAATAAGTGGCCTACATTGAGAAGTGTTGCCAAGATCAAGAGTTTCCTTGGCCTAGCTGGCTACTACTGACGTTTTATAGAAGGATTCTCTAGACTCGCAACACCATTCATGGCCTTTACACGAAAAGCAACAAAATATGAATGGACCAATAAGTGTGAAGAAAGTTTTTAGGAATTAAAAAGAAGACTTATGAGTGCACCTGTACTAACTATACCTGATCCGAATTTAGAGAATTTTGTGATCTACAGTGACACGTCCAAAATAGGCTTGGGAGCTGTACTCATACAAAATGGAAAGGTGATCGTGTATGCATCTCGACAACTAAAGGATCATGAAAAGAACTATCCAATGCACGACTTGGAGTTAGCAGCTGTAGTGTTTGCATTGAAGATCTGGCGCCACTACTTATACGAGGCTAAATGTGAGTTTTTGCCAACCATTAAAGTCTAAAGTACATTTTCACACAAAAGGAACTCAATATGAGACAATGAAGATGGCTCAAACTAGTCAAGGATTATGACTATGAAATCCTATATCATTCCGAAAAAGCTAACCGGGTAGCTAACGTATTCAGCCGTAGAGCAACGTCTCCTACTGCCACGATGCGGTTAATACCAAGACCTCTTCAAAAAGACTTGATAGAAGCAGGAATAGAGGTAATCACAGGAAGAATAGCTGATTTGCCATTTCAACCAACCATACTGGTGAATTTGAAGGAAAGAAAAGAAGTAGACTCATTATTACTCAAGTATAAGAATGAAGCCTTTGACAACAAGGAAGCAGGGTTTAGTATCCCAGGAAATGGTATTCTCTGTTATAGGGCGAGTTAAGCATTCCCAATGAAGAATTAAAGAGGCAGATAATAGAAGAAGTTCATGAAGTACCGTACTCTGTTCATCCAAAAGCTACCAAGATGTACAAAGACCTGAAGGAGCATTATTGGTGACAGGGAATGAAAAATGACGTCATACGGTTTGTTAGTAAATGTCTCACTTATCAAAGGGTGAAGGCAGAACACCGGCGATTGGCGGGAGAACTACAAGAGATCAAAATTTCAGAATGGAAATGGGACCAAATAACCATGGATTTTGTGATCGAACTACCCAAAACTGCGTAGGGACATGACGCTACATGGGTAATTGTGGATAGATTGAACAAATCTGCACATTTTTTTTACCCATTAAACTTAGCTGTTCTATACAATGGCTAGCTGAATTGTACGTTGCTCAACTAGTTAGATATCATGGAGTCCCAAAATCCATTATCTCTAATCATGATGGGCGATTCACATCCAAGTTTTGGAAGAGTGTTCACCATGCAATGGGTATAGTACAACTTTCCACCATTAAACAGATGGTCAATCTGAAAGGACTCTTCAGACTCTAGAAGATATGTTGAGGCCATGTGTGCTAGACTTTAAAGGAAGATGGGATAAAAAGCTGTTTTTGATTGAATTTGCATACAACAACAACTACTAAATATCCATAGGTATGGCTCCATATGAAGCTCTTTACGAAAGAAGATGTAGATCACATTTGCATTGGTATGAAACCAGGGAAAGGCGTTCTTGAACATGGACTTTGTACAAAGAACAACAGAGGATGTAAAGCTAATTCGCCGACTAATAGAAATGCTCTCAGTCGGTAGAAGAGTTATGTTGATCAACAACAGAGGCCTCTAGAATTTGAAGTAGGAAATTTAGTTTTTTTAAAGGTGACGCCAATGGAAGGGATAGCAAGGTTTAGGAAGAAAGGAAAACTCAATCCAAGGTATATTAGACCATTTGAAATTTTGCAAAGGGTGGGCAATATGGCCTACAAATTAGCCTTAGCTTCTGAAATGACATCGATACATAATGTATTCCATGGATCCATGCTAAAGAAGTATGTACATAATCCATCACATATACTTTAGCATAAGCGAATTGATGTACATGAGAATTTGTCCTATGATGAGAAACCGGTTCAAATCTTAGCACGAGAAGAAAAGGAATTGAGGAACAAAAAGATACCACTCATCAAAGTTTTATGGCGCAACCAACAGGTGGAAGAAGCGACATGGGAACGAGAGGATGAGATGAGGAAAGTCTACCCTAAAATGTTCTAATTTTCGAGGATGAAAATTTTTTAGGAGGGTAGGTTGTAATGACCAAGGGAAATTCACTAATAAAATCCAATATTTAATTAGGTTTAATAAATGAATTTACCCTTATAAATCGTATATTTGTAAAAATTATGATAACGTATAAATGAACAATGTTAATAGGAAATTTCATGGTAAACTTGATGCGGTGTTGGATATTGTTAAATACAAATTTTGTGAGCCTAAATGCTCAGAAATTTACGAATAATATCGATAAAACGAATTGTATATCACAATTAATTATAGTATTACGATATAAATTAATGGATAATTAAGGTAAAATAAAGTAGAAAAGGATGCTAAAACCCTAAAACAGTGTAAAAACACCACGACGCAGTGTAAGTACACTTCTAAGGTAGAAACATAGATATAAGAAATGCTGTGGTTCGGTTCCAAAAGTGAACCAAAGAATAAGTAGCATATTTATACTGTTCAAGTATACATTTTCACCGATTTTACCTAAACAGTATAAGAAAAATACTGTGTGGTAAAAAAGTTACACTGTGTAAAGTTTGGAGGGTCTCACTAAGGGGACACCTTGAGAGTTTTGATTGGGCCACCACATTTACTAATATGGCCCAACCATAAAAGGCCAACTTACCCCTAATCATAATTAGGGTGATGATTCATCATTTTTATAAAAATCCATTCTTATATTTATTGAACTTGGACAATAAGAAACCAAGGAAATAAGAGACAAAACAAAACTTCCCCATGTGTTCCCATACACGGCAGCCATAGTCCCCCATCCCTAAGTTTTCTCAAAAACGAATTTTTCACAAAACCTTCTTCAATCAAGTTTCAAGCTTTAAAGATCAAGGTTTCATAAACTTTTCAAGGTAAAAAAAAAAAAAAAAAAACGAATCTTTCCTTAAGTGTTCTAAGGTTTCTCCTTGGGTTGGAAGGAGCTTTAATAAGAGTTTTCCTTGTTATGAATTATGCCTAGGAAGTTGTCAAATTCAAGGGTGTTGAAGATGCAAGATGTAACGCCCCCTTACGGACGTCCCAGATATCGTTCCGTTCATTTTTGTTACTGTTATTTAAGATAAACTATTTTAAATAAAAACATAAATTTGAAAACATACCCCAGGATCTATGCACATATATATTTTTTATATATTTAATAAACTACTTGATTATAAACATTCCTTAAATAGTTTATCACACCAAAACAAAAGAACCATAATTTGAATAAAAGACAACACAACTTTTAAAATCTGCTTACACAGTTCTGTAGGCTGAACTTGGCCGGCAGTCTGAACTTGATCCACCGACAGGCCATCCGAGGCTCTGCAAATCAGGGTTTTAAAATCGCTAAGATCGACAGGCCGACACAGGGTAATCGGTAGGCTGATTATTGCATCGGCAAACCGACCAATAATGATCGACAGGCCGATCTGTTGTTAAAATAAAATTTTTAATTTAAAACAAGTCTCAATATTTCAAAATGCGGAAGACAAATAATAATACTAATAAGTTAAAGAGGCATAGTTCAAATCTTTAAGACTGTTCAAATAAACATATTTAGATAAATAAACATACTCCGATAACAAAACATAGTTTATAATTTTTTTAAAACTTCTTTGGCGTGTTCCATTTTCAATCCATCCTACATAGCTCACACGTCCTTCCTTGCCGTCCACCTAATCCATAATTCTCTCACCCTTATTTGCAACATGATGTAAAACTGAGCAAGCAAAAGCTCAGTAAGTGCATTTCATATCTCACAACGTAAACAATCTTATGAAACTTCATTATAAAACATCATTACCATAAGCATCATCATAATAGTGTGCTAGGCACAGTTTCATATAGAACATATCCTTTCATCTCGTTATCCACATTAAAACTTTGTTCGTTTTATCTTTACGGACCCAAGTATTGCACCATTATCATCATCATAGGCGCGCCGTCATGAGAGAAGAGGGGTAGCTAATCCCAAACCAAACAAGACATTATAATATAAACATAACATAAACGTGGGTGTGCAACACTTATTTAGGTGACATGTATACACATACATATATCTATACTTTTATGCCTTTGAATACGTCATTATTAATACATGCATGACTTTTGTATAATAAACTTTCATAATAATAATTCATTAAATAAAACCATCATAGAATCATCATAAAATCATCATGAGCATAAAAATTCAAACTTTTTCACAAACCACATCATGTTGCAGGTGAGAATGTACTTACCTGATTAGCTTACTCAACCTTAATTGTAGGTGACATCACCGTGGTCTTGATGTGCTCACTCCTTAGTGTGTTCATGTCATACATTCATTTAAAATGAAATTAACATTTATTTTCATGAAATCATTCAACACCAGATGACATTATCCAATACCTTATTACATCACACATACATTCATCTCTTGAAAATATTAGTCCTTAATACGTTTTATTAGCCTTTAAAACATTAGAACAAAACTACCAATTGATAATGCAGCCTGGCCCTTATGAATTCATAGCTTAATAACTCGTAATTCATACACAATTCAAGCACCAAACTTGGCAGAGACAAAGCTAACATATAAACATATTACCATGATTTTTCATTGGTTATAAAAATTTCATTAGCAATTTAAATAAGTCACAATTTCATGTCACAAAATCTGCCAGAAATAATAAAACAGTGAGCAGTCCACACTTACATTCATAAAATAAATTATCTATATCCTAAAATAATTTCATAAAAATATTACATATAATAGGCACTTAAAATTACAACATAACCAAAAATCACCTTTAAATAAATTCAATAGAATCCAAAACATGTATTTGAATTCAGAGACAAAAATGACTTTAAACAAATCAGGCAGTGAGTTACATGTGATCATCATTCTCAAACAATTAAAATAAATTTATTTAGACCCTAAAATTCATATCACAAATTATTAACATATAATTACAGAAGCACAAAAAGTTTGATCACCCAATAAATTCATTTAATTATACAAAAACATCACACAACACAAGTCCAAACAATCCATTGATAAAGCAATCTCATAACCTAGTCTTAATTAAAATTCAATAACATATAAAATACTTAGCAAATCATCACCAAACCTTCTAGTCCATAACTTAACATATACATGAACATATTTGTAAAATTTCGTGGGAAATAACATTCATTTGCATTATGAACAAAACCTATATTTTTGTGCAACACAACCAATCAACAACAATTTTCTATGAGTGGTAGAGAGAAGAAAATTTATATCTCAATGTAGAAAAATCCAATGAATGTAAAATTTGGAGGAACTTCACATAACACATACATGAATAACATATTAAAATTTTAGAGCAAACGAAAATTCCTAAAAAAAGTTGTAGCAATCGGATTACAAAGGAACATTACATTTCAGAAACACCGAGAACGAGTTCTTACCTTAAAATAAATTCTTCTCAATTTCCCTTTGAATTTGCCAAAGGAAAAACCCAATATTTCCTTCCTATTGTTTGTAGGAGAAAGATGGAGAGAGGAAGGAGAAGAAAACATGGAGAAGGAAGAAGAAAAAAAAAAGTCTGAGAGAAAGAGAGCGTGAAATTATCGTGAAAAAAATAAGAATGGCATAAAAGGAGAAGTTATTCTTCTCTATAATATTAGAAATTTTCTAACTAAATTTAGGGTAAATTCGTGTGGGAATGGAGAGAAATAGAGGAAAGTCAAATTGATTAAGCTCCACTTACCATATTTCAACTTTTTTTAAAAAGGAAACCATATCAAACAATTCAATCATCAATAAAAGTCAAACATTTTATTACCAAATTTAAGGAAACAGACCACAAATATACTAATCAATCACAATTTATCATCCAATTATATCCAATCATAAATGTCAAAATTTTGGGAGGTTTTTACTGATTGCTCGTCAGTTGACTTCGGCCTGTCGATTAAGTTCGTCGGCCTGTCGTTCTGTGAGGTACAATTCGGCCTGCCGAACTTGAAGGATCGGCCTGCCGAACTGCCATAAACATTAAAACATAACAAACTTTAATTTTTAATTAAATAATTCTTAAGCATACAACGTATATGACATGAACATCTTGAACACATCAATTCCACGTGGCTGTCACCTGTCATAATACTCAGAATAAAATAGTTAGTAACGTTATATCATATATCAATAAGGAAATTAATAATGTCGTCATTCGTTTGACATAATTCGTTACATGAAAATTTGACGGGTGTTACACAAGATCACCAATTTTCTTTGGGTAAAGCCTAATCTCCTATTTTCAAAATTTATGGTGATTTGGTTTTATTTGTTTTGATTTCTCTTCTTTTCAAGTATGGCATATAACAATCTAAATTAGCTCAAGGTATGTTTAAATGATTTTATGGTATGTTATGGTTAGGAATTAGGGGTTGTATGCTTAAGATTTATCTTGGTTTTGAAATTGGGTAAAATTTTTAAACTTTGAATGATTTTCAAAGGAATGAAATTTGACGTATTCAAGCATGAATGTTTGCTAACAGGTCTTGGAACCTGCTCTAAAACAGTAAGTGTATTGTGTTAAAGCAGATCTTTGTGAAAATTAGCAAAGGATTAAATTGAAAGGATTTTCACAAACCTGGTAGATTTGGAAAGGCCAAAAACCCCACTATACGGTGAGAATTTCAGAAAAGTTAAAACATAAAAGTTGTAGATCTCGACGAAATTCTTTGGAATCGCAGACGGTTTGTCGACATTTGCCACCGTTTGTGAGTTATGAATTTTAGAAATTTTATTAAAGTTGAAAAAATTCAAGGGGCAAAACGTCATTTTATAAAAAGAATTTGGGTAAGGAACTCTAGAAAGATTTAATCCTTGTGAAAAATAGAGATTAATGGTTTAAAAAGATTATTTTTGGTCCCGAGGCAAAATCGTTAAAATTTTCAAACCCGAGGTAAAATCACAAAGTTTTGTTAAACTTGGGATTTTATTGTAAATAAGCGACTCGATGCCTTGAACATTTGTTTCTACACTAATAAGCGACGTTCATGTTGAATTAGAAAAATCAGGCCTAGGAATTCAAACTGGCCCATCGAGGGCAAAAATGTCTTTTTCCATAAAATGACCAGAACGAACCCTAAAGCGTCCAAGAAAGAGAAAAATGACTTTAAAAGAATTTTTCCCCTTTTCGTTAAAAACAATATGATAGAAGGAATTGAAAGGGTGGTTAAACTTTAAGTAATCGGAATAGTAATTCAAAGTAGTAATCAATAAGTATACTTTACCGACGTATAGCTATACAGTGATAATTTGGCTAGTAACGATATAATTGGCCAAACAGGTCACTAGACGAATAACGAAGGAACCCGACGATGGTCCTTATAGCAGCGTAAACAAGTAAGTGTTTTGATATGCATGGTATGATAACCAAAATAACTGGACTGGTAAATGAATCACCAGGAGAAAAGAAAAGTGTAGTACCAACTCCCGACGCAAAGGGGAGTATAAAGTTAAAGTTATGTTATAATCTCAGTGTTACGAAGACCTATGTGCGCATATGGTACAAGCACTTAGGCCTTAGTTAAAGATAAGATATGACAAGAATAAACAATGTTCATAAGAAAGCATAAATGGATCATGCATATTAGTATATGAGGCATGTGGGCTATGTTTGGACTTACTGAGCATAAACTCATCTGGTTATTTTATGCTGGAGGAATTTCCACTAAGAGGTTAGAATGATCGTACTGATGAGCTGGCGGTGGAATATGAGCGATGTGTAGATCAATATAAGTATACTAAGTTATCTTGGAACTTGTTGTATATAAAGATATAGTATGGTTAAGTGAGACAAAACCTCTTTTGGATATGTTAAGTATATCTAGTAAGAGGTTAGAATGATCGTACCAATGAGCTGGCAGTAGATATCACCACAGTTACATTTTTGTTTGCTATATATATTAAGTTATCTTGGAACTTATTGTATACAAAGATATAGTATGATTAAGTAAGACAAAACCTCTTTTGGATATGTTAAGTATATGATGTTATAAAAAGAAAGTTCGTTTATGTATACATAATTACAAAAAGAAGTTTGAGTATGTATGTGTGATCTATTATTATTATTTTAAAAAATATTTCTAAGATTTTCATAAATGCGTAAGTAAGAAGAGTGTTAAAGAATGGCCCGAAATAAGGCAGGTTGTGACAAAATGTGTGTTTAGACTGTAAATAATCAAAATCATAAAAATAATAAGTAGTAATTTTATTTTAAGTCTTAATGTGTTTGATAATGTGTTTCAAGTTTGTAAATATGTTCCAAAATATTTTTAGTAATTTCTAAAAATATTTCCAAGTTTTAAAAATAATATTTGAATCAAATCGGAAGAGATTGGAAATTTTAAAAGTTAGTAATTAATTTTATGTGTTTTAATATAAATAAATATTTTTAATATTTTGTAAATATTATGTTTGTAAAATAATTAATTTTGTTTTAATTAATGGAGCAAAACAACACCAAAACAGACAAAATCGGACAACAAATACCTAAAAAACTATTAAAAAACTAAATTTGGATAATGGAGGACACGTGGTGCAATTCGGGCCGTCTAATGCGCCATCAATTCAATCCAGACCATCCATCTATGTGCCAGGTGTCACCTCGTTAGCTGCGCATCAGTTGCGTGTCAATAGTGGGCCCTACGTGTGTTCAGAGTCTTGTTTGATTTGGTGTTTGTGTCCCATAAGGACCAATCTAATGGTCCTAGATCATGGTCCCACCTGGGCCTGATTTTCTCCATTCCTTTTCGCTGTTGGATCATTCTTTCAACACTTCATATTGCACCTGACCAACACGTCCCAACGTCACAAAGCAATGAATATGAAGCTAAAACTCAGATTCTATAGAGGCCCATCAGCATGGAAACTTGAGAAGAATCGTTTTTAAAAAATGCACAATTTTGTACCAAAAATTTAAATAGTGATTTTGAGGCTCTATAAATATTGGCCTCGGTTCTATACTCCTTAATAGTTTAAAAAATCACTATTTAAATTTTGTTTTAGTTTTTATTTCAATTTTTAGTCTAGTTTTTGTAAAACAGTTCTCAGTTTATGTTGTAAAATTTATGTCCAATATAATCTATAGTATTTTATTAATTATGTCTTTCTAATTATCTTTTTAGCTAAGTTGAGAATGGGAAATTCTAGCAAAATTACCTTAAATATTTTTTGTTTTTCTTAGTTTTCTAGATTGTTATAATGCCAAATTATTTCCTTAGAAAACTAAGCATTTTAATATTTTCTTAGCTAAAACTCTGCCAAAATTACTATTTTGATTTATTGACGACATAGACTGACACAGATAATGTTAGGGAGGACTTTGATTAGTCATAGACATATTATGGCTTAGTAAATGCTTAACTTATTATTTTGGTTGTTATTTTGGTTAAGTTATGTTGAAATGCTGCCTATTTATTAAGTTGTGTTTTTGTTGCATTACAGGCATAGGATGACACAATAAGTGCTTAGTAATTCTTGATTTATTGATGACATAAGATGGCATAGTGTATTCTTAAACCAAATAATAAATAAATAGAAAAACTAAAATATATCTAGTTAATTGCTAGAACGGAATCTTTAAATTTCAGCTTTGTTATAATTGCTATTTTATTTTTTTAATTTGCTGTTATTATTGTTGTTACTTTTACTTAAGTTATTTTAAATTATCTGCACGTCTAGTTGAAATTTCATTTTAATTTTATCTGTATTTTTTGTTATTAAAGTTTCAAAATATCAAAATCTGAAAATAAAAAATGCTGTAAAAATATGCAAATATTGTAAATATATTTTGTAAATAATAAATATTAATCCTCATATTTTCCAGTTTAAAATAAAAAGAAAAGTTAATATAATAAATATACTAGAACTGAATAAAATCCATCCGTGTGGGATCGACCTTGGATTCACCTAATAATTGTTACTTGAGACAACCTTATACTTGGGGTTATTTTGGAGTGCGTTTACACAACCGAGTCATTGCCCTTGATCTTATCTGACACTTGGAATTTGCCCCATGAACTTTTAATTTTAGCAAGTTGCACCATAAACTTACAAATTACTTGCAAATCATTCCCCATCAATAGTGATGTTAGATTTGTTTTTTTTTTTACTGAAATTGACATGTGATTTTCATGCGGATCATTACTTAAGAGCATGAATTAGCATGAAAGCTCTCTCTTTACAGTTGTCAACCCAGATTTATATTAAAAATATTAACCTAGATTTATATTTAAACTAAGTTTTACCTAAGATTTTCTATTTTATATGATTTTAATTAAAGATAATAATCAAAATAAATTTTAGTTAAATTACATAGAAATGACCATTAATATCATCAATTAATTATTTATGTGCAAGTTACATGTTAATTTCAATATATATATATATATATATATATATATATATAATAACAATGCAATCAATGGGGTCTAGAGTTACAAGTTCAAAGTGTAACTTGTTAAAATTAAAAGTTTAGAGGTAATTTACAATGTATGATAAGTTCAAGGAGCAATATTTCAAATTCCCCTAATTTAATGGTGATGGTATAGTAACTTGTTTTATTTTCATGTACCTAACTCCAATATATATATATATATATATATATATATATATATATATTGTCAAATAAACTTTTCAATTATTGAAGAGTTTAATAGTGCAAAAATACACTTCTTAGCAACATAGTAAATGAAAGTACTTGTCACGAACCCTGACCCGGGTGATGACGCGGCAGATTAATTAAATTAATCAAATCAAATTTTAGTTGAACTCGCCAATTATTTAATAGTGTTATTTATAAAAAAGTAGTAAATTTAAAACTTTTAGATAGTTACCTCTAAATAAAAGCAGCTTAAAATAATAAAAACTAATAAGTAGGAGTCGGGCTATGCCGGACCCATATTTGTATACACACATAATATTAATGTTGAAAAAATAGTACGCAGCAAAATTTTAAAATTTTTTATATCAGAGTATTTTTCAAAACATAAGTTTGGCACACATATGCATAAATTAACCAGATCTTACTAACCTTATATATGCTAAAAAGCTACCGTAATCAGTGAAGTGAAGTAACGTTCTAGAAGAACCTCAACCAATTGGCCTTCTTTGCTATTCTCTATCTTCAATCGGAGTGAGTGTGGGCTCATGTCATTCAGCTTTTTCCCCAAGTGGCTTTCCTTTCAACCAGTAGAGAAATACCCAAAGCTATAATTTGTGATTTGTGAATGATAGCTCTCTGGGGAGTTCTAGAGTCTCACTTTAGATTTCTCAGCTAGTCTAAATAATAATGAGACTTACTCGTCTTTTATAGAGATTGGGCCTAAGAGTCAATCCTTATCAGATAAGGCCTCAAAAATTGGAATCAGAATCAAATCAAAATCAATATCTGATAAAATCTATGTGAAAACACGTGATCCTTTATCGCTTGGTCGACAGGCTGAACTGACAGATCGCCCTACCAAACCTCCTTGATCGGCAGGCTGAACTTAAAGATCGGCCCGTCGAACCTTCGATAAAAGATCTCTATGAATCTTTATTTCCCACCAAAGATTCTTGGGATAGAGCCTCAATTTTAATTCAAATAACCCAATAGAAAAGTTATCTGATTAAAACAATCATATCTAAATAATCTCTAGAAAAATAAATATTCCTGATAATTTAACAAGTTTATCTTGAATTAATTCAAAATTAATTTAACTGATAAATAGACATGAATTATCTGATCCCAATAACTCAACAAGTTTATCTTGAATTAATTTTACTACAAAATTACAAGATTAATTCAATCGATAAACAAATTATTAGAAAAGCATGCCATATCAGACATGAATTGTCTGATAAATCTGACATAAGTCACCAATTATTGGAAAAGCATGCTGTATTATTACAGGATTTTTGTGAGCTAGCAAAGGGGACCAAATGGACATATATAGTTCAAGCTCTCGATAATTATAAAACTCAATATCCTAGATATGCATTTCATAATTATCAACTCCAACGCTACTCTGTTAAAAGCTTGGAGCTGCACTCTCGAACTATATAGAATTACGAAGCCGGTATAGCTAAGTCTCCATGACATATCATAATGTATCGTATCCCCATAGGATTATCCATAATCGGCTTAAGGACAAGTTCTATCTTACATTCCCGATTCGTTTGGTTTTTATCTTACGTTCCATTATTGCACCATCGAAAAACTTACCATCCAAAGACAGTATACCATTCGGTTACACCTATGTATCCAAATGATTAAGCGCTCTAGTTTTTCAATTATAGGATAACGTATATAAGGGGATATCACTACTCTTAAAGAGGAGCTATGGATTTCATATCTATGAATAACAGGTCTACGCTATCAAGAGTCATGCCTCGAACGTATCAACATGCGTACCACTATTAAAATATGGATGTTACCTTTTGGTACATCAAAAGACATAAGTAATGACAACGGGCCCACTATTCATCTCAGGATTAAGATACAATATAAATGATTGTCAAAAGTAAATCAATTTGCCGAGACAAAATTATTATTCCAAATCAATTTACTTTATGTCCTGATCCAATACATCGTCATCTATAACAATGTGCCAATGTTTCTATTCACGGAGTCCAACTCCGATGGTCAGGATAAATCATCTCCCGTTAGGGATATAGACAACATAACAATCTTTACATGAATAAAGTGCTCGACTTTATTCCCTCGATTACGGATCTTATGATTTAGACCATCACCTTAAGATTCGTGTTTTCTGCATAATCTATCCATCATTTGCCCAATTCTTAAAGGTTTAGACCGACAGTCTTAGACTATTGTTTGCTTAACATACATTTAACAAATATGAATGTAAAGAAGACAAGATTTGGTATATAAATAATAAATAAATTCTTTATTGATAAAAATGTCTCCAAAAATATATTACATTTTTATTCCTTAGGGCATACACGTCTAACAATCTCCCACTTGCACTAAGTGAGTAAATATAACAAATCTTGCATCCCCATAGCTTCCACATGCCTCTCAAAGACTCTCTCAGTAAATGTCTTCATGAATGGATTAGCTAAATTGTCCTCTAACGTGATTTTGTACACGGTGACATGCCCGCCCTCGTTGAAGTCTTTTATCACATGATAATTCCAATCAATATGCTTACTCTTCTTATGACATCTTGGTTCCTTAGCATTAGCTAACGCTGCACTATTATCATAGTATAGTGATACCGCCTCACCCATACCAGAAACTATTTCAAGATCCTTAAGGAACTTGCGAGGCCACACTACTTCTTTCGAAGCATCACTAGTTGCCACATACTCGGCCTCCATCGTTGAGTCCGAAGTGCAATCTTGCTTCACACTGTTGGAAAAATAGTGCGCAGCGGTATTTTAAAAATTTATATCAGAGTATTTTTCAAAACACAAGTTTGACATGCTATATGCATAAATTAACCAGATCTTACTAACCTTTAAATGCCGAAGAACTCCTGCAATCTATGAAGAGAAGTAATGCTCCAAAAGAGCCTCAACCAATTGGCCTTCTTTGCTATTCTTTATCCACGATCGGAGTGAGTGTGGGCTCATATGTGCAGCTCTTCCTCCAGGTGACTCTCCTTCCAACCAATTGAGAGAACCCAAAGCTAATGTTCGTGATTTGTGAACAAGAGCTCTCAGGGAGTTTTAGATTCTCACCAGCAGAGTATCACTCTTAATCTCTCAATTGATCTAAATAACTTCTGAGACTCACTCCCTATTTAGAGAGGTTGGGTCTAGGGCCAGTCCTTATCAGATAAAGTCTCAAAAATTCAAATCAGAATCAAATTCAGATCAATACCTGATAAAATCCGTGTAAAACGCGTGATCCTTTTATCACACATCAGCAGGCCGATCTGCCTAATCGGTAGGCCAAACTTGCCCCATCGGCAGGCCGAACTTGAGGATCGACATACTGAACTGTCGGAAAAAATCCTCAGCGAAACCCAATATAGTTCAAGCTCCCGATAATTACGAAACCCAATATCCTAGATATACATTTCATAATTATCAACTCTAATGCTACTCCACTAAAAGCTTGGAGCTGCACTCTCAAACTACATAGAATTACGAAGCCCGTATAGCTACGTCTCCATGACATATCATAGTGTATCGTATCCCCAAAGGATTATCCATAACCGGCTTAAGGACAAGTTCTATCTTACCTTCCTGATTATTTTTATCTTACATTCCATTATCTCACCATCAAAAAACTTACCATCCAAAGACAGTATACCATTCAATTACACCTATGTATCTAAATAGTTGAGCGCTTCAGTTTTTTAATTACATGATAACGCATATAAGAGGATATCACTACTCCTAAAGAGGAGCTATGAAATCCATATCTATGAATAACAGGTCTATGCTATCAAGAGTCGTGCCTCCAATGTATTGGCATGCATACCACTATTAAGATGTGGGTGTCACCCTTTGGTATATCAAAAGGCACAAGTCAAGACAACTGGCCCACTATTCATCTTAGGATTAAGATACAATACAAATGAATTGATTGGCCGAGACAAAATCATTAATCCAAATCAATTCACTTTATGTCCCGATCCAACACAACCTCACCTATGACAACGTGCCAATGTTTCTATTCATGGAGGCCAATAGGGATATAGACAACATAAAAATCTTTACATGAATAAAGCGCCCAACTTTATTCCCTCGATTACGGATCTTATGATTTAGACTGTCACCTTAAGAATCGTGCCTTCCGTAAAATCTATCTATCATATGCCCAATTCTTAAAGGTTTAGACCGACAGTCTCAGACTTTTGTTTGCTTAACATACATTCAACAAATATGAACGTAAAGAGGAAAAGATTTGGTATATTAATAGTAAATAAATTCTTTATTGATAAAAATGTCTCCAAAAACATATTACATTTTTACTCCTTAGGGCATATATGTCTAACAATCCCTCACCTGCACTAAGTGAGTAAATATGACAAATCTCGTATCCCCATAGCTTCCACATGCCTCTCGAAGACTCTTCCAGTAAGTGTCTTCGTAGATGGATCAGCTAAATTTTTCTCTGATGCGATTTTGTACACTGTGACATGTCTGCCCTCAACGAAGTCCTTTATCACATAATACTTCTGATCAATATGCTTACTCTTCTTGTGAAATCTTGGTTCCTTAACATTAGCTACTGCCGCACTGTTATCACAGTACAGTGATACCACCTTATCCATACCAAGAACTACCTCAAGATCTCTAAGGAACTTGCAGAGCCACACTGCTTCTCTCGAAGCATCACTAGCTGCCACATACTCGGCCTCCATCATTGAATCCAAAGTGCAATTTTGCTTTATACTTCTCCAACTGATGGCTCTGCCGCCTAGAGTAAACACAAAACCCGAAGTCAATTTCCTAGAATCCAAACAGGATTGAAAATCTGAGTCAGTATATCCTAGAGGAGTCAGGTCCTCACCCGAATACACAAGCATATACCCTCGAGTCCTTCTCAAGTATTTGAAAATATGCTTAACCACCACCCAGTGGTTCGGTCTTGGATCCGCCTGAAATCGACTTACAATCCCGACCGCATAACAAATATCTGGTCTTATACAAAGCATGGCATACATGAGACTATCCACTGCCAAAGCATGAGGCATCTTCTTCATGTATTCTCTTTCTTCATTAGACTTTGGAGAGTCATTCTTAGAAAGAGTAATTCCAGACTTAGATAGTTTCCCACCTTTCTTGGAATCCTACATTGCAAACCTCTTGAAAATTTTATCTATGTAGCTAGCCTAGGATAAAGCTATCATTTTGTTCTTCCTATCCCGAAGATCTGGATATCGAGAACAAAATTAGCCTCACCCAAGTCCTTCATATCAAACTGCTTGGTCAACCATAATTTGACCAATGACAATGCCCCAATGTCATTGCCAGTTAGCAGAATGTCATCTACATAGAGCAACATAAAAACCACCTTTTCATCCTTAATGTGTTTGTAAACACATGGCTCATCCACATTTCGTGAGAACCTATAAGTCTTGATCACCTGATTAAATCTTATGTTCCAAGAATGAGAAGCCTGCTTAAGTCCATAAATTGACTTTAGCAGCTTACAAACCTTACTCTCTTGACCCTTGACCTTGAACCCGTTTAGTTGTTCCATATAAATGGACTCATCGAGATAGTCATTCAAAAAAGCCGTCTTGACATCCATCTGCCAAATCTCAAAGTCGAGAGTGACAGCTATGGACAAGAGAATCCGGACGGACTTGAGCATGGCTACAGGCAAAAAGGTTTCCTCATAATCAATTCCATCCTTTTGCGCATAACCCTTAGCTATCAGTCTAGCCTTAAAGGTTTCAACCTTTCCATCCACTCCTCTTTTCTTCTTGTAGATCCACTTACACCCTATTGGCTTTACCCCTTCGGGAAGATCAACAAGCTCCTAGACCCGATTAGTCTCCATAGACTTCAACTTTGTGTTCATGGCCTCTGTCCAGAGTTTTGAATCAACATCTTCCATAGCCTCTACGTAAGTATAAGGATCCCTATCATGTTCATTTGGTTTAGCCAAGAAGACCTCCCCATTGAACATATACCTCTCAGGTTGACGCCCGATCCTCCCACTACGCCGAAGCCCTTTAGGTTGTTGTTCAAGGTCGTTTGGTTTTTTTACACTGATAGGAATGGTTTCATTTGAAAACTTCAGAGTGATTAGATCACTACTTAACTCCTCAAGCACCACTTTGCTTCGAGGTTTAAAGTTGTCCATGTAACTCTCCTCAAGGAAAGTTGCATTAGTTGAAACCATGACTTTATTTTCCTTTGGGTTATAGAAATAACCCCCTTTAGTCCCTTTTGGATATCCTACAAACACACAAACTTCTAAACGTGCTTTCAACTTATTCGCATCCTTAAACAGGACATGAGCCGGACATCCTCATATACGAATATGGTTTAAGGATGTCTTCCTACCCGTCCACAACTCGTAAAAAGTTTTAGGGACCGATTTTCAAGGCACATTGTTCAAAAGATAACATGCGGTTTGTAATGCATATCCCCAAAAGGATAAAGGCAATGATAAATAACTCATCATAGACCTTACCATGTCCAATAAAGTCCGATTCCTCCTCTCCACTGCACCATTCTGTTGCAGAGTGCCCAGCGCAGTCAAATGGGATAAAATCTCATTCTCTAATAAGTGTCCTAAGAACTCATCAAAAATGTATTCTCCACCTCGATCGAATCAAAGTGCCTTTATGGGTCTACCCAATTGCTTTTCCACTTCAACCCGAAACACCCTAAACTTGTCAAAAGTTTTGCTTTTGTGGTGCATCAAGTACACATACCCATACCTTGAGTAATCGTCAATAAAAGTGACAAAGTACTCATACCCTCCTCATGCCCAGATGTTCATTGGTCCGTAAACATCACTATGCACAAGTTCTAGAACCCCTTCGGCTCTGTTGCCCTTAGACTCGAATGGTCTTTTGGTCATTTTACCCTCCAAACAAGATTCACATTGAGGCATAGATTCCACCTCTAAGTGACTTAAAGGTCCATCTCTTACCAACCTTTGAATCTTGTTCAGGTTAATATGAACAAGGCACAAATGCCAAAGATAAGTCTTATTAGAGTGAGAAGTTTTAAGTCTTTTAGAGTTATTATCATTCATGTTAGCATTAAGTAGTAAGTCCATCTTAGGTTTGATAAAATATAGATTATTTTGCATCCATCTAGAACATATAAGAGATTTATTTTCACGAATCACCACCTTATCATTAAAAGAAACCAAATGGGAGTCTTTAAATAAACAAGCTATATAAATTAAATTCCTTTTAAATTTAGGAACTTAAAAGCAATATCGTAAACTTAAATTCCTATAATTATCAAAATAAAGATGGACGTCTCCCATTGCTTCCGCTAAGACCAAGGATTCATCGCCCATCCGAAGCATGAAGTCTTCATGTAGCAGACTTCTTGTTTCTTTGAATCCCTGCAGAGAAACACAAACATGATTAGTTGCACCATAATCTATGATCCAAATGTCACTGGATTCCTCAACCAAACAAGTTTCTAAATATAGAAGACCACACCTACCTCATTTGGAAAGGAAGTCCTTGCAATGCTTCTTTATGTG
Organism: Artocarpus heterophyllus; assembly: GCA_025403435.1. NCBI lineage: Eukaryota > Viridiplantae > Streptophyta > Magnoliopsida > Rosales > Moraceae > Artocarpus > Artocarpus heterophyllus. Next base: position 22,732,322 of record CM046352.1, read on the forward strand.
CCTGACCTTCCAGCAGAAGAAGCACTTAAGTTTCTTCTTTTTCTTCTTTTTCTTCTTTTCCCGTATGAATCGAATACTTCATATTTTCGATCATATCCAAATTTAATCTCTATAAGAATTGTCCCAAAAATAAAATTAAAACTGCATTGAAAAACTACACCTTTTTAGGAGAAATTTCCAACTCTCTATCGGCAAGCCGATTTGGGTGATCAGCCTGTCGATCAAGACCCACCTGCCTGCCGATCTGCCTACCGATTCATGAATGATCGGCCTATCGCTAGAGCCACCTGATTTTTGCCCCATTGTCGACTTGCTGAACCTCATGTCTGGCCTGCCCATCTACGACCATCGGCCTGCCAAACTGGAGGGTTCAGCATGCCGACCGAGAAGAAATCACCCTTTTTAAAAAATATAATTTTTAATGCAATTCATCAATTTTATTTTCAACAATTTAAAAACATAAAATTAGAGACTCAGGAAATACCTGGGAGTGTCATCATCCATCTTTTAGATTCGCCTTCTAGATCCGTCTTCTCTGAATGATTATTTAATTACAAAATTCTTACAAATTTAAAATTAAATAATAATTTCTAGATGGAGAAGATAGTCCACCATCTGATTACATGAAAAACCTAGATACACATTCTAACCTCTAAGGAACCATAACCGGTATAAATTAATTAATTAATAAATAATTAAATAACCATTTAATCAACCATAATTAATTAATAAACATTCACCATGTAATCCATGACAACATAAAATTATATAGAAACCTAAAGTGCTAGCTCTCTATAAAATTAAATTCAAGCATAGGAGAGATTAAGATCACAAAATTTATACATATAGTATGATCACAAACTCGTAAATTTATGTAAAAATCATGTCTCTGATACTAATTGTTGGAAAAATAAGTCGCAACGGTATTTTAAAAATTTATATTAGAGTATTTTCTAAAACACAAGTTTGACATGCTATATGCATAAATTAACCGGATCTTATTAACCTTTCAATGTTGAAGAACTCCCGCAATCCATGAAGAGAAGTAACGTTTCAGAAGAACCTCAACCAACTGGTCTTCTTTGCTATTCTCTATCCACGATCGGAGTGAGTATGGGCTCACATGTACAGCTCTTCCTCCAGGTGACTCTCCTTCCAACCAATTGAGAGAACCCAAAGCTAATGTTCGTGATTTGTGAACAAGAGCTCTTAGGGAGTTTTAGATTCTCACCAGCAGAGTATCACTCTTAATCTCTCAATTGATCTAAATAACTTATGAGACTCACTCCCTATTTAGAGAGGTTGGGTCTAGGGTCAGTCCTTATCAGATATGGTCTCAAAAATTCAAATCAGAATCAAATTTGGATCAATATTTAATGAAATCTGCGTAGAAATGCGTGATCCTTTTATCGCACATTGGCAGGCCGATTTGCCTAATCGCATGCCAAACTTGCCCCATCGACAGGCCAAACTTGCCCCATCGGCATGCCGAACTGCCGAATAAAAATCTCATCGAATTTTTTATTTTTCACCTGAGATTCTATAGGATAAAGTCTTAGTTTTAATTCAAATAACCCAATAGAGAAGCTATCTAATTAAAACAACTTTATCTAGATAATCTCTAGGAAAATAAATGAATTCCTAATAATTCTACAAGTTTATCTTGATCTAATTTATTCAAGAATTAAATCAACCGATAAACAGACAAGAATTATCCGATCATAATAATTCAACAAGTTTATCTTAAATTAATTTTATCACAAAATTAATTCAATCGATAAACAAACATGAATTATTTGATTTTTCTAAATTTCAACCAATCTAATAAATCTGACATAAGTCATCAATTATTGAAAAAGCATGCCGTATCGTTACAAGATGTTGTGAGCTGGCAAAGGGGACCAAATGGACCTATATAGTTCAAGCTCCCGATAATTACGAAACCCAATATCCTAGATATACATTTCATAATTATCAACTCCATCGCTACTCTACTAAAAGCTTAGAGCTGCACTCTCAAATTACATAGAATTACGAAGCCTGTATAGCTAACTCTCCATGACATATCATAGTGTATTGTATCCCTATAGGATTATCCATAACTGGCTTAAGGACAAGTTCTGTCTTACCTTTTTGATTATTTTTATCTTACGTTCCATTATCTTACCCTCAGAAAACTTACCATCCAAAGATAGTATACCATTCGGTTACACCTATGTATCCAAATGGTTGAGCGCTCTAGTTTTTCAATTATATGATAACGCATATAAGCGGATATCACTACTTCTAAAGAGGAGCTATGGATTCCATATCTATGAATAATAGGTCTATGTTATCAAGAGTCATGCCTCCAATGTATCGGCATGCATACCACTATTAAGATGTAGGTGTCACCATTTAGTACATCAAAAAAACAAGTGAAAACAATGGGCCCACTATTCATCTCAGGATTAAGATACAATACAAATGATTGTCTAAAGTGAATCGATTTGCCAAAATAGAATTATTAATCCAAATCAATTTACTTTATGACTTAGACTGTCACCTTAAGAATCGTGTCTTCCGCATAATCTGTCCATCTATGCCCAATTCTTAAAGGTTTAGACCGACAGTCTCAGACTTTTGTTTGCTTAACATACATTCAACAAATATGAACGTAAAGAGGACAAGATTTAGTATATTAATAATAAATAAATTATGTATTGATAAAAATGTCTCCAAAAAATATTATATTTTTACTCCTTAGGGCATACATTTCTAACATACACTTCTCCAACTGATGGCACCGTTGCCCAGAGTAAACACAAAACCCAAAGTCGATCTCCTAGAATCCAGACAGGATTGGAAATCTGAGTCAGTATATCTTAGAGAAGTTAAGTCCTCACTCAAATACACAAACGTATACCCTTGAGTCCTTCTCAGTACTTGAAAATATGCTTTTCTGGAACCCAGTGGTTTAGTCTTGGATCCGCCTGAAATCGACTCATAATTCAGACCGCATAATAAATATCCGGTCGTGTGCAAAGCGTGGCATACATGAGACTACCCATTACCAAAGCATAAGGCACCTACTTCATATATTCTCTTTCTTCCTCAGACTTTGGAGAGTCTTTCTTAGAAAGAGTAATTCCAGACCTAGATGGTTGCCCACCTTTCTTGGAATCCTGCATTACAAACCTCTTGAGTATCTTATCTATGTAGCCGGCTTGTGACAAAGCTATCATTTTGTTCTTCCTATCCTGAAATATCTGGATCCTAAGAACAAAATTAGCCTCACCCAAGTCCTTCATGTCAAACTGCTTGGTCAACAACAATTTGACCAATGACAACTCCCCAACGTCATTGCCAATTAGCAGAATGTCATCTACGTAGAGCAGTAAAAAAACTACCTTCCTATCCTTAATGTTTTTGTACACACATGGTTTATCTACATTTTGTGAGAACCCATAAGTCTTGATCACTTAATCAAATCTTATGTTCCAAGAACCGAAAGTTTACTTAAGTCCATATATTGACTTTAGCAACTTACAAACCTTACACTTTTAATTCTTAGCCTTGAACCCGTCTGGTTGTTGCATATAAATGGACTCATCAAGTAGCCATTTAGAAAAGCCATCTTAACATCCATTTGTTAAATTTTGTAGTCGAGACTAGTAGCTATGGACAAAAGAATCTAGATGGACTTAAGCATGGCTATAGGAGAAAAGGTTTCTTCATAATCGTTTCCTTCCTTTTGCGTGTATACCTTAGCTATCAATCTAGCCTTAAAGGTTTTGACTTTTCCATCCACTCCTCTTTTCCTCTTGTAGATCCATTTACACCCTATGAGTTTTACCCCTTTGGGAATATCCACAAGCTCTTAGACTCGATTAGTCTCCATAGACTTCAGCTCTGTGTTCATAGCCTCTATCCAGAGTTTTGAATCAACATCCTCCATAGCCTTTGCGTAAGTATAAGGATCCCTGTCATATTCATCCGGTTCAGCTAAGAAGGCCTCACCATTGAACATATACCTCTTGGATTGATGCCCGATCCTCCCACTACGCCGAAGCCCCTTAGGTTGTCATTCAGGTTCGTTCGGTTTTTCTACACCGAATGGAGTGGTTTTCACCGAAACCCTAGGAATGATTAGATCACTCCTTAACTCATCAAGCACTACTTTGCTTCGAGGCATAAAGTTGTCCATGTAACTTTGCTCAAGGACATGAGCCAGACATCCCTATATGCAAATATGGTTTAAGGATGTCTTCTTGCCTGTCCACAACTCGTGAGGAGTTTTAAGGACCAATTTTGAAGGCACGTTGTTTAAAAGATAACATGCGTTTTGTAGTGCATATCCCCAAAAGGATAAAGGCAACGATAAATAACTCGTGATGGATCTAACAATGTCCAATAAAGTCCTATTTTTTCTCTCTGCTACGCCATTCTGCTACGATGTGCTTGGCGTAGTCAAAAGGAATAAAATCCCATTCTCTAACAAGTGTCCCAAGAGTTCATGAGAAAGGTATTCTTCACCTCAATCAGATTGAAGTGCCTTTATGGGTTTACCCAATTGCTTTTCCACTTTAGCCTAAAACACCCTGAATTGTCAAAAGTTTTGCTTTTGTGGTGCATCAGGTATACATACCCATACCTTGAGTAATCGTCAATAAAAGTGATGAAATACTCACACCCTCCTCATGCCTAGATGTTCATCAGTCCGCAAGCATCACTATACACAAGTTCTAGAACCCTTTCGGCTCTATTGCCCTTAAACCCGAATGGTCTTTTGGTCATTTTGCCCTCCAAACAAGATTCATGTTGAGGTATAGATTTCGCCTTTAGGTGACTTAAAAGTCCATCCCTTACCAATCTTTGAAACCTATTTAGGTTAATATGGTGAAGGCATAAATGCCAAAGATAAGTCTTATTAAAGTAAGAAGTTTTAAGTCTTTTAGAGTTATTATCATTCATTTCAGCATTAAGCAGTAAGTCCATCTTAGGTTTGATAAAATATAGATTATTTTACATCCATCCTGAACAGAGAAAAGATTTTTTTTTACGAATCACCACTTTATTATTAAAAGAAACCAAATAGGAGTCTTTGAATAAACAAGCTATAAAAATTAAATTCCTTTTAAATTTAGGAACATAAAAATAATCTTACAAAATTAAATTCCTATAATTATCAAAATAAAGATAGATGTCTCCCACTGCTTTAGCTAAGACCAAGGATCTCTTGGCCATCTAAAGCGTGAAGTCTTCATAAAGCAGACTTCTCGTTTCTTTAAACCCTTGTAGAGAAACACAAACATGATTAGTTGATATGGAATCTATGACCTAAACGTCACTGGATTCCTTAACCAAACAAGTTTCTAAATATAGAAGATCACGCCTACCTCCTCGGGAAAGGAAGTCCTTGCAATTCTTCTTAATGTGCGTGACCTTCTCGTAGAAGAAGCACTTAAGCTTCTTTGGGTTCTTCTTCTTCTTCTTCTTCTTGCTCTTGTTATTAGCAGGAATAGAAGACTTCCTATTCTTGGCCCGTTGTTTCTTTCCATTCCTAGGGTTAGGATTGGAACCAAAAGCAGCTGCCAAATTGGCCTCACCACCCGTAGGAAATTCCCTAATCAACAGTTCAAACTCCTGTAACTGTTTCATCAACTCTGTTAAGGTCATGTTCTGGCTATTGCTCAGATTAAATGTAGCTCTAAACAAGATAAATTCCTTAGACAGAGTCTCAAAGACCATAATCATTTGAGTTTCAACATCAATGTCGGCTCCATTAGTTTGTGTCTTAACCAGGTAACCCATAACCAACATCACGTGCTCCTTTACAAATGTCATCAATTTTTGTTTACAATTAAGAAGTTTTCGAAGCACCCCTTGTTGCTTTGTTAGGGCTTGGCCTCCAAATATGTCTTTTAGATTATCCAAGATTTGCCTAACAGTCTCATAATCCTCATGTTGAGCCTACAACAGGTTATTCATGCTGGCCATAACATAGCAGCGGGCTTGATCATTTATATCTTTCCACCAATCATATGCTTGGATTTGATCATTGGTGGAATTTCCCGTAGGCTCGGGAGGACAAGGGATTGTCAGCACAAATTTCAGTTTCTCAAAGGAGAGAACGATATTTAAGTTATGTTTCCAATCATTATAATTATTGCTGGTTAATTGGTTTTTGACAAGTATCGATGATAAAGTGTTTTTAGACATTTTAAATCTATAATAAATAATCATATACCAAACATAAGCAAACATATCATAATAATTTAGTAAGATAACACAATCATGTAAAAACATACAAATGTGTTTATGTGTCAAAACCTTGAAAATATCACAACATTACAACGATAATTCCCAACTCAAAATTCAACAAGCTCCTAGGGGAGTCATGCCAAATTCAATCAGGAACACAGATCCCCTCCTGATTAATATATGCCATCCAAGACCCGTGTGATCCAACATATATTAAGAATCGTGTCTTTGGCCTTTAATTTTATTAATATAGCTCCTAGGGGAGGTTAATAATAAAATTAACATGAGTGTATAACCATCATTATAATATTTCATTCATGATTTACTAATCACCACCTAGAGGTGTGCAACGATAAATCATGCTAAAATACCTTATCCTCTTGGAGATCCAATCCGGTACATGATGAAGTCCCTTTCTAGGAGTCAGAACCACCATTTGCTACCTATGGACCAACAATGGAGGCCTTAGGTCCTCTCTTTGAAAACCTTCTCCTACTCAATCTTTTGAAATCAAGGTTTTATTTTAAAAGCATGCATGAACAATTTTTAATTTAATGGCACTCCCTATTCTATACGGCATGTTATCAATATACATGGCAAATCATATTATAATGTAGATAAGTAAAGCAATCAAGCAAAGCTACAAGCAAAATAATAATAAATAACCGTAATATTATGGTTCCACCCTAGAGAATAGAAAAAAAAGATTACAAGAGAATAATCGAAACATATTATCGATTCTTCATCCTTGAATCCTCAAGCTACATTCTTCTTCATGTAATGCCCATCTTCAAGTCTTCAATCCCACATAATTCGAATACTCCATATTTTTGGTCATATCTAAATTTTAATGTTTATCAGAATTATCTTAAAAAAAAAATTAAAACTGCATCGAAAACTGCACTTTTTTTGAAAAAATTTTCACCTCCTCATAGATCGGCCTGCCGGTCATGATCCACTGGCCTCTTGATCTTGAAAATCGGCCTACCGTTCATGACAGTTTAGACTACCTCCAAAGCCACCAGATTTCTGCCCTACGAACGATCTACCAAACCTCATGTTTGGCCAACCGATCTTGTGACCATCGGCTTGCCAAACTGGAGGGTTCGGTATGTCGACTGAGCAAAGATCACCCCTTTCCAAAAAATACAATTTTGATGCAATTTATCAATTTTATTTTCAACAATTCAAAAACATAAAATTAGATACTCAAGAAATACCTAGGAAAGTGATCATCCATCTAATAGATCCGCCTTCTAGATCTGTCTTCTCCGAACGATTATTTAATTACAAAATTCTTACAAATTTAAAATTAAATAATAATTCTTAGATGGAGATGATAGTCCGCCATCTAATTACATGAAAAACCTAGATACACATTCTAACCTCTAAGGAGCCATAAATGGTATAAAATAATTAATTAAATAATAATTTAATCAACCATAATTAATTAATAAACATTCACCATATAATCCATGGCAACAAAAAAAAAATATAGAAACCCTAGAGTGCCAACTCTTTAAAAATTAAATTCAAGCATAGGAGAGATAAAGATCACACAATTAGTGGAAAAAGAGTGCATAGTGGAATTTTAAAAATTTTATATTAGAGTAATTTCTAAAACACAAGTTTGACATGCTATATGTATAAATTAACCAGATCTTACTAACCTTTGTGTGCCGAAGAACCTCCGCAATCTGTGAAGAGAAATAACGTTCTAGAAGAGCCTCAACCAACTGGTCTTCTTTGCTATTCTCTATCCACGACCAGAGTAAGTGTGGGCTCACACGTACAGCTCTTCCACCGGGGACTCTCCTTCCAACCAATCGAGAGAACCCAAAGCAAGTGTTCGTGATTTTTGAACAAAAGCTCTCAGGGAGTTTTTTAGATTCTCACTTAGCAGAGTATCACTCTTAATCTCTCAATTGATCTAAGTAACCTATGAGAATCACTCCCTATTTATAGAGGTTGGTCCTAGGGTCAGTCCTTATCAGATTAAGTCTCAAAACTTAGATCAAAATCAAATTTGGATCAATATCTAATAAGATCCACGTGGAAACACGTGATCTTATCCTTCGCTGATCGCCAGGCCGAACAGGTCCCATCGACCAGCCGAACACGTCCATTGGCAGGCCGAACTGCTGAATAAAAAATTTCACGAATCTTTTATTTTCCACCCGAGATTTTATAGGGTAAAGTCTCAGTTTTAATTCAAATAACCCAATAGAGAAGTATTCTGATCAAAACAACTTTATCTAGAAAATCTCTAAGAAAATAAATCAATTCTCAATAATTTTACAAGTTTATCCTGATATAATTTATCCAAAATTAAATCAACCGATAAACAAACAAGAATTATCCGATCCCAATAATTCAACAAGTTTATCTTGAATTAATTTTATTACAAAATTAATTCAACCGATAAACAGACATGAATTATTTAATTCTTCCAAATTTTAACCAATATGATAAATCCGACATAAGTCACCAATTATTGAAAAAACACGCCGTGTCGTTACAGGATGTTGTGAGCTAGCAAAGGGGACCAAATGGACCTACATAGTTCAAGCTCCCGATAATTACGAAACCCAATAGCCCAGATATACATTTCATAATTATCAACTCTAACGCTACTCCACTAAAAGCTTGGAGCTGCACTCTCGAACTACATAGAATTACGAAGCTCATATAGCTAAGTCTCCATAACATATCATAGTGTATCATATCCCTATATGATAGTCCATAATCGGCTTAAGGATAAGTTCTGTCTTACCTTCCCAATAATTTTTATCTTACGTTCCATTATCTCACCATCAGAAAACTTACAATCCAAAGATAGTATACCAATCGGTTACACCTATGTATCCAAATGGTTGAGCGCTCCAGTTTTCCAATTATAGGATAACACATATAAGAGGATATCATTACTCCTAAAGAGGAGCTATGGATTCCATATCTATGAATAACAAGTCTATGCCATCAAGAGTCATGCCTCCAACGTACCGGCATGCATATCACTATTAAGATGTGGGTGTCACCCTTTGGTACATCAAAAGACACAAGTCAAGACAACGAGCCCACTATTCATCTCAGGATTAAGATACAACACAAATGATTGTTTAAAGTGAATCGACTTGCCGAGACAGAATTATTAATCCAAATCAATTCACTTTATGTCCCGATCCAACATATCGTCACCTATGACAACGTGCCAATGTTTCTATTCAAGGAGTCCACCTCCGATGGTCAAGACAAACCATCTCCCAAAAGGGATATAGACAACGTAACAATCTTTGCTTGAATAAAGCGCCTAACTTTATTCCATCGATTGCGGATCGTATGATTTAGACCATCACCTTAAGAATCATGTCTTCTACATAATCCGTCTATCATATGCCCAATTTTTAAGGTTTAGACCGACAGTCTCAGACTATTGTTTGCTTAACATACATTCAACAAATATGAACGTAAAGAGGACAAGATTTGGTATATAAATAATGAATAAATTCTTTATTGATAAAAATGTCTCCAAAAACTTATTACATTTTTACTCCTTAGGGCATACATGTCTAACAATCTCCCACTTGCACTAAGTGAGTAAATATGACAAATCTCGCATCCCCATAGCTTCCACATGCCTCTTGAACACTCTCCCAGTAAGTGTCTTTGTAAATGGATAAGCTAAATTGTCCTCTTACGCGATCTTGCACACGGTGACATGCCCGCCCTCAACGAAGTCCTTAATCACGTGATACTTTCGATCAATATCCTTACTCTTCTTGTGAAATCTTGGTTCCTTTGTTAGACATGTATGTTCTAAGGAGTAAAAATGTAATACGTTTTTGGAGACATTTTTATCAATAAAGAATTTATTCATTTATATATACTAAATATTGTCCTCTTTACGTTCATATTTGTTGAATGTATGATAAGCAAACAGTAGTCTGAGACTGTCAGTCTAAATCCTAAGAATTGGGCATATGATGGGATGATTATGCGAAAGACACAATTCTTAGGGTGACGGTCTAAAACATATGATCCGCAATCGAGGGAATAAAGTTGGGCGCTTTATTCATGTAAAGATTGTTATGTTGTCTATATCCCTTTTTGGGAGATGTTTTGTCTTGACCATCGGAGTTGGACTCCATGAATAGAAACATTGGCACGTTGTCAAAGGTGACGATGTGTTGGATCGAGACATAAAGTGAATTGATTTGGATTAATAATTTTGTCTTGGCAAATCGATTCACTTTAGACGATCATTTGTATTGTATCTTAATCCTGAGATGAATAATGGGCCCGTTGTCTCGACTTGTGTCTTTTGATGTACCAATGGGTGACTCCCACATCTCTATAGTGACATGCATGCCGGTACATTAGAGGCATGACTCTTGATAGCATAGACTTGTTATTCATAGATATGGATTCCAAAGCTCCTCTTTAGGAGTAATGATATCCTCTTATATGCGTTGTCCGGTAATTGGAAAACTGGAGCGCTCAACCATTTGGATACAAAGGTGTAACCGAATGGTATACTATCTTTGGATGGTAAGTTTTCTAATGGTGAGACAATGGAACGTAAGATAAAAATAATCAGGAAGGTAAGACAGAACTTGTCCTAAAGCCGATTATGGATGATCATATGGGGATGCAATACACTGTGATATGTCATGGAGACTTAGCTACACGAGTTTCGTAATTCTATAAAGTTCGAGAGTGTAGCTCCAAGCTTTTAGTGGAGTGGCGTTGGAGTTGATAATTGTGAAATGTATATCTGGGATATTGGGTTTCATAATTATCATGAGCTTGAACTTTATAGGTCCATTTTGGTCCCCTTTGCTAGCTCACAAAATCCTGTAACGACACCGCGTGCTTTTCCAATAATTGGTGACTTATGTCAGTTTTATCAGATTGGTTTAAAATTTATAAGAATCAAATAATTCATGTCTGTTTATCGGTTGAATTAATTATGTAAGAAATTAGTTCAAAATGAACCTGTTGAATTATTGCGTTCGGATAATTCTTGTCTGTTTATCGGTTGTTTTAATTTTGGACAATTAGAACAAGATAAACTTGTAGAATTATTGTGAATTGATTTATTTTTTTAGAGATTATCTTGATAAAGTTTGTTTTGATCAGATATCTTTTCTATTGGGCTATTTGAATCAAAACTGAGACTTTATCCTTTAGAATCTTGGGTGGAAAATTAAAGATTCGCGGAGATTTTTTCTCGATAGTTCGGCCTATCGGATGACGTGTTCGGCCTGCCGAACTGGCCTGTTGGCCTGCCTATCAGAAAGTTCGGCCTGCTGACCGACGATAGTTAAGATTACGCATTTTCACGCTGATCTTATCAGATATTGATCCGAACTTGATTCTGTTTCGATTTTTTGAGACCTAATCTGATATGGACTGACCCTAGGACCAATAGGTATAAAAAGAGAGTGAGTCTAATGATTTACTCAGATCAATTGGAGAGATTAAGAGTGATACTCTTCTAGTGAGCATCTGAAAACTCCCTGAGAGCTTTTGTTCACATATCACGAGCACTAGCTATGGGTTCTCTCTATTGGTTGGAAGGAGAGTCACTGGTGGAAGAGCTGTACGTGTGAGCCCACACTCACTCTGGTTGTGGATAGAGAATAGCAAAGAAGACCAGTTGGTTGAGGCTCTTCTGGAACGTTACTCCTCTACACAGGTCGCAGAGGTTCTTCGGCACACTGAGGTTAGTAAGATCTGTTTAATTTATACATATAACATGTCAAACTTGTATTTTTGAAAATACTCTGATGAAAAATTTTTAAAAATTCCGCTGCGCACTTTGTTTCCAACATCCTTATCATTAGCTATCATCGCACTGTTATCACAGTACAGTGATACCGCCTTATCCATACCAGGAACAACCTTAAGATTCCCAAGGAACTTGCGGAGCCACACTGCTTCTTTCAAAGCATCACTAACTGCTACATACTCGGCCTCCATTGTTGAATCTGAAGTACAATCTTGCTTATCACTTCTCCAACTCATGGCATCGCCGCCCAGAGTAAACACAAAACCCAAAGTCGATTTCCTAGAATCTAGACAAGATTGAAAATCTGAGTCAGTATATCCTAGAAGAGTCAGGTCCTCACCCAAATATACAAGCATATACCCTCGAGTCCTTCTCAGGTACTTAAAAATATGCTTTACCACAATCCAATGGTTCGGTCCTGGATCCGCCTGAAATCAACTTACAATCCCGATCGCATAGCTAATATCCAGTTGTGTGCAAAGCATGACATACATGAGACTACCCACTGCTGAAGCATAAGGCACCTTCTTCATGTATTCTCCTTCTTCATAAGACTTTGGGGAGTCTTTCTCAGAAAGAGTAACTCCAGACCTAGATGGTTGCCCACCTTTCTTGGAATCCTGCATTGCAAACCTCCTGAGAATTTTATTTATGTAGCCGGCCTATGACAAAGCTATCATTTTGTTCTTCCGATCCCGAAAGATCTAGATACCGAGAAAAAAATTAGCCTCACCTAAGTCCTTCATGTCAAACTGCTTGGTCAACCATAATTTGACCAATGACAATGCCACAACGTCATTGCCAATTAGCAAAATGTCATCTACATAGAGTAGTAGAAAAATCACCTTCCCATTCTTAATGTGTTTGTAAACACATGGTTCATCCACATTTTGTGAAAACCCATAAGTCTTGATCACCTGATCAAATCTTATGTTCTAAGAACGAGAAGCCTGCTTAAGTCCATAAATTGACTTCAGCAGCTTACAAACCTTACCCTCTTGACCAGTGACCTTGAACTCGTCTGGTTGTTCCATATAAATGGACTCATCAAGATAGCCATTAAAAAAATCTATCTTGACATCCATCTGCCAAATCTCATAGTCGAGGGCGGCAGCTATGGACAAGAGAATCCGGATGGACTTAAGCATGGCTACAGGCGAAATGGTTTCCTCATAATCGATTCATTCCTTTTGCATATAACTCTTAGCTACCAGTCTAGCCTTAAAGGTTTCGACCTTTCCATCCACTCCTCTTTTCCTCTTGTAGATCCACTTACATCCTATGGATTTTACCCCTTCAGGAAGATCCATAAGCTTTTAGACCTGATTAGTCTCCATAGACTTCATCTCTGTGTTCATGGCCGCTGTCTAGAGTTTTGAATCAACATCATCCATAGCTTCTGCGTAAGTATAAGGATCCCTATCATGTTCATTTGGTTCAGCCAAGAAGACCTCCCTATTGAACATATACTTCTCAGGTTGATGCTCGATTCTCCCACTACATCGAAGCCCTTAAGGTTGTTGTTAAGGTTTGTTTGGTTTTTCTACACTGATCGGAACAGTTTCATTCAGAACCTCCGGAGTGATCGGATCACTCCTTAACTCCTCAAGCACGACTTTGCTTCAAGGTTTAAAGTCATTCATGTAACTCTCCTCAAGAAAAGTTGCATTAGTTGAAACCACGACTTTATTTTCCTTTGGGTTATAAAAATAGCCCCTTTTAGTCCCTTTTGGATATCCTACAAACATGCAAACTTCTGAACGTGCTTCCAACTTATTTGGACCCTCAAACAGGACATGAACCGGACATCCCCATAGGCGAATATGGTTTAAGGATGTCTTCCTACTCATCCACAACTCATGAGGAGTTTTAGGGACCGATTTTGTAGGCACATTGTTCAAAAGATAACATGCGGTTTGTAGTGCATATTCCCAAAAGGATAAAGGCAAAGATGAATAACTCGTCATGGACCTAATCATGTCCAAAAAAGTCCTATTTCTTCTCTTCGCTATGCCATTCTGCTGCGGAGTGCTTGGTACAGTCAAATGGGATAAAATCCCATTCTCTAACAAGTGTTCCAAGAACTCATCAGAAAGGTATTCCCTACCTCGATCCGATCGAAGTGCTTTTATGGGTCTACCCAATTGCTTTACTGCTTCAGCTTGAAACTCCCTGAACTTGTCAAAAGTTTCACTTTTGTGGTGCATTAGGTACACATTCCCATATCTTGAGTAATCGTCAATAAAAGTGACGAAGTACTCATACCCTCCTCGTGCCCGGATGTTCATCGGTCCATAAACATCACTATGTATAAGTTCTAGAACCCCTTCGGCCCTAGTACCACTAGACCCGAATGGTCTTTTGGTCATTTTACCCTCGAAACAAGATTCACATTGAGGTATAGATTCCACCTTTAAGTGACTTAAAGGTCCATCCTTTATCAACCTTTGAATCCTATTCAGGTTAATATGACCAAGGCGCAAATGCCAAAGATAATTCTTATTAGAGTGAAAAGTTTTAAGTCTTTTAGAGTTATTATCATTCATCTCAGCATTAAGCAATAATTCCATCTTAGGTTTGATAAAATATAGATTATTTTACATCCATCCAGAACATATAAAAGATTCGTTTTTACGAATCACAACTTTATCATTAAAAGAAACCAAGTAGGAGTCTTTAAATAAAAAAGCTACATAAATTAAATTCCTTTTAAATTTAGGAACATAAAAACAATCTTGCAAAAATAAATTCCTATAATTATCAAAATAAAGATGGACGTCTCCCACTACTTCTGCTAAGACCAAGGATCCATCGCCCATCTGAAGCATGAAGTCTTCATGTAGCAGACTTCTCGTTTCTTTGAACCCCTGTAGAGAAACACAAACATGATTAGTTGCACCAGAATCTAGGACCCAGATGTCACTGGATTCCTCAACCAAACAAGTTTCTAAATACAGAAGATCACACCTACCTCCTTTGGAAAGGAAGTCCTTGCAATGCTTCTTGATATGCCCGACCTTCCCATAGAAGAAGCACTTAAGTTTCTTTGGGTTCTTTTTCTTCTTCTTCTTGCTCTTGGCGCTACCAAGAATAGAAGACTTCCTGTTCTTGGCCCAATGCTTCTTTCCATTCCCAGAGTTAGGATTGGAACTAGAAGCAGCTACCATGCTAGCCTCACCACCCACAGGAGACTCCCTGATCAGCAGTTCAAACTCCTATAACTGTTTCATCAATTTCGTCAATGTCATATCCCGTCTATTGTTTAAATTAAAAGTAGCTCTAAACGAAATAAATTCCTTAGACAGAGTCTCAAAGACCATAGTCATCTAAGTTTCAACATCGATGTCGGCTCCATTGGTTTGAGCCTCAGCAAGGTAATCCATGACCAACATCATGTGCTGCTTTACAGATGTCCCTGGTCTCTGTCTATAGTTTAAGAGTTTCTGAAGAGCCCCTTGCCGCTTTGTTATGGCTTGGCCTCCAAACATATCCTCAAGATTATCCAAGATTTGTTTCGCAGTCTCATAATCTTGATGTTGAGCCTGCAGCACGTTATTCATGCTAGCCATAACATAGCAGCAGGCCAGATCATTAGCATCTTTCCAGTGATCATACACTTGGAATCGCTCATTATTTGAGTCTCCCGTAGGCTCAAGAGGATAAGGGGTTGTCAGTACATATTTCAGTTTCTCAAAGGATAGGACGATAACCAGGTTCTGTTTCCAATCATTATAGTTCTCATTGGTTAATAGGTTTTTGTCAAGTATCGATGATAAAGCGTTTTTAGACATTTTTAATCTACAATAAAGAATCATATACCAAATATAAGCAAACATATAATAATAATTTAGTAAGATAACACAATCATGGAAAAATTATACAAATGTGTATATGTGTCAAAACCTTGAAAATATCACAACCTTACAACGATAATTCCCAACTCAAAATTCAACAAGCTCCTAGGAGAGTCATGTCAAATTCAATCAGGAACACGGATCCCTTCCTGATTAATATATGCCATCCTGGACCCGTATGATCCAGCATATATTAATAATCGTTTCTTTGGCCATTAATTTTATTAACAGAGCTCCTAGGGGAGGTTAATAATAAAATTAACGTGAGTGTATAACCATCGTTTCAAAATTTTATCCATGATTTATAATCACCACTTAGGGGTGTGCAACGTAAATCATGCTAAAATATCTTATCCTCTCAGAGATCCAATCTGGTACATGATAGAAATCCCTTCCTAGGGTTCGGGACCACCATGTTCTGCCTATGGACCAACGATGAAGGCCTTAGGTTCTCTCTTCAAAAACCTTCTCCCACTCAATCTTTTTGAAATCAAGGTTTTATTTTAAGAATATGCATGAACAATTTTTAATATGAGCGGCACTTCATATTCTATATGACATGTTATCAATATACATGGCAAATCATATTAAAATGCAGACAAGCAAAGCAATCAAGCAAAGCTACAAGCAAAATAATATATAACTGTAATATTATGGCTCCACCCTATTGAATAGAAAACTAAGATTACAAGAGAATAATCGAGACATATTATCAATTCTTCATCCTTGAATCCTCAAGCTGTATCCTTCTTCATGTAATTCCAATCTTCAAGTCTTCAATCTCGTATGAATCGAATACTTCATATTTCCAATCATATCCAAATTTAAAGTTTCTCAAAATTGTCCCAAAAATAAAATTAAAATTGCAGTGGAAAAACTGCACCTTTTCTAGAAATTTTTTCAACTTTCGATCGGCAAGCCGATCTGGGTGATTTCTGCTCCACTAACAGCCAGCCGAACTACAAGTCTGGCCTGCCAATCTGTGACCCTCGGCTTGCCGAACTATGAGGTTCGGCATGCCAACTGAGCAGAAATCTCCATTCCAGAAAATACAATTTTTTTTAATGCAATTCATCAATTTTATTTTCAACAATTCACAAACATAAAATTAGAGACTCAGGAAATACCTAGGAGCATCATCATCAATCTTTTAGATCCGTCTTTCCTGAATAATTATTTAATTACAAAATTCTTACAAATTTAAAACTAAACAATAATTCCTAGACGAAGATGATAGTCCGCTATCTAATTATATGAAAAAACTTAGATACACATTCTAACCTCTAAGGAACCATAACCGGTATAAATTAATTAATTAATAAACAATTAAATAATTAAATAATGATTTAATCAACCATAATTAATTAATAAACATTCACTACATAATCCATGACAACATATATAATATATAAAAACCTAGAGTGCCAACTCTCTATAAAATTAAATTCAAGCATATGAGATATTAAGATCATAAAATTTATACATATAACATGATCACAAACTCGTAAATTTATGTAAAAACCTGGCTCTAATACCAATTGTTGAGGGTAAGCTCGGCGCCACCACCGAGGACACTAACTTTTGGTGGTCGACAACTAAGTTCGGCAGACATTAGGCTACCACCCGACCCGACGACTTATACTTCTTCCCGAGGTGCCTTCCATTTATCTGAGGGCATGCCCCCAAGAAGGCTGCCACCTCGGGGATGTACAGTAGCTCGGGCCGGGTCACGTTATTCATCATAATACGTCACTGTCCATCCTTGTAGGCCAACACCAGGCAAACGTGCTGCCGTCCGATAGAGTCCAATCCATTGGACAATGGACGCGACACTTGTCACTCACTGCTTGATACACTTTGATGTGACACCTGGGTAATGGGCAAAACCCATCTTGCACCCGATCCAGTTGGTGGCCTATAAATAGGATGCATTTATGACGTTTTAGAGGGGGAGACTTCCTCACACCTAATTAGCTGCCGATCTCTGCCGAGCAATACTTGCCTTGAGCATCGGAGAGCCCTTGTCTATTGACTAACCCCATTTCTCCGAATCATCCCTCTCGCAGGTACACACTCCCAGTTAGGGGCAAGCTTAAGAGGAAGTCAGAAGGTGTTCAGTCACACGTGGGTGTTGATTCGACGCCGGACAGCGGTAAGCATCAACATTTTGGCGCTAGAAGGAGGGCCAAACGCGCCCCAATTCAAAGTTATTATACGTCGGATTCCCGAGATGACCACACGAGGTAACGCAAGAGACAGTACCACCCAACACCAGGAGTCAGGCGATGCCAGGCATAGGCAACCGGCTGCAGACCGGCCCAACGGCCGTCCTTAGACCGCGAGATCTCGGTCCAGGGGGCAAGGAAGCACGGCAAGGGCCGAGCCGGTAGAGGCCCGAGCCGCACAAGATCCGATTCAGGAGCTTACAGATGCGGTCCGAGTCCTAACTCAGCAACTTGCACAAGCTCAACGGTAAGCTGCACCGGCTCCACCACCCCCGGCCCAGGTTGACCAGGGAGGGGGTTGGCATGAGCGAAGTGCCACCAATTTGGAGGATCAATCAGAGCAGTCTGCAGGATCCACCAGAGGACCCCTACTTGACAATAGACTGGTTCATGAACATCAAATGGGACGTCAACCGCCCCGTGTCCCTTCACCACAAGGTTCCCGAGCCTCAGTATTTGATCAGCTCGGGTATCGAGGGATAAACAGAAATCGCCAGGCCAGAGTTGGGGACCGTGCTGAGGGTGGAGTACCCTATCGGGTCGAACTGCCCAAAGACACGAATAGTCGCCAGTTTCGGGTGCTGTAGCGACAGATTGATGAAATCCGGAATTACAGGTTCGGTTTGGATGAGATCAGGACTCAGGATCCGCCCTTCCCGGATAACATAATGCGGGCACCCATGCCGCCAAAATTCAAGGTCCCACAGATTAAGCCTTACGATGGGGCCACCGACGCGGATGAGCATGTCGAACTTTTCGCGGGCACATGCTGTTGCAGAATGCTAGTGATGTTGCAATGTGTAAAGCTTTCTCGTTCACTCTTACCGGCCCTGCTCGACAGTGGTTCCGATGGCTCGAACCAGGGTTGATTTCTTCTTTTGGGCATTTAACCGACGTCTTCTCCTCTGCATTCTCTACAACCAGGACGCGGAGGAAAGAAATAACTTGCTTGTACGCCGTCAAGCAGGGAGACGGCAGCGTCAGGGACTATGTTAACCGGTTCACCCGGGCAGCTCTTGAGGTCAAGCACGTCGAAGACGAGACCCTCAAACATATTTTTGTAGGGGGCCTCTGAGATGAGAAGCTGACCTGGTCCTTGGCCTTTGAGTAGCCAAACATGTTTTTACAAATGCTCGGGTACGCCCAAAGACATGCAGACACTGCCGAGTACATAAAAAGCCGCAGGGAAGAGGCTGGCCCGAGCGGGACAAAAAAGGATAAGAAGCATAAAAAAGCGCCAGAGCAGGGCAACGCCGAGCATGCGAAGAAGCAGAAGAAAGAGAAAGCTGATAAGCCGAAGGGGCCAACCAGTAAGTTCCAAAACTACACGCCCCTGGTGACAACTATCGATGAGGTGCTCGCCCAGGTTGGCGACAAGAATTTGTTGACACCGCCGCCCAAGCTCCGTGGCACCAGGGTGAAGCGTGACCAGTCAAAGTTTTGTAAATTCCACCAAGATGTGGGCCATACTACCCGAGAATGCATCCAGCTCAAGGACCAAATAGAAAGGTTGGTCCAGGAAGGTCTGTTGCAGGAATTTGTGGAGAAGGCCATAAACCTGAGGACAACCTCTGGAAGGAACGACTCGTCAGGCCGAGACGTACAAAGCCGACCCAGGACTGATAGTGGGAACGCCCCGGAACCCCCAAATATTGTACACACGATACTTGGCGGGCCTGTCACCGGGGACACATCGAGTGGGCGGCTATCCTACGTCAAAGAAGCTCGGCGGGTCGAACGGGGTGACTTCATGAATGTGTCCGAGCACATCAATAAGATATGCCACCAAGAAGACACCCCGATCACTTTCACTGAGGAGGAAGCAGACCGACTAATGCATCCCCACAACGATGCCTTGGTTTGTGAAGTGCCTATCGCCAACAATGTTGTACGGCGTGTCTTAATTGACAATGGCAGTTCGGCAGACATCCTTTTTAAGTAGGCATTCGACAGGCTGAAGATCAGCAACGCGCCCTTAGTCTCGGTTCGGACCCCACTTTTCGGCTTCGCGGGTGAGTGTGTCTGAGCAACCAGGAAGGTTAGTCTCCCGGTAACTTTCAGAGAAGGTGCCGCCAGGGTCACTCGAGTAGTCGACTTTTTAGTCGTCGATAAACCCTCTCAGTATAACATTATCATCGGCTGGCCGAAGCTGAACAGATTAAAGGCCGTGGTTTCGACATATCACTTGGCAATGAAGTTCCTGACCGATGGTGGTGTTGGAGTAATCCGCTTGTCCCAGACGGACTCTCGGGCTTGCTATGCAAATGCAGTCCGAGCAGCCTCAGCTCAGCAACAGGGAATCTTGGCCATATATTCGGTCGACGAGACCGACCTCCCAACCAATCCGACGCCAAAGATGCTTGCAGACCTAGACCCCAGGTTTCCCGAGGAAGAGGTAAGGGGTACCCCGGTCGAAGACTTAGTGCCGTTCTCCTTAGACCCCGAAAGACCAGAGCACACAGTCCAACTCAGGTCACAGTTACAATCTGAGATCCGGGCCGACCTAGAATCCCTTCTTTCCGAATATCGTGACATTTTTGCATGGTCCCATGAGGACATACCCGGCATAGATCCGAGCGTCATCAGCCATCGGCTTAACGTCCAACCTGGTCACAGGCCGGAGATATGCTGCGATCAATGATGAAGTCCAGAAACTCCTGAAGGCCGGATTTATTAGAGAGGTCAAATATCCGAAATGGTTAGCAAACGTCGTCCTCGTCAAAAAGGCGAACGGCAAGTGGCGGGTCTGTATTGACTATACCGATCTTAACAAGACCTGCCCGAAGGACTGCTTCCCACTTCCTCGGATAGACCAGCTCGTCGATGCCACAGCCGGACACGAGCTACTGAGCTTTATGGACGCATACTCCAGATATAATCAGATAAGAATGGCCGAAGAGGATCAAATCAAAACCTCATTTGTCACTGACCAGGGCTTGTATTGCTACGTCGTTATGCCGTTTGGTCTCAAGAACGCCGGGGCTACTTATCAACGCCTCGTCAACAAAATGTTCGCTCGACTAATCGGGAAAACTATGGAGGTCTACGTAGACGACATGTTAGTAAAATCTGTCCAAGCGAAGGACCACATGGCCGACCTCTGAGCTAGCTTTGACATTCTCCGGGAGTATGGGATGAAACTCAACCTGACAAAATGCACTTTTGGCGTCGGCTCAGGCAAATTCCTCAGATTTTTGGTTAACCGGCGAGGAATCGAAGTGAACCTGGCAAAAGCCCAGGCAATCATAGACATGCATTCTCCTCGGACAGTGAAAGACGTGCAAAGGCTTACTGGCATGGTGGCCGCCTTATCAAGATTTGTCTCCCGGGCTACCGATAAGTGTCACCCTTTCTTCAAGGCACTTAAGGGGAGGTTTGAGTGGAGCAGGGAGTGTGAGGATGCTTTCCAAGGCTTAAAAACTTACCTAGCCACACCCCCGCTCCTGTCCAAACCTTCGCCCGGTGAGGTTTTAACTGTCAATTTAGCCGTCTCGGAGAAGGCTGTCAGCTCGGTGTTGATCTGAGATGAAAACGGGATCCAGAGACCCGTCTACTATACCAGCCACGCATTCCAAGGTGCCGAGGAGCGCTATTCATCATTGGAGAAGCTGGCCTTTGCCTTAATAACATCAGTCCGGAAGCTGCGGCCGTATTACCAGGGCCATACCGTCAAGATCCTGACCAAGTTTCCTCTCCGGCAAGTTTTACAGAGCCTAAAAATATCAGGTCGGATGGCCAAGTGGTCGGTCGAGTTGGGCCAGTATGATGTACATTTTGTACCAAGAATGGCGATAAAGGCTCAAGTCTTGGCGGATTTCCTTGCCGAATTTACAGAGGCTGGAAAGGTTGCTCCCTTAGTTGAGAAATCACCTGTTGAGGAGCCAGATACAGCTAGCTGCAGTAAACAAGGCCTTTTCCTGGAGCTAAATTGGAAATTACATGTCGATGGCTCAACCTGCGTTGACGGGTCGGGGGCAAGCTTGATTTTAACAAGCCCCGACAGATATAAGGTCATTTATGCCATTCGTTTCGACTTCAAGACCTCTAACAACGAAGCGGAGTATGAAGCTTTGCTGGCCGGACTACAAATTGCCCGAGACCTTAGAGTCGATCGCCTGACCATCTATAGCGACTCGATGCTAGTGGTGCAGCAAGTCACAGGAGGATTTCAGGCCCGAGCAGAATCGATGACGGCATATTTAAAGGAAGCGAGATGATTGCTTAGACAATTTAAGTCCTACGCCTTTAGGCAAATCCCCCGGTCTGAGAACGTGGAAGCCGATGTCCTTACCCGACTAGCCTCTGGGATAGGAGGAATAGACTCGATGTCCTTTCCCATCGAAAGACTCTCTGGACCAAGTATCACTAAGGAGGTCATGAGCCTGGCTGTCGAGCCGACATCCACATGGATGGACCCGATCATCCGATACCTGACCATAGCCGAACTACCCGACGATCGTGAAGAAGCACGTCGGATACGTAACAGCTCGGTCCGGTATTCGATAATTGGGGAAAAGTTGTACCGACGCGGTTACACTACGCCATACCTGAGATGTTTGGACCCCAAGGAGGCCGAATATTTAATGAAGGAGATCCATGAAGGCCTGTGTGGCAATCATTCCGGTGGATGCTCCTTGGCCCAAAAATGCCTGCGGCAGGGCTACTACTGGCCCACCATGCAGCAAGACTGCGGGAGTTTTGCACGAAAATGCCTCAAATGCTAGCAATTTGCTAGGGTGCTAGGTTCACATGCCAAACCTCTTAATCCGGTAACTTCGGCATGGCCATTTGCAAAATGGGCCATCAACTTGATCGAACCTCTCCCACCAGCCCGTTCGCAATTCAGATATTGTATCGTCGCCATAGACTATCTGACGAAATGGATCAAAGTCGAGCCTTGCACCAACATGACCGAAGCCAAGTGCACCAACTTTGTATGGAAAAATATTGTTTGCCGGTTCGAAATCACGCACACTATCGTGACTGACAATGCCAAGCAGTTTGACTACTCGGGTTTACGCCATCTGTGCGAGCAGCTCGGAATTAAGAAAGTCTTCTCCTCCCCGAGCTATCCGTAGAGTAACGACCAGGTAGAAGCCGTAAACAAAACAATTAAAGACAATCTGAAAAAGAAACTCGAGGGGCTTAAGGGTGCGTGGATTGACGAACTACCCCAAGTGCTCTGGGCATACCGAACAACTACACAAGCTACGACTGGCGAAACACCGTTCTCCCTGGTCTACGGGCAGAAGCCATCATCCCAACCGAGGTAGGATTATCGAGCTTTAGGGTTGAGCAATACGAAGAAATACTGAATGAAAAGCTTAGGCTGACCGAGCTCGACCTGCTGGAAGAAAAAAGAAACCGGGAAACAATTCGTAATGCAGCTCGGAATCAGGTTGTAGCTCGGTATTACAACAAAAGGGTTCAACTGAGAAGCTTTAAAGTTGGTGACTTAGTGATGAAAAAGGTCACGGTTCAACAACCCGGTCTCGGGTCCTTTGGTCCGAAGTGGGAAGGTTCTTTTAAAGTCGAAGGTATCGTGCAGCCAGGCACTTACAGGCTGACCGATACGGAGGGGAATCAGCTCGGACATCCATGGAATGCTGAGCTTTTAAAAAGATTCTATTCTTGAAAAAGAAGAAGAACAGAAATCAGAGCCAGATTCCTTTTTTGATCTCTGGCCACCATTCTTTTGTAACTAGACCTGCCTGCTGAGCAGGGCTAGAAAAATCCATGTAAATATTACATTTATGGAACACAACTTCCCTAATCTCATTCCACCTGAGCAATGTTTTTAAGGGAAGAGTATGCCAAAGATACCATAACTCTAGCTCGGAAGATAAGATGTTGACTCCCCATTAAGGGAGTCATCCTTATCAAATCGAACTGGGGGGCTTGTTGGCATATGTACCACGTCTGTTGTCATACGGACAAACCTTTAAGTTGCTCGGCACATCTATGTGTCCGATTAGCCCTACACTTGTAAAGTTTCTTTAAAACTTCCACAAGTCTATGGGGGGCAGCAGGGTAAGGGTAGCTATACGCTGTTTATGATCTGCCCGACCGAGACCAGAAACCTAAACTTGCTTAGACAACTAAGCAAAGATGGAAAACTACTCGGACTAACTGAGAACAGATGTACCATTTACCTCTGCTCGGACAACTAGTTCCCAGCTTGGGAACTCCTCGAGAAGTATCTAACTTCACAATTACGTGGGCTGTAAAATAAAACTATACGTAAGAAAAAGTGGATGCAAAACGGGAAAATATAAAATGTTTTAACTTTATTTATTAGGGAGGTACAAGAAAATCGGGCACCTCCTGAGCCCAAATACAAAAAGGAAGAGAAAGAGAGGATCAATTGGCCTGGGTCTCGTCACCGGCCTGGGTCTCGTCCCCGGCCGCGTTGTCGTCATGGCCTCCCTCGGCAGCTTGCACATCCCTGTCATCATCACCGTCTACAACGACAATCTCCTCCTCAACATCCCGTTGTTGCTCGGCATCACCTTGGTCCGGCTCGACAATGACCGACCAGTCGAATCCAGCCGCCTCGGGATGCTTTTCAATCAGATGGTCATGGAGGTCCACCATTCCGTCAAAGTAGAGGTCGGTGTATTCAGGGGATGTCTTAAACTCCTCGATCGCAACGGCTAGCCGGTCTGGGAGCCCGACTATAAATTGATGGTGCTCGGCTTGTAGAGTTGCCAGCAGCCCCTCTAGCCGTGCAGCTTTATCTTCAAGCCGAGCGGCCTTATCCTCTGCTTCCTTGAGCCACCTCAACATGTCCTCAGCCTCAGACTTTGCTTTCTGGGCCTCCTCCTGAGATCGTGAAAGGGACTCCTTGGCCCGATCTAGCTCAACATTCTTCTCGTTGAGCTCTCTGTCAGAGTCCAACTTCATCAGGAGGGTCTTCTTGTGCCTTTCTTTCTCCTTGTGGATCTCCCTCATCCCGATAGAGTGCACCATATGAACCATGGCGCTTGACTGCGAGAAACACAAGGGGTTAGTCCTCGGCAACATTATTGCAAGTCCCTGAACTATTGATCAGCTCGGATACTTACTGAGGCAGTCGTTCGGAGGGTCATGTTGCACAAGTCCTGGAAGTCCTCGCCCCAGATGTTCATAAAGAAGTCATCCGAGGGAGCCACGTCCCTGAGACGTTCGAGGAGCATCCCACGGTAGTCCGGGTGCCTTCTTTGCTGGTCCTCGAAAGAACCTCTAGACGCCTCGTCTGCTTGGTCGACCTCTGATGAGGCCCTTATCAGTGGTGGCGGCGGTAGAACTTGGACTGATGTGGAGGTTTGCTCGGTGCGTGTTGGGGGCTTGGGCGCCGGCGTCCGCTTGCGTTTTTTGCTGCCCTCGACAGCCTTGCCCTTGCCCTTCCTTTGAGTCGTCATCTGGGCAAGCCTGCCAGCGTGGGAGGTCGGTGCGGTCATTTCTGCACAAAGAAAATCAAAGTCAAACGAAGGTCGGAATAAAAGAAGGGGGGAAAGGGCGACTATAAATAAAGTTCTGGGCTGACCTCTGATCCGGAGTTGGCCCGACGGGTACAGGAGCCTAATCATGCCCTCGAGGTTCTCGTCGGCTACAGGTGGCCCCGCATCGAAGGAGCCACTGGATGAGTCCTCGGTACTGGATGAAGAAGGCTCCCTCGTCGGCCACCCGGACCAGGAAGTGCTTGGCCCTGGAAGGTCCGCCTCACTCGGACGGGCAACTGTAACCTGCCCGGTTTCTCGGGCAGGATGCCCGGCTCGGGGAAGACTGCTGGACTCCCCAAACTAGGCGTATCTGGATAGAGTGTCCTTTCTTAGGAGAAAGGACTGTTGTCTGGACGACTCGGGTTTTTCAAACAGTTCATCCACGGCCTTAATTACGCAGCTCGGTGCCCAAGGGCGCTTGGTCCAAACGTGCCCCTGCTCAAATGACCTCGGCACCTGTTCATCCTCGGGGACAACTTCACCGGTTCGGGCTAAAAAGTTTCCCCTGACGTAAAACCATTCGTACTTCCACAACTTGTCCGAGTCGGGGTTGTCCAGAATAAAGTCCTTTCTGAAGCCGGTGAAGTAGTACCAGCCAGACTGCCGAGGAAGCTTCTTCATTTTGAACACTTGCTTGAAGGCCTCCAACGGCATCTCAGTGCTCCGATGGTACTTCCACAAAATGTACATCCCGATCAGCGACCTATAGCTGTTCGGGTTTAATTGCGCCGGGCACACATTAAAATCGTTAAGTGCCCGGTGAAGGAAACGGTGCAGTGGCAGACGTAGCCCGGCCTTGAAGAACTCGGCGTAAAGCGTGATGAACCCCTCTGGCGCCTCTAAAGGTGAATCTCCCTCACCGGGAACGAAGAGATCCACATCGGCCAGAATACCATATTCGGTGCGTAGGGTCTCTAACCGCGACTCTGTGATCGCGCTTGTATATCCTGCCGTCGAGGTTTGCCCAGGACGGCTTATTCGATATGCTGTGACGCCTCGCACGCGAGTGGCCTGGACCTCCTGCTCCATCCTCGGCTGCTCAGTCCCTGCATCCTCGGCTGCATGCTCCTCATCGGAGGCATCAACCGTAATCACCCCTGCAACTTGGACGGGAGCCCCGGCATTCCGACCAGAGGTGCTCGGAGCATCCTCATGGGTTTGAAACTCGGTCCTTTCCCTCGGAAAAACTTGGGAATGTCCCGCTGTTGCCGCCCCTGTATAAGGGTCTTGTTCCCTGGACGGCCTAATAAGCTTACGCCCACCCAGCATATTTAAAAATTCTTGCTCGGGCACGGTCTGGGAATCGACCCTTAGGATCTGCTCCAGCCGTCTGGCCCCTTCTCGTCTTTGGGACGCCACCTCGGCATCGGATTGGGTCGAAGAAGAGCTACTGCTCTCCCCGCTACTTTTCGACCATGAAACCTCCACGTTCTGTGAGTCGGACAAATCGCTCATTTTCACTCGAGAAATTACCTGCTTGGGTTCTTGATTTCTCGGGTGATGAAATCCTCGGCTATACTACTTGAGCTCGGCAGCTAAAATTTTTTGGTCGAAAGATTTCTGAAAATGGAGTGCAAATTACGAAGAGGAGGGACCCTATTTATAGCCATTTTAAGCGGGAAATTCAAGCGTGAAAACCCAAAAGGAGCAATTAATACGCCTGACAGCCGCACAGACGGCCGTGATGCGACACGCGTCCCCCGCCTGATCTGCGCGTCTTTTCACCTCACCCCGCTTCTAAGTGTCGCTTGGTTTTCCTCCTTTGAGCCAAACTCACCCACTCGGCATAGTCCACCCGGCTGAACACCGACCAGGTGAACTGGGGGCTAATGTTGAGGGTAAGCTTGGCGCCACCACCGAGGACACTAACTTTTGGTGGTCGACAACTAAGTTCGGTAGACATTAGGCTACCACCCGACCCGACGACTTATACTTCTTCCCGAGGTGCCTTCCATTTATCTGAAGGCACGCCCCCAAGAAGGCTGCCACCTCGGGGATGTACAGTAGCTCGGGTCGGGTCACGTTATTCATCATAATACGTCACTGCCCATCCTTGTAGGCCAACACCAGGCAAACGTGCTGCCGTCCGATAGAGTCCAATCCATTGGACAATGGACGCGACACTTGTCACTCACTGCTTGATACACTTTGATGTGACACCTGGGTAATGGGCAAAACCCATCTTGCACCCGATCCAGCTGGTGGCCTATAAAAAAGAAGCATTTATGACGTTTTAGAGGGGGAGACTTCCTCACACCTAATTAGCTGTCGACCTCTGCCGAGCAATACTTGCCTTGAGCATCGGAGAGCCCTTTTCTATTGACTAACCCCATTTCTCTGAATCATCCCTTTCGTAGGTACACACTCCCAGTCAGGGGCAAGCTTAAGAGGAAGTCAGAAGGTGTTCAGTCACACGTGGGTGTTGATCCGATGCCGGACAGCGGTAAGCATCAACACCAATTGTTGGAAAAAGAGTGCGTAGTGAAATTTTAAAAATTTTATATCAGAGTAATTTCTAAAACACAAGTTTGACATGCTATATGTATAATTAACCAGATCTTACTAACCTTTGTGTGCTGAAGAAACTCCGCAATCTGTGAAGAGAAATAACGTTCCAAAAGAGCCTCAATCAACTGGTCTTCTTTGCTATTCTCTATCCACGATCGGAGTGAGTGTGGGCTCACACGTACAGCTCTACCACCAGTGACTCTCCTTCCAACCAATCGAGAGAACCCAAAGCAAGTGTTTGTGATTTGTGAACAAAAGCTCTCAGGGAGTTTTTTAGATTCTCACTTAGCAGAGTATCACACTTAATCTCTCAATTGATCTAAGTAACTTGTGAGAATCACTCCCTGTTTATAGAGGTTGGTCCTAGGGTCAGTCCTTATCAGATTAAGTCTCAAAACTCATATCATAATCAAATTCGGATCAATATTTGATAAGATCTGCGTTGAAATGAGTGATCTTATCCTTCGCTAATCGGCAAGCCGAACCACCTGATCGGCAAGCCGAACAGGTCCCATCGACCGGCCGAACTACTGAATAAAAAATTTCACGAATCTTTTATTTTCCACCCAAGATTCTATAGGATAAAGTCTCAGTTTTAATTCAAATAACCCAATAGAGAAGTTATCTGATCAAAACAACTTTATCTAGATAATCTCTAAGAAAATAAATCAATTTCTAATAATTCTACAAGTTTATCCTGATCTAATTTATCCAAAATTAAATCAACCGATAAACAAACAAGAATTATCCGATCCCAATAATTCAACAAGTTTATCTTGAATTAATTTTATTACAAAATTAATTCAACCGATAAACAGACATGAATTATTTAATTCTTTCAAATTTTAACCAATTTGATAAATCCGACATAAGTCACCAATTATTAGAAAAACACGTCGTGTCGTTATAGGATGTTGTGAGCTAGCAAAGGGGACCAAATGGACCTACATAGTTCAAGCTCCCGATAATTACGAAACCCAATATCCCATATATATATTTTATAATTATCAACTCCAACGCTACTCCACTAAAAGCTTGGAGCTACACTCTCGAACTATATAGAAATACAAAGCCCATAAAGCTAAGTCTCCATGACATATCATAGTGTATCGTATCCCCATATGATAGTCCATAATCGGCTTAAGGACAAGTTCTGTCTTACCTTCCTGATTATTTTTATCTTATGTTCTACTATCTCACCATCAGAAAACTTAACATCCAAAGAAAGTATACCAACGGTTACACCTATGTATTCAAATGGTTGAGCGCTCCAGTTTTCCAATTACAAGATAACGCATAGAAGAGGATATCGTTACTCCTAAAGAGGTGCTATGGATTCCATATCTATGAAAAACAAGTCTACGCCATCAAGAGTCATGCCTCCAACGTACTGGCGTGCATACCACTATTAAGATGTGGGTGTCACCTTTTGGTATATCAAAAGACACAAGTCAAGACAACTGGCCCACTATTCATCTCAGGATTAAGATACAACACAAATGATTGTCTAAAGTGAATCGATTTGCTGAGACAGAATTATTAATCCAAATCAATTCACTTTATGTCCCGATCTAACACATCATCACCTATGACAACGTGCGAATGTTGCTATTCACGGAGTCCATCTGCGATGTTCAAGACAAACCATCTCTCAAAAGGGAAATAGACAACATAACAATCTTTGCATGAATAAAGCGCCCAACTTTATTCCGTCGATTGCAGATCGTATGATTTAGACTATCACCTTAAGAATCGTGTCTTCCTGATAATCCATCTATCATATGCCCAATTTTTAAGGCTTAGACCAACAGTCTCAGACTATTGTTTACTTAACATACATTCAACAAATATGAACGTAAAGAGGACAAGATTTGGTATATAAATAATGAATAAATTCTTTACTGATAAAAATGTCTCCAAAAACTTATTACATCTTTACTCCTAAGGGCATGCATGTCTAACAATAATTTATTCTTATAGTGTGATTACAAACTTGTAAATTTATGTAAAAACTATAGCTTTGACACTAATTGTTGGAAAAATAATACGCAGTGGAATTTTAAAATTTTTTATATCAGAGTATTTTCTAAAACATAAGTTTAGCACACTATATGCATAAATTAACATTATCTTACTAACCTTGTATATGCTGAAAAGCTACCGCAATCAGTGAAGAGAAGTAGCGTTCTAGAAGGACCTCAACCCACTAGCCTTTTTTGCTATTCTCTATCCTCGATAAGAGTGAGTGTGGGCGCACGTCATTCAGCTTTTCCCCGAGGTGGCTCTCCTTCCAACCAATAGAGAAATACCCAAAGCAATAATTCGTGATTTGTGAATGATAGGTCTCTGGGGAGTTTCAAGGTCTCATTGACAGAGTCTTACTTTAGATTTCTTAAATAATCTAAATAATAATAAGACTCACTCTTCTTTTATAAAGGTTGGGCCCATGAGTCAATCCTTATCAGATAAGGCCTCAAAAATTCGAATAAGAATCAAATCAGAATTAAAATCTAATAAACTCTACGTGAAAACGCGTGATCCTTTTATCGCCAGGTCGGTAGGCCGAACTAGCAGATCGGCCTGCCAAACCTCCTTGATGGTAGGCTGAATTTAAAGATCAACCTGCCGAACCTTCGATAAAAGATCTCTACAAATCTTTATTTTTCACCCGAGATTCTTAGAATAGAGGCTCAGTTTTAATTCAAATAACCCAATAGAGAAGTTATCTGATTAAAACAATCATATCTAGATAATATCTAAGAAAATAAATATTCCTGATAATTCAACAAGTTTATCTTGAATTAATTCAAAATTAATCCAACCGATAAACAGACATGAATTATTTGATTCCGATAATTCAACAAGTTTATCTTGAATTAATTTTATTACAAAATTAATTCAACCGATAAACAAACATGAATTATATGATTTTACCAAATTTCAGCCAATTTGATAAATCTGACATAAGTCACTAATTATTGGAAAAGCATGCCGTATCATTTAGGATTTTTGTAAGCTAGCAAAGGGGACCAAATGGACCTATATAGTTCAAGCTCCCGATAATTATGAAACTCAATATCCTAGATATGCATTTTATAAGTATTAACTCCAATGCTAATCCACTAAAAGTTTAGAGCTGCACTCTCAAACTATATAGTTAAGTCTCCATGACATATCATAATGTATCGTATTCCCATAGGACCATCCATAATCGGCTTAAGGATAAGTTCTGTCTTACCTTTTTGATTATTTTTATCTTATGTTCTATTATCTTACCATTGAAAAACTTACCATCTAAAGACAGTAAATCATTCGGTTACACCTATGTATCCAAATGGTTGAGCATTCAAAATTTTCAATTACAGAATAATGCATATAAGAAGATATTACTACTCCTAAAGAGGAGCTATGGATTCCATATCAATGAATAACAGGTCTACGCTATCAAGAGTCATGCCTCCAACATACCGGCTGCGTACCACTATTAAAATGTGGATGTCACCCTTTGGTACATCAAAAGCCATAAGTCATGACAACGGGCCCACTATTTATTTCAAGATTAAGATACAATACAAATGATTGTCTAAAGTGAATCAATTTATCAAGACAGAATTATTAATCCAAATCAATTCACTTTATATCCCGATCCAACACATAGTCACCTATGATAATATGCCAATGTTTCTATTCACGGAGTCCACCTCCGATGGTCAAGACAAACCATCTCCGTTAGGGTCATAGACAACATAACAATCTTTACATGAATAAAGTGTCCAACTTTATTTCCTCGATTGCGGATCATATGATTTAGACCGTCACCTTAAGAATCGTGTATTCCGCATAATCTATCCATCATATGCCCAATTCTTAAAGGTTTAGACCGACAGTCTCAGACTATTATTTGTTTAACATACATTCAACAAATATGAACGTAAAGAGGACAAGATTTGGTATATAAATAACAAATAAATTCTTTATTGATAAAAATGTCTCCGAAACCATATTATATTTTTACTTCTTAGGGCATACACATCTAACAATCAACATAAAGAAAATGCAACCACAGTCCAGTCTAAAAGAAGAACAATTAAAGTATTACATGCCTTGATTAAATAAGCAAATAACCTAATTAGAAAATCCTACAGTTCACGCGTTTGATCAGTAGCGTCCCAATCAGTTCTATACTGTGAACCACCTAGAGAGGGGGGAAATTTTAAAGCAATAAAATTGTGAGCGGAAGGCTCAATAAGACTTAAACTTTGAAGATATTAATTTTAATATATAAATTCTTTCCTTAGTGCAAAGATTATAAAACATAGTAAATAAACTTCTTTGATCTTATGCTTACCATTTTGGTCCAACATTTATCTGAAACTAATCTTATCATTTTATCTTGAGCAAAGCCATTAGAATCACAACCGTAGTGGCCCAGTTGGGTTTCAGGACCTACCCCCAAAGTCGCTATTTGCACGACCCGATCTCTAAATATGGCATCATGCCTAGCATTTCATTTCGAATGGTGTTTTTGACTCGTTCGATACTATATAATTATTTGAGTGCATATTACTGAGTGTTCTCATTTACATTTATTACTCTGTTTATTATGATCATTTCATTATTCAACAGCTACTGAATATAACTAAATAAATTCATCTCAACCATTCCTTAAAAACATTTTTGGAAAAAATGCTTTGTGGCCAAAACTCTTTTAAAATCATGGCTAACAAAGAAAGAGAGTCTAAAGTCCTACCTCATTATTTGGTATGATAGCACAAATACCGTAGTATTGGCCCGCTATATGTTAGCTACTCAGAATCACGAACAACCTTAGTGTGAACTAGATCCGTCAATATCTAACTTAGAGTATTTTACAATATTATGTTATCTTATGGTGTTTAGTGTGCCTTTAACGTTCAAGAAATCATGTCACAAGGTCAAAATCTCTGTTTATGTTTTAAACGGTGAAAACTAGTGGAAAACAGCCATTTTGATATAGTCCAATTGGCCTGTCGATTTCCCTGGTCTGGCCTACCGAACTGTAAAGGTTTAGCCTACCGACCACCTGAGTCCGCCTTGCCGAACTACTTGAGTCCGGCCTGCCGAATCTCAAGTTTAGCCTACCAATCTGTCGAAATCTGGAAAATTCTAGATTTTAAGTCTTAGCCTCCCCAAGCTTTCAAAGCTTGATTTAACTTGTTTTTAGCCAATTCCAACCCAGAAATCATGTAGGAATCACTATGGAACAACTCTAAACCTTTTTGAAACAAAATCCCCAAATTTAAACACAATTTCATAGTTTATTTGAAAATTTAAGAAAAATGTAAAAACTTGGTTAAGTAGATTTTTGCTTAAATAAAGTTTAAATTCATAGTGAAACACGTTCTACAACTCAGATTGAATGCTATTTAAGTTCAAGGAAGCTTGGATTTCAACATTCAAGGAAGATTGAAAATTTTAAAAATAAAACTTTGAAACTTTGAGAATGGGAAGCTAACCTCAAATTTAAACTTCTGAGTTGATTGAAGTGGCTTTGTGGCTTCTGATGCTTGCCCCTTTGGCCTCCATTTGGTGGCTGAAATTAAAGAGAAGAGGGAGAGGGGGAGCGCTAAGAGAGAGAGCAAGAGGGGGGGGGGGGGGGGGGGGAGAGAGAATGAAGTGAGGGAGTGAGAATGAAAGAGAGAGTGAGGGGAAATAAATAGAGGAGAGGCTACACAATTTCAGGGGAAGAAACCATGTCTAGCACATGGTTTTAGTGAAATAGTTTCAAGGTTGTCTGAGTTTTTGATAAGAGAACTTGTTTAAAATTTGATAAATTGTTTTGTTCTAAAATTTAAGATAACTAATAGAAATAATTAAAAATAAAATTAATTAGAAAAATATCACACAATGATTAGATTTAGTTTAAATTGTAATAAGGCACGCTAATTCACAATTTTACACACTAATTATACGTAATTAACCTTTGGACGTTACAGTACTTGTATAACCAAAACGTCACATTTTAGTATCCTAGTTCATTTTAAAATAGTGAATATAACATTTTAATTTATTTTTTCTAGTATTCAAATTGACAAGCAAGTAGAAAGCTGAGCGAACTCGTCTTGCTTGCTAAGAAATTTGTTAAAAAAAACATTATATGGTCGTGAACTGTAATTTATGGGAAAAAGAAGTCAAAGGTATTAAAAACTCTACTTGTTTAAGAATAAAAACTCTACTTTAATGATAGAGTGTATTATTAAAAACTTAAGGATTAATTATAAAAATTCCCTTTGAATTATAGTCTCTGTAATACTTTGCCCATCGAATTTAAAAATTAACATCCGTTCCCGCTGAAGCATGAATTATTTACAAAAATGGTCCTTCTATTAAAATTTTTAATCATCAATTAAGACTATTTTATTATAGTTTTAATTTTTTATGTTGTTTTTATAACTAGATTTGTCAAAATACACATAAATTTTCAAATTGTTTCTTAATTTTCTGTTAGAATTATAATAGAATGACTATTTTTGTTAACAGTTTATATTTTAGAGAGAACAGATGTTACATTTTAAAGTTCAGGAGGCAGACTGTTACAAAGACTATAATCCAAGAGGAATTTTTATAATTAATCTAAAACTTAACACCTAACTCTTGCATGCAACTGCATCTTTTTATCATGTAAAAAAAAAATAAAAAATCAGGACGTTATTACTACTATTACTCACTAAATAATGGCACTCTCACTTTGGTTTCCAAACTGTATTTTTGACAAATTACTCTCTTAATTGTGTTTTTTTTTTTTTTTTTTGAAAGCTTCAATTGGGATGACCTGACTTCCTGTGTCAATGGTAAACATGCTTAAACATGAAGTTCTTGAATTTAATCGTTAATTAGATCTTTAAAATTTCAGTGAAATATTTTTTTTTTTTAAAAAGCTTAAGTTTATTGCAATAAGAACGTCATGGGGTTCGAAAAATATAATAACAAGAAAAGTAATAATATATTTGGTGCTAACAACAAATTTTCTAACCAAGTTATCCTTGTAGCCGTTTGTCTTTCGTAGTAAAACTCGTCATGTATAAAATAGTAGAAGTTACGTTTTAAAACCTATAGAATTTACTCATAAATTAATGTAGTAGAAAAATAATCCTTGGCAACACAATAAGTAGTAGCTTTAGTTCGTTTTCAATTTCCAAAAAGACTTAATTGTCCGTGGAATTCTTAAATGTACGTGCATGGTGGTATCCAGACCCTTGCTCCATAATCGTACGTTTCCTCTTGTCAGTCTATCAATAAAAAATACAAGCTATAAACATAAAATCATAAACCCACTTTAACATTGATGACACATAAATAATTGTCAAAACAAATTGATTTAAGTGAAACATAACTATTATTAAATACATTCAACTTTATATCTAGCCTAGTATGTGACCAAATTAGGTGTACTATACCAATGTATCTACCATGGAATCAACATGTTCCAACGACCAAAATAAACTGCCTCCTAATTGAACGAAAATCCTCATTACAGTCTTATCATGAATAAAGTGCTCAACTTTATTCATAAACTGTGAATATATATTTAGACTATAAATATTCGAATCAGATCTATCCACATATAAATCTTCACCTTAAAATGTGTTCTACTAAACTTTTTTTTCATTAAACTATGAGAATGATAATAAATGAGTAAAAAGGTTATAAACAAATAGATCTTTATATGAAAAAAAAAAAAAACAAAGAATGCACTATCGTAGTGTGTGTGTAGAATTAGTTTCATTAAAAAAAAAATGTCTTAAATACAATCAAACTATTTATTCTTTAAAACACCGATGTTAAGAGGGTCTCTATAATTCCTTTAGTCTAATTAAATGTAATTTTACAGAGAGAATTAATTATTTATCTTTAGCAATTAATTCTCTTGAGCATTTTAGTGGTTGGAAACCCGATTGTTAAGAGTTGTTGCGTTATGCCTACGCACAGAATAATCTGCCAAAGGAGAATAGTGTCGAAGGTGCATTGGTGGAGATTTCGCAAATTTTCTATTTCTGCGTTTGGTTTCTGTTTTTAAGAAGTATGAATTAAATTATAAAATAATTTATTGTTTATAACAATATAAATTAGCATCATATTTATAAAAAGATGTAAAATTTTGCTACGGCTATGCGTAGTCGTCAGGGACTATTCAACAAAGGAGATGCAATTTTTTTTTTTTTTTGAGAAGAAAAAGTGCGTATGAGAGATAGGAGGGAGGAGAAGAAATAGAAGAAGATTTTGTTATTATTTTAACTTCTTAAAATAATAATAATTATTTTACTAAAATACCCTTATTAAAGAGGTCACTTGCACATCAAGTGACTTTTTTTTAATGTCTATCAGTTAAATTAGTTCTTTAATAACTAAAATCAAAAGTTTAGGTCGTTTAAATAAAACAAAAGTTAGAACCAAATGTTTACTTTTGTAAAAGTTAGAGATTATCAAAGTAATTTAACGAAAAAATTATTAACACCTGATGTGAGGTATTTATTTTGAGAATACATATTAAACAATAAAATGAAAATAATGGCAACACGTGATGCGAAACATTTATTTTGATAATACAAATAAAAAATAGTAATATAAAATAAAAAGTTCACTTTAATCCGTGAAAAATTGCAATTGTCTAATCTTAGTTTTTAAACTTCTAACCATTTTTACGATAATGCCACGTAATCTTTTAGTCGTTAAACTTTTAACCAATGTTACCACGAAGCTATATCTATAACAAAAATATTAAAAATCTTATAAGATTCCATCATCAGATGAGGGAAAGGGCAGTCCAAAAAAAATTACTTTAGGTACTTTAATTTAAGCGGGTGAACATGCCTTTCAGCTTTTGATTTTTCGTTAGTTTTTAACCTTTTAACTGTAGAGATACACTAGTTTAGTACTTAAAAATTTAAGAATAATTAACGTATCAGTTGAAAATTTTGAGATAAAAAAAAGATGACGGAGATAGTTGAAAATAGAACAAGCCCAAAAATTAAAATAATGTGAGGCATTTATCTTTCTTTTCTTGCAATGCCATGCTTTGCGGTAGAGCAGTTGAAGCAAATACATGAACGAACGGCTATGCAGGCGCACCTCCTGCTGGGACCCACCACCACCCCCATTAGCAGCAGGACCCGCCGTCACCGGTGGACCCTACCACTGGTCGTAGCAGCAGCAGCAGCTCCTTCTTCTTCTTCGCAGAACCACTACGCGGTGCTTGGTCTCAACCTCTCCGCCACCTCTGCCGACATTAAGAGGGCTTATCGCCTTCTCGCTCGCAAGGTAAGCTACTTTTTTTTTGGGGGGGGGAGGAAATCTGAAGGTGGGAAAATGGCAGGACGAATGAATTTTAAATAGCTTCTTGAAAATTGTTTATTAGACAATTTGAAATTTGTTCCGTGCAATTCAAAGAGTGTTTGGGTAAAAAGTTTGTGAAACACTGCATAGGAATCATCGGTTCCTAATTGGGCAGTACAAGAATTTGGTACCAAATTCAAATGAAATAAAGTTGTGGTTTTAATTAAGAGGGTTTAGAATGTAGTATCAAACAAGGAAAAAAAAACTTGTTTTGACCGAGCAGATGATGGTTTATTGTGACCCAGACTTGGCGAGCTACAAAAAATAGAAATGTAATTTGATCTATACATATATATATATATATATACTATTACTGGATTTTTGGACTTTTCTCCAAAACCTTCCATTTTGGATACATGGAAGTGCTCTTGTGATTCTTTCGAGTTCTCGTTCAAATCTGTTTCCCATTATTTTCCTAATTTTGAGCCTTAAAAATCTAGTTGAACTTAAAAATCTATTGCTTCTTATGGAATGAGAGTGTTTTCTTTGTTCTTCTCAAAACAAAAAAAAAAAAGAGAGTTCTCTTAGTGGGTGTTTCATAGAAAGATTAATGCACCATTAGGTTCGCGGCTACTTTTTGGTTTGGACTGGAAACACTTTAACTTATATGGTTTAAACTGTAATTCAAACTGGCATTTAGAAGTCTATAGTCTGAAGAAGGAATAAGATTTGAACTGGTGTTTGGATAGTGTTTGAAAATAGAACTGTTAGGAAATATGAAATAGAGCTATGCGTTTGAGCATAAAGAGTTGCCTTTTGAAGACTTATTTGTGAAGGAAAAATTTTTGGCTTCCCGGGGGCATCATGAAATTCCTCTTTCAAGCATATCCCATTATCTTTGACACTGCCAAGTTGGAAAGACATTCATTTTTAATAGTTTTTCTGGTTTTTTTTTGTTTTGAGGGTTATGTTTCTGATAGGCCTTTGATTCATAAGGTGTGTGTCAGGAAGAATAAACGTGGTTGAATGATCGTAATATTGATTGACTTTGTTCTGTTGGTTAGTGATTAATAGATACGGTGGTTTGTAGATACAGTTGGTTAGTTTGTATGATGTAATCAAGTCAAGTTTGGAGGATTAGTTATTTTGTTAGCTGTTAATAAGGGATAAAAAGGTAATTGTACAGAGGGAAAAGTATTGAACAATAGGGCTATATATAAAACCATTCAACCCACCCACCCGCCCTACCCCAACCCAACCTGAAAAAACGCAACCCGTCATTATTTTTTAAAATTTTTAGCCTCTTAAGGCCCAGACCCGAGCTTTTGGGTCGGGTGGTGGGTGGGGCATTTCTGAAACCGTATAACCCAACCCGCGCATACAAAAATTTAGAATTTAATATTTATATATCTGAAAGCACACACGAGGAGAAAACAAAGAAAGGAAAAACACTGCAATATTCTTTATTCCCTTACGATTCAAATGGATACAAGACAGCCATATGTAGGCAAGACTGAAAAACTAATAAAGGAAAAAATAGGAAAGGTAAAATCCCCTAACTCAAGGAATTACCATAAAACAAGCAAGCCTAAAATAGACCTCCTAACTATATGCACCCAAATTCCTCCACAATATCTATATACACTCTTATAACCTATCTGAAGAAACCAAAAAACCTATCTGCCCTCAATCTCTCTTTCTTTCCCTCATCCTCTCTCAGCCCTTCAAGTTTTCATACTGCTTTGCTTCTGACTTCTCCTTCTCCGTCTGCTACAAGTCTTCAACATAGGTCAAACATTACCCACCTTTGTGTTTTTGCTTTTTCTTATCGAGCTTTTAACCATTTGTCCTTTAGGAGCTATATATATAATATGGAGTGGGTTACCCATTGTGGGTGTTTGCAAATTGCAGGGGAATCAT
This sequence comes from Artocarpus heterophyllus, assembly GCA_025403435.1. Classification (NCBI taxonomy): domain Eukaryota; kingdom Viridiplantae; phylum Streptophyta; class Magnoliopsida; order Rosales; family Moraceae; genus Artocarpus; species Artocarpus heterophyllus. The sequence goes on from CM046352.1 coordinate 22,771,656, forward strand.
TTAGAGGCCCCCAAAAAAAAAAATAATTGCAGGGGAATCTAACCACACTACAACCACGTCTTTGTCAAGTATGATTCTTTTTTTTAGTTTTATTTTCATATGATTTTGTTGTATGTATTGGTTTGTAAAATCTGTTTGTAAATGATTTGTACAATTTGTTGTTTAGGGTGGATAAGTTCTTGTCATCATCAAGTAATCCTACCCTAACTTTGGAGTCAATTGCCACACTAATCCCAATTTCTAACTAAAAATCATCCTTGGACCATGTTTTTAAAACACCAAATAAGGCCGTGGTAGATTTAGAAAAGGAGGGTACAGAGGGGACAGACAGTAAGAAAAACGGCCATAGGAAGTCTGAGGTATGGGACCATTTTACTGAGAAGTCAGGTTGTAATTCAAATGATCCTAAGGTTGTGTGTAATTATCGTGGGAAGGTATATTCTTGTAGTCCTCAAACATGTAGGGCGAGTAGCATGTTGAAACATTTAAAAAAACAGTGCAAGAAAAATCTCTTTAAAGTTGAACATAAGAGACAAATTGTTGACTTTTCCCTTAGTTCTGGGTGTAGGAGTGGTTTGTTGGCAATTGGGTTTTGTAAAGAAGCTTGTAGGAAGGCTTTAGCTAAGATGGTGATCATGGATGAGTTGTCCTTTAGGAGTGTGGAAGGGGAGGGGTCTAGACAGTTTTGCCAAAGAATACAACCTAAATTTGTTCCTTCATCAAGAATAACAGTTGCAAGAGATGTTTTGCAATTGTTTAGTGATGAAAAGGCTAAATTGAAAGTTGCCCTATGTAAGGATTGTGTTAGGGTGTCTTTCACAACTGATGGTTGGACTTCTTTGTAAGATATACACTATATGTGTCTAACTGCTCACTACGTTGATTTTGATTAAAAGCTTCAAAAAGGGATAACAAACTTTGTACCATGGCAAGTGGTAAAGGGGAAGCCATTGGGAGGTTGATTGAGCATTGTATGTCTGGATGGGACTTGAAAAGGTGTTAATGGTGACTGTAGACAATGCTTTTGTTAATTATTAAGCCCTCAATTTCTTAAAAAGGAGGGTGATTGAATGGAACGGGACCTTTTTGGAAGATGAATTTTTACTTTAATGTTGTCTTGCTCACATACTGAACTTAATTGTAAGTAAAAGATTGAAGGAGATGTATAGTTCAATAGCTGCAATTTGAAATGCCGTGAGGTATGTGAAATCAACTCCATTAAAGCTGCAAAAGTTCAAACTTTGTGCGGAGCAAGAAAAGGTTGAACACAAAGGGTTGTTGATTTTAGATGTCCCAATTAGGTGAAACTCTACGTACCTGATGTTGAATATTGCAATTAAGTTCCAAAAGGCTTTTGAGAGGCATAAAGAGTAGGATGATAAGTAGTTGGGATATTTTTTGGGAGAGGAGGATGATAAGTATTTGGGATATTTTTTGGAAGGATAGGGTGGGAAGAGAAATGTGGGACCGCCATTGAAGGATGATTGGGATAATGCTAAGGTTTATTTGTTCACTTTCTCAAGTATTTCTCATGGTTTGAAAAAACGCTTGCCTTGAACGTGTTAAGGCGTTTCAAGGCTTGAGCCTTGAAGTGGTTGAACGAGGCTTGCGTCTTTTTTATGTGAGACGCACGCCTCGAGGCGTTTTCGCCTCAAGGCTTATGAGGTTTGCACCTCAGCTTTGCAGGACTTTGGGCCAGTTTCAGCCCAAGGTTTTTTTTTTTTTTTTTTTTTTTTTTTTCTTTTTCTTGGAGGAAAGTCAGCCCAATAACAAAAGTGGGCCTTCCTTTTTTTTTTTTTTTTTTTTTTTTTTTTTTTTTTTTTTTTTTATAGCTAAAACCAAAAGTGGGCTTTAATGTGATAAAAGAATACAAATAGGTTTTTTTGAGAGCCTTAATTTGAGGCACGCCTAGAGGCTTTCGAGGCGAGCGCTTTTTTAAACCATGAGAAAGACTTGAGAAATTGGACAAATACCTTAGCATTATCCCAATCATCCTTTAATTGCAGTCCTACTTTTCTCTTCCCACCCTTTTCTTCCAAAAAGTACCCCAAATACTTATCCTCCTCTTCTTATACCTCGCAAAAGACTTTTGTAACTTAATTGCAACATTCAACATCATGTACGTGGAGTTGCACTAACTTGGGACATCTAAAATCAACAACCTCTTATATTCAACCTTTTCTTGCTCTACACGAAGTTTAAACTTTTGTGGCCTTGCAGGAGATTATTTCACATACCTCATGGCATTTCAAATTTCAACTATTGAACCATCCATTTTCTTCAATCATTCACTTACAATTAAGTTGACTGTGAGCAAGGTTTTAAAAGGCGAAAACGGGAACCGAGGCGTTTTGTCTAATTGACTCGAGGCATAAGCCTCGAGGCGGATTGAGGCGTAAGCCTCGAATGCAAAATAAAAAGATTCAGAAAGTTGAATAAAGTTCATAAACATGCCATAAAATATACACTTAGTTCATCACAAAACCATAAGACACAATAAGAAAGTGCATAAAACACATACAATATAATATGTATGCTACTGTTCTTCTAATATGGTTATACTTATATGGCTTTTATAGCACATAAGATAACCTTTTTTTTTTTTTTTGAGAAAATGAAATAACTATAGATCTAAATGAATAAAAATCACATACTGCACTCTTTATATAAATTTCATTTTATATAACATTATAACTTTTGTATAACACCTACTTCTATAAAATATACATTACTACAGTAGCTATAAGAGGGGAAAAAAGAAAAAAAAAAACCCAACCTACCGTAGAAAATAAAAGAAAAAGGGGAAAAAAAACCTAAGGAGTGAGGGCTAAGGAGGTTAGAATCTGGAGGTGGCTGCTGTCGGTGGGCCGTCGTTCTAGTCACTGCTCATAGGGCAGTGGGCTTGAAAGTTGCAAGGGTTAATGATCAAGAAAGGGTCAATGATGAAGAAGGGGGCAGATGATGAAGAAGTGTCGAAGAAGACGGTAGACTTGGGGTTTAAAAATCTATTTGCATATTTTTATCTGATTAAAGCCCGATTTTGATATTAGGTTAACTTTCTTTGAAAGGAAAAAAAAAAGATTGGATTGAAAACCGGCTCAAAATAGCCTTCAATTTGAGGCTCACGCCTCATAAGCCTTGAGGCAAAAACGCCTCAAGGCGCACGCCTCAATAAAAAAAGGCGTAAGCCTCGTTCAAGCCATTCCAGGCTTCAGCCTTGAAGCGCTAATCAAGCGCCTCAAACTGAGGCGAGCCTCGAGGCGTACGCCTCTAGCGCCTTTTTAAACCATGACTGTGAGCAACATAACGTTGATGCAAAAATTCACTTTACAAAACAGTCCCATTCCATCTATTCACCCCTCCTTTTTAAGAATCGATGGTTGAATCATTAGCAGAAGCATTGTCTACAATCACCGTAAACATCTTTTCAAGTTTCCATTCATGCATACAATGTTCAATCAACCTCCCAATGGCTTCTTCTTTACCATTTGCCATGGTACAAAGGTTTATGATCCTTTTTTGAAGCCTCCAATCACAATCAATGTAGTGGGCAGTCAGACACATATAGTGTATGTTTTGCAAAAAGGTCTAACCATCACTTATAAAAGACACCCTAACATAATTCTTGTGTAGGTCAACCTTCAATTTAGCCTTTTCATCACCAAACAATTGCAAAACATCTCTTGCAACTATTATTCTTGGCGGAGGAATGAATTTAAGTTGTATTACTTGGCAAAACTATCTAGACTCTTTCCCTTCCACACTCCTAAAGGGCAACTAATCCATGATCACCAGCTTCGCTAAAGCCTTCCTACAAGCTTCCTTACTAAACCCAAATGCCAACAAACAACTCCTACTCTCACAACTCAAGGGAAAGCTCAACACTTTTTGCCAGTAAATTAGTCTTCCTACGAACCTCTGATATCTTTCTCAATCAACTACATTCTTGGGTTTGGCAGCTTCCAACTTCAAGTTGACCTCAATTGGAGCATCTGCATCTTTACACTTGAGTTGTCCTGTCTCATTAGGCAAATCAAGCACATACATATTTTCGTTGATTCACAAAAATCCCTTCTCTTGACCTAGCAAATTCCATATCAAGGAAATATTTTAATGCTCTGAGATCTTTGACTTGAAAATCTTCAGCAAGTTTCTTCTTTAGTCTTGCCTCTTCAGTGTCATCTCCTGTCAAAATTATATCATCCACATACACAATTAAAACAACAATTTTTCCTTACTGTGTTTGTAGGACATGGTACGGTTTGCCTAACTCGAATGATACCCATGATTCTCCACAACCTTTTTGAAGTGTTCAAACCATGCTCTTGGAGACTGTTTCAAACCATACAGGGATTTTTTAAGTCTACAGACTTTGTTTTGACCATGTTTTCCCTCGAACCCTGGCAGTAATCTCATTACACTTCTTCTTCCAAGTCTCCATTTAAAAAGGCATTTTTTATGTCCAATTAGTGTAATGGCCAGTTAGAATTGACTGCCAACAATAAGAAGACTTGGATAGAATTTATCTTTGCTATAGGTGGCAAACGTCTCTTGATAATCAATGCCACCTTATTTTCAAAAAAATTTTCTTCAAGGGGAGGGAGTGAAGAAAATTTTTGGGAGATTTCTACAAATATTCCCTTACCCAAACCTATTGTCTCACTCTATTACTCCAAACACCGATCTTTTTAGACAAAGAAATGATGTTCTAGAGTCAGAAATACTTGTCTTATGATAAACTTTCCCATAAACAGAGAGCCTTTACTTCAAATATTTCTCACTTGTTTTTTCCAAGAAACATTCAGGAAGCGCTAGATGATCCAAATTGGAAATTAGTAGTGTTAGAAGAGATGAATGCTCTTAAAAGGAGTGGAACGTAGGAGATAGTGGACTTGCCCAGAGGAAAGAAAACTATTGGGTGTAAATGGGTTTTTACTATTAAGTGTAAAGCTAATGGTAGTGTGGGAAGGTATAAGGCAAAACTTGTTGCGAAAGGTTTTACACAAACGTTCTTGATGTTTAAGAAAAATGACATCCATATTGATAAAGATTTTTTTTTTTTTTTTTTGGTGTGTTTGGATTAAATCATATATACCCCTTTTTATTTGGGGCATAACCAACAAAAACACATTTTTCAGCTGATGATACAATTTAGATCGAAGTCTACTAGGCAAACGGACAAAGACCCCAAATATATTCAAAGGTATGTTGGAATAAATTTGAGTCTCTAGAAAAAATTTTTGAAGACTTTCAAGGGGTTTAACATAGTTAAGAACCCAAGTAGGCATCCTGTTAATTAAATATGACGCTGTTAAAACGGTGTCACCCTATAAATACTTGGGAACATTCATGGAAAACATGATGGCACAAGAAACTTCAGGTAAATGTTTATTCTTTCTTTCAGCAATTCCATGTTGTTGGGGCTTTTCAACACAAGTCGCTTGGTGGAAAATTTCTTTTGCTGTTCAAAAACTTCCAAAAACTTCTTTAAAATATTCGGTGGCATTATTAGTATGGAAAATGCCAATTTTTGTTTGAAATTGATTTTCAATCATCATTTAAAAATTCGTGAATAATTTTTCAACCTCAAATTTTTCATTCATTGAATGCATCCAACACAAACGAGTGTAATCATCAATAAAAATCACAACCACTTTTTTCCAGAAAGAGTTGTGACCCAAGAAGGGCCTGAAACATCACAATGAATTAAATAAAATGGTTTTAATGGTTGGTACGGTTTGGGAGAACACATAGCACGATGACTTTTTGATGAAGGATAGCCTTCACAATAAAAAGATGAACAATCCAATCCTTTAAACAAAGTAGGAAATAATTTTTTGAGATAAGGAAAACTAGGATGCCTTAGGCTAAAATGCTATAGCATTATTTGTTCTCTATTAGGGATTGAACTAATACTACTTAAGCCTTGAGCTTTTTTTTACTAGAAACATCGTTTTCAAAATTGTAGAGACCATCTATTATTTTAGCACTGCCAATCGTCTTCCCAAGCTCTGGTCCTAAAATTCACAGTGGGATTTAAAAAAGACAACGCAACAATTAGAGTCTTTGGACAATTTGCTAACTGACAAAAGGTTACAAGCAAGTTTAGGAATATGAAGGACAGACTTAAGGTCAGTATATTTTGAAAGTTTGACCAAACCTTTACCTGCAATAAGATAATAAGAACTGTCAAGTATTTTGATTTTTTTAGAGCCTGAACATGGTGAATAAGTTTAGAATAAATGAGAACAGTGTGTCATATGGTCAGAATCCCCTGAATCAATGATCCATGGGGTTAACATGAGAATTTGAACGACAAGATAGAGCTTTTGGGTTGTTACCTATTTGAGCAAGAGAAGCATTAGGAGTACTAGATGAGGAATTTTATTTTAGCAATTTTAGAGGATGATCCACTGTTCTTTGCTGAAGGGAAAAGCCTCAGCTTCATGAGTGATGGGGCCTGGTTGAATCTGCCTTCCTATTTGCTCCAATTCGCTGGCTTACCATGAATTTTCCAATAGGTCTCACGAGTATGACGAGGCTTGTTGCAGTGGCCATACCAAACATGGGGCTTTTTGTCATGTTTTCTGCCAAGATTTGCTTCCAATGCGATTAGGGCAGAGGTCTCAGCAGCACCAGCCTATGTCTTTTTTCCAAGCATAACCAGCTTGTGACTTTCCTCTCTTTGAACCTCGGAGAAGACTTCACCGATTGAAGGCAGGGGCTGTCTTCCAATTATTCTTCCTCTCACTTCATGAAACTCGACATCGAGTCCAATGAGAAACTTAAAGATACGGTTATCTTCCACCCTTTTTTTATAATGGTTGCAATATTTAGGCGACTTCCACTCATAGTCGTTGAAAAGTCGACGTCTTGCCACAAACGCTTTAGGTAGTTGAATATTTTCCAACCCTGCCATCTCCTTGACGAATTTCTTCAAGTTTTAGTATCAGTTCATAGACTTGGAACTGACTTCCCAAGTTTGAATACGTCTGGTTGACATTTTCCCGGAGTTCTTTCGCTATGTGGTAACACATAATTAGAATTGATGTCCTCCATAGAATTAACCAGCTAGGTCATTACCATCGAATTCTCTGCATCGCAGGTCGAGTAAGACGGATCTTCTAGTTTTGGTTCCTTCTTTTCTCGTCAGATAGCCGATTTTGCCTTTGCATCTAATGTACATCCACATGGACTGGGACCAGCAAAGGAAATTCTCACCATTCAGCCTAATTGTAGTAATCAGAACGAAGTGTGTCTTAGAATTTTGGACTTGGGACACATAGGTCTTGGTCTAGCTAACAGATGAGGGAGTGGACTCGAATACGCTAGGATTTTTTTTTATTTTTAATTCAATGAACGCTCTGATACCAAATAGGCGAATACAAAGTATGGAAAAAGTGTTTGTATATTGTCGTGAAAAGAATGGTTTACAATGCTTTTGTTATATAGAAAATACTAGGCACTAAAATAGGAAACTATAGGCTGTACACTAACAATCTTTCCTAATCTTTAGTCATTGATTTTTTATATTTACATGCCTATCATATCTCCTAAGATCAGGCTACATTTAAAACGAATATCTCCTATTCTACAAAGGCGTGGTTGTGTTGTGCTTAGATTCCCCTGCAATTTTTTTTTTTGGAGGCCTCTAAATGATTCCCCTGCAATTTGCAAACGCCAACAGTGGGTGACCCACTCCATATTATATATATAGCTCCTTAAGGATAAACGGTTACAAGCTCAATAAGAAAAAGCAAAAACACAAAGGTGGGTAATGTCTAACCTATGTTGGAAGACTTGTAGGAAGGCTTGAAGAGGCCGAGAGAGGATGAGGGAAAGCAAGAGGGAGATTGGAGATGGATAGGGTTTTTAGGTTTCTTTAGATAGGTTATAAGAGTGTATATTGAAATATAAATATTAAATTACAAATTTTGCTCTGGCGGGTTGGGTTATATGTTTTCAGAAATGCCCAACCCACCACCCGACCCAAAAGCTTGGGCCTTAGCATTAATAAACCGAAAATTAAAAAAAAAATTAGTGATGGGTTGCATTTTTTAGGTCAGGTCGAGTTTGGTTGGGGCAGGCAGGTGGGTGGGTTGAATGGGTTTATGTACAGCCCTGCTTGTATTTCTTGTTGTTTTTGATGGATTTATCATCAATCGTAAAACTTCAAGTACATATTGATATTTGATGAAGTTTTCTTTGTTTCTTGCGTTTTTTTAAAAAAAAATTTTGTTTATAAATTTATGGTTAGGGTTGGGCGGTTTAGTGAGGGTGTGGTCGGTTGATTTGTATGTTTTAAAATTTCCGATTTTGGCTGGTTTAAAGCATCACGTCAGGTTCAAAACCAACTCTCAAAAGGCACAACCAAACACCAGTTATAACTGGGTTCATGGGTTCAGACAGTTTGAACCCACGAACCAATCATGACATAACACTTGTGATGTGGTTCGGAGGAAGAATATGTATTTGACTATCTGGCCTTGGTGTGTGATGTGTGTCAAAGTGGGAGAATCCATCAATCACAATCTTTTACATCGTGGAGTAGCTGGGAGTTTATGTATTTGTTGGCTAAGGGAGGAGGGTTTCTAGTGGGCTTGAAAGGCTGTATAGTTTTGGTTCCAATGAAATAACCAAGGTTTTGTCGGAGTGGTGTGGTATTGTCCATGCTATTGGTTTTTGGATGAAGAATAATGTGAGGATTTTGGAAGATAAGCAGTTGGACTCTCTCTTCTTGAAAGAACCAATCATTTAGCATTATTGTGGTCTTCTACTGATAATGGTTTGAAAGTTTCTCCTTTTTGTTATTGTTCTTAATCCGAAAGATGTATTCAGTGGTTAATTTTTACTTGTTGGGTTTTTGTTTTTGTTTCTCTAGAGGTTTCCTTATCATCTTTGCTTATGTACTGTTGTCATACAAAATTGAATCGGTTTCTTATTAGTCTCTGTGTGTGTTGAACTTCTGTATTGAAGATTCTTCATCGGTACTTGGTATTGCACAATTCTTAGTGTCTAATCACATGGGAAATAAGAAGTATACAAATCTATTTTCATGACAATCAGACGATTTAGAACTACACTTACAACTAGGGTATCTTTGCTGATACTTTTTATACCTCACCGCAGAATTCTTCGCGTTTGTGTGTGTGTGTTAAATTTGAATGGCTAAAATGACATGGAAAAGCTTTTGTGATTTCGATACTTTGATGGACTATTTGTTTGTAAGTAAGGTACATGATTTTGAAGGAAATCTTAAGGAAAACAGAGTAAGCAGTAGTAGAGCAACGATTATCCAGGCAAGCGGCTTTCATTTTATTAAATATAATGGTAGGGCTTGTTTTAGGTCTTAAAGGCAATATTACTTATTGAACCTATTTTTGCTGCTGTAGAAGTGGCTCCCTCCTTCGTTCGTTGCAAATTCTTGCTGATTTTTTTCTTAAAGAAAAAACTGTGAGGGTAACAAAGAGAGAAAAGTCCTTTTTGTTGTTGCTATTTGTAATCAGAATTTGTTCAACATGATTCTATATGTGATTCTGGACAGGTATGAAAACCTGCCAATCTATGTTCATATCTATGCAACAGAAGAAAAAACCTGGGGACATAGCCCATTTGTGGGCGCATTTGGTTGGAAAGAAACCGCAGAACTTTCGAGGGCTGCAATGAAGACTGCAGTGTCATTTGGGATAGAGTTAAATATTGGACAACCCTTTGGGCTTAACAGTCATAGGGATTTCAAAAGTTTGCTTTTTTCCGATCCAACCAGGGACAGGGATTGTATTCTATAGTTTTCTCTAGATCGCTTTGTTATTGTTTTTGGAGGAAATCTCTTCCTCTGTTTTGTTGGTGCAGTGTTTCCCATTAATATAATTTCTGTTACTTTTTCCAAAAAAAAAAAAATGTTCGTATAGTGGGTTAAGATTCGGGTGAAATAGATTTTTGCATATTAGGATTAACGGAGGAAAGGGAATAAGTTCAATTTATTTCTAGTAGACTCCTTGTCCCGTGATGTACACCTAATCATCCTTATTAAGAAAATTCTCTTTTTTTTTTTTTCACCAATGCTGGCAAGCAATCCTTATGCTGTAGCTACTGCAGGAGCGTCCTTCCATTTTCTTTTCCCTCCCCAGCTGTCTGGTATCGTAAGTAAAGGCTGTGCAATTACTGTTCCATCATCTGGATCCAAATCAATCTTGTGATCAGGCTACCAAGTGTGCCCCACACGTACAAAAGATTCCACCATAGGCAAGCCAGACATTGTACCATGACCAGACATGACAATGTGCTTCGACTTTCTTCCTTTTCAACTTTTAATCCTTTCCTTTGCTTCATTCTTAATGATCCTGCATCTTATCCTACAGATTCATAAATTCTTGTTTCCTCGTTCTTAATGATGGTGAAAGTGATGTCAGAGTCTGGAGCTGGCTATATATTATCATGTTTAGTTGGGATTGAAAGAGTCACCAGCGTGCCTTGTACATTTTCGTTGGAGATTATCCTACAGTATTGCTTGATCAGTAACAATTTTTTTTTTTGTTTTTTAATCTTTCCTTCCTGTCAATGTCATTCATTTATTGGTCCATGGATGCCTACTGGCCCCAGTCTTGACATCATTGGCTTGTGCCTAATGCTCTAGCATTTGGTTCTACCTTTTCAAATCTCTCTTCATATTTGTTTTGTTTATTTGCCTTTTAGGTTTTGAAGAGGGCCTCATATAACTAAGGGTAATGGAATATGTTCTTTTAGACAAAGGGTTGGCTTGGGCTACGTTGATTTTATCTTTTATCAAGTAGAAATGTGATGTTGTTATGGGGTTTTGTTGAGATGAATTAATTCTACTCTATCTACAAGCTTACAACGGATTCAAAATATATTCTGTTGTAACTTTTGCAGTATCATCCTGATGTTAGCAAGGATTCCCAGGCTTCAGAGGTGTTCAAGAGCATACGTCGCGCATATGAAGTGAGTACCTCTCATTATCAGCTTTAATTTGCGAAATTACTCACAACTGCTCTCATATTGTTGAACCCGTTTCATTCTCCTTTGAAGTCTGGACTCCACCTTTGTTTTCGGGTCTTTCTCCTCTTTGTTAGGGGAAAAATTAGACACTCTTCTTAAATTACATGGCAAATTTCTGAGGCTTGACGACCTGAATGATTTATCTGAATTCCCTGGAACCAAAAAGGAGTTGGTCCTTTCCAAGCTTTGCATTAAAAGGAAAAAGCCAGGCTATGCTAGTCTTCTTTTCACCCCTCGCTATTTACGAACTTATTCATCATCCAGTTATTGTTGAACTTTTCTTAACGTTTTCCAGTTTTATTTGCTTTGTTTTGCTCAGGATACCAAAAAAACGATAAAATTAGCTTTCTTCATCTTGTAAACAGGTATTATCTGATGAAGCAACAAGAACTCAGTATGACCGGGCACTTAAATTTAGAGAAGATACCAGTAGGCAATATAGAAAACAAAGGAATGACAACCCTGAATTTGACAGCGGGCCAAGGATCTATAGGTGGGACGAACTTAGACGGAGAATGCAACGCGATGAATATTGGGAATATAATAACTTGAAAGAGGAAAGTTCTTCCTTCACCGATACAAACGGAGCATCTCAAGAAGGAAATGAAGTACATGAACGGGAATCTTTCATTGAAGTCCTGAGATCGGCTTTCGTCTCTTTGTTTCTCGTGCGGACTTTTGGGTCCCGACTCTCTCTTACCTTTAGTACCTTGATGGCCTTGTTTGATAGGAAGCTGGATGCTGGATACAAAATGGGTTATGTCATTGCTTGGATTCTGGGTGGACGAGCTGGTATTTTACTTACTTTGTGCCTCTCTTTCGCGAGTTGGGCTTGTGGAAAAATGAGCAGCAGCATAGTTGCTCTGGTTGTGGTAGCAATGTGGGTTGGTGCGAATCTTGCAAGGTTTGCACCACTTCCACAGGGTGCTCTTCTAACTCTCCTGTACATGTCTATTAAACTTCAAGTCGATTTAAGCTAAGCCATCGTTGTTTCTATCTCTTCCAATGACAGCAATATCTTGCTCCACTTTATTTATAATCCATGTACATATTTTCTTCTTCTCTTCCTTTCTTTATTAATACCAGAAAAAAAGCTTTTAAGGTGTGAAAGCTGGTTTATTGAAGAAAGTGGTGAAAAGATTGACCTAAAATTCAAACAAACGAGGATCATCAATGCAACCTCCTGTAAGACTTAAGAACGGTGTCAATATAGCCTTCCTCGTGATAAATTGATTCCGGTCATTCGAAAACCTCGCTCTCACTAGTTCACCTACCCTCTTGTCTACTCCATTACTTCCACCATTGCATGTTTCTTCTGGTTCTAGGATTCCATTTTTGCAGAAAGAGGAGAAGGCAAAAGAGGGTTCTTGACACTGCTCCGATAAGAGAAATTGTTGACCTTATGCAGTCTTCTTTATTAGCTGTAGAGAGTGCTTGTTACAATGTATTACTCCATTAGGTTCATTACCGAACGAGTTTTCCCAAATTCTGTTGTGGTTTTCTGATTAATGAACTTGCAAAATTATTAAAAAAAAAAAAATCATGCACAAAATTTGGATTTTTAGAAAACACGTGAAGGTAAATTTTGGTACGAGCACAAAATACAAAAGTGTGCATGTCATGCCCTCAAATCCGAGAGGTGACATGACAGATTTATTAAATTAAATAAATTCAATTTTGAAATAATCGCCATCATAAAAGATATTGAGAAGTGATTGTGAAACCGTTAAATATACGGAAACGAACAAATTAAAAAGAAAAACATTAAATAAACAAACCTCATTGGGTCCCACCGAACCCACTTTAGTGTGCGCATATAGTACTAGCAATATTAAATACATAACCACAGTCCAAGTAAATATAAATGAATTAAAACATTACATGTCTTGTTATAAATACCCTAGAAGATAATATTCTAGTCCTGTAATTTCCTTCCTGGTTTTTCAGTCTCCCTAAGCTGAACTCCACCTAGTGGGGGGGAAAGTTTCAAAACAAGAAAATATGAGCGAAGGCTCAGTAGGACTAAATCTAAAAGAACATTTAGTTCAAACACATGTACTTCATATTTGATCAAAAGCTATAACATGAAGCAAATAAATAAACATATAATAAATTAGAACTCATTAAATTTATTCATACCGAATTAATCCCGTACTTATTCATAGACAGTCTCATTATTATGTTATAGGCAAAGCCATATGAATCACCACCGAAGTGGCCCAGTTGGGTTTCAGGACCTGCCCCCAAGGTCGCACTTCCCATGACCCGATCTCTGTTTGTGACATCATGCTATATTTTATCATTCCGGACAGTACCAGCCGACGCGTTCGGTGTCATCATATTATCATGTTTCATTTTACCGAATGTTCTCATTACATTCATTATTATCATCCATTATTTAGCCAATAATGAAAATAAGTAATAACCTTCATTTCTTGAAAAACCTTAAAAGGCTTTATGGTCGAACCCCTTTTTAAAACGTGGCTATCAAAGAGAAGGGATAGAAGTCTTACCTTGATATCCGTACCAATGTCCAACACCACAGTCCCGATCCGCTATATGTTAGCTCCACGAAACCACAAACAACCTTAAATAGAAACTAAGTTTATCAATTCCTAGCTTAAGGTATTCTACATCCCTAAGCTACCTCATGGTGTTTTAGTATGCTTTTAGTACTCACAAAACCATTTTTATGAGGTCAAAATCTGGATCTAGGCTTTAAACAGTGAAAACGGGCGAAAAAGGTTATTTTTCACAAGGCTCAGTCGGCCTGCCAGAACCCCTAGTCCTACCTGCCGAACTCCACAGTTCGGCTCGCCGACCAACCAGGACCGGCCTGCCGAACTTTCCCAGGTTCGGCCTGCCGTCCTGATGAATTCAGCTTGCCGAACCTATGAATCAGGCCTGCCGAACTTGAAAAACATAGGAGGTCCGAGGCTTCGATTCTCGGCCTCCCCAAGCCCAAAATCATATCAAAACCTGTTTTTCCAAGTCCCAGAGCATATATAATGATCATAGATGATAAACAAACATAGTATGACACATTTAAACACATTCAAACAAGATTTTCGTAGGAATTTTCATGAAAATCCAAAAATGGGGAAAAAGGAAAAAACTTGATTTAATCCAAATCTCACGAAATCAAGCCTAGATTTTGAATGATTTCAGTCCTACCAACTTCGATTAGAGATTTCCTAAGCTCAAGAAACTCAAATCACAACATTTGAAAGAGATTGAAAGATTTGGGACAAAATTTAAAAGTTTGAAATTTAAGGAAACAAACCTCAAATCAAAGCTCAAAAATCACGTTTGTGGAGTCCAAATCGTGTTCCTCACCTCCCAATCCAGTTGAGAATCAAGCCTCAAACTCAAAATTTTGAAATCAAAGAGAGGGAGAGGAGAGAGAGCAACGTGAGAGAGGAAGAGGAGAGAGAGAGTGAACATGAGGGAGAGTGAGAGTGAGAGAGAAATAAATAGAAAAGTGAGAGAAGCAAAACCGTGTTCCCAGCACAAGGTTTTTTGCAGTTGAGACACATTGGGCATTTGACAAATTGTTTTGTTTCAAAATTAAAAATAACACATAGAAATAATTAAAGTGAAATAAATTTAAAATATTACAAAATACTTAAATTAAGTTCAAGTTTACATTAAAGCATACTAATCCACCATCTAAACGCCAATTACCCCTAATTAAATCTTCCGGGTGTTACAGTGCACATCCAAAGGTTTCTAAGATTTTATTAGATTTGTTAATAAATCAAAAACTATTTTTACTGCCTCTCCAAAAACAAATTTTAATTTAATTATATATTCAGATTAAAACTTAAATACATATCCGAACGTCAATTCGAAAAACAATTTATATATTTAACTTAAATCCTAATTCAAACCACTTAACTCAAATCAAATTACTAATTCAAATTTATTTACCAAACGGACCCTAAAACTCTCATAAAATAGAGACTGTCCACCTAACAAGGCAAAAAAAATTTTCATAAAGCATGACTGACAAGTGTTTCGTATCACAAGTTAATTGTTTGGCTCATCATTTTTTGGGAAGTCTTGAGTTTGTTTGTTTCAGTAGTTCAATGAGTTTGAACATAAGTTTTGAGCTAAGCAGCCGATTGGTTTGAAAAAGTAAAGCCTAATCTTAAACCTTGAAAAGACAAGTTATGCTAAAAAATGGGATGAATTTAACGTCTACCCTGCTTAAGTTCAAGGTTTTTTGAACTCATTTCTTGGATTCATCTTGAACTTACTTTACTCACTACACCCAATATTATATTTTTTTCAATATATATCCGAACACAATTTTAGGGTTTATTTCATTTTCAAATCCAAACAAACTCAATCTAAATGTTAGTCAGTAATGCAAATTGAAACCACACCTTTCAAATGTTCGATTTCAAACTAAAGAATTTCAAACCACCACATTTCGAAGCAACAAAGCAAACGGACACAAATAGAGGCTAATAAGATGATTTTTTGCTTGGTTTATGTTAAGCATCTTCCCTCATCTCAAGTGCATGGTGGACAATTTTAACTATCAATCTTGTTGAGAAACAAGGGGAAGAAGCAACACTTATTCACATTGTTGTCTGCTTTGCATTGAAAAATGAATTTCCCAAATCTGCAAAATTTCTGTAAAATAAAGACATGGTGGCCTCAACAATAGAAGAAAACGATACAAATCAGTATCAATCAGATAATTTCCCTTTTTTAAATAGAAAGAACTATGTTACCACAAAAAAAAAAAAAAACAGACTTCAGTATTTCTGTGCTAAAACTGTTGATTTACAAGCAAAAAGAATCATTCTTTTCTTTCTTTTATTTTTTAATTTCAAATGTCACAAGTTTCAAGAGATTTTCACTCTGTCTTCTTCTCTGTTCTTCATCCCCTTGAGATTCCTCCACAAGTATCTCCCACTGGCCATGTCAACAAAAACCCAGAAACTGTTCTGCACTATCTGAATTCAGAATTACCGGTAAACGGTCACGAGATATATAAAGAAAAAACAAACAAAAAAAAATTGAAAGCCACAAATTTTTCCAAGATATTTTGCAGAAGGAGAAAAGAGCTTAATTTATCAATGGATTAATGGAAACGAGAGAAATTAAAGCCTACCCTTTTGAGATCGGATTCTTGTTCTTCTTTGGGTGATATCTTTTCATCTGTGGAATCCTCATAAATTTCAGGAGAAGGAGAACGAGCTGTTTTCCATGCAACATATCCAGCTACAACTGCCGAAAAAAACACCAAGATGAATCTCATGGGACACATTTTTATTTTTTTGTTGGTTTGGAATTATATCAGAGGGCTTGAATGAATGTATCTTCTAACAAACAGAAAACGTTGGTTTTTTTTTTTTTTTTTATTGTCTCCTTTTTTTGTGAGATAAGTTTTGGACAAAGACAGCCAAACAAAGCACACCCTTTTGTTGTCTATGGTCAATATGTACGTATATATGTAAAACGCGTACCAGTTGTATAGAAGATTCATACTTTCATTTCTCTTATGACTTGGTATTTCCCGCGTTTACAATGTCAAAGGTGGCTTCACCTACTGCTTGTGTGATTCCTAGCTGTCGTATACACAGTTGCAACTAACAAAGTGTGAGTAAAAATGGATTTTTTTGAAAGGAAACTGGCATATGAGTGTTGATTTTGCAGGGACTGAGTACTCGGTTTTCATTATATCATTGAGATTTAAAGACTTAACTTGATCTAGAAAACTAAAATTTAATAATCAATTTTCATTAAAAAGCATGAAATTAAAGAAAACTAAAATTATAATATTTACAATAAACTTAAGGAAGGCTCAAGAATAAGAAACCAATAATAAAAGAAACTAGAAGAACTACTTTACCTAGCCTTCAGTATGTCTCTTTATTTGCCTAGATTATTGCGCAATAATTTACCCAATTTATTAACCAAGAATTCTAATATATCCCAACTCTCCTCTCCTAAGTATGCAATTGAGAAATGCCCAAAATAACCAATTCTAAAATCCCTATCTAGAACCATGTATTAAGGACTCATTAAAGTCAAATTCTATGAAATAGTTACAAAAAGATTAATAGGTCTCCAAACTTTATATTCTCTGGGCTGTGTTTTCCAAAATTGACATTTAAAATTCTCCTCTTCTAAGTAGCAATTCTAAATATTAAATCAACTTATTAGTCTTCAGTCAACTAGAAGCATTAAGAACAAACAAACACAAATAAATAGAGAGAATTTTATAGCAATTATCATAGGCAAATTATCCAAAACATGAATCCAACTAAGCTACATAGCCCTCTAGACAAACAATTTAGCTCATCATGATCTCAATTAAATCCAAAATCAAAGACATAAACATCAAAACAAAACCTATAATAATTCTCAAAGAAAATCTAAAGAAGGAAGAGAAGAAGGAATAAACTAGCTATTCAAAACTCCAAGAAATGTTCCAGTTCTTCTTCCTTTCTTGAATTTCTCAAAAAATTGTTGTCGATCCTCAATTTAAAGTTCTGGTTTAAGACATTAATCTTTACTCTTTATATCTTCTTCAAGGAAGCTTTGAGTTCTCCTCCTCAAAACACTAAAATCAGGCATTTCTTGGAGCTGAAGTAGCTTGGCACTAGGGGGTGCCTCTCCTGAATAGCATCCGAGGCGAAGCTCAGACACACGAGGTCGAGGGAAAGCCTATGGTGTTGGGGCGCACACCTACCAAAGGTTGCCCTAACTTCCTTCTCTCGCTGAAGCACGGACGAAACTCTGTTGGGGCACCACAACGTTGCTTCCTCTACAACAAAATAAAGCTTCCAAGCCTTTAATTGACTCCAGCATTACTCATTCCAATTAGATCTAATAAAACATTAAAAAAAAAACCATAGGAAGCTAAATATGTCTCAAAAATTTTACCTATTCGTCAAGCAAAAAGAAAGAAAAATGAACAAAGGATAGAAATAAAAAGAATCGATGATTCAAAAGTGACTGCAAAATGAAAAGTGTTTCATTTTGGTAAACTTACGCCTTAAAAATATCAAAGTTTTATGGCTCTAGGAATACTTCAAACACAATGCATGTTTCGAATTTCATTTCAAGTGCTAGACTCCCCCACTCTTAATCCTTTAAGTGTGTATATGTACAACCCCTTCTACTTGTCCTTTTAGAACTCAGATGATTTTATGCATGTAGGTAATTTATAATTGATCTCTAGATAAAGCATTTTATGAACTCCATGGGCTTACTTTTCAGACCATTCTCCACTAACATATAGTAATACACCATTAAAGATCATTAGGAATTTCTCAAGCTCGTAATGTATGACTAGGGTAAGGGTGGGATATAAGATCACATTATGGCTCAATACACCCTAGGTATGTCACATATTTTAGAACCTTTGTGGAACTAACTTGTACAATCTAAATTCAACTTCAATTTCTACTTCTTTCCAAAACCACAAATTTTATTCTCTCTCTCTCTCTCTTTTGGGTTTATACATGGAAACTCTACACCACATATTTTCCGGTACTATAATTTTTAGGTGAAGCACTCCCTGAAATGTTACCTTTATTTACTTATTTCTTCCTTTTTTTTTTTTTTTTTTTAAGACAAGTGAAAAAGCCTCAATTTAGTTTTCTTCAGATAAACACCTTACACCTTTTCTAAAGCATAACTCATGAATTTGTCTTCTAATGACTTATATGCTTGCGAGTGTGTGTTAGAATGTTGGAAAATTCTTTCGAGGTTTGTCTATACTTGCGTAGGTGTCCAAGAAAAAAGTTATAAAATATAAGGCTTAACTGGGGTGAACTAGGGAGACATTCATACAAGGTCAACTAGAAAGGCCCAAACGTTTCAAACTGGCCTAAATCATGCCCCTAGTGATTTCTGGCCTCAGATTTTGCCTTGAATGATATTCAAGTAAGTTCTAGAGTTCTTGAAATCTCATATGGCTACCTATATTGCATAAAGCTTCTCTGAGTGTGCAATTGGTTAAGTGTACAAGGCTATTGTAATCAAGTACGTGAAGTATTAAAAACAAGGCAAACCAACACAAGAACCAAGACCCAAACAGCACTATGCTTATCATATTCAAAGAGCTATACCAAATTCATTTGTTACCCATCATTGGTCTTAGTTTACCCACAAAACATAACTCACTATTTATAAAAACATTTTTTTGTTTCTTTTCAATTTCTTTTCTTTTATCCATTTAAAAAATAAAAGGACTAACAAAATTAAACAAAACAAAAGGTGCAAAATTAAATAGACACAACAAAGCAAAGTAAATCATCAATCAAAACAAACAGAGCTTCAAATATTAGAAAAGAAAATCCCTCGCCCAAACATGAATTGAATAAATCCACAATGTTACAAGAGAAGCAACGTAAGATAAGGGATAGGAAAACTTCTTTGAGAGGCGAGACAGTGAGTCATTGCCTAGTTGTCTCCTTCTTCTTCTTCTTCTTCCATTTGGTATCATCCTTCCCCTGCTTCTTCTTCTTCTTGCTGCGGGCGTTGCCACGGGTAATGCAGGTTCAAGAGGGGGGCGGGGCAAATTAGCATCCTTGAGAAGTTGTCCAGGAGGTTGTTGGGTAGATGCTGCATTAATATTGGAACATTTGTTCCAAGAAATTGAAATTAGCAGCCTCATATGATAGGTTGTCCACTTGCCATCTCCCAATGAGCACAAACCATCTCATTTGTTTGCTGTTGAGAGGCCTCAACGAGGTCCATCTGATCTTCTATCTTCGGCTTCTATATGATGATCGGTCCATCAAAGATTTTACGGAAGATGGCCCGTCCTTGGACTTCTTCCCTTTGAGATACGTGAGGTGAATAATCCCATTGGAGTCAAGTGGCCAAGTTGGTGGTAAAATCTCTTCCCCATTGCCCGGTTGGACACCAACATGGCAGCAAAAGCTGGTGATTAAAGATGGGAAATAAATGCTTAAACTTTTAATTTTTGCTGAGTGCATGATCAATTAACTAATGACACTTGTTATGTCGATGGGAAGGCCCTTGTGAATTGCAGAAAAAAGAAAGGCTAGTTCCGAATTCACTTTGGTGAAGTGAGTTGTCAGGTGGAGCTTCCCGGCAACAAAATGGAACCATACTTTCATGTCATCATTCAAGGTGTTGTAGGAAAAATGTGCCCTACGCTCGTTGTTCATCCACCATTGTGCCTCGCGTTTGTATGACCAATGGATCTGGTACTGGATAATTGATTCATTGGTTGGGCAAGCTTTGATGCCCCTACTCCCAACATGTTGCTGGTTGAGATCGTAGAACTATCGCTCGAGAAGTCTAGAGAACCTCATCATAATCCGGGTTTTTGGCATAGGTGCTATACTCATTATCATTTTCCCATGTTAAGATGCTATAGTAATCCCTAATTTTTTTTTTTTCACTGAATTCACTATATACCCCGAACCTTGGTGCAGCATTGGTCATGCTCAAAAGAATTAGCATAAAATTTTTGCACAATAGGGATCATTGTAGCTTTCGGAGATTGAAAAAACCTCTACAATTTTTGAGCCTTGTTAACTTCAACAAATTGTTGAAGGCAAGTGGTCTTGTCACGCCCCGGAGTACGGGAGGTGACGTGGCGGAATATTTAGATTAATTAAAAGAGGATTTAATTAAAAACCGAGAGTTTGAGAATCCAATTAAGTAAGAAATTAAGAAGATTTTCCACCACATTTGATAAACGAATTTAAAATCATTAAACAAATAACAATAATTGAATAAAAACCGCGAATATGGGTTCCACAACCCACAACTTGTGCACACACATGGTTCTGACAATATCATAAATACAATTACAGTCCAAGTACAAATAAAGTTAAGTCTTACATGCCTTGATTAATAAATACAGAATGTAAATAAATTCTCCTATTGCTCCTGAGTTCGGTCCGAAGAATCTTCTCCAAACCTAAATGGGAAACCACCTAGAAGGGGGGGGGGGGGAATTTAAAACAGATAAAACGTGAGCGAAAGGCTCAGTAGGACTAAGTTTTTATAAAATAATTTAATGCAAAGAAACATAACATTATCAGGAGTTATACAGAAAGGGAACTTGAATAAATAAATAAATAAATTGAGTAGAACCGTTCTGACACAGAACAGTCTACTCGTCAAATCAAAACACCAGTTTACTTTTACCTAGGCAAACCATGATATCACCACCGTAGTGGCCCAGCTGGGTTTCGGGACCTGCCCCCAAGGTCGATCACGACCCGATCTCTGATATGGCATCATGCCCATGTGTTTATTATCATTATCATTCAAAACCCAATTACCGAGTGTTGTCAATTACATTCATTATGAAATTCATTTCATGTCACGGTATATAAAAATATAACCGATAAAACCATTTTCAAACAACCGTTGAAAACATTTTGATAGAAATCCTTTTCAAAGCCAAATCATTTCGAAACCAGGCTACCAAAGAAATAGGATAGAAGTCCTACCTCAGTACTCGTGCCGGTACCCCACACCGTAATCCCGATCCGCTATACGTTAGCTCCACGGAACCACGAACAATCCTAGATACAAACTAAGTCGATCAATATCTAGTTCGAGACATTCTATGTTACTAAATCATTTCATGATGTCCTAGTGTGCCATTTGTATCATTAAAATCATCCTATAAGGTTGGGATTTAAATCAGGGTTCAAAACAGTGAAATCGGGTAAAAATCACAAAATTTTCCATGCCTCGGTCGGCCTGCCGGACGCCCTGCTTCGGCCTACCGAACTGTACAGTTCGGCCTGCCGGAAACAAGGTTCGGCCTGCCGAACATTTCTCCAGATTCGGCCTGCCGGTCGGAAGAACACCGGCCTGTCGATCATCACTCCGGCCTGCCAAACATGAACTTCGGCCTGTCGAACTGGGAAGATCCAGAAATCCCAGCCACGGGTTTCTCGATCCCCAAAATCCAAATCTTGTTTCTAACCTGTTTTTCTCAAATCCCAGGCATGAAAAACAACTATACTTGATAGAAAAACATTCTAAAACATGTTTGGAATCATTTAAACAACATTTAAACTCAAAATCCTCAAAAATCCAAAAATGAGAAAAAGAGGAGAAAAATGAAAATCTGGAATCCAATCCGTTTTTCTTCAATCTAGGTTTAGATTCTAGTTGTTCTAAGCTCATTTAACACAAATCCACGGCTTTCTAAGCTAAAACAAACTTAGATTTCAAAAACACACAAAATTGGAAATTTTGTAAAAAGTTTAGAAATTTCGAATCTAACCTCGAATCGAAGCTTCAATCCGCGTTCTCGGTTGCCGAATCACGTCCCCGAGCTTCCTCCTTGCTGTTCCGAAGCTTGGATTCGAATGGAAATCAAAAATTTTTGAAAGAGATTGAGAGAGAGAGGGAGCTGCCGAGAGGGAGAGGAAAGAGAGAGAGAGCTCGTGAGAGTGAAGAGAGAGAGAGAGAAGAGAGAAATAAATAGAGAAAATCGGTGGGCGGTTTTACTGTGCGAAAACCATGTGCCGCCCACGGTTTTGTAAAACGGAGTATTTTTAACATTTTACAAATTGTTGTGTTTTAAAACTCAAAACATCATTTTAAATCAACAAGAAATCTTTTAAATGTATCCATTTAACAAAACAACCAAAAACTAAAAATCCAACCAAATAATCTAATTAAAGTTAAAACTTTAATTATGGCACACTAATTCATCATTTACATTACATTAATATTAAATAAATTTCGGGACGTTACAGCTCTCCACCCCTTAAAGAAATTTCGTCCTCGAAATTTACAACTCATCTCAAAAACAAAACAAATGCGGATATAACTCCCGCATACTCGACTCTAGTTCCCAAGTGGCTTCATCAACACCGTGATGCTGCCACACGACCTTTACCAATGGTATCTCACGACGACGCAAGCTAATCACTTTCCGGTCGATGATCTGAATCGGCACTTCTTCGTACGTCGTATCCTCTTGAACCTGCACATCGCGAAACGATACTATCTTACCCTGCTCAGGTGGACACTTCCTAAGCATCGACACATGAAACACATCGTGCACATGAGAAAATTCGGGCGGAAGATCAAGCCGATAAGTGACCACACCAACACGCTGAGTGATCTCGAACGGCCCAATATACCTCGGCGCGAGCTTCCCACTCACTCCGAACCGCATAGTTCCCTTACGAGGTGACACCCTCAAGAGAACAAAATCTCCAACCGCGAATTCTAAAGGTCTACGTCTCCTATCTGTGTAGCTCTTCTGCCGACTCTGAGCTGCTCTCAACCGATCCCGAATCACCGTGACTTTCTCGTTGCTGTCACGAATCTCATCCGGCCCAAGAATAACTCTATCTTCCGGCTCGGCCCAACACACAGGTGACCGACATGGTCGCCCATACAACGCCTCAAATGGTGCCATACCGATACTCGCCTGATAACTGTTGTTGTACGCGAACTCCGCCAAATGCAAATATTGCTTCCAATTCCCGCCGAAGTCCAACGCACAAGCACGCAACATATCCTCGAGAACCTGAATAACCCGCTCAGACTGCCCATCAGTCTGAGGATGAAACGCCGTACTGAAGTTCAAATCCGTACCCAAAGCCTCCTGAAAACTCCTCCAGTACTTAGCATTAAACCTGGTATCTCGATCAGAGGTGATGGACAAAGGAACTCCATGCAACCTCACAATGTTCTGCATATACAACTCCCCGAGAATCTTCCTGGAACACGTCGACCTAAACGGAATGAAATGCGCCGATTTCGTCAACCTGTCGACTACAACCCAAACTGCATCATGCCGCTGCTCCGTCCTCGGCAAACCTGTGAGGAAATCCATCGTCACATGCTCCCATTTCCACCCTGGAATAGGAAGCGGCTGAAGCTGACCTGCAGGCTTCTGATGCTCGGCTTTCACCTGAAGACACGTCGAACACTTGGCCACATACTCGCGAACATCTTTCTTCATGCCTCTCCACCAATAGTGCCTCTTCAAATCACGATACATCTTGGTGCTCCCCGGATGAATAGCAAAGTGAGACCTATGAGCTTCATCTAGAACGGCTTTCGTCACCTCGGCGATAACTGGAACTGCAAGACACTCCCGAAAGTACAACGATCCATCTGCATGCACGCTCCATTCCTCGAACTGCTCCCCGTTCTGAATCCGCGACCAAATCCCCTGCAAATGTCGATCCTGCCACTGACCTTGCTTCACCATCCGAACAAGAGCTGGAGTCGCTTCCACATGATACAACAAAACTCGATCACCGTCTTCATGATACTGTAGCCGATACTCACTCACTGTCGCATCCCTGCTTCAGTCCTCAAAAATCAAACAAGCGAGAATCCCTGAAGACCTCCTGCTAAGCGCGTCCGCGACCATATTAGCTTTCCCGGGATGATACTGCAAAGCGAAATCATAATCCTCCATGTACTCCACCCATCTGCGCTGCCTCAGATTGAGATCCCTTTGAGTGAACAAATGCCTCAAACTCTTATGATCGGAGAAGACCTGAAACGATGCTCCATACAAGTAACACCTCCAAATCTTCAGCGCGTAGATCACCGCTGCAAGCTCTAAATCGTGAGTAGGATAATTCCGCTCGTGAGGTCGTAGCTGTCTCGATCCGTACGCAACCACACGCCCATGCTGCATCAACACGCATCCAAGTCCGTGCCCTGAAGCATCAGCATAAACCTCATACGGCTCGTCACTGCTAGGAATAACTAATACTGGAGCTGAAGTCAACCGGTTCTTCAATTCCTGAAAAGCAGACTCACAGTCTTCATCCCACTCAAACCTGACATTTTTCCTGATCAACCTCGTCAACGGAGCTGCAATCTTCGAAAAGTCCTTTACAAATTTCCGGTAATATCCAGCAAGACCTAAGAAGCTGCGAATCTCCGCTACATTCCTTGGTCGTTCCCACTCCAATATAGCTTCAATCTTGGACGGATCCACTGAAATACCATGCTCCCAGATCAACCAGAACTCACACTTTTCCCTCTTAGCATACAACTGGTGCTCCCGCAGAGTCTGAAGCACGATCCGAAGATGCTGCTCATGCTCCTCCCAAGTCTTAGAATACACAAGAATATCATCGATGAACACGATCACAAACTGATCCAGATACGGCCTAAATATCCTGTTCATCAAATCCATAAAAGCTGCTGGAGCATTCGTCAACCCGAAAGACATAACCAGAAACTCGAAGTGCCCATACCGAGTCCTAAAAGCTGTCTTGGGAATATCATCTTCCTTGATCCTGAGCTGATGATAACCTGACCGCAAATCAATCTTCGAGAAGTATCGCGAACCTCCCAACTGATCAAATAGCTCATCAATCCTAGGCAAAGGATACTTGTTCTTCGCCGTAACACGATTCAGCTGCCGATAATCCACACATAACCTGAGAGTCCCATCGTGCTTCTTAGCGAACAAAACTGGTGCTCCCCACGGAGATGTGCTATTCCGAATATATCCTTTATCAGCAAGCTCCTGAAGTTGCCTCCTCAATTCCTTCATTTCTGCCGGCGCCATCCGATAAGGTGCCATAGAAATCGGTGATGTCCCTGGAAACAACTCGATATCGAACTCAATCTCCCGATGCCGTGGTAACCCTGATAACTGGTCAGGGAAAACATCCTCGAACTCACCAACCACCGGAATCGCTACACTGCTACTCGAAACATAGGGCTCGCAATCTAGATTGGCAAGAAAAGCAAAACAATCTAGATTCCTTCGCCCTCCTAGACATGACTTCATGAGACGCTCACTCATTAGCCAATCACCACCACCCTGGTAAGTGATTACCGTCCCCCTATCAGACACTAGGGTCACTTTTCTAAGTTGGCAGTCCACAACTGCACTATACCTGGACAACCAGTCCATCCCTAAAATCACATCATAGGAACTCATGGGGAGTATAATCAAATCACTTTTCAAAATCTCATCCCCAATCTTTATTTTACAAGATTTACACATACAACTCACACACACCCGCCCCAAAGGAGAAGTTATAACTAGGGGTTCCTTAAACTCTTCTACTTCTAATCCCAAGGCATGTACAAAAGAACTCGAAATGAGAGAATGAGAGGCACCGGTATCAAATAAAACGCGAGCTAGAGATCTAGAAACCAAAACCATACCATCGACAACCGCGTTACCAATCTGAGAATCTGACCCTCCAGATGCCATTGCATGAACCTGCACTGGCGCCTTCCCTTTTCCTCTACCGACATTGCTGGGTCCTGCATTACTCGGCCGATACTGCTGAGATGGAGATGACTGCACACTACCTGTACTCGGCGCTCTATACTGAGGAACACTGCGCTGAAAATACTGCGGCTGCTGTCCCCGTGCCGGATATGAGAATTGCTGAGGAGAAAACTGCGGATACTGCAACTGCGGGTACTGCGGAGGCGGAGGTAGGGTCTGAGGCTGAGGCTGAGACTGACGACTGGCATCCTCCCCGGTCTGAGATCCAAGACGAGCACTCCTGATCGGGCAATTCCTCTTGATGTGTCCGGGCTGCTGACAGAAATGACAATGAAAGCTGTAGGGGTTGCTGCGCCCGCTGCCAGACGAACTGCTACTGCCACTGGTCGCACCGCCTTGCTTGCCTTTCCCCGGAGCTGGACGACTACTGGTGCTCTTTCTGCCACTCCTCTGCGGTCCTCCTGAAGCCTTGGCTCGGTCCTCACAATTCTGCACGTAATCATTCTCCACGGAGATCGCCGACGACACAAGCTCTCCGAAACCCCTAAGCCGTAGAGCAACCAACTGCCGCCGAATAGGAGCCTTGAGTCCTTCCTGAAACTTGATGCATTTCTCACGCTCCGATGCCACAGCTGATGGAGCAAACCTAGCCAACTCGCTAAACTTTGCCTCGTACTCCCGAACTGACATATCACCCTGCTGCAATCTATAAAACTCAGCTGCCTTCTGATCTCGATATCCCTGCGGAAAATACCGATCATAGAACAGATCCTCAAACTTGTCCCAACTGATATCGCCACCGCGCTCCAGACGCTTAGTTTGTTTCCACCAGGTGTTAGCGCCACCCTCGAGCTTATACGCCGCAAACTCCACACGATACTCCTCAGGCACACCAAGGGTATCAAGATGCTTCAAGATCGAATCCAACCAATACTCTGCTAGCTGCGGATCCCCATTGCCATCAAAAGTCGGAATAGACGCCCGCCGAAATTCCTTAAAGAAAGCATGCCGACTACCAACACTGGAGTCTTCCGGTCTAGTCCTGGCTGCCATCTGCCGGAAAGCCGCAATCATAGACCTCATCAGGCCCTCATCATTTCCGAACTCGGCGTCAGCTGTCGAACGACGTCTAGGTGCCATTCTCTCACTTCTGAAAACAAAATTTGGACTGTCAGAGGTATTTCATTGTCAAACCTATGTGTGCACAATTCCCAAGGTTCATAACCTTGAGCTCTGATACCATTCTGTCACGCCCCGGAGTACGGGAGGTGACGTGGTGGAATATTTAGATTAATTAAAAGAGGATTTAATTAAAAACCGAGAGTTTGAGAATCCAATTAAGTAAGAAATTAAGAAGATTTTCCACCACATTTGATAAACGAATTTAAAATCATTAAACAAATAACAACAATTGAATAAAAACCGCGAATATGGGTTCCACAACCCACAACTTGTGCACACACATGGTTCTGACAATATCATAAATACAATTACAGTCCAAGTACAAATAAAGTTAAGTCTTACATGCCTTGATTAATAAATACAGAATGTAAATAAATTCTCCTATTGCTCCTGAGTTCGGTCCGAAGAATCTTCTCCAAACCTAAATGGGAAACCACCTAGAAGGGGGGGGGGAATTTAAAACAGATAAAACGTGAGCGAAAGGCTCAGTAGGACTAAGTTTTTATAAAATAATTTAATGCAAAGAAACATAACATTATCAGGAGTTATACAGAAAGGGAACTTGAATAAATAAATAAATAAATTGAGTAGAACCGTTCTGACACAGAACAGTCTACTCGTCAAATCAAAACACCAGTTTACTTTTACCTAGGCAAACCATGATATCACCACCGTAGTGGCCCAGCTGGGTTTCGGGACCTGCCCCCAAGGTCGATCACGACCCGATCTCTGATATGGCATCATGCCCATGTGTTTATTATCATTATCATTCAAAACCCAATTACCGAGTGTTGTCAATTACATTCATTATGAAATTCATTTCATGTCACGGTATATAAAAATATAACCGATAAAACCATTTTCAAACAACCGTTGAAAACATTTTGATAGAAATCCTTTTCAAAGCCAAATCATTTCGAAACCAGGCTACCAAAGAAATAGGATAGAAGTCCTACCTCAGTACTCGTGCCGGTACCCCACACCGTAATCCCGATCCGCTATACGTTAGCTCCACGGAACCACGAACAATCCTAGATACAAACTAAGTCGATCAATATCTAGTTCGAGACATTCTATGTTACTAAATCATTTCATGATGTCCTAGTGTGCCATTTGTATCATTAAAATCATCCTATAAGGTTGGGATTTAAATCAGGGTTCAAAACAGTGAAATCGGGTAAAAATCACAAAATTTTCCATGCCTCGGTCGGCCTGCCGGACGCCCTGCTTCGGCCTGCCGAACTGTACAGTTCGGCCTGCCGGAAACAAGGTTCGGCCTGCCGAACATTTCTCCAGATTCGGCCTGCCGGTCGGAAGAACACCGGCCTGCCGATCATCACTCCGGCCTGCCGAACATGAACTTCGGCCTGCCGAACTGGGAAGATCCAGAAATCCCAGCCACGGGTTTCTCGATCCCCAAAATCCAAATCTTGTTTCTAACCTGTTTTTCTCAAATCCCAGGCATGAAAAACAACTATACTTGATAGAAAAACATTCTAAAACATGTTTGGAATCATTTAAACAACATTTAAACTCAAAATCCTCAAAAATCCAAAAATGAGAAAAAGAGGAGAAAAATGAAAATCTGGAATCCAATCCGTTTTTCTTCAATCTAGGTTTAGATTCTAGTTGTTCTAAGCTCATTTAACACAAATCCACGGATTTCTAAGCTAAAACAAACTTAGATTTCAAAAACACACAAAATTGGAAATTTTGTAAAAAGTTTAGAAATTTCGAATCTAACCTCGAATCGAAGCTTCAATCCGCGTTCTCGGTTGCCGAATCACATCCCCGAGCTTCCTCCTTGCTGTTCCGAAGCTTGGATTCGAATGGAAATCAAAAATTTTTGAAAGAGATTGAGAGAGAGAGGGAGCTGCCGAGAGGGAGAGGAAAGAGAGAGAGAGCTCGTGAGAGTGAAGAGAGAGAGAGAGAAGAGAGAAATAAATAGAGAAAATCGGTGGGCGGTTTTACTGTGCGAAAACCATGTGCCGCCCACGGTTTTGTAAAATGGAGTATTTTTAACATTTTACAAATTGTTGTGTTTTAAAACTCAAAACATCATTTTAAATCAACAAGAAATCTTTTAAATGTATCCATTTAACAAAACAACCAAAAACTAAAAATCCAACCAAATAATCTAATTAAAGTTAAAACTTTAATTATGGCACACTAATTCATCATTTACATTACATTAATATTAAATAAATTTCGGGACGTTACAGCTCTCCGTATCTAAATCAATATCACGCTCTAGGATCAAAACCCTCTCCATAATTGATCGTCTGAAATAAGAAGCGACCTCCGCAAATGCAAATACATTGGCATTGAAACTTGGGGCAGACGAGGATGCACGAGAATGTTTGATTGCCCTTTTGTGTGAGAATACACAAGTTCCCTCCGAGCTTCACTCAGACACCCAATGCAATCCCGACAAAACAATCCCAATAATAAGGAATATCCATACCAAATACCTCCAAGTAGATGCCCCACTAGCAAATCTCTCATCCACAAGACTTTTATCAAACACTTAGTATGTAACAAATATAAGTACACAAAAATGCTCACCACAAATCCACAATGTCCCACTATAATTTCCAAAAGCACAAGTCAATCCCAATCCAAACGTTAATCCACAATTCTCAATCCAATAACATCAAAGACATTCTCAATCTTCATCTCAATCCAACCACAATCCGTAATTCCTAGTCTCCAGAAATTCTCTACAACTAAGACCAAAGAATAAAGAGAGTGCTTTTAAATTTCACTTGAGGTAATGGTGATGAAAATTCCACAAGAATGCACTTCCAACAAGGATGGTGAGGAGAAGTAACCTTGGGTCTACTTGAAGGAAGAAGTGACGGAGATGAAAGGATTGTGGTTAATTTCTAGAGTGGATCGGAGAGTGTTGAATGAGAGATTGAAGTTTGTACATGTTAAAAAAATTGATTTGGTGGCCCATTGGAATTTTAAAATTTTCTTTATAAAAATCACCTAGAATCTACATAGGTTGCTTTAAACTATAAATATAATTTTAACGAAACGCATATGTCAAAAGTCGAAAACAACACTTCTAACTGATTGAATAAAATCTCAACCTTCATATCTTTAATGGTATGTCTCTTTCTTCAAGCTGTTGTGTATGTGAGCAAAACTCAATAGATCTCCATCATAGCTTCTCTTCTTCCAACTACTATAGTGCTTAAGGAACTAGGATCACTAAAAAAGAAATGATCAAAGTTTTAATCTCTAAAATTTTTGCTATAGCAGCATAAGAAAAAATGAGGACTTAAGGCCTTTATTTATAAAATAGGTTTTGAGGAGTTAAAAGTCTATCAAGATTGGGAGATAATTTTCTCTCTCATTTACTAGTGTTACATGCCACCCAAGGAAGAATATCCCCTGAATGTACACGCCTATATCAAGTAAAGGGAGATTCAAAATCTTAGTTAAGCGCAATGTAGAGTTCTATAATTATTTGCATCAAACATGATAATTCAAACTCAAATAATTCCATTTAAATTAGAATTTCACACTTTAAATAATTTTCTAATTTAAATAATTATGAACAATTATCTTTTATTTAAATTTAAATATAATTAGGATTTAAATTAATTAATCAAATACAAATAATTAACTATTCAGAATCCTAATAATTAATTTGAATAAATTTTTTTGAAATCAATTAAACAATTCATTGTAAAAAAAATGATAATGGCACCAACAATCCAGTTGGATTGTGCCTTGCACCACATAGTCCAACTGGGCTGTGTGCGTGACCACAAAATCTAAGAACCTATTTAGCGTATCATCATGTGCTACCTTGGTAAACCGTCTCTACACAGCTTGTCAAAGAATTAGTGAGCTAGCATTATCCTCGATGAATATATATTTATCAAGATCCAATAATAATAGATGAAGTAATCCCGTTTATTCGTTTAATTATTAACTTTGGTGTCACACTACTGTATATTCAAAGTTGCACTCTTGATAATATACCATGTTATGAGACTTCAAATCTTAGCATTGTTCATGTCTTACATATGTGTATCCTGGTAGATTATCTATAATCCGATGAAGGACTTAGTTTTGTTTTACCTTTTAATTATTTTATTTTAAATTTCTATTATTTCGCTTATTTGAAAAATTCCATTTGTAACGAATATATATGGAAAATATATGGTTGCCAAATGTATCCAGTGACCAAGGCCTTATTCTTTTCCAATTTCCTAGATAATGTTTTTGGGAGGATAATATTAACTCTTTATTAGAGAACTAGAGATTCTGTGTCTGTAGATCATGCTCTTATCAAATATAGGTTACATCTCCAACATACCACAATAGAGCCTTCGATCATCAAAGCACTTGCCTTTGGCATATCAAAATATACAGGCTACAAACATAGAGTCATAAATCCATTTCAAGGTTAAGATCACACATAAATGATCATCAAAGTGAATTGATTTAAGTTAAATAAAATTATCATGAAATCAATTACACTTTAGTTCCAGTCCAATATGCAATCACAACTAGCTACGTCTACCACACCAATGTATCTACTATGGAGTCAATCTGCTTTGACTACCTAGATAAACCGCCTCCTCCAATTAGACGTAGATCCCCATTAATCTATCATGTATATAGTGCCTAGCTAAGTACATATACTATGAACTATAACATTTAGACTATTAATTTTGATATCATATCTATACCCCATATATGCTCCATATATGCCCAATGTTAAGATTTGGTTACAAAATCACAGATCACATGTTTTTTAAGCGCTTGATTATTATAATGAAAGTAATACAAGGAACATTGTCAATACATAAAATATTTTTATTATTTGTGTTAGTGATGTGCCCTAGACCAATTATGTAATGACTATATTTTGACTAAGTTACATTTGCATTTTATTAATAAAGAGGCATTTTCATTATTGTTTTGGATTCTAATTCCATGAATAGTTAATTCTGCTTAAAGTCATCAAGTATGTGACTTGATAATAAAACTCTTAGGTAAAAATTGAATTATATTCTAAATTATCCTTAGTCGGTCATTATTATTGGGATAATTATGAATGAAGACTAGTATGAAGTTTGACTGATAATTATGTTTTACTAATCATGTGTACGAGATACTAAGTCAACTCATAGATACATATTTGAGAAATGATGTATTGGATCGACTCGCTATGAGAATACTGCATGGATAATTATCATAAGTGATTCTCATCACAATAGTATAATCCTAGTCCTTTGACCTAAAATCACCATTGTTTCCTACATGACAAGTTCTATATTTTGACACATTCTAATATTATCTTTAACAAGATGATAGAATAGATTGTTGTTGGATATAGAGTAAATCATGTGAGGAATATGAGTGATTAAAAAGGAATTTGTCCCTCATTTATTATGAGAAAGATATTTATGGGCCCCTCGATAAGTTGTAGGGCTGTACAAAAACCGCCCCACACCCGCCAACCGCCCACGCCCACCCATCTCGAAAAAAGTAGGTTTACGTTAGCAACCCACTGGCGGGCGGGTTGAACCCACCCACTAATATATTTAGGTGGACGGGTTTGGTTTTAAGTTTTTGAGGGTGGGTTCAACCCGCATGCACCCGCTATATATTTAAAAAAAAACTTATCATTTTTTTGATTTTGTTCTTATTTTAGAGATGATTGAACAATCTAACACTCCAAGCACGGGCTCGGCTGCCTCTTGACATATTGAAAACTGAAAATTTTCCTATTATTTTATGAAGTGATCAAAATTCAAATCAAGTAAGTTAGTAGATAAAGCCTTAAAAAGAAAAAGAACACTTGACTTTGTTCATTGTTTTATTTGTAGCATTCTATTTTTTTCGAACCCAGTGAATAGGCTTTAATCTTTATAGACTCTTGACTTTATTCATCACTTTATCTGTAGTTGATGTTTCTTGTTGCAGTGAATGATTATGTTTCTTAATTTGTACTTTTGAATATGGTCATTGTTTTTAGGCATCAAACTTGCTTGTTGGGAATGCTTTATGTATTATCATCTTATATTTTCTACAAATTTTCTTCACTTTCTAAAAAAAGGTCCAAAAAATTACATTGGGCAATAGCATAGGTCTAAACCGCCTCAACCCGCCCGCAACCACCCAAAACCAAACTGAAACCACCCACTACTGTTTGCGGGTTGGTTAATCGCCAATCCGCTATCCAAAAAAACCACACCACACCCGCCAAAAACCATCAAACCGCCCACCGTTCACCCCTAATAAGTTGGACTCAAGAAAAATGTATGGCCATACTGGAATGAATTGATAAGGGTTATCAATATCAATATACTTAAGATCGAGAAATAATATGATTGAATAGTATAAGGTTGACATAAACCATGCCTTATGTTCAATCAAGGTATCTAGTGACAAAAGGACTTCAATACTTATTGTGGATTAGGTTGTGTCGGATTATTGACATTCGTATAACTTGGGTAATCATAATGTCTTGCTAGAGGCCGCTTATGATTTGTGAGCCAAAAACCGAATTTCAAGCCCACTAGCAACGTTATGTGAACCTACAGGTCGGTCATACACTTAGAACAGACCAAAAACTAATTTTGGGTTTACTATGTCTAGGTTCAATAAACTTGATAATGTCTAGATTCGATGTACTATATATGTCTAGGTTCATTGAATCTGATATTATCTAGATTCTTTGAATCATATTCGAATTACTGACATTATCTAAATTCTTCGAATCATATTCTAATTACTGACATTGTCTAGATTCTCTAAATCATATTCGAATTACAGTTTACCCTAGTTAAAATCTAACTCTATCTCGAAGTCAATAGATATATATATATATATATATCTATTTTAGGG
Source organism: Artocarpus heterophyllus (assembly GCA_025403435.1). Classification (NCBI taxonomy): domain Eukaryota; kingdom Viridiplantae; phylum Streptophyta; class Magnoliopsida; order Rosales; family Moraceae; genus Artocarpus; species Artocarpus heterophyllus. Next base: position 22,805,929 of record CM046352.1, read on the forward strand.
TTTCTAGTAGAACTAAGAAGAAACAAGGCATTCTATTATTCAAAAAGGCGAGAACATTAAAAACCCTAAAAATTAGAGAGAGTCATTTAACGCAAAGGAGAGGGTGCTAGCACACCAATTCATTTTGAGAGAGTCTGTTCATGTGGATACCTGTAGAGGGCGTTGCTCTAAGTAACAACGTCTGAATCCGATCCTGAATACAGAAAGCTCAAGTTAGGGTGTCACCAGAGTAAACCTGCTCTCTTCCTTCTAGAAATCTTGCCCCTTTTTGTTATCCTGGTAAGATTCTGTGGCTTTCCTATCAATCTAATCGAATTGCATGGATCCTGCGAGGGTTTTGTAGGAATTAAGTTTAATTTTTCACTACTTATTTGAATCACAAAATCCAACAAAACCCAACAATTTGTTTATTTATTTATTTAATTCAAGATGTTTTTAATCATAGATAAAATATTTGTGTTTTAGGGCACTGATCCTAACAATAGAGAGGGGAAATGTGGAATGTTTGCTAAGTATAGGAGAAAAATTGAGAGAAATGGAGAAAAGGGAGACCAAAAACTTGGTTTTGGAATAGATATGAGGATATGCTCTAGCACCAAATGCCTCATTGTGGTCGTGCGAGACCCCAAAGGTTGGATTTTGAGAGAGGACGTGCATGCAGCAATGAGACTTAATCTACACTCCAATGTTAGCACTCTATGCCAAATGCCCTTTTTTGCGGTTGTACCTACTTTGCAGTAGAGAAAAAAGGTGCTGAGGCAATGCAATTCTGATTAAGACCAAATTCCTAACACTAAAACAAAAGAATAGTCAAATAAAAAAAATATGTGAAAACAAGGAATATAAAGAAAGGAATAAGGAAATAGAAAGGAAAAGTTTTGAAATGCTTGAGTTGCCTCTCAATAAGCGCTTTGTTTAAAGTCATTAGCTTAATGTTGCCATGGATTTACACTTCATATAGGTGAGGAAAATTCATTCCATGACTGTTGCTTTTGCTCCAAAGTAGTTCTTTAGCCTTTATCCATTAACACAAAAAACTCATCCATCCTCACCTTCTACATCAATAATATTAAAAGGAAATACTTTCTTAACACTGAAGGACCTCGACCATCTAGATCTCAACTTTCCTTGAAAAAAGCTTCAACCGGGAATTGAAAAGAAGATCTTTTTGAAGCGGTGTGAACTCCCGTCTCAAAATTTATTGATCATGCCAACGCTTGGTTCTTCCCTTGTAAAGCTTTGCACTCTTATAAGCCTTTATTTTGGAATGCTTTTTGCTCATTTAGTTGCAATTGCCTACATTCATCGGAAGCCTTCACATCAAAACTAAGTTTCTTGATGGCCCAGAGTGTTTGATGCTCTAGCTTGACTGAAAGATGACATGCCTTCCCAAACTCCAATCGATAAGGTGATATCATAAAAGGTGTTTGTAAAGTCATCCAATATGCCCATAAGGCATCATCAAGTTTTTGTTCCCAATCTTTCTAGTTGTGCACCATTTTCTCAAGAATACACTTCACCGCTTAATTAGAAACTTTAGCCTGCCCATTCGTTCAAGGGTGATACACAAGGACGACCTTGAGAGTGAAACCATATTTGGCCAAAAGAGCACTAAATAGCTTGTTGTAACAATGGCTTTTTTCATCACTAATGATTGCCCAAGGAGTGTCAAACCGAGTGAAATTGTTCCCTTGAATAAATTTTGTCACCACCCTAGCATCATTTGTTGGTGTAGCCACTGCTTCGATCCACTTTGAGACATGATTCATCGCTAACAAAATATATGTTTGACCACACGAGGGAGGGAAGAGTCCCATGAAATCTATCCCCTAAACATCAATGATTTCAACTTCCAAGATCATATTAAGGGGCATCTCATGATGCTTTGACATAGATCTGGTTCTTTGACACCTATTGCAAGACATGGTAAAGTTATAGCTATCTCGAAAAAAGAATAAGCCAATAAAACTTGGATAAAAAAACCTTAGTTGCCATTTGATTTGCCTCGAATATCCTATATATGGTGAAGAGTAACAATGATGAAGAATGTCATGAACTTCCTCTTCTGGAATGTACCTTCACATGATATGGTCTTGGCACTTCTTGAATAAGAGAGGGGCATCTCAAAAATAACTCTTAACATCATGTAAGAACTTCCTCTTTTGGTGATAAGAGAGATCCAGTGAAAACACATTACAAAAAATATAATTAACATAATTAGCATACCACTATAATTTAGCTTCAAGGCCAAAAAATTATTCATCCAGAAATTCTTCTTGAATGAGAGTGTCACCAACTTCTGTTTCATGTTCAGGTTGAGAAAGATGGCTAGCTACCATGTTCTCGCTCCCATTTTTATCATGAATCTCTATATCGAACTCTTGTAGCAAAAGAATTCACCAATGTAATCTAGGTTTGCATCCTTCTTGGCAAAGAGGTGACAAATAGTGGCATAATTGATAAAAACAGTCACATTGGACCTGATAATGTAGGATCAAAACTTATCATATGGATATACTATGACCAACATTTCCTTCCTAGTAGTGGTGTAGTCTTGTTGCGCTTCATTGAGGGTGTTGCTTGTATACTAAACTTCTTAGTAAATCTTGTCTTGCTTTTTCCTAAGAGCTGCACCAACTGCAAAATCACTCGTGACACACATAATTATAAAGGGTTTGCTCCAATTGGGTGTCGTCATACTGGTGCTGATGTTAATTTCTCTTTAATGAGTTGAGAAGCCTTTAAGCATTATTCATCAAAGTTGAATGAAATGTCTTTCTCCAAGAGACTACAAAGGGGTTTGATACTTTTGGAGAAGTCTTTGATGAACCAATGGAAACCGGCGTGCCCTAGGAAACTTCAGATTCCCTTTATATTGGTTGGTGGAGGAAGCTTCTCAATCACCGAAATCTTTGTCCAGTGCACTTTAATGCCTTTAGAGGAGATCTTATGGCCCAAAATCCTTTCTTGAATCATGAAGTGGCATTTTTCCCTATTAAGTACCAAATTCTTTTCTTTGAAACATTGGAACATACAGAAGAGATTGTGTGAACAATGATCAAAATAAGGACCAAGTACCAAAAAGTCATCCATAAACCCCTCTATAATTTCTTCTACCATGTCCAAAAATATTGCCATCATATTCCTTTGGAAGGTAGCGAGAGCATTACACAACCCAAAAGGCATTCTTCAAAAGGGAAAAGTAACATATGGGAAACTAAATGTGGCTTTTTCTTGATCTTCCATTATGATGGCAATTTGATTTTAGCCCTAGGATCATCAATTAAATTGTGCCCACACATACAATGATCTATTGAGAAAAATAATATTGAAGGCTAGTTGGATAAGAATCCTTCAAGAGTTATTGTTTAGTCAAAAGTGTGGTTTTCGGTCTATGAAAAGTGTGAATAATTTGCTTAGAAAAAACGATTGAATAATTTATTTTTTATAGTAATATGAATTAGTTTCGTAGAAATTAGATACAAATTTTAAAATTTTGTTGCATCAATTGATTGATATTTTTATGTACTAACCTTTTCAAGAAATTGTCCTTATTTAGAAACACTCCAACAATTAGAGTGGATCCAAGGTGATCTTACCATTAGGCATTGTTGCTACAATTTGCAAATAATTAAGTTCTTTATGTCTAATGTGTCAACATTAGATTGCATAGAGGTTCATTTTAATTGAGTGACATGTATTCATGGGATTGGTTAGTTTGTGTAAGGCTAGTCTTACAAGGCCACTTTTAGGAAGATATAAAAAGAGACTTGAGAGAGTGAAAATAAGAGTAGATACAAGGTTTTCTTTTAAGAAAGGAGTTCTTATTCCTTAGAAAGAAAAATGGTTTTGTGAGATTTCTATGAAAGTCATGAGTGTGTAACGTCTCCATCAGCAAGGCTTAATAAAAGTTGTGCTAAGTTTCCTAAAAGGACATAGATCACATTGATCGAACCTCTATATATCTAGTCTCTCTTTTCTCTATGTGTGTGAGTGTGCAATTATGATTCTTGGGAGTTCTTGTGGAGATTTCTAAGATTCAGTGTTGGGGTCTACCTCTAATTTTACAAACTGGTATCGGAGCTGGAATTCTTGATTAGAATGGGTACTGCTAAGTTTGACATTGAAAAGTTCACAAGGAAAATGACTTTGGACTCTGGAGATTGAAGATGATGGCTTTGCTAGTTCAACAAGGTTTAGAAGATGCCCTCTCAGGTGATAACAACTTGTCGACGTCGCAATCTAAAAAGGAAAAGAAAGATCTCCTCTCAAAGGCATATAGTGCTCTAATCTTGTGTCTTAGAGACAAGGTGCTGAGAGAAATGTTGAAAGAAAAAAGTGCTGCAACAATTTGGACGAAATTGGAAAGTCTGTACATGACTAAATCCCTAGCAAATCGTCTCTTTCTTACACAAAGACTATTTGCCTTTAGAATGGCACCAGGGAAATCTGTCGAAGACCACTTAAATGATTTTAACAAAATCATATTGGATCTTGAGAACATTGACATCAAAGTAGAGGATGAAGATCGAGCCCTACTCTTGCTAAGATCCCTTCCAGAAACATATGAGAACTTCAGAGATACAATGCTATATGGCCGAGAAACTCTAACGTTGGAAAAAGGTACAATTTGCACTTATGTCTAAAGAACTGAACAAGAAAACTGATTCTATTGAGAATTTTGGGGATGGATTAGTGGCTGCTAAATAGAAATCAAACAAAAGGGACTTCAAGGAAACAAGAAACTACAAAAGGACAAGGCTAAGAAATGTTGTTTTATCTGTCATAAATTAGGGCACTTCAAAAACAAATGCCCAGAGAAGAAAAGAAAGTAGTTCAATAAGGATCTTGGTGAAGCTGATGTAATCTTCGATGGTTATGAGAGTGTTGAGGTTTTGATGATAGCAGCTAATCCTAAGGAAAATGACTAGGTCCTAGACTCAGGCTGTTCCTTTTACATGTGCCCAAACAAGGCATGGTTTTGTCACTACAAGAGTGCATATGGTGGACAAGTAATTCTTGGCAACAATTAGCAGTGCTCAGCTGTAGGCATTGGCTCCGTGAAGTTGAAGATTTCAGATGGGACAGTCAAAGTTCTTCAAGAAGTAAGACATGTGCTTGGTCTAAAAAGAAACTTGATTTCACTAGGAATGTTAGACTCATCAGGATGCAATTTCAAGGCTCGAGGTGGAGTTCTAAAGGTTCTGAAGGGGTCAATGGTTGTCTTGAAAGGAAGCGTACAACATGGATTGTACATAGTTCAGGGTGAGGTAGAGACAGGATCAGTAGGTGTAGCAATAGGGAGGAATATGCCAAAGTCAACTCTATGGCACAACCGGTTGCGACACATTAGTGAAAGAGGCTTTAATGAACTGAGTAGAAGGTCTTTTAGGAGGTGATATGGTAACCAAATTAGAATTTTATGAGCGTTGTATGTTTGGGAAGGCACATAGAATTAAATTTGGTACTGGCATACATAGATTAAAGATGGCTCTTGATTACATTCACTCTAATTTATGGAGGGTATCATGGTGGGGCTAGATATTTTTTACCTCTAATTGATGACTACTCAAGGAGGTTATGGGTGTACATCTTAAAGAACAAGAATGACGTATTTGAAACCTTTAAAAAATTAAAGGTCCTTGTTGAAACTCAAAGAGAGAAAAAGGTTAAAAGACTTAGAATAGATAATGGGCTGAAATTCTGTAGTGATTGGTTTAATCAGTATTGTGGAGGTGTGGGATTTTAAGGCACTAGACAGTGAGGGAAACCCTCAACAAAATGGCCTTGTAGAAAGAATAAACAAGACTATATTGTAAAGGGATAGATGTATGTTATCAATTGTTGGAAAAATAGTACGTCGTAGAAATTTTAAAAATTTTATATCAGAGTATTTTTCAAAATACAAGTTTGGCATACTATATGCATAAATTAACCAGATCTTACTAACCTCCTTACATCGAAAAGCTCCTACAGTTAGTGAAGAGAAGTAACGTTCCAAAAGGACCTCAACCAACTAGCCTTCTTTGTTATTCTCTATCCACGATCGGAGTGAGTGTGGACTCACACGTATAGCACTTCCTCCAGGTGATTCTCCCTCCAACCAATTGAGAGAACCCAAAGTTAGTGTTCGTGATTTACGAACAAGAGCCCTCAATGAGTTTTCAGATTCTCATTAGTAGAGTATCACTCTTAATCTCTCAATTGATTTAAATAATAATAAGACTCACTCCCTTTTTATAGAGGTTGGGTTCAGGAGTCAGTCCTTATCAGATAATGCCTCAAAATTCAAATCAGAATCAAATTTGAATCAATATTTGATGAAATCCACGTGAAAATGCGTGATCTTTTTATCGCGCATAGGCAAGCCGATCTATCTAATCGGCAGGCCAAACTTGCCTCATCGGTAGGCCGAACTTGAAGATCAGCATGCCAAACTGTCGATAAAAATTTTAGGAATTTTTAATTTTCTACTCGATATTCTATAGGATAAAGTCTCAGTTTTAATTCAAATAACCCAATAGAAAAGTTATCTAATTAAAAGAACTTTATTTAGATAATCTTTAGGAAAATAAATGAATTCCTAATAATTCAACAAGTTTATCTTGAATTAATTTAAAATTAATCCAACCGATAAACAGACATGAATTATCTGATCTCGATAATTCAACAAGTTTTTCTTGAATCAATTTTGTCACAAAATTAATTCAACCGATAAACAGACATGAATTATTTGATTCTTTCAAATTTTAGCCAATCTGATAAATCTGACATAAGTCACCAATTATTGGAAAAGCACACTGTATTGTTACAGGATTTTGTGAGCTAGCAAAGGGGACCAAATAGATCTATATAGTTCAAGCTCCCGCTAATTATGAAACCCAATATCCTAGATATACATTTCATAATTATTAACTTCAATGCTACTCCACTAAGAGCTTGGAGTTGCACTCTCGAACTACATAGAATTACGAATCCCGTATAGCTAAGTCTCCATAACATATCATAGTGTATCGTATCCCCATAGAATTATCCATAACCGGTTTAAGGACAAGTTCTGTCTTACCTTCCTGATTATTTTTATCTTCGTTCTATTATCTCACTATCGAAAAACTTACCATCCAAAGATGGTATACCATTCGGTTATACCTATGTATCTAAATGGTTCAACGCTCTAGTTTTTCAATTATAGGATAACGCATATAAGAGGATATCACTACTCCTAAAGAGGAGCTATAGATTCCATATCTATGAACAACAAGTCTATGCTATCAAGAGTCATGCCTTCAACGTACTAGCATGCATACCACTATTAAAATATGGGTGTCACCCTTTGGTACATCAAAAGACACAAGTCAAGACAACGGGCCCACTTTTCATCTCAGGATTAAGATACAATACAAATGATTGTCTAAAGTGAATCGATTTGCCAAGATAGAATTATTAATCTAAATCAATTTACTCTATGTCTCGATCCAACACATTGTCAGTTATGACAATGTGCCAGCGTTTCTATTCGCAGAGTCTACCCCCGATGGCCAAGACAAACCATCTCCTAATAGAGATATAGACAACATAACAATCTTTATATGAATAAACTATTCAATTTTATTCCCTCGATTGCGGATCTTATGTTTTAGGCTGTCATTTTAAGAATCATGTTTTCCGCATAACCTATCCATCATATGCCTAATTCTTTAAGGTTTAGACCGATAGTCTTAGACTATTGTTTGCTTAACATATATTCAATAAATATGAATGTAAAGAGAACATGATTTGGTATATAAATAATAAATAAATTCTTTATTGATTAAACTGTCTCCAAAAACTTATTACATTTTTACTTCTTTGGGCATACATGTCTAATAATCTCCCACTTGCATTAAGTGAGTAAATATAACAAATCTCGCATCCCTATAGCTTCCACATGCTTCTCGAAGACTCCCCCAATAAGTGTCTTCATAAATGGATTAGCTAAATTGTCCTCTGATGCGATTTTGCACACCGTGACATGTCCGCCCTCAACAAAGTCCTTTTTCACATGATACTTCTGATCAATATGCTTACTCTTTTTGTGAAATCTTGGTTCCTTAGCATTAGCTTCCACCATACTGTTGTCACAGTATAGTGATATCACCTTATCCATACTAGTAACTACCTCAAGATCTCCAAGGAACTTGCAGAGCCACACTACTTCTTTTGAAGCATCACTCGCTGCCACATACTCAGCCTCCATCGTTGAATCTAAAGTGAGATCTTGCTTCATACTTCTCCAAATGATGGCACCGCCATTTAGAGTAAACATAAAACTCGAAGTTAATTTCCTAAAATCCAGACAGGATTAAAAATCCGAGTCAGTATATCCTAAAGGAGTCAAGTCCTTACCTGAGTCCTTCTTAGGTACTTGAAAATATGCTTAACCGCAACCCAGTGGTTCGGTCCTGGATCTGCCTAAAATCGACCTATAATTTCGATCGTATAACAAATATCCGGTCTTATGCAAAGCATGGCATACATGAGACTACCTATTGCCAAAGTATAAGGCACCTTCTTTATGTATTTTCTTTCTTCCTCAAACTTTGGAGAGTCTTTCTTAGAAAGAGTAATTTCAGACCTAGATAGTTGCCCACCTTTCTTGGAATCCTACATTACAAACCTCCTGAGAATTTTATTTATGTATCTGGTTTGAGACAAAGTTATCATTTTGTTCTTCCTATCTCGAAAGATCTGGATACTGAGAACAAAATTAGCCTCACCCAAGTCCTTCATGTCAAACTGCTTGGTCAACTATAATTTGACTGATGACAATGCCCCAACGTCATTGCCAATTAGCAGAATGTCATCTACATAGAGCAGTAGAAAAACCACCTTTCCATCCTTAATGTGTTTATAAACACATGGCTCATTCATATTTTGTGAGAACCCATAGCTCTTGATCACCTGATTAAATCTTATGTTCCAAGAACAGGAAGCCTGCTTAAGTCCATAAATTGACTTTAGCAGCTTACAAACTTTACCCTCTTGACCCTTGACCTTGAACTTGTCTGGTTGTTCCATATAAATGGACTCATCAAGATAGCCATTTAGAAAAGCAGTCTTGACATCCATCTGCCAAATCTCATAATCGAGAGCGGCAGCTATGGATAAGAGAATCCGGATGGATTTAATCATGGCTACAAGCGAAAAGGTTCCCTCGTAATCGATTCCTTCCTTTTGTGTGTAACCCTTAGCTACTAGTCTAGCCTTAAAGGTTTCGACCTTTCCATCCATTCCTCTTTTTCTCTTGTAGATCCACTTTCACCTTATGGGTTTTATCCCTTCGGGAAGATCCACAAGCTCCCAGACTTGATTAGTCTCCATAGACTTCATATATGTGTTCATGGCCTCTGTTTAGAGTTTCGAATCAACATCCTCCATAGCCTCTGCGTAAGTATAAGGATCCCTATCATGTTCATCTGGTTCAGCCAAGAAGGCCTCACCGTTGAACATATACCTTTCGGGTTGACGCCCGATCCTCCCACTACGCCAAAGCCCCTTAGGTTGTTGTTTAGGTTCGTTTGGTTTTTCTACACTGATCAGAACGGTTTCATTCGGAACCTCTGGAGTGATTGGATCACTCCTTAACTCCTTAAGCACCACTTTGCTTCAAGGTTTAAAGTCGTCCATGTAACTCTATTCAAGGAAAGTTGCATTAATTGAAACCATGACTTTATTTTCCTTTGGGTTATAGAAATAACACCCTTTAGTCCCTTTTGGATATCCTACAAACACACAAACTTCCAAACGTGCTTCCAACTTATTTGCATCCTTAAATAGGACATGAGCCAGACATCCCCTTATACGAATATGGTTTAATGATGTCTTCCTACCCGTTCACAACTCGTGAGGAATTTTAGGGATCGATTTTGAAGGCACATTGTTCAAAAGATAACATGCGGTTTGTAGTGCATATCCCCAAAAGGATAAAGGCAATGATGAATAACTCATCATTGACCTGTTATATCCAATAAAGTTCTATTCCTTCTCTCCGCTACGCCATTCTACTATAGAGTGCTCGACGCAGTCAAATGGGATAAAATCCCATTCTCTAATAAGTGTCCTAGAAACTCATCAGAAAGGCATTCTCCATCTCGATCAGATCGAAGTGCCTTTATGGGTCTACCCAATTGCTTTTCCACTTTAGCCCAAAACTCCCTGAACTTGTCAAAAGTTTCACTTTTGTGGTGCATCAGGTACACATACCCATACCTTGAGTAATCATTAGTAAAAGTGACAAAATACTCAAACCCTCCCCATGCTCGGATGTTCATCAGTCCGCAAACATCACTATGCACAAGTCCTAGAACTCCTTCGGCCCTATTGCCCTTAGACCCAAATGGTCTTTTTGTCATTTTACCCTCCAAACAAGATTCACATTGAGGTATAGATTCCACCTTTAAGTGACTTAAAGGTCCATCCCTTATCAACCTTTGATTCCTATTCAAGTTAATATGAGTAAGGCGTAAATGCCAAAGATAAGTCTTATTAGAGTGAGAAGTTTTAAGTCTTTTAGAGTTATTATCATTTATCTTAGCATTAAGCAGTAAGTCCATCTTAGGTTTGATAAAATATAGATTATTTTACATCCATCTAGAATAGATAAAAGATTTATTTTTATGAATCACCACTTTATTATTAAAAGAAACAAAATAGGAATCTTTAAATAAACAAGCTATACAAATTAAATTCTTTTTAAATTTAGGAACATAAAAATAATTTCGCAAAATTAAAATCTTATAATTATCAAAGTAAAGATGGACGTCTCCCACTGCTTTCGTTAAGACCAAGGATCCATTGCCCATCTGCAGCATGAAGTCTTCATGAAGTAGACTTCTTGTTTCTTTGAACCCCTACAGAGAAATACAAACATGATTAGTTGCATCGGAATCTATGACCCAAATGTCACTAGATTCGTCAACCAAACAAGTTTCTAAATATAGAAGACCACACCTACCTCCTTTGGAAAGGAAGTCCTTGCAATGCTTCTTGATGTACCCGACCTTCCCACAGAAGAAGCACTTAAGCTTCTTTGGGTTCTTCTTCTTCTTCTTCTTCTTGCTCTTGTTGTTAACAGGAATAGAAGACTTCCCATTCTTCGCCCGTTGCCTCTTTCCATTCCCAGAGTTGGGATTGGAGCCAGAAGCAACCTCCAAATTGGCCTCGTCACCAGCAGGAGACTCCCTGATCAGTAGTTCGAACACCTGTAACTATTTCATTAATTCTGTTAAGGTCATATCCCGCTTATTGCTCAAATTAAAAGTAGCTCTAAATGGAATAAATTCCTTTGATAGAGTCTCAAAGACCATAGTCATCTGAGTTTCAACATCAATGTTGGCTCCATTGGTTTGTGCCTTAGCGAGGTAACCCATGACCAATATCATGTGCTCCTTTACAGATGTCCTCGACCCTTACTTATAGTTAAGAAGTTTCTGAAGCACCTTTTGCCACTTAGTTAAGCCCTAACCTCCAAACATGTCTTCTAGATTATCTAAGGTCTGCTTAGTAGTCTCATAATCCTCATGTTGAGCCTACAACATGTTGTTCATGCTAGCCATAACATAGTAGTAGGCCTGATCGTTTGCATCTTTCCAGTGATCATACCCTTGGAATTGTTCATTAGTGGAGTCTCCCATAGGCTCGGGAGGACAAGGGGTTGTCAGCATGAATTTTAGTTTCTCAAATGAGAGGGCGATATCCAAGTTTCGTTTCCAATCATTATAATTCTCTTCGGTTAATTGGTTTTGGTCAAGTATTGAAGATAAAATGTTTTTAGACATTTTTAATCTACAATAAAGAATCATATACCAAACATAAGCAAACATATCATAATAATTTAGTAAGATAACACAATCATGTAAAAACATACAAACGTTTTTATGTGTCAAAACCTTGAAAATATCACAACCTTACAACAATAATTCCCAACTTAGAATTCAACAAGCTCTTAGGGGAGTCATGTCAAATTCAATCAGGAACATAGATTCCCTCCTGATTAATATATGCCATCCAGGACCCGTATGATCCAACATATATTAATAACCGTTTCTTTGGCCATTAATTTTATTAACAGAGCTCCTAGGGGAGATTAATAATAAAATTAACATAAGTGTATAACCATCGTTTCAATATTTTATCCATGATTTATAATCACCACCTAGGGGTCTATAACTGTAAACATGCTAAAATACCTTATCCTTTCGGAGATCCAATCTGGTACATAATAGAAATCCCTTCCTAGGGGTTGGGACCACTATGTTCTTCCTATGGACCACAGATGGAGGCCTTAGGTCCTCTCTTCGAAAACCTTCTCCGACTCAATCTTTTGAAATCAAAGTTTTATTTTAAAAAAATACATGAACAATTTTAATATGAGCGGCACTCCTTATTCTATATGGCATGTTATCAAAATACATCACAAATCATATTATAATGCAGATAAGCAAAACAATCAAGCAAAACTATAAACAAAATAATAAATAACCGTAATATTATGGTTCCATCCTAGAGAATAGAAAACAAAGATTACAAGAGAATAATCGAAAGATTTTATCGATTCTTCATTCTTGAATCTCCAAGCTGTATTCTTCTTCTTGTAATGCCTATCCGTAAGTCTTCAATCCCATATGAATCGAATATTTTAAATTTCCAGTCATATCTAAATTTAATGTTTCTCAGAATTTTCCCAAAAATAAAATTAAAACTGCACCTTTTTTGGAAAAATTTCCAGCTCTCTACCGGCAAGCCGATCTGGGTGATCGGCTTGCTGGTCATGACCCACCGGTCTGTCGATCTTCATAGATTGGCCTGCCAATTCATGACAGATTGGCCTGTCGAACTAGAAGTTCGGCCTATCGCCAGAGCCACCTGATTTCTGCCCTGCTGACGACCTTCCAAACCTTACATCCGGCCTGCCGAACTTGGAGGGTTTGACATGCTGACTGAGCAGAATCACCATTTCTAGAAAATATAATTTTTAATGCAATTTATCAATTTTATTTTTAACAATTCAAAAACATAAAAGTAGAGACTCAGAAAATACCTAGGAGCGCCATCATCCATCTTCTAGATCCGCCTTCAAGATTCGTCTTCTCTGAATGATTATTTAATTACAAAATTTTTACATATTTAAAATTAAATAATAATTCCTAGACGGAAATGATAGTCCGCCATCTAATTATATGCAAAAACTAGATACATATTCTAACCTCTAAGGAACCATAATTGGTATAAATTAATTAATTAATAAATAATTAAATAATAATTTAATCAACCATAATTAATTAATAAACATTCACCATATAATCTATGGCAACATATATAATATATAGAAACCTAGAGTGCCAACTCTCTATAAAATTAAATTCAAGCATAGGAGAGATCAAGATCACATAATTTACACATATATCACAATCACAAACTCGTAAATTTCCATAAAAACTATGGCTTTGATACCAATTGTTGAAAAAATAGTACGCAACAAAAATTTTAAAAATTTTACATCAGAGTATTTTTCAAAACACAAGTTTTACATACTATATGCATAAATTAATCAGATTTTACTAACCTCTGTGTGCCGAAAAGCTCTTGCAATCAGTGAAGAGAAGTAATGTTCCAGAAAGACTTCAACCAACTGGCCTTCTTTGCTATTCTTTATCCACGATCGAAGTGAGTATGGGCTCACACGTACAACACTTCCTCCAGGTGACTCTTCTTCCAACCAATTGAGAGAACCCAAAGCTAGTGTTTGTGATTTATGAACAAGAGCCCTCAGGGAATTTACAGATTCTCACCAGCAGAGTATCACTCTTAATCTCTTAATTAATCTTAATAATAATGAGACTCATGCCCTTTTTATAGAGGTTAGGTCCAGGAGTCAGTCCTTATCAGATAATGCCTCAAAATTTGAATTAGAATCAAATTTGGATCAATATTTGATAAAATTCGCGTAAAAACGTGTGTTCTTTTTATCGCGCATGGGCAAGCCAATCTGTCTAATCAGCGGGCTGAACTTGCTCTATCGGCAGGCCAAACTTGAAGATCGGCATACCAAACTGTCGATAAAAATCTCAACGAATCTTTTATTTTCCACCCGAGATTCTACAAGATAAAGTCTCAATTTTAATTCAAATAACCTAATAGAAAAGTTATCTAATTAAAACAACTTTATCTAGATAATCTCAAAGAAAATAAATGAATTCCTGATAATTCAACAAGTTTATCTTGAATTAATTTAAAACTAATCCAACCATTAAATAGACATGAATTATCTGATCCCAATAATTCAATAAGTTTATCTTGAATCAATTTTGTCACAAAATTAATTCAACCGATAAACAGAAATGAATTATTTGATTCTTCTGAATTTTAGCCAATCTGATAAATCTGACATAAGTCACCAACTATTGAAAAAGCACGCCGTGTCGTTACAGGATTTTGTGAGCTAGCAAAGGGGACCAAATGGACCTATATAGTTCAAGCTCTTGATAATTATGAAAGCCAATATCCCAGAAATACATTTCATAATTATCAACTCTAATGCTACTCCACTAAAAGCTTAGAGCTGTACTCTTGAACTATATAGAATTACGAAGCCCGTATAGCTAAGTCTCCATGACTTATCATAGTTTATCGTATCCCTATAGGATTATCCATAACCGGCTTATGGATAATTTCTGTCTTACCTTCTCGATTATTTTTATCTTACGTTCCATTATCTCACCATCGAAAAACTTACCATCCAAAGATGATATACCATTCGGTTACACCTATGTATCCAAATGGTTGAGCACTCCAGTTTTCCAATTACAAGATAATGCATATAAGAGGATATCATTACTCCTAAAGAGGAGCTATGGATTCCATATCTATGAAAAACAGGTCTACGCTATCAAGAGCCATGCCTCCAATGAACCAGTATGCATACCACTATTAAAATATGGGTGTCACCCTTTAGTACATCAAAAGACACAAGTCAAGACAACAGGCCCACTATTCATCTCAGGATTAAGATACAATACAAATGATTATCTAAAGTGAATCGATTTACAAAGACTGAATTATTAATCCAAATCAATTCACTTTATGTCCTGATCCAACACATCGTCACCTATGACAATGTGCTAATGTTTCAATTCATGGAGTCCACCCTCGATGGCCAAGACAAACCATCTCCCAATTAGGATGTAGACAACATAACAATCTTTACATGAATAAAGCGCCCAACTTTATTCCTTCAATTACGGATCTTATGTTTTCAACCGTCACTTTAAGAATCGTGTCTTCTGCATAATCTGTCCACATATGCCCAATTCTTAAAGGTTGAGACCGACAGTCTTAGACTATTGGTTGCTTTACATTCAACAAATAAGAACGCAAAGAGGACAAGATTGTGTAGATAAGTAATAAATAAATTCTTTATTGATTAAAATGTCTTCAAAAATATATTATATTTTTACTCCTTAAGGCATACATGTCTAACATCAATTGCTAGAATACCCAAAACATTTTGGGCAAAAGCTGTGGTTACAGTTAGCTTTCGGATAAACAGGTTCCCTTCATCTGCTATTGGGTTCAAAACACCAATGGAAATGTGGCTTGGTAATCTTGCAAAATATGAAAGTCTTAGAAATGTGTTTTCCTTGGCTATCATGAGGGAATCAAAGGTTACGAGTTATGGTGTGTTGAGGCAGGGTATCCTAAGTCATTTGTTTGCGAGGATGTGGTTTTCAATGAAGAATTGTTTTACAAAGACATAAAGGAGCTACAAATAGAAGAAGTCAGTAAATCACCAGACAGTTATAGTTTGGAACTTCAGGTAAAGCAAAAAGATGCTACAGACCAAACTGAAGCCACAACAAAAGAAGAACATGACAATGATGTAGAACTACAGTCAAGACATGAATCAACAAAACAAGATTCCAAGAACTACAATTTGGTAAGAGATAGACAGAAGAGGAATATAAGACCTCCTGAAAGGTATGGATTTGCTAAAATCATTTTTTATGCACTTACAACTGCAACGGAAATAAGTCAAATGGAGCCATTAACATATTCCCAGGCAATCTCATGTAAAGAAGCTGATAAGTGGAAAGATGCTATGGAAGAAGAGTATCAATCCTTACAGAAAAAAAAACCTGGGATTTGGTTGACAAACCAAATGGGCAGAAACTAGTAGGATGTAAATGGATATACAAACTAAAGGAAGGAATTCCAAGAGTTTAGTCACCAAGATTCAAAGCCAGATTAGTGGCTAAAGGATACACTCAGAGGGAGGGTATTGATTACACAGAAGTGTTCTCTCCTGTGGTAAAATATAGCTCCATTAGATTGTTATTGGCTATAGTGGTAAGTCAGAATCTTGAGTTAGAACAGTTGGATGTTAAAACTGGTTTTCTCCATGGTGAATTAGAAGAAAGAATATTCATGACACAACCAAAAGGTTTTGAAGTTAGAGGGTAGGAAGATAAGGTGTGCCTCCTCAAGAAGTCATTGTCTAAGTTGAAGCAATTACCGAGACAATGATATAAAAGGTTTGATATCTTTATGGCTAAGGTAAGGTTCACAAGAAGCCTTTATGATAGCTGTGTTTACTTCAAAGCTACCAAATCAAGTTTTTTCATCTATTTGTTACTCTATGTAGATGGTATGCCTATAGCCTCTAGAGATAAGCATGAAATTGATATGGTTAAGCAACAATTACATGATGAATTTGAAATGAAAGATTTAGGGCCTACTAAACACATGCTAGGTATGGAGATTGAGAGAAACTGGTCCAATGGAATTTAATTCTTATCTCAAAGAAAATACTTAAGGAAGGTACTTGATAAGTTTAAAAGGGACAAGGCCAAAATAGTTAAGACTCCTTTGGCTCAACATTTTAAACTATCAGTATGACAGTCCCCAAAGGATGACCATGAAACTATACACATGGCAAGAATACCTTATTCTAATGCAGTGGGTAGTATTATGTACTCCATGGTTTGTACAAGACCTAATCTAGCCATGTAATTAGTGTGGTGAGTACGTTCATGTCTAAACCAGGCGGGGAACTATTGAAAAAATAGTACACAGCGGAATTTTAAAAATTTTTCATCAGAGTATTTTCAAAACACAAGTTTAACATGCTATATGCATAAATTAACTAGATCTTACTAACCTTTGTGTGCCGAAGAACCTTCACAAAACATGAAGAGAAGTAACGTTCTAGAAGAGCCTCAACCAACTGGTCTTCTTTGCTATTCTCTATCCACGACCGGAGTGAGTGTGGGCTCACATATAGCTCTTCCTCTAGGTGACTCTCCTTCTAACCAATCGAGAGAACCCAAAGAAAGTGTTCGTGATTTGTGAACAAAAGTTCTCATGGAGTTTTTATATTCTCACTAGCAGAGTATCACTCTAAATCTCTCAATCGATATGAGTAACTCTTAAGACATACTCCCTATTTATAGAGGTTGGTCCTAGGGTCAGTCCTTATTAGATTAGGTCTCAAAAATTCAAACCAGAATCAAAATTGGATCAATATCTGATAAGATCTGCCTAAAAACGCGTGATCTGATCCTTCACTCATCGAGAGGCTGATCAAGAAGATCGGCAGGCCAAACAGCCCCATCAGCAGGACAAACACGTAGATCGACAAGCCGAATGCAGAATAAATATTTCTGCAAATCTTTTATTTTCCACCCGAGATTCTATAGGGATAAAGTCTCAATTTTAATTCAAATAGCCCAATAGAGAAGTTATCTGATCAAAACAACTTTATCTAGATTATCTTTAAGAAAATAAATGAATTCCTAATAATTCTACAAGTTTATCTTGATCAAATTATTCAAAATTAAATCAACCGATAAAGAGACAAGAATTATCTGATCCTTATAATTCAACAAGTTTATTTTGAACTAATTTTTATCACAAAATTAATTCAACCGATAAACAGACATGAATTATTTGTTCTTCCAAATTTCAACCAATCTAACAAATCCGACATAAGTTACCAATTATTGGGAAAGCACGCCGTATCGTTACAGGATGTTGTGAGCTAGCAAAAGGGAACAAATGGACCTATATAGTTCAAGCTCCCGATAATTATGAAACCCAATATCTCAGATATACATTTCATAATTATCAACTCCAACGCTATTCCACTAAAAGCTTAGAGTTGCACTCTCAAACTACATGGAATTACGAAGCCCGTATAGCTAACTCTCTATGACATATCATAGTATATCGTATACCCATATGATAATCCATAATCGGCTTAAGGACAAGTTCTGTCTTACCTTCCCGATTATTTTTATCTTATGTTCCATTATCTCACCATCAGAAAACTTACCATCCAAAGACAGTATACCATTCGGTTACACCTATGTATCTAAATGGTTGAGCGCTTTAGTTTTTCAATTACAGGATAACGCATATAAGAGGATATCATTACTCCTAAAGAGGAGCTATGGATTCCATATCTATGAATAACAAGTCTACGCTATCAAGAGTTATGCCTCTAATGCACCGGCATGCATACCACTATTAAGATGTGGGTGTCACCCTTTGGTACATCAAAAGACACAAGTCAAGCAACGGACCCACTATTAACCTCAAGATTAAGATACAACACAAATGATTGTCTAAAGTGAATCGATTTGTCAAGACAGAATTATTAATCCAAATCAATTCACTTTATGTCCCGATCCAACACATTGTCACCTATGATAACCTGCCAATGTTTCTATTCATGGAGTCCACCTCCGATGGCTCCAATTAGAATATAGACAACATAACAATCTTTACATGAATAAAGCACCCAACATTATTTCCTCGATTGCGGATCTTATGTTTTAGACCATCTCCTTAAGAATCGTGTCTTCCGCATAATCTATCCATCATATGCCCAATTGTTAAAGGTTTAGATCGACAGTCTTAGACTTTTGTTTGCTTAACATACATTCAACAAATATGAGCATAAAGAGGATAAGATTTGGTAGATAAATAATAAATAAATTCTTTATTGATAAAAATGTCTCCAAAAACTTACTACATTTTTGCTCCTTAGGGCATACATGTCTAACAATCTTCCACTTGCACTAAGTGAGTAAATACGACAAATCTCGCATCCCCATAGCTTCCATATGCTTCTCGAAGACTCTCCCAATAAGCGTCTTCATAAATGGATCAGCTAAATTGTCCTCTGACGCGATCTTACACACCGTGACATGCTCGCCCTCAATGAAGTCCATTGTCACATGATACTTTCGATCAATATGCTTACTCTTCTTATGAAATTTTGGTTCCTTAGCATTAGCTATTGCTGTACTATTATTACAGTATAGTGATACCGCCTTATCCATACCAAGAACTACCTCAAGATCCCTAAGGAACTTGCGGAACCACACTGCTTCTTCTGAAGCATCACTAGCTGCTAAATACTCGGTCTCCATCGTTGAATCCGAAGTGCAATCTTGCTTAACACTTCTCCAACTGATGGCACCACCGTCCAGAGTAAACACAAAACCCAAAGTTGATTTCCTAGAATTCAGACAAGATTGAAAATTTAAGTCAGTATATCCTAGAGGAGTCAAGTTCTTACCCGAATATACAAGCATATACCCTCGAGTCCTTCTCAGGTACTTGAAAATATGCTTTACCGCAACCCAATGGTTCAGTCCTGGATCCACTTGAAATCGACTTACAATCCCGACCGCATAACTAATATCCGGTCATGTGTAAATCATGGCATACATGAAACTACCCACTGCCAAAGCATAAGGCACCTTCTTCATGTATTCTCTTTCTTCATAAGACTTTGGAGAGTCTTTTTTAGAAAGAGTAATTTTAGACTTAGATGGTTGCCCACCTTTCTTGGAATCCTGCATTGCAAACCTCTTGAGAATTTTATCTATCTAGCCAACTTGGGACAAATCTATCATTTTGTTCCTCCTATCCTGAAAGATCTGGATACCGAGAACAAAATTAGCCTCACCTAAGTCCTTAATGTCAAATTACTTGGTCAACCATAATTTGACCAATGACAATGCCCCAACGTCATTGCCAATTAGCAGTATGTCATTTACATAAAGCAGTAGAAAAACCACTTTCTCATCCTTAATGTGTTTGTAAACACATGGGTCATCCATATTTTGTGAGAATCCATAAGTCTTGATCACCTGATCAAATCTTATGTTCTAAGAACAAGAAGCCTGCTTAAGTCCATAAATTGACTTTAGCAGCCTACAAACCTTACCCTCTTGACCCGTGATCTTGAACCCGTCAGGTTGTTCTATATAAATGGACTCATCAAGATAGCCATTCAGAAAAGTTATCTTGACATCCATCTGCCAAATCTCATTATCGAGAGCGGCAGCTATGGACAAGAGAATCCGGTTGGACTTAAGCATGGCTATTTGGGAAAAGGTTTCCTCATAATCGATTCCTTCCTTTTACGTATAACCCTTAGCTACCAGTCTAGCCTTAAAGGTTTCGACCTTTCCATCCACTCCTCTTTTCCTCTTGTAGATCCACTTACACCCTATGGGTTTTACCCCTTCAGGAAGATCCACAAGCTCCTAGACCTGATTAGTCTCCATAGACTTCATCTCAATGTTCATGGCCTCTGTCTAGAGTTTTGAATCAACATCCTCCATAGCTTCTGCGTAAGTATAAGGATCCCTGTCATGTCCATCCGGTTCAATCAAAAAGACCTTCCCATTGAACATATACCTCTTAGGTTGACGCCCGATCCTCCCACTACGTCGAAGGCCATGAGGTTGTTGTTCAAGTTTGTTTGGTTTTTCTACACTGATTGGAATGGTTTCATTCGGAACCTCCAGAGTGATCAGATCACTCCTTAACTCCTCAAGCACCACTTTGCTTTGAGGTTTAAATTCGTCCATGTAACTCTCCTCAAGGAAAGTTGCATTAGTTAAAACCATGACTTTATTTTCCTTTGGGTTATAAAAATAACCCCCTTTAGTCCCTTTTGGATATTCTACAAACACGCAAGTTTCCGAACATGCTTCCAACTTATTCGGATCCTTAAATAGGACATGAGCCAGACATAACCATATGCAAATATTGTTTAAGGATGTTTTCCTACCCATCCATAACTCGTGAGTAGTTTTAGGGACCTATTTTGAAGGCACATTGTTCAAAAGATAATATGCAGTTTGTAGTGAATATCCCCAAAAGGATAAAGGCAATGATGAATAACTCATCGTGGACCTAATCATGTCCAATAAAGTCATATTTCTTCTCTCCGCTACATCATTCTGCTGTTGGAAACAAAGTGCGCAGCGGAATTTTTTAAAAATTTTCATCAGAGTATTTTCCAAAATACAAGTATGACATGTTATATGTATAAATTAAACAGATCTTACTAACCTCAGTGTGCCAAAGAACCTCCGCGACCTGTGTAGAGAAGTAACGTTCCAGAAGAGCCTCAACCAACTGGTCTTCTTTGCTATTCTCTATCCACAACCGGAGTGAGTGTGGGCTCACACGTACAGCTCTTCCACCGGTGACTCTCCTTCCAACCAATAGAGAGAACCCAAAGCTAGTGTTCGTGATTTGTGAACAAAAGCTCTCAGGGAGTTTTCAGATGCTCACTAGAAGAGTATCACTCTTAATCTCTCAAATTGATCTGAGTAAATCATTAGACTCACTCCCTTTTTATACCTATTGGTCCTTGGGGTCAGTCCATATCAGATTA
This sequence comes from Artocarpus heterophyllus, assembly GCA_025403435.1. Lineage (NCBI taxonomy): Eukaryota > Viridiplantae > Streptophyta > Magnoliopsida > Rosales > Moraceae > Artocarpus > Artocarpus heterophyllus. The sequence continues at coordinate 22,827,665 of CM046352.1, forward strand.
GGTCTCAAAAATCGAAACAGAATCAAGTTCGGATCAATATCTGATAAGATACGCGTGAAAAACGCGTAATCTTAGCTGTCGCGGTCGGCATGCCGAACTGTGAGATAGGCAGGCCGAACTGGCCAGTTCGGCAGGCCGAACTTTCTGATCGGCAGGCCGAACTGTCGAGAAAAAATCTCCGCGAATCTTTTATTTTCCACCCGAGATTCTAAAGGATAAAGTCTCAGTTTTGATTCAAATAGCCCAATAGAAAAGATATCTGATCAAAACAAACTCTATCAAGATAATCTCTAAAAAAATAAATCAATTCAAATAATTCTACAAGTTTATCTTGTTCTAATTGTCCAAAATTAAAACAACCGATAAACAGACAAGAATTATCCGAACGCCATAATTCAACAAGTTCATCTTGAACTAATTTCTTACAAAATTAATTCAACCGATAAACAGACATGAATTATTTGATTCTTATAAATTTTAAACCAATCTGATAAATCCGACATAAGTCACCAATTATTGGAAAAGCACGCCGTGTCGTTACAGGACTTTGTGAGCTAGCAAAGGGGATCAAAATGGACCTATAAAGTTCAAGCTCATGATAATTATGAAACCCAATATCCCAGATATACATTTCACAATTATCAACTCCAACGCTACTCCACTAAAAGCTTGGAGCTGCACTCTCGAACTTTACAGAATTACGAAGCTCATGTAGCTAAGTCTCCATGACATATCATAGTGTATCGCATCCCCATATGATCATCCATAATCGGCTTAAGGACAAGTTCTGTCTTACCTTCCCGATTATTTTTATCTTACGTTCCATTGTCTCACCATTAGAAAACTTACCATCCAAAGATAGTATACCATTCGGTTACACCTATGTATCCAAATGGTTGAGCGCTCCAGTTTTCCAATTACAGGACAACGCATATAAGAGGATATCATTACTCCTAAAGAGGAGCTATGGATTCCATATCTATGAATAACAAGTCTACGCTATCAAGAGTCATGCCTCCAACGTACCAGCATGCATGCCACTATAGAGATGTGGGAGTCACCCATTGGTACATCAAAAGACACAAGTCGAGACAACGGGCCCATTATTCATCTCAGGATTAAGATACAATACAAACGACTGTCTAAAGTGAATCGATTTGCCAAGACAGAATTATTAATCCAAATCAATTCACTTTATGTCCCGATCCAACACATCGTCACCTATGACAACGCGCCAATGTTTCTATTCACGGAGTCCAACTCCGATGGCCAAGACAAACCATCTCCCAAAAGGGATATAGACAACATAACAATCTTTACATGAATAAAGCGCCCAACTTTATTCCCTCGATTGCGGATCATATATTTTAGACCATCACCTTAAGAGTCGTGTCTACCGCATAATCATCCCATCATATGCCCAACTCTTAAGGTTTAGACTGACAGTCTCAGACTACTGTTTGCTTATCATACATTCAACGAATATGAACGTAAAGAGGACAATATTTGGTATATATAAATGAATAAATTCTTTATTGATAAAAATGTCTCCAAAAACGTATTACATTTTTACTCCTTAGAGCATACATGTCTAACAATCTCCCACTTGCACTAAGTGAGTAAATACTGCAAATTTCGCATCCCCATAGCTTCCACATGCCTTTCGAAGACTCTCCCAGAAAGTGTCTTCGTAAATGGATCAGCTAAATTGTCCTCTGACGCGATCTTGCACACCGTGACATGCCCGCTCTCAACGAAGTCCTTTATCACATGATACTTCCGATCAATATGCTTACTCTTCTTGTGAAATCTTGGTTCCTTAGCATTAGCTACCGCCGCACTGTTATCACAGTACAGTGATACCACTTTATCCATACCAGGAACTACCTCAAGATCCCCAAGGAACTTGCGGAGCCACACTGCTTCTTTCGAAGCATCACTAGCCGCCACATACTCGGCCTCCATCGTTGAATCCGAAGTGCAATCTTGCTTCGCACTTCTCCAACTGATGGCACCGCCACCCAGAGTAAACACAAACCCTGAAGTCGATTTCCTAGAATCTAGGCAGGATTGAAAATCCGAATCAGTGTATCCTAGAGGAGTTAAATCCTCACCCGAATACACAAGCATATACCCTCGAGTCCTTCTCAGGTACTTGAAAATATGCTTTACCGCAACCCAATGGTTTGGTCCTGGATCCGCCTGAAATCGACTCACAATCCCGACCGCATAGCTAATATCCGGTCGAGTGCAAAGCATGGCATACATGAGACTACCCACTGCCGAAGCATAAGGCACCTTCTTCATGTATTCTCTTTCTTCATAAGACTTTGGAGAGTCTTTCTTAGAAAGAGTAATTCCAGACCTAGATGGTTGCCCACCTTTCTTGGAATCCTGCATTGCAAACCTCCTGAGAATTTTATCTATGTAGCCGGCCTGTGACAAAGCTATCATTTTGTTCTTCCTATCCCGCAAGATCTGGATACCGAGAACAAAATTAGCCTCACCCAAGTCCTTCATGTCAAACTGCTTGGTCAACCATAATTTGACCGATGACAACGCCCCAACGTCATTGCCAATTAGCAGAATGTCATCTACATAGAGTAGTAGAAAAACCACCTTCCCATTCTTAATGTGTTTGTAAACACATGGTTCATCCACATTTTGTGAGAACCCATAAGTCTTGATCACTTGATCAAATCTTATGTTCCAAGAACGAGAAGCCTGCTTAAGTCCATAAATAGACTTTAGCAACTTACAAACCTTACCCTCTTGACCCGCGACCTTGAACCCGTCTGGTTGTTCCATATAAATGGACTCATCAAGATAGCCATTTAGAAAAGCCGTCTTGACATCCATCTGCCAAATCTCGTAGTCGAGAGCGGCAGCTATGGACAAGAGAATCCGGATGGACTTAAGCATGGCTACAGGCGAAAAGGTTTCCTCATAATCGATTCCTTCCTTTTGCGTATAACCCTTAGCTACCAGTCTAGCCTTAAAGGTTTCGACCTTTCCATCCACTCCTCTTTTCCTCTTGTAGATCCACTTACACCCTATGGGTTTTACCCCTTCGGGAAGATCCACGAGCTCCCAGACCCGATTAGTCTCCATAGACTTCATCTCAATGTTCATGGCCTCTGTCCAGAGTCTTGAATCAACATCCTCCATAGCTTCTGCGTAAGTATAAGGATCCCTGTCATGTTCATCCGGTTCAGCCAAAAAGACCTCCCCATTGAACATATACCTCTCAGGTTGACGCCCGATCCTCCCACTACGCCGAAGCCCCTGTGGTTGTTGTTCAGGTTTGTTTGGTTTTTCTACACCGATCGGAATGGTTTCGTTCGGAACCTCCGGAGTAAACGGATTACCCCTCAACTCCTCAAGCACCACTTTGCTTTGAGGTTTAAAGTCGTTCATGTAACTCTCCTCAAGGAAAGTTGCATTAGTTGAAACCACGACTTTATTTTCCTTTGGGTTATAAAAATAACCCCCTTTAGTCCCTTTTGGATATCCTACAAACACGCAAACTTCTGAACGTGCTTCCAACTTATTCGGATCCTTAAACAGGACATGAGCTGGACATCCCCATATGCGAATATGGTTTAAGGATGTCTTCCGTCTTGTCCACAACTCGTGAGGAGTTTTAGGGACCGATTTTGAAGGCACATTGTTCAAAAGATAACATGCGGTTTGTAGTGCATATCCCCAAAAGGATAAAGGCAATGATGAATAACTCATCATGGACCGAATCATGTCCAACAAAGTCCTATTCCTTCTCTCCGCTATGCCATTCTGCTGCGGAGTGCCCGGCGCAGTCAAATGGGATAAAATCCCATTCTCTAACAAGTGTCCCAAGAACTCATCAGAAAGGTATTCCCCACCTCGATCAGATCGAAGTGCCTTTATGGGTCTACCCAATTGCTTTTCCACTTCAGCCCGAAACTCCCTGAACTTATCATAAGTTTCGCTTTTGTGGTGCATTAGGTACACATACCCATATCTTGAGTAATCGTCAATAAAAGTAACGAAGTACTCATACCCTCCTCGTGCCCGGATGTTCATCGGTCCGCAAACATCACTATGCACAAGTTCTAGAACCCCTTCGGCCCTATTGCCCTTAGACCCGTATGGTCTTTTGGTCATTTTACCCTCCAAACAAGACTCACATTGAGGTATAGATTCCACCTTTAAGTGACTTAAAGGTCCATCCCTTACCAACCTTTGAATCCTATTTAGGTTAATATGGCCAAGGCGCAAATGCCAAAGATAAGTCTTATTAGAGTGAGAAGTTTTAAGTCTTTTTGAGTCATTATCATTTATCTCAGCATTAAGCAATAAGTCCATCTTAGGTTTGATAAAATATAGATTATTTTGCATCCATCCAGAACAGATAAAAGATTTGTTTTTACGAATCACCACTTTTTCATTAAAAGATACCACGTAGGAGTCTTTAAATAAAGAAGATACAGAAATTAAATTCCTTTTAAATTTAGGAACATAAAAACAATCTCGCAAAATTAAACTCCTATAATTATCAAAATAAAGATGGACATCTCCCACTGCTTCCGCTGAGACCAAGGATCCATCGCCCATCCGAAGCGTTAAGTCTTCACGAAGTAGACTTTTCGTTTCTTTGAATCCCTGCAGAGAAACACAAACATGATTAGTTGCACCGGAATCTATGACCCAAATGTCACTGGATTCCTCAACCAAACAAGTTTCTAAATATAGAAGATCACACCTACCTCCCTTGGAAAGGAAGTCCTTGCAATGCTTCTTTATATGCCCGACCTTACCACAAAAGAAGCACTTAAGCTTCTTTGGGTTCTTCTTCTTCTTCTTCTTGCTCTTGGTAGCAATAGGAATAGAAGACTTACCACTCTTGGCCCGTTGCTTCTTTCCATTCCCAGAGTTAGGATTGGAACCAGAAGCAGCTACCATATTGGCCTCTCCACCAGCAGGAGACTCCCTGATCAGCAGTTCAAACTCCTGTAACTGTTTCATCAGTTCTGTCAAGGTCATATCCCGTCTATTGCTCAAATTAAAAGTAGCTCTAAACGGAATAAATTCCTTAGACAGAGTCTCAAAGACCATAGTCATCTGAGTTTCAGCATCGATGTCGGCTCCATTGGTTTGAGCCTCAGCGAGGTAACCCATGACCAACATCATGTGCTCCTTTACAGATGTCCCCGGTCTCTGTCTACAGTTTAAGAGTTTCCGAAGCGCCCCTTGCCGCTTTGTTATGGCCTGGCCTCCAAACATATCCTCAAGATTATCCAAGATCTGCTTCGCAGTCTCATAATCCTGATGTTGAGCCTGCAGCACGTTATTCATGCTAGCCATAACATAGCAGCGGGCCTGATCATTAGCATCTTTCCAGCGGTCGTACGCTTGGAATTGCTCATTACTTGAGTCTCCCGTAGGCTCGGGAGGACAAGGAGTTGTCAGTACATATTTCAGTTTCTCAAAGGATAGGACGATGTCCAGGTTCCGTTTCCAATCATTATAGTTCTCACCGGTTAATTGGTTTTTGTCAAGTATCGATGATAAAGCGTTTTTAGACATTTTCAATCTACAATAAAGAATCATATACCAAACATAAGCAAACATATATAATAATTTAGTAAGTTAACACAATCATGTAAAATCATACAAATGTGTTTATGTGTCAAAACCTTGAAAATATCACAACCTTACAACGATAATTCCCAACTCAGAATTCAACAAGCTCCTAGGGGAGTCATGCCAAATTCAATCAGGAACACGGATCCCCTCCTGATTAATATATGCCATCCAGGACCCGTATGATCCAGCATATACTAATAATCGTTTCTTTGGCCATTAATTTTATTAACAGAGCTCCTAGGGGAGGTTAATAATAAAGTTAACGTGAGTGTATAACCACCGTTTTAATATTTTATCCATGATTTATAATCACCACCTAGGGGTGTGCAACCATAAATCATACTAAAATACCTTATCCTTTCAGAGATCCAATCTGGTACATGATAGAAATCCCTTCCTAGGGGTTGGGACCATCATGTTCTTCCTATGGACCAACGATGGAGGCCTTAGGTTCTCTCTTCGAAAACCTTCTCCCACTCAATCTTTTGAAGTCAAGGTTTTATTTTAAAATTATGCATGAACAATTTTAATATGAGCGGCACTCCCTATTCTATATGACATGTTATCAATATACATGGTAAATCATATTATAATGCAGACAAGCAAAGCAATCAAGCAAAGCTACAAGCATAATAATAATAACCGTAACATTATGGTTCCACCCTAGAGAATAGAAAAAACTAAGATTACAAGAGAATAATCGAGACATTTATCGATTCTTCATCCTTGAATCCTCAAGCTATATCCTTCTTCATGTAATATCCATCTTCAAGTCCTCAATCCCGTATGAATCGAACACTTCATATTTCCGGTCGTATCCAAATTTAATGTTTCTCAGAATCGTCCCAAAAAATAAAATTAAAACTGCACTGAAAAATTGCACCTTTTCTGGACACCTGGATGCTCTCTGTCGGCAGGCCGATCTAGGTGATCGGTCTGCCGATCATGGTGGTTCGGCCTGCCGAACATGAAGGTTCGGCCTGCCGGCAGAGCACCAAAATTTCTGCCCCACTGTCGGCCTGCCGGACCGTACGTCCGGCCTGCCGATCTGTGACCTTCGGCCTGCCGAACTGTGAGGTCCGGCATGCCGACCGAGCAGAAAACCCTCGATCCAGAAAATACAATTTTAATGCAATTCATCAATTTTATTTTCAACAATTCAAAAACATAAAATTAGAGACTCAGGAAATACCTGGAGACGCCATCATCAATCTTTGAGTTCCGACTTCTCGTTCCGTCTTCTCCGAATAATTATTTAATTACAAAATTCTTACAAATTAAAAATTAAATAATAATTCCTAGACAGAGATGATAGTCCGCCATCTAATTACATGAAAAACCTAGATACACATTCTAACCTCTAAGGAACCATAACCGGTATTAATTAATTAATAAATAATTAAACAACAATTTAATCAACCATAATTAATTAATAAACATTCACCACATAATCCATGACAACATATATATTATATAGAAACCTAGAGTGCCATCTCTCTATAAAATTTAATTCAAGCATAGGAGAGATTAAGATCACAAAATTTATGCATATAACATGATCACAAACTTGCAAATTTATGTAAAAACCTCGGCTCTGATACCAATTGTTGAAAACAAAGTGCGCAGCGGAATTTTTTAAAAATTTTCATCAGAGTATTTTCCAAAATACAAGTATGACATGTTATATGTATAAATTAAACAGATCTTACTAACCTCAGTGTGCCGAAGAACCTCCGCGACCTGTGTAGAGAAGTAACGTTCCAGAAGAGCCTCAACCAACTGGTCTTCTTTGCTATTCTCTATCCACAACCGGAGTGAGTGTGGGCTCACACGTACAGCTCTTCCACCGGTGACTCTCCTTCCAACCAATAGAGAGAACCCAAAGCTAGTGTTCGTGATTTGTGAACAAAAGCTCTCAGGGAGTTTTCAGATGCTCACTAGAAGAGTATCACTCTTAATCTCTCAAATTGATCTGAGTAAATCATTAGACTCACTCCCTTTTTATACCTATTGGTCCTTGGGGTCAGTCCATATCAGATTAGGTCTCAAAAATCGAAACAGAATCAAGTTCGGATCAATATCTGATAAGATACGCGTGAAAAACGCGTAATCTTAGCTGTCGCGGTCGGCATGCCGAACTGTGAGATAGGCAGGCCGAACTTTCTGATCGGCAGGCCGAACTGTCGAGAAAAAATCTCCGCGAATCTTTTATTTTCCACCCGAGATTCTAAAGGATAAAGTCTCAGTTTTGATTCAAATAGCCCAATAGAAAAGATATCTGATCAAAACAAACTCTATCAAGATAATCTCTAAAAAAATAAATCAATTCAAATAATTCTACAAGTTTATCTTGTTCTAATTGTCCAAAATTAAAACAACCGATAAACAGACAAGAATTATCCGAATGCCATAATTCAACAAGTTCATCTTGAACTAATTTCTTACAAAATTAATTCAACCGATAAACAGACATGAATTATTTGATTCTTATAAATTTTAAACCAATCTGATAAATCCGACATAAGTCACCAATTATTGGAAAAGCACGCCGTGTCGTTACAGGACTTTGTGAGCTAGCAAAGGGGACCAAAATGGACCTATAAAGTTCAAGCTCATGATAATTATGAAACCCAATATCCCAGATATACATTTCACAATTATCAACTCCAACGCTACTCCACTAAAAGCTTGGAGCTGCACTCTCGAACTTTACAGAATTACGAAGCTCATGTAGCTAAGTCTCCATGACATATCATAGTGTATCGCATCCCCATATGATCATCCATAATCGGCTTAAGGACAAGTTCTGTCTTACCTTCCCGATTATTTTTATCTTACGTTCCATTGTCTCACCATTAGAAAACTTACCATCCAAAGATAGTATACCATTCGGTTACACCTATGTATCCAAATGGTTGAGCGCTCCAGTTTTCCAATTACAGGACAACGCATATAAGAGGATATCATTACTCCTAAAGAGGAGCTATGGATTCCATATCTATGAATAACAAGTCTACGCTATCAAGAGTCATGCCTCCAACGTACCGGCATGCATGCCACTATAGAGATGTGGGAGTCACCCATTGGTACATCAAAAGACACAAGTCGAGACAACGGGCCCATTATTCATCTCAGGATTAAGATACAATACAAACGACTGTCTAAAGTGAATCGATTTGCCAAGACAGAATTATTAATCCAAATCAATTCACTTTATGTCCCGATCCAACACATCGTCACCTATGACAACGCGCCAATGTTTCTATTCACGGAGTCCAACTCCGATGGCCAAGACAAACCATCTCCCAAAAGGGATATAGACAACATAACAATCTTTACATGAATAAAGCGCCCAACTTTATTCCCTCGATTGCGGATCATATATTTTAGACCATCACCTTAAGAGTCGTGTCTACCGCATAATCATCCCATCATATGCCCAACTCTTAAGGTTTAGACTGACAGTCTCAGACTACTGTTTGCTTATCATACATTCAACGAATATGAACGTAAAGAGGACAATATTTGGTATATATAAATGAATAAATTCTTTATTGATAAAAATGTCTCCAAAAACGTATTACATTTTTACTCCTTAGAGCATACATGTCTAACATCTGCTGCGGAGTGCCGGACGCAGTGAAATGGGATAAAATCCTGTTCTCTAATAAGTGTCCCAAGAACTCATCAGAAAGGTATTCCCCACCTCGATCGGATCAAAGTACCTTTATATATCTACCTAATTGCTTTTCCACTTCAGCCCAAAACTCCTTGAACTTGTCAAAAGTTTCACTTTTGTGATGCATCAGGTACACATACCCATATCTTGAGTAATCATCAATAAAAGTGACGAAGTACTCATACCTTCCTCGTGCCCAAATGGTCATCAATCCACAAATATCACAATGCATAAGTTCTAGAACCCCTTCGGCCCTATTGCCCTTAGACCCGAATGGTCTTTTGGTCATTTTACCCTCTAAACAAGATTCACATTGTGGTATAGATTCCATATTTAAATGACTTAAAGGTCCATCCCTTACCAACCTTTGAATCCTATTCAGATTAATATGACCAAGGCGCAAATGCCAAAGATAAGTCTTATTAGAGTGAGAAGTTTTAAGTCTTTTAGAGTCATTATCATTCATCTTAGCATTAAGCAATAAGTTCATCGTAGGTTAATAGATTATTTTGCATCCATCTAGAACAGATAAAAGATTTGTTTTTACGAATCACCACTTTATCATTAAAAGAAACCAAATAGGAGTCTTTAAATAAACAAGCTACAAAAATTAAATTCCTTTTAAATTTAGGAACATAAAAACAATCTTGCAATAAATTCCTATAATTATCAAAATAAAGATGGATGTGTCCCACTGCTTCCGATGAGACCAAGGATCCATCGCCCATCTGAAGCATGAAGTCCTCATGAAGCAAACTTCTCGTTTCTTTGAACCCCTGTAGAGAAACACAAACATGATTAGTTCCATTGGAATCAATGACCCAAATGTGTTTATGTGTCAAAACCTTAAAAATGACACAACCTTACAACGATAATTTCCAACTCAGAATTCAACAAGCTCCTAGGGGAGTCATGCCAAATTCAATCAAGAACACGGATCCCCTCCTGATTAATATATGCCATCCAGGACCTGTATGATCCAGATATATTAATAATCGTTTCTTTGGCTATTAATTTTATTAACAAAGCTCCTAAGGGAGGTTAATAATAAAATTAACGTGAGTGTATAACCATCGTTTCAATATTTTATCCATGATTTATAATCACCACCTAGGGGTGTGCAACCATAAATCATGCTAAAATACCTTATCCTCTCAGAGATCCAATCTGGTACATGATAGAAATCCCTTCCTAAGGGTCGAGACCACCATGTTCTGCCTATGGACCAACGATAGAGGCCTTAGGTTCTCTCTTTGAAAACCTTCTCCCACTCAATCTTTTAAAATCAAAGTTTTATTTTAAAAATATGCATGAACAATTTTAATATGAGCAGCACTCCCTATTCTATATGACATGTTATCAATATACGTAGCAAATCATATTATAATGCAGACAAGCAAAGCAATCAAGCAAAGCTATAAGCAAAATAACAAATAACCGTAATATTATGGTTCCATCCTAGAGAATAGAAAACTAAGATTACAAGAGAATAATCGAGACATATTATCGATTCTTCATCCTTGAATCCTCAAGCTCTATCCTTCTTCATGTAATGCCCATTTTTAAGTCTTCAATCCTGTATGAATCGAATACTTCATATTTCCAATCATATCCAAATTCAGTGTTTCTCAGAATTGTCCTAAAAATAAAATTAAAACTGCACCAGAAAAATTGCACCTTTTTTGGAAAATTTTCAGCTCTCTTGGTTGGCAGGCCCATCTGGGTGATCGGCCTGCTGGTCATGCTCCATCGGCCTGCCGACACATAAAAGTTTGGCCTGCCGCTAGAGCTGCCTGATTTCTACCCCACTGACGGCTTATCGAACCTCATGTCTGGCCTGCCGATCTGTGACCATCGGCCCTCCAAACTTCGGCATGCCAACCGAGCAGAAATCTCCCATTCCAAAAAAAACAAATTTTAATGCAATTCATCAATTTTATTTTTAACAATTCAAAAACATAAAATTAGAGACTCAGGAAATACCTGGGTGCACCATTATCCATCTTCTAGATCTGTCTTCTCTAAATAATTATTTAATTACAAAATTCTTACAAATTTAAAATTAAATAACAATTCCTAGACAGAGATGATAGTCTGCCATCTAATTACATGAAAAAACTAGATGTACATTCTAACCTCTAAGGAACCATAACCCGCATAAATCAATTAATTAATAAATAATTAAATAATAGTTTAATCAACCATAATTAATTAATAAACATTTACCATATAATCCATGACAACACATATAATATATAGAAACCTAGAGTGCCAATTCTCTATAAAATTAAATTCAAGCATAGGAGAGATTAAGATAACAAAATTTATACATATAACATGATCACAAACTCATAAATTTATGTAAAAAATCATGGCTCTGATACCAATTGTTGAAAAAATAGTACGCAACGGAATTTTAAAAATTTTACATCAGAGTATTTTTTAAAACACAAGTTTGACATGCTATATGCATAAATTAACCAGATCTTACTAACCTTTGTGTGCCAAAGAACCCTCGCAAAACATGAAGAGAAGTAACATTCCAAAGGAGTCTCAATCAACTGGTCTTTTTTGCTATTCTCTATCAATGACCGGAGTGAGTGTGGGCTCACACGTACAGCTCTTCCTCTAGGTGACTCTCCTTCCAACCAATCGAGAGAACCCAAAGCAAGTGTTTGTGATTTGTGAACAAAAGCTCTCATGGAGTTTTTAGACTCTCACTAGTAGAGTATCACTCTTAATCTCTCAATCGATATGAGTAACTCTTAAGACTTACTCCCTATTTATAGAGGTGGGTCCTAGGGTCAGTCCTTCTTAGATTAGGCCTTAAAAATTCAAACCAGAATCAAAATCGGATCAATATCTAATAAGATCCACGTAAAAATGTGTGATCTTATCCTTCGCTCATCGGTAGGGTGATCAGGATGATCGGCAGGCCGAACAGCCCCATCGACAGGCCAAACAAGTAGATCAGTAAGCCGAACTGCCCAATAAATATCTCCGAAATCTTTTATTTTCCACCCGAGATTCTATAGGGATAAAGTCTCAGTTTTAATTCAAATAACCCAATAGAGAAGCTATCTGATTAAAACAACTTTATCTAGATTATCTTTAAGAAAATAAATGAATTCCTAATAATTCTACAAGTTTATCTTGATCAAATTATTCAAAATTAAATCAACCGATAAACAGACAAGAATTATCTGATCCTTATAATTCAACAAGTTTATCTTAAATTAATTTTTATCACAAAATTAATTCAACCGATAAACAGACATGAATTATTTGTTCTTCCAAATTTCAACCAATCTAACAAATCCGACATAAGTTACCAATTATTGGAAAAGCACGTCGTATCGTTACAGGATGTTGTGAGCTAGCAAAAGGGAACAAATGGACCTATATAGTTCAAGCTCCCGATAATTATGAAACCCAATATCTTAGATATACATTTCATAATTATCAACTCCAACGCTATTCCACTAAAAGCTTAGAGTTGCACTCTCAAACTACATGGAATTACGAAGCCCGTATAGCTAACTCTCTATGACATATCATAGTATATCGTATACCCATATGATAATCCATAATCGGCTTAAGGACAAGTTATGTCTTACCTTCCCGATTATTTTTATCTTACGTTCCATTATCTCACCATCAGAAAACTTACCATCCAAAGACAGTATACCATTCGATTACACCTATGTATCTAAATGGTTGAGCGCTCTAGTTTTTCAATTACAGGATAACGCATATAAGAGGATATCATTACTCCTAAAGAGGAGCTATGGATTCCATATCTATGAATAACAAGTCTACGCTATCAAGAGTCATGCCTCTAATGCACCGGCATGCATACCACTATTAAGATGTGGGTGTCACTCTTTGGTACATCAAAAGACACAAGTTAAGACAACAGACTCACTATTTATCTCAAGATTAAGATACAATACAAATGATTGTCTAAAGTGAATTGATTTGCCGAGGCAGAATTATTAATCCAAATCAATTCACTTTATGTCCCGATCCAACACATTGTCACCTATGACAACGTGCCAATGTTTCTATTCATGGAGTCCACCTCCGATGGTCAAAACAAACCATCTCTCAATCAGGATATAGACAACATAACAATCTTTACATGAATAAAGCCCTCAACTTTATTCCCTCGATTGCGAACCTTATGTTTTAGACCATCACCTTAAGAATCGTGTCTTTCATATACTCTGTCCATCATATGCCCAATTCTTAAAGGTTTAGACCGATAGTCTCATACTTTTGTTTGCTTAACATACATTTAACAAATATGAACGTAAAGAAGACAAGATTTGGTATATAAATAATAAATAAATTCTTTATTGATAAAAATGTCTCCGAAAACTTATTTCATTTTACTCCTTAAGGCATACATGTCTAACAGGAACATTGGAAAAGAGTTAAGTGGATATTAAGGTATCTTCAAGGGACAATAGGCGTTGGATTACTGTATGGAAGTCTGAACAATTCTACTAATGCGATTGAGGGATTTGTGGACTCTGACTATGTAGGTGATCTTGATAGCAGGAAATGTCTCAAGAGTTATATTTTACAACCTGTAGTTGCACTTTCATCCATAGAAGCAAATTATATTGCTGCAACAAAAGCGATAAAAGAAGTTTTGTGGCTCAAGGGTCTAGCATCTGAGATGGGTTCAAGCAAGAGCCTGTGAAGATAAGTTATGATAACCAAAGTGCTATACATTTGAGTAAAAATCAATTATATCATGAAAGAACCAAGCATATAGATGTAAGACTACACTTCATCAGAGATATTATTGCCAGCAATCAAGTGAAGATTTAGAAGGTTCCAATAGAGGAGAATCCAGTAGATATGCTTGCTAAAGCATTGCCAGAAGCCAAGTTCAAGCATTGCTTGGACTTGGTACAGGTTATTGGGAGCTAGCAAAGGCCCGTTTTTGGGGCCACATGGGAAATGAGCAACTGGAAGGCTAATTGATTATTGCCGAAGGTGGAGATCTGTTGCTACATCTGGCAAATAATTAGGTTCTCTATGTTTGATGTGTCAACATTAGATTGGATGGAGGTTCATTTTAATTGAGTGACATATATTCATGGGATTGGTTAGTTTGTACAAGGCCAGTCTTATAAGGCCCTTTTTAGGAAGATGTAAAAAGAGATATGAGAGAGTGAAAATAAGAACATATACTAGTTTTTCTTTTAGAAAGAAGTCCTTCTTCCTTAGAAAGAAAAATGGCTTTGTGAGATTTCTGTGAAAGTCATGAGTGTGTAGCATCTCCATTAGTGAGGCTTAATGAAAGTTGTGTTGAGTTTCCCAAGAGGACGTAGATCAAGTTGATCGAACCTCTGTAAACCTGGTCTCTCTTCTCTCTATATGTGTGAGTGTGTGATTGTGATTCTTGGGAGTTCTTGTGGTGATTTCTGAGATTCAGTGCTGGGGTCTACCTTTGATTTTACAGGTGTTTTCTACTTGCTTGAATTGAGTCCTATTCAAACTCTACATGCGTACTCTGTCTTTATTTTCACAGTTACGAGCCATGATACTTTACCTTAATCTTTCTTTATTTGCTAAGGCAAACTTCTCTACATAATTGGTGTCCTATTCGATAACTTAGTTTATAGTTTTAGTCTTTTACTAGATCTTTTTATATATAATTAAATTAATAAATAGCTAAAAATATCATTTAAGTAATCCATTGTGATAGCGGTCAAACGTTATGGGTTTACTATCATCTCTTGGTTTACTTAATCTTGCTTCATTAGGTTGGTTTTATCTTATTAATCCCTTGTAATTTGTTCTATCTGATTAATCTCATGTAATTTGCTTCTTAATTAATATGGTCTCCTATTTGGATTAATTAGTTTTTTTTTTTGTCTTCAAATGGTCCTAACCATCTAATTAATTTATCATTTAAGCTTTCCACCATTGTTTAAATTGATCATGTTCCTATCATGGATGTAATAACTTTAAACTTAACTATTGATTGATGATCATCTTAGTTTGGTTTTATCCCAAATAAATTCTCATTTTGAACCAATTAAAGTTAAATCCTAACTTGGCATGATTTTCCTACTGGACTTATTTTAAAACTTGAATTACGAAATAAACTCACATAGGATGCTATTACTATAACTATTAGCATAAGGATTTCCATATCATCCACTTGACTTAAGAATTTCTCTATTATGGATCCTCAAATTAAAATCTTTAAAAAGTTTTTAATGGCTCTTTAATCTTAAAATCAAATTTTTACATAAATATGAATATGTCCAAGATATTTAATTAGCGTATCACATGATCATCCAATCATGATAATGACATTTCATGAACACATTGAAAACACTCAACTTTATGGTACTCAGTCATTATAAAACACATGTTATGTGAAAAATATTATAAAAAATTTACATCAAGAGACAAAGATTTTTAGGTTAGAATTTCCTCGGCTTTAATAACAAGAGTGTTGACATAAGCAATAATGATGATAGTACTAAGGTAAACAATGATGTATTTGTTGGGTTTTGTTGGATTTTGTGATTCAAATAAGTAGCAGAAAATCAAAATTAATTTCCACAAAACCCTCGTAGAATCGATGCAATTCGATTAGATTGATAAGAAAGTCATAGAATTTTACCAGGATGACAAAAAGAGCAAGATTGCTAGAAGGAAGGGAGCGGGCTCACTCTGGTGACACCCTAACTCAAGTTTTTTGTATTCGGGATCAGATTTAGACGTTGTTACTTAGAGCAACGCCCTCTACAAGTATCCACAGGAATAGACTCTCTCAAAAAAAATGAATTGGTGTGCTAGCACCTTCTCCTTGCGTTAAATGACTCTTACTAATTTTAGGGTTTTTAATGTTTTTGCCTTTTAGAATAAGAGAAAGCCTTTTTCTCTTCTAATTTGGCCAAAAACCCTAAAACAAATATATATATCCATATTGACTTTAAGAAAGAGTCAGATTTTAACTAGGATAAACTGTAATTCAAATATGATTCATATAATCTAGGCAATGTCAAATTTAATGAACCTAGACATATCTAATACATAAAATTTGGACATTATCCGATTCATTGAACTTAGACACAGTAAACCCAAAATTCGTTTTTGGTATATTCTAAGTGTGCGACCCTGTAGGTTCACATAACATTGGTAGTGGGCTTGAAATTCTGTTTCTGGCCCACAAATCATAAACGACTTCTAGCAAGACATTATGATTACCCAAGTTATGCGAATGTTAATAATCTGACATAACCTAATATACAATACGTATTAAAGTCCTTTTGTCACTAGATACCTTGACTGAACATAAGGCATGGTTTATGTCATCCTTATACTATTCAATCATATTATTCCTCGATCTTAAGTAGATTGATATTGATAACCCTTATCAATACATTCCAGTATGGCCATACATTTTTCTTGAGTCTAACTTATCGAGGGGCCCATAGATATCTTTCTCGTAATAAATGAGGCACAAATTCCTTCTTAATCACTCACATTCCTCACATGATTCACTCTATATCTAACAACAATCCATTCCATCATCCTGTTAAAGATAATATTAGAATCTATCAAAATATAGAATTTGTAATGTAGGAAACAATGGTGATTTTTGGTCAGAAGACTAGGGCAATATTATTGTGATGAGAATCACTTATGACAATTATTCATGTAGTATTCTCATAGCGGGTCGATCTAATACATCATTTCTCAAATATGTATCTATGAGTTGACTTAGTATCTTATACACATGATTAGTAAAACATAATCATCAATCAAACTTCATACTAGTCTTCATTCATTATTATCCCAATAATAATGACCGACTAGGGATAATTTAGAATAGAATTCAATTTTCACCTAAGATTTTTACTATCAAGTCACATACTTGATGACCTTAGGCAGAATTAATTATTCATGGAATTAGAATAAAAACAATAATGAAAATGCCTCTTTATTAATTAAATTGAAATGTAATGAAGTTAAAATGTCTTCATTACATAATTGGCCTAGGGCACATCATTAACAGTATTTACCATGTAAAATATTTTAACTCATATATACAATATTGGAATTACATCATATAATATATATTTTATATTGGAATATAGTACATACAAAGAAATTTATGCAAATTCCTATTTAAACTATTTGACATTATTTTATATAAAGTTTTGAACATCGTTTTATATTTCATATGATACTTATATATTATACTATTTTGAGTAAAACATTAAACAACACAATAACACCCAATGTCATTAGTTATGTACATAAAGTGTTTCTACACAAAAGCTCTAATAAAAGGACTTATATAAACTAATAAAATTCACAATCGGTAAAATAAAGTCGGATACTTTCTTTCGTATAAAATTGTGGCATTGCCTCTTAACTAGTTGGAGGAATGATCTTTATCATGATTGTTGTGATGTCAATTACAATATAAAGACACTAATGTATTGAGAATACATTGAATTTTTTTATTAAATTCATCTTTTAAGACTTAATCCAACATTAGGTTCCATTTGGTTTTATGGTAATTTTTATGGGAGTTTAAAAAAGAACAAAATTTTAGCTATTTAATTATATTGGTGACTAAATGATGTTCCATTTTTATGTATTACAAATAAAATATTATTCACAATAGTAAAATAATGAAAATTTTGAAATAAAATAATATGAAATCTAAAACAAAACTTGTCTTTAAAACTAAGGTGCTTGGTATTCTTAGTATTTGTTGCCTAATCAATTGCATGATTTTATGACATTAATTGCATTATATGATGACCCATATTCATTTGAGATGTATATGAATATGTAAAAAATGTATGTATCGTGTTTAAAAGTGTATTACGAGCAATTTGTATTCATTGTATGGCTAAATGGCTCAAGATTTCTTAAAGACAGATCTTATATTGTAAGGAATGAAAAAAAGTATGCTTTTAGAATGTTTGATATGCAATTATGTGGGATGATTTGAAAATAGGAGCTCAACAATGACTTTAAGGAAAATTTTTATTAAAAACTATCATTTATCAAGTTAAGTGGAGTTAAGTCAACGTTCGAGTTAATAAGTCAAAAAAAATTTATTTAAAGGGGGAATCTTTTAGAATGATATGATGAATTACATAAGGTCAGTTTTAAGAAAATCATATGTGTCTTATGGTAAGTTTTACTTTGAAACTCTAAACTAGTGATTTTATTGGCTTTCAAGTTTTCGATACAGTTAGGACTGGAATGAGTTGGGAATTGGGAAACGAATCATGTTGTTCAATGTTTAAGTGTATGAAAGATTTTTAGAAAGTTTGGTTAAGTTTTGATGAAAACTATCAGAGTTTAAAAACTAGTATTATTGATGTATTGAAATTTCAATATGAGCAGAACACCTAAGTTAGTAAGTTAAATGAGTGGTAATAATCGAATTTTAATTGGGATTGTGTGTGACTATTTTAGACACAAATTATCAGATGAGTAAGATGTAAAAGAGTGACACTAATCAAGAAAACTATAGAGGGCTTAAGTATTTAGTTAAGAGTTTTGTGTGCTTGGTATTTTTATTAAAAGGAATTAAGCAAGTAGGTAAGCTCATTTTTAGCTATGTCCTCCTAAGTCTAACATCCTTGGAAAAAAAAAATCATTTCAGATAGGTTTTAAGGAACTTAAGCCATCTATAAGTGGCTTGGTCATGGTTTGAGTGGTCAAACAGAAAGAAACTAAAACCAGAGCATGGTAGGTTCTTTTTGTGGTTTTGGGTTCAATCTTATAAAACAGGGATTACACTTGTAACTTGAATCTTTTAAACCTTTCTAGGATTTATTTGAAGTTCTTGAAAAGATCTAAGGCTTGGTTTCATCTTTTGGAAGTGGGGAAAGTGGAATTAGAGGTGAAGAGTTCAAGTTACTATACTAAGGTAAAAATTATATAACTTTTCTTATTCTCCTTTTATGTTTCTTGAAAAAAAAATATTTTTTGCACATAATTTTTGGTGAGTTTTAACTGTTTATGAAAGTTAGGAATCATTGAAAAATAACCAAATAAAAAGGATTTAGTGATTGATATCAAAAAGTATAGGAATCTTGTGAATTTTATGAAATTGGACATGATTTGTTGTTTTGAAAATATCTTGGGGTTTTGCTTTTATTTACAAGTTATTTTAATGAATTTTGAGCTTTGGGGGTGTCAAAATTAAGAAGAAATGCTGGCCAAATATTTAGGAAGGGTTTTTGATCATTTGAAGGCCCAAAAAGAGCCATTTGGTAGCCACGTGTAGTGACTAGGCTGCACATAGCACAGGCGTATCTCTAGTTAACCAAATTTTTGTTTTTATAATTTTTAGGTTATTTAGACTAAATTATATACTTTAACTTATATATCCTACAAGTTTATAATTATTTTTTTAACAAAATGGCTATTTTTAGTAACGTTTTTGTTGGAAACACGGTGCGCAGCGAAATTTTAAAAATTTTCATCAGAGTAATTTCTAAAACACAAGTTTGACATGTTATATGAATAAATTAGACAGATCTTACTAACCTTTGTGTGAAGAACCTCCGCAGCCTATGAAGAGAAGTAACGTTCCAGAAGAGCCTCAACCAACTAGTTTTATTTGCTATTCTCTATCTACAACCGAAGTGAGTGTGGGCTCACAAGTACAGCTCTTCCACCAGTGACACTCCTTCCAACCAAGAGAGAGAACCCAAAGCTAGTGTTCATGATTTGTGAACAAAAGCTCTTAGGGAGTTTTTAGATGCTCACTAGAAGAGTATCACTCTTAATCTCTCAATTGATCTGAGTAAATCATGAGACTCACTTCCTTTTTATAGCCCTTGGTCCTGGGGTCAGTCCTTATCAGATTAGGTCTCAAAAACTCGAAACAAAATCAAGTTTGGATCAATATCTGATAAGATCCATGTGAAAATGCGTAATTTTATCTCCCGCTGATCGGCAGGCTGAACATTCTGATCGGCAGGCCAAACAAGCCAGTTCGACAGGCCGACCATGTCATTCGGCAGGCCGAACTCCCGAGAAAAAATCTCCACGAATCTTTTATTTTCCACCTGAGATTCTAAAGGATAAAGTCTCCATTTTGATTCAAATAATCCAATAGAGAAGATATATGATCAAAACAAACTTTATCAAGATAATCTCTAAGAAAATAAATCAATTCACAATAATTCTACAAGTTTATCTTGATCTAATTTATCCAAAATTAAATCAACCGATAAACAGACAAGAATTATCTGATCCAATAATTCAACAAGTTTACCTTAAATTAATTTTATTACAAAATTAATTCAACCAATAAACAGACATGAATTATTTGATTCTTACAAATTTTAAACCAATCCGATAAATCTGACATAAGTCACCAATTATTGGAAAAGCACGCCGTGTCGTTACAGGATTTTGTGAGCTAGCAAAGGGGACCAAAATGGACCTATAAAGTTCAAGCTCATGATAATTATGAAACCCAATATCCCAGATATACATTTCACAATTATCAACTCCAACGCTTCTCCACTAAAAGCTTGGAGCTGCACTCTCGAACTTTATAGAATTACGAAGCTCGTGTAGCTAAGTCTCCATGACATATCAAAGTGTATCGTATCCCCATATGATAATCCATAATCGGCTTAAGGACAAGTTCTGTCTTACCTTCCTGATTATTTTTACCTTACGTTCCATTGTCTCACCATTAGAAAACTTACCATCCAAAGATAGTATACCATTCGATTACACCTATGTAT
The DNA here is from genome assembly GCA_025403435.1 of Artocarpus heterophyllus. Classification (NCBI taxonomy): domain Eukaryota; kingdom Viridiplantae; phylum Streptophyta; class Magnoliopsida; order Rosales; family Moraceae; genus Artocarpus; species Artocarpus heterophyllus. Next base: position 22,848,737 of record CM046352.1, read on the forward strand.
CCAAATGGTTGAGCGCTCCAGTTTTCCAATTACAGGACAACGCATATAAGAGGATATCATTACTCCTAAAGAGGAGCTATGGATTCCATATCTATGAACAACAGGTCTACGCTATCAAGAGTCATGCCTCCAATGTACCAGCATGCATACCACTATTGAGATGTGGGAGTCAGCCATTGGCACATCAAAAGACACAAGTCGAGACAATGGGCCTACTATTCATCTCAGGATTAAGATACAATACAAGTGATTGTCTAAAGTGAATCGATTTGCCAAGATAGAATTATTAATCCAAATCAATTCACTTTATGTCCCGATCTAACACATCGTCACCTATGACAACGTGCCAATGTTTCTACTCACGGAGTCCAACTTCGATGGCCAAGACAAACCATCTCCCAAAGGGGATATAGACAACATAACAATCTTTACATGAATAAAGCACCCAACTTTATTCCCACGATTGTGGATCATATGTTTTAGACCGTCACCTTAAGAATCATGTCTTCCGCATAATCAGTCCATCATATGCCCAATTCTTAAGGTTTAGACTGACAGTCTCAGACTATTGTTTGTTTATCTACATTCAACAAACATGAATGTAAAGAAGACAACATTTGGTATATATAAATGAATAAATTCTTTATTGATAAAATGTCTCCAAAAACGTATTACATTTTTACTCCTTAGGGCATACATGTCTAACAATCTCCCATTTGCACTAAGTGAGTAAATACAGCAAATTTCGCATCCCCATAGCTTCCACATGCCTCTCGAAGACTCTCCCAGTAAGTGTCTTCGTAAATGGATCAGCTAAATTGCCCTCTGACGCGATCTTGCATACCATGACATGCCCGCCCTCAACGAAGTCCTTTATCACATGATACTTTTGATCAATATGCTTACTGTTCTTGTGAAATCTAGGTAGCTTAGCATTAGCTACCGCTGCACTGTTATCACAGTACAGTGATACCGCTTTATCCATACCAGAAACTACCTCAAGATCCCTAAGGAACTTGCAGAGCCACACAGCTTCTTTCGAAGCATCACTAGCCACCACATACTCGGCCTCTATCGTTGAATTCGAAGTGCAATCTTGCTTCTCACTTCTCCAACTGATGGCACCGCCACCCAGAGTAAACACAAACCCCGAAGTTGATTTCCTAGAATGCAGACAGGATTGGAAATCCGAATCAGTGTATCCTAGAGGAGTTAAGTCCTCACCCGAATACACAAACATATACCCTCGAGTCCTTCTCATGTACTTGAAAATATGCTTTACCACAACCCAATGGTTCGGTCCTGGATCCGCTGAAATCGACTTACAATCCCGACCGCATAGCTAATATCCGGTCGTGTGCAAAGCATGGCATACATGAGACTACTCACTGCCGAAGCATAAGGCACCTTCTTCATGTATTCTCTTTCTTCATTAGACTTTGGAGAGTCTTTCTTAGAAAGAGTAATTCCAGACCTAGATGGTTGCCCACCTTTCTTGGAATCCGGCATTGCAAACCTCCTGAGAATTTTATCTATGTAGCTGGCCTGTGACAAAGCTACCATTTTGTTCTTCCTATCTCGAAAGATCTGGATACCGAGAACAAAATTAGCCTCACCCAAGTCCTTCATGTCAAACTGCTTGGTCAACCATAATTTGACCAATGACAATGCCCCAACGTCATTGTCAATTAGCAGAATGTCATCCACATAGAGCAGTAGAAAAACCACCTTCCCATCCTTAATGTGTTTGTAAACACATGGTTCACCCACATTTTGTGAGAACCCATAAGTCTTGATCACTTGATCAAATCTTATGTTCCGAGAACGGGAAGCCTGCTTAAGTCCATAAATTGACTTCAGTAGCTTACAAACCTTACCCTCTTGACCTGCGACCTTGAACGCGTCTGGTTGTTCCATATAAATGGACTCATCAAGATAGCCATTCGCAAAAGCCGTCTTGACATCCATCTGCCAAATCTCATAGTTAAGAGCGGCAGCTATGGACAAGAGAATCCAGATGGACTTAAGCATGGCTACAGGCGAAAAGGTTTCCTCATAATTGATTCCTTCCTTTTGCGTATAACCCTTAGCTACTAGTCTAGCCTTAAAGGTTTCGACCTTTCCATCCACTCCTCTTTTCCTCTTGTAGATCCACTTACACCCTATGGGTTTTACCCCTTCGAGAAGATCCACAAGCTCCCAGACCCGATTAGTCTCCATAAACTTCATCTCTATGTTCATGGCCTTTGTCCAGAGTTTTGAATCAACATCCTCCATAGCTTCTGCGTAAGTATAAGGATCCCTGTCATGTTCATCCGGTTCAGCCAAGAAGACCTCCCCATTGAACATATACCTCTCAGGTTGACGCCCGATCCTCCCACTACGCCGAAGCCCCTGAGGTTGTTGTTCAGGTTTATTTGGTTTTTCTACACCGATTGGAATGGTTTCGTTCGAAACCTCCAGAGTGAATGTATCACCCCTTAACTCCTCAAGCACCACTTTGCTTCGAGGTATAATGTCGTCCATGTAACTCTCCTCAAGGAAAGTTGCATTAGTTGAAACTACAAATTTATTTTCCTTTGGGTTATAAAAATAACCCCCTTTAGTCCCTTTTGGATATCCTACAAACATGAAACTTCTGAACGTGCTTCCAACTTATTCGGATCCTTAAACAGGATATGAGCTGGACATCCCCATATGCGAATATGGTTTAAGGATGTCTTCCTTCTTGTCCACAACTTGTGAGGAGTTTTAGGGACCGATTTTGAAGGCACATTGTTCAAAAGATAACATGCAGTTTATAGTGCATATCCCCAAAAGGATAAAGGCAATGATGAATAACTCATCATGGACCTAATCATGTCCAACAAAGTCCTATTCCTTCTCTCCGCTATATCATTCTGCTACGGAGTGCCCAGTGCAGTCAAATGGGATAAAATCCCATTCTCTAACAAGTGTCCTAAGAACTCATCAGAAAGGTATTCCCCACCTCGATCAGATCGAAGTGTCTTTATGGGTCTACCCAATTGCTTTTCCACTTCAGCCCGAAACTCCCTGAACTTATCATAAGTTTTGCTTTTGTGGTGCATCAAGTACACATACCCATATCTTGAGTAATTGTCAATAAAAGTGACGAAGTACTCATACCCTGCTCGTGCCCGAATGTTCATCGGTCCGCAAACATCACTATGCACAAGTTCTAGAACCCCTTTGGCCTTATTGCCCTTAGACCCGTATGGTCTTTTGGTCATTTTACCCTCCAAACAAGATTCACATTGAGGTATAGATTTCACCTTTAAGTGACTTAAAGGTCCATCCCTTACCAACCTTTGAATCCTATTCAGGTTAATATGGCCAAGGCGCAAATGCCAAAGATAGGTCTTATTAGAGTGAGAAGTTTTAAGTCTTTTTGAGTCATTATCATTTATCTCAGCATTAAGCAATAAGTCCATCTTAGGTTTGATAAAATATAGATTATTTTGCATCCATCCAGAACAGATAAAAGATTTATTTTTATGAATCACCACTTTTTCATTAAAAGATACCACGTAGGAGTCTTTAAATAAAGAAGATACAGAAATTAAATTCCTTTTAAATTTAGGAACATAAAAAAATCTTGCAAAATTAAATTCCTACAATTATCAAAGTAAAGATGGACATCTCCCACTGCTTCTGCTGAGACCAAGGATCCATCGCCCATCCGAAGCGTTAAGTCTTCATGTAGTAGACTTCTCGTTTCTTTGAATCCTTGCAGAGAAACACAAACATGATTAGTTGCATTGGAATCTATGACCCAGATGTCACCGGATTCTTCAACCAAACAAGTTTCTAAATATAGAAGATCACACCTACCTCCCTTGGATAGGAAGTCCTTGCAATACTTCTTTATATGCCCGACCTTACCACAGAAGAAGCACTTAAGCTTCTTTGGGTTCTTCTTCTTCTTTTTCTTGCTCTTGGTAGCAGCAGGAATAGAAGACTTCCCGTTCTTGGCCCGTTGCTTCTTTCCATTCCCTGAGTTTGGATTGGAACCAAAAGCAGCTACCATGTTGGCCTCACTACCAGCAGGAGACTCCCTGATCAGCAGTTCGAACTCCTGTAACTGTTTCATCAGTTTTGTCAAGGTCATATCCCGTCTATTACTTAAATTAAAAGTAGCTCTAAATGGAATAAATTCCTTAGATAAAGTCTCAAAGACCATAGTCATCTGAGTTTCAGCATCGATGTCGGCTCTATTGGTTTGAGCCTCAGCGAGGTAACCCATGACCAAGATCATGTGCTCCTTTACAAATGTCCCCGGTCTCTGTCTATAGTTTAAGAGTTTTTGAAGTGCCCCTTGCCGCTTCGTTATGGCCTGACCTCCGAACATATCCTTAAGATTATCCAAGATCTATTTTGCAGTCTCATAATCCTGATGTTGAGCCTGCAGCACGTTGTTCATGCTAGCAATAACATAGCAGCAGGCCTGATCATTAGCATCTTTCCAGCGATCGTATGCTTGGAATTGCTCATTACTTGAGTCTCCCGTGGGCTCGGGAGGACAAGGGGTTATCAGTACATATTTCAGTTTCTCAAAGGATAGGATGATGTCCAGGTTCCGTTTCCAATCGTTATAATTCTCACCGGTTAATTGGTTTTTGTCAAGTATCGACGATAAAGCGTTTTTAGACATTTTCAATCTACAATAAAGAATCATATACCAAACATAAGCAAACATGTATAATAATTTAGTAAGATAACACAATCATGTAAAATCATACAAATATGTTTATGTGTCAAAACCTTGAAAATATCATAACCTTACAACGATAATTCCCAACTCAGAATTCAACAAGCTCATAGAGGAGTCATGCCAAATTCAATCAGGAACATGGATCCCCTTCTGATTAATATATGCCATCCAGGACCCATATGATCCAGCATATACTAATAATCGTTTCTTTGGCCATTAATTTTATTAACAGAGCTCCTAGGGGAGGTTAATAATAAAATTAATATATGCCATCCAGGACCCGTATGATCCAGCATATACTAAAAATCGTTTCTTTGGCCATTAATTTTATTAATAGAGCTCCTAGGGGAGGTTAATACTAAAATTAATGTGAGTGTATAACCATCGTTTCAATATTTTATCCATAATTTATAATCACCACCTAGGGGTGTGCAACCATAAATCATACTAAAATACGTTATCCTTTCAGAGATCTAAACTGGTACATGATAGAAATCCCTTCCTAGGAGTCGGGACCACCATGTTCTTCCTATGGACCAATGATGGAGGCCTTAGGTCCTCTCTTCGAAAACCTTCTCCCACTCAATCTTTTGAAGTCAAGGTTTTATTTTAAAATTACACATGAACAATTTTAATATGAGTGGCACTCCCTATCCTATATGACATGTTATCAATATACATGGTAAATCATATTATAATGCAGACAAGCAAAGCAATCAAGCAAAGCTACAAGCAAAATAATAATAACCGTAATATTATGGTTCCACCCTAGAGAATAGAAAAAAAAAAACAAACAAAGATTACAAGAGAATAATCGAGACATTTATCAATTCTTCATCCTTGAATCCTCAAGCTGTATCCTTCTTCATCCAATAGCATTTTCAAGTCTTTAATCCCTTTTTGAATAAAAAAAACTTCATATTTCTAGTTATATCCAAATTTAATGTTTCTCAGAATCGTCTCAAAAATAAAATTAAAACTGCACGGAAAAAATTACACCTTTTCTATGGCAGCTCTCGGTCGGTAGGCCGATTTGGGTGATCGGCCTGCTGATCATGAAGGTTCGGCCTTCTGAACTGAAAGTTCGGCCTGCCGATAGAGCACCCGAATTTCTGCCCCACTGTCGGCCTGCCGGACCACACGTCCGGCCTGCTGATCTGTGACCATCGGCCTACCGAACTATGACGTCTGGCATGCCGACTAAGCAGGAAAATTATTCCAAAAAATACAACTTAAATGCAATTTATCAATTTTATTTTTAACAATTCAAAAACATAAAATTAGAGACTTATGAATTATTTGGGGGCGCCACCATCATTCTTCTAGGTTCGTCTTCTAGATCCGTCTTCTCTAAATAATTATTTAATTACAAAAATTCTTACAAATTTAAAATTAAATAACAATTCCTAGACGGAGATGATAGTCCGCCATTTAATTACATGAAAAACCTAGATACATATACTAACCTCTAAGGAACCATAACCAGTATTAATTAATTAATAATTAATTAAACAACAATTTAATCAACCATAATTAATTAATAAACATTTACCACATAATCCATGACAACATATATATTATATAGAAACCTAGAGTGCCATCTCTCTCTAAAATTCAATTCAAGCATAAGAGAGATAGAGATCGCAAAAGTTATGCATATAACATGATCACAAACTCGTAAATTTATGTAAAAACTATGGCTCTGATACCAATTGTTGGAAACACGGTGCGCAACAAAATTTTAAAAATTTTCATCAGAGTAATTTTCAAAACACAAGTTTGACATGTTATATGAATAAATTAGACAGATCTTACTAACCTTTGTGTGAAGAACCTCCGCAGCCTGTGAAGAGAAGTAACGTTCCAAAAGAGCCTCAACCAACTGGTCTTCTTTGCTATTCTCTATCCACAACCGGAGTGAGTATGGGCTCACACGTACAGTTCTTCCACCAGTGACACTCCTTCCAACCAAGAGAAAGAACCCAAGGCTAGTGTTCGTGATTTGTGAACAAAAGTTCTCAGGGAGTTTTTAGATGCTCACTAGAAGAGTATCACTCTTAATCTCTCAATTGATCTGAGTAAATCATGAGACTCACTCCCTTTTTATAGCCCTTGGTCCTGGGGTCCATCCTTATCATATTAGGTCTCAAAAACTCGAAACAGAATCAAGTTCGGATCAATATCTGATAAGATCCGTGTGAAAATGCGTAATCTTATCTCTTGCTGATCGACAGGCCGAACAGGCCAGTTCGGCAGGCCGACCACGTCATTTGGCAGGCCGAACTCCCGAGAAAAAATCTCTGCGAATCTTTTATTTTTCACCCGAGATTCTAAAGGATAAAGTCTCCATTTTGATTCAAATAACCCAATAGAAAAGATATCTGATCAAAAAAAACTTTATCAAGATAATCTCTAAGAAAATAAATCAATTCACAATAATTCTACAAGTTTATCTTGATCTAATTTATCCAAAATTAAATCAACCGATAAATAGACAAGAATTATCTGATCCAATAATTCAACAAGTTTATTTTAAATTAATTTTATTACAAATTTAATTCAACCAATAAACAGACATGAATTATTTGATTCTTACAAATTTTAAATCAATCCGATAAATCCGACATAAGTCACCAATTATTGGAAAAGCACGCCGTGTTGTTACAGGATTTTGTGAGCTAGCAAAGGGGACCAAAATGGACCTATAAAGTTCAAGCTCATGATAATTATGAAACCCAATATCCCAAATATACATTTCATAATTATCAACTCCAACGCTACTCCACTAAAAGCTTGGAGCTGCACCCTTTAACTTTATAGAATTACGAAGCTCGTGTAGCTAAGTCTCCATGACATATCAAAGTGTATCGTATCCCCATATGATAATCCATAATCAACTTAAGGACAAGTTTTGTCTTACCTTCCCGATTATTTTTATCTTACGTTCCATTGTCTCACCATTAGAAAACTTACCATCCAAAGAGAGTATACCATTAGATTACACCTATGTATCCAAATGGTTGAGAGCTCCAGTTTTCCAATTACAGGACAACGCATATAAGAGGATATCATTACTCCTAAAGAGGAGCTATGGATTCCATATCTATGAACAACAAGTCTACGCTATCAAGAGTCATGCCTCCAACGTACCAGCATGCATACCACTATTGAGATGTGGAAGTCAGCCATTGGCACATCAAAAGACACAAGTCGAGACAACGGGCCCACTATTCATCTTAGGATTAAGATACAATACAAGTGATTGTCTAAAGTGAATCGATTTGCAAAGACAGAATTATTAATCCAAATCAATTCACTTTATGTCCCGATCCAACGCATCGTCACCTATGACAACACGCCAATGTTTCTATTTACGGAGTCCAACTTCGATGGCCAAGACAAACCATCTCCCAAAGGGGATATAGACAACATAACAATCTTTACATGAATAAAGTGCCCAACTTTATTCCCTCGATTGTGGATCATATGTTTTAGACCGTCACCTTAAGAATCGTGTCTTCCGCATAATCAGTCCATCATATGCCCAATTCTTAAGGTTTAGACTGACAGTCTCAGACTACTGTTTACTTATCATACATTCAACAAACATGAACGTAAAGAGGACAACATTTGGTATATATAAATGAATAAATTCTTTATTGATAAAAATGTCTCCAAAAACGTATTACATTTTTACTCCTTAGGGCATACATGTCTAATAGTTTTTAAGTTAGATTTTGTTATTTAGGAGAAATTTCTAGAGGTACCATCAAGTAAGAATTTTAGTTCTAGCTTCTATTAGTTTTACCCCATTTTCGTTTCGCTATAATATTTTAGATTATTGATGGCATTAAAGGTCATAAACAATGATTTATAGGGATTAAAGCTATTTTACTTAAGCTTGATCTTAAATGGAGGTGAGAACCATAGGACTATTGATGTATTTTATAACAGATTGGTTATAATGAGGTATAAATATATAATTTTATAAAGGAATTGGACAACAGATCTAAAGAGAAAAACTTTGATTATGTTGCACACTACTGCATAGTACCTAGTAAGTAGAATTTCACCTGCATCACTATAAAAATTGTGTATATTTTCATGTTTGAATATGATACAAGTTATACAAGTAATACGAGCATGTCTTGATTGTGAGAACTAGGTAAGCATGCATGATATTATTTTCTTAATGTTAAAAGATGAAGCATATAAAAAGATTTATGAAGATTTTATAGGTGACTTATGATGGGATAGTATATTATATTGAGTAAGCTTCAATAGAGACTGCTTATTGTATTGTCTCGATAAAAGCTTATAAATTTATTATGTTGTCTCGATGAAAGCTTATGGACCTTATTATCTCGATGGAGATTGTCTCGATGGGTACTTGTAGTGCGGGACGTCACATGATAACATTTATGGTACAAAAGGAATTGACAAGAGGAGACCTACTCATTACAGGAGACCCTAAGGAAAATCATGCACACCTTATATTTTACATGAAAGGGTTAAAATGTGAGGTTTCAAAAGAGAAATATGATTTTATGAGCTCATATATGACATAGTCATTCTTATTATATATTAATTCTACTTATGAGCATAGGCTCACTTAGTTATGGCAATGTAGATCAGGACGATACTTAGCATCAACATGCTAGACAGTTGGTTAGTGTACTCCTTTATGCACGTGGAGTTGTGTATATGGACAATGTTAACCCGTTTTTGGGACTGTTTAATGCTTCTTCATTTCGTATGCCATTAAAGACTGTAAATATATAGTATGGATGATCCCATTTTGAGATATATAATATATGCATATTGTAAATAGAAAACCAGCTCGAATGATTGTGTAAAACAAAGTTTATACTCTAATTACGAAAAGAATTTTAAAACTTCAAATTTGTTCTTATTTTTATACCTTTTCTTTTATGTACCACGCTAAAAATATGAGTAAATGATTAATAGTAACAACACTTAATATAGGTAAGAATATGTATTAAAGTTATGCTAGGTGATATTATAAAACTGATTATGAATAACTTACAGAAACACGTGTAACATGAGAGATTATGGACTAAACAATTGAAGTCTTGTCGTAATTCAGTATAATACCTAGAGTTTAGCTTTGGATTTATAGTGGAGTGGCACTTAAGTTCATTAAAAAAATACATGATTAATCAGGGAATTAACTCATCTACTATTATAGGAGCTTGATAATATATTTTTATTGGATATGCTAGCTCACATATTCTAGTTATAGGAATCAGGAATAAAATCAAATACTAGTGATAAGAAAAAAGAACACACAATTGGAACCACTGTGCTTGATAGACGTGCAACTGCAATATAAAAGGACTAAGATGCTAGGCGCATTCCATTGCATTGTGGACCCAATTATTTCATATTTTTGAGTGAATTAATTAATTAATTAATTCTAGAAAGTAATTATTCAGATTCATAATTGGAATTTTAAAATAATTAATTATTTAAATTTGTTACCTGAGTAATCAATTTAATTCCTAGGTGAATTTAAATTTTGGATATCAAAGCACATATATTTGAAATAAATAGTTATCATAATTATATTATTTTAATTTAAATTGATTTGAAATTATCTTGGATAAAATAGAAAGTCACAAAACTCGATCTAATTAGAAGGCTGGATTTTGCGTAGAGTGATATTGTCATAGGCCAAATTTTAAATAAAGAGGATGATGATGTAGCCCATCAAGTCTTGTAGTTGTACGACGGCTCCTTTAACGAATTCCATAACTAGGTGTTTAGAGCCTTCATTTCTTCTCATACTAATAAAAATGAAAATTTCAGAGAGAAAGCTTCTGTAGACTCCTCTTTGGTGATTACTAGCTCTAGATCACTTTTGTGGTTAGAAGGACAGCCACTGGTATAGATTAATTAAGTTGTGCCCCCATACATGACGGTTTTGTGAAAGAGAACAACATTTTAGGCCAGTTAGCTAAGATTTCGTTGGTTATTATTGTTTTTTAGTTAGACATGCAAAATTTGGTCCGCAAGAAGTACAAATAATTATGAAATATTTTATGTTCAATAACAAGATGAGCTTGTTCCTTGGCGATTAAATAAAATTTTAAAAACTTTCATTGCATCACTAGACCAATATTTTTCAACATAAGTTGTCTTTAATTTTCAAAAGAAATTTCTTTTTCTTGGTGGGCAACTTTTGTTTGTATGGTGGCATTTAATTCCTTACCCCATCATCGCGTGCCATCTTGCCAATCTACCGTTCAAGACATAATAATGGGCAAGGATGTTGTGAGAGAAAGAAAATGTCAAATGTGCCACCACAAAGAATCTCTCATGAAAATCCCTCTCAGAATCTCCAACATTCTTCTTCCCCCTTCCATTATGGGAACAAGAGAGATTCCTTTTCAATTGTAGAAGTTTTCCATTATCAATTGTTGTACCATCAATGAAAAAAACTACGACGTTTAATCTCCTAGGCGCCATTTGGGAAATTCGTACGGATCTTGGTGTGTGCTTAGCGAGAACGGAAAGAAAACTTCAGATTTTCAATAATAGTAGGAACACCAACTTTTATTTCAACTTATCTACCAACACATAAGCTGTTATTTTTTTTTATTTGTAATTGTTTTAAAAATGGGCACATTAATAAGGTTGCATTTACGAATAGAAAAATAGTAACTCATGAGTTGGTAAAAAAATTAGAATTAGAATTGGTATCCCTAACATTACACAAGAAAACTCCTAGAAAGGGCAAAAAAAAAAAAATAGTGTGCAATTCTGGACTAAAAAATTTCTATTATGTTCTATTTGTATAATTTTTTGCTTTTATATGGGGTGTGATGTGACGATTGATGACCATTTCTTTCCCTTTTACGGGGGTATTTTGAAAAGTAGCTTTAAGAAAAAAAGATTTTGGGCAAATGATTTTTTTTTTTGTAGTTTTTTGAAACAAAAAAACTTGCTTTTTGGATATGAAAACGGCTTCATTTTTTTCTTTTCACTCCGTTGAGGTTCCTCTCATTGCTACAGTTATTTTCGTCTTTTTTTTGAAAAAAAATTGGGACAATTTACCTGCTTAAAAAAGCGTATTTTTTTGTGCAAAAAAAAAAAAAGAGGTCATTTCCTTAATTAAAGATTTTTTTTTGCCCTTTTGTCAAATTCTTCCCCCTTTTACTTCGATCGTGGAACAATTTTTTTATTTTCGTTCTTGACGTAGCAAAGAAATTCACTTTATTCCATCAATTTGTTCAAGTGGATTGTGAAATCATAAATAAGAATAGAATAGGCATGGATAATTTTCCTTTTCATTTGACCCCTAAGGTACCGGAACTATGACGTCAAATCAAACTTTTCTTTCCGAGCAAAAGCAAGCTTATTGGCCACCTACGTTGTATCCATTACCTAGAGATAAGGTAATAAAGGCACATCCATAATGCCTTGAAGGGAAATATCACAACGAATGTTGGAATATATATAGATATGGTTTTTATAATTACAACAATGTTTTTCCATGGATAGTTTTGACTGTTCATTATAAATCTATCAGTTGTTGATAAAAAAAAAAAAATGATGGCAAGCATTGAGCATTTAATTGATAGACCTCATTACATGTGATTTGAGTTAGGCAATTTTGTTTATACCCTACTAACACGACCTTTTAAGATTTATTTTTGTTTGAAGAGAATGTAAGTTAAAGATCCATAACTTGACATTTTATGGTTTCGACAAATATATGGGATTAACTAGACATTATAACGTACGATTGTTTTTAGTTTTAATTCTTATATTTAAATTATATTAAGCAAAAGAAAATTTCAATAAGCTATTTCTATGTCCTCTTATATTTAAATTACGTTAACCAAAATAAAATTCCGATATGATATTTCTATGTCCTAAAGAAAAAACTGATTTATATCTTTGGATTCTCGATTGTAAAAAGTCATAAACAAACCTCCTCTTACCGGGACTTGACCCTTGATTCTATGTTTATCCCAACGCTTTTTTGTGCAAATATCCCCTGAACTTGTCGCGTTTAGTGAATTGATCTTTAAACTAAAAATCTTGACAATTAACACCTAAATTTAAAAATTTGTTGCACTGGTACTCTTTTTGTCCATTTCTGTAAAACTTTAATGGTTTTTTGTTCCATGATTGGCATGTGATTTACTTTTAGGGGCATTAGTGGTCTTTAAGAAGACAATTTTTCTTTAAAAAAACAAGAAAGAAAGAAAAAAAAAACATGATTGCCTCTCCACACAACCTAATACCAAATCACCAAAAAAATCCAAATCCCAAAAAACTGTACCACATATCAAACTAAGAGTTTGTTTGGAAAGCTTATTAGAAAAATAAAATTTGAGTTTGTATAATATAAAGTTTTCATTTGTTATAATAAAAGTAAAAATTTACTACAGTACAAAGTACTCATATATTATAATTTTCAAGTTTTAATTTTAAATTCAAACTAACTTCTCAAATCAACTCTAAAATACACAAGAAAAACCACTTCAAAAAAATATATATATGCACAAGAGAAAGAAAAAGAAAAGTAAACAAGTGAATAAGGTAATAATAATCATGTTTCTTCTTCCACTTCTCCCAAAATTCTAATACCCAATGACCCAAATCAAAATATCCCCTTCGAATGAACATATCACAGTGGCTATGAGTTTGCCTCCTATGAGTCCCGATGTTGCGGTGTCTCCACCGCACATCACAGCTCCTCCAAAGCTACGAGTCCCGAGGTTGTAGCACCTATAACCCACTACCACCACCACCACCACCACCTCTGCCACTACCCAACCCCCACCGCAAAAAGACAAAGACGCACACCCCCCAATCTTCGGTAGTGCCTCCTGTTGGGGAATTAGGCGACTCCTAATTCTAAGGATCGCAAGAACGAACAATTGCAGAAAATAAATAGGAGAAAAGAAGAAAGAAGAGACACCAAATTTTTATACAGGTTTGTCCAAAATTGAGACTACGTCCTGTTTCTGCCGCTTGTAGATTCCACTATGATGAAGGAGATTACAGATTACAAGAGCAGTTTCTCACACACTCACAAATTGTGCTTACCAAAACTCTCTTCTGTCTCTCACCCTGTGGGAATTTTTCTCTCTCAAGGATTGAGCTCTCAAGAATTATGCCTCTCACAAAATAATGCCACTCTCAATTTCACACACACCAAACCCTAGCCACCTTATGTCTATTTATAGCCAAAGGAGGAGAAAAATAGCAACTAATGGGAAACACTAGTAGTTTCTAGTTTTTAGGGCCTTTGAATCCGACTCTGACTTAAAAAACATCACGCAACACAGCGCGTCACGAGCGCCGCGGCGCCCCCTGCACCGCCTAGGCGCTTTGCTCCTGGCGCCTAGGCGCCATCCACTCACGGCCTAGGCATCTTTCTCCTGGCGCCTAGGCGCTCTCCACTTGGCGCCTAGGCACCCTCGGCCCAGCGCCGCGGTGCTCTTTTGCCAGAGCCGCGGCGCTGGCTCCCTGTCTCCCGAGGACTGCTTTTCTCTCTTTTTCTTCCTTTCTGCTGGGGTGTCGACTTGATTTGGCTCCACATCTGCAACAATCTCCCACTTAGAGACTAATCAATTACCATGTATCCTACTGCAGCGGCAACGACTTCTCACGCCTCTTGGGGAAGTCCAACTGAAGTTGCGCACAACTTTAGTTTCTCGATCAGAACCATCTTGGTGAGCATATCTTTAGATTCTTTTACCACCCACCTTGCCTTATACCGCTTGCTGCCATCACTTTTATCTTTTATCTGGTATACCCGCTTGTTGTGCAAGGCCTTTTTACTCTGTGGTAACTTTGCCAGTTGCCATGTCCTATTGGACATTAAGGAATCCATCTCATCCCTCATGGCTAACTCCCACTTGACCGAATCTCCAGCCTCCACAGCTTCATCATAGCTCTCTGGCTTTCCTTTGTCTGTCAACAAGATGTAATGCAGAGTAGGGGAGTATCTCTGCGGCGGTCTTATAGTCGTGCTAGACCTCTTGACTGGTGTGGCAGGAGTCCTCTGGTTTCCTTCTGGAGCTATGTTTTCCTGGTCTTCAACCTCTGGACTTTGCACCTCAACTTCAGGAAGATCCTTCAATGGAATCACCTCAGGCTTCTTGTCTTTAGAACCTGAACCCCTAGAGTCAGTGCTGTCTCTGTCTTTGTACAGAACACCTTCATTGAAGATCACATCCTTGCTCCTAATAGTCTTTCGACTTTGGTCATCCCAGAGACGATAACCAAACGCAAGTCCACCATAGCCAACCAAAAAACACTTCTTTGACTTGGCATCAAGTTTACTTCTAGTAGCAGAATCAATGTGAACATAAGAAACACACCCAAATACTCTCAAGTAAGAGAGATCCACCTTTTTATGGCTCCAAACTTCTTCCGGTAGCTCAAACTTCAACGGTGTGGATGGACTTTTGTTAATCAGATGAGCGGCTGTATTAATTGCCTCAGCCCAAAACATCTTTGGCAGCCTCACATGTAACCTCATGCTTCTAGCACGCTCGTTTAAAGTCCTGTTCATCCTCTCAGCTGCCCCATTCTGTTGTGGTTTCCTTGGAATGGTCTTCCTCATCTTTATTCCATTCTCAGCACAGTACCGCATAAAATCTTCATCTAAATACTCTCCCCTATTGTCAGACTACAAGCACTTCACCTTCAATTCTGTCTTATTCTCCACCATGGCTTTCCATCTCTTGAAAGCATCAAAGACATCAGATTTGTTTTCCAGAAAACAAACCCATACCTTCCTGCTTGAGTCATCTATGAACGTCACATAGTAATTTGCGCCACCAAGGGAAGTCATTGACGCAGGCCCCCACACATCAGTGTGAACTAGCTCCAATTTCCTGGACTTAGGCTCTCTACCCATCTTTGAGAAACTGACTCTCTTTTGTTTACCAAAGATGCAGGCTTCACACAAACTGTGATCAACAGTTTTCAAACCTGGTAGTTTTTCTTTGTAGTGAAGCACCTTCATACCCTTCTCACTTATGTGACCGAGCCTATAATGCCATAGCTCAGTATTGGCAGCAGAATCAACTACTGCTATGGTATCTCTGTAGCTAGAGTTCATGTAGAGAGTTCCAGCCTTGTGTCCCCGTGCAACAACCATCGCTCCTTTCGTGACTTTCTAACCTCCACAATTGAAGGTCACTTTATGTCCTTCATCATCCAGTTGACCCACCGAAATCAAGTTGCACATTAGTTTAGGAACATGTCTCACCTTATGAATCTTCCACACAGACCTATTAGGCATTTTTAAACTGACATCTCCAATGCCAACAATATCCAAAGGTTCTCCATCAGCGAGGTAAACCTTACCATGATTTTTAGCAACATAATTCTCCAGGACATGACGGTGTGCAGTGGTGTGGAATGATGCTCCTAAGTCTATCACCCACAAATCAAAAGAACTATCAACTGACAAGATTAAAGCATCCTGGTGCTCTTCAGTGGCGGCGTTAGCTGCATCATTAGTCTTGTCTTCATTCTTCCTTGGAGCCCTGCAGTTCTTTTTCAAGTGGCCAGTCTTCCCACAATTCCAACACTCCATGGTCCTACCGTTCCTTGACTTGCTTCTCCCATTCCTCGACTTGCCTCTCTTGCCATTATCCCTGTTGGAATGCCTCTCAAGTTTCCTGCCCCTATTATCAACATTAAGGGCTGAGTTCGACGATGAGGCTTCACGTGAGTCCTTCCTGCGAACTTCTTCCGCCAGAATAGAGTTTCTGACATCAAAAAACTTTAATTTTGCACTCCCAAGAGAATTTGTAATGGCCACCCTCATGGGTTCTCAACTATTCGGTAACAAGGCCAAGAGGATTAGAGCATTGATCTCATCATCAAATTTAATCTCTACCGAGACCAATTGGTTTAGGACGGTGTTGAAACTGTTCAGATGCTCTACCACCGAGGCACCTCAGGCATTTTTAAATTGAAAAGCTTCTTCATGAGATGTACCTTGTTATTGGCTGAGGGTTTCTCATACATCTCTGATAGAGCCTTCATCATCCCTGCTGTAGTAGTCTCCTTTGCAACGTTGTGGGCAACGTTCTTTGACAAGGTCAAACAGATCACACCGAGCACCTGTCTATCAAGGAGATTTCACTCCTCATCCTTCATGCCTTCAGGCTTATTACCCAAGGGCAAGTGCAGTTTTCTGCTATATAGGTAGTCTTCTACTTGCATCCTCCAATAGGAAAAATCTGAACCATCAAATATGGTGATACCGGCTGCCGAACCTTCTTCTCCTGTCATAGTTCTTGATCAAAACCTCCGCTCTGATACCAGTTGTTGGGGAATTAGGCGACTCCTAATTCCAAGGATCGCAAGAACGAACAATTGTAGAAAATAAATAGGAGAAAAGAAGAAAGAAGAGACACCAAATTTTTATACAGGTTCATCCAAAATTAAGACTACGTCCTGTTTCTGCCGCTTTCAGATTCCACTATGATGAAAGAGATTACAGATTACAAGAGCAGTTTCTCACACACTCACAAATTGTGCTTACCAAAACCCTCTTCTGTCTAGCACCCTGTGGGAATTTTTCTCTCTCAAGGATTGAGCTCTCAAGAATTATGCCTCTCATAAAATAATGCCACTCTCAATTTCACACACACCCAACCCTAGCCACCTTATGTCTATTTATAGCCAAAGGAGGAGAAAAATAGCAACTAATGGGAAACCCTAGTAGTTTCTCGTTTTTAGGGCCTTTGAATTTGACTCTGACTCAAAAAACATCGCGCAACACAGCGCGTTAGCTCGGTGGCGCTCGAAACAAGCGCTGCGGCGCCTCCTGCAGAGCCTAGGCGCTTTGCTCCTAGCGCTTAGGCACCATCGACTCGCGGCCTAGGCGCCATCCACTCGTGGCCTAGGCGTCTTTCTCCTGGCGCCTGGGCGCTCTTCACTTGGTGCCTAGGCGCCCTCGTCCCAGCGCCACGGCGCTCTTCTGCCAGAGCCGCGACGCTAGCTCCCTACCTCCCGATGACTGCTTTTCTCCCTTTTTCTTTCTTTTTGCTGGGGTGTCGACTTGATTTGGCTTCACATCTGCAACACCTCTGCCTCAAAACCAAACAAGTAGCCACTCTCTCTAAACCTCTCTCTGTTCTCACGATTTTCCTCTAAAACCATTTCAGACCATAACCTATCGATATGAAAAAAGAAGAAAAGAAAAGGAAAGTAAACATAGAGGTGAGAGAGAGAGAGCGCTTGGAATAAATTGAATCTATTTTCACCATTGTTTTCAAGACCCATTAAAGACAAGTCTTCATATTTTGTTTTGTAAAGTTTTACAAAATGGAGTTGTAATTAGGAAAAAAAATTGCTTGACGGTATAAGAGAAGGAAAGCGGCGAGGGCTGGATTATTATTATTATTTTGTGTTTTTGTTTAATGTCTGATTATATTGGAAAGGCTATATTGCCCTCTCTAAACGTAAAAAAATGCCAAAAATTCAAAGTAATTGGACTATTTATGCAACTAATTTCAAAATTTCAAACGTCAGTTACCAAAATATTTAGTTTAAAGAGCAATTTATCAAACACAATAAGTTTTAAGGGGTATCATACAAAAAAGCCTTGTCCCAATTTTTCCTCTTGCAATTAGCAATCTATCTGCTTCTTTAGTTGATTTCTCTTTAGTCATGTCAACAGGATCGTAGGTTGATAAGCTGTTCGCCACTAAACTAAACAATGACACCAACAATCTTTTGACATTGAAAATGAATTTGTGTTCCAAAAATTGAAGAATCTCGCCTTTACTTTTACTTTGTGAGAAAAATATTAATCGGAAAGACGAAATACAAATATATATATATATATGTACACACACATATATATGTATTGTTGACAGGCAAACTTTGTCAAACAAAGATCTCTCCAAGTTTTCTCACGGAGCTGATTTCTCATGGAAGAAGTAAATAACTAATGAGGAGAATAACGAGAACACACAAAGATTTTTATAGTAGTTCATCTATGTCCACTAGAGTTTTCTCAAGGAACTGTGTGAAATCCAATTACAAATCTAAACCTAAAGCTTGTCTTAAGAATTGGACTTAGGCTACTCTTTAGATCTAGCCTTCATTTATAATTTACCAGGACAGTTATATTTCGATCTTTTAGCTATAGTTAAAATTTAAATAGGTAATCTCCTATCTAACTGGCTTGATAACTTTGATGAGACCTTTTATTAAGCTTAGCTCTTATGTGTATCCGGATTCCTATGGATTTTGATACGATTGAGACATTGTTGCCATCTTGGAAACCTTCAATTCAAATAAAACACCAGTTTGACGGATCTACCTTTCTTGGGTATCATCCGATAAATGTAGTTTAGGACATTACTAAGGCTAAATAAGTCGAGATCCATCTTTAGATTTTTCTGGCCCAGAGATCGACTTAGGCCTTCTTAGTGGCCTGACAACATTTGCCCCTAGCTCGGGGGGCTTCCTTGGTCACTAGCCAAAGTGCCTCAAGTTCATCATTGGTCAAAATTGATCAAAGTCTTTATGAGAAGCAACGTTCTTCCCTAAGAAGTAATGATGATTGTAAAGCTGAAGAGTGACCTCAATTTTTAGGCTGATAAATCATAGATGTCAATTGTCATGTCGCTTGTCAGGGAAATGCATCATGGTTGTTGATTTGGGATTTCAATTTCCCACCTAAGTTACGACCATTAGATTAGAATCTTTATGATGCTCATCAAATCAGGCATCCTATAGATCATACGAGTAATATCCAAGGAGTTTTTTTTTTGGCTCATTAATACCCTCTTAAACCTTCTCATTTCTCATTTTCATTGTTCCCACACTAAAACTCTGCTAAAATTTCCTTGGAGCATATCCTTTGCTATCACTGATTCTCTAGGTTTCAACCATCAAATCACCTTAAAAAGCTTGCTTCATGACTTTGCGGGACATTTGGAAGCATTTTACTGAGCTTTCCCTCGGTAAGTTTCCCTCTCTCATCTTGGACTTTCCTTTTTATTTGATTTTCATGGTTTTTATGAGTCTAAAAAAATATTTAGAATCTTTGTTGATGATGTTGAGCATATCTAAGTTCTGTTTATACCATTTTTCATGGATTTTGATTATTTTTGAAATGTGGGCTTTTCTTACGCCTTGAACTACTAAGATGAATTTCGACTTAGTTCATCTTTAGACCATAACCTTTAAATGTAGATATCTAACCTTGAACATAAGGGCTTTTCGGTTATTAGGACTTAAGCGTTTCCCCTTTGAATTTTTCTGTAACGCCCTGAAATTTGTTTAATGTTAATGTAATGTAAATGATGAATTAGTGTGCCATAATTAATCTTTTAACATTAATTAGATTATTTGGTTGGATTTTGAATTTTTGGTTGTTTTGTTAAATTGATGCATTCAAATGATTTCATATTGTTTTAAAAATAATGTGTAGAGTTTTAAAACACAATAATTTGTAAAATGTTAAAAATACTCCGTTTTACAAAACTGTGGGCGGCACATGGTTTTCGTACAGTAAAACCGCCCACCGTTTTCCTCTATTTATTCTCTCTCTTTCTCCACTCTCCTCACTCTCTCCGGTTTCTTTCTCTCTCTCTCTCTCTCTCTCTCTCTCTCTCTCTCCCTTTTCTCTTTCACCGTGAGTCATTTCT
Organism: Artocarpus heterophyllus; assembly: GCA_025403435.1. Lineage (NCBI taxonomy): Eukaryota > Viridiplantae > Streptophyta > Magnoliopsida > Rosales > Moraceae > Artocarpus > Artocarpus heterophyllus. The sequence goes on from CM046352.1 coordinate 22,869,134, forward strand.
CTCTCTCAAATTCTCTTTGAAATTTTGTTTTTTAATCAAAATTTGAATCCAAGCTTCGGGTTAGCAAGGAGGAAGCTCGGGGACGTGATTCGGCAACCGAGAACGCGGATTGAATTTTCAATTCGAGGTTAGTTTTGAAATTTCTAAGCTTTTTACAAAATTTTTAATTTTGTGCATTTTTGAAATCTAGGTTTGTTTAAGCTTAGAAAACCGTGGATTTGAGTTAAATGAACTTATAACAACTAGAATCTAAGCTTAGATTGAAGAAAAACAGATTGGATTCAAGATTTTTCATTTTTCTCCCTATTTTTACATTTTTGGATTTTTGAGTTTAAATCTTGTTAAATGAGTCCAGACATGTTCTAATATGTTTTTCTATCAACTATGATTGTTTTCTATGCCTGGGAATTGAGAAAAACAGGTTAGAATCAAGATTTGTGTTTTGGGGATCGAGAAACCTGTGGCTGGAATTTCTGGGTTTTCCCAGTTCGGTAGGCTGAAGTGTGTGTTCGGCAGGCCAGACAAGGGATCGACAGGCTGATGTTCTTCCGTCCGACAGGCCGAACCTGGGGAAATGACTGGCCGACCGGACCTGGCTTCCGGCAGGCTGAACTATACAGTTCGGCTGGCCGAAGCAGGGAGTCCGGCAGGCCGACCGAGGCATAGAAAATTTTGTGATTTTCACCAGTTTTTACTGTTTTGAACCCTGATCTAAATTCCAACCTTATAGAATGATTTTAAAGATACAAATGGCACACTAGGACATCATGAAATGGTTTAGTAACGTAGAATGTCTCAAACTAGATATTGATCGACTTCGTTTGTATCTAGAATTGTTCGTGGTTCCGCGGAGCTAACGTATAGCGGACCGGGATTACGGTGTGGGACACCGGCATGAGTATTGAGGTAGGACTTCTACCCCTTTTCCTTGGTAGCCTAGTTTCAAAATGATTTGGCTTTGAAAAGGATCTCTATTAAAATGTTTTCAACGGTTGTTAAAAAAAATGAATTTATCGGTTATATTTTAATATACCGTGAACTGAAATGAACATCATAATGAATGTAAACGACAACACTCGGTAATTGGGTTTGAATGATAATGATATTAAACATATAGGCATGATGCCATATCAGAGATCAGGTCGTGTAGCGATCGGCCTTGGGGGTAGGTCCCGAAACCCAGCTGGGCCACTACGGTGGTGAGATTATTATGGTTTGCCTAGGAAAAAGAAATTGATATTTCTGGTTGTCCAAGTAAACAGTTCTGGGTAAGGATGGTTTTACTTAAAATTGCTTATTTCTTTATTTATTCAAAGTTTCTTTTAAATAACTTTTGAATAATGTCATGTTTCTTTAAATTAAATTATTTCATAAAACAAAGTCCTACTGAGCCTTTCGCTCACGTTTTATTTGTTTTAAATTTTCCCCTCTAGGTGGTTTTCCCTTTAGGTTTGGAGAGGATTCTTTAGACCGAACTCAGAAACAATAGAAAGATTAATTTATCTTCTGTACTATTTAATTAAGGCATGTAAGATTTAACTTTATTTGTATCTTGGACTGTGATTGTATTTGTGATATTGTCAGTACCATGTGTGTGCACAAGTTGTGGGTCTGTGGGACCCATACTCGCGGCTTTATTGTTTTAATTATTATTCGTTTAATGTTTTCAATTGTCTAATGTATATGAACTCTTTTTAAGATGATGTTTTGAAAACCTTATATTTTATTACCTAATTCAACCCCTTTAACTCTGGATTTTAATTAAGTTCCCTTTTAATTAATTTAAATAATTTGCCACGTCACCTCCCGTACTCCGGGGCGTGACAGAATGGTATCAGAGCTTGTTGGAAACAAAGTACACAGCGGAATTTTTAAAATTTTTCCATCAGAGTATTTTCCAAAACACAAGTTTGACATGTTATATGTATAAATTAAACAGATCTTACTAACCTCAGTGTGCTGAAGAACCTCCGCGACCTGTGTAGAGAAGTAACGTTCCAGAAGAGCCTCAACCAACTGGTCTTCTTTGCTATTCTCTATCCACAACCAGAGTGAGTGTGGGCTCACACGTACAGCTCTTCCACCGGTGACTCTCCTTCTAACCAACAGAGAGAACCCAAAGCTAGTGTTTGTGATTTATGAACAAAAGCTCTCAGGGAGTTTTCAGATGCTCACTAGAAGAGTATCACTCTTAATCTCTCAAATTGATCTTAGTAAATCATTAGACTCACTCCCTTTTTATACCTATTGGTCCTAGGGTCAGTCCATATCAGATTAGGTCTCAAAAAATCGAAACAGAATCAAGTTCGGATCAATATCTGATAAGATACGCGTGAAAAATGCGTAATCTTATGTGCGCTGATAGGCAGGCCAAACTGTCTGATAGGCAGGCCGAACTGGCCAGTTCGGCAGGCCGAACACGTCATCCGGCAGGCCGAACTGCCGAGAAAAAATCTCCGCGAATCTTTTATTTTCCACCCGAGATTCTAAAGGATAAAGTCACAGTTTTGATTCAAATAGCCCAATAGAAAAGATATCTGATCAAAACAAACTTTATCAAGATAATCTCTAAGAAAATAAATCAATTCACAATAATTCTACAAGTTTATCTTGTTCTAATTGTCCAAAATTAAAACAACCGATAAACAGACAAGAATTACCCGAACGCAATAATTCAACAAGTTCATCTTGAACTAATTTTCTTACATAATTAATTCAACCGATAAACAGACATGAATTATTTGATTCTTACAAATTTTAAACCAATCTGATAAATCTGACATAAGTCACCAATTATTGGAAAAGCACGCCATGTCATTACAGCATTTTATGAGCTAGCAAAGGGGACCAAAATGGACCTATAAAGTTCAAGCTCATGATAATTATGAAACCCAATATCCCAGATATACATTTCACAATTATCAACTCCAACGCTACTCCACTAAAAGCTTGGAGCTGCACTCTCGAACTTTATAGAATTACGAAGCTCGTGTAGCCTAGTCTCCATGACATATCATAGTGTATCGCATCCCCATATGATCATCCATAACCGGCTTAAGGACAAGTTCTGTCTTACCTTCCCGATTATTTTTATCTTACGTTCCATTGTCTCACCATTAGAAAACTTACCATCCAAAGATAGTATACCATTCGGTTACACCTATGTATCCAAATGGTTGAGCGCTCCAGTTTTCCAATTACAGGACAACGCATATAAGAGGATATCATTACTCCTAAAGAGGAGCTATGGATTCCATATCTATGAATAACAAGTCTACGCTACCAAGAGTCATGCCTCCAACGTACCGGCATGCATGCCACTATAGAGATGTGGGAGTCACCCATTGGTACATCAAAAGACACAAGTCGAGACAACGGGCCCATTATTCATCTCAGGATTAAGATACAATACAAATGATTGTCTAAAGTGAACCGATTTACTGAGACAGAATTATTAATCCAAATCAATTCACTTTATGTCCCGATCCAACACATCGTCACCTATGACAAAGCGCCAATGTTTCTATTCACGGAGTCCAACTCCGATGGCCAAGACAAACCATCTCCCAAAAGGGATATAGACAACATAACAATCTTTACATGAATAAAGTGCCCAACTTTATTCCCTAGATTGTGGATCATATATTTTAGACCATCACCTTAAGAATCGTGTCTACCGCATAATCATCCCATCATATGCCCAACTCTTAAGGTTTAGACTGATAGTCTCAGACTACTATTTGCTTATCATACATTCAACGAATATGAATGTAAAGAGGACAATATTTGGTATATATAAATGAATAAATTCTTTATTGATAAAAATGTCTCCAAAAACGTATTACATTTTTACTCCTTAGAGCATACATGTCTAACAATCTCCCACTTGCACTAAGTGAGTAAATACTACAAATTTTGCATCCCCATAGCTTCCACATGCCTCTCGAAGACTCTCCCAGTAAGTGTCTTCGTGAATGGATCAGCTAAATTGTCCTCTGACACGATCTTGCACACCGTGACATGCCCGCTCTCGATGAAGTCCTTTATCACATGATACTTCCGATCAATATGCTTACTCTTCTTCTGAAATCTTGGTTCCTTAGCATTAGCTACCGCCGCACTGTTATCACAGTACAGTGATACCGCCTTATCCATACCAGGAACTACCTCAAGATCCCCAAGGAACTTGCGGAGCCACACTGCTTCTTTCGAAGCATCACTAGCCGCCACATACTCGGCCTCCATCGTTGAATCCGAAGTGCAATCTTGCTTCGCACTTCTCCAACTGATGGCACCGCCACCTAGAGTAAACACAAACCCCGATGTCGATTTCCTAGAATCCAGACAAGATTGAAAATCCGAATCAGTGTATCCTAGAGGAGTTAAATCCTCACCCGAATACACAAGCATATACCCTCGAGTCCTTCTCAGGTACTTGAAAATATGCTTTACCGCAACCCAATGGTTTGGTCCTGGATCCGCCTGAAATCTACTTACAATCCCGACCGCATAGCTAATATCCGGTCGAGTGCAAAGCATGGCATACATGAGACTACCCACTGCCGAAGCATAAGGCACCTTCTTCATGTATTCTCTTTCCTCATAAGACTTTGGAGAGTCTTTCTTAGAAAGAGTAATTCCAGACCTAGATGGTTGCCCACCTTTCTTGGAATCCTGCATTGCAAACCTCCTGAGAATTTTATCTATGTAGCCGGCCTGTGACAAAGCTATCATTTTGTTCTTCCTATCCCGAAAGATCTGGATATCGAGAACGAAATTAGCCTCACCTAAGTCCTTCATGTCAAACTGCTTGGTCAACCATAATTTGACCGATGACAATGCCCCAACGTCATTGCCAATTAGCAGAATGTCATCTACATAGAGTAGTAGAAAAACCACCTTCTCATTCTTAATGTGTTTGTAAACACATGGTTCATCCACATTTTGTGAGAACCCATAAGTCTTGATCACTTGATCAAATCTTATGTTCCAAGAATGAGAAGCCTGCTTAAGTCCATAAATAGACTTTAGCAGCTTACAAACCTTACCCTCTTGACCCGCGGCATTGAACCCGTCTGGTTGTTCCATATAAATAGACTCATCAAGATAGCCATTTAGAAAAGCCGTCTTGACATCCATCTGCCAAATCTCGTAGTCGAGAGCGGCAGCTATGGACAAGAGAATCCGGATGGACTTAAGCATGGCTACAGGCGAAAAGGTTTCCTCATAATCGATTCATTCCTTTTGCGTATAACCCTTAGCTACCAGTCTAGCCTTAAAGGTTTCGACCTTTCCATCCACTCCTCTTTTCCTCTTGTAGATCCACTTACACCCTATGGGTTTTACCCCTTCGGGAAGATCCACAAGCTCCCAGACCCGATTAGTCTCTATAGACTTCATCTCTATGTTCATGGCCTCTGTCTAGAGTCTTGAATCAACATCCTCCATAGCTTCTGCGTAAGTATAAGGATCCCTGTCATGTTCATCCAGTTCAGCCAAAAAGACTTCCCCATTGAACATATACCTCTCAGGTTGACGCCCGATCCTCCCACTACGCCGAAGCCCCTGAGGTTGTTGCTCAGGTTTGTTTGGTTTTTCTACACTGATCGGAATGGTTTCATTTGGAACCTCCAGAGTAAATGGATCACCCCTCAACTCCTCAAGCACCACTTTGCTTCGAGGTTTAAAGTCGTTCATGTAACTCTCCTCAAGGAAAGTTGCATTAGTTGAAACCACGACTTTATTTTCCTTTGGGTTATAAAAATAACCCCTTTTAGTCCCTTTTGGATATCCTACAAACACGCAAACTTCTGAACGTGCTTCCAACTTATTCGGATCCATACACAGGACATGAGCTAGACATCCCCATATACGAATATGGTTTAAGGATGTCTTCCGTCTTGTCCACAACTCATGAGGAGTTTTAGGGACCGATTTTGAAGGCACATTGTTCAAAAGATAACATGCGGTTTGTAGTGCATATCCCCAAAAGGATAAAGGCAATGATGAATAACTCATCATGGACCAAATCATGTCCAACAAAGTCCTATTCTTTCTCTCCGCTACGCCATTCTGCTGCGGAGTGCCCGGCGCAGTCAAATGGGATAAAATCCCATTCTCTAACAAGTGTCCCAAGAACTCATCAGAAAGGTATTCCCCACCTCGATCTGATCGAAGTGCCTTTATGGGTTTACCCAATTGCTTTTCCACTTCACCCTGAAACTCCCTGAACTTATCATAAGTTTCGTTTTTGTGGTGCATTAGGTACACATACCCATATCTTGAGTGATCGTCAATGAAAGTGACGAAGTACTCATACCCTCCTCGTGCCCAGATGTTCATCGGTCCACAAACATCACTATGCACAAGTTCTAGAACCCCTTCGGCCCTATTACCCTTAGACCCGTATGGTCTTTTGGTCATTTTACCCTCCAAACAAGACTCACATTGAGGTATAGATTCCACCTTTAAGTGACTTAAAGGTCCATCCCTTACCAACCTTTGAATCCCATTCAGGTTAATATGGCCAAGGCGCAAATGCCAAAGATAAGACTTATTAGAGTGAGAAGTTTTAAGTCTTTTTGAGTCATTATCATTTATCTCAGCATTAAGCAATAAGTCCATCTTAGGTTTGATAAAATATAGATTATTTTGCATCCATCCAGAACAGATAAAAGATTTGTTTTTACGAATCACCACTTTTTCATTAAAAGATACCACGTAGGAGTCTTTCAATAAAGAAGATACAGAAATTAAATTCCTTTTAAATTTAGGAACATAAAAACAATCTCGCAAAATTAAACTCCTATAATTATCAAAATAAAGATGGACATCTCCTACTGCTTCCGCTGAGACCAAGGATCCATCGCCCATCCGAAGCGTTAAGTCTTCACGAAGTAGACTTCTCGTTTCGTTGAATCCCTGCAGAGAAATACAAACATGATTAGTTGCACCGGAATCTATGACCCAAATGTCACTGGATTCCTCAACCAAACAAGTTTCTAAATATAGAAGATCACACCTACCTCCTTTGGAAAGGAAGTCCTTGCAATGCTTCTTTATATGCCCGACCTTACCACAGAAGAAGCATTTAAGCTTCTTTGGGTTCTTCTTCTTCTTCTTCTTGCTCTTGATTGCAGGAGGAATAGAAGACTTGCCACTCTTGGCCCGTTGCTTCTTTCCATTCCCAGAGATAGGATTGGAACCAGAAGTTGCTACCATATTGGCCTCTCCACCAGCAAGAGACTCCCTGATCAGCAGTTCAAACTCCTGTAACTGTTTCATCAGTTCTGTCAAGGTCACATCTCGTCTATTGCTTAAATTAAAAGTAGCTCTAAATGGAATAAATTCCTTAGACAGAGTCTCAAAGACCATAGTCATCTGAGTTTCAGCATCGATGTCGGCTCCATTGGTTTGTGCCTCAGCGAGGTAACCCATGACCAACATCATGTGCTCCTTTATAGATGTCCCCGGTCTCTGTCTACAGTTTAAGAGTTTCCGAAGCGCCCCTTGCCGCTTTGTTATGGCCTGGCCTCCAAACATGTCCTCAAGATTATCCAATATCTGCTTCGCAGTCTCATAATCTTGATGTTGAGCCTGCAGCACATTGTTCATGCTAGCCATAACATAGCAGCGGGCCTGATCATTAGCATCTTTCCAGCGGTCGTACGCTTGGAATTGCTCATTACTTGAGTCTCCTGTAGGCTCGGGAGGACAAGGAGTTGTCAGTACATATTTCAGTTTCTCAAAGGAAAGGACGATGTCCAGGTTCCGTTTCCAATCATTATAGTTCTCACCGGTTAATTGGTTTTTGTCAAGTATCGATGATAAAGCGTTTTTAGACATTTTCAATCTACAATAAAGAATCATATACCAAACATAAGCAAACACATATATTAATTTAGTAAGATAACACAATCATGTAAAATCATACAAATGTGTTTATGTGTCAAAACCTTGAAAATATCACAACCTTACAGCGATAATTCCCAACTCATAATTCAACAAGCTCCTAGGGGAGTCATGCCAAATTCAATCAGGAACACGGATCCCTTCCTGATAAATATATGCCATCCAGGACCCGTATGATCTAGCTTATATTAATAATCGTTTCTTTGGCCATTAATTTTATTAACAGAGCTCCTAGGGGAGGTTAATAATAAAATTAACGTGAGTGTATAACCACCGTTTCAATATTTTATCCATGATTTATAATCACCACCTAGGGGTGTGCAACCATAAATCATACTAAAATACCTTATCCTTTCAGAGATCCATTCTAGTACATGATAGAAATCCCTTCCTAGGGGTCAAGACCACCATGTTCTTCCTATGGACCAACGATGGAGGCCTTAGGTTCTCTCTTCGAAAACCTTCTCCCACTCAATCTTTTGAAGTCAAGGTTTTATTTTAAAATTATGCATGAACAATTTTAATATGAGCGGCACTCCTTATTCTATATGGCATGTTATCAATATACATGGTAAATCATATTACAATGCAGACAAGCAAAGCAATCAAGCAAAGCTACAAGCATAATAATAATAATAACCGTAATATTATGGTTCCACCCTAGAGAATAGAAAAATAAGATTACAAGAGAATAATCGAGACATTTATCGATTCTTCATCCTTGAATCCTCAAGCTGTATCCTTCTTCATGTAATATCCATCTTCAAGTCCTCAATCCCGTATAAATCGAACACTTCATATTTCCGGTCACATCCAAATTTAATGTTTCTCAGAATCGTCCCAAAAATAAAATTAAAACTGCACCAAAAATTGCACCTTTTTTGAACATTTGGTAGCTCTCGGTCGGCAGTCCGATCTGGGTGATCGGTCTGCCGATCATGGTGGTTCGGCCTGTCGAACATGAAGGTTTGGCCTGCAGGCAGAGCACCAAAATTTTTGCCCCACTGTCGGCTTGCCGGACCGTATGTCCGGCCTGCCGATTTGTGACCTTCGGCCTGCCGAACTGTGAGGTCCGGCATGCCGACCGAGTAGAAAACCCTCAATCCAAAAAATACAATTTCAATGCAATTCATCAATTTTATTTTCAACAATTCAAAAACATAAAATTAGAGACTCAGGAAATACCCGGAGGCGCCATCATCAATCTTTAAGATCCGACTTCTCGTTCCGTCTTCTCCGAATAATTATTTAATTACAAAATTTTTACAAATTAAAAATTAAATAACAATTCCTAGACGGAGATGATAGTCCGCCATCTAATTACATGAAAAACCTAGATACACATTCTAACCTCTAAGGAACCATAACTTGTATTAATTAATTAATAAATAATTAAACAACAATTTAATCAACCATAATTAATTAATAAACATTCACCACATAATCCATGACAACATTTATACATTATATAGAAACCTAGAGTGCCATCTCTCTATAAAATTAAATTCAAGCATAGGAGAGATTAAGATCACAAAATTTATGCATATAACATGATCACAAACTTGCAAATTTATGTAAAAACCTCGGCTTTGATACCAATTGTTGGAAACAAAGTGCGCAGCGGAATTTTTAAAAATTTTTCCATCAGAGTATTTTTCAAAACACAAGTTTGACATGTTATATGTATAAATTAAACAGATCTTACTAACCTCAGTGTGCCGAAGAACCTCCGCGACCTGTGTAGAGAAGTAACGTTCCAGAAGAGTCTCAACCAACTGGTCTTCTTTGCTATTCTCTATCCACAACCGGAGTGAGTGTGGGCTCACACATACAGCTCTTCCACCGGTGACTCTCCTTCCAACCAACAGAGAGAACCCAAAGCTAGTGTTCGTGATTTGTGAACAAAAGCTCTCAGGGAGTTTTTCAGATGCTCACTAGAAGAGTATCACTCTTAATCTCTCAAATTGATCTGAGTAAATCATGAGACTCACTCCCTTTTTATAGCTATTGGTTCTGGGGTCAGTCCTTATCAGAATAGGTCTCAAAAATTCGAAACAGAATCAAATTCGGATCAATATCTGATAAGATCCGCGTGAAAATGTGTAATCTTATCTCTCGCTGATCGGCAGGCCGAACAGGCCCCATCGGCAGGCCGAACACGTCATTCGGCAGGCCGAACTCCTGAGAAAAAATCTCCACGAATCTCTTATTTTCCACCCGAGATTCTAAAGGATAAAGTCTCAGTTTTGATTCAAATAACCCAATAGAGAAGTTATCTGATCAAAACAAACTTTATCAAGATAATCTCTAAGAAAATAAATCAATTCACAATAATTCTACAAGTTTATCTTGTTCTAATTTATCCAAAATTAAAACAACCGATAAACAGACAAGAATTATTTGATCGCAATAATTCAATAGTTTATCTTGAACTAATTTCTTACAAAATTAATTCAATCGATAAACAGATATGAATTATTTTATACTTACAAATTTTAAACCAATATGATAAATCTGACATAAGTCACCAATTATTGAAAAAGCACGCCGTGTCATTACAGGACTTTGTGAGCTAGCAAAGGGGACCAAAATGGACCTATAAAGTTCAAGCTCATGATAATTATGAAACCCAATATCCCAGATATACATTTCACAATTATCAACTCCAACGCTACTCCACTAAAAGCTTGGAGCTGCACTCTCGAACTTAATAGAATTACGAAGCTCGTGTAGCTAAGTCTCCATGACATGTCATAGTGTATCGTATCCCCATATGATCATCCATAATCAGCTTAAGGATAAGTTCTGTCTTACCTTCCCGATTATTTTTATCTTAAGTTCCATTGTCTTACCTTCCCGATTATTTTTATCTTACGTTCCATTGTCTCACCATTAGAAAACTTACCATCCAAAGATAGTATACCATTTGGTTACACCTATGTATCCAAATGGTTGAGCGCTCCAGTTTTTCAATTACAAGACAATGCATATAAGAGGATATCATTACTCCTAAAGAGGAGCTATGAATTCCATATCTATGAATAACAAGTCTATGCTATCAAGAGTCATGCCTCCAACGTACCGGCATACATACCACTATTGAGATGTGGGTGTCACCCTTTGGCACATCAAAAGACACAAGTCGAGACAACGGGCCCACTATTCATCTTAGGATTAAGATACAATACAAATGACTTTCTAAAGTGAATCGATTTGTCAAGATAGAATTATTAATCTAAATCAATTCACTTTATGTCCCGATCCAACACATCGTCACCTATAACAACGTGCCAATGTTTCTATTCACGGAGTCCAACTCCAATGGTCAAGATAAACCATCTCCCAAAAGGGATATAGACAACATAATAATCTTTACATGAATAAAGCACCCAACTTTATTCCCTCGATTGCGGATCATATGTTTTAGATCGTCACCTTAAGAATCGTGTCTTCTACATAATCAGTCCATCATATGCCCAATTCTTAAGGTTTAGACTGACAGTCTCAGACTACTATTTGCTTATCATACATTCAACAAAAATGAACGTAAAGAGGACAAGATTTGGTATATATAAATGAATAAACTCTTTATTGATAAAAATGTCTCCAAAAACGTATTACATTTTTACTCCTTAGGGCATACATGTCTAACAATACTGATATAAATAAAATACAAACCGCAGTCCAACCAAAATAAATAATATCTAACTATTACATGCCTTAATTAAATAAGCAGAAAAAATTATTTAATAACTCCTACAGCCATGCGTGCAATCTGCAGTGTTTTAGTCGACGGTATGCTGCAAACCATCTAGAGGGGGCAAATTTTAAAAACAAACAAAAACTATGAGTGGAAGACTTAGTAGGACTTGGCTTTTAAAAACATTGATTTAAATAAATGAAATTTTCATTTATGTGAAAACAATAATGACGATAAATAAATGCAAATAATTAACAGCTTACCATTCTAGTTCAACGAACATTAGATAACAAATTTACCATGTTATTTTGTGCAAAGCCATATGAATCACTACTGTAGTGACCCAACTAGGTTTTGAAGCCTGCCCTAAGGTCGCTCTCTACACAACCCGATCTCTGTATATGGTATCATGCACTAATGTGTCATTCCGAGCGAAGTTCTTGACTCATTCAGTATTAAATATTTATAGAACTTATATCGTTACTTGAATTTCATATTATCGAGTTTTCTCATTTTCATTGTTTAGTTTAGTATGATCATTTCATTATTCAACAATTATTGAAAATAATTGCATTAATATTTTACAATCATTCCTTAGAAACAGTTTTAGGAAAACATGTCGTGGCCAAAACTCTTTTAAAATCATGGCTAATAATAAAGAGGGTCTAGAGTCCTACCTCGTTATCTAGCACAATAACGTATGCATCGTAGTCCCTGTCTGCTATAAATTAGCTCCTCGGGACTACAAACAACCTTCGAAATAACTATACATGTTAATATCTAATTTAGAATTTTCCACATTAGTATGTCATTTTATGGTGCCTTAGTATACCTTTAAAGTCTATATAATCATGTCACAGGATCAAAATCTCTTTTTATCATTAAACAGTGAAAAATAGTTGAAAAACTATCAATTTTATGTAGCTTTGTCGGCCTGCCGACCACTTAGGTTTGGCCTATGGAACAGCTGGTATTCGGCCTACCAACCATCTAACTCCGGCTTGCCGAACTACTTGCATCCGGCCTACCGAAGTTTAAGTTTGGCTTGCTAATATGTCCAAATCTAGAAAATTCCAGATTTAGAGTCTCGGCCAATCCGAGCTCAAAAGCCCATTTTTAACTTGTTTTATAGTTCTTAGAGCATGGAAAATGTTCAAAAGGAGTATAATAGCATACTAGAATACGTTTAAACACTTTTCTACAAATTTTCATGAACTTTTACAATTTATTCCAAAAATTAAAAAAAATGTAAAAACTAGTTTAATCTTGTTTTTGTTCAAACAAGGCTCGGATTTGTTGTGGTTTAGGTTCCATAAACTTAGATTGAGCATTGTTTAAGCTCAAGGGTGCTCAGATTACTACATGCAAGGAAGATTTAGACAAATTTGAAGTAAGATTTTGAAACTTTGAAAAAGTGGGCTAACCTTAAGTTTGCTCTTTAAGCTGATTTGAGTTGGCATGAAATTTGTTTCTTGACACCAGATCAGCTGGAAATAGAGCTGAAGAGCTGCTTTTGTGCTTGAAGAATTGGGATTTTGTAGAGAGAAAGAGAGAGAGAGAAAGAAACGGGAAACAAAGGGGAAAAAGAAGAGAAAGAGAGAGAGTGGTGAGTGAAAAGTGTTGGGTTTTATGCCCTAAAAGCTGTGACCTTATACATATTATTAATAAATAAATAAAGTAACATTTATTATTATTTTGGTTGCTTATATGTGTTATGAATATATTTATAAACATCGAGAAAATTCCATGATTATTTATATGACTATAAATTTAGCATATAAGTGTTATATGTTTAAGGATAAAATTTATAGATAATAATCTAAATAGTCCGTAAGAATTAATTAAAGTTTGGGATCTTTAATTAAATATTACAAGTACGGTCCAATCTCATTTAGAATGAAATAGTCAATATCCGGACTATTAATGTAGACACATTAGATTGGAGGTACTTTATATAATGAGATTATATAGGACTAGACTAGATAAATTATGAATCTCTAATAATCACCTGTTACAAATAGAGTATTCAAATTTATCACTATGATGATCATATATTTGACAGTCTTAATCCAGAGTATTTATTAGACTCCTATTTATGACATTATGTTTTTTAAATTGTATAGTAAGATTTGCCTAAGCACAGATCATAACTTAGCATCTTGGAAACATAATATAATAAATGGCTAGGAATAATATTATACAGATAAGGAATCCATTCATTCCTTATGGAAGTTAAAAAAATAGTTCTTTTGAGTGATAATTCGAGGTTTGAACAATAGAGCGTTCGTCTATAATAAGATTATAAATTAACTGTTCATTAGAGAATTATTGAAACTTAAGGATAAAGATATAATAAGAGAGGTAAACAAAAATTGAACCTAAGTCTTATTATGAACTATTTATGGAGGACTGACTTATATGTAATGATTATATCAATGGACTACTTGCTAATTTTCTTTGAGTAATTTTACTATAATCTCAAGAGTTCAGTTTCAAGTTTTTAGTGGAATAACACTGAAACTAATAAATTTGGCACATTAATCAAAGAGTTTAATTAATTATCAAATTTATTGGAGCTTGGGTTATAAGTTCATAGGTCCCCAATACCACCTCTGTAACACTATATTAGATTTATGCATAGAATGAATTATACATATTTAGTTTGAAATTATTGAATTCTGAATTAATTATTTTACACTTGAATTATTAATGTGACACAGAAAAATATTCTCTATGACACATAATGTAATGTGATAAATGTTGTCATATTTAACTGAGCATTAGTTAATTAATTAATTGATTATTTTTTAAAAATCTATTCTTAAATAAATGTGATTTATTTTTGAATTTAGATTTAGACATATATATATATATATGGTTTTGAACCAAATCTTTTTATATAAGATTTTATAATATATTAATATATATATATATATATATATATTACTTTTTGAATTGGTTTATGTTTCAAACGTTTCCGTAAATGTTTATTATATATATATGTTAAAGGTGATTAGTTTAAAAAAAATGAAAGTAAATGTAAGTTTACATTTACGAAAACTTATATATATATATATAAGTTTGAAGAATCTTTTTTGGTGATTCGTTTTTAGAATAACAAAAGGATAAGGAATGTAGAGTACATCCTTTCCCCATATATCTAATATGGTGGTTATTTCAAATTTGAATTTAATTGAAAAATTACTAATGGCTCAGATATAAAAAGAGAGAGATAACAGTCATCTCAAGAGATTTTTTTTTTCATTCACGTAACTTTTGCAAAATACCTAGAGAGAAAAACCGAGAGTTCTTTTCTAAAAATAAAGGTATGCTATTTCATGTGTTGAGTACATAGCAGATTCTGAAAAAGTGTGAAGAAAATTCATTTTTGCAGTTTGACGCCCACTCGTCTTTCCATTGGTGTGGAGGCATAGATTGAAAGATCTTGGTGTCAAAGAGGAAAGCTAAGATACCATGATAGTCTTCAAAAGGTTGGTAAAAATTCCCAAAGCTTTCTATTATTAATTAAAATTATATAGCTATTACCGATGAACAAAGTTTTCAGAAAATTTTTATTTGTCAACGATTTGTTCCTTCCACAGCGTTTCGTATTTTAATTCCAACAAAAAGTGAGGAAGAGTGAAGAAGAATACATAGAGGGGGAGGTAGAGTGGTTTTTGGGAAAGAAAACTATGTCCTACCCATAGTTTTAGCAAACAGATTTCAAGGCTATATTTTCATATGAGATAGTTTGAAAAAAGGGGTTTGGGACCTATTAGAAATTTGGCAAATTGTTTGATCCCAAATATTTTATTAAATCTGTTTTTGGAAAAATGAAATAAGTTAAATAGAAATTATCTTAGTTTGTTTTAAAAAGAGTTAACAAAATGCTAAAATTCATTTATGGTAATTTTTTACTAGTTTTAAAATTTAAGATACCTAACAAAATAATTAAAAGTGAAGTTAATTAGAAAATATCACAAAATGATTAGATTAAGTTTAAATTATAATTAGGCACACTAATTCACCCATTTACATACTAATTATACTTAATTAATCTCTAGGCATTACAGCTCCCTCCCCTAAAGGCAATTTCGTCCTTGAAATTAGAAATCATCTAAAAAACAAAATAAATGCAAGTACAGTTCTCGTATTATTGATTCTAATTCCCATATTGCCTCATCGACTCCGTGTTGCTACCACAAGACCTTCACTAGTGGCATATCACGACATCATAAACTTATTACCTTTTGATCAATGATCTGGACTGGTACCTCCTTGTAGGTCGTGTCTTCCTGTATTGGTACATCATAGAATGAAACAACTTTGCTTGGCTTAGGTAGGCATTTTCAAAGCAACAATAGTGGAACACATTGTGAAATGAGAGAGCTCGAGAGGGAGATTAAGTCGGTAAGCAATTACACCGACATAGAGAGTGATTCCAAATGGTCCGACATACCTTGGCGTAAGTTTCCCACTTACACCAAAGTGTGAAATTCCTTTAAGAGTACAAAATCACTTACTTCGAATTCCAGAGGTCGACGTCTCTTGTCAGCACAATTCTTTTGTCAGCTTTGGGCAGCTTTCAAACAATTCCAAATCACGGTTATCTTCACATTACTCTCATGGATGTCATTAGGTTCAATAACGATCCTATCTTTTGGTTCTGACCAACATACTGGTGATCAACATGGCCTCCCATAAACTGCCTCGAATGGTGCCATACTGATGTTTGCTTGGTAACTGTTATTGTATGCAAATTTTGCCAAATGCAGGTGCCTCTTCCAGTTTCCACCAAAGTCCAATATACAAGCACGTAACATATCCTCAAGAATCTAAATAACTCACTTAGACTGTCCATTTGTTTGAAGATGAAAAGTGGTGCTGAAGTTCAAATCTGTGCCTAGAGCTTCTTGGAAGCTTCTCCAATATTTAGCGTTAAACCGGGTATCCTTGTCAGAAGTGATAAACAATGAAACTCTGTGTAGTCTGACCATATTCTTGAGATACAACTACTTAAAGATGGCAAGATCAGTTGAATTCTACATCATGTGTTTCGGTTAGATGTGAACTTGTTGCTAGGCTAACCAGTACTTCATCAACTTGTGTGTACTTGATTGGAAAAAACTTATACCATCAACATGACCAACTAATTTTGAGAAAAAATTGTCAATATAAAAATATATACTCACTATTGATAATATATTCTTTTTCTATCCTACCATGGAATCCTTCCCTAGTTTGGATGGACGAATTTGTCGAGGTCCTTGAATAAGATAAATATTGACACTTATTAATGAATATTAGACATATATTAACAAAAATATAAAGATACGTATATGTAAGATGCTGTCACGCCCGGAGTATGGGAGGTGACGTGGCGGATTATGTAAATTAATTAAAAGAGGATTTAATTAAAAAATCGAGAATTTAGGAGATGGATTAAGTATAAAATGTGAGGTTCATTAAAAACAACACCTTATAAACAATTCATATACATTAAACGAATAATAATTAAAACAATAAAACCGCGAGTATGGGTCCCACAGACCCACAACTTGTGCACACACATGGTATTGACAATATCATAAATACAATCACAGTCCAGGATACAAATAAAATTAAGATCTTACATGCCTTGACTTAAATAATACAAATGAGTTTACTAATCCTCTACTGCTCCTAAGTCCTGTCCGAAGATTCCTCTCCAAACCTAAATGGAAAACCACCTAGAGGGGGAAATTTAAAACAAATAAAACGTGAGTGAAAGGCTCAGTATGACTATGTTTTACAAAATAATTTAATTTAAAGGAACATTTCATTATTTAGGAATTATTTAAAAGAAACCTTAAATAAATAAATAGATAAATAAATAAACAATTTTAAGTAAAACCATTCTTACCCAGAATAGTTTACTTAGATAACCAAAAATATCATTTTCTTTTTCCTAGGCAAACCAAGTATCACCACCGTAGTGGCCCAGCTGGGTTTCGGGACCTGCCCCCAAGGTCGATCGCTACACGACCCGATCTCTGATGTCGCATCATGCCTATGTGTTTATTATCATCATCATTCAAACCCAATTATCGAGTGTTGTCATTTACATTCATTATGAAGTTCATTTCAGATCACGATATATTAAAATATAACCGAAAAATCTATTTTTCAAACAACCGTTGAAAGCATTTTAATAGAAATCCTTTTCAAAGCCACATCATTTCAAAATCAGGCTACCAAAGAAATGGGCTAGAAGTCCTACCTCAATACTCGTGCCGGTACCCCACACCGTAATCCCGGTCCGCTATACGTTAGCTCCGTGGAACCACGAACGATCCTAGATACAAACTAAGTCGATCAATATCTAGTTCAAGACATCCTATGTCACTAAATCATTTCATGATGTCCTAGTGTGCCATTTGTACCTTTAAAATCATTCTATAAGGTTGGGATTTAAATCAGGGTTCAAAACAGTGAAAACGAGTGAAAATCATAAAAATTTTCATGCCTCGGTCGGCCTGCCAGACTCCCTGCTTCGGCCGCTCGAACTGCACAGTTTGGCTTACCGGAAGCCAGGTCCTGTCAGCCGTTCATTTCCCCAGGTTCGGCCTGTCGGACGGAAGAACACCGGCCTGTCGATCCCTATTTCGGCCTGTCGAACACGCAGTTCGGCCTGCCGAACTAGGAAAACCCAGAAATTCCAGCCACGGGTTTTGATTTCCCCAAAACCTAAATTTTGATTCTAACCTGTTTTTCTCAAATCCCAGGCATAGAAAACATTCATAGATGATAGAAAAACATATTTAGACACTTTAAAACTCATTTAAACAAGATTCAAACACAAAAATCCCAAAAATCTGAAAATAGGAAAAATTGAGAAAAAATAAAAAAATCTTGAATTCAATCCGTTTTTCTTCAATCTAAGCTTAGATTCTAGGTGTTATAAGTTCATTTAACTCAAATCCACGGTTTTCTAAGCTTAAACAAACCTATATTTCAAAAATGCACAAAATTGAAAATTTTGTAAAAAGTTCAGAAATTTCTAATCTAACCTCGAGTCGAAGCTTTAATCTGCGTTCTCGGTTGCTAAATCATGTCCCCGAGCTTCCTCCTTGCTAACCCGAAGCTTGGATTCGAATTTGGGTCCAAAAATTTTGAGAGAGATAGAGAGAGAAGAGAGGAACCGAGAGAGTTCAAGAGAGAGAGAGAGAGAGAGTGAAATCGGGAGAGTGAGGAGAGAGGAGGGAAAAAGGAAATAAATAGAGAAAAACGGTGGGCGGTTTTACTGTGCGAAATCCATGTGCCGCCCACGGTTTTGTAAAACAGAGTATTTTTAACATTTTACAAATTGTTGTGTTTTAAAACTCAAAACATTATTTTTAAAACAATATGAAATCATTTGAATTCATCAAATTAACAAAACAACCAAAAATTTCAAGATCCAACCAAATAATCTAATTAAGGTTAAAACATTAATTATGGCACACTAATTCATCATTTATATTACATTAACATTAAATAAATTTCGGGGCGTTACAACTCTCCACCCCTAAAAGAAATTTCGCCCTCAAAATTTACAACTCATCTCAAAAACAAAACAAATGCGGATACAATTCTCGCATGCTTGACTCTAGTTCCCAAGTGGCTTCAGCAACCCCATGATGCTGCCACACGACTTTTTCCAACGGTATCTCACGACGACGCAAACTAATCACTTTCTGGTCGATGACTTGAATCGGCACTTCTTCGTACGTCGTATCTTCCTGAACCTGCACATCGCGAAACGAAACTATCTTACCCTGCTCAGGTGGACACTTCCTAAGCATCGACACATGAAATACATCGTGAACTTGAGAAAGTTCAGGCGAAAGATCAAGCCAATAAGCGACCACACCAACACACTGAGTGATCTCGAACAGCCCAATATACCTCGGTGCGAGCTTTCCACTCACTCCGAACCGCATAGTTCCCTTACGAGGCGATACCCTTAAGAGAACGAAATCTCCAACCGCAAACTCCAAAGGTCTACGTCTCCTATCCACGTAGCTCTTCTGCCGACTCTGAGCTGCCCTCAACCGATCTCGAATCACCGCGACTTTCTCGTTACTATCACGGATCTCATCCGACCCAAGAATAACCCTATCTTCCGGCTCGGCCCAACACACAGGTGACCGACACGGTCGCCCATACAACGCCTCAAATGGTGCCATACCGATACTCGCCTGATAGCTATTGTTGTACACGAACTCTGCCAAATGCAAACATTGCTTCCAGTTCCCGCCGAAGTCCAACGCACAGGCACGCAACATATCCTCGAGAATCTGAATAACCCGCTTAGACTGCCCATCTATCTGAGGATGAAACACCGTACTGAAGTTCAAATCCGTGCCTAAAGCCTCCTGAAAACTCCTCCAGTACTTAGCGTTAAACCTGGTGTCTCGATCAGAGGTGATGGACAAAGGAACTCCATGCAACCTCACAATGTTCTGCATATACAACTCCCTGAGAACCTTCCTAGAACACGTCGACCTAAACGGAATGAAATGCGCTGATTTCGTCAACCTGTCGACCACAACCCAAACTGCATAGTGCCGCTGCTCCGTCCTTGGCAATCCTGTGAGAAAATCCATCGTCACATGCTCCCATTTCCACCCTGGAATAGGAAGCGGCTGAAGTTGACCTGCAGGCTTCTGATGCTCGGCTTTCACCTGAAGACACATCGAACACTTGGCCACGTACTCTTGAACATCTTTCTTCATGCCTCTCCACCAATACTGCCTCTTCAAATCACGATACATCTTGGTGCTCCCCGAATGAATAGCGAACTGAGACCTATGAGCTTCGTCCAAAACGGCTTTCGTCACCTCGGCGATAACTGGAACTGCAAGACGCTCCCGGAAGTACAATGATCCATCTGCATGCACGCTCCATTCTTCAAACTGCTCCCCGTTCTGAATCCGCGACCAAATCCCCTGCAAATGCCGATCATGCCACTAACTTTGCTTCACCATTCGAACAAGAGCTAGAGTCGCTTCCACATGATACACCGAAACTCGATCACAGTCTTCATGATACCGTAGCCGATACTCACTCACTGTCGCATCCCTGCTCCAGTCCTCAAAAACCAAACAAGCTAGAATCCCTGAAGACTTCCTGCTAAGTGCATCCGCGACCACATTAGCTTTCCCGGGATGATACTGCAACGTAAAATCATAATCCTCCATATACTCGATCCACCTACGCTGCCTCAAGTTAAGATCCCTCTGAGTGAACAAATATCTCAAACTCTTGTGATCGGAGAAGACCTGAAACGACGCTCCATACAAGTAATACCTCCAAATCTTCAGCGCATAAATCACCGCCGCGAGCTCTAAATCATGAGTAGGATAATTCCGCTCGTGAGGTCGTAGCTGTCTCGATCCATACGCAACCACACGTCCATGCTGCATCAACACGCATCCAAGTCCGTGCCCTAAAGCATCCGCATAAACCTCATACGGCTCGTCACTGCTAGGAATAACCAACACTGGAGCTGAAGTCAACCGATTCTTCAATTCGTGAAAAGCAAGCTCACAATCTTCATTCCACTTAAACCTGACATTTTTCTTGATCAATCTCGTCAACGGAGCTACAATCTTCGAAAAATCCTTTACAAATTTCCTGTAATATCCAGCAAGACCCAAGAAGCTGCGAATCTCCGCTACATTTCGTGGTCGTTCCCACTCCAATATAGCTTCAATCTTGGACGGATCCACAGAAATACCATGCTCCGAGATAACATGACCCAAAAACTTGACCTCAGTCAACCAAAACTCGCATTTTTCCCTCTTAGCGTACAACTAGTGCTCCCGTAGAGTCTGAAGCACTATCTGAAGATGCTGCTCATGCTCCTCCCAAGTCTTAGGATACACAAGAATATCATTGATGAACACGATCATGAACTGATCCAGATACGGCCTGAATATCGTGTTCATCAAATCCATAAAAGCTGTCGGAGCATTCGTCAACCCAAACGACATAACCAGAAATTCAAAGTGCCCATACTGAGTCCTGAAAGCTGTCTTGGGAATATCCTCTTCCTTAATCCTGAGCTGATGATAACCCGACCACAAATCAATCTTCAAGAAGTACCACAAACCTCCCAACTGATCAAACAACTCATCAATCCTAGGCAAGGGATACTTGTTCTTCACCGTAACACGATTCAGCTGCCTATAATCCACACACAACCTGAGAGTCCCATCGTGCTTCTTAGCAAACAAAACCGGTGCTCCCCACGGAGATGTGCTATTCCGAATATATCCTTTATCAGCAAGCTCCTGAAGTTGCTTCCTCAATTCCTTCATTTCTGCCGGTGCCATCCGATAAGGTGCCATAGAAATCGATGATGTCCCTAGAAACAACTCGATACCAAACTCAATTTCTCGATGCGGTGGTAACCCTGGCAACTCGTCGGGGAAGACATCCTCAAACTCATCAACCACCGGAATCGCTAAACTGCCTCTCGAAACATAGGGCTCGCAATCTAGATTGGCAAGAAAAGCACAACAATCTAGATTCCTTCGCCCTCCTAGACACGACTTCATGAGACGCTCATTCATTAACCAATCACCACCACCCTGGTAAGTGATCACCGTCCCCCTATCAGACACTAGGGTCACTTTTCTAAGTTGGCAGTCCACGACTGCATTATACCTGGACAACCAGTCCATCCCTAGAATTACATCATAGGAGCTCATGGGGAGTATAATCAAATCACTTTTCAAAATCTCATCTCCAATCTTTATTTTACAGGATTTACACATACAATTTACACACACCCGCCCCAAGGGAAAAGTTATGACTAGGGGTTCATTAAACTCTTCTACCTCTAATCCCAAGGCATGTACAAAAGAACTCGAAATGAGAGAATGAGAGGCACCAGTATCAAATAAAACACGAGCTAAAGATCTAGAAACCAAGATCATACCATCGACAACCGCGTTACCAGTCTGAGAATCTGACCCTCCAGATGCCATTGCATGACCCTGCACTGGCGCCTTCCCTTTTCCTCTACCGATATTGCTGGGTCCTAGATTACTCGGTTGATGCTGCTGAGATGGAGACGACTGCACACTACCTGTACTCGGCGCTCGATATTGAGGAACACTGCGCTGAAAATGCTGCGGCTGCTGCCCCCATGCCGGATATGAAAATTGTTGAGGAGAGAACTGCGGATACTGCAACTGCGGGTACTGCGGAGGCGGAGGTAGGGTCTGAGGCTGAGACGAACGAATGGCATCCTCCCCGGTCTGAGTTCCAAGACGAGCACTCCTGATCGGGCAATTCCTCTTGATGTGTCTGGGCTGCTGACAGAAATGACAATGGAAGCTGTAGGGATTGCTGCGCCCGCTGCCAGACGAACTATTGCTACCACTGGTTGCACCGCCTTGCTTGCCTTTTCACCGGAGCTGGACGACTACTGGTGCTCTTCCTGCCACTTCTCTGCGGTCCTCCTGAAGCCTTGGCTCGGTCCTCACAATACTACACATAATCATTCTCCACAGAGATCGCCGACGACACAAGCTCTCCGAAACTCCTAAGCCGTAGAGCAACCAACTGCCGCCGAATAGGAGCCTTGAGCCCCTCCTAAAACTTAATACATTTCTCACGCTCCGATGCCACCGCTGATGGAGCAAACCTAGCCAACTCATTAAACTTTGCCTCATACTCCTGAACTGGCAGATCACCCTGCTGCAACCTATAGAACTCAGCTGCCTTCTGATCTCTATACCCTTGCGAAAAATATCGATCATAGAACAGCTCCTCAAACCTGTCCCAACTGATATCACCATCGCGCTCCAGATGCTTAGCCTGCTTCCACCAAGTGTTAGAGCCACCCTCGAGCTTGTACGCAGCAAACTCCACATGATACTCCTCAGGCACACCAAGAGTATCCAAATGCTTCAAGATCGAATCCAGCCAATACTCTGCTAACTGCGGATCCCCATTGCCATCAAAAGTCAGAACAGACGCCCGTCGGAATTCCTTAAAGTACGCATGCCGACTACCAACATCGGAATCTCCTGGTCTAGCCCTGGCTGCCATCTGTCAAAAAGCCGCAAACATAGACCTCATCATGCTCTCATCATTTTTGAACTCGGCGTCAGCAGTCGAATGACGTCTAGGTGCCATTCTCTCACTTCTAAAAAGAAAATTTAGACTGTTAGAGGTATTTTATTGTCAAACCTATGTGTGCACAATTCCCAAGGTTCATAACCTTGAGCTCTGATACCATTCTGTCACGCCCCGGAGTACGGGAGATGACGTGGTGGATTATGTAAATTAATTAAAAGAGGATTTAATTAAAAAATTGAGAGTTTAGGAGTTGGATTAAGTATAAAATGTGAGGTTCATTAAAAACAACACCTTATAAAGAATTCATATACATTAAACGAATAATAATTAAAACAAAAAAGCCGCGAGTATGGGTTCCACAGACCCACAATTTGTGCACACACATGGTACTGACAATATCATAAATACAATCACAGTCCATGATACAAATAAAATTAAGATCTTACATGCCTTGACTTAAATAATACAAATGAGTTTACTAATCCTTTACTGCTCCTGAGTCCTGTCCGAAGATTCCTCTCCAAACCTAAATGGAAAACCACCTAGAGGGGAAAATTTAAAACAAATAAAACGTGAGCGAAAGGCTCAGTAGGACTATGTTTTACAAAATAATTTAATTTAAAGGAACATTTCATTATTCAGGAATTATTTAAAAGAAACCTTAAATGAATAAATAGATAAATAAATAAACAATTTTAAGTAAAACCATTCTTACCCAGAATAGTTTACTTAGATAACCAGAAATATCATTTTCTTTTTCCTAGGAAAACCATAGTATCACCACCGTAGTTGCCCAGCTGGGTTTTGGGACCTGCCCCCAAGGTCGATCGCTACACGACCCGATCTCTAATGTGGCATCATGCCTATGTGTTTATTATCATCATCATTCAAACCCAATTACCGAGTGTTGTCATTTACATTCATTATGAAGTTCATTTCAGATCACGATATATTAAAATATAACCAAAAAATCCATTTTTCAAACAACCATTGAAAGCATTTTAATAGAAATCCTTTTCAAAGCCAAATCATTTTGAAACTAGGCTACCAAAGAAATGGGCTAGAAGTCCGACCTCAATACTCGTGCCGGTACCCCACACCGTAATCCCGGTCCTCTATACGTTAGCTCCGCGGAACCACGAACGATCCTAGATACAAACTAAGTCGATCAATATCTAGTTCAAGACATCCTATGTCACTAAATCATTTCATGATGTCCTAGTGTGCCATTTGTACCTTTAAAATCATTCTATAAGGTTGGGATTTAAATCAGGGTTCAAAACAGTGAAAACGGGTGAAAATCATAAAAATTTCCATGCCTCGGTCGGCTTGCCGGACTCCCTGCTTCGGCCGACCGAACTGCACAGTTCAGCCTGCCAGAAGCCAGGTCTGGTCAGCCGGTCATTTCCCCAGGTTCGGCCTGCCGGACGGAAGAACACCGGCCTGCCGATCCCTGTTTCGGCCTGCCGAACTGGAAAAACCCAGAAATTCCAGCCACGGGTTTCGATTTCCCCAAAACCCAAATTTTGATTCTAACCTGTTTTTCTCAAATCCTAGGCATAGAAAACATTCATAGATGATAGAAAAACATATTTAGACACTTTAAAACTCATTTAAACAAGATTCAAACACAAAAATCCCAAAAATTCAAAAATAGGAAAAATTGAGGAAAAATGAAAAATCTTGAATTCAATCCATTTTTCTTCAATCTAAGCTTAGATTCTAGGTGTTCTAAGTTCATTTAACTCAAATCCATGGTTTTATAAGCTTAAACAAACCTAGATTTCAAAAATGCACAAAATTGAAAATTTTGTAAAAAGTTTAGAAATTTCAAATCTAACCTCGAGTCGAAGCTTCAATCCGCGTTCTCGGTTGCTAAATCACGTCCCCGAGCTTCCTCCTTGCTAACCCGAAGCTTGGATTCGAATTTGGGTTCAAAAATTTTGAGAGAGATAGAGAGAGAAGAGAGGAGCCAAGAGAGTTCAAGAGAGAGAGAGAGAGAGAGAGTAAAATCGGGAGAGTGAGGAGAGAGGAGGGAAAAAGGAAATAAATAGAGAAAAACGGTGGGCGGTTTTACTATGCGAAAGCCATGTGCCGCCCACGGTTTTGTAAAACGGAGTATTTTTAACATTTTACAAATTGTTGTGTTTTAAAACTCAAAACATTATTTTTAAAACAATATGAAATCATTTGAATTCATCAAATTAACAAAACAACCAAAAATTTCAAGATCCAACCAAATAATCTAATTAAGGTTAAAACATTAATTATGGCACACTAATTCATCATTTATATTACATTAACATTAAATAAATTTTGGGGCGTTACAGATGCACAAACACATACACACTTTATTCCATTCTTAATCTGTGTTGAGTGTTTATAAACTTAACTATGACCAGCCTTTTAATCGATAAATTAATAAATAGGCGATAACCCAGCTAGGTTGGCTTCTAATGCTGAAAAGAGTTTGAGATTCATGGAAACTATTTTATTAGGGTGTTTGGAAGAGTAGTTTAAACCATCAATTTGGATTTGAAACTGTAGCAGGTGAAAACTTTATACTATAACTTTTTACTATAATATGTAAGGGTTTTACATTGTTCACAATTCAAACCATTTGTTTAAACTACTCTTTCAAGCACCTTCAAAAGAAACCTTTGATTAGTACAAAAATCAAAGGTTTCTTTTGAAGCTCAATCAAGCAATAAATTATTTCCCACTAAATATTAGTGGAAATTATAATTAAGCTGCTTTTTACAAATCGGAAATTCTAAAAAATGTATCAATTCAAGATACGTGGATCTTTTGCTGAGGTTTTGTTCTCTTGTGTCATGTTTTTGCGTTAAGACTTAGAATCACTTAGTGCTTGATATTATCTTAATTTGAAAAGTCTAACTTGTGCTTGATATTATCTTAATTTGAAAAATCTAACTTCAGTCACATAATTAATGCTAATATATGGGAAATTTATCCCTCTTCTTTTCCCCAAAGTTTGATTATTAAGTGTAAGAACAATTTTATTTAACCCTATAAGGCTATAAAACCGTTACTAATAAAACAGTAGGTCTCAGCTTAAAAAGTACACTCCTAATTTTTATTTATTTATTTTATGAAAATATAGGTAGTAAAGGTGCTATCATACTAGGATATTTTAAACAATTCTTTACAAAATTGACGCAAACATTTGTTGGGAGTTGGCACTGAGCCGGTGGACAGTATGATGTCCATTTTCTCAACCTTTTCTCAAGTTACGTAAACTACCCGTTTATTTTTTTCCCCCTCAACTTTAACTAAGACAAATCCATTTCAAGTGTTTGAAAAGAAGTACCACAAGACTAACAAAATTAACCAACTAGCCACCACAAAATTAATTGGAAATTAACTTGGAAATACTGCACAAGAAACATATTTGAAAATCAGTTTGTCCCTTTAAAATTTGTCACATTATTTGGATGCTCACGGTCTTGACGGTATTTGATGGTAAGTATGAAGATAGCTTCTCTCAAACAAATAAAGGGGTTCTTGGGTGTCCACTCATCCACCATTTCTAGCTAGTTGGCTGGCCTATAACGATGTATATATACCTTTACTTGTTATGATGTCTCTTTTATATTTATTTATTTCTTTTTGGACTTATTATTTTTTATCTAATTACTCAAATATCAATGTTTTTAATATTAAAATAATTGATATTTTTGTTGAGCATACGAGCTACATGCGAAAAAAAAAAAGAAAAAAAGAAAAAAAAGAGCAGGACGCGGTGATTTTTAACAACGATTCTTTGAAAAACTGATATTAAAAATACGTAAAACACAAAGGGACTCGAGCACGGAGCTTTTTAGATTTTGCTATTTTTCCAGTCGCTTTTTGTAGTGCATTGTTGTTTACCGGCGCTCAATTGGTTCAACTAGGCACCACAAGAAATAATTCTCTAATTGTCATGATCCAGAACTCTAATAGCATGTTAATGGATTTCTTCTCTTTGTTTCTTGTGTAATGATTTTTGGCTGATTATCCATATTGAATAAAAAAAAGTGGAGAATCAAATCACATAAAATGGGAAAATGTGTACTATATTCTGAGGCAAGAAAATTAGACGGATAATTAGAAAAGTGTTAAAATGTAACTCTTGCACTCTCTGAAATGCCTTTAATAGATAACAAGTGTTAAAAAAGGATGCCTCATTGGAGGGCAATGTGGTTATAGCGTCGGATTCACGTACCTCTTAATGCATTTGCTCTTTGCATTGCACTTCCACCTCTCATTATTCTCTTTCTAATAATATTCTACCTACGTAAGTCTCTCTCTCTCTCATAACATACAAGATTATCACAGCAAGAGAAGTCTTCAAGCCCATTTGAAAGAATGGTTGAAATCATCAGTTATAATTGTAAACAGTATAAAGCTCTCACATGCTACAGTAAAAAGTAAAAAATTATTACAATATAAATCTCTCACATGTTACGATTCTGAAACAAAAACTGCTGGTTGCAACTATTCTTCCAAACGGCTTATAAGGCTCCCTTTACCTTTCTCCCAATATTAAAGAACAAATAGGATTAGTGTTGGGTAGTAACTACAATTTTTAACACCAAATAACGTATATATATATTAATATATTAGTAACACTTTAAATTAGTCAGTTATTATTTTGTACACCCAAAAATAAATTTGTCTGTAAAATTTTTGTTGTAGTAGTTAGTGGTATTCCCTACTCATCACTTTTTTATTTTTTATTTTTTTTTAAATTTTTTTATGAGAATCCGATACTAATCACTTGATCTTATGTGATATGCCTACTAGTACCAAGTAGCGTGCAGCAACGGACGTAACAACTTGTGAGTCACATTTTCAAGGCACGGCATATGATCTTAAAGCTTGCGAAATAATGTCGCATCATTTGATGTCTAGCTAGGAGTCCAATATCTTCCCCTATCCATATATTTCCTTTTTTTATTTGTCTTTTTCATTTTTTTTAGAAAGTACATATATTTTTTTTTGGGTTAGTTTTATTTTCAACCCTGAGAAATTACTGTCGTCTGATTTTAATCCTTGAGTTTTTAAATAACATGAATTTAATACCCAACGTTTCAATTTGTAACTCCAATAACCTTGTAGTCTCCCAATTATCTCAATTTTTTTACGATTCGTGTATGTGAGATGTACGTTATATATTAGTAATAAGTCATTAAAGACAAAGCTGCTAAAATTGCTTATGTCTAAGATGAAAACTAACATGATCACCCTAAACTTAGAGTTCGTTATTTTATTTTTTTTCAAATCTTCGATCTCCCTTCTCGTAGGTGAAAGAGGAGCTTTTTTGTAATATAACTTGTTACCTGTACATCACATGCATTTTCATGTGCACATATTGTCAAATATTTAACATTTGTGAGATAAAATGACTATTAACGTCACATATTGAAATGATGAGATCAAATTTGAGTCTTTTACAAGGGGACAGAGTGATACAATCTTAATCCCTCCAGGCCAAAAATTCAAAAA
Organism: Artocarpus heterophyllus; assembly: GCA_025403435.1. NCBI lineage: Eukaryota > Viridiplantae > Streptophyta > Magnoliopsida > Rosales > Moraceae > Artocarpus > Artocarpus heterophyllus. Next base: position 22,898,367 of record CM046352.1, read on the forward strand.
AAAAAAAATCATCCTTCTCTTTTCACGACAACAAGAGCTAGCTATGGCTTTACTAATAGTGATGGGGACAAAATTTGAGTAGGGCCCTTGCTAGTGGCACTTAGAGAAGTGGAATATATGGCCATAGAGGGACGAGGGACAACTGAGAGCTAAAGACTCAGGATAGTATCATATTCATATTCTTGTTTGTGCAAATTTGCGTAGAATTTCTAATTCTTTGGGGAATCGGATTCTGGTTTTTGCTACACACACACACATATATATACATATATGTCCGATCAAGAGTTGTTGTGTTGCTAAGCTGCAGTTTCATCGTCATCACCATTTCGAATTATAGTCTTCTCCATTTCTCTTGGTACGACTTTCCCCACTCCCTTTCTAGATTATGAATTATTTACATGCATTTGTTTGTAATTACATCCTTTGTTTTATTTTATATGATTAACAATCATAATTTATTTTATTTTCAAATGTTCTATGGGAACTAAGGCCGGCTCTAGGATTGAATATGGGGATTTTTCGTTGACATGAAAGATGGTTTTTTTTTTTTTTTTTTCTTTTTTATCTTGTCTACATGATTTATAGCAACACATGTAATAAAAGGTAAATTGCTCCGATAGTTCTTAATCTTTTACAAAAGTGAGAATTTGGTCTCCATTTTGTTTTTGCCCAAACTGACCTCAACCTTTTTTTGGTCCCTCAGCAACTTAATTAAAAGGTTGGGATCTGTTTGGAAAAAAAAGATTGACGACCAAATTGTGAAAGGTTAGGGGCAAGTACAATAATTTACCCCATAATAAAACTTTCATTTTTGAACTTCATTGATTAATTGAATTTTTAAATACACTACTAGTGATAATCGTACGTGAATGTGATTATCACTAATTAACAATGCTTATTATGATCATTCCCTCGGATTTTGAAAGGCTAAGTAATTAAGGTATGCGTTAGGATTAGCCAATAATAGATGTATGTAGACTATAGAGTTGGGCATTATTAATTACTACATATGTATGGTCTAAACTCTTATATCATTTATAATTATGATACAATTAGTGAGTGCATTAGCATGCTAGCTAGGATAATTTTCTTCTTCCTTTTGGGGTTTGCTAAGAGGTGGGATTTTGTTTAATTTGAGAAAACGAACATTGTGAGATTAAGGGCCTGCCGAAAAGTGTATCTCTTCAAATAAAGTTGTGTGTTATGATGTGGCGTGGGCACTTTGGGCTTTTGCCGTTCATTATTTTCCCTGAATTTCGAATCGATTTCTTTCCCACACTTCACAGTGCGTCATCGCACATCTAGCCCTCCATATCACTAGTTTCTAGGTGAGCATTTGAAATGCAGCAATTAGTATAAATAAAATGTTTAGAAAAAAAATATTTCTCAAAAAAAAAAAGTTTAGAAAAATGATAATAGGTAAGATGGTTCTGAAAAAATCTACATTATAATTATGTTTGGTCACATAAGGAAATCTATTTTCAATTTCCCAAAAAATATATCATTATTGTGTTTAGTTGTGCAAATAGTAATGTAATATATATTTTTTTTCTTAAGATCACTAATTTTGAGTATCTTAAAATTTTAATTCGTTTACCAAATATAAACATAGAGCATATTCTCATCCACACGTTCAAGATTATTATATAATAAACGTCCCAAGAAAATAACCATATAAAAGGTGTTTATTTTGCATGAAAAAGAAATGAAAAAATGAGTTGTAACTCCTTTTCTTGCTTTCCTTTTGTGTATACCAACAAAACTATGAGAATTTAGTGGGTCCTGCACAATATAAAAATTAAAAAAAAAAATAGCCTTGATGAAGTAACATGCGTAGCCAATAACTTTTTGATTATGTGAAAAGATATTCTAGTGAGCATATTGATAAATTCCTTTTTTAAATTTAGTAAATACTTAATGATAACTTGGATTTTTTTTTATTACACTATCTAATAAAAAAAATAGGATTTTTTTTTCATTTTAGTACTTTGTGTTTTAAAGATATATCACATTGGTACCCTATTGCTTTTAAAATATCAAAACGATACCTTATACTTTTTGAAAATATCAAGTGAGTCTATGTTTTCTTATGTGAAATTTTAAACTCACTGTTTTATTAATGAATCCCAAACTAATATGTTAAAACTTAAAAGAAACTAAATACAAACAGTATAAAGAAATTAAATCTACGTATATGATTTTTTATGAGTTTTGTTTTGATTTTCGATTATAGTTTTGCAAAATTAATTTAAGGTTCATTAATAAAAAGGTAAAAAGAAAATTTCAAGTCCAAAACATGAACTTAAGGTATCAAATGATATTTTTAAAAACTATAGGATACTGTTTTGATATTTTTCAAACAATATATTATCGATATAAATTTATTTAAAATACAAAATACGAAAATGATAATAACCTTAAAATATAAATCGATAATCTTATTGCTTTTTTTATTTCTCTCTCCAATCTCATTAACTAGGAATTTGTATACACGCTCTAAATAGGCTTTTAAGTGTTATAAACAAGGAATGTTCCAAAATTCAAGAGTAGTCACTTTGAAAATGTCACAATTCCCAACAAGTAATATATATTGAGCATGTTTGGTGTGGAGAATTAGTAAGGATTAGATTGGGTGGAATTTTAATATTTTGTTTGGTGAAAAATTTTAGAGTACTTTATTGGATAAGCTCTTATCCAGTTCATGTTTAGATCCCCTTAGAAGGGGATTAGGCTTTTCTTTGCTAATGCATGAGAATAAACATAGCCTTTGTATATTGTGAAAAATTTCAAAGACAAATTTGCAAAAATTTATAAAAATTTAAGGTGAAGTTATAATTTTAAAAAATTGAGGTCAAAGTGTAATTTTTATGTGATGTAAATGTTTTTGTTAGTTATATTTTTGCCTTTCTAACTTTAAAAAGTAACAATTTGGCCTAATTTTTTATTATGATTTTTTTTTGGCAAAAAAACTCTATTCTAATAATACAATAACAAATATAGCATTAAATTAACTAAAATTTAATTTTATTCTTTTCTATACATTCCAATCCATCTCTTCAAACTATCATGTCCCCTTGCACATGCCAAAGGGGCCCATCATGTTTTCTCCACTCCAGATCAGACTTGCAATAGATATGCATCTAATCCCTAATTGGGACTGTTGGAATCTATCTAAGTGGTCAAACGGTGCATATGACTCTGCTTAATTTTGAAGGACATAGTGGTATGGTTTTTTTTTTTTCCTTTTTTTTTTCTTTTGTTAGCTTTCCCTTATAAATATGAAAATAAAGTCCTACTTACAATAATTGGGCTGCCGTGGAATTGCACTTTGAACTTCATTGCTTGATTTACTTTCTTTTTACGCCTTTCCTTGGTGCTGCTTCAACCAAGGCTGACGAGTGGAAGGAAATTTTGTCCATATATAGCGTTTATCTCGGAACGTTCCACTATAATAGACTCTATCAGATTTTTTTTTTTTTTAAGTCAGTCTACATGGTGAAATTATTTTACAGATCGTCTTTTCCCCTTTCGCGCAATCATCATAGCCATATAAAACAACAACTTGATAGCATAATAAAGACAAAACTAAGATGACTTGGTACTTATTTAATAATTGCTTAGAAAAATATAGATGAACATGTTTTTTTTTTTTTTTTTTTTTTTTGAAGTTAGATAGATGAACATTTTAGTACCAAGATAGTACGTGCTAATTTTCTCTATCCTCATCCCCAAAAAAAAAAATAATGATTCTTGTTCTGTTTTCATTAAAAGGAAGCTTAATTCACTAATGACATCTTAATTCTGTAACTCATAAACCCAAAAAAAAAAAAAATCAGAATTTTGTTCTTTCCACCTTTAAACTTAATATGCTTTAATAAAAACATGTGTTTCCTAAAAAAAAAAAAAAACATGCGCCCTCCTTCTTCTCCTTTAATGTGCTCTTAATTGTTTGATGTGGACTTTGACTAATTAATGGCCTCGTTTTGCTTCATTATAAAAGCTTTTGAATTATCCTCCTATCTACGGCATAACTAGCTGTATTTGCATTTAATTAAAAAAAGAAAAAAGAAAAAAAAGAGAGGCCAACTTCTCTCTGTTTAGCTTTGCAGACATATTTTGAGGCAAAGGGGGAAAAATGAACGCTTTAGTGGCAACCAACAGAAACTTCAAGTTGGCAGCAAGGCTTTTGGGGTTAGACTCCAAGCTTGAGAAGAGTTTACTCATCCCATTTAGAGAGATTAAGGTAGTTACAAAAAATAATAATCCTCTCTAGTTTCTTCAATTTTCATATCATCTTACTTTCCTTTTTGCAGTTTTTTTTTTTTTTAAATTTAATATAATTTTGAATCAAAGGGAAAAAGTGTTTAATTTGGTCGTTTTACCAAATCTTTCAATTTATGTTGTAACTCTATGTTTAATAATTAGGATGAAGTAATTAATCTAAGACTGAGTTCCAAACTGAAATTCAGTAGTTGGACTCTTGAAACAAATACAAATACAAATTCAGTAATTAATCCTGCTCCTATCATGGAATTCCGATGTTCTTGCAGGTCGAATGTACCATACCGAAAGATGATGGTACGTTGGCGTCGTTCGTCGGCTTCAGGGTCCAACATGACAATGCCAGAGGCCCCATGAAGGGAGGAATCAGATATCACCCAGAGGTTTGTTTATCATTTTGAGTTTTGATATATAGAAACGAGAGATAGAAGAGTTCATCATGATCAATAAAAATAAGTATGTTAAGAACAAGAATCAACCTTGATATCAGTTTTTATTTTTTTTTGGGGGGTTTTCTAGATAGTTCTGTGCATGATGCAGGTTGACCCAGATGAAGTCAATGCCTTAGCACAACTAATGACATGGAAGACAGCAGTAGCAAATATCCCATATGGTGGTGCCAAAGGAGGGATAGGATGTAATCCTGGGGACTTGAGTGCATCTGAACTAGAGCGACTCACCAGAGTTTTCACACAAAAAATACATGATCTGATTGGCATACACACCGACGTTCCCGCCCCAGACATGGGGACGGGTCCACAGGTTGAGTATCCAATATTTTCTCCCTCTGCAAAGCTTCTTTTTTCTAGGACCATCTCTAATGCTTGTTAATGTTATGTTCGACACAAAAAGTGGACAGATGACATATTTAACATATTGTTCTATTACATTATGTTAATGTTGTAACCACTTTTCCTGATAAACTTATAATGGAATATATTATAACAATTTAAAAAAAAAAATGACTTCAAATGATTAACCGTGAAGGTGGACATATTTATTAATAAAAAGAGGCCAAATTTGATATTAAACATATCATTGCATTGGGAATAATTTTCCTCCCCGTATGCCAAAATTTTATCATTAGCATAAAACTTTGCATTGAATTAGAGATGCTTTAATTCAACAAAGTGACTTGGCTTTAAAATAGAATTCAATTTTGTCCTTCCATGTGTTTAAACAGACTATGGCTTGGATTCTAGACGAATACTCCAAATTTCATGGCTACTCACCCGCAGTGGTGACTGGAAAACCTACTGTAAGTATATAAACGAGGGAACAAACGCTACTAACAAGCTTATTGTGTAGATTGTGGTTCACCATATAGTTCAAGCTGTGCTCATTACAGAGTGTTTTTTTTGAAAATTTCATCATGAAATTTACCTAATTCTTGACCTAGGATCTTGGTGGATCTCTTGGAAGAGATGCGGCCACTGGAAGGGGAGTACTTTTCGCAACGGAAGCTTTGCTTAATGAGCATGGGAAAAGCATTGCCGGGCAAAGGTTCGTCATACAGGTACATTATAACCGAGCCTTTATCGACAAGTCAAGCTTTACACATTATAACCGAGCCTTTATCGACAAGTCAAGCTTTACACAAACATCGCCTGCAGCATTGTCACAACCTTGTAATAAAATGTAAGAGTAATTTTTGGTGGTCTGTTTCAATTGCAGGGTTTCGGGAACGTTGGTTCATGGGCTGCACAGTTAATTCATGAGAATGGTGGCAAGATTGTTGCGGTAAGTGACATCACTGGGGCTGTAAAGAACAGCAAGGGAATAGATATTCCAAGCCTGCTCAAGCATACCAAGGAAAATCGTGGTGTTAAGGGATTCAGTGGCGCGGATAAAATAGATCCAGACTCGATATTGGTTGAAGATTGCGACATTCTTATCCCAGCCGCTCTTGGAGGTGTCATAAACAGGTTGATTTAATATCCAACAAACGAGTAGCTCGTTCTTTCAAATGATTATTTTGAATAGTAAGTGTAAATTTTTGCTCTTTTGATTTCATTGAAGGGAAAATGCAGATGACATAAAAGCCAAGTTTATTATTGAGGCTGCGAACCATCCAACCGACCCTGAGGCTGATGAGGTCATTTTTACGCTTGAAAAACACAGCAATTGATTCGAGGACTATAAAAAATAAAAATTACAAAAAATTTTACTAGGGTAGGAAAAAAAATAAATGCTTTTTTGCATGGAACCCCCCTAAACTTGTCGGCTTTAGCAAATTGGTCCCTAAACTAAAATTTTTTGCAATTCACTCCTTGAACTTTAAAACTACTTGTCGACTATTATATATATTTAAGCAGTACTTTGCTGTTCTAGTTTGTTAGATGTTCATCAAGTTTCATTAGACTGCATACGACTATTCACCCTACCACAAAATTCTCTTAAAAAGGCACTAAAATGTCTATTCTCATTGTGCAGATATTGTCAAAGAAAGGCGTGGTGATTCTTCCTGATATATATGCCAACTCAGGAGGTGTTACTGTGAGTTACTTTGAATGGGTTCAGGTAATAAATTTTCAGCTTTACGCAAATTTGACCACATGAACAATGTTCTTTTGAAAGCTGAAACAAAATGCTTCAATACGATGTTCATTCTTTTTTTTTAATTAATACAATTTCGTTCTTTTTTTTTTTCAAGTTTCTTCGACATGCAGGATTAAATAGAACCACTAGACTGTTTCCTGATTTTTTTGTGCACTTTGCAGAATATCCAAGGATTCATGTGGGATGAGGAAAAAGTGAACGATGAACTACGGACTTACATGACCAGAGGGTTCAAAGATGTGAAGGAAATGTGCAAGACCCACAATTGTGATCTCCGAATGGGAGCGTTCACCCTCGGCGTCAATCGTGTCGCAAGAGCAACTGTCCTTAGGGGTTGGGAAGCCTGAGGCAATTGCTTTATGGAATAAAAGATGTGGAGCTCTCATGAGCTCCTCTCATTTTGCTGCCTTGTTCTTTGGATAAGAGCTTGAAGCAACAGGTTGGCATTATTTTTGGTGTTAGCCCTTAGTTATCTGCCGAGTTTCATTCCAGCGTTTTCCCAAGTTCATTAGAGACAAAGCTATTTCACAATAAAAGAACATGTATTGAAAACAATGTTGCTCATTAAGCATAATCAGACAATATCTAAGCAAATTTTTAAAGAAATTTCATGTTCTGTTCAAAGGGCCTTTTTTAATTTAAATTTTCAGTTTTATTACGATAAAAGTGCATTTTATTTACACGTCACACATGTTTACGCAACCAAATAGGCAAGCAAAACCAAACCAACAAAATTGCATTGTACTAGAAACTACATAATTCAGCCATTCATTTTTCTTTTCCCAAGTTTAAGTTGTGATCCAAACCGGTAATTAGGTATCACTAAGAAAACATTGTAGCGAATCTTATGTAGATCATCTCCTTAACATGTAATATAAGGTTCTGAAATCTGTAAAAAGCAACTCCATTGAAGGTCCAGATTAAGTTTGGACAAAAATTGCAATGCAGCCATAATCAAACACTCAAGTTACAAACGATATGCAAAAATTCAGATCAAGGTAAGCTATTCTACAGTAGCGATCCCTATGCATCCTCAAATGACAACACAAAAAGAGAAGAGCACTAGAAAAATTACACAAAGTTGTTCTAAAATCTCCCTCCTCTGCCCCTAAAGCCACCACCACGGCCACGACCTCTGGGTGGGCCACCTCTACCTCCCCCCCTCGGACCGCCCCTTCCACGAAAGCCTCCAACTCCACGACCACCACCACCACCTCTGCCTCCGCCACGACCTCCGCCTCGAGTAGCACCCTGCCCCCTGCAATATAAACCAGCCGTTAGAACTATCTTCAAATGAAAAACTCAAGATTCAAGGCATTTAGTAATTGCACCACTAAAGATAAAACATAATTTTTCAACTGCTTTAGAACCAAAAACGTCAACATTTCAAGGGACAAATGGAATTTAGGACAATGGTATCAGGATGAAAAAAAAATGCAAACTGTCAATTATATTCAAAAGAATGAAAAGTTCTTGCTTAGCCGAATGATGACAAAATCTAAGCAGAAGCTTTTTTGTGTTTGTCAATAATTAAACAAGTAATGGAAGAACTTACTTTGGCTGGGGAAGAAATCTTGCAAGTGGCAAAAGCTTGGCTGGGTCAATATAGAACTTCTCGCCTGCTGAATATGAAGTTGCCACAATGCCTTCCATCATCTTAATTGAAAAATACTGCAGTTGGAGTTGCAACACACAAAAGTCCCATCACATGTCAAACAAGCATAACCAGGAAACTAAGTGCTAAGAAATTCGTATATAAGATGCGGAAGAAAAACTCACAGACTCGTTGATGGGGCCAAAGATTTCATCCACTTTCCCTATCTGGGTCTTGTTCTGCAGATAGATTGGTGCATTAAAGAATGGTATCTTCTCATTTGTGAGCTTTGTTACCGCATCACCCTCACACGCATGCAGGAAGGAAGAAACCTCTGTACTTGCCCCCCACAACAAAAAACGAACAAATAAACAGAATACTCAACTTCACTCCAGCACAATGAAACAGAGGCAAACGTACATACAGAAAGTGAGAGAGACAAAATGCAGCATTTAGGACCTAAACAGGGACGAAAATACCTAAACTTAGATCATCAATAGTATCACAAACACCAATATTTTTATCCTTGACCCAAACAGGCAAAATCAAAAAAAATAAAAACTTTGCAGTTTCCCAGAGAAGAAAAAAAAAATTAAAAAAAATAAAGCATCAGATAATCTAAGAGAAATACATAGCAATGACACAAAATACATTACATTATTTCCGGTTTACTACTTGTTTAGCATAATATTACAATGATGAAGGGAAAAGTGCTATATTTTTACGAAATTTCCTAACGTTAAGAGAAACACCCAGAATCAAACCAAAACATCGTTACTTTACTTCTCATTTTCTCAAAAGAAAAAAAAAATAAGACACTCTCAAGACTGTTTATCAGTTTCATGTTCAATATTAAGATGATGAACATAAAAGCGTATCACTTAAAAAAAAAAAAAAACCTTAAATGAAAGGAATAAAAGAGGGAGAGAGAAAGAATACAAACCCACGACTTCTTCAGGAGGCCCCTCGTCTCGAAACCCACCGGTTCGTCCACCGCGGCCGCCACGACCGCCGCCTCTAAAGCCGCTGCCGCCACCGCCGCGACTGCCCCTGAAACCTCCGCCGCCGCCTCTGGGGGCTCGCATGGTTGTTTGGCCGAGAGTCTGGTAAGGGAGTTTTTGTTGAGGAGGATGGCTTTCGGCGCTGGCCAAGTTGCGAGAGAGTGTGGTGTAGGGTGTAAGATGCTAGTATAAGGGTTTTTTTTTTTAGTTCCACGATTTTAAGCAAAATGACTAAACGCCCCCTACACACACACACACAAAAAAGGGGGTTAATTTTCATTTTTGACCTGTGAACTATACAACTTGTCCTATTTTAGTCATAAAATTTTAAAACGTAACAAATCACACTCCTAAACTATTCAACTTGTCTCATTTTGGCCCTTCCATTAACAAAATCGTTAAATATTAACGGACTTGGGCCAATATTTCACTTCTGCCCCCTAAACTATGCAACTTTGTCTAATTTTGACCCTTAAATTTTAAATTATAACAAATCACACTCCTAAATTGTGAAACTTGTCTTATTTTGTCTATTTAATTACTAAATTTGTTAAATATTAATGAATTAAGCCACATATATATATACCTGATCTATTAATTATAAATCGACAGTCAAAATTAAATCTGTTTGAACTATCATAGTTTGTATTATTTCTTCTACTATCGTAGTTTGAATTAGTGTTTGGTAAAACATTCAATTTGAACTAAATGATAACTCAAGCCAAATCTAAGATAAATTGGACCCTTTGAGATTTTGAAAAAAGTAGGCAATGTTACTTACAAGCTAGGCTTACCACCTGAATTGACATCCATACACAATGTATTTCATGTGTCTATGTTAAAGAAATATGTGTCAGATCCATCAGCCAATTGAAGTTCAAGAGGATTTGTCATACGTGGAGAAATAGGTCCAAATTCTAGCGCCAGAAGAAAAAGAATTAAGGAACAATAAAATACCATTTGTGAAAGTTTTATAGCGCAATCAACAGGTGGAAGAAGTAACTTGGGAACAGGAGGATAATATGAAAAGAAACTACCTATATCTATTCTAATTTTTGAGGACAAAAACTTTTAAGGAGGGTGGATTGTAATGTCTAAGAAAATTTATTTACTTATATATGGAATTCACTTGGATTTAAATAATGAATTTTCTTTAATAAATCATATTTTGTAAGATTGTGATAAAATGAAATATTTATAGATAATATTAATGTGAATTATGTCCATAAATTCTATGCAATTGGGAGTATTTCTAACATGCAAATTTTGTGAGTATGATTGCTTAAAAAAATTTGCAAAATACTCTCAAGATGGAATTGATATCACAATAAATGTAAATTTTGTAGTATAAATTAGTAAAGAGAGATAAATGTTAATTAAAGTAAATAATCATACCATAATTCAAGCAATATAAGAATGGTTAGTTGCCAGTCAGAAAAAACTAATAAAAGATTTCCGTGTCGATAATTCATCAGTTTATAAACACAGTGTAAAAAGACACATTAGTAAAAGAGTACACAGTGCAGTAAAATAGTACTGACAAAGTACAAATACAGATATAAGAAATACTGTACTGAGGAATAGTAAATATGAGGAAAGTACATTAGTGCAATTTTAGACTGTTAAAGATAATATCTATACAAATTCTAAACTGACAGTATAAAAAATATGGTGTAGTGTAGATTTATACTATGTAAAAAGGTTGTGGGACCCATTTACTTTTCCATAAGAGGACAAAATTTTTCCACATATCCTATGGAGACACACGGCAACACTTGGTAGTGGAGACAAGAAATTTAATTCAGTTTTTGCCCTTAAGTTTGAGAAAATTACAAAATGGCCCGAAAAGATTACTTTTAAAAAGAAAAAGTTGCCAAATTTTGAAAAAAAAAAATCTTCATTTCTTCTGTCAACTAATTGGAAGGTCCCAAACTCATTGCCCAAAATTTTCTTCCAAATTTTGTTAAAGAAACAACGCCTAAGAAAGTTTAAGTTCAAAATCAAGTTAAACAAGTTTTAATTCAAAGTAAAAACCCTAACTTTTTCTTCTTTTTTTAGAGCTTTTCTTTTTTGGTTTTGGAAAAGGTTATGATAAGAATTTTCTATGCTACATGTCAAGGGATATTGCCAAGATCAAGCTTTAGTAGGGAACCACAAAATTCATCAAGGAAAATTTTGGGTAAACCCTAAACTATGCATAAAAAATTATGCCTTCTTTTGGAAATTGTTATGTAACCATTAAATAGTGATTATGGCATGCTTAAGAGATATTATGACATGTTTATGTGATTTGTTTTAGTGCCTTGCGGTGTTGTGAGTTGTGTGGAATTAGAGTTTATAAGCTTAAAACCCTGAGCTCAAAAAACTTAGTTAAAAAACAATTCTTTTGGTATTTCAATGAAACTAATGATTTTAATGGGTTTTAAGACAACTAATTTTTTTTTATAGAAAAATGTAGGTTCTACTCAACACAATGGAAGTGACAATTTTTATAAACAAAGGTTTGTGAAATTCTTTGAACGTAAAGTGGTAAAGTTTTTATTTTATAGGCAGTTTTGAAAAATGGCTAGAAACCCCACTATGCAATCCAAATTTCAAGAAAGTTAAATATATGAAAGTTATAGAACTCATCAAAATGGTTAAGGTTCATGGACGGTTTGTAAAAATTCTATACGGTTCATGAGTTATGAAATTTAGAAGTTTTATTGACAAAATTTGTATTTAGGAAAAAAAAAGAGATAAAAAAAAAGGTGGTTTTAGTTAAAGGAATTAGATTTAGAAACTTTGGAAAGTTTATACCCTATTGGGAAAAAAATTTTGGAACTCATGAATGTAACATGGTTGATTTTATAATCGAGGATAAAATCGTTAAAATTTTCATAAACCGTGTTGAAATCGCAAAGTTCTATCAAAACGGATTTTCTATCGCAAAACAAACATCGACACCTTATTTTCATTGTCATTATAAAAAACAAGAAAATGTAAGTTTTTATGATAGAAGTAGGCTCGAAAAGTTTTAAGGACCTATTGAAGGCAAACATGTCATTTTTCGCAAAGACGATCGAATGGACTCTAAAACGTGTGAATTAGAGCAAGGCCCTTACTGGGAATCTTGCCCTTATATCGAGGGTGATGAAAAAAGGTTGGCAGATGATACACCTTAGCTCTTAAAGAACTGATGAATGACCAATTGCAATAATTAGTGTTTACGATCAACTATCGATATGTGGGTCAATATTAAGCAAGATCAGTAATGATGAAAAAAATTTCCAAATAGGACACATAAGCCAATATTGAATGGGATAGGAAAAATTAATTAAGCACGGTGCAACTATCTAGTAGTACCATATTCCACCTACAGTGTGGATGACAACGGTTTTCTTTAGATAATAATAGTATGACAATATTGAGAATAAATTGAATACTTTGATAGGATATCCATTTTAAGATTAGTTGAGCATCACGAATGGTATGACACCATAATCTAAAGAATGGGTAAATGACACACCGAATAATATAAAAAAGTGTTGTACCAACCTCCGAACACAAGGAGAGCTTTAAGTTATAATGCAATCTCGGTGTTAAGATGACTATTATGCGTATTTTATACAAACACTTAGACCCTAGCTAAGTTAAATATAAGTCATAACTAAAGATCATAAATAAGAATAATTGGATCATGCATGTAATTAGGAAAAAAAATATTTTATGGGCTATGTTTGGACTTATTAAGCAAGAGCTTACTTAGTTATTCCATGCTATATGAATCCAGCCAAAAGGTTGGAATAGTATCATTATAAAGCTTTCCACGGTGGATGTACGAGTGTGTAGTTAGAGTATAGATGCCGTTGCGATAAAGCTTCTGTTATATTTGGTATTGTTGAATATGCAATGCTAAAAAGAGATCTATTAAATAAGTTATGGTACAAAATGATAATTAAGTAAATGAAAGGAAATTTTTTTTGTAAATGGTTACGGTTTAGTGGGTTGTACTACCATAAACTTAAAGTATGCTTATAACTCAAAAAAATGTGAGCATTTTTCATGCTTTAAGCAAAACTTTTAGTAAGTAAAGGAATGCTTAGTCTGTTGGAAAAATAGTACGCAGTAGAATTTTAAAAATTTTATATCAGAGTATTTTCCAAAACAAAAGTTTGACATGCTAAATGCATAAATTAACCAGATCTTACTAACCTTTGAATGCCGACGAACTTTTGCAATCTATGAACAGAAGTAACGTCCTAGAAAAGCCTCAACCAACTGGCCTTCTTTGCTATTCTTTATCCACGATTGAAGTGATTGTGGGCTCACACGTACAGCTCTTTATCTAGGTGACTCTTCTTCCAACCAATTGAGAGAACCTAAAGCTAGTGTTCGTGATTTGTGAACAAGAGCTCTCAGGGAGTTTCAGATTCTCACCAGCAGAGTCTCACTCTTAATCTCTCAATTGATCTAATTAACTTATAAGACTTACTCCCTATTTATAGAGGTTGGGTCTAGGGTTAGTCTTTATTAGATAAGGTCTAAAAATTCGAATTAGAATCAAATTCGGATCAATATCTGATGAAATTCGTGTAAAAATACATGATCTTTTTATCGCACATCGGTAGGCCGAACTTAAAGATCGGTATGCCGAACTACCGATAAAAAAATCTCAACAAATCTTTTATTTTCCACCTGAGATTCTATAGGATAAAGTCTCAGTTTTAATTCAAATAACCTAATAGGAAGTTATCTAATCAAAACAACTTTATCTAGATAATCTCTAAGAAAATAAATGAATTCCTAATAATTCTACAAGTTTATCTTGATTTAATTTATTCAAAATTAAATCAACTGATAAACAGACAAGAATTATCCGATCCCAATAATTTAACAAGTTTATCATGAATTAATTTTGTCACAAAATTAATTCAACTGATAAACAAACATGAATTATTTGATTCTTTTAAATTTCAACCAATCTAATAAATCTGACATAAGTCACCAATTATTGAAAAAGCACGTTGTATCGTTATAGGATTTTGTGAGCTAGCAAAGGGGATCAAATGGACCTGTATGGTTCAAGCTTCCGATAATTACGAAACCTAATATCGTACATATACATTTCATTATTATCAACTCTAACGCTACTCCACTAAAAGCTTGGAGTTGCACTCTCGAACTGTATAGAATTACGAAGCTCATATAGCTAAGTCTCCATGACATACCATAGTGTATCGTATCTATTGGAAAAAGAGTGCACAGAGGGAATTTTAAAATTTTTACATCAGAGTATTTTTCAAAACACAAGTTTGACATGCTCTATGCATAAATTAACCAGATCTTACTAACCTTTATACGCCGAAGAACCCTCGCAAAACGTGAAGAGAAGTAACGTTTCAAAAGAGCCTTAATCAACTGGTCTTCTTTGCTATTCTCTATCCACGATCAGAGTGAGTGTGGGCTCACACGTACAGCTCTTTCACCAAGTAACTCTCCTTCCAACCAATCGAGAGAACCCAAAGCAAGTGTTTGTGATTTGTGAACAAAAGCTCTTAGGGAGTTTTCATATTCTCACTAGCAGAGTATCACTCTTAATCTCTCAATTGATCTGAGTAACTCATAAGACTTGCTCCCTTTATACAGAGGTTGGGCCCAGGGTTAGTCCTTATTAGATTAGGTCTCAAAAACTCGAAACAGAACAAAGTTCGGATCAATATCTAATAAGATCCGCGTGGAAACACATAATCTTATCCTTCGCTCATCGACAGGCTGAACAGCCTGATCGGTAGGCCGAACTTGCCCCATCGGTAGGCTGAACTTAAGGATCGACATGTCAAACTGTCGATAAAAAAATCTCAACGAATCTTTTATTTTCCACCCAAGAATCTATACGATAAAGTCTTAGTTTTAATTTAAACAACCTAATAGAGAAGTTATCTGATCAAAACAACTTTATCTTGATTATCTTTAGGAAAATAAATCAATTCTCAATAATTCTACAAGTTTATCTTGATCTAATTTATCTAAAATTAAATCAACCGATAAACAGACAAGAATTATTCGATCTCAATCATTCAACAAGTTTATCTTCAATCAATTTTATCACAAAATTAATTCAATCGATAAACAGACATGAATTATCTGATTCTTCTAAATTTTAACTAATCTGATAAATCCGACAAAAGTCACCAATTATTAAAAAAACATGCCGTGTCGTTACAGGATGTTGTGAGCTAGTAAAGGGGACCAAATGGACCTATATAGTTCAAGCTCCTGATAATTATGAAACCCAATATCCCAAATATGCATTTCATAATTATCAACTCCAACGCTACTCCACTAAAAGTTTAGAGCTGTACTCTCGAACTACATAAAATTACGAAGCCCGTATAGCTAAGTCTTTATGACATATCACAGTGTATCGTATCCTCATATGATACTCTATAATCGGCTTAAGGACAAATTCTGTCTTACCTTCCTGATTATTTTTATCTTACATTCCATTATCTCACCATCAGAAAACTTACTATCCAAAGACAGTATACCATTCGGTTACACCTATGTATCCAAATGGTTGAGCACTCTAGTTTTCTAATTACATGATAATGCATATAAGAGGATATCACTACTCCTAAAGATGAGCTATGGATTTTATATCTATGAATAATATGTCTACGCTATCAAGAGTCATGCCTCCAATGTACCGGCATGCATACCACTATTAAGATGTAGGTGTCACCCTTTGGTACATCAAAAGATACAAGTCAAGACAACGGGCCCAATATTCATCTCAGAATTAAGACACAAATACAAATGATTGTCTTAAGTGAATTGATTTAGCGAGACAGAATTATTAATACAAATCAATTCACTTTATGTCCCGATCCAATACATTGTCACCTATGACAACGTGCCAATGTTTATTCACAGAGTCCACCTCTGATGGCCAAGACAAACCATCTCCCAATTAGGATATAGACAACATAACAATCTTTACATGAATAAAGCGCCCAACTTTATTCCCTCGATTACGGATCTTATAATTTAGACCATCACCTTAAGAATCGTGTCTTTCGCATAATCCGTCCATCATATGCCCAATTCTTAAGGTTTAGACCGATAGTTTCAGACTATTGTTTGCTTAACACACACTCAATAAATATGAACGTAAAGAGGACAAGATTTGGTATATAAACAATGAATAAATTCTTTATTGATGAAAATATCTCCAAAAACTTATTACATTTTTACTCCCTAGGGCATACATGTCTAACAGTATCCCCATAGGATTATTCATAACCGGCTTAAGGACAAGTTCTGTCTTACCTTCTTGATTATTTTTATCTTACGTTTCATTATCTCACCATCTATCCAAAGATAATTTACCATTCGGTTACACCTATGTATCCAAATGGTTGAGAGCTCTAGTTTTCCAATTACAGGATAACACATATAAGAGGATATCTCTACTCCTAAAGAGGAGCTATGGATTCCATATCTATGAATAACAGGTCTACGTTATCAAGAGTCATGCCTCTAATGTACCGGCATGCATTCCACTATTAAGATGTGGGTGTCACCCTTTGGTACATCAAAAGACACAAGTCAAGACAACGGGCTCACTATTCATCTCAGGATTAAGATACAATACAAATAATTGTCTAAAGTGAATCAATTTGCCAAGACAGAATTATTAACCCAAATCAATTCTCTTTATGTCCCGATCCAACACATTGTCACCTATGACAATGTGCCAATGTTTCTATTCATGGAGTCTACCTCTGATGGTCAAGACAAACCATCTCCCAAAAGGGATATAGACAACATAACAATCTTTGCATGAATAAAGTGTCCAACTTTATTCCCTCGATTGCAGATCTTATGATTTAGACCATCACCTTAAGAATCGTGTCTTCTGCATAGTCTGTCCATCATATGCCCAATTCTTAAAGGTTTAGATCGACAGTCTCAAAACTTTGTTGGCTTAACATACATTCAACAAATATGAGCGTAAAGGAGACAAGATTTGGTACATTAGTAATAAATAAATTCTTTATTAATAAAATATTTCCAAAAACTTATTACATTTTTACTTCTTAGGGCATACATGTCTAACATAGTTACAGTCCGATAAGGTGGGTCTTAATAGGTTTCCATTGCTTTAACAAAAAGCTTTTCAAAGTTAGAAAAGATGTTTTAACAAAAGTTTTTAAGAAATCAAATATTTCTAAATGAATATTAGAAAATCTTTTGCATAATTTTAAAGTCAAGTTTTGAGCTATGTCTCAATTTGTGTTGAAACAAAAGTCACAATGGTTTTAAGAAAATTTTTAAGAACGTTTTTAGAAGAAAAAAAATTTACCTAGTATTTTTTCTTACTAGTAAGTAAGATTAAAGTGAAGAAAATGATGTTTAAGTAAGCTAAGTAACTGCCTGAAAAGATGGGTCGTAACAAGTTGAATGTGAAATAAAACTGTCATAATAAAACATGTAACGTTTGTCCCAAGCTCGTAGCTTTGAACATAGCTAGCTCGAGAGAACCATTAACATAAGCTAAATTCTTAAGATACTCATAATACTTATCATTAAAGACTTAATAAATATAATACTACACAACAAAAAAATAACCTTTGTAGCAAAACCAAATACTATCCTCATATAAAGTACTAGATTTTACAAATTTTACATCTTAAGATTTTTAGACTCATCATGGGATCTTGGACCAACTTTACTCAGTCAACTAGAATCTTTACTTGGTAAATACCTGAATCACAAGAACTATATAAGTGAAAGCTTGATAAGTGCTTAATTCGATATAATTTTTTATTAAGTTTTCCATGTTTCCTTGCTTTATTATTGAGTATTTTTTGTTTTATTTGTGTTTTTATGTTTTGTTAGTGCTTCAAATGTTTAGAAATGATTTGAAACACAAAAGGATGTATTTGAAAGAATTTTGGGCACCACGGCAGTGAAAACGAGCACCATAGTGCCACTACAGATTATTTTCAAGCCAAAACCCTAAGGCTCAAGCACCTCGACACCACTCTTGTGTTGTAGGTAGCACCACAGCATTACCTTATTGGCACCGCAGTTGTAACACCCCTAAGTGAGGGTTAACAGTTTTTAATAAATTAAGTAAAAATCAAAAAATAAAAATAAAACTTCAAACAGATTTGCCCATGACTTAAACAAAAACTCTTAAAACAAAGTAAAAATATAAACAACAAATAAACCACAGTTTAACGTAGCACCTTTAATTTAATAATATAAAACTATCATCAACATCATTCCAGCCCTCAACACATCTTAATAAAATCACAAAAAGTAATGTACGATACTTAGATTATCATAAAGAACATTCTTAACAAATGAAGCAATCCCAACGTAATACAGCAACATAACTTCCTCAACTATTTTTCTCGTAGCTACCTAACACTTGGTGAGTTTTGAAAAAATAAAAATATAGGGGAATAAGTGACAACATGCTCAATAAGGAAAACTATTACTCACTTTTAGGTTTTTATCATCATCACATTAAAACCTACATGGTTGTTAGTTCTCAATATTATCATGTTTAATTCCGGTGGATACCTTATGATTATTCTTATCGAGTTCCATATATATATATATATATACACATATTAGTTCAGGATTCAATAATGCTCATCTGTATCTATCGTGCAATATAATATTATATTACTTAACTCAACGAAACCCAAATAGGTGCACTTGACCACCCTATAATTATTCCAAGCACTAGTAGAAATTGTAGATTACATGACGGTTTAAAACCATCGTGATATATTTTCACAACGGTTTAAAAACCATCATGCAATCATCTATCGTAGTACCAACGAGACTTTTTACGACGGTTTTTAACTATCGTGGATTCTTTATTTTGGTGGGATTATGGGATCTTACGACGAGGCTACCACGACAATTTTCACTAAAAACTGTCGTGAAATGCTAAGCTTACATGACGGTTTTTAGGAAAACCGTCGTATAAGCTATGCCTTACACGATGGTTTTTATGAAAACCATCGTGTAAGGCTCTTGTTTCATGACCGTTTTCACTAAAAACTGTTGTGAAAAATTGTCTGAAGCTAAAACAAATAACCAGAATTTTTGATTTCCCACTGGATGAATGGTCCTGTGTTTTCACCATTAATATAATGACCTAATTTCATAATCACATAATTATATTGAACTATAAAATTTTTACAAAATCATATGTATATTTACATTGTAAAGTTATATACTCTTTTTATGCTTGCACAATAGTTGATGGATTTTTGGTGTCTAAGTCCATGCATGCTATCATTTGTGAGGTAAAGAAAGAAAAACAAAAATAAATATAATTAACAAAAATAATGAAAATAAAATTAATTAACAAAAACACAAACACACAGTCATAGAAGCTTTTTGTCAAACATGTGGTGGATATCACAATAATACTTAGGCATCACAAACACATAAAAAGTAACCTTTTCTCACACCAAAATGCTAAATGTTGTTCAAAGTTCTTCCAATACCAAATACAAGTAACACATACAAAATGACAAATAACAAATTAATATAACTAATAGTAAAACTAAAACTAAAGCTAAATAACACTAAAATAACCAAATAATACTAAGTTTAGAACTAACAATAACGCTAAAACTAAAAGTAATGGTTTGAAATTTACCAACGGCGGTGGAGTCGGTGGAACGGCAAAGGACAAGTTGAATGATGGTGGAGTCAGTAGAATGTCAAAGGATGAGGATGAACGATGGTGAATGGCATCGGATTTGTTGGGTGGGTCGTGGAGAGAGTGACAGAGGAATGTCAAAGACGATGGAATGTCGTGGGGGTTGGGTTCGTCGATGGCTAGGTCGTGGGGGGAGGAGTTAGAGAGAGAAAGGGGTTCGAAAGTTAGTGGGTTTGAGTTAGAGAAATTTTGAATAAATAGGGAAGGCCATGTCATTGGCGTGGGATTAAATTTCGGCGGGATACTAAAACTTTTAAACATGCAGAATATTTCATGACGGTTTTTAGTAAAAACCATTGTAAAAGGTCTCTTTCCTTCTATGACGGGTTTTATAAAAACCATCGTGAAAGGCCCAGAGGCTTCCATGATGGTTTTTAAAAAAACCGTCGTGGAAGGGCTTCCACGACGATTTTTAAAAAAACCATCGTGGAAGGTTTGTTGGAAACGTGGTGCGCAGCGGAATTTTTAAAAATTTTATATCAGAGAATTTTTCAAAACACAAGTTTGACATGTTATATGTATAAATTAGACAGATCTTACTAACCTCTGTGTGCCGAAGAACCTCCGTAACCTGTGTAGAGAAGTAACATTCCAGAAGAGCCTCAACCAACTGGTGTTCTTTGCTATTCACTATCTACAACCGGAGTGAGTGTGGGCTCACACGTACAGCTCTTCCACTAGTGACTCTCCTTCCAACCAAGAGAGAGAACCCAAAGCTAGTGTTCGTGATTTGTGAACAAAAGCTCTCAGGGAGTTTTCAGATACTCACTAGAAGACTATCACTCTTAATCTCTCAATTGATCTTAGTAAATCATGAGATTCACTCCCTTTTTATAGCTATTGGTCTTGGGGTCAGTCCTTATCAGATTAGGTCTCAAAAACTCAAAACAGAATCAAGTTTGGATCAATATCTGATAAGATCCGCGTGAAAACGTGAAATCTTATCACTCGCTGATCGGCAGGCCGAACAGGCCCCATCGACAGGCCAAACACGTCATCCGGCAGGCCAAACTCCTGAGAAAAAATCTCCGCGAATCTTTTATTTTCCACCCGAGATTCTAAAGGATAAAGTCTCAGTTTTGATTCAAATAACCCAATAGCGCAGTTATCTAAACAAAACAAACTTTATCAAGATAATCTCTAAGAAAATAAATCAATTCACAATAATTCTACAAATTTTTCTTGATCTAATTTGTCCAAAATTAAAACAACCGATAAACAGACAATAATTATCTGATCGCAATAATTCAATAAGTTTATCTTGAACTAATTTCTTACAAAATTAATTCAACCGATAAATAGACATGAATTATTTAATTCATCCAAATTTTAAACCAATCTGATAAATCTGACATAAGTCACCAATTATTGGAAAAGCACGCCGTGTCGTTACAGGACTTTGTGAGCTAGCGAAGGGGACCAAAATGGACCTATAAAGTTCAAGCTCATGATAATTATGAAACCCAATATCCCAGATATACATTTCATAATTATCAACTCCAACGCTACTCCACTAAAAGCTTGGAGCTGCACTCTTGAACTTTATAGAATTACGAAGCTCGTATAGCTAAGTCTCTATGACATATCATATGTATCGTATCCCCATATGATAATTTATAATCGGCTTAAGGACAAGTTTTGTCTTACCTTCCCGATTATTTTTATCTTACGTTCCATTGTCTTACCATTAGAAAACTTACCATCCAAAGATAATATACCATTTGGTTACACCTATGTATCCAAATGGTTGAGCACTCTAGTTTTTCAATTACAGGACAACGCATATAAGAGGATATCACTACTCCTAAAGAGGAGCTATGGATTCCATATCTATAAATAACAAGTCTACGCTATCAAGAGTCATGCCTCCAACGTACCGGCATGCATACCACTATTGAGATGTGGTTGTCACCTTTTGGTACATCAAAAGACACAAGTCGAGATAACGGGCCACTATTCATCTTAGGATTAAGATACAATACAAATGACTGTCTAAAGTGAATCGATTTGCCCAGACAGAATTATTAATCCAAATCAATTCATTTTATGTCCCAATCCAACACATCGTCACCTATGATAATGTGCCAATGTTTCTATTCACGGAGTCCAACTCCGATGGTAAAGACAAACCATCTCTCATAAGGGATATAGACAACATAACAATCTTTACATGAATAAAGCGTCCAACTTTATTCCCTCAATTGGGGATCATATGTTTTAGACCATCACCTTAAGAATCGTGTCTTCCGCATAATCATCCCATCATATGCCCAATTCTTAAGGTTTAGACCTACAGTCTCAGACTACTGTTTGCTTAACATACATTCAACAAATATAAACGTAAAGAGGACAAGATTTGGTATATATAAATGAATAAATTCTTTATTGATAAAAATGTCTCCATAAAACGTATTACATTTTTACTCCTTAGGGCGTACATGTCTAACAAGGTTCTCATGTTTGAAATTTTTAGTATGTTGTTAAATTTAACATTTCACGATGGTTTTTATAAAAATCGTCATGGAAGGTTTGTATGTTTGAAATTTTTAGTTTCCCATCCAAATTTAACCTTCATGAAAGATTAAATTTTGGCGGGCTACTAAAAATTTCAAACATGTAGAACCTTACAAAAACCATCGTGAAAGGTTAAATTAGCCATGATACTAAAAATTTCAAACATCTAAACCTTCCACAACAGTTTTTATAAAAACCGTCATGAAAGATTAAATTTTCTAAAGATTTTAAAACTTTCCACGACGGTTTTTATAAAAACCATCGTGAAAGGTTTAATCTTACATGATGGTTTTTTTAAAAACCGTCGTGGTAGCTCCTGCCAATACCACGACGGTTTTCTTCATCTCGGGCATAACTCGCTGCATTTTTTTTTATTATGATGGTTTTTAAGAAACGGTTGTTAAATAAAAGTCGTATAATCTTAAATTTGTTGTAATGAAAGGTGTCCGATGAGGGGACATCAAGCCCTAGATCCTCACTAAATTGATTCCTGTATAGTGCATTTTGGGACTTTCAACCCAAGGGAGCATCATCACCTCCCTCCTATTTTGCCTTTTAGGATATTCCTGTCAAAAGAAGTAACCGCCGCCCTCTCCATGTCTTACCAATCCTCTATAATCAATCATTATATATAGAGTTAGTTTTCCTAACCATGCTTCTCAATTCATAACAACACATGTTAAATCAATTTATTCCTTGCTGTATGATACAGGACAAGTTCATGTCATTGTCTCATAAGTGACATTCATATAATAGCAGTTCAACATACACATATATCTTGCAATATAAATAACCAATTTTAATTTATAAAGACCTCACAAAAAATAAGTAACAGACTCCCTATCTCTTGACGAATATAATGCTGATAACTTTCAACTCACGATATCAAGTTCACCACATAAGCTTCAAGTACTTCGTTATCCTACGACGTATAAAATAACTATAATTTAACTTAATTTCTAATCTATAATCATGTTAATTTACCATCTATTCTTATTAATGTGCCATAATCATTAATATAAAATCCTTCAAATATTTTGTAACACAAAACGTTGAAAAACATATGGGTTTGGACTGCTTGATTGGCCTACTAATCAACTATTTTTGGCTTTTCTGAACAAAACTGCTATTTTTTGACCTTTTGTCGGCCTGTCGGTCTCCAAGATTTGGCTTACCGGTCCCGTTCAACTTTTGGCCTGCTAAACTATAGGGTTCGGCCTGTCGAACCTGTCAACAGGTTTGGCCTGTCAATTGATATGTCCAACCTACTGACAGAAGAATTTCTAGAAATTCCAGTTTTCTATTTCGAAGGTTTTAAACTTTAAAACTCAATCTGATCCTTTTTATCAACTTCTAGGACATAGAAAATGTATAAAAAGTATGAAATATCACACTTAAAAACATGTAGATCATTTTTCTCAAAATTTTTATGCTCAATATATAAATCTAAACCAAAAATCAAAACTTTTCAAAACTATTTCAAAAACTCACTTTAAACAAAGATCTATGTAAATCAAGTCTCAAAAACATTGTATAATTACCCACAAATATCAAAAGCGCATTTCTCACAATTCTCATGCGAATACACAGATTTAAATCAAAGTTTTTAGTTTAGAAAACCTTACCTCAAGCTTGAAGAAAATTGTGATTTTGATTGTAAAATTCCTTGATCTTTGTTTTATGATTTTGGAAGATCTAAGAAAATAACTTTGGATTTCTCTCTTGATTACCTTGAAGCTGGGTTGATGATTTTTGATCTCGGAGAAGTCAAAGTGAAGAAAGAAGAGAGGAAACAAGAGAGAAAAAGAAAGAGAGAGTAGTCGTGAGAGAAGAAGAAAAAGAGGGGTAAAGGAGACAAAGAGGTTTGGGCTAGTAAAATTAAGTCTCCATTAAAGACTTTGGAGCAAATAATGCCAAATGGCATATTTGTAATAAATTAAAGTTCCAAGGCCATTTAAGTAAATATTCCAATTTAGTATAGTAAAATTTTATGATATTTAAAAACAAGTAGAAATAAATAATATGAAATAAATTTTAGATGAAACGAAATTTCAATTGGGACACTAATAATTAATTTAATTATAATGACACCTGTTAGGAAAATAATGGGTGTCACAGCTCTACCCTCCTTAAAGAAATTCGTCCTCGAAATTTCAAATCTAATGATGCTAGTAAAAATCATAAATCCGTTATGATTCCGCTTTCGACTCTACACCATCAATGTCATTTGTCTCCAATGTGGATTAATATATCTCCATTCATTTACTTAAAATATCAATCTGACTCCAAATACTAAATCCCTTAAGAAAAGTATTGCAGTCAGGTTCTAAGTTCACCACATCGTAGCTTGGTCTAGGAATCTAATTAAAGAAGTATATATGTTGATCATACCATTCTTCTAGTCCTCCATTGTCTTTGGACTGTGGTTTACAATTATATTAAGGAGATTGCCAAAGAAATTCTTGTGTATTTTATCTTTAGGTTCCTTTTTCTTTCTAAGTAAGAAAAAGTCTCAGATGATTGGTTTTATATTACAACTAATAATAAATTAAAACAATCATAGAATATATAACGCAAGTGCTTCTATCAAAACCATACATAGAGAGATTAGAAGAAATCCCATAGTTGTAAGCAAACTTGATGGATTCTTCATTAAACAGCTACTCTCATGATACAAACATTCATCCCAATAATATACTTTTGTTTTTCTATAGAGTATTCCCTTGATTAACTTTGATACTTCTATAAAACATTAACAGAATATCATACATTATAAACATGATGCGGATATATTTCAGGAGTACAAGGCAATTGCATAACCAGCTATCCATATCATGCATGCTCAAAGAATACAAAAACATCGATAAGCAAAAGATTGGACCTTATGTGGGATGCGTTTCGAGAGTACTAATTACCCCGTATCACCAGCCATCCTAACATTAAAGTCAACGAATCTAAAAGTTTTAACAATAGCATGCCACAAGAAACACAAAGTGTGAAGCAGAATGGTTATTAAAAGCGCATGAAATATGGACATACATGTCATGTTAAACATGTATGCCCTAAGGAGTAAAAATGTAATAAGTTTTTGGAGACTTTATATCAATAAAGAATTTATTTATTGTTTATATATCAAATCTTGTCCTCTTTACATTCATATTTGTTGAATGTATGTTAAACAAACAATAGTCTGAGACTATCAGTCTAAACCTTTAAGAATTGGGCATATGATGGACAGATTTTGTGAAAGACACGATTCTTAAGGTTATGGTCTAAATCGTAAGATCTGCAATCAAGGAAATAAAGTTGGGCACTTTATTCATGTAAAGATTATTATATTGTCTATATCCCTATTGGGAGATGGTTTGTCTTGACCATCGAAGTTGGACTCCGTGAATAGAAACATTGGCACGTTGTCATAGGTGACGATGTGTTGGATCGGGACATAAAGTGAATTGATTTGGATTAATAATTCTGTCTTGGCAAATCGATTCACTTGAGACAGTCATTTGTATTGTATCTTAATCTTGAGATGAATAGTGGGCTCATTATCTTGACTTGTGTCATTTGATGTATCAAAGGGTGACACCCATATCTTAATAGTGGTATGCATGCCAGTACGTTGGAGGCATGACTCTTGGTAGCGTAAACCTATTATTCATAGATATGGAATCCATAACTCCTCTTTAGGAGTAGAGATATCCTCTTATATGCGTTATCCTGTAATTGGAAAACTGGAGCGCACAATCATTTGGATACATAGGTGTAACGATTGGTATATTGTTTTTGGATGGTAAGTTTTCTGATGGTGAGATAATGGAACGTAAGATAAAAATAATCAGGAAGGTAAGACAGAACTTGTCCTTAAGCCGATTATGGATAATCCTATGGGGATAGGATACATTATGATATGTCATGGAGACTTAGCTATACGGGCTTTGTAATTCCATGTAGTTCGAGAGTGCAGCTCCAAGCTTTTAGCGGAGTAACATTGGAGTTGATAATTATGAAATGTATATATGTGATATTGGGTTTTGTAATTATCAGGAGCTTGAACTATATAGGTCCATTTAGTCCCCTTTGCTAGCTCACAACATCCTGTAATGATACGGTATGCTTTTCCAATAATTGGTGACTTATGTCAGATTTATTAGATTAGTTGAAATTCGGAAGAATCAAATAATTCATGTCTGTTTATCAGTTGAATTAATTTTTTGTGATAAAATTAATTCAAGATAAACTTGTTGAATTATTGGGATCAGATAATTATTGTCTGTTTATTAGTTGATTTAATTTTAAATAAATTAAATCAAGATAAACTTGTAGAATTATTAGGAATTCATTTATTTTCCTAGAGATAATCTAGATAAAGTTGTTTTAATTAGATAACTTTTCTATTGAGTTATTTGAATTAAAACTGAAACTTTATCCTATAGAATCTCGAGTGAAAAATAAAAGATTCGCTGAGATTTTAATCGACAGTTCGGCATGCTGATCCTTAAGTTCGGCCTGCCGATCATCTTGATCGGCCTACCGATGAACGAAGGATAAGATCACACGTTTTTACGCGGATCTTATCAGATATTGATCCGAATTTGATTCTGATTCGAATTTTTAAGACCTAATCTGATAAGAACTGACCCTAGACCTGACCCCTATAAATAGGGAGTAAGTCACATAAGTTATTTAGATCAATTGAGAGATTAAGAGTGATACTCTGTTGGTGAGAATCTTGAAACTCCCTGAGAGCTCTTGTTCACAAATCACGAACACTTGCTTTGGGTTCTCTCAGTTGGTTGGAAGGAGAGTCACCTGGTGGAAGAGCTATACGTGTGAGTCCACACTCACTCCGATCGTGGATAGAATAGCAAAGAAGACTAGTTGGTTGAGGCTCTTCTGGAACGCTACTTCTCTTCACTGATTGCGGGAGTTCTTTGGCATTCAAAGGTTAATAAGATCTGGTTAGTTTATGCATATAGCATATCAAACTTGTGTTTTGGAAAGTACTCTGATATAAAATTTTTAAAATTTTGTTGCGTACTATTTTTCCAACATGTCATAGATAAAACCAAAAGGTTACAGATGGAGATTCAAATCAAATGGAAGCTTCCAGCTTCCTTTCTCCCAATCAAGCTTACACATTGCAGTGTTGGATGCTGGATGTATGATTTGCATCTTGTCTAACAATTCCTCAGCTGTTGAAGTAGTAGCAAAATTTGTCGCCCTGATTCTACAATGAAGTTATCTTCCACAGCGTAATCTAAAAATTTTAAAACCATCTACTTTTAACAGTCCCAAGGGTTTGGAATAAATGCCCAATAAATTCCTACTAGCAACCCCAAATATTTCCTCAAGGGTGCCTAAACCACCAAGTAAGGCTAAAAAAGCATCAAAATTATCGATCATGATTTTAAGACATTCAGGGGTGTCCAAAACTCTTTTATCCCTACCTGTTGTTTTCCCACAAAGGTTCCCCTCAGCTAGGAGACAAGGAATAATCCCTAGGACTTCGGCACCACTAGACTTTGCTGCTATTGCTACATTTCCCATTAATCTTAAACTAACACCCCCATAGGTCAGGTTAATCTTTCTACATGCTAAGACTTACCCTAAGTGTCTTGTGGCTTCTAGGTAGATTTTATCTTTTCTGAGGCTGGAACCACAAAAGACGCAAACATTCATTATTTTCTTAGTTGACTAGGAGGTAGATATATTTGGTTTATATGATTGGTTCCATTTAGACTCAAGGTTCTACATGAGATTTTAAAGATGATAGATGTGTAAAAGGACTAAAGAGGCAAACGAGTTGGTGACGAACAAGTAATCCAAGGATCTGAACAAAATATTACACAGGGAAGAAAGTAAGAAAAAGCGATTGACAGTTATGGAAAGCCTGATGTACTTTTTGAAAAATTTAGACTCGAACAGTATAACTTTTAACAATTAAGAATAGTTTAGCAGAAGACAATCTAACAAAAGTGTAGACCTTTTGACAAATGTACACTAAATCTAAAAATCAATATAAACGACAAACTATTATAGAACTTTTGAAATTTGAGACATAAGTCTTGAATTATCTAGATAAGTTTCAAAAATTCAAACATGTTATAGTACAACATGTGATGTGTCTGACAGGATAATATATATTTATTTTTATTATTATTATTATTATTATTATTATTATTATTATTTAAAAAAAACAACCATAAATTAAATGAGACATTAACACTTACTGTATTAATTTAATAATCATAATTATTTGGACTCACAAAAGCAAATGTTTTGAGTACAAAACAACTTTTACTGAAGAGAAAGACTGATTCTTGAACACCAACTGAAATGATTTCAAACAAACACTAAAGAACCTTTATAGAGTGATAACTTATTCCCCATCTAGTTTTCTTATGACTTGGCAAACAGGATCTTAAAATACCATATTCTTGAGATGTTATCTTTCTGTATGGAATTTAGACCAGAGTTTAAAGATAGCACCTTGAACATATCTACTAAGATGATCTTGAAGAGAAGCATAGAGGTCATCCAAGTTCTCCTTAGAAAGTCCATCCTTGCAGAACTTTATTTTATCCTCTCTATTTATAGACACAAATCTAGGTAAAGTACATTTAACATTACAATTTTATCGTCCACATTTGTTACAAGTGACCGCAATGGCATGGGTTGTTTCAGGCCTTCACACATTTGGAAACAAGTTAAATAACAAACATGAAATTGAAACCCAACTTGTACAAATCTTAAAGCTTAATTCAAAGCCCACTTAAAATAGAATTAACTCGAATAAACAACAAGCCTGATTTGATAATAATAAGGGGTCCTCTTGAATGTTGTCCAAATCGTTCCATAATAATAAAATCCTCTCATGAGTCAAATAATTTGCCTTAATCAAAACGATATTGAACAATGCATAGACTCCTATCTTATCCTTAATTTTCAACATCTGTCAATATGTATTCACCATTAATACTACCAAAGGTTTTGATCATGACTAACCTTAAAATCAATATACTTTCTGTCTTCAACATAAACCACATCAATGAGCAAAGACCATTGATATTAATACTTAAAGACATCTAAAATCCTCACAATCCCACTTATATAATCTTTAATTCCTCATATAACAAAACCTCAAGTAACTAAGAGATTCACATCTAAATATCTAAAAGTTAAACCTTTCATCATAAAGGTCCAAAATCATTTCAGGTGCCTTAAGTATTATGTTTTACTTAAGGAAACTTCTATTAGTCATTTTTACACTACATTTATTCGTAAAGATCATTGACATGCTTAAATACAATGTACAAAATAGAAATCTCCCAACCTTGAAATTCATACATTTTTTGCCTTTATAAATTCTCAACAGACCAAAAGATTAATGTTTATCTCACTCAAAGTTTAATGTCATGGATTCCTAACTTATCTCATGTTCCCCAAGTAAATAGAACCTCCAAGAAAATTTATCAAGAGTTAAGTACTCTATCAAGTCCATGCATAATCACTACATAGTTTTGAATCAATTATGAAGAATTGGGCACAACTATACTAAACTTTGAAATCAACAACACAAGCCTTGCATTTCTTATCATTTCTTTCGAGAAAAAAAAGAGTTATAGATTCTTTTTAACTATATGGATCTCCCTTAAACAATCTAGGCATAATTTCATTCCATATAATTATTGCACCCAATAACCGTTAGTATCTCTATTCTAGGGTTTCTCCATGTCACATCCTTCTAAACTATATAAATCAACGTGAAGGTTCAATTTGATAATGACATTGAAAATTAAAGTTTAAAATCATCTCAAAAATGGTATTTAAAGTGGTGCTACCCTCCCTAGGTTAACCAAAGCTAGGCTTTGGTATCAAAAATTCTATAACACTCCTAAGTGAGGGTTAACGGTTTTTAATAAATTAAGTAAAAATCAGAAAATAAAAATAAAACTTCTAATAGATTTGCCTGGGACTTAAATAAAAAGTCTCAAAACAAAGTAAAAATATAAACAACAAATGAACCATAGTTTAATGTTGCAACTTTAATTTAATAATATAAAACTATCGTCATCATCATTCCAACCCTCAAAGCATCTTAATACCGTCACAGAAAGTAACATATGATGCTTACATCATCATGAAGAACATTCTTAATAAATGAAGCAATCCTAATGTAATACAGCTACATAGCTTCCTTAAATATTTTTCTCATAGCCACCTCACACTTGGTGAGTCCTAAAAAGATAAAATATTGGGGAATGAGTGACAACACGCTCAGTAGGGAAAATTGTTACTCACCTCTAAGTTTTCACAATTGCCACATTAAAACCTATATGTTTAGTTTGTTCTCAACATTATTCATCAATATTATCATATTCAATTCCGATGGATACTTTATGATTATTCTTACCAAGTTCGATACATATATATATACATGTTAGTTCATGATTCAATAATGTTTATTTGTATCCACCGTGCAATATAGTATCACATCATTCAACTAAATGAAACTCAAATGGGCACGCTTCACCACCTTACAATCATTCCAAGGGTGTCCGGTGATGGGACATCAAGCATCGGATCCTCACCAATTCGATTCCTGTATAATGCGTTCTGGGACTTTCAACCCAAGGGAGCATCATCACCTCCCCCCTCTTTTAACTTTTAGGGTATTCGTGCCCAATGACGTAACCGCCACCCTTATCACAACTTACCAATTCTTTATAATCAATCATTATATATAGAGTTAGTTTTCTTAACCATACTTCTCAATTCAGAACAACACATGTCAAATCAATTTATTCCTCACCATATAATATAGGATGAGTTCATGTCATTGTCTCATAAGTGATATTCATATAATAGTAGTTCAACGTACACATATATCTTGCCATGTAAATAACCAATTTTAATTTCATAAAAATCTCACAAAAAATGAGTAATAAATTCCCTACCTTTGGGCGAATACAATGCTGATAACTTTCAGCTTACGATACCAAGTTCACCACATAAGCTCCAAGTACTTCGTTATCCTACAACGCATATAGTAACCATACTTTAACTTAATTCCTAATCTATAATCATGTTAATTTACCATTTATTCTTATTATTGTGCCATAATCATTAATTAAAATCCTTGGAACATTTTGTAACACAAAACGTTAAAAAATAGATGGGTTTAGATTGCCCGATTGGCCTATCAATCAACTATTTTCGGTCTTCCAAACAAAACTGCTAATTTTGGACCTTCTGCCGGCCTGTTAGTCTCCAAGGTTCGACTTACTGATCCTATTTAGCTTTCGGCTTGTCGAACTATAGGGTTTGACCTACCGAACCTGCTGATAGGTCTAGCCTACCGATTGACAAGTATGACCTGTTGAAAAAGAGTTTTTGGAAATTCTAGTTTTCTATTTCGAAGATTTTAAACTTTAAAACTCAATCTAATCCTTTTTATCAACCTCCAGGACATAGAAAATGTGTAAAAACTATGAAATATCACACTTAAACACATGTAGATTATTTTTCTCAAAATTTTCATGCTCAATATACAAATCTAAACCAAAAATAAAACTTTTCAAAACTAGCTCAAAAACTCACTTTAAACAAAGATATATGTAAATCAAGCTTCAAAAATGTTGTATAATTACCCACAAATATCAAAAAACACAATTCTCATGCCGAAATACAAATTTAAATCAAAGTTTTCGTTTAGAAAACCTTACCTCAAGCTTGAAGAAAATTGTGGTTTTGATTGTAAAAATCCTTGATCTTTGTTTTGTGATTTTAGAAGATCTAAGAAAATAACTTTGGATTTCTCTCTTGATTACCTTGAAGCAGGGTTGATGATCTTTGATCTTGGAAAAATCAAAGAGAAGAAAGAAGAGAGAGAGAGAGAGAGAGAGTTGTTGTGAAAGCAGAAGAAAAGAAGAAGAAAAAGAAAGGTGAAGGAGACAAAGAGGTTTGGGCAAGTGAAATCTAGTATCCATCAGAGACTTTGGAGCAAATAATGGCAAATGGCATCTTTGTAATTAATTAGAAGTTTCAAGTGCATTTCAATAAATATACCAAATAAGTATAGTAAAATTTAGGAAATATAAAAATAGGTAGAAATAAATAATGTGACATAGATTTTAGATGGAACGAAATTTCAATCACACACTAATAATTAATTTAATTATAATGATACCCATTAGGTAAATAACGGGTGTCACAACAGCGCTGGGGTGAAAATCTGTCGTGCAATATTTTCCAAAGAGCCACGGCGCTGATTTGTTGGAGCAGTGATAATAGCACGATTTTAATAGACTTTTAGACTCTAATTGCACCCAAACTTGCCTAATTTGGGCCCAATATTGGAAAACTATAAATAGATGGTTTAAGGACACAAACAAACATGATTGTCCTAAGTTTTCTTAGTCCTTTTTGGAGAAAAAGAGAAAAGCAAGGAGAATTCTCTTAAAGCCCAAGAAGATTCATTCATGTGGAGATTTCTTCAAGATCAACAATGAGCTTTTATCTTTTCCTTCTTTCTTTTGAACTCTTGATGTTTTTAGTTTATTTTTCATTGTTTAATTTTATAATTATGATTCATTCATGTGGAGATTTCTTCAAGATCAACAATAAGCTTTTACCTTTACCTTCTTGCTTTTGAACTCTAGATGTTTTTAGTTTATTTTTTGTTGTTTAATTTTATGATTAGGGAAGGCTAAATTCCTTTTTAATTAAAAGTGATTTCAAAACTCTAGACATAGATTTGTGATCGAATGTTTTGAGAATATTTTTCAATTTCTCAATAGAAATCATTTATGTTCTTCTAATTTAATTGTTAAGGATTATTTTCTTGTGTTAATTGGGTGTGCAACCATTTATGCATGAAAATTATCTATTGCTAGATTAGGAATTCTTGATCCGTAATTGTCTTGAATTTCTAATTATTAGTGGCAAATTGTCATCGATATTCGCAAGAAGCTTTTGTTAGATTGCAATGTGAAACATAACCTAAGTTGAATGGATTGAGCTTGTATATTTATTTCTTAGATTAATTTATCTTTCTTATCTTAATGCTTCCAATAAATTAGATCTAAATAGCTTATTCTAGGTTATTTGAGGGAAAGGTGTTAAACTAAGTGCCCTAAGGAGTAAATGATATAATAGTTTATGGAGACATTTAATCAATGAAGAGTTTATTATTTATTTCATATATTAAATATGTCCTTTTTATATTCATTTCTGTTGAATATATGATAAGCAAACAAAAGTCTGAGAATGTCAATCTAAACCTTTAAGATCATCCATATGATGGACAGATTATGTAGAATATATGAATCTTAAGATGATAAATTAACTATAAAGGTCTACAATCAAGGGAATAAAGTTAGTTGCTTTATTCATGTTAAGATTATTATGTTTGCTACATCCCTAATGAAAGATGGCTTGTCTACCTTATTGAAGTTGGAATCTACAAGTAAAGACATTGGTATATTGTCGAAGGTGACAATATATTGGATTAGGACTAAAGTTAAATTGATTTGATTATTAATTCCATTTGTTTAAATCATTCACTTCAGACAATTATATGTGTTACTTCTTAACCCTAAAATGAATCAATGGTCTTATATTCTTGACTTGTGTCTTTTGACGTATCAAAGGGTAACATCTTGAATTACATGAAGGTACACATGCCTATACGTTGAGACATGACTCTTGATTGACATAGACTTGTTATTCATAGATATGAAATCCGCAGCCCTTTTGTAGAGTTAATGATATTCCCTTATAAGCATTATCCTATAATTGAAAACCGAAACGCTCAACCATTTGGATACATCGGTGTAACCAAATAGTATACTATTTGTATTAGTTATGAATAGTAAGTATTCTGATGGTGTGATAATAGAACATAAGATAAATAATAATCATAAAGGTAAAATGAAATATATATCCTTAAGCTAATTATGAATATCTTATCGGGATGTTACATACTATGATATGTCCATCGGGTCCCTTTTGCTATCTTACAATATTTCTTGAAACAATACGATGTATTTTTCCTACACACTGGTAACTTATGCTAATTCTTAGATTGATTTAAATTCAATTATTTGGAATTAATAATTCATGATTAGTTTATTGGTTGAATTAATTCAAAATAAACATGTTAGATTATTTGAATATATTTTATATGATATGGGATAATCTATATATGACTATTTTAATCAATAAAACGTTTATTGCTTTAAATAAACATGTTAATTTTTTTGTATATGACATTTAATCAATAAAGAGTTTATTATTTATTTCATGCATCAAATATATCCTCTTTATATTCATTTTTGTTGAATATATAGTAAGCAAACAAAAGCCTAAGAATGTCAATTTAAACATTTAAGAACATGCATATAATGGACAGATAATATAGAAGATATGAATCTTAAGATAATAGTCTAAATATAAAGGTCTGTAATCGAGAGAATTATGTTGTAGCCTTTATATACGTTAAGATTATTATGTTGTCTACATCTCTAATGGGAGATGGCTTGTCTTAGTAATTAGAGTTGGACCCCAAGAGTAGTGACATTGGTATATTGTCATAGGTGATGATATATTGGATTAAGACTAAACTTGAATTGATTTGATTAATAATTTTGTTTGTTTGAATCAATTCACTTTAGACAATCATATGTATAACTTCTTAATCCTGAAATGAAACAATTGGCCTGTATTCTTGACTTGTGACTTTTGACGTACCGAAAGGTGACATTCTAAATTATATGAACGTACACATGTTGGTATATTGGAGACATGACTCTTGATTGACGTAGACTCGTTATTCATAGATATGGAATCTATAACCTTTTGTAGAATTAATGATATTCTCTTATTGGCATTATCCTATAATTGGAAACTAGAGCGCTTAACCCTTTGGATACATAGGTGTAACCAAATGGTACACTATTTGTATTTGTTATGAATTGTAAGTATTCTGATGGTGAGATAATGAA
This sequence comes from Artocarpus heterophyllus, assembly GCA_025403435.1. NCBI lineage: Eukaryota > Viridiplantae > Streptophyta > Magnoliopsida > Rosales > Moraceae > Artocarpus > Artocarpus heterophyllus. The sequence goes on from CM046352.1 coordinate 22,934,058, forward strand.
ACATAAGATAAAAATAATTGGAAAGGTAAAACAGAATATATAATCTTTAAGCTAATAATCAATATCTTATGAGGATGTTACACATTATGATATGTCATAGACGATTGACTTATTAGAGTTTTGTAATTTATATATTATTCGAGAGTACAACTCTAAGCTTTTAGCGGAATAGCTTAAGAGTTGATAATTATAAAATGTATGTGTCGACGACATGTCATTTTATAATTATAGGAACTTGATTTATATATGTCCATCGGGTCTCCTTTGCTAGTTTATAATATTTCATGTAACGACACGGCGTGTTTTTTGTACACATTGATAACTTATGTTAATTCTCAGATTGGTTTGAATTCAGTTGTTTTGAATTAATAATTCACAATAAGATTATTGGTTAAATTAATTCAAAATAAAAAAATTGAATTATTTGAATAGATTTTACTTGATATAAGATAATCTGCATATGGCAGTGTTAATCAAATAACTTCTCTATTGGGTTATGTGAATAAAAACTGAGGCTCAATCTAGATTCCCGTGTAAAATAAAATATAGAAGTTTCAAGAACTGAGCAAACTGACAGGCTAGTGCCTTGGCTCAGCCGACATGTGGAGCGTAATTTTAGTTATGTAAATCTGTACAATAGGCAGGTGGGTTAGCAGCTAGCCAGTGCCCGTAATCTTGTTACACGTTTTTATGCGTTTTGACGTGAATTTGACCCAGTTACGAATTTAAAAGCCCCATCTGAGTAGAGTACCAGCCATCATAAATAGGATACTTGTTCTTATTGTTATTTAGATCACCAAAAAAATTTAGAGAGAGTTTTCTAGAGAGAAAAACTCTACAACTCCCATAGGGATATTGTTCAACATCCCGAATCTTAGCTTTTAGTTTTTTCTTGTGGTTGGAAGAAGACATTGCCAAGAAGAGAATTGAACGATGAATGCCCACTCGCATTCCAGTCGTGGAAAAGAGTATAATAAAGAAGACTAATTGGTTAAAGGTCTTTCCGATGCAATTCTCACGTAGCATTTCTACCGAATAATTTTCTATTAGAAGTGCGACTCCAATTCTAAAAGTACGTAAGATCTATTATTTATTTATGATACATAGCATGTCTAACTCGTTTTAAGGGGAAAAAAGCTTTTATTAAAAATTTTAAAATTCCACCGTGTACTCCTTTTCCAACAAAAGAGATTAAGTGAATAGCTATTTTTGCTTAATGACTAAGTAAGAAGAGATTAGGATAGCGGATTTTATTGTTATTTACGATTGATAGTTTTTATAGGAAATTGGAGATAATATTATCCGTTTTTCATAATTCCATTGTCTAGTGGTGGCAATTGATCCTTTAACCAGTTTTTATTATTAGTGCTTACAACTTTGTGACTTTTACTTTGCTTTGCTTTTATTTATTTATTTTTGTTTTATTTAAGTTTAGTAATTTAGTTAATATTTAAACTCCCTTTATTTAATTAGAAAATTAATCTCTAATTAATTCAAATCAATCCTTTGCCAGAATGACACCTTTTCTTGCTACTAAACTCAATAAAGACCCATTAAGTGAGGTTTTAATTTGATAGCTCACTAGGAGTCTCATCAAAGCTCGATAAGTAAATAATATATTTTCCACTTTGAAAATATTTCTCTTCAACTTTCACTTTAGGACCCTTTGTATGATGTTAATCTCATATTATTAGAACCTTTACTTCATATTACATTGGCCCTTCTATTGGAACACTTTTTCTCAGAAGATTTGGCCCTTAGCGTCTCCAATTTTCTTGGTTCATAAATACAAGATTTCACAACATACACTTAAACACTCTTCATAAAAACATGTTAAAACATGCTCATATCATAATCATAATCATAATCATCATCAATATATCATAGATTCAAAATGCCCTTTTAAAACATACTATTATTTAAGCGATGCAAGGCAAAGCATGCTTACATCAAATTGTTTAGGAGGGAAAGCAACTCCCTTTTTTTTTGTCTATTCTTTCATCTCTTCCTTTTCTTTTCCTTTAGTTTTCCCTCTTTTCCTTTCCGCATTCACGTTTCATTTGCAATATACGAATTAAGCACGACAAATCAAACCATAAGCCAAAGTATGTCATTTGGCCCCTACATCTGTGCCAGGTGGTTTTGAAGACATTAAGATCCATTGTATGCTTGCCAAGTGTCGCATTATATGCTTGTCATATGCCATCCTTCAATTCAAGCCATCTTGCACTTATACATTGTTCATAGGTTAGTCCTTAATCTTATGACAACACCTTATGATTACTCGATTAACTAGTCATAACTTCAATTTTCAACACTTAACTTCCTCTAACGGCCACCTCATGCTAACCTTCGCTAAGATCTCTTTAAAGTTTCTAAATATCTTCCAATTATCAAATAATGAGTCTCTAGCTTAATTAAGATTATAACTCAAAAAAAAAAAAAAAATAGAAGCCCAAAAAGTCGGTTGTTACACAGAAGGTTTGACACAGACACGTGGCCTGTTCCCAAAAACCAGGTTAAAGGGTGAACTCCAAAAATTCCTCCTGGATGATGGCTTGTCGGTCATCCCCTCGAACGAAATGAAGATAGCACACACGATCAATGTGACAACTAATAGTTTCCAGTTCTCCCAACCCACAACGATCCTCATATGAGAAGCTCTGCAGGTCACATAACAATCCGCGTGTAATCAACAATGCGATGGTACACCCAGTGGGTGGGTTTGGTTTGGAAAAAGGAGTCTTCAGCCTTCGCTTCTGTCAGGTTAGAGGTTCAACATGGTGATATTATTAACCTTCATAACAAAATTATAGATTCCACGTTTATGATTTAATGTTAATAAATTTTCATAAATGTTATTTTTTGAAGCTTATATTTTATAAATATTACATGTCTAAATGTTTCACAACTTAAACAAGTAATATAAATAGTAATACGATACTTTTTTAAATATAACATTAATAACCACATTTTTGACGTAACATACGAGTTCGTTTGGAAAATTAATTCAAACTTGAAGTTAAAATTTAAAAATTATTGTTGTAAATTTTTACTTTTCACTGTAGCATATAAGAGCTTTACATTATATAAACTCTAATCCTATTTTTCTAACAAACTTCCAAACAAACTAGTAACCTTCTCTAATACCACTAGAATCTTTCATTCACCAGTTTGATTCAAATTTTTGTGCGACAAAACATAAACGTTTTAGTTCTAGTTCAAACTGACGAAACAAACAATCCATTGAACTGGTGAAACAAAAATTTTCAAGTCCTTTTAAGAGTCCATTCTTTAACAAACTACTTGACCCTATTAATTCAAAACTTACAGTGGTATACTTGTAGTTATTAATCATTGGAGGAAAAGTGAGAATTAGTGGTAAGTACGAATCACAAATGGGAATAAACCAAGAAAACAAATAGTAATATCTGTCATTATGAAGTTTCCTACAGTAAACTGCGTACAATATTGAGGACAAAACATACCCATAAAGCCAGGATGTATTATTGTTTAGGGAAAAAATACATATCCGATGTATATGAATATATTTATATTATACATTATATATTCTACACAATTCACAAGAATCTCTAGAGACAACCGAGAAACCAACCCTTGCAAATATCAAATTATCCTTGCAATCCAAAATCCTAAACTGGGAGATCTGGATTCAACCTGTTCCTGGGGATTTGGGATCATGGTTTTTGTTTGCTCCAGTTCCTGGATAGTCAAGCGTGCTTTCCAAATCCATCCTTCCCTCAAAAAATCCTTCCTTTTCTTCTACCCGAAACACCTTTTCTTTGTTCCTCTTATCAAATGAACTCTGCACATTAAAACACAATAATATTGCACAATAATAATAATAATAATAATAATTAGAACAACAACTAAAAACTAAAGAGAGAGACCTGTTTTTGAAGAACCCCAAAAGATGAGTATTCATTAAGTGACAAGAGACTCCCTACAACACAAACCAGACAACTTCACATCATTAATTTTCGGACAAATGAATTGAAGAAACGAAAAGGGTATTTATTATTATTATTAAACAATATAAGAACAGGATTATTGGAACTTACGGGCAGTGGGAATTGCAGTAGAACAGAGGAGATGAGAGAAACCCAGAACGAGAAGAAAGATAGTGAAAAATCTTTTCCTCATTTTTTTTTTTTTTTTACTTTTTCTTTGGTGGCTTTTGGGGATCAAATTAGGAGATATTAGATCCCAAACATTGATAAAGAAAGGAGCTGAGATTGTGGTTGGTAGGCGAAAAGGAATAATGGGTTATTTTCCTTGTTCTTTGAATAGAGAAAAGTGGAGGAGGAGGAGGAGGATGTGGATGTGGAAAAGCAGATGGGCTCAAAAGCTGTATCGTAGTACAACTAACAGGTCAACTTCGACTGTCTACCATTTCTTTTTGCTCGAGAAATCTTTCATTTTCTGCTTTGTCAGTGTATGGGTGAAAGGCCCCCCTATTTTGTTTGTTTTCTCGTCGCATAATGTCAATGATGCGGATAAGCCATCTTGCCCAACTTTTTGGCTGTTTGGTTGAGTGTGACTGTTATCACAAATTTTACTATAAATAATGTAAAATTTTCACATAATTCAATAACAATGAAAATAATTACTATAATATAAAACTCTTATATGTTATAGTAAAAATAGTTTTAACCAACAGCTTATACTATCTTTTTAAATACCTTTTTTATTCTCTCTTCAATTATTAGGAGAATTCTGTCTCGACCAGGTTGAGTATATACTGTGCTCAATGACGTTAAAATTAAAAATATATATATATATCCTTTCAACAAATCAAAAATATATATAAAAAAAAATTAACACCCTCTCATATGGAGGTGGGCCTCACCTCCAAAACCTATGGGTCCCACCTCCATGTGAGAGGGCAAAGCTCCTACCCCGTGGGGTTGTTTAGAAATGTTCTATAAAAAAAATTGGGTGAAGAGTAAACCTTTATTAGAAAAGTTATGCTAGGGCTTTGTATCGTTGTGTATGTCGTGCCCCCTTTACCACCGCAAGTAGAAGCCTGGCGACAGCTCTCATCTGGCTGTCGATGCTCTGCCTTGGGGGGTGGCTATGGAGAGTTCCTATGTCGGGGATGTGCAGTGGGGGCTTCACGTCGGCTAGTTGTAGATTCAAGAAACCCTTTTTTTGTTGAGGAAATATCGGTCTGTGAGGAGTGAGGATGTGCTTGGAGTGGTCGTAGTTGGGAGCCAAAGTCGCTCCCCTTTTGGGAAAGGCTAGTGCAATAGGAGTTTTGGCGCTAGGTGTTTGGGTCATGAGAATTTGGGATCGAGTGATGAGGGAGGTGAGTTGGGCTAGTTCCTTCATGGGGATAGAGATTTGACGAGTGTGGAAAGTGACTTCCACCTTGGCGCGACTTTGTCATGGTTGGGGTTGCTCTGGCTATGACAAATCTAGAGATGGTGAAGGATAGTGGCTAAGGGGGTTGGGATTGTAGCTATGGGCTCTTTGGCTTCATAGGATGTGTATTTAGCCTCAACACGACAGGCTATGACCGAGGTTCTTTGGCTTGCTCAACGAGTCTGCATTATCGACAGTGACATTTCCCTAGTGTTTTTAGTTTTCGTTTAATAAAGGTGTTGATGTTTCCACCTCCGTTTAGTTGTTTGTGTTGTTTTTTCTTTTTCTTTTTTTTTTGTTCAAGTTTGTAATAATAATGGTGGTTTCCCTAACTTCAAGACTTGGTTTTTGGCCTCCAGATTTAGTTTTGTGCAAGGTTTTTGTTCCACTAGAATTGTCTCTAGACGATGTAGATGGTGAACCTTGTGCTATTAATTTCACCCTTTAATCGATTGAATGAATCCATCGCTTGTAGGGGCTTTGTCAAAAAGAGCTTTACATGTGCTCGATTTTATTATGCCGAGGTACTTTTCCGTTATTAAGCCTCCGGCATATGTTTCTCCCATTGAGCGTCATCAAAATTTACTGCTAGATCCAGTCTCATTAAAGGGTTTCATCTCATATATTATAGGGCCTTTTATCATCTATATTAATTTCCCTTTAAAAAAAATTAAAAGTATTTATATGTAAAACTTGATAAAATCTAAAAAAATGGGAGACATAATAATAAATATTCCTTTCCTCATCTAGTTCTTCACCATGAATAAATATATATCCACAGTAGATCTGAATCTATTGTGATAAATTTTGTTTACACAAATCTCTATTTAATTATAACTCTCTATTTAAGTTGTTTATTTTTATGTGCTTTAGTGTTGTCAAAAAAAAAAAAAAAGATGCATCGGTTTAAAACTACACAATTTATGCTGGGAGAAAAAATAAGGAAGAAAGAACAAAAATAACATATTTAGGTTAGAACTTAGTAAAAAATGTCATGTAGTTTCAAAATGTATAATTTATAGTGTATCATGAGAAATTGAGTAATATCTCGTGAGAAATTAAGAGCAAAAATCCCAAAATATCTCTATCTTTTTATCCTTTATATATCTCACCCTTCTCCCTCGCTGGTACCGCTAGCTGTCGACAAAATACAATATTTACTGAGAAATACCGTATTTACTGTGTAAATAAAAAAATTCACTGACGACTTCGTTGGACCGTCGGCGGTCAAAAAATATAATATTTATCGAAAAATACAATATTTACAAGAAAATATCATATTTACCATGTAAATACAAAAATTCACCATTGACTTTGACAACTCGCCAGCAGCCAAAAAATACAGTATTAACATGAGGAATACTGTTTTATAGTGTACATACAAAATTTCATCGGTGACTTCGCCGGACCATCGGTGTTTGAAAAATACAGTATTACTCCTATAATACTGTATTATAGTATAAATATAAAAATTCTGCTAGTGACTTCACTGAGTCACCAACAGCCAAGAAATCTAGTATTACTCCAATAATACTATATTACATTGTAAATACAAATTTTACTGATGACTTTACCAGACTGTTTACGACCGAGAAATATAGTATCACTCCAGTAATACTGTATTATAGTGTAAATATAAAATTTCACAGGCGACTTTATCAGACTGTCGACGGCTGAAAAATACAATATTATCTTGTAAATACAAAACTTCACTAACGATTTCGCCGGACAGCCGACGATCGAGAAGTACACTATTACTTTGGTAATACTATATTACAGCGTAAATACCAAAATTCACTTACGACTTTACCAGGAAATACAATACTATTCAGTAATACTGTATTAATGTATAAACATAAAAATTCACCAACGATTTTGTCAGACCGTTGCCAGCCAGAACAATATTAGCTTCATGCACAAATCTCTTTTTTTGACGTATAACTTCACAGAGAGTAGAGCAAAAACATTGAACTCATCTACAAATAATAATATGATGAATTTATTTAGTAGTAATTCATCCATAAGTGTAGAAAATAGAATTGTGGCCTTGACTCTAGAATGGTATGAAACTATTCCCGAAAAAGCTATTCAAACATTGTTTAAAATATTGCCATGCCCTGATACATTTCTATTTCATTTGTTTTCATCATAAAATATTGCTTGAATGGAAAGTTAATATTCAAAAATATACCGAAAGTGTTAAGCTGACGCATTGTAGAATGTAACGCCTAATAGACACACATCTTCATCCAAAAGGCTCAATTCTCCTTGAAACTACAAACACAAATTTTCAAGGTTTGAAAATTATAGAGGTTAGATTTAACCATAAGTATGATTTAGAACAAATTTTTAAATCCTAAGAACTATCATGTCAGATTATTGAGACTAGTAGATGCGAATGCATACATGAATCCATGGTGATGTAATTGAGAGAAATTAAGAGGGATAAAGTTTTCCATAGTCAAATCTGTATTTAGTACTCAAAGATTCTCTCTCTTTAATAGGGAAGGAAAAGGAGACCAAATTGTTTGTATGATTTGACTTGAAAACCACAACCTATTATATACTAAATCAATGGAATCCCATTATCCTTAATTTGACTAGTATTAAGTTTCTACATATTTAAAGCCCATAGTTAATAGATATCTCTAGAGCCCAAAATAATAGATCACTTATTTGGCCTTATTAAATTAGATAGCCCATAATGTAATTGTCACTTTAATATGTAAGCCCATAATATGATATTTTCTAAAACCCAACAATCTCCTACTTAGGCTATAGATGTTTTCTAAAACAATTATGTTATATAGTCCTGAGTGTGCACTGAAAATTCTATCTTGCCTTGAAATATCTTCTTAGTTACAATCTGGTGCATTTACTATATTAGCATGGGATCAAAGCAACCTTGGTTACATATAATCGTAACTAGACCCATCCATGGTCATCACGCCAACATGTTCAGTGATGTTGATCAAGTGTGGATGCATAGCATGGAAATTACATGCAATGTGATCTCAAACATACCTATTTTTAATTGGTTCTACTTTATTCTTTAGTGAGTTCAGAAATCTTTAAACATAATATAAAAACTACATATAGAATATAAACAAATTTAGAGATAAACCATAAACCATCAACTTTAATCTATAGAAAATCAAAACATATAAATGCTTAAGCAAAACATAGAACATCCAAAATTAACTCTCACTAAACCAAAGTATTATCAAACAGACCAACACCCCTATGAGTAGTGTTCTCATGCAAGAACTTAGGTGGTAAACCCTTGGTGAAGGAATTTGCAATCATGAAGCTTGTCCCAATATGTTCTATGAACACCTAACAACTCTGAACTTTCTCTAACAACACAAAACTTAATGTCTATGCTTCAACTTCAAAGAGCTTCTGTTGTTGTTAGAATGTAGCATTGTCGATTTATTGTTATAGTATATCTTTAATGGCCTTTTAATGCCATTTACCATATGTAGCCCTAACCATATCCCATGATTAGATGCCTCATAACATGCTATGAATTCTGCAGCCATGGTTGAATAAGCTATAAGTGTCTGTTTAGCACTCTTCTAGGAAATAGCTCCTCTAATCAACATATAAATATAGCCTAATGTGGAATGCTTACTATCGTGGCATCCAGCATAATCAGAATCAAAATATCAAATGATCTCTAAATGATCCATTCTCCAAAAAGTAAGTACGAAGTCTTTTGTTCTCTGTAAGTAACACATAACCCATTCGGCTACTTTCCAATGTTCTATTCTTGGCTTACTTAAATATCTGCCTAAGCTTCCCACTATAAATGCTATGTCTGGAAGCATACATACCTGAGCATACATAAGACTTGCTATAGCTGATGCATAAAGAATCTTTTGCGTTTCTTTCTTTTCAAACTCACTTTTGGGGTAAACTGAGATTGACTTGTCTCCCTTAACAATTGGGGTATTTTCTGGTCGATAATCTTTCATGTCGAATCTGTTGAGAACTCTTTCGATATAACTCTTTTATAATAACCTAAGGACACCTTGAGAGCAATCACAATGTATCTACATGCCTAATACAAACTAGGCATTCGCAAGATCTTTTGTCTCAAACTTTTTTGTCATAATTCTCTTGGTTTCAAGTAGTAAGCCTATATCATTGCTAGCAAGCAGTATGTCTTCAACATATAACACCAGGAATATATATTTACTCTCACTGAACTTATGATTTACATAATCATCAACTTTATTTACCTAAAACCTATAGGAGATAATAACTTGATGAAATTTATAATACAATTGACGAGAAGCTTGTTTGAGACCATCGATGGATTTCCTCAGTTTGTAAACCACCTTCTTTAGCTTACCAGATACAAAGTTTTTTGGCTGCACTATACATATCATTTCATCAATGCCAACATGGAGTAATGCAGTCTTTATATCCATGTGATGCGGCTCCAAATCAACATGAGCCACAAGGTCCATTATGATCCCAAAAGAGTCTTTCATTAAAACTAGAGAGAAAGTCCCTTTATAATTAATGCTTTCTTTTTGGATGAAACCCTTAGCAAGTAGACGAGCCTTGTATCTCTCAACATTGCCTTTTGAATCCCTCTTTGTCTTAAATATACATTTGCAACTAATGGGTTTTGCACCTTCAGCCAATTAGTCAAGATCCGAAACGTCATTGTCCTTCACAGATTTCATCTCATCATTTATGGCATCAATCCACTTTTGATAGTTAGAACTCTATTTGACCTGATGGAAGTTGATTGGATCTTTCTCTACTCCTATGTCAATCTCATGTTCTCAGAGGAAGACAACATAATCATCTAGAATCGCACTTCTCTTTTCTCTAGTGGATCTTCTCAATGGTATATCCTCTTGAGGTTGTTGAGTTTGCTCTTCAAGAGCAACTTCTTCATTTTGGATAGGAAGCTCCTCAACATTGTCTTGGTATTTTGAATTTTCATTTTGATCAATGTCAAGAATTGGAGCCTTATCATTGTCAATAGCAATAGTAGGAAGAGAAACGAATGCCACTTCAAATACAATGTCTCTAACCTTATCTTCCCCCTCAAACTCAACTTCAAATACAATGTTCTGAAGTTATAGGGAATGGTCGACAAATTTTACTACGAATTAGTTCTAAGACATCAAAACTTCTGTTGGCACCTAATTTCCTTATGTTCATTTGTTTTTCCTTTATATACTCAACACAGACTTAAAAATCTATCAAATCAAGGGAATCAAGAATCCCATCAAACACAAGTCTCTAAATTCTCTGCTTAGAGATATGGCCTAAACACTTGTGCCATAGTGTGGCGGAACCCTTGTCGATTAATTCATGTTTTATACCACGTGAACTAGTATGCAAGGTTTTATTAAATGAGGTAATAGTATCCAAAAAATATAGGTTATCATGCAAGGATAAAGAACCAGTACCAATAAGATTTGAATCTTGAAATAGACTAAATTTATTATTTCTATATGAACAAGAATAACCAAATTTGTCCATATTTTTATATGAACAAGAATAACCAAATTTGTCCAAAGTAGAAATTGAAACTAAATTCCATCTAAAAGACGGCACCACATAAGTCTCTTCTAGATTCAAAAAATAACAAGTCTTTAATAATAACCTAACAGTTCCTATAACTTCTACTGCAACTGTTTTGCCATCACGCACATAGATGAATCTTTCAGTATCACTTGGCTGTCGGATCCACATGCAACCTGTATAGACATATTTATGTGAGTAGTAACATTAGAATCTAGCTACCATGCATATTTAGGTAGAGAAGCTAAATTAACTTAGAACAAACCAAAGTGAGAAGCATACCTTTCTTTACACACCCCTTAACATACTTGGGACATTCCTTCTTCATGTATCCAACTTTCTTCCAAAAGTAACAGGTAACATCCTCATCCTGTTTCTTTTGTCCTTTATGTTGTGGTGTCCCAACTGCAACTTCTTTATGGTTCCTTTTCCTTTTTTTTTCCTGAAGGGTGGTTTCTAAGTGTCCACTTTCAATCTTTTCTCACTTAAGCCTTTCATCTTCTTGCACTTAGTGAGATATGAGCTCATTAAGAGCCCATTTATTCTTTTAGGTATTGTAACTCACTTTGAACTGACCGTACTATGTAGGAAGAGAAATCAAAACTAAATGCACAAGCAAGTTCTCAAACAGCTTTAACTTTAGTGCCTTTAGTTTGGAAGCGATATAAGACATCTCCATTATGTACTCCCTTATGTTTCCTTTTCTTTTATACTTTGTTGAAAAAAGATTAGCTAGCAAGGTACTTGTTTCAGCCTTTTCATTTTTGGCAAAACGCTTTTCAATCTCTTCAAGGAACTTCTTAGAAGCCCCTAAAAGTTTTCAGAATGGAGTGTTTCATGATCATAAGACTCATGCGGTTAGAATGCTCCCACTTCTCTAAATCCTTCTTAGCATCAGCAGAACTTCCAGTAGTAAGAGGAGGAAGACGTTTCGCCCAAAGCATAAGGTCAAAATCCATACAATTGAGAACAATCGTAATGTTCTCTTTTCCAATTCTTAAAGTTTGTGCCACTAAAAATGGGAATAGAATTAATATTGGTAGATATTATAGACATAAAAGCAGAAACTAAACAAAAAACAAAACAAAATACAAGCTCACAATTAATAATCATGTCACAACATAAGTATAATCATCTAATAAATACAAACATGACATGATTATACAATTCTTATAATGGTGGGCCCTATCACAAGATACCTAGCACCATATTGATATTTTAGTCTTTGGATAGAAACATCAACTGTAAGTAGTACCCTCCATGCAGTAATTAAATATTGACAATTAATTCCTATTAAACAATAAGCCTTTCCAAAGTGCTCACATGGAAAACCAAATAATCATCATATATTTACTACCACAAGTATGCCTATTATTTGGTCAAACAATAGCCTTCCTTTGAGCCGGACATTATTCGCAGAAGCAATCGTCATACACATATTAATATTTCAAAAGGAATAAATTACATAATAGAGATTACTTTGACAACATATTATTTCAATTATTTTATTTTGTAATATCATACATACTTAAAAAAATTCCAAAAGATTTTTTTTACTAAAACATATATATATTAAAACTTACAAATATATATATGTATATATCGTTAGTAACATTGAAACGATACATACATACACATGATGAAAAATCAATCGGAATGTATATAAATACCAAAGCAAGACCAACAAAGAAATGTTTTATGATGATTATTGCAAATTGACAACTGAAAGTTACATATATATCAAGTTCAATCAATTATATATGTATATATATGCACACGCGAAAGAAAACTAAATCCAAAACCTGAATCGGCCAATGCAAATATATATGAATACTGTTAAGATCCACAGTCATTCATATAAACACATTCATATATACACATTTATTTATTTAATCCAAACAGGAAACATTAGAGAAGAAAAAACTCTCGATAATTTTAACATGATGATCGTTCTAATACCACTTGTTAGATTTAATAATTGTAACACCCAAAAATTTAATTAAGCATAATTAGTGTTTAAATGGTAGATTAGTATGCCTTGATGTAAATTTGGACTTAATTTAAGTATTTTATGGTATTTTAAATTTATACTACTTTTAATTATTTCTATATGTTATTTTAAATTTTGAAACAAAACAATTTGCTAAATACTCGATACATTCCAATTACAAAACTGTGTGCCAGAGCACATGGTTTTGCTCTGCAAACTGCCCTTCCCCTCTCTATTTATTTCCTCTCTCGCTCTCTCTCTTTGTCACTCTCTTAAACTCTCTTCTCCTCTCTTTTCCCTCTCTCCCACGCTGCCCTCTCTCTATTTTGATTCAATTTTTTTATTTCAAGCTTGATTCTTAGCTGGACTAGGAGGTGAGGAACATGATTTGGTCTCCACAAACTTGATTTTAAGCTTTGATTTGAGCTTATTTTCTTTTATTTTTCAAATTTCAAACTTTTAACCCAAATTTTTCAATTTCTTTGAAATGTTGTAATCTGAGTTTCTTGAGCTTAGAAAACCCTTAATCTAACTTAGTGGAACTCAAATCATCTAGAATCTAGGCTTGATTTCATGAAATTTAGATTAAATCAAGTTTTCCTCTTTTTCTTCATTTTTAGATTTCGTTGAAAATTTCTATGTACATTTTGCTTAAATGTGTTTAAATGTGTTCTAGCATGTTTTTTATCGTTATGAATGTTATTAATGCTCTGGGACTTGAAAAATAAGTTTAGAATTGATTTTTGGGCTTGGGGAGGCCAAGAATCGAAGTCTTGGGCCTCCCATGTTTTTCCAGTTTGGCAGGCCAAACTTAACGTTTGACAGGCCAGATTCATCTGGTCGACAGGTTCGGTAGGCCAAACCTAGGCCCATTCGGTAGGTCGACTTGTAGAATTCGACAGGCCAGACCAAGGGTTCCAGCAAGCGACCAGACCTTGTAAAAAATGACTTCTTTCACCCGTTTTTCACCGTTTAAAACCTAGGTCAAGATTTTTAACTCATGAGATGATTTTTTGAACTCTAAAGGCATACTAAGACACCATGAGATAGGTTAGGGATGTGGAATGCCTTAAGCTAGATATTGATAAACTTAGTTTCTATTTAAGGTTGTTCGTAGTTCCATAGAGCTAACGTATAGCGAATCGAGACCGCGGTATTGAACGTTGGTACGGGATATTGAGGTAGAACTTTTATCCCTTCTCTTTTGTAGCCATGTTTTTAAAGAGTTTAGGCCACAAAGTATTTCCTTTCAAATGTTTTCAAGAAATGAAGATTATTACTTATTTTCATTATTGGCTAAATAATGAATGATCATAATAAACGTAATGAGAATATCTGGTAAATTAGACATGATAATAATATGACACCGGACGTGTTGGTTAGTACTGTCTGGAATGATAAAATAGAGCATGATGCCATGTATAGAGATCGGGTCGTGGGGAGCGCGACCTTGGGGGCAGGTCTCAAAACACAGCTGAGTCATTTCGGTGGTAATTCATATGGCTTTGCTGAAAACATGATAATGAGACTATCTATGGATGAATAAATGATTAATCGGTATGAATAAATTTAATGAGCTTTAGTTATTTATTTGTTTATTTATTTACCTTGTTTTATAACATTTGTTTAAAAATGAATTACATGTTTAAAACAAATGTTTTTAAAAGCTTAGTCCTACTAAGCCTTTCGCTCATATTATTTTTCTTATTTCAAAACTTTTTCCCCCTTCTAGGTAGAATCCAGCTTAGGAAAGATTGAAGAACTGAGAAGAAATTGCAAGATTAGGACATCACTGTCTAGGGTATTTATTTATAAACAAGGCATGTAATATGTTAATTTATTTCCCTTTTATTTGGACTGTGGTTATGTATTTAATATTATCGATACCGTGTGCGCACACTAACGTGGCTCCAATAGGGCCCAATGGTATTTGTTTATTTAATATTTTAATTCGCTTTGCCTGCTTTCATATTTTAACAAATATATTAATTTTTTTTAAATATCCTACATTCTTATAATTAACTTAATACCTTTTAAAATGGTGATTTTTATTAAAAATTTAATTTATTTAACCCAATTGATCTACCACGTCACCTCCTAGATTCTAAGGCGTGACATCATAAAATATAATTTAATACTAAATTCTGAAATCTTAAGAACTATCATGTCAAATTATTGAGAGTAGGAGATGCAATGCATACGTAAATCCATGGTAATGTAATTGAGAGAAATCGAGAGGGATGGAATCTTCCGCAATAAAATTTGTCTTTAGCGTTCAAAGATTCTCCCTTTAATAGAGAAGAAGAAGGAGAGCAAATTATATATATAATTTAACTTGAGCATCATAAGTCCTTTTTATGCTAAGTCAAATAAAATCCTATTATTCCTAATTTAATTAGTATTAGGTTTTTATACATTTAAAGCCTATAATTATCTCTAAAACTTAAAAAAATAGGTTACTTATTTGGCCCCTTTAAATTAGATAGCCTATAATATAATTGTCACATGAATATTTTATGTAAGCCCATAATAAAATATTAAATAAAACCCAACAAGACAGGCACCCATAAAGCAAGTCCGTCACTTGCTGTACAATCAGTAAGATTGATAATAGAAATCGGCTTTTTTGCAATTTGATGATCCTTTTCAAATTTTCTCGAGAACCAAACGCGAACACAAGTTTTAAGAGAAAGAAAGAACCAAAGGGCAAGGGAAACGACAAGGCTTGGAGGAGAATGGGGAGGACGACACAGAATTTGGTCTCAAGAGCGTCGGCGGCAGCGGCATTGGAAGGAAGAGTGGATGAGGAAGCTGCAATGCATTCTCAAAGCTCGTGCTTCGTCGAGGAGGTCGGATCTTTGGGTAGGAGGTCAGAGGTTGCCAGCAAAAAGGTCAAAACTTTGTGCAGGAGTCGTCTTCGCAGACGCCGTGGACGTTATCTCTAGATCTGGCTTCGCGACAGGCAATAGCGACAGTGGCGTGTGCGGTGATCTCTTCCAGGCGAAGGAAGGTGGAGTCGTGCGATGGCGGCGGCATCTACCGGCTATGGAGGAGAAGAGAGAGCAAATTGGAGGAGAGAGGAAGAGAAAGAAAGAGCTGTGGAGACGGACGATGTTTGGATCTACGCTGTCGACGATGACAGAGAAGAAGAAAGAGAGGGACGACTGTGAGAAATGAAGAAGAAAGGAGAAAAGAGAGAGGAAAAAAAAAAGGATAAATCATATTTGTTTGTATCTTTAGGGTATTTTGGACTTTTTATGTTTGTAATATTTTCAACGTATTGTTTTTTACCTATTTTTAAAACATATGACATTATTAACTAATTAAAAAGCAAAAGCTGCTATTTAGTACAATTTTTTTAAACAATAAAAGCTGGTATCATTTTTACTTCTTTTGGGAGTGATTTAGGAGTATTAAACAAAGATCACAAAAATCATTTTTACTGCTTTTATTTTGTACTAAAAAAATTTAAAATATTTTAAGTTTCGGAAATAATAGTTGATAGCACATGAAATTGCTAAAAAACATTAAAGTGCCTACTTAACATTATCCAAACATGAACACTTCTTCATTATTTCGTTGAATGTATATCGGAATGAAATTTTTTGTAATTAATTTTATGATAATTTTCATCTTTGCCTTTTAAATTATGTCCGTTATGTCACTTTAGCTATGGGATTTAAAATACACCCCTCCATCCCCTTTCCAACTTGGCCAAGTCAATAGATTGTATTATGGTGAAGTCATTAAAAGTTAGTCATATTTAAAAGAACTTAGATGGAATGAGATTTTTTTTCCTAACGAAACAAAGTTTGAAAGAATGAAGTGTTGTATTTTAAAACTTGGAATAATATAAGAGAAATAATTGATGGGGCAAAATTAATAATATATAATTTTATAAGGAAATTATTCTCGTCATTATGCTAGGCATTCTCCTTTTTTTTAACATATATTTTTTTATTAATATCATGTATTGCCTTGAAAAATGATAAATATTCTGATACAATATGACGTTATGAGTAAGAGCACAGAACAAAGCGAAAAGTATTGTTCATTGTATTTTTCAAAAGTTTTTACTTTTGATGGGTTTTATTGTGGCTAATCAATGATATAATAGAAATTGTAGCATATAGGCCATTTTCTTAACCAAATTGAAGGAAACAACATATTTTACAATAGTTTTAAGAGATAACATCTCGTAGAATAATCAATCATAGTATTTGGATTTTACCCTTACATTACTATCTCTCTCTCTCTCTTTTTCCAAATCCTTCTTCTCAGATATCTCTTGCTTTGTATATTTCTTCTTCTTCTTCTCTATCTCCTCCAAAGCAGTTCAGTTAATTAGGGTCCGTTTAGTAAATAGATTCAAATTAGTGATTTGATTTGAGTTAGTGTGATTTGAATTAGGATTTAAGTTAGTAATTTGAATTGTTATCCGAATTGATGTTTGGATGTGCATTTAAGTTTTAATCTGAGTATGGAATAAAATTAGAATTTGTGTTTGGAGAGGTAGTGAAAATAGTTTTTGATTTATAAACAAATCCAATAAAATCTTAATATTAATGATCCTAAAAAATATGCAATATGGATTTTAATTTATTCATCTCTTCACTAGGAACACGATGAAAAAAGAATCATCTCAATTGAATAATGAATGAAAAAGTTATAATTTTTTCCTCAAATATAGGAGAGAGAATTTTAGTTTTTACTATAGTAGGGATATTCGAGCATCAAAAGTTTAAGAGGGAGTCAGAATTCTAAAAACTTGAATTCTTGATACTCAAAGGATTTAGATTTTGGGGGAAACAAACACATACTAAAAGATTTTTAATATTCAAATTTAAATTTGAGTCCAAAAAATCTAAAAAGTTTTTGAAACAAACGGGCCCTTATAAAATTTGAGTGGTTTTTAACGCATTAACAAAATTGACTTTCCAGCAATAGTTTCTCACTGTAAGTATGATTCAAGCTTGACATCATCTTTTAGCTCCGCCAAGTTGAAGTGTAGCAAACGCCTCTCTCTCTCTCTCTTACTTTCTCTCTCTAAAGACATCTGTATCAAACGGTAAAACAATGTAAAAAAAAAAAAGATAATAGCATTAGAAATTAAAGTAAAGTAATTAGAGTGAGTATTATTTATTGTTTTTTTAGTGTTTACTTAATTATTTAATAATATAATGAAAAACAATCTTATTCTCTTTCTAGTATTTACTTACTTATAAACAAGAATCTTATTTGATATAATTATTAAAATATCCTTTTTATATAACTAATAGTTATTAAATAATAATATTTGAATTTGGATATCTGCGTAAATATTGTGATCATTTTCTTTAATAGGGAATTAATATTAAAGGGTGTGAGAGGATTGATATTCTTTTTTCACGTTTTCTATATTGTTGAGGTCTACAAAACTCTTATTGTCAATTTTATAAGTAAACATATTATTTAAAGAGAAATAGAACCACTCCTTGCTTTATCTTCTCTTTCATGCAAAGTATACATGTCCTATAAAAGTACAAACAAAAGCGGCTATCTGTTAGGATTTAATAGATCCAAAAGCTTCTTTTTCTTCTTCCTGGATCTCTTCTTTGGCAGTTCTAGTTTGCAATTTGAGCTTCATTTTTGGCATGGCATCTGTTGACCACGTGATCTTATGCAAAGAAAGGGGAAGTGAGAGGGACAACCACCTCATCGTTGTTGCCGCGATGAACTTGCCTTTGAGACAAAATGTTGAATCAAAGTCGACATCATCGTCGTTTAAAAAGGGGGATAGAGGAAGAGAGATTTTTGAGAGAGAGTGGGGAGAGAGGAAAATAGGTTATCAATTTTTTAATTTGAGGGTATTTTAGGTAAATTCAACTATCAATGAATTAGAATAAAAATGCTATTTACTAGTTTAATAAGACTTTTGACTAATTTATAGAGATATTTAGGGAAGATGCCACAAAAAAATTGAATGGATTAAACTTCACCACATCAAAAAAAGTCTTGTATTCACTGCCATGTTGTTTAAACAAAATTATTTTGTTAGATAATTATACTATCTTGATCAACAAGCACTTCAACAAAAAATACCATAGAGCTTAAATGGCAAGAACCATAGAGCTTAAAGTTATATTTTGTATTCTAAATATATTGTGTGACATGGCTATGGTATTTTCTACAAATATTTTTTCTTGCAGCATAAATTAATTCAAGCCTAGAATTTATAGCATTCTCATAAAGACCTCTAATTTATTTATATTCTACTTGGGTTTTGGCCTTAAGTTTTGGCCTAATTCACTCTTTCTCCTTTGATTTTTCAGTCCATTTTTTTATTTTGCTATTATAGTGGTTAATCAATTATATATTAATATATAGGGCCAAGGGCAATTTGATTACAAATGAAAAAATTTATGTTAAAAAATTACTTTCCACCATTCTTTGGGGGCCAAATTTTACACTTATTCTTTTTTCTACTTTAGGTTATGAAAATAAATTTTAAAAAATTAAAAAAAATTGAATTCTAGACAACTTATGCTTAGCTAGTTTAATATCAGTATTAAAAAGTTTTAAAAACGCATGTGTATAGTACGATACAAGTGTTTTGTTCAAAATAATAATAATAATAATACAAAACTACTTTGGAAAGAAACCAATTTGTCAGTGTATTGCCCTTAGCTTACAAGTATTGGAGAATTTGTATGTAAGAATAGAATAGAGGCTTAGAATTTTTAGAAACGAAATAGTGTTTAACGAGTGTATGAATACTTTCTTTAAAGGTTTTATTTGCCCTCATTTATTTAAGTTTGCTAAAAAGTTTAACGGCAAATTACCACCAAGATATAACAAACACTCGAACATAATATCTAGCAACAATATGGTGTTCTAGAATAAGATATGAAATCCGTATAATTATGGAAATTTAAGAATAGACAAGGGTGTCATTTCATGAATAAACATAACCGGTTCAATCCATACAACATTTGCTTAAAGGTACCTCTTCATTTGTAAAGGTATCTCTTCATTGTAAAGCTTTCTATTCTTGTATCAATATAACTATTATAACGGATATATTCGTTGCTAATAGTTGTTTTGGTTTGTATT
This sequence comes from Artocarpus heterophyllus, assembly GCA_025403435.1. Classification (NCBI taxonomy): domain Eukaryota; kingdom Viridiplantae; phylum Streptophyta; class Magnoliopsida; order Rosales; family Moraceae; genus Artocarpus; species Artocarpus heterophyllus. Next base: position 22,954,075 of record CM046352.1, read on the forward strand.
AAAGCATACAACCAACGAAAGTATTAGTTCAAAACAACACAAAAAACACAGCTTCATTGTGCAAAAACTGCACTTAAAATCATTGGGAGCCATGGTGTACAACTCATTGCCTTCCCAATTGTAATTTTCTACTTTCAGTACTGCGGCCTTAATTTTGAGTACCACAGTGCTCTGAGCTATCATAAAACATATTTTTAATGTGTTTTCTCACTCATACCAATGTGATCTTTAATCTCAAAATTATTAAAGAGACGTATTACAATCTCTCTCACAACAAGTCCACAACCTCAATCAAGCTTGAGCTAAGACAACCTTTTTTAATACTAATGGCCCTGAGTTTTAGGATCTCTCTCATTTTTCCTCTTAAACTTTAACAATCATCATTTTACCCCTAGATTTTTAAAACTCCTAACTTAACCCCTTCCATCCGATTTTCCATTCAAATAAATAAAATTAAGCCCACATGATTCGAACATGCATCCCTTGAAAGACAAAATGAGATTTTATCACCCCCTAAGTTTTGTTTGATGACCTATGTTGATGCTTACCATGGTCCGACATCGAATCAACACCATGTGCGGCTGCGCACGGTGCCCAGCTCCTTCTGGTTCATCTTTGCCTGGTCGGGTGTGCCTGCAACAAGAGGAGGGACGCTTTGGAGGTAAGAGAAAAGGGTCAGTCAACAGAAAAGGGTTCTCCAATGCTCAAGACAATGGTTGCTTGACAGAAGACATGAGCAAGTTAGTCGGGAAGGATCATGCATGCCATGATACAATAAATGCTTTATATTTATAGGCCACCACCTAGACCGGGTGTTAGGTGGTTTTTTCCTACAACTTGAGTGTCACATCAAGACATGTCAGGCAGTAGGTGACAAGTGTCATGTCCCTTCGTCAATGGATTGGCCTTCATCAGATGATGAGTGTTTGTCATGTTTTGGCTTATGGTGGCAAGTAGCAGTCCACTTGTGAATGAGAATAATCCGACCCGAGCCGGCACATAGTCTGGGGTGGCAACCTGTTGAGGTGTAGCCTTGGAGGCCTTGAGAAGCACCTTAGACGCAACCTCCATGGTCATCGGGGTCGGTAGTTTGCTCCTTGATAACTCTACCGAGCTGTTTAGCCGACCACCAAGAGTATGTCTCCTCGACGGTGGCGCCAAACTCACCCTCAACATTAGCCCCCAGTTCACCTGGTCGGTGTCCAACGGAGTGGACTATGCCAAGTGGGTGAGGTCGGCTAAGAAAAGAAGACCAAATGGCATCCCAAAGTGGTGTGAAACGAAGGGTTGCGCAGATTGTCTAGGAGACACGTCTCGCTCTGCGATCGACTGCGCCGCCTAATAGGTGTAATCATCACGTCTCTTCATTTTTTGCGCACTGATTTCTTGCCTAAAATGGTTATAAATAGGGCCTTTCTTTCTATCATTTTCACACAAATAAAGTCATATTTCACACCCACTGAGTTCTTAGCTGCCAAGCTATAGTCATTAGCCCGAAGACTTTACGTTTCTAAGCTACCACAGTCTGATCAGGTAATTTTCCCAAGAAGCATGAAAAATGAGGAGCCCTGAGGCCAGTTCGTCCATTGTCCAAGTTAATATTGAAAGCATATCCCCAAAGCGAGATGGGATTGGCTGACTCGAGCAAATATTGAGGGTCCCAGACTGTCCCCAAGCAGGATTTCCTCAACCTGTTGGATGGGGAGCACCTAGTGAGGCTGTGTAAGGGCGAGAACCCTTACATTGGGGCAGCCACTACAGGCTCTTCCTGAGTTACTGTCCAAGACCGAGCCTAGCTGAAGGCGACGGGCGATGTTCTGAGCACCTCCGGCTGAGATTCTGGTCCCCTGCTTAATTCATGGGTAGGATTATTGTCGACATTTCAGATGAGGAGCGGGGGGCCGAGGAAGCAGCAGAGGAGACTAAGCAGGTCACCGAGATTGAGGAGGACGAAAGGGTTTGAGTCACTTAGGTCCAGGGGGTGATAGCCTATAGGGTGACCTGGCTCGGCCAGACTTCAGTAGCAGCCTACACCAATAGCATAATAGAGTCTCGGCTCGAGGACCCATGCGTCGAGTTTGACATCCCAAGCAGTGTTATCCTTATTATGCCCGAGGAAGATGATTCACCCCTGGACCTGCCCGAGGGGTGTATAATGCTATATGTCAAGTTTTTCAAAGCTACGCTATTCCTCCCATTCCATTCGTTCCTCCGTTGGGCACTTAACGACTTTAATGTGTGCTCGGCTCAGCTAAACCCAAATAGTTACACGTTGTTGATCGGGATGTATATGTTATGGAGGTACCACTAGGCAATCGAGATGCCATTGGAAGCGTTTAACAAGTGTATAAAATGAAGTAGCTTCCTCGACAGTCTGGGTGGTATTTTGTCTCCGACTTTAGGAGAGACTTCATTTTGCACAACCTTGACTTGGACAAACTCTGGAAGTACGAGTGGTTCTACGTCGGGGGCAATTATTTAGCCTGAGCCGGTGAGGCAGTCCTTGCCAACCAGCTTGTGCCAAGGACGTTTAAACAAGGGCATGTGTGGTCTAAGAGGCCTTGGGCACCAAGCCATGTGATTAGGACGATCGAAGACCTGTTCAAGAAGCCTAAAGCGACGAGGCAGTAGTCATTCTTGCTTGGTAAGGAGACTCTTTTTAGTTATGGCTACTTCAGGGAAGCAGAACAAATCCCCCACCGATCTGTCTTGCCCGGTCAGCTGGGCAGGTGACAGTCGCCAGGCCAAGTGTTGTGGACGTCCTGGGGCCAAGCACTTCTCGATTCGGGTGAACAACAAGGGAGCCATCATCGTCCAGTTACGTGGACTCCTCGAGTGGCTCCTTTAATGCAGGGACACCCGTGGCTGACGAGAACCTCGAGGACATGATCCAGCTCATTAACTCTTCTTGCCAACTCCGGATCGAAGGTTAGCCCTGAGTTTTTTTTTATGTGCCGACCTAATTTTGACTTGGGAAGATTATGGCTTTGCATAAATGTCTTCACGGTTGAGCACAGCTGCTAAGAGGCAGACTCTCATGGAGAGCCTCCGCAAGAAAAAGGGCAAAGCTGTGGAGGTCGGGAAGAAGCATAAGCGGACTCCGAGGATGGAGCTTCTCTCATGACACGAGCAAGTACCCACTACAGTCCAAGAGCAACCACCCCAACCACCGAGGACTAGGGCTTTGTCCAGTGAGACCCCTCCGGCTAACGCTACCGAGGAGATGCCCAAATTACCGTTGGACCATCCTGGATCGTCTCGGGGACGCGGTGCCCCAGGAGGACTTGTTGGTGAACCTCCAAGGGGAGAATTTCTAGGGCTTGTCTGATGCCACTTTCCACTCCGCCACCAAGGTAAGTGCTTGTCCCACCCAAGCCTCCTTACTTTACCTTTTCTTTTCGCTGAGCACTGAAGTTTTGTTATCCTCATACGAGCGCCTTCCTGCACATGGCCTACTCAACTGGGCTGAAAGAATTCAACAAAGAGAAGGAGAGGTATAAGAAGACTTTCCTCAACAAGTTGAAGGTCGAGAGGTAGCTCTGTGTCAGGAACATCGAGCTAGACCAAAGCAAGATGTCTCTTTCTCAGGTTGAGAAGGAGGCTTGAAAGGCCAAGGAGAAAGCCAACGAGGCCAAGGCAGTTGTTGATGCTTACAGTGATTCAACATCAGATCAATACCGCATGTGGCTATGCACAGTCTAACTCTTCTTTGGCTCGTCTCTGCCCAGCCCAGCGTACCTGCCACAAAAGGAGGGGGGCTTCGGAGGTGAGAGTAAGGTTCCAGTCAAGGGCTCTACAATACTCAAGGCAGGGGTTGCTCGGCAGAGGACGGGAGCTTGTTAGGTGGAAAGGAGTCTCCCTCTCTCTAGAATGCAATAAATGCATCCTATTTATAGGCTACTACTTGGACTGGGTGTCAAGCGGGTTTTGCCCACAACTTGGGTGTCACATCAAGGCATGTCACGCAGTAGGTGACAAGTGTCATGTCCCCCTGTTGATGGATTAAATTCCATCGAATGGTGAGTTATTTGTCATTTTTCAGCCTATAATGGGGAGTAGTAGTTTGCCTGTGAGTGAGATTAATCCGACCCAAGCTAGTGCATGATCCGAGTTGACATCTTGCTTAAGATGCAGCCTCGAGGGCATTAAGAAGCACCTTAGACCATGTGCCTGTTGCATCGGGGTCGATAGCATGCTCCTTGAGAGGCTCTACCAAGCTATTTAGTAGACTACCGAAGTTTGTCTCCTTGGTGGTGGTGCCGAGCTCACCTCAACATTAGCCCCCCAGTTCACCTAGTCGTTGACCAGCTGGGTGGACTATATCGAGTGGATGAGGTCAGCTGAAAGAAAGAAGACCAAACGGCACTCCGAAGAGGGGTGAGGTGAGAGGTCGCACGAATTAACGGGTGGACACGTGTCGCTTCGTGGTCAACTACACCGCCTAATAGGCGTAATGATAGTGCCTCTTTCTTTTTCGCCCCCAGATTTCCCGCTTGAAACAGCTATAAATAGGGCCTTCATTTCTGTTTATTTTACACGACTGAAGTCAGATTTCTGCACTCATAGAGTTTTTAGTTTCCGAGCTGTAGTGATACCCGAAGACTTAAAATTTCCAAGCTACCACTGCTCGAACAGGTAATTTCTCGAGGAGTGCTAAAAAATGAGTGACGTCACTGACTTGAAAAATGCAGGTGTTTCATGGACAGAAAGCAGTTCGAAGGGCAGCTCGTCCACCGATCACGTCGACATCGAGGGTGTGTCCCCAGAATGGGACGGGGCTGGTTGGCTCAAACAAATTCTGAGGGTCGACTCCCAAACTATTCCTGAGTAGGAATTCCTGAACCTGTTAGATGGGGAGGGGCCTATCAGGCAGTGCAGGGAGCAGGACCTTGACACCAGGGCAGCAACAGCTGGTTTCTCCTGAGTTAGTGCCTGGGAGAGAGTCGAGCTTCATACGGCAGGTGATGTCCTGAGTACGTTCAGCCGGGATCCCGAAGCCCCAGTTCAAGTCGAGGGCATGATAGCGGTGGACGTTTTTGACGAAGAGCGGGTGGTCGAGGAGGCAGGGCAGCCCGAGATCGAAGAGGACGAGCGGGTCCGAATAACACAGGTCTAGGGAGTGACTGCGTATAAGGTGACACGGCTTGGACAGACCTCAACGGCATCGTATTCTAGCGCTATCATAGAGTCTCGGCTAGAGGATCTCCGCGCTGAGTTCAACATCCCGGACGACGTGATTCTCTTTTTGCCTGAGGAAAATGATTCTCCACTGGAGCCGCCCAAGGGATGTATAACGCTCTATGTGGAGTTCTTTAAGGCGGAGCTGTGCCTTCTGTTCCACCCATTTTTGCACGGGGCACTCAACGACTTTAATGTGTGTCTGGCCTAACTGAACCCAAACAGCTACAGGTCGCTGATCAGGATGTACGTGCTATGGAAGTACCACCGGGCCACTGAGATGCCGTTGGAAGCTTTCAAGCAAGTGTTCAAGATGAAGAAGCTTCCTCGGTAGTTCGGAGGTTATTATGTCACCGGCTTCAAGAAGGATTTTACCTGAGCAACCCCGACTCTGACAAACTTTGGAAGTACGAGTGGTTCTACGTCAGGGGCAACTATCTTTCCCGAGCTGGTGAGGCCGTACCTGGTGACCAACACATGCTGAGGACGTTCGAACAAGGGCACGTGTGGTCCAAGAGGCCTTGGGCACCAAGTCACGTGATCAGTGCCGTAGAAGACCTGTTCAAGAAGCCAGAGGCGATCAGGCAGCAGTCCTTCCTTCTCTGGAAGGAAACTCTTTCCTGTTACGGCTGGTTCGGGGAACCCAGTGAAATAAATTCCCCATCAGTCCACCCTGCCTGGTCTACCGAGCAAGTCACAGTCATAAGGCCCGGTGCTGGAGACGTCCCAAGGAAGAGCACTTCTCAATCTGGGTGGCCGATGAGGGGGCCATCATCTTCCATTTTTGAGGACTCATAGAGTGGCAACTTCGATGCGGGGCCACCCGTGGCAGATGAGGACCTTGAGGATGTGATTCAGCTCATTTACCTGTCTCGGCAACTCTAGATCGGAGGTCAATCCTGTGTTTTTTGTTTTGTTACTTGTTTGTTTTGTGCCGACCTAATTTTAACTCAGGAATCTTTGACTTGCAGAGATGTCTTCACGGCCAAGCAGTGCTGCTGAGAGACGGGCTCTTATAGAGATCCTCAGGAAACAGAAAGGCAAGGCCGTGGATGTTGGGAGGAAACGTAAGCGGACTCCAAGGATGGAGCTTCCTCCCCGACCTGAGCAGATTCCCGTTACAGTCCAAGATCCACCACCCCAGCCTCCGCGGACCAGGGTTTCATTAGAGGAGACGGCAAGGGCTTCGAAAGATCCTCAAAGGAGACGCCCCAAGATGACTTCTTCATGAACCTCTGAAGGGAGGACTTTTAGAGCTTGTGCAATACGACTTTTCGTGCCACCGCCAGTGTAAGTGTTCATCCATCCCAAAGTTTTAATCCACTTTTTCTGTATCATCCTACCGAGCGCTGAAGTCTTGTTATCCCTAGAAAAGTGCCATTTTACACATGGTCCACTCAACTAGGATGAAGGACCTCCACAAGGAGAAGGAGATGCACAAGAAGACCTTCCTTAAGAAGTTGGATGCAGATAAAAAGCTTAGTGCTAAGAACATCGAGCTAGATTAAACCAAGAACTCTCTTTCTCAAGCAGAGGAGGAAGTTTGAAAGGCCAAGGCCGAGGTCGAGGAGGCTTAGAGGCAGGCTAGAGAGGCGAAGGACGACGCTACTCGGCTCTAGGTATAGCGACGGCTCTACAGGCTGACCACCAGCAACTTTTGGATGAGCTTCTCGGCCGCTTAGTGCAAGCCGTGGAGGAATTCAAGGTGTCTCTGGAGTACGTCAATTACTACTACTTCGGCATGACCGACCTTTGGGATCATCTGATCCGGCAACACCCCGAGGCTGAAGGCTTTGACTGGTCGCTCATAGTGGAGCCCGAGCAAGGCACTGCTCAGCAACAGTAAGGTGAGGAGGTTGTCATAGTAGATGGTGATGGCGACGGGGACGAGCAGAGCACAACCGGCGGAGGAGGCGATGACGGCCAAGTTGGGGATGAGACCCAGGCTTAGGCCATTTTTGTATCATCTTTGTTTCTTTTTTTTTTCGGGCTCGGGAGGTGCCCGGTGAATTGTACCTCCCTTGTATTATAAATGAAATTTATTTACTTTTTGCTTCCCAGATTTTTGCGTATTGTGTTCGATATTTTCCAAGTGCAAATGTCTTTAGGAAGATACATTCCTAGGTTACAGATTCCTCAAGAGCGTAGTTACACCTTCGTTTCGTCAAGTTGTGATAGGTCTCAGTCTTGAAGTTGAACTAGAATTCAAGCCAAAGTTGGATGCTCCTCGGAAGGGCTATTTCCAGACGATAGTTTCCTGAGCTTTTGTTTTCTGCACTTTGAAATGAGACCAAGTATATTATCTTGATGATTACAGAGTTCATCTGAGCAAGGATGGTATCCCCGTTTACTCGGTCGGGCAGAGCATAGCGGCTTGTGGATGCCGTCACCTTGTCGCCCCCTAGACTTGCTTAAGTTTGAAAACTTTTGCAAGTCTAGAACTCGTCGGGCACGTAACTGTGCCAAACGACTTGATGGGTGGTCTGCGCGGCGTCAGACTTAGAACCGATAAGGTATCGATCAGCCCCCCAGCCCGATTAGGTAGGATAACTCTCCCTTATCGGGAGGTATTGTTTGGTCCTTCGTGCTAGAGTTATGGCATCCCTCTTCGGGTCTGTATTTCCTTCAAACACATTGTTCAACGGAATGGTGTAGGAAATTTGCATTGTATTAAGGTGTAGTATTTACATCCCAGTCATATTCAAGAGGCCTAGTTTCAAAAAAATTTCTACCAGAGGTCAAAAAGGAGGTTCTAGCCTTAATGTTAGCAAAAGAATCTTTTCAAGTGCTCGGCATTCCAAGGGTGACAGAGCTAGTTTCCCTCCATATCAGCCAACTTATACATGCCCAATCTAACGATGCCGAAGACCTTATATGGCCCATCCCACTTCGGGCCAAAGGACCCTATACCGAGCTGTTGAACCGTCACCTTCTTAAGTACCAAATCATCAACCTTAAAGCTTCTCAGCTGGACCCTCTTGTTGTAATATCGAGCTACGACTTGATTCTGAGCTACGTTACGTACGGCTGCCCGGTTTCTTTTTTCTTCAAGTAGGATAAGCTCGGACATCATTTTCTCAGCGTTTTGGATCTCCTCGTAATGCTCGATTCTGAAGCTGGGCAATCCTACTTCAGCCAGGATGACAGCCTCCGCCCCGTACACGAGGGAGAAAGGGGTCTCCTCGGTTGCTGTCTGAGCAGTTGTCCGGTAAGCCCAGAGTACTTGTGGGAGTTTGTCAATCCAAGCACCCTTGAGGCCCTCGAGCTTTTTCTTTAGGTTATCTTTGATTGTATTGTTCACTGACTCTACTTGGCCGTTGCTTTGGGGGTAGCTTAGGGAAGAGAAAACCTTCTTCATGCCGAGCTGCTCACATAGGTGGAGAAGACCTAAAGACTCAAACTGCTTGGCATTATCGGTCATAATCGTGTGTGGGATCCTGAACTGACAAATAATGTTCTTCCACATGAAGCTAGTGCACTTGGCCTCAGTCATGTTGGCACACGGTTCAACCTCGATCCACTTTGTGAGATAGTCAATGGCCACGATGCAGTACTTGAACTGTGATTGGGCCGGAGGAAGGGGCCCGATCAGGTTGGTAGCCCACTTAGCGATGGCCACACTGAGGTAACTGGGGTAAGGGGCTCGACACGATACCCAGGCATTCTCGCGAATTGCTAACACTTGAGGCATTTTTGAGCAAAATCCTTGTAGTCCTATTCCATGGTTGTCCAATAGTAGCCTACCGAAGGCACTTTTGGGCCAGAAATTGTCCTACAGAATGGTTGCCACATAAGCCTTCATGGATTTCCCTCATTAGATACTCGGCTTCTCTAGGGCTCAAGCACTTCAAACATGGCGTGGTGTAGCCTCAATGGTACAGTTTGCCTCCGATCATCGAATACCAGGCCAAGCTGTTGCGTATCCGACGTGCCTCTTCTCGGTCATCGGGCAATTCGGCTGTGGTCAGGTATCAGATGATCGGGTCCATCCAAGTAGTTTCAAGATCCTTGGCTACACTTGCTACTTCCTTGACAATGCTGAGCTCGGCAAGCCTTTCAATGAGTACCGAGGTAAGGTTGCTGTCATAAAGGCCCAAGGCTAGCCGAGCAAGAGCATCGGCTTCAGAGTTCTCTGACCGGGGGATTTGCTTGAAAGAGTAGGACTTAAATTGTCCGAGCAATTGCTTGACTTCTTGTAAGTACGCAGCCATAGAGCCTGCTCGAGCCTGGAATCCCCTGGTAACCTGCTGAATGACAAGCATAGAATCGCTGTGGATGATTATGTGATCCACTTTGAGGTCTCTGGCGATTCGAAGTCCGGCCAGAAATGCCTCGTATTTTGCCTCATTGTTAGAGGCCTTGAAATCAAATCAGAGAGCGTAGATAGCCTTGTATCCATCTGGGCTTACTAAAATCAGCCTGGTTCCTGACCCGTCGATGCATGAGGATCCGTCGACATAAAGCCTCCATTTTGATTCTGAGGTAATGCTATCCTCACTGCAGCCGGGTGCATCTAGCACTTCAATGAGAGACTTCTCGGCCAGTAGCGTGGCCTATTCAGCATCCGTGAACTCAGCAATGAAGTCTGCCAGGGCTTGGGCTTTGATGGCCGTCCTTGGAACAAAGTGCACATCGTATTGGCCGAGCTCTACTGACCATTTGGCCATATGGCCCGATATCTCTAGGCTTGCCGGAGAGGAAACTTGGTCGAGACCTTTATGGTGTGGCCCTGAAAGTATGGCCTTAACTTGTGAGCCGAAGTAATTAGGGCAAAGGCCAACTTTTCGAGGGGCGGGTACCATTCCTCGGTGCCCTAGAACGCATGGCTGGTATAGTAGACAGGCTTTTGGGTTTTGTCCTTATCTCAAACTGAGACCGAGCCAACGGCTTTCTCAGACACGGCTAAGTAAGCAATCAAAACCTCGTTGGCCAAAGGGATCAAGCAAAGACAGCTTTTGTTACCGACCAGGGCTTATATTGCTATGTGGTGATGCCCTTCGGGCTGAAGAATGCCTGAGCTACATGCCAGCACCTCGTCAATAAGATGTTTGCTTGGTTGATTAGCAAAACAATGGAGGTTTATGTGGACGACATGCTGGTAAAGTCTATCCGAGTAGAGGACCACATGGCCGATCTTCGAGCAAGTTTTGACATTCTCCGAGAATATGGGATGAAACTCAACCCGACGAAGTGTGCGTTCGGGGTAAGCTCGGGCAAATTCCTTAGATTTTTGGTCAACCAACGAGGCATTGAGGTTAACCTAGCAAAGGACCAGGCAATTATCAACATGCATTCTCCTCAGACTGTAAAAGATGTGCAATGGCTCACCGGCATGATAGCGGCTCTTTCGAGATTTGTCTCCCGGGCCACCGATAAGTGCCATCTATTTTTTAAGGCGCTCAAGGGGAGGTTTGAATGGAGCAATGAGTGTGAGGAAGCTATTCAAAGCCTGAAGAAGTATTTAGCTACACTCCCACTCCTATCCAAACCTTTGTCCGACGAAGTTTTAACTGCTTATCTAGCCATGTCTGAGAAAGCCGTTAGCTCGGTCCTAGTCTGAGATGAAGATGGAGCCCAAAAGCCTGTCTATTATACCAGTCATGCATTCTAGGGTGCCAAGGAATGATACCCGCCCCTCGAGAAGTTGGCATTCGTCTTAATCACTTTGGCTCGCAAGCTGAGATCGTACTTCTAGGGCCACACCATAAAGGTCTTGACCAAGTTCCCTCTCCGGCAAGTATTACAGAGCTTGGAGATATCAAGCCGCATGGCCAAATGGTCAGTAGAGCTCGGCCAGTATAATGTGCACTTTATACGAAGGACGGCCATCAAAGCACAAGCTCTGGCAGACTTCATTACTGAATTCACGAATGCCGAACAGGCCATACCATTGGCCGAGAAGTCACCCATTGAAGTGCCAAATGCTCCCAGCTGTAGCGAGGATGGCACTACCTCAGAATCAGAATGGAGGCTTTATGTCGACGGGTCTTCACGTGTGGACGGATCAGGCACCGGGCTAATTTTAATAAGCCCAGATGGATACAAGGCGATCTACGCTCTCTGATTTGACTTCAAGGCCTCCAACAATGAGGCAGAATACGAAGCTCTTCTGGCCAGACTATGGATTGCTAGAGACCTCAGAGTAGACCGCATAATCATCCACAGCAACTCCATGCTTGTCATTTAGCAAGTCACCAAAGGATTCCAGGCCCGAGCAGATTCTATGGCTGCATATTTACAAGAAGTTAAGCAACTGCTTAGACAATTTAAATCCTACTCTTTCAAACAAATCCCCCAATCAGAGAACTCAGAAGCCGACGCCCTTGCTCGACTAGCCTTGGGCCTTGGTGATAGCGACCTTGCCTCGGTCCCCATTGAAAGACTTGCTGAGCCCAGCATCGTTAGGGAAGTAGCAAGTGTAGCCGAGGAACTCGAGACTACATGGATGGACCCGATCATCTGATACCTAACCACAACCGAATTGCCTGATGACTGAGAAGAGGCACGTTGGATACGCAACAGCTCGGCTCGATATTCGATGATCGAAGGCAAACTATACCGACGAGACTACACCATGCGATTTTGAAGTGCTTGAGCCCAAAGGAAGCCGAGTTTCTAATGAAGGAAATCCACGGAGGTTTATGTGGCAACCACTCTGGGGGACATTCTCTGGCCCAAAAGTGCATTCGGCATGGCTACTACTGGCTGACCATGGAGCAGGACTGCAAGGATTTTACTCGAAAATGCCTCAAATGTCAGCAATTCACGAGAATGCCTAGGTATCATGTCGAGCCCCTTACCCCGGTTACCTCAGCATGGCCATTCTCTTAGTGGGCCATCGATCTGATTGGGGCCCTTCTGTCGGCCCGATCACAATCAAGCACTGCATCGTGGCCATTGACTATCTCACAAAGTGGGTCGAGGTTGAACCATATACAAACATGACCAAAGCCAAATGCACCAACTTTGTATAAAAATACATCATTTGTCGGTTCAGGATCCCACACACTACATGACTGATAATGCTAAACAGTTTGAGTCTTCAGGTCTCCTCCGCCTATGTGAACAGCTCGGCATTAAGAAGGTTTTCTCCTCCCCGAGCTATCCCCAGAGCAACGGCCAGGTAGAGGCAGTGAACAAGATGATCAAAGATAACCTGAAGAAAAAGCTCAAGGGCCTCAAGGGCACTTAGATTGACGAGCTCCCATAAGCACTCTAGGCATACCGCATAACCGCCTGGACAGCAACCGGGGAGACCCCTTTCTCCCTTGTGTACAATGCGGAGGCTGTCATCCTGGCTGAAGTTGGGTTGCCTAGCTTCAAAATCAAGCATTGCAAGGAGATCCAAAATGCCGAGATAATGATGTCCGAGCTTAACATACTCAAGGAAAAAAGAAACCGCGCAGCGATCTGTAATACAGCCCGGAATCAAGTGGTAGCTCGGTATTACAACAAGAGGGTCTAGCCGAGAAGCTTTAAGGTCGGGGATTTGGTATTCAATAAGATCATGGTTCAGCAACCCAGTTTGGGGTCCTTTGGCCAAAAGTGGGATGGGCCGTATAAGGTCGTCGACATCGTTTGGCTAGGCACGTACAAACTAGCTGATATGGAGGGAAACCAGCTCGGTCACCCTTGAAACGCCTAGCTCTTGAAAAGATTCTTTTGCTAACGTCAAGGCCAGAAACCTTTTTTGACCTTTGGCCAAAATTATTTTGTAACTAGGCCTATTGAATAGGGCTGGAATGTAAGTACTACACATTAATGCAATGTAAATTTCCTACACCATTCCATTGAGCAATGCGTTTGAAGGAAATATACAGACTCAAAGAGGGATGCCAAAACTCTAGCCCAGAGGACCAAACTATAACTCCCAACAAGGGAGAGTCATCCTATCTAACAAGACTAGGGGCCTGATCGACACCTCATCGATTCTAAGTCTGTCGCAGTGCAGACCACCCAATAAGTCGCTCGGCACAACTACATGCTCGACGAGTTCTAGACTTACAAAAGTTTCTCAAACTTAGACAAGACTAGGGGGCGACAGGTTGAACAAGATGATCAGGTAGAAGCAATGAACAAGATGATCGAAGATAACCTGAAGAAAAAAGCTTGAGGGCCTCAAGGGCGCTTAGATTGACGAGCTCCCACAAGTACCTTAGAGCAACGGCCAGGTAGAGGCAGTGAACAAGATGATCAAAGATAACCTGAAGAAAAAGCTCGAGGGCCTCAAGGGTGCTTAGATTGACGAGCACCCACAAGTACTCTAGGCATACCGTACAACTGCCGGGACAGCAACCGGGGAGACCCCTTTCTCCCTTATGTACAAAGCGGAGGCTGTCATCCTGGATGAAGTTGGGTTGCCTAGCTTCAGAATCGAGCAATACGAGGAGATTTAGAACGCCGAGATAATGATGTCTGAGCTTAACCTACTCAAGGAAAAAAGAAACCAGGCAGCGATCCGTAATGCAGCCTGTAATCAAGTGGTAGCTCGGTATTGCAACAAGAGGGTCCAACCGAGAAGCTTTAAGGTTGGGGATTTGGTATTCAAGAAGATCATGGTTCAGTAGCCCGGTTTGGGGTCCTTTGGCCAGAAGTGGGATGGACCGTATAAGGTCGTCAGCATCGTTAGGCCAGGCACACACAAACTAGCTGATATGGAGGGAAACCAGCTCGGTCACCCTTGGAACGCCGAGCTCTTGAAAAGATTCTTTTGCTAACGTCAAGGCCGAAAACCTTTTATGACCTTTGGCCGAAATTCTTTTGTAACTAGGCCTATTGAATAGGGCTGGAATGTAAATACTACACATTAATGCAATGCAAATTTCCTACACCATTTCGTTGAGCAATGTATTTGAAGGAAATATACAGACTTGAAGAGGGATGCCATAACTCTAGCCTAGAGGAGCAGACTATAACTCCCGACAAGGGAGAGTCATCCTATCTAACCGGACTGGGGGGCTGATCGACACCTCACCGATTCTAAATCTGTCATCGTGCAGACCACCCAATAAGTCGCTCGGCACAACTACATGCCCGAAAAGTTCTAGACTTACAAAAGTTTCTCAAACTTAAACAAGCCTAGGGGCGACAGGTTGAGGGCATCCACACGCCGTTGTGCTCTGCCCGATCGAGATAAAAGGATACCATTCCTGCTCGGATTAACTGAGTAAACAGGGATATTATCCCTGCTAGAACGAACTCAGTAGTAATCGAGATGATATACTCGGCCTCAATTCATATTGCAAAAATAGAAACTCAGGAAACCATTACTTAGAAATGTCCCTTTCGAGGAGCATTCAACTTTGGCCTGAATTCTAATTCAATTTTGAGACCGAGGTCTACTGTAACTCTGCGAGACGAAGGGCCAACTACGTTCCTGAGGTACCTATGACCTAGGAATATATCTCTCTCAGAACACTTACACTTGGAAAATATAAAACATGATACACAAAAATCTGAGAGGCAAAAAGTAAATAAATTTCATTTATAATACAAGGGAGGTATAATTAACCGAGCACCTCCTGAGCCCAGACATACAAAAAAAAAAAGAAAATGATGATGAAATGATGATGGATAACCTAAGCCTGGGTCTCATCCCCGCTAGGTCGTCATCACCTCCTCCGTCAACTATGCTTTGCTTGTCTCAGTCGCCATCGCCATCTACTATGACAACCTCCTCACCCTGTTGTTGCTGAGCAGCGCCTTGCTCGGGCTCAACTATGAGCGACCAGTCAAAGCCTTCAGCCTCGGGGTGTTGCCAAATCAGATGATCCTGGAGGTCAGTCATGCTGAAGTAATAGTAGTCGGTGCACTCCAGAGATGCCTTGAATTCATCGTCCGCTTGTGCCAAACGGCTGGACAACTCATCCAAGTGTCACTGGTGGTCGGCCTGTAGAGCCGCTAGCTGCCCCTAGAGTCGTGCAGCTTCATCCTTCGCCTCTCTAGCCTACCTCCAAGCCTCCTCGACCTTGGCCTTGGCCTTCCAAACTTCCTCCTCGGCTTGAGAAAGAGAGTTTTTAGTTTGGTCTAGCTCAATGTTCTTAGCACCGAGCTTTTTATCGACGTCCAACTTCCTGAGGAAGGTCTTCTTATGCATCTCCTTCTCCTTGTAGAGGTCCTTTATCCCAATCGAGTGGACCATGTGTAAAATGGTACTCGTCTGAGGATAACAAGACTTTAGCACTCGGCAGGATGATAAAGAAAAAAGGGATTAAAAGCTCGAGTTGGATGAACACTTACAGTGGTGGCAGCACAGAAAGCTGTGTTGCACAAGCTCTGAAAGTCCTCCCCCTTAACATTCATGACGAAATCATCCTAGGGCATCACATCTCTAAGACGCTCTAGGATCATTTTGCAGTAATTCGGGCATCTCCTATGAGGATCCTCGGAAGAGACCCCAACCATGTCCTCAGCCAGCGTCTCCTCCAATGAAGCCCTGGTCCGCGGAGGGTGGGGTGGTGGTCTTGGACTGTAACGGGAACTTGCTCGGGTCGGGGAGGTAGCTCCATTCTTGGAGTCTGCTTACGTTTCCTCCTGACGTCAACGGCCTTGCCTTTCTGTTTCCTAAGGCTCTCCATAAGAGCTTGTCTCTCAAAAGCATTGCTCGGCTGTGAAGACATCTCTACAAGCCAAAGATTACCGAGTTAAAATCAGGTCGACACAAAACAAACAAGCAACAAAACAAAAAACTCAGGACTGACCTCCGATCTAGAGTTGGCGAGACAGGTAAATGAGCCGAATCACGTCGTCGAGGTCTTCGTCTTCCACGGGTGGCCCCGCATCGAAGGAGACACTTGACGAGTCCTCGAAACTGGACGGTGATGGCCCTCTCGTCGGCCACCCAGATCGGGAAGTGCTCAGCCCTTGGATGTCTACAGCACTAGGCCTAGCGACTGTGACCTAACCGGTGGCGAACTGATGGGGGATTTATTCTGCTGGGTTCCCCGAACCAGCCGTAACAGGAAAGAGTTTCCTTCCTGAGAAGGAAGGACTACTGCCTAGTCACCTCTGGCTTCTCGAACAGGTCTTCTACCGCCCTAATCACATAGCTTGGTGCCCATGGCCTCTTGGACCACAGTGCCCTTATTTGAACGTTCTTGGCATGTGTTGGTCACCAGGTACGGCCTCACCAGCCCAAGCAAAATAGTTGCCCCTGACGTAGAACCAAAGGTCCATCCCTTACCAACCTTTGAATCATATTCAAGTTAATACAACTAAGGCGCAAATGCCAAAGATAAGTCTTACTAGAATGAGAAGTTTTAAGTCTTTTAGAGTTATTATCATTCATCTCAGCATTAAGCAATAAGTCCATCTTAGGTTTGATAAAATAGTGATTATTTTGCATCCATCTAGAATAGATAAAAGATTTCTTTTTACAAATCACCACTTTATCATTAAAAGAAACCAAATAGGAGTCTTTAAATAAGCAAGCTACAGAAATTAAATTCCTTTTAAATTTAGGAACATAAAAACAATCTTGGAAAAATAAATTCCTATAATTATCAAAATAAAGATAGACGTCTCCCACTGCTTCCGCTGAGACCAAGGATCCATAGCCCATCCGAAGTGTGAAGTCTTCATGCAGCAGACTTCTTGTTTCTTTGAACCCCTGTAGAGGAACACAAACATGATTAGTTACACCGAAATCTATGACCCAAATGTCACTGGATTCCTCAACCAAAGAAGTTTCTAAATATAGAAGATCACACCTGCCTCATTTGGAAAGGAAGTCCTTGTCATGCTTCTTGATATGCCCGACCATCCCACAGAAGAAGCACTTAAGCTTCTTTGGGTTCTTCTTCTTCTTCTTCTTGCTCTTGGTGCTAGCAGGAATAGAAGACTTCCTGTTCTTGGCTTGTTGTTCTTTCCATTCCCAGAATTGAGATTGGAACCAGAAGCAGCTACCATGTTGGCCTCACCACCCGCAGGAGACTCCTTGATCAACAGTTCAAACTCCTGTAACTGTTTCATTAATTCTATCAAGGTCATCTCCCGTCTATTGCTTAAATTAAAAATAACTCTAAACAGAATAAATTCCTTTGACAGAGTCTCAAAGACCATAGTCATCTGAGTTTCAGCATCGATGTCGGCTCCATTGGTTTCAACCTTAGTGAGGTAACCCATGACCAACATCATGTGCTTCTTTACAGATGTCCTCGGTCTCTGCTTATAGTTTAAGAGTTTCCGAAGCGCCCATTGCCACTTTGTTATGGCTTGGCCTCCAAACATATCCTCAAGATTATCCAAGATCTGCTTTGTAGTCTCATAATCCTGATGTTGAGCCTGTAGCACATTATTCATGCTAGCCATAACATAGCAGCGAGCCTGATCATTAATATCTTTCTAGTGATCATATGCTTGGAATTGCTCATTAGTTAAGTCTCCCGTAGGCTCGGGAGGACAAGGGGTTGTCAGTACATATTTCAGTTTTCAAAGGAGACAACGATATCTAGGTTTCGTTTTCAAAAATTATAATTCTCTCCAATTAATAGGTTTTTGCCAAGTATGGATGATAAAGCATTTTTAGACATTTTTAATCTACAATAAAGAATCATATACCAAACATAAGCAAACATATAATAATAATTTAGTAAGATAACATAATCATGTAAAAACATACAAATGTGTTTATGTGTCAAAACCTTGAAAATATCACAACCTTACAACAATAATTCCCAACTCATAATTCAACAAGCTCCTAGGGGAGTCATGCCAAATTCAAATAGGAACACGAATCCCCTCCTGATTAATATTTGCCATCCAGGACCTGTATGATCCAGCATATTTTAATAATCATTTTTTAGCCATTAATTTTATTAACAGAGCTCCTAGGGGAGGTTAATAATAAAATTAATGTGAGTGCATAACCATCGTTTTAATATTTTATCCATAATTTATAATCACCACCTAGGGGTGTGCAACCATAAATCTTGCTAAAATACCTTATCCTCTTAGAGATCCAATATTGTATATGATAGAAATCCCTTCCCAGGGGTGGGGACCACTATGTTCTGCCTATGGACCAATGATGGAGGCCTTAGGTCCTCTCTTCGAAAACCTTTTCCCATCAATCTTTTGAAATCAAGGTTTTATTTTAAGAATATGCATGAACAATTTTAATATGAGCGGCAGTCCCTATTCTATATGACATGTTATCAATATACATGGTAAAACAAATTATAATGCAGACAAGTAAAGCAATCAAGAAAAACTACAAGCAAAATAATAATAACCGTAATATTATGGCTCCACCTTAGAGAATGAAAAACTAAAATTATAAGAGAATAATCGAGACATATATTATCGATTCTTCATCCTTGAATCCTCAGGTTGTATCCTTCTTCATGTAATGCCCATCTTCAAGTCTTCAACCCTGTATGAATCAAATACTTCATATTTCCGGTCTTATCCAAATTTAATGTTTCTCAAAATTGTCCTAACAATAAAATTAATACTGCACCGGAAAAACTGCACCTTTTTTAGAAATTTTCCAACTCTCAGTCGGCAAGCTGATGTGGGTGATCGGCCTGCCTGTCATGTAGGTTTGGCCTACCAAACTTGAAGTTCTTCCTGCCACCAGAGCCTCTTGATTTCTGCCCCGCTGACGGCCTACCAAACCTCACGTCCGGCCTGTCGATCTGCAACCATCGGCCTGCCGAACTGTGAGGTTTGGCATGTCGACTGAGCAGAAATCTCCCATTCTAGAATATACAATTTTTAATGCAGTTCATCAATTTTATTTTTAATAATTCAAAAACATAAAATTAGAGACTCAGAAAATACCTAGGAGCACCATCATCATTCTTCTAGATCCGACTTCTAAATTCGTCTTCTCTGAATAATTTTTTTAATTACAAAATTCTTACATATTTAAAAATAAATAATAATTCCTAGAAGGAGATGATAGTCTGCCATCTAATTACATGAAAAACCTAGATACGCATTCTAGGCACCATAACCGGTATAAATTAATTAATTAATTAATAATTAAATAACAATTTAATCAACCATAATTAATTATTAAACATTCACCACATAATCCATGACAACATATATAATATATAGAAACCTAGAGTGCCAACTCTCTATAAAATTAAATTCAAGCATAGAAGAGATTAAGATCACAAAATTTATACACATAGCTTGATCACAAACTTGTAAATTTATGTAAAAATCATGGCTCTGATACCAATTGTTGAAAAAATAGTACACAATAAAATTTTAAAAATTTTACATTAGAGTGTTTTCCAAAACACAAGTTTGACATGCTATATGCATAAATTAAGCGGATTTTACTAACCTTTGATTGCTGAAGAACCCTCACAAAACGTGAAGAGAAGTAACATTCTAGAAGAGCCTCAATCAACTGGTCTTCTTTGCTATTCTCTATCCATGACCAGAGTGAGTGTGGGCTCACACATATAGCTCTTCCACTATGTGACTCTCCTTCCAACCAATCGAGAGAACCCAAAGCAAGTGTCTGTGATTTGTGAACAAAAGCTCTCAGGGAGTTTTCAGATTCTCACTAGCATAGTGTCACTCTAAATCTCTAAATTGATCTGAGTAACTCTTAAGACTTACTCCCTCTTTATAGAGGTTAGGTCCAGGGTCAGTCCTTATCAAATTAGGTCTCAAAATTTGAATCATAATCAAATTTGGATCAATATCTGATAAGATCTATGTAAAAACGTGTGATCTTATCCTTCGTTCATCAGCAAGCCAAACACGTAGATCAGTAGGCCGAACTTCTGAATAAAAATCTCCGCGAATATTTTATTTTCCACCTAAGATTCTATATGATAAAGTCTCAGTTTTAATTCAAATAACCCAATAGAGAAGTTATCTGATCAAAACAACTTTATCTAGATAATCTCTAAGAAAATAAATAAATTCCAATAATTCTATAAGTTTATCTTGATCTAATTTATCCAAAATTAAATCAACCGATAAACAAACAAGAATTATCCGATCACAATAACTCAACAAGTATATCTTGAATTAATTTTATCACAAAATTAATTCAACTAATAAACAAACATGAATTATCTGATTCTTCTAAATTTTAACCAATCTAAAAAATCTGACATAAGTCACCAATTATTATAAAAGCACACCGTATCATTACAGGATGTTGTGAGCTAGCAAATGGGACCAAATGGACCTATATAGTTCAAGCTCCTGATAATTATGAAACCCAATATCCTAGATATACATTTCATAATTATCAACTCCAACGCTACTCCATTAAAAGCTTGGAGCTGTACTCTCAAACTATATAGAATTATGAAGCCCGTATAGCCAAGCCAAGTCTCCATAACATATCATAGTGTAACGTATCCCCATATGATTATCCATAATCGGCTTACGGACAAGTTCTGTCTTACATTCCTGATTATTTTTATCTTACGTTCCATTATCTCACCATCGAAAAACATACCATCTAAAGACAGTATACTATTCGGTTACACCTATGTATCCAAATGGTTGAACACTCCAGTTTTCAATTACAGGATAACGCATATAAGAGGATATCATTACTCCTAAATAGGAGCTATAGATTTATATCTATGAATAATAAGTCTACGCCATCAAGAGTCATGCCTCTAACGTACTGGCATGCATACCACTATTAAGATGTGGGTGTCACCCTTTGTTACATCAAAAGACACAAGTCAAGACAACGGGCCCACTATTCATCTCAGGATTAAGATACAATACAAATGATTGTCTAAAGTGAATCGATTTGCCAAGACAAAATTATTAATCCAAATCAATTCACTTTATGTCTCGATCCAATACATCGTCACCTATGACAACGTGCCAATGTTTCTATTCACAAAATCCACCTCCGATGGTTAAGACAAACCATCTCCCAATAGGGATATAGACAACATAATAATCTTTACATGAATAAAGCACCCAACTTTATTCCCTCGATTGCGGATCTTATGATTTAGACCATCACCTTAAGAATCATGTCTTCTACATAATTTGTCCATCATATGCCCAATTCTTAAGGTTTAGAACGATAGTCTTAGACTATTGTTTGTTTAACATACATTCAACAAATATGAACATAAAGAGGACAAGATTTGGTATAGAAACAATAAATAAATTCTTTATTGATAAAAATGTCTCTAAAAACTTATTTCATTTTTACTCCTTAGGGCATACATGTCTAACAGGCAGAGGTGGAGGAGGCAATGAAGGAGGTTGGGGAGGCAAGGGATGAGGTTGCTTAGCTCAAAGAGCACCTGATGACTTTGCAGGCCGAGCACTAGCGTTTCTTGAAAAAGCTTCTCGGCCATCTTGCACAAGCCATGGAGGAATTCAAGGCATCCCCGGAGTACGCCAATTACTACTACTTCGGCATGACAGACCTTCGAGATCATCTGATCTGGTAGCACCCTAAGGCTGAGGGCTTCTACTGGTGCTCATAGTTGAGCTAGAGCAAGGTGCTGCTTAGTAACAGCAAGGTGAGGAGGTTATCAAAGTGGATGGCGATGAAACGGGGAGGAGCAGAGCACTGGCGGCGGTGCAAGCGAGGAAGGCGATGCTAGGGAAGGGGCCCAGGCCTATGCTATCCTTTGTTTTTGGGGTTTTTTTTTTTGTTTATCCGAGCTCAGGAGGTGCCCAGTTAATTGTACCTCCCCACCACCACTTTTTAATGAAATTATTTACCATGTTCATCACTTCTCAATTTCTTTTATATTACATCTTTAATATTTTCCAAGTGCGATTGTTCTTGGGAAGATATTTTCATGTTTCTGGGTGAGGGGTTTCTCAGGAACGTAGTTAAGCCTTCGTTTCACTAAGTTAGCATAGACCTCAGCCTCAAAATTGAATTAGGAATTTGGGCAAAGTTGGATGCTCCTCAGGAGGGCATTCTTAATATGTTCTTCGAGCTTCCCTCTTTTCAATTTATATTGATGCCGAGTATATTGTCACGATACTTACTGAGTTAATATGAGTAGGGAGGATATCCCTGTTTTCTCAATCGTGCAAAGTACAATGGCATGTGAATACCCTATACCCTATCATTATCGAGTTAATCCAAGCAGGGAGGGTATCTCTGTTTTCTCGATCGGGCAGAGTACAACAGCATGTGAATACCCTATACTCTGTCGCCCCTAGACTTGTTTAAGTTTGTGGAAACTTTTGTAAGTGTAATATTAGTCGGGCATATAGTTATGCTAGGCGACTTATTGGGCAGTCTGTACATCGACAGACTAGTAGTTAGCAAGATGCCGATTAGCCCCCTAGTCCGGTTAATTAGGACGACTCACCCTCTTTGGGAGTTGTTGTCTGGTCCTCTGGCCCGGAGTTATGGTATCCCTCTTTGGGTCATGCATTTCCTTTAGACACATTGCTCTGTGGAATTGTGTAGGAAATTTACATTTCATTGATGTGTAGTATTTATATCCCAGTCCTATCGAATAGGTCTAGTTACAAAAAGAATATAGCCAGAGGTCAAAAAGAGTTTCTAGCTTCGATTAGCAAAAAAATCTCTTGAGGAGCTCGGTGTTCCAAGGTTGGCCGAGCAGGTTTCCTTCTATGTCAATTAATCTGTATGTGCCTGGCCACACAATCCCAACAATCCTATACAGCCCGTCCCGCTTCGGGCCGAAAGACCCCAACTTGGGTTGTTGAACTGTGACCTTTTTCAATACCAGATCTCTGATTTAAAGCTCCTCGGTTAGACTCATTTGTTGTAGTACCGAGCGACTACTTGATTTCAGGCTACATTACGGATCGCTGTCGGGTTTCTTTTCTCTTTGAGTAAGTCCAGCTCAGACATCATGACCTCGGCGTTTCGAATTTCCTCATCGTGTTTGATCTCGAGGCTAGGTAGCCCCACCTTGGCTGGAATGACAAACTCTACTCCATATACGAGTGAAAATGAGGTCTCCTCGGTAGCCGTCCAAGCAGTTGTTTGATATGCTCAGAGTACTTTGGAGAGCTCGTCAATCCATGCTCCCTTGAGGCCCTCGAGATTTTTCTTCAAATTATCCTTGATTATTTTATTGACTGCCTCTACTTGGCCGTTGCTCTGGGGGTAGCTCAGAGAGGAGAAAACTTTCTTGATGCCGGGCTACTCGTAGAGTTGGAGGAGACTTAAGGACTCGTACTGTTTAGCATTATCGATCACGATGGTATATGGGATTCCAAACCGACAAATGATGTTTTTCCACACGAAGTTGGTGCACTTTGCTTCGGTCATGCTAGTACACGGTTCTACTTCGACCCATTTGGAGAGGTAATCTATGGCCACAATGCATTGCTTGAATTATGATCAAGCTTGAGAAAGGGGCCTGATTAGGTCGATGGCCCATTTCATGAATGGCCACGTCGAGGTTACTGAGGTGAGCGGTTTGGCATGACGTCTGGGCACCCTCGTAAATTGTTGGCACTTAAGTTATTTCTGCACAAAATGTTTGCAATCCTGCTCCGTGGTTGGCCAAAAGTAGCCCTACCGAAGACATTTTGGGGCCAAGGATCGCCCCCCAGAATGGTTATCACATAGGCCCTTATGGATCTCCTTCATAAGGTATTCGGCCTCCTTGGGCCCTACGTACTTTAGGCACGAGGTAGTGTAGCCTCGCTGATATAATTTTTTATCAATCATCAAATACCGGGCCAAGCTGTTATGCATCCAACGTGCCTCTTCCTAGTCGTCAGGCAATTCGGCTGTAGTCAGATACCAGATGATCGGGTCCATCCATGTGGTCGTATGTTCCTCTGCTATAGTAGCCACTCTCTTTGTATGCTCAGCTTGGCCAACCTTTCAATTGGGACTGAGGATAGGTCACTGTCACCGAGACCCAAAGCTAGTCAAGCAAGGGCGTCGGCTTCTGAGTTTTCAGACCTAGGGATCTGCTTGAACGAGTTGGACTTGAATTGTCCAAGCAGTAGCTTGACCTCTTGCAAATATACGGCCAACGAGTCCGTTCGGGCTTGGAATACTCTAGTGACTTGCTGGACAATGAGCATGGAATCATTGTCGATGATTATGCGGTCTACCCCAAGATCTCTGGTGATTCAAAGTCCGGCCAGGAGTGCTTCGTATTCTGCCTTGTTGTTTGAGGCCTTATAGTCGAATCGGAGCACGTAGATTACTTTGTATCCATTTGGGCATATTAATATAAGCCTGGTGCCCGATCCTTCTACACAAGAGGATCCATTGACGTAAAGCTTCCATTCTGGTTCTGGGGTGGTACAATCTTCACTACAGCAGGGATATCTGGTGCCTCTACTAGCGCCTTCTCAGCCAATGGTGTTCCTTGCTTAGCATCAGTAAATTCAGCAATGAAATCTGCTAGGGCTTGAGCCTTAATGGCCATCCTCGGCATGAAGTGAACATCGTACTAGCTGAGCTCCACTGACCATTTGGCCATGCGGCTTGATATCTCCGGGCTCTAAAGAAATTGTCAGAGAGGGAACTTGGTGGGAACCTATGTGGTGTGGCCTCGAAAATAATGCTGCAGCTTTAGAGCAGAAGTGACCAATGCAAAGGCCAACTTCTGAAGTAGGGGTTACCGCTCTTCGGCATCCTGGAATGCATGGCTGGTATAGTAAACCGGCTTCTGGGCTCTGTCATCTTCTCAGACAAGAACCAAGCTTACGGCCTTCTCGGATATGGCTAGATAGGCAATTAGAACTTCTCCAGGCAAAGGTTTGGACAGGAGCGGGGGTGTGGCTAAATATTTTTCAGATTTTAGAAAGCATCTTCACACTCCCTGCTCCACTCAAAGCTCCCCTTTAGTGCCTTAAAAAATGGATGGCACTTGTTGGTAGCCTAAGAGACAAATCTTGAGAGAGCCGCTATCATGCGGGTGAGTTTCTATACCTCCTTTACTGTCCGAGGTGAGTGCATGCCTATGACCGCTTGGGCCTTCACTGGGTTAACCTCTATGCCTCGCTGGTTGACCAGAAATCTAAGAAATTTGCCCGAGTTGACCCCAAACGTGCACTTCACCAGGTTGAGTTTCATCCCATATTCCTAAAGAATATCAAGCTTGCTCGAAGATCGGCCATGTGATCCACTGCTCGGAAAAACTTAACCAGCATGTCATCGACGTAGACCTCTATTGTTTTCCTGATCAATCGAGCAAACATCTTGTTGACTAGGCGCTGGTAGGTAGCCTTGGCATTCTTCAACCCAAAGGGCATTACTACGTAGCAGTATAGCCCCTGGTCAGTAACAAAAGTCATCTTCACTTGATCTTCCTTGACCATTTTTATCTGATTGTATCCAAAATAAGCGTCTATGAAGCTGAGTAGCTCGTCGCCAGCTGTTGCGTCGACGAGCTGGTCTATCCGGGGAAGGGGAAAGTAGTCTTTCGGGCAGGCCTTGTTCAGATCGGTGTAATCAATGCAAACTCGCCACTTCTCATTTGGCTTTTTCATGAGGATGACATTTGCTAACTACTTTAGATATTTGTGTTGGAAACAAAGTGCGCAGCGGAATTTTAAGAAATTTTTTCATCAGAGTATTTTCCAAAATACAAGTATGACATGTTATATGTATAAATTAAACAGATCTTACTAACCTCAGTATGCCGAAGAACCTCCGCGACCTATGTAGAGAAGTAACGTTCCAGAAGAGCCTCAACCAACTGGTCTTCTTTGCTATTCTCTATCCACAACCGGAGTGAGTGTGGGCTCACACGTACAGCTCTTCCACCGGTGACTCTCCTTCCAACCAATAGAGAGAACCCAAAGCTAGTGTTCGTGATTTGTGAACAAAAGCTCTCAGGGAGTTTTCAGATGCTCACTAGAAGAGTATCACTCTTAATCTCTCAAATTGATCTGAGTAAATCATTAGACTCACTCCCTTTTTATACCTATTGGTCCTTGGGGTCAGTCCATATCAGATTAGGTCTCAAAAATCGAAATAGAATCAAGTTCGGATCAATATCTGATAAGATACGCGTGAAAAACGCGTAATCTTAGCTGTCGCGGTCGGCATGCCGAACTGTGAGATAGGCAGGCCGAACTGGCCAGTTCGGCAGGCCGAACTTTCTGATCGGCAGGCCGAACTGCCGAGAAAAAATCTCCGCGAATCTTTTATTTTCCACCCGAGATTCTAAAGGATAAAGTCTCAGTTTTGATTCAAATAGCCCAATAGAAAAGATATCTGATCAAAACAAACTCTATCAAGATAATCTCTAAGAAAATAAATCAATTCAAATAATTCTACAAGTTTATCTTGTTCTAATTGTCCAAAATTAAAACAACCGATAAACAGACAAGAATTATCCGAACGCCATAATTCAACAAGTTCATCTTGAACTAATTTCTTACAAAATTAATTCAACCGATAAACAGACATGAATTATTTGATTCTTATAAATTTTAAACCAATCTGATAAATCCGACATAAGTCACCAATTATTGGAAAAGCACGCCGTGTCGTTACAGGACTTTGTGAGCTAGCAAAGGGGACCAAAATGGACCTATAAAGTTCAAGCTCATGATAATTATGAAACCCAATATCCCAGATATACATTTCACAATTATCAACTCCAACGCTACTCCACTAAAAGCTTGGAGCTGCACTCTCGAACTTTACAGAATTACGAAGCTCATGTAGCTAAGTCTCCATGACATATCATAGTGTATCGCATCCCCATATGATCATCCATAATCGGCTTAAGGACAAGTTCTGTCTTACCTTCCCGATTATTTTTATCTTACGTTCCATTGTTTCACCATTAGAAAACTTACCATCCAAAGATAGTATACCATTCGGTTACACCTATGTATCCAAATGGTTGAGCGCTCCAGTTTTCCAATTACAGGACAACGCATATAAGAGGATATCATTACTCCTAAAGAGGAGCTATGGATTCCATATCTATGAATAACAAGTCTACGCTATCAAGAGTCATGCCTCCAACGTACCGGCATGCATGCCACTATAGAGATGTGGGAGTCACCCATTGGTACATCAAAAGACACAAGTCGAGACAACGGGCCCATTATTCATCTCAGGATTAAGATACAATACAAACGACTGTCTAAAGTGAATCGATTTGCCAAGACAGAATTATTAATCCAAATCAATTCACTTTATGTCCCGATCCAACACATCGTCACCTATGACAACGCGCCAATGTTTCTATTCACGGAGTCCAACTCCGATGGCCAAGACAAACCATCTCCCAAAAGGGATATAGACAACATAACAATCTTTACATGAATAAAGCGCCCAACTTTATTCCCTCGATTGCGGATCATATATTTTAGACCATCACCTTAAGAGTCGTGTCTACCGCATAATCATCCCATCATATGCCCAATTCTTAAGGTTTAGACTGACAGTCTCAGACTACTGTTTGCTTATCATACATTCAACGAATATGAACGTAAAGAGGACAATATTTGGTATGAATAAATTCTTTATTGATAAAAATGTCTCCAAAAACGTATTACATTTTTACTCCTTAGAGCATACATGTCTAACAATCTCCCACTTGCACTAAGTGAGTAAATACTGCAAATTTCGCATCCCCATAGCTTCCACATGCCTTTCGAAGACTCTCCCAGAAAGTGTCTTCGTAAATGGATCAGCTAAATTGTCCTCTGACGCGATCTTGCACACCGTGACATGCCCGCTCTCAACGAAGTCCTTTATCACATGATACTTCCGATCAATATGCTTACTCTTCTTGTGAAATCTTGGTTCCTTAGCATTAGCTACCGCCGCACTGTTATCACAGTACAGTGATACCGCTTTATCCATACCAGGAACTACCTCAAGATCCCCAAGGAACTTGCGGAGCCACACTGCTTCTTTCGAAGCATCACTAGCCGCCACATACTCGGCCTCCATCGTTGAATCCGAAGTGCAATCTTGCTTCGCACTTCTCCAACTGATGGCACCGCCTCCTAGAGTAAACACAAACCCTGAAGTCGATTTCCTAGAATCCAGGCAGGATTGAAAATCCGAATCAGTGTATCCTAGAGGAGTTAAATCCTCACCCGAATACACAAGCATATACTCACGAGTCCTTCTCAGGTACTTGAAAATATGCTTTACCGCAACCCAATGGTTTGGTCCTGGATCCGCCTGAAATCGACTCACAATCCCGACCGCATAGCTAATATCCGGTCGAGTGCAAAGCATGGCATACATGAGACTACCCACTGCCGAAGCATAAGGTACCTTCTTCATGTATTCTCTTTCTTCATAAGACTTTGGAGAGTCTTTTTTAGAAAGAGTAATTCCAGACCTAGATGGTTGCCCACCTTTCTTGGAATCCTGCATTGCAAACCTCCTGAGAATTTTATCTATGTACCCGGCCTGTGACAAAGCTATCATTTTGTTCTTCCTATCCCGAAAGATCTGGATACCGAGAACAAAATTAGCCTCACCCAAGTCCTTCATGTCAAACTGCTTGGTCAACCATAATTTGACCGATGACAATGCCCCAACGTCATTGCCAATTAGCAGAATGTCATCTACATAGAGTAGTAGAAAAACCACCTTCCCATTCTTAATGTGTTTGTAAACACATGGTTCATCCACATTTTGTGAGAACCCATAAGTCTTGATCACTTGATCAAATCTTATGTTCCAAGAACGAGAAGCCTGCTTAAGTCCATAAATAGACTTTAGCAACTTACAAACCTTACCCTCTTGACCCGCGACCTTGAACCCGTCTGGTTGTTCCATATAAATGGACTCATCAAGATAGCCATTTAGAAAAGCCGTCTTGACATCCATCTGCCAAATCTCGTAGTCGAGAGCGGCAGCTATGGACAAGAGAATCCGGATGGACTTAAGCATGGCTACAGGCGAAAAGGTTTCCTCATAATCGATTCCTTCCTTTTGCGTATAACCCTTAGCTACCAGTCTAGCCTTAAAGGTTTCGACCTTTCCATCCACTCCTCTTTTCCTCTTGTAGATCCACTTACACCCTATGGGTTTTACCCCTTCGGGAAGATCCACAAGCTCCCAGACCCGATTAGTCTCCATAGACTTCATCTCAATGTTCATGGCCTCTGTCCAGAGTCTTGAATCAACATCCTCCATAGCTTCTGCGTAAGTATAAGGATCCCTGTCATGTTCATCCGGTTCAGCCAAAAAGACCTCCCCATTGAACATATACCTCTCAGGTTGACGCCCGATCCTCCCACTACGCCGAAGCCCCTGTGGTTGTTGTTCAGGTTTGTTTGGTTTTTCTACACCGATCGGAATGGTTTCGTTCGGAACCTCCGGAGTAAACGGATTACCCCTCAACTCCTCAAGCACCACTTTGCTTTGAGGTTTAAAGTCGTTCATGTAACTCTCCTCAAGGAAAGTTGCATTAGTTGAAACCACGACTTTATTTTCCTTTGGGTTATAAAAATAACCCCCTTTAGTCCCTTTTGGATATCCTACAAACACGCAAACTTCTGAACGTGCTTCCAACTTATTCGGATCCTTAAACAGGACATGAGCTGGACATCCCCATATGCGAATATGGTTTAAGGATGTCTTCCGTCTTGTCCACAACTCGTGAGGAGTTTTAGGGACCGATTTTGAAGGCACATTGTTCAAAAGATAACATGCGGTTTGTAGTGCATATCCCCAAAAGGATAAAGGCAATGATGAATAACTCATCATGGACCGAATCATGTCCAACAAAGTCCTATTCCTTCTCTCTGCTACGCCATTCTGCTGCGGAGTGCCCGGCGCAGTCAAATGGGATAAAATCCCATTCTCTAACAAGTGTCCCAAGAACTCATCAGAAAGGTATTCCCCACCTCGATCAGATCGAAGTGCCTTTATGGGTCTACCCAATTGCTTTTCCACTTCAGCCCGAAACTCCCTGAACTTATCATAAGTTTCGCTTTTGTGGTGCATTAGGTACACATACCCATATCTTGAGTAATCGTCAATAAAAGTAACGAAGTACTCATACCCTCCTCGTGCCCGGATGTTCATCGGTCCGCAAACATCACTATGCACAAGTTCTAGAACCCCTTCGGCCCTATTGCCCTTAGACCCGTATGGTCTTTTGGTCATTTTACCCTCCAAACAAGACTCACATTGAGGTATAGATTCCACCTTTAAGTGACTTAAAGGTCCATCCCTTACCAACCTTTGAATCCTATTCAGGTTAATATGGCCAAGGCGCAAATGCCAAAGATAAGTCTTATTAGAGTGAGAAGTTTTAAGTCTTTTTGAGTCATTATCATTTATCTCAGCATTAAGCAATAAGTCCATCTTAGGTTTGATAAAATATAGATTATTTTGCATCCATCCAGAACAGATAAAAGATTTGTTTTTACGAATCACCACTTTTTCATTAAAAGATACCACGTAGGAGTCTTTAAATAAAGAAGATACAGAAATTAAATTCCTTTTAAATTTAGGAACATAAAAACAATCTCGCAAAATTAAATTCCTATAATTATCAAAATAAAGATGGACATCTCCCACTGCTTCCGCTGAGACCAAGGATCCATCGCCCATCCGAAGCGTTAAGTCTTCACGAAGTAGACTTCTCGTTTCTTTGAATCCCTGCAGAGAAACACAAACATGATTAGTTGCACCGGAATCTATGACCCAAATGTCACTGGATTCCTCAACCAAACAAGTTTCTAAATATAGAAGATCACACCTACCTCCCTTGGAAAGGAAGTCCTTGCAATGCTTCTTTATATGCCCGACCTTACCACAGAAGAAGCACTTAAGCTTCTTTGGGTTCTTCTTCTTTTTCTTCTTGCTCTTGGTAGCAATAGGAATAGAAGACTTACCACTCTTGGCCCGTTGCTTCTTTCCATTCCCAGAGTTAGGATTGGAACCAGAAGCAGCTACCATATTGGCCTCTCCACCAGCAGGAGACTCCCTGATCAGCAGTTCAAACTCCTGTAACTGTTTCATCAGTTCTGTCAAGGTCATATCCCGCCTATTGCTCAAATTAAAAGTAGCTCTAAACGGAATAAATTCCTTAGACAGAGTCTCAAAGACCATAGTCATCTGAGTTTCAGCATCGATGTCGGCTCCATTGGTTTGAGCCTCAGCGAGGTAACCCATGACCAACATCATGTGCTCCTTTACAGATGTCCCCGGTCTCTGTCTACAGTTTAAGAGTTTCCGAAGCGCCCCTTGCCGCTTTGTTATGGCCTGGCCTCCAAACATATCCTCAAGATTATCCAAGATCTGCTTCGCAGTCTCATAATCCTGATGTTGAGCCTGCAGCACGTTGTTCATGCTAGCCATAACATAGCAGCGGGCCTGATCATTAGCATCTTTCCAGCGTTCGAACGCTTGGAATTGCTCATTACTTGAGTCTCCCGTAGGCTCGGGAGGACAAGGAGTTGTCAGTACATATTTCAGTTTCTCAAAGGATAGGACGATGTCCAGGTTCCGTTTCCAATCATTATAGTTCTCACCGGTTAATTGGTTTTTGTCAAGTATCGATGATAAAGCGTTTTTAGACATTTTCAATCTACAATAAAGAATCATATACCAAACATAAGCAAACATATTTAATAATTTAGTAAGATAACACAATCATGTAAAATCATACAAATGTGTTTATGTGTCAAAACCTTGAAAATATCACAACCTTACAACGATAATTCCCAACTCAGAATTCAACAAGCTCCTAGGGGAGTCATGCCAAATTCAATCAGGAACACGGATCCCCTCCTGATTAATATATGCCATCCAGGACCCGTATGATCCAGCATATACTAATAATCGTTTCTTTGGCCATTAATTTTATTAACAGAGCTCCTAGGGGAGGTTAATAATAAAATTAACGTGAGTGTATAACCACCGTTTCAATATTTTATCCATGATTTATAATCACCACCTAGGGGTGTGCAACCATAAATCATACTAAAATACCTTATCCTTTTAGAGATCCAATCTGGTACATAATAGAAATCCCTTCCTAGGGGTTGGGACCATCATGTTCTTCCTATGGACCAACGATGGAGGCCTTAGGTTCTCTCTTCGAAAACCTTCTCCCACTCAATCTTTTGAAATCAAGGTTTTATTTTAAAATTATGCATGAATAATTTTAATATGAGCGGCACTCCCTATTCTATATGACATGTTATCAATATACATGGTAAATCATATTATAATGCAGACAAGCAAAGCAATCAAGCAAAGCTACAAGCATAATAATAATAACCGTAATATTATGGTTCCACCCTAGAGAATAGAAAAACTAAGATTACAAGAGAATAATCGAGACATTTATCGATTCTTCAACCTTGAATCCTCAAGCTGTATCCTTCTTCATGTAATATCCATCTTCAAGTCCTCAATCCCGTATGAATCGAACACTTCATATTTCCGGTCATATCCAAATTTAATGTTTCTCAGAATCGTCCCAAAAATAAAATTAAAACTGCACCAAAAATTGCACCTTTTCTGGACACCTGGATGCTCTCTGTCGGCAGGCCGATCTAGATGATCGGTCTGCCGATCATGGTGGTTCGGCCTGCCGAACATGAAGGTTCGGCCTGCCGGCAGAGCACCAAAATTTCTGCCCCACTGTCGGCCTGCCGGACCGTACGTCCGGCCTGCCGATCTGTGACCTTCGGCCTGCCGAACTGTGAGGTCCGGCATGCCGACCGAGCAGAAAACACTCAATCCAGAAAATACAATTTTAATGCAATTCATCAATTTTATTTTCAACAATTCAAAAACATAAAATTAGAGACTCAGGAAATACCTGGAGGCGCCATCATCTATCTTCAAGATCCGACTTCTCGTTCCGTCTTCTCCGAATAATTATTTAATTACAAAATTCTTACAAATTAAATAATAATTCCTAGACGGAGATGATAGTCCGCCATCTAATTACATGAAAAACCTAGATACACATTCTAACCTCTAAGGAACCATAACCGGTATTAATTAATTAATAAATAATTAAACAACAATTTAATCAACCATAATTAATTAAAAAACATTCACCACATAATCCATGACAACATATATATTATATAGAAACCTAGAGTGCCATCTCTCTATAAAATTCAATTCAAGCATTGGAGAGATCAAGATCACAAAATTTATGCATATAACATGATCACAAACTTGCAAATTTATGTAAAAACCTCGGCTCTGATACCAATTGTTGGAAACAAAGTGCGCAGCGGAATTTTAAGAAATTTTTTCATCAGAGTATTTTCCAAAATACAAGTATGACATGTTATATGTATAAATTAAACAGATCTTACTAACCTCAGTATGCCGAAGAACCTCCGCGACCTATGTAGAGAAGTAACGTTCCAGAAGAGCCTCAACCAACTGGTCTTCTTTGCTATTCTCTATCCACAACCGGAGTGAGTGTGGGCTCACACGTACAGCTCTTCCACCGGTGACTCTCCTTCCAACCAATAGAGAGAACCCAAAGCTAGTGTTCGTGATTTGTGAACAAAAGCTCTCAGGGAGTTTTCAGATGCTCACTAGAAGAGTATCACTCTTAATCTCTCAAATTGATCTGAGTAAATCATTAGACTCACTCCCTTTTTATACCTATTGGTCCTTGGGGTCAGTCCATATCAGATTAGGTCTCAAAAATCGAAATAGAATCAAGTTCGGATCAATATCTGATAAGATACGCGTGAAAAACGCGTAATCTTAGCTGTCGCGGTCGGCATGCCGAACTGTGAGATAGGCAGGCCGAACTGGCCAGTTCGGCAGGCCGAACTTTCTGATCGGCAGGCCGAACTGCCGAGAAAAAATCTCCGCGAATCTTTTATTTTCCACCCGAGATTCTAAAGGATAAAGTCTCAGTTTTGATTCAAATAGCCCAATAGAAAAGATATCTGATCAAAACAAACTCTATCAAGATAATCTCTAAGAAAATAAATCAATTCAAATAATTCTACAAGTTTATCTTGTTCTAATTGTCCAAAATTAAAACAACCGATAAACAGACAAGAATTATCCGAACGCCATAATTCAACAAGTTCATCTTGAACTAATTTCTTACAAAATTAATTCAACCGATAAACAGACATGAATTATTTGATTCTTATAAATTTTAAACCAATCTGATAAATCCGACATAAGTCACCAATTATTGGAAAAGCACGCCGTGTCGTTACAGGACTTTGTGAGCTAGCAAAGGGGACCAAAATGGACCTATAAAGTTCAAGCTCATGATAATTATGAAACCCAATATCCCAGATATACATTTCACAATTATCAACTCCAACGCTACTCCACTAAAAGCTTGGAGCTGCACTCTCGAACTTTACAGAATTACGAAGCTCATGTAGCTAAGTCTCCATGACATATCATAGTGTATCGCATCCCCATATGATCATCCATAATCGGCTTAAGGACAAGTTCTGTCTTACCTTCCCGATTATTTTTATCTTACGTTCCATTGTTTCACCATTAGAAAACTTACCATCCAAAGATAGTATACCATTCGGTTACACCTATGTATCCAAATGGTTGAGCGCTCCAGTTTTCCAATTACAGGACAACGCATATAAGAGGATATCATTACTCCTAAAGAGGAGCTATGGATTCCATATCTATGAATAACAAGTCTACGCTATCAAGAGTCATGCCTCCAACGTACCGGCATGCATGCCACTATAGAGATGTGGGAGTCACCCATTGGTACATCAAAAGACACAAGTCGAGACAACGGGCCCATTATTCATCTCAGGATTAAGATACAATACAAACGACTGTCTAAAGTGAATCGATTTGCCAAGACAGAATTATTAATCCAAATCAATTCACTTTATGTCCCGATCCAACACATCGTCACCTATGACAACGCGCCAATGTTTCTATTCACGGAGTCCAACTCCGATGGCCAAGACAAACCATCTCCCAAAAGGGATATAGACAACATAACAATCTTTACATGAATAAAGCGCCCAACTTTATTCCCTCGATTGCGGATCATATATTTTAGACCATCACCTTAAGAGTCGTGTCTACCGCATAATCATCCCATCATATGCCCAATTCTTAAGGTTTAGACTGACAGTCTCAGACTACTGTTTGCTTATCATACATTCAACGAATATGAACGTAAAGAGGACAATATTTGGTATGAATAAATTCTTTATTGATAAAAATGTCTCCAAAAACGTATTACATTTTTACTCCTTAGAGCATACATGTCTAACAATTTGACCTCTTGGATTAAACCTGCTTTAAGAAGCTTCTAGACCTCTTCATTTATGGCAGCATATCTCTCTGGATTGAAAGCCCTTCTCTTTTGTATCACCAGCTTCTGATCAGGTTAGATGTTGAGCCAATGGCAGATCACTCTTGGGTAGATGCCGGGCATGTCCTCATGTGACCATGCAAAGATGTCCCAATACTTAGTAAAAAGTCCCTCCAAGTCGGCCCAGATCTCAAGTCTTAGCTGGGATCCGAGTTGGACGGTGCGTTAGGGCCTCGTAGGGTCTAAACTGAATGACACTAAGTCCTCGACCAGGGTGGTTATCACCTCTTCCTCGGGTAGTTGGGGGTCAAGATCGAAAAGCATCTTGGGCACCGGGTCGGTAGGCAGATCTGTCTCGTCGACCATGTGAATGGCTGAGACATGTAGATGTTGAGTTGACATCGCTCTGACAGCATTGACATTACAAGCTCGGGAGTCCCTTTGAGACGAGCGGATTACTCCAACTCCATCCTCCGTTGGAAACTTCATTGCCAGATGATACATGGAGACCAATTGGTCAGTTGATTATAATGTTATATTAAGAGGGTTTGTCGATGACTAGGAAGTCGACGAAACACGTGACCCGAGCAGCACCCTCACTGAAGGTCACAGGCAAGCTGACCTTCCTGACTACTCAGACACATTCACCTATGAAGCCATATAGCGGGGTATGGACTGGAACCATGGTAGCATTGCTAATCTTCAACTTGTCAAATGCTTATTTAAAAAAGATGTCAGTCGAACTGCCATTATCAATCAACACTTGTCGCATTATGTTGTTGACGATCTACAGTTCAAATACAAGGGCATCATTGTGTGGATGGATCAGTTTGTCCGTTTCCTCCTCGGTAAATGTGATTGGAGTATCTTGTTGGTGGTAAATCTTTTTTACATGTTCGGACATGTTTATGAACTCACCTCTTTTGATCAGCAGAGCTTCTCGGATATATGCCCGTCGTCCACTCGACGTGTCCCTAGTTACAGGCCCTTCGAAGATCATGTGAATGATGTTCGGGGGTTCTAAGGTGTTCCCACCGTCGTTTCATGATTTGGCGTGTCTCAGCTCGGCTGTTTGTTCCTTCCAAAGACAGAGCTTGAAGTTATCACCCGCTCAACAAATTCCCTTAAGTGTCCTTCTCTGACCAGCCTTTCGATCTGGTCCTTTAGTTGAATACATTCATAGGTATTGTGTCCCACATCTTTGTAGAACTCGCAGTACCTTGCCTGATCCCGCTTTACCTTGCTACCCCTAAGCTTGGGCAGTGGTGCCAATAGGTTCCTGCCGTTTACTTGAGCGAGCACTTCATCGATGGTTGCCACCAGCGGCGTGTAGCTTTGAAACTTGCCAGTCGACATCTTTGGCTTCTCAGGTTTCTTTTCTTTCTTTTGCTTCTTGTTTTGCTCTGCGCCAGTGTGCTCTGGCACCTTCTTTTGCTTCTTTTCCTTCCTTGTCCCACTGGGGCCGGTCTCCTCCTTGCGGCTTTTCATGTACTCTGAGGTGTTGGCGTACCTCTATACATAGCCTAGCATTTGTGAAAACTTGCTCAATTGCTCGAAGGCCAACGACCAAGTAAGCTTTTCATCTCGGAGACCCCCTCTGAAAATATACTTGAGGGTCTCATCGTTGATGTGTTTGACCTTCAGAGTTGCTAGGGTAAACCGAATGATGTAGTCTCAGACGTTGTCGTCTCCTTTCTTGACGGCGTATAAGTATGTGATCTCTTTTCTCTGCATCTTCGTTGTAGAGAAGGCTACTGAGAAGGCATCGGTGAGCTGTCGAAAAGAAGTGATAGAGGCTGGTTCAAATCTTCAGAACCATTGCTGAGCTGGCCCAGTTAGTGTCAATGAAAAAGCTTTGCACATAGCTGTGTCGTTGATGTTTTGAAGGAGCATGTGTCCTCGGAACAACTCGGCATGCTCGTCTGCATCTACGGTCCCATCATATGCCTTGATTTATGGGACCTTGAACTTGTGGCGCATAGGGGCTCACATTATAGTGTCTGGAAATGGTGGATCTAAGGCTCCTATGCCATCCAGGCCAAAGCAGTTGTTTTAGATCTCGTCAATTTAGCATTGTAACACCCAGAACTGATGACTGTTTGTATCTTTTGATAGTTCGATCCTGTAGGGTGCTCTGCCCTCCATGCGGTCTCAAGCCTTAGGCTGACGATTTTAGCGCGCTTTTCCCAAGTGTCCTAGCCAATCAAATGCAAATGCTCAGGAACCTTGGGGTGACGGAACCCACGATGCTTATGGGCCAAGACGACCTTCTTAGAAGAGTCTGTTATTGGCCGAGGCGCCATGTGTAGAGCCTCTAGAGCGCTCAGAATAGGCTTCTTCATGGTCGGCCGCATCCCGTCCTGCCCGGCCTCTAGCCTGGTCAGCCGGGACTGGAGGCGGTAGGACAGGCGCGGCCTGACGTTGAGCCTGCTGCGCGAGCTACTGCATGAGAATCTGAACAGCATTTGTGAGTTCCCGGATGGGGTCCTGGGCAACCAGATCTTGCACTTGCTTGGCCCTAGCCGTGTTCCCTTGACCCCCAGATTGGGACCTCATGGCCCAGGGGCGGCCCCTAGGCCTACCTGGATTCTGTTGTTGATTTTGTGTGTCTCCCGACCCCCCCTGTTAGGCAGCATCATCTCTGGCATTTCCTCGAGTTACCATCTCGGTCCTCGGAGTTGTTGTGGTTGGTGTTTGAGTGAAGGCATAGGGGCCCTCCTTCTAGTGCCAAAATGTTGATGCTTGCTGTGCTCTGGAGTCAAATCAACACCACGTGCAGCTGCACACAGTGGCCAGCTCCTTCCAGTTCGTCTCTGCCTGGTCGGGTGTGCCTGCAACAAGAGGAGGGACACTTCAGAGGTAAGAGAAAAGGGTCAGTCAACAAACAAGGGCTCTCTGATGCTCAAGGCAGGGGTTGCTCGGCAAAGGACGTGAGTAAGTTAGGCGGGAAGGAGCATGCATGCCAGGATGCAATAAATGCGTCCTATTTATAGGCCACCACCTGGACCGGGTGTTAGGTAGGTTTTGCCCACAACCTGAGTGTCACATCAAGGCATGTCAGGCAGTAGGTGACAAGTGTCACGTCCCTCCGTCGATGGATTGGCCTCCATCGGACGATGAGTTGTTTGCCATTTGTTAGCCTATGGTGGCGAGTAGCAGTCCACTTGTGAATGAGAATAATCTGACCCGAGCCGACGCATAGTCTGAGGTGGCAACCTGTTGAGGTGCAGCCCTGGAGGCCCTTAAAAGCACCTCAGATGCAACGTCTATTGTCATCGGGGTCGGTAGTTTGCTCCTTGATAACTCTGCTGAGCTGTTTAGCCGACCACCAGGAGTATGTCTTCTCAACGGTGGCGCCAAACTCACCCTCAACAACCTATGTGCAAATCATGTAAGCTTATTTCATTTATTTGAACAGAAAGTCGAATCGAAGGGGTTAAGTGAAGAGTTTTAAAAATTTAGAGCGCAAAATAATAGAGACTCAAAATTTAGTGGTTATTAGTGTTAATAACTCTATATATATGTATATTGTACCATTCTGTACATTTTTTATTCTCTCTTCATAACTTAAAGCAAAAAAAATAAATCATGTAAATACCATGTATTCTTTGAAAAAAAATCATTTTACGGTTTTACAATTCAATAATAAAAATGGTACTCTGACTTTTAAAAAGTATAATTTTGGTATCTCCAAGTCGATTTTTACAAGATGAAATTTCCTTAATATTTTTGTCACTTTTATTTAAATAGTATAAAGTTGAAAATGAAAGAGAGAAAATATCATCTATTGAATTTTGGACACAAAAATAATATTTACTTATGTTTTTAGTTTTTTCTTTAATTTGATTCCTTAAAGATAAAAGAGAAAAAAATCAATTTAAAAAATAGTTTCAGAATATCAAATGGTATTAGTAAAAAAATAGGATAAATTTTACGAATTCTCCTCAAACTATATCATTTGTGTCAATATGTTATCCAAACTTTAAAACATGTATATTATGTTCCCTACACTATTATATTTCTCTAGATTCACCCCCAAGCTTTAAAACATATTTTTTTGGATGAAATTGTTGAATTTCATTTGATTTAATATTATATATGATACGCAAAGATTAATATAAATGTCTTTTTCACTTTGAATGAATGAGTTTGGCACCAAACTCTCGTATATTCTATCTTTAGAGTACTTACTCAAAAATAAGAAAGAAGAGAGAGGAAAAGTGAAGAATGTACTGTAATTCAAATTGGTTCTTTAAGGGCTTTGAGTAAACAGATAGATTATGCCTTTTAATGAGTATAACAAATATTGTTTTATCAAAGAATACCACGTTTCAAAATTTAGGGAGATGAATATATAGTAGTATTATAGTTTAAGGGGTACAACGTATATTCATTTATAAAAGCACTTTTAGGATCGATCTTATTAAAGTGTTTTTGGCTTTTATAAGCACTTTTAGGAGAAGTCGACTATTTAATACTTACGAAGAATGCTTATAAAAAGCTTTTTAATTTATATTTTGACCTCTTATTTAAGAATAACAAATTAAAAATTTCATTTACACCCTTGAACAACAGTATTTTTTTATACCAATAAGAACTTTTGACTTATTTAACTAAACATATTTAAAAGTTTTGATAAAATTACAAAGTACTTTTTCATGTACCATTCAAACAATAATTAAAAGCTTTGACTTATACCTTTTTACTTCTACTACTTAAAAGAATAAGTTTAAGCTATTCCAAACAGAATTTTAAAACAACAAAAAAATATTTTTATCCTATTAAGATTATAACATTATTTCTCGTAAAATTATAAACTTCGGCCTTGTTATAGTATACTTTCTAGGCTGGGTTTTGTTAAAAACAAAAATATAACCATATGGGTTATACAGGATTGCTTGATAAAAACGACTTATTTAAGTCATTTGAAACAGGCCTTCCAAAAAAGTGTAGAGCGCAGAAAAAGTGGGATTTTAAGGACATGAGTATGTGACAGTGACTGCACCATTAATATTGTGGGCGGTGGGAAAGATTCGCGACAATGACAAGTGTATTTGGCATATTACGCGTTTCACATTTGGCGATGAAGATCAAAAGTATGTGGTGT
This sequence comes from Artocarpus heterophyllus, assembly GCA_025403435.1. Taxonomy (NCBI): domain Eukaryota; kingdom Viridiplantae; phylum Streptophyta; class Magnoliopsida; order Rosales; family Moraceae; genus Artocarpus; species Artocarpus heterophyllus. The sequence goes on from CM046352.1 coordinate 22,994,515, forward strand.
CCTTTGAGTTAACTCCTACCGCTCAAGCTGGTGCGTGGTGGTCCCACTTTCTACAGTCGCACCCCATCATGTCATTTGGGTGACAGTCCCCTACCACTTCTAACTCCCATGGCAGGCAACCTCGCACTTAAATCTTTTTGTTAGGGTGCGTTTCGATGGGTCCGCATGTTCACGTGATTTTCAACTTTTGTGTCCCATTTAAGTTGATGTTTAGATATGAATTTGGCAGAGATGCTGACAAGGAACAATTGTACAGGCTGTTTAACGAGTTCAAATATTGCAATGTATCAAAGTTTTACATCGTATATATTTTTTATTTTATAATATAACTGTTAAAAATTTTACACCGTAAACGATTCAAACTTATGAGTCAAGTAGGTGTGCCCACCGCACGTCATGTTCCTCTTCAGCGGCCTCAGAACACCGCGATCTACAAAACCCAACCGACTTGTGAAGATTTGGGGCAAAATCATTGACAATCACCTCCACATCTTGTGACCACGCCATCTTCTGCACGTCGTTCTTCCTCTACCAATTTGCCTTCAACGTGGATCCAGGACTACTCAAACACCACTGCATTATCAAACCCAAAACTCGCATCGCTTCAATCTGTCGTCAAGAACCAATAGACAACTCCTATGGCCCAATTGCTCCACCGTAAATCACCAATGAGGGGCATGAGCTGCCCCTCATATTGAACATTTTCTATTACCTCATCGATTTGGTCCACTTGAGTTGTACTCATTTTGTTAGGACTTCCTTAGGCTGATAATCATGATGTGAGAGTCAGATACGTTTTTTTAGACATCAAGTGAAAATCTTGATCTTGAACATACCAAATTAAAAACAAAACCATATATGTCTAGTCTATAGTCTTTCTTCGTCTAGTTTCTAGTGAGCCAAGCCCATCTCTTGAGACTAATAACACAAAAAGGGTTGATGAAAATATGGCGTCATTACGATTTTAGAATTAAAACATAGCCCTAATTTGTGAGTACTACATAAATCGCTTAAATTAATATAATGGAAATTATTAGTATGTAATTATATACTATGTAAGTTGTGACTATTTGTACAATATTTTGAAAATCTTGTTAGATTTAAATTTTACCCCAATAATTTTTCTATATAGTGTAATTTTTCCTGCGGTTCATTCTTCAAATAAATGGGCTTACGGTTGTTTCTTTTTACTTTTCATTAAACCTTATTGCTAATTAATGCTATTATGGATACTCTGCTAATAAGAAACAAAATTGTTAATTTCCTTACAAATATTTTTGCCTTAATTCGAACTCAGGAGCCATGACTATTAAGATTTGAAATAGATTTATTAAATTGAACCGAGTTTATTAAAGAATATCTAAAGAATAAAAATTGATACAAAATAAATAAAATTTGAACGCATGTTCCGGAGTCTCTCAAATCCAATAATTACATAATAGTCCTTCTATAATAAAATTTTACAAAAATGTACATCGAACTTGAGACCATGATCGAACATCGCAGCCATAATTACATAGTAATTGTTATAATGATTTCACATTTTAGAATATTTCAGTGTATTATTGATGCTTGTCACGGATAGGTTTCTCATGAAATTAGTCTTTCATTCTTCAAGTAAAGAAGGAAAAAAAAAAAAAAGAACTTGGTGTGGTTCCAATTCTAGCTATTTTAAAGGGATTTTATATTAGGAGATAAAAAAATATCTTGTGTATTAAGCAGTCTAAACTGTTGGATTGTCGTATAAATTGTTGGATCATATTATAATCTTAAGGTAACTATACCACTATGTTAAGATCGATGCCCTAAGGAACAAATATTTTATTTGTAATTGAAGATATTTTGAAATAAATAAATAATAATGTAAATATTTCATGTTATCAATGGTCCTTATATTTTTTTATTATAATAATCAAAGCACTTAAGCAAACATATAATCCGTGACTATTGTAACATATGTTGGGATTGGGCATATATAGAGCTTATATGCGGTATAAATATGATACCAACATTAAAGGTCTAAATTATATAGCATGCGTTCTATGTATTTAGCTGGGCATTTTATACATGACAAGATTATAGTGAGGATCTACGTCCAACTCGGGAGAAGTTTTATCTTGGCTATCGGAGCATATTGACTTTATAGTAGATACATTGATATGGTAGTCCTTGTGGTGGTCGCATACTGGACTGGACCTAAAGTATAATTGATTTAAATAATTTCATTCAACTTAAATCAATTCATTTTGACAATCATCTATGTGTAATTTTTGATCTTGAAGTAGATTCATGATTCTCTATTTGTAACACCCGAGAAATTCTTAGAACATGACATGTGCAGTAATTGAGGGTATTATGTTAAGTGATTTATGTATAAATTTTATGAACCAAAATTTTATGCTTAGAAATTTTGTTAAGTTCCTTGAAGACAAAATAAGTGTCATGAGGATTGTTTTTTAAATCCAATTTCTGTGACAAAATTCCGCAAGAGTAAATATGGGATTATCAAGAATAAGTCTCATGCCATGGTCCTAAGTAAAGTACAAATTAAATGAAGATAAAAGTTACTCAATGAGCAAGGAAAAATAAGCTAGAAAGTTAATTATTGTAGAAGGTGTTGCAATAAATTAAAGAAATAAAAAAACAATAAAAGAAAAATATTATATGAAAAATATGGAAAATTATACAATAGAGGAATTAAGCAAAGTTTTACAAGAATAAGAATTATGTAGTATAAGAAATATACAGTATGGAAACTATATAGTATTAGAATAATGTAGTAAAAGAATTATATTGATAAAGTTAAAAAATAAGGAAATTATATTGCATAAAGTTAAACAGTATAGGAATTATATTGCATGGATGATGTCGATAAGTACGAAAAGTTATGGAAGATCACAACATTATAGGAAATATAATGATAGTACAGGAAAATGTACCAGTAGTATAAGAAAAATACAATGCAGTGTAAATTTAGACAGTTAAAAAAGTTGATATGGAACCTTTAGGTGACACCCCAAAGGTGGAAAAACTTCCACATCATCCCTTGGAAAACCGGTCATGCCAAGTGTCATGGGGCATATTTTGTTTATAACTTAGTCCTTGGCATTGGGTTCTATAAATACCTCGGGTTATTATTGAAATAAAAGTTTGGTTTATTCATGAAAATTTCTCCCATTCTTCTTCAAGAAAATCCGCCCCTCCCTATGTCTCTCTCTCTTAAAATTTTGATGATTTAAGCTTCTGAATCATCCAAGGAAGTATGAACAAGTGTTCTTGATGAGCATTAAGAAATTTTAGGGTAAAACCCTAACTTTTCCTATGGTATTCTAGGGTTTATATTTAAGTTTTAGATTGGGATTTTATGATATGATATGGACTTGATGTTAAAGGAATTTGGAACACTTCAAGTGCCAAAAAAGAGAGGAACAGCACTTTGGAATGATTAGACAAATTCCAAGCTCTTGAAACTAAGTTAAAATTTAATGTTATTAAGTATGCATACCAAGTGTTTGAGGTATGTTATGAACTATAGCATGTAAGAAAAACATTATGGCATGTAAAAAAACATCACGGCATGTTTAGCTTATGTTATGTGGATGATGGTGTAATTTGATAGTTGAAAAACAAAGGTTTTAAGCAAGAAAGAAAAGGTACGATAAACTTTGTCATAGCACAAAGTTTAAGCACTTTAAGTGTCTAATTAAATGTTTTTGACCATGGCATGCAAAGAAAATGTTATGGCATAATTATTTTGAGTATTAATTATTGATAAACTATGTGAAAGGGTTAAAATGAGATTAAACCCTAGAAAAGCAAGTTAAGGAATGTTATGGTGTTAAAGTGTGTTTAAGGACAATTTTGAAAGATTTAAGTCTATGAGGCATTTAGAGCCCAAACTAGTTTCCAAGTTCAACAAGAGATTTATTGGAAACATCGAGATGGATAACTTTTGTAAAAAATTCTCCCTCGAATTCCAACTAAAACAAGACAAAAAAGAGAAATTTCAAGTCAGCATGTTCTAAGAAATGGCCAAAACTTTATGAAAATGAATGATTTTGAGAAAAGTAAAAACACGAACGTTGTAGATATTGTCGCAACTGTTAAACTTCATGGACAGTTCTTGAAAATTCTGATAGATTTTAAGTTATGAGTTTTATGAGATTTAATTACAAAATTTTGAAACGGTAAAATGAGGAAAACGTTTTGAAATTGTTTGAGTTTGACCAAGAAGCTTTTGTAAGTTTTTATCCTTGTGAAAAACTAGATGTTTTGGTATAAGACGGTTTTTTTTGCCTTAGGGGCAAAAATGTTAAGAATTTTATGTTTTAGGTCAAAACTGTGTAAAACTAGATTTTTCACTATGTAAAGTTGGTTTTCAGCAATGCTTTGAGCAAGTTAAGTAATGGCTTGAAAAGCCAGGTCGTTACACTGTTTGTAGCTTGTATCTTTTGATACGCCAAAGGTAGGAGTTCTGATGAACGAAGGCTCCATTGTCGGTATGTTGGAGATATAGCCTATATTTGATACAAGTATAATCTAAAGACACGGAATTTATAGCTCTCTTACAAAGAGTTAATGATACCCTCCCAAAGGCATTATTTGGAAAATTGGAAAAGAATAAGGCCTTGGTCATCTGGATACATGTGGTAACGAGTTGATTTTTCATTTGTATTTGTTATAAATGGAATTTTTCAAATAGGTGAAATAATAAAACTTTGAGATAAAATAATCAAAAAGTAAAACGAAATTAAGTCCTTTATCCGATTATGCATAACCTATAAGGATACATATATGTATGAGAGGTCATGGACAAGACATTATTTTATAGTCTCATAATACGGTATATTATCGAGAGTGCAACTTTAGTTCTTTAGTGTAGTGACACCAAAGTTAACAATTAAACAAATAATTAATTAGGGATAAATTCATCTAATATTAATGGAGCCTAATAAATAATGCCCATCAAGTCCTGATACTAGCTTACTAATTCCTTAACAAGTTGTGTAGATGCAGTTTACCACAAGTAATATAGAAGGTTACGTTGAACAAGTTACTGGACCTGTCAGTGTGCACGCCATAGTCCAGTTGGATCATGTGGCACCAGGCACAATCTAGCTAGCTTGTAGAGGCCAATGAAAGGAGTCTTCCAGATAATTAATTGTTTAATTAATTTTTGAAAATATTTATTCAAATTTAGCTATTGAGATTTGGAATAATTAATTATTTGTATTTGAATAATCAATTTAAATACTAATTGTATTTGAATTTGAATAAAGGAAAATTATTTATTACTTAAATTAAAAAATTATTTTAAATAATGAAATTCTAATTTAAACAGGTTTATTTGAATTGGAGTTATCCTACATAATACAAATACCCACATAACCCTACATTGTGATTCACTGGAATTTTTAAACTCCTTTACTAGGGATAGGCATGTGACATTGGATAGAGCCCAGTGATGGTAGGCATGTGACACAATTAAAGGAGGAAGAAAATTCTCTTTTTATGCTGATAGACTTTAGACTCCTCCAAACAATTTTCTAAAAGGAGACCTTGGGTCCTCTTTTATTCTTAGATTGCTATAGTATAATTTTTAGGGAGTAGAACTTTGATCACTTCCCTTTAGTTTCTTAGTTCCTCTAGCACAATAGTCCAATTGGAATGAGAGAAGTTATGTTGGAGTTCTGCTGAGTTGTGCCAATGCACACAACAACTTGAAGGAAGAGTCATAGCCTTGAAAATCTGAAGCTGGAGATTGTCCTTGATCAGTCAAACGTGTTGCTTCCAGTCTTCAATGGGTACATTTGATTAAAATTTGCTAAAAACTTAGGTTACTATAAACAATAAATAGAATTATAATCAAACGAACCTGTTGAAGACCGGAAGCAACATATTTGACTGATCAAGGATAATCTCAAGCTTCAGATCTTCAACGCTATGACTCTTCCTTCAAATCAGCAAAATTTTAACTGTTGCTAAAAGGTATAGATTCTAGGTGATTACATAAAAATCTATAAAATTTCGTTGTGTCATCAAATCAATTTTTCCAACAAACTATACCTTCTAGTTTTCATTAATTCTTAATTTATCCCTTTGTTTTTAAAAACTACAAAGTATCATTAGAATTTGAAAAACTTGTTTTAATTTTATTAATTACAGGCTTTTTTGACTGAAAAAAATAGAGACAAAATAAAAATACCCTTAATTAGACCTAATTTGTTTATCAAATGTGTTTCTTCTTGAGAATAAATTTTAAAAATATTTTAAAATTTAGAAGTCAAAAAACTTAAGTTTTTTTAATTTGATGTTTTATTTTAAGATTTTTTTAATATTTTCAATATATAATATAGGAAGAGGATAAATTAAAAGAGTTAAAACTGTAAAATACAATTATGTAATTAACTCTATAAATTTATAATCACAACAACAACTTTTCTTTTTTGTTTTGATTTTTTCTCTCTTGCTGCTAGCATGCACGCTGTGACCTGTATGCTGTGTTTGGTTGGACGTATGCAATATAGAAAGGAAAGAGATGTAAAATACTTAAGTGAAGGAAATAAAATGGTTGAAGGAAGATTTGCTGTCACGTTGTTTGGTAGAAAAGAGAAAAGAAATACATACATACATACATATATATATATATACATACATACATATATATATATATATATATATCCAAACCAGCAATGCTAATAAAAGGAAACGAGTGATTGTGTCAAATAGTAATACGTTTAGTATATCCTGTTACCGGTTGGAACTTAAAAGATTCCCAGTTTGGTTTCAATGTTTTACTCATAAAAGTTGGATGAATTATGACAATGTTCTATTGTTACTTACAAAATCTGAATCTTTACAATATTCCTTCTAACTTTAGTGGCGAAACTATCGTGATTATTTTGTGCTCACCTGTATTCAATCATGAATTGAGAACAATCTAATCTCTATCTAGTTTTGGTCCACCAAAAAGCTAGTTTCTTACAACTCAGACCTATTTCCTCTTATTTAACTACAAATGAGACTGGAACAAGATGAATCAAAATTCACTTTATAAAAAGATATTTCCCATTTTGTAATAATTTAATGCATAATGGCAATAAAAAAGTACAGATTTGTTGAAATTACCAGGTGAGTATTGCATAAATTTGTTTTTCATACCCTTTGACTCAATACCTCAGTTTTGGTCAAGGACTCGTTCCATCCCACAATATGATAGTTTTCATTCCCTCACCTTTTTTTTTTTTTTTTAAACATTCGTATATGCGGGAGATTTTTAAAGATTCCTAAGTTTCTCCCATTTTAAGGTAAAGATTACCCTTGTACATCTCCCGAAAGGCCCCTCTCAAAATTTGACTCAAGTATTTTGGGTAAAAATCAAATATAAACTCCTATGGTAACTAGCAAACGGTTCGTCCGTAACAAATTGATGCAATGTAGAGGTTTTTCGACCATTTTTCCTGCAGAAATAACACATTTCCAAGTCAAGCATCATCATGAAAAGACGAATTCAAGATTGATCCAAAAAGAACATGAGAAAGAAAACTGAAAAAAAAAAATGGAGACAGGGCAGGTCATTAGTTTTAGAGAAAGCAAGAATCATATCAAAAGGAAAAGGCTCGGAAGACGAATCATGTGCAGAAACAATTTCATATTTTTCCAAGGTTCATTAAGGACGTGAAACCTGTTTTGTTTAATTAGAGCAATCAGTATGTTTTTCCTACCTTCACATGGCTGCTAGGGAAGGCAGAGGTACGTAGAGTTTCTTGAGTTTCGTCCATTAATTTACGTTTTGGTATGCTCAAGATAAAGGCTGCTTGATCAGCGGTGGCAGCCATAGATGTTATTCGGTAACCGTTTTCCCATCGCCTGTGTATACCTTCACTTGGGTACAAGAAGTCAAGCTCCACAACCTTGTGGGGTACAAACCAAACAAAACAGGCGAGGAAAGTGTTAGCTTGGCCAAGAAAATGAAATTCATTCATAGAAGATTAAGCAGCGTCCTTTCATTTTTCGAACTGTATAATTATTTTAGAGAAGTAGGAAGCAGATCATAAGTCATACCTGATCAGAATACCCAGCATTCCTGGACATCACGACCCCCCAACGACTCCCAGCAGTTGTCATGGATGTGACATGGAATCCTTCTTTCCACTTCTTATTTATCCACTTAAATGGAAAAGATTCACTCACTTTGTAGGATTGTTGGGTGTAAGGAGTACCTGAAATGCACCATTGAGAATCAAGACTAGGTGCCTATGACAATAAACTATTTAAGGACACATATACATCATCAGTCAGTTATGCTAGCAGACTATAAGTCACATAAATTGCACGTTAGCTCAAAACTAGGGATCTACTAATGACTTAATGGAGCTACAACCAACCAAATACTATTATGGCCCTTGCTGTCTTTGCTTTTCTATCAGATATTCATATTTTTCTTTCATTATTCCAAGCTAGACAAAGGGCGTTATGATTCTGGGTTGGGTAAAGGCAATAACCAAAATTTGCTTCAGTATCAGGCAGGCACTAGAATAATTCCTAACTTTAGTAGAGCAGGGCTGTAACCCCTATTAACGTTTGTTTACGATGTTGGATAGCCCATTTGAAATTTACATGGCAAAATCCGTTGGACTGTTTACCTTAACTCTGGGGTCACTTACAAACCATAAATCCTGTATAAGTGGAACATTTGTTTTGGATGGCGAGCATTCATTCCAAAATCAGCTTTGTTCAGGCCAAATAAAAAGACAAAGGAGAAAGCACAATATGCCTGCTTCATATCCAGTACTACATGAACAACAAGAATTCTCAGGTTTTATGGCATTTCCACTTTAGCACTATTGAATTATGGGAAGATCTTACTTTTGAGAGGACAGTATAGTGATTTATAGCTGTTTGAACTAGGCAGAGGAGGAAACAGTACATCGAGTTTGTTCTCTCACTGACCTCTACGGTAGTATCAGTTAGAAATCTGTAAAGGAATGTTTACACTGCTGGGGGATGTCAGCAGTTTCAGTAATCCCTAATGTTAAAAATACTCTGATGCACTGAAATAATAGATTAAAAAATTGAAAGATTGGTTTTTAATTGTTTTAATTCCAGTGCTTAAAATATAGAGATACAGGAGACTTCAATAGGCCATACTTAATGATATGTCAACATCATATATCCTCTCAACCCCTTGAACTTGATTCATTATCAATATAAGGATTTTCTTATTGAAAAAAAAGAAAAGAAAAGACATGTCAACAACAATAAAATTCTGCGATCACAAAAAGGCAATACCAGATCTTATAATCCATATTATTAGAAGAAAAAAAGAAAACAAAAGAAGAATGTAGCAACAAACCTTTGGACATTACAACTAAGGAACTCCCATTAGGTGCACCAGCTATTGAACTAATATAGAAGTTCTTTTCCCATTGTTCCATGATCCAATCCTGATAAGAAATAAAATGGAGTTGGTACAAAAGGCCATGATCAAGAACATGTAGGCACTGCATTAATAAAAAAAGAATAACATAGCACCATAGCAGTCGAGGTGCTTTATAATACCTTGTGCAAGAAAAAAGTTGACAGCTCATAAACCTGGGAAGTGAAACCTGTTCCAGCATCCATTATCAGAGCCCAGAGATTTCCAGAAGAGGCAACGGAGCTGATAAATAGTCCATCTTCATTGCCCTTGTCTACATGTTGACGAAGCCTTGTGTCTGCCACGTTGTAGTGATATCTAAAATTCCAACAAAACGTTTACTACCACCAAAAGAATGTGTGTAGCACCCAAAGACTTAACAACTATTAGCATTAAAGCATGCTAGAGAGTAAAGAAGTGAGGCATTGTTTGGACAGTAAATTTGTACCAAAGAAATCCTAATGAAAACCAAAAGGTAAAAACCTTCACCATTCTGGTGTGTTAACACCTAGTCTCTAAGTTAGCCTGAATTGAGAGAAATCTCGGTCACACCATCAACTTCCATCAATCAATGGAAGATAAGTTGCAGTCAAAACCTTTCTTACCATACTCAAAGTACATAGACAGAAAGAACAACCATGAGTGGCATATCACACCAAAAACAAACAATTGTAATGACCAATCCTATCCTGAGATAGAGACAATCAATAAGATCAATTTTTTCACCTCTGTTTCATTGGGCGACGTGCATTATATACCGAAATCCATTGGGTAGCTGGACTACCTAATCGTACTTTCTTTTTTGGCTGCTCTTCTTCTTCCAAATTAATGGGCATTCTACCCCGTTTTTGCCCAACCTATGTACAAAAAAAAGGAATTTTACATATATATGAACAAGACAAAGCATGGTATCAAACAACGACAATTTTAATACCACCTTAAGAGCTCCATCTATTCTAATCGGTCTTAGCGGTACGCAAGGTTCTATCAGGCTTTCAAAGAGAGATATCAACTTAGGATAGTTTGGTTCTTCATCAAACTTCATATTTGTAATGGCTTCAAGAAACTGCTTGAATGGCGCTGGACAAAAGCAGCACATCAACTCGGGGGAAATGGCCATCTTTTTCTTACATACAAGAAAACTTTTGTTATCCCCCTGTAGATTTAAACAACATAAAGAAAGGGAAAAGTTATATTGGATAAAATGAAACGTATGATGTAAAGTTTTATACCAATGGAACAAGAAGTCACCTGATAACCTTGCCAAGGTAACCTTCCTTTTAGAAGAAATATCAATGTGTACGCCAATGACTCGAGATCATCACGTCGGCTTCCAGTCCGACCTAAATGTGCATGCACGCTTGCATACCTTATTGTTCCCCTGTGACAAGCAATTAACTCAATAAATAAAAAGGAAATAATAAGACATCTATATATATATATAATCACAGTAATTACACGTCTGATTATGTCCCACACCTGAATATGTCAGGCCTTTGATCATATTCAACATGCTGACCAGATGATGCATCTTTCCATCTAGATGCTAAAACAGAAGCAACCCAGCACAATGAGAATTAAGGAACTAAAGCCATGAACTTTAAAAATTAAAATAAAAAAATAAAAGAAAGAAGAAAAAAAAACACACACACACGCATGCATGCATGTAAGAGGGCACACACCCCAAAAAAAAAAAAAAAACACAAAAAACAAAACAAAAAACTTTCAATAACCATACAATGGGGATTTTGGTCAACATTCAAGTAAAAAGGCAGTCACAAGGACAAAAAATTCAGAAAATGGAACATACCCAAACCAAGATCAATAAGATATAGCTTCTTCTCATCTGCTGTTCCAGGTTGACCAAGTAAAAAGTTCTCTGGCTTTACATCTCCATGCACGAACCTAGTTTGCAATAATATATTCGCAACAATCACTAGTGTATTTGTCAAAAAAGTTAATGCAGTGGAAGGATTACTGAAAAGAGAGCGAAAGCATGATAGTTACGGGTGTTTCTTACCCTTTCATATGAAGCTTCTCAAGAATTGATATTGCCTCCACAGCAATGCAAGCTGCCATATTAGGTGACATCCTGTTCCAGATGTTAACTAAATGAGGACAAAGTATCAAAGCAGAGTGTTTTCAACTAATACCTTTTTTTTTTTTTTGTGTGTGTAGGTAGATATGGTAGGTACATGATGAGTTTTCAAGAAAGAGAGAGAGAGATCTTACGATTGCCCAAGAGAATTCCAAACATCCCAAAGACTGGGGCCAAGCATGTCCATGACCTAACACATGCATAGACTCTTTTAGGCACCAAATTATTAGTTTCCAAATGCATCCTAATTGTAAGAAGCAACATTTCAAACCTCACCAGAATGTAGAAATCTCCTTGACGACCCTTGTGATGAACCCATGGAGTTCCATAACATCCGTTAAGAGTACTGGAGAAACATTAACAATTATAAGCACAGGAATCAGATGATAAGTTCGAGAAACTCAAAGGCCAACTAATCAATAACAAGATGAGTAAGTAAGCAAAAATAGAATAGGACTTACTTGTACACTTGCCATTCATAAGGGGGGCCATAATTGCAGCCTTTACTATTTCGGTGCTCAAACTTCAAGGCCACCTGCAAAGAAGTTCCTAAAATTTCAATGTTCTTATTTGCGAAGACTCTTCATTAAGACTCTAATCATACCTCAATTGCATCAGGTCCTGTTCTGTCGCTGCCACCACTAACCCTTCTGCCAACATAGACTTGGCCAAAACCACCCTTTCCCAACTTCCTTTCTGTCTTATATACAGGAGAATTTCCCACTTGTACCTGCATCCACACCAGAAACACTTGCATTAAAACAAGCCCTTCAGTCTGCACAGAGAGAAACACATTAATTGGGTGAAAATTAAAAGAAGTCAATGCTATTACACAAATTAGATAGCCACAACAACAGTAGACACGATGGTCAATTTCATTTTAAAAATGAAATGCATCTAATTGCATAAGAACTAGTCCATTCTGAGTCGAATGTTTTGGAATGTGAAATAAGGATGACAAAATATGTTAACGAATAACAATAGTCAGCTAGTAAGAGTATTTTGACCACAGTTCTCAAGTTTTACCCATCCTGTTACAACGTTAACCACCATAATATACAGTCAAACTAGTCAATTCCAAGTTGAACAGACAAGTGGAGTAAGAATACTGAACGTAACACAACCATGCCTGGAAAGGGAAAACAAATTTTAACCATAATAGCCAACTAGCAAGAGTAAAATGACCAGAATAGCTAAGTCCTACTTCATATTGTTACCAAAAGTAGTGATGCGCACCAATCAAAACCTGATATTCTGCTTATAGCATTGAAAAGACTCATTTTCACAAGTGTCAAAACAAGAAAACATAGATACCCTCTCAGGGACAGGAGTTGTGCTCGTTTCTTCTTCGGCACCTATAATTTTGTCCGCACTTCCACCACCCTCCATTGCAATATTTTTATCTGCCACGGCCTCTAGACGATTGTATACGGGTACTGCAGCCCCTAAACCAGCTCCTTCAGGAGCAACCTCACAAGGTTCTGGGTCTAAATCAATCAACTTGATGCCCCGGCCTCTTCCACCTGCAGTCTGCCTTGTCGGTATCGCTGGTGACAGCCCTTTTGCTACAGCATTTCCACCTCTTCCTCTTCCACCGCCAACTCTCCTCCTGGCTTTGTTTGGAGTGGGCAATGGCCAGTTTTCGGCCTGACCATTCGGTTGTGGCGAAGGCTGAAGATCACCAAGCCTTTTCGATCTCCGCACTCCGCTTCGCAACTCTGGCATCCTCACCCCATGCAAATCACATACATCTCACTCAAATTACCCCCAAAATCCCTCAAGACGATGATCTGCAAACCAAACCAAACCCAAAAAAAAAAAGGAAAATAAGGATTCAAAAACAAAAACACAAAAAAGAACGAAAGGCCAGCTCGAACCATATAACAAAAACAATTCCACAAATGGTATGACCTTAAAAAAAAAAAAAAAGACCTCATCCACATAACTCAGAGACTGCATTCTTGTACCACAATAAGAGAATTCCAAAATTGCATAAAATGAATTTTAGCTCTCCCAATATATATATATATATATATATATCAAGTTGACCCATTTGCTATCCAACTAAAGAGAACAAGAAAGGTAAAGCAGCATACTGAAAAAAGCACTGGATTTTATTCTGGGTACCTGAAATTCCCAAACACTAAGCGAATAAGGAAAAAACAAAAAAAAAAGTGAGTTTATCCAAAAATACAGCTTCTCTTCTTCTTCGTTTTTCCCCTTTTAAAACCCCCTTACATTACACTTACAATGCATAAGCTGTTTCTCCATTTTTAATGATTAAAAAAAGAACAAACAAACACATTCACCAAGTTAGTGTTATAAAGTTGATCAAGAAAACCCAAACATCGTCATCAACAAACATTTTCAACATAAATCTTCCGGGAAAAAAAAAAAGAAACTTTATGATCGGAAAAAACAAAACACATTCATATATCATCAAGCAAAGAAATCTCCAATCCGATCATCAAAAAGAGATGAAATATCACAACTATCGCAAGCAGAACCTAATCCAAATAAAGCGATCATCAAACAACCCCAACATCGATAAACTCATGAAAGGAAAAACAATAAGAGTTACCGGTAGATCGGTTTCTGCAGAATCGAACGACGATCGGAGGCCAAAAGGGGAAAAAAAAATTAAACGTTTTGGTGATGGATCGCCGGCCGATCTTCTTCTTGTTCTTCTCTTCTCCTTATCCTAGGCTTGAGTGAGAACAGAGAAAGACAAGCATTTTTGTGTCTGAATTTGGTTTTTTTTTTTTTTTTTGGTTAAATCTTTGTAGCTATAAATTGTTTTGGCTGACCATTTTTCTTTTCTTTTTTTTTTCTCCTTTGTTTTCTTTTTGGAATATTTTTTATGGTATATATGTTTGAAGAATTATATCAGAAAAAAAAAAAAAAAAAAAAGGGTAAGCTTCCCTAATACATTTCTCCTTTTTTTTTTTTTTTTTTTGGAGCTATAAATTGTTTTGACTGATCATTCTTTTTCTTCTTTTTTCCTTTGTTTTTCTTTTTGGAATATTTTTTTGGTATATATGTTAGAAGACTTAAAGTAGATAAAAAATAAGGGGTGAGCTGTTAGACATGTATGCTATAAGGAGTAGAAATGTAATATATTTTTTGAGACATTTTTATCAATAAAGAATTTATTTATTATTAATATACTAAATCTTGTCCTCTCTACGTTTATATTTGTTGAATGTATGTTAAGCAAATAATAGTCTGAGACTATCGGTCTAAACCTTAAGAATTGAGCATAGATGGACAGATTATGTAGAAAGAGTAAGAATTGGGCATAAGGAGTGTTGATGTTTACCGTTGTCTGGCATCGGATCAACACCCACGTGCGGCTGCGCACGTCCTGACCTCTTCTCAGGCTTGCCCCTGACCGGGAGTGTGTACCTGCGAGAGGGATGGTTCGGAGAATAGTGGGGTTAGTCAATAGACAAGGGCTCTCCGATGCTCAAGGCAAGTATTGCTCGGCAGAGGTCGGCAGCTAGTTAGGTGTAAAGAAGTCTCTCTCTAGAATGTCATAAATGCATCCTAGTTATAGGCCACCACTTGGATCGGGTGCAAGATGGGTTTTGCCCATCAGCCGGGTGTCACATCAAGGTGTTGTTGGAAACAAAGTGCGCAGCGGAATTTTTAAAATTTTTTCATCAGAGTATTTTCCAAAACACAAGTTTGACATGTTATATGTATAAATTAAACAGATCTTACTAACCTCAGTGTGCCGAAGAACCTCCGCGACCTGTGTAGAGAAGTAACGTTCCAGAAGAGCCTCAACCAACTGGTCTTCTTTGCTATTCTCTATCCACAACCGGAGTGAGTGTGGGCTCACACGTACAGCTCTTCCACCGGTGACTCTCCTTCCAACCAATAGAGAGAACCCAAAGCTAGTGTTCGTGATTTGTGAACAAAAGCTCTCAGGGAGTTTTCAGATGCTCACTAGAAGAGTATCACTCTTAATCTCTTAAATTGATCTGAGTAAATCATTAGACTCACTCCCTTTTTATACCTATTGGTCCTTGGGGTCAGTCCATATCAGATTAGGTCTCAAAAATCGAAACAGAATCAAGTTCGGATCAATATCTGATAAGATACGCGTGAAAAATGCGTAATCTTAGCTGTCGCGGTCGGCATGCCGAACTGTGAGATAGGCAGGCCGAACTGGCCAGTTCGGCAGGCCGAACTTTATGATCGGCAGGCCGAACTGCCGAGAAAAAAATCTCCGCGAATCTTTTATTTTCCACCTGCGATTCTAAAGGATAAAGTCTCAGTTTTGATTCAAATAGCCCAATAGAAAAGATATCTGATCAAAACAAACTTTATCAAGATAATCTCTAAGAAAATAAATCAATTCACAATAATTCTACAAGTTTATCTTGTTCTAATTGTCCAAAATTAAAACAACCGATAAACAGATAAGAATTATCCGAACGCCATAATTCAACAAGTTCATCTTGAACTAATTTCTTACATAATTAATTCAACCGATAAACAGACATGAATTATTTGATTCTTATAAATTTTAAACCAATCTGATAAATCCGACATAAGTCACCAATTATTGAAAAAGCACGCCGTGTCGTTACAGGATTTTGTGAGCTAGCAAAGGGGACCAAAATGGACCTATAAAGTTCAAGCTCATGATAAATATGAAACCCAATATCCCAGATATACATTTCACAATTATCAACTCCAACGCTACTCCACTAAAAGCTTGGAGCTACACTCTCGAACTTTATAGAATTACGAAGCTCGTGTAGCTAAGTCTCCATGACATATCATAGTGTATCGCATCCCCATATGATCATCCATAATCGGCTTAAGGACAAGTTCTGTCTTACCTTCCCGATTATTTTTATCTTACGTTCCATTGTCTCACCATTAGAAAACTTACCATCCAAAGATAGTATACCATTCGGTTACACCTATGTATCCAAATGGTTGAGCGCTCCAGTTTTCCAATTACAGGACAACGCATATAAGAGGATATCATTACTCCTAAAGAGGAGCTATGGATTCCATATCCATGAATAACAAGTCTACGCTACCAAGAGTCATGCCTCCAACGTACCGGCATGCATGCCACTATAGAGATGTGGGAGTCACCCATTGGTACATCAAAAGACACAAATCGAGACAACGGGCCCATTATTCATCTCAGGATTAAGATACAATACAAATGATTGTCTAAAGTGAATCGATTTACCAAGACAGAATTATTAATCCAAATCAATTCACTTTATGTCCCGATCCAACACATCGTCACCTATGACAACGCGCCAATGTTTCTATTCACGGAGTCCAACTCCGATGGCCAAGACAAACCATCTCCCAAAAGGGATATAGACAACATAACAATCTTTACATGAATAAAGCGCCCAACTTTATTCCCTCGATTGCGGATCATATATTTTAGACCATCACCTTAAGAGTCGTGTCTACCGCATAATCATCCCATCATATGCCCAACTCTTAAGGTTTAGACTGACAGTCTCAGACTACTGTTTGCTTATCATACATTCAACAAATATGAACGTAAAGAGGACAATATTTGGTATATATAAATGAATAAATTCTTTATTGATAAAAATGTCTCCAAAAACGTATTACATTTTTACTCCTTAGAGCATACATGTCTAACAGGTGTGTCAGGCAGTAGGTAACAAGTGTCGCGCCCATCGCCCAATGGATTGGACTCTATCGGACGGCGGCACATTTGCCTGGTGTTGGCCTACAAGGGCGAGTAGTAGCCTATTTTTATGAGTAACGTAGTCCGACCCGAGCTACCGTGCATCCCGAGGTGGCGGCCTTCTTGCGGCGAGGCCTTGGATGCCTGAGAGGTACCTCGGGAAGAAGCATAAGGCGTCGGGGCTTGACAGTAAGCTCCCTGAGGTCTACCGAGCTTAATTGCCGACCACCAAAGTTAATGTCCTCGGTGGTGGCGCCAAGCTTACCCTCAACAAGAAGTAAAAATGTAATATGTTTTTTGAGACATTTTTATCAATAAAGAATTTATTTATTATTAATATACCAAATCTTGTCCTCTCTACGTTTATATTTGTTGAATGTATGTTAAGCAAATAATAGTCTGAGACTGTCGGTCTAAAACTTAAGAATTGGGCATAGATGGACAGATTATGCGGAAGACACGATTCTTAAGGTGATGGTCTAAATCATACGATCTACAATCGAGGGAATAAAGTTGGGCGCTTTATTCATGCAAAGATTGTTATGTTGTCTATATCCCTTTAGGGACATGGTTTGTCTTGACCATCAGAGGTGGACTCCGTGAATAAAAACATTGGCACGTTGTCATAGATGACTATGTGTTGGATCGGGACATAAAGTAAATTGATTTGGATTAATAATTCTGTCTCGGCAAATCGATTCACTTTAGACAATCATTTGTGTTGTGTCTTAATCTTGAGATGAATAGTGGGCCCGTTGTCTTGACTTGTGTCTTTTGATGTACCAAAGGGTGACACCCACATCTTAATATTGGTATGCATGCCGGTACATTGGAGGCATGACCTTGATAGCGTAGACTTGTTATTCATAGATATGGAATCCATAGCTCCTCTTTAGGAGTAATGATATCCTCTTATATGCGTTATCCTGTAATTGGAAAACTGGAGCACTCAACCATTTAGATACATAGGTGTAACCGAATGGTATATTGTCTTTGAATGGTAAGTTTTCTGATGGTGAGATAATGGAACGTAAGATAAAAATAATCAGAAGGTAGGACAGAACTTGTCCTTAAGCCGATTATGGACTATCATATGGGGAAACGATACACTATGATATGTTATGGAGACTTAGCTATATGAGCTTCGTAATTCTATGTAGTTCGAGAGTGCAGCTCTAAGCTTTTAGTGGAGTAGCGTAAGAGTTGATAATTATGAAATATATATCTGGGATATTGGGTTTCGTAATTATCGGGAGTTTGAACTATATAGGTCCATTTGGTCCCCTTTGCTAGCTCACAACATTCTATGATGACACGACGTGCTTTTCCAATAATTGATGACTTATGTCGGATTTATCAAATTGGTTAAAATTTGGAAGAATCAAATAATTATGTCTGTTTATCGATTAAATTAATTTTGTAATAAAATTAATTCAAGATAAACTTGTTGAATTATTAGGATCGGATAATTCTTATTTGTTTATCGGTTGATTTAATTTTCGATAAATTATATCAGGATAAACTTGTAGAATTATTGGGAATTGATTTCTTTTCTTAGAGATTATATAGATAAAGTTGTTTTGATTAGATAACTTCTCTATTGGGTTATTTAAATTAAAACTGAAACTTTATCCTATAAAATCTCGGGTAGAAAATAAAAGATTCGTGAAATTTTTTATTCAACAGTTCGGCCTGCCGATGGACGTGTTATGCCTGCCAATGGGACCTGTTCAGCCTGTCGATCAGTGAAGGATAAGATCACGCGTTTCCACGCGGATCTTATCAGATATTGATCTGAATTTGATTCTGATATGAGTTTTGAGACTTAATCTAATAAGGACTGACCCTATGACCAACCTCTATAAATGAGGAGTGATTCTCACAGGTTACTTAAATCAATTGAGAGATTAAGAGTGATACTCTGCTAAGTGAGAATCTGAAAAACTCGCTGAGAGCTTTTGTTCATAAATCACGAACACTTGTTTTGGGTTCTCTCGATTGGTTGGAAGGAGAGTTATCGGTGGAAGAGCTGTACGTGTGAGCCCACACTCACTCCGGTCGTGGATAGAGAATAGCAAAGAAGACCAGTTGGTTGAGGCTCTTCTGGAACGTTATTTCTCTTCACAGATTGCGGAGGTTCTTCGGCACACAAAGGTTAGTAAGATATTGTTAATTTATACATATAGCATGTCAAACTTGTGTTTTGAAAATTACTCTAATATAAAATTTTTAAAATTTCGCTGCACACTCTTTTTCCAACATAAGCTTTCTTATTCATTTCTAAAAAAAAAAAAAAAAGCTTCTCTTATTCATGTAAAAAAAAAACCTTCGTTTGTTTATATATATATTACAAATTTACGACACTATATGATGATTTGGTAGTGGAAGTGGCAGTGTTATTCCTTTTTTTTTTTTTGTTACCTAATAAACGTCCCCCCTCTCTTAATTTTTAATTTTAGGTGAGAGATTTGTACTCCACATCTTACATGTAGAGTCTGTTTGGTAAATATAATCGAATTGTATTGATTTGAATTATTTTGATTTGAGTTATATGATTTAAATTAGTGATTTGAATTGCTATCCAAATTGATGTTTGAATGCGTATTTAAATTGTTAATATGAATAAGTTGTAGCACCCCCTTACACACATCACAGATATCATTACTTTCCCCTTTTAATCATTATTTTAAGATAAACTATGTAAATGTATAATTAGTTATATATAACTCAGGATCTACGCATACATTTTTTTAAAATATTTTATGGAATAATTTTAGAACTACTTATGTATATTTAAATAGTTTATTAATACCAATATAATGAAATCATAATTTTAAAAAAATATAAAGCAGTCTTTAAAATCTGCCTTGTCAATTCGGCAGGTCAAACTTGACCGGTAATCCGAACTTTAACCATCAAAAGGCCATCAGAGGCTTTGCAGAAGCAAGGCTTTCAAACACACAAATCGGCAAGCCGACATAGGGGATCGGCAGGCCGATTAGATTATCGGCATACCGACTAGAAATGATCGGTAAGCCGATCTACTTAAAAAAAAAAATTTTTTAAAAAAAACTTAAAACAAATCTTAATACAACATAGTGTGAAAAATATTAACATACAAATACTAGACATTATTCCAGAAATTAACTTCTTTCCTTGGTGTATTTTCATTTTCCAATCCATCATTCTTAGCACACACGTCCGTCCTCGTCCTCCTCTTAATTCCAAAATTCCTTTATCGTTGTCTGCAACATGATGTAAAACTAGCAAGCAAAAGCTTAGTAAGTACACTTTCCTATCTCACAACATAAAACATCTCATGGAAATCATTTCATAACATCATAATCATAATCATCATCATCATCATAATACTGCACTTGGCATAAGTTCATTTAGAACATATCTTTTCTTTAAAAAATACTCATATTAAAACTTCATTCATTTTATCTTTGGGGCTCAAGTGTTGCACCATAACATCATCATCATAGGCGCGCCGTCATGAGAGGAGAGGGGTTACTAATCCCAAACCAAACATGACAAGTCCAACTTTAAACAACATCATAAACATTAACATTAACATTGGGTGTGCAACACTTAATTAGTTGATACATACATATATATATATACACACACACACTTTTAAACTTTGTCATACCTCATCATCAAAACATGCATTAAACCTTCTTGTAACATCAGAAGCTTGCATGATAAACATCATGTAAAAAAAACTTAAAAATCATCATGAAATATAATCTTAAAATTTTCATCATGTTGCAAGTGAGAATTTACTTACTTGACTTGCTTACTTACTAAACCTTAATTTAGATGACATTGCTATAGGTCTCGATGTACTCGCTCCTTGGAGTGTTCATGTCCATCATTCATATACACATGAAATTAATTTCCAACATCATAATATCATTTGATAACGCATTACATCATTCATGCATTCTTCTCTTGAAATATTACTTCAAAATACATTTTACCAACTTCTAAAACATTTAAACAAAACTGCTAATGGAAAATCTGTCTGACCATTAGGGATTCAAAACTCAATAACTTTTAATTCACATACAATTAAAGCGTGAAACTTTGCAGGGACAAAGTTAACATATATATATAATTTCGTTGGTCATAAAAAATTCATTTGATGATTAAAATAAGTCACATACTCCATAACATAAAATCTGCTAGTAATAACTAAACAATGAGTAGTCACTATCATAGATTATGTAGTAAATTATTTAAGCCATAAAATAATTTATAAAAATTACTTATGTTAGACACATAAATCATAACTTATCAAAAATTTGGCTTTAAATAAAATCAAAATAAATCATTAAATACATTTGAACTCAAGAGTAAAACTAGCTTTAGGTATGAAAAGCAGTGCGGATCCTTTAATAAACATTCTAAAAAAAAAAAATTAGTTTGACTCCAAAATTTTTATGACAATCTTTATACATATAAATACATTACTAGAAAAATATTTTGTGATCAAATAAACTCATTTAGCTATAAATCAAATCATTAAAACAGTGAGCAAAAATTTACCATTTTAACAGCTACAAAAACATAGTTTTAATAAAGTTCAATATGTCATAAAATATATATAGATTTACTACGAAACTTGTTAGATCACAACCTAGCATATCCATGAATATTTCCACCAAATTTCATAGAAATTAAAGTTTGTTTGCCCCTTGAACATAAACTACCTTTTTGTAGAACTTTATTGATAAACAGTGATTTAACCATGAGTAGTAGAGGATGAAAATTTCATATCATAACACAGAGAATCCAAAATGATGTGAAACTTGGGGCATTATCATTCAACACATACAAGAACACCATACTAAAATTTCATACAAAATGGACACTTGTAGGGAAAGTTATGGAAGTCGAAATCTAGGAGAAAATACAAAAACAAAATAAACCTAAAATAAATTCTTACCTCGATGTGGAATTTCTTCAAATTTTCTTTGAATTTGACCAAGAGAAAAGTTGAGGTTTCCTTGATGTATTCCATGTTCTTACAGCAAAATAAGGAAGAGAAGAAGAAAGTAAAAATGTGGGGAAAGAGAGATTGAGAAAATTTTGTGAGAGAGAGATTTGTGGAGAAAGGATGGATTTGGAATAAATTGGGTAGGTTTCTCTATTTGAAATCAGATTTTTTTTTTTTTTTTTTATAAAGTGGAGTGTGTTTCCATTGGAGATGGAGAGGAATTGGGAAGAAAAGTCTAAGAATCAATGGAGACACAATGATGACATTTTATCACAACATGTGATGTTTTGTCAAATAATAATACAAGTAGGAAATAATAAAATAAAAGGAGCTAGAATTGGATTTCAAATTGAAATCCAAATCCCTCTCTTAAGTTAGCCTTGTATTCCAAATTTTCAAACCCCACTTGTTTAAATTATTTGTCTCATTAGGTGGAAAGTCCAAAATAAAAATAAAAGAGTAATCCTATCCTCACAAGGAACCAAAAGAAATAGATGATAATGGACTACTAAGTCAAAATTAGACAACACAATATTTGGCCAACACTCACATTCTTTCTTTGTCTTTGACTGTTGACTGCTCGTCAATAGACTTCGGCCTTCCAGTCATTCAAGATCAGCCTGCTAATGAAATCCATCGACCTGTCGAACTGAGTAGCATAATTCGGCTTGCTAAACTGAAAAATTTAGCTTGTCGAAATGCCACATTCTTTCAATACATGTATAAAACATTAAATTATCTGTTATACTTACATCATAAATGACATGAACATCTCCAACATATCAATTCTATGTGACCGTCACCTGTCATAAATCTCAAAATACATAGTTAATAACATTATTTCATAAAAATTTACATAACGTCGTTAAATATTTAGTACTATTCATCATAAGAAAAGCGGCAGGCGTTACAATTCCCCCATCTTATAAGAGTTTCGTCCTAGAAACTCAGAACATTTGCGGATACTTTGCTCTCATATCATCTTTATGTTCCTTCGTAGTTTCTTCCACTTGATGATTTTTGCCATAAAACCCTATCCAAAGAAATGTCTTTAATCTTTAAGATTTTAGTTTTTTTGATCCAAAATCTCAATTGGCTTATCCTCATAATTGAGGTCTTCTTGTATTTCAATCATCTATGGCTTTATCACATGCGTAGAGTCTGAGGCATACTTTTTAAGCATCTAAACATAAATTGCATCGTGAGTGGATGACATCTCTGATAGTAAACTCCACTGATAAGTTACCTTGCCTATTCGCTTCATAATTTGATAACCTTGGGTTCAACTTGCCTTCTTTCTGATTCTCATATCTTCCTTCATTGGTGCAACTTTTAAGAATACAAATTCGCCTACAATGAATTCCAAGGGTCTTATTCTTTTATCTGTATAATACTTATGACGGCTTTGAGTGGTCTTTATTCTCTTTCGTATCAACTTTATCATCTCAAAAGTCTCGTTAACAAAATCAGTCTTTTCATTATCGTCGTTATCCGTCATTTTCTTTTCATCAACTTTGTGCCAACATAACAATAATCTACATTTTCATCCATATAAAACTCCATAAGGTGCCATTCCTATTGTCACCTGATAGCCATTGTTATAAGCGATTCCCGCTAAGAGTAACGTACTACACCATTTCATCTTGTAATATAAGACACAGCACGAAGCATATTTTCTAAAACCAAATTTGTCCTTTCCAATTGGCCATAATCTGAGGATGAAAAACTAGATAGAAGTGCAACTTAGTTCCTATTGTAGTCTAAAATTTGAACTTGAATCTGTCATCACAATTAGAAATGATAAACTTAGCAATTCTATGAAGTCTCACTCTTTTTTTAACATAAGGTTTCGCTAGCCGCTCCATAGAGTAATTGATCTTGTTGGGAATGAAATGTGCCGTCTTTGTCAATCGATCAATTACAACCTAAATGGCATCAAATTCATTCATGGTTCTTGGCAACCCTATGATAAAATCCATTGCAATCTCTTCTCATTTTCATTCTGATATCTGCACTGACCGCAACTTGCCGCTAGGCCATTGGTGGTCAGCTTTGACTTGCTGGCATGACAAACATTTCCTTACGTCATGTCAAACATTTCTTTACATACATTGTGACATCACATTTCATTCTGAAACACCAAAAACTATCTCTTAAATCACTATACACCTTGGTTGCACTGGATAAATTAAGTAAGGAGCATCATGAATTTTCTATCTATATCCTTTCCTTTAACCATTAACATTGAGCACATAAGCAATCCTTGAGATATAACGTTCCATCATCAGTAACCCAAAGTTCCTCACATCTTCCTTCCTTGATTTCTCACTTGATCCTTCCTAGACTTACGTCTTTGTTTTGTTTACCTCGAATTTCATCAGTCAACGCTAGGAGTTGTCCCATCCTAAATCCTAAATTGAAGTCCATAACTCTTTTCCTTAGAGGCTGGGACATCATTTGCAATGGAATTAACGTTACAACTGTCTTCCGACATAAAGCATTAGCTATATATTTCGTCTTTCTTGAATGGTACAAGATTTCATAATTATAATCCATTACTAATCCTTACCATCTCTATTGCCTCATATATGGGTCCTCTTAAATAAAGAAGTACTTCAAACTTTGATGATCGGTGAAGATTTTGCATTGGACTCTATACAAATAGTGTCTCCAAATCTTTAGTGCAAAAACCATGGCTACCAACTCGAGATCATGAGTGGGGTAATTCTTTTTGTAATCTTTCGGTTATCTCGAGGCATAAGCGATTACTCAATCATTCTGCATTAACACTGCACCAAGGCCCATCTTCGAAGCATCACTATGAATTACGAATCCATCATTTCCTTCTAGAATAGCCAAGATCGAAGCTATATTCAACCTTTTCTTCAATTCTTGAAAGCTCTTCTCGCATGTGTCCATCCATTCAAACTTCTTTTCTTTGCACGTTAGGTTCATGAAAGGCATCACTGTCTTAGAGAAATCTTCCACAATTTTTTGGTAATTACCAGCCAGTCCTAAGAAGCTTCTTATCTCACTTGCATTCTTTGGTTGCTTCCAGTTAAAAATGGCTTCAATTTTAGTAGGATCCACCATCATTCCATCCTTGACACAATATGGCCCAAGAAAGATACACTTTCAAGCCAAAACTCAGTCTTGGAGAACTTTGCATACAACTCATGTCTTTTTGAGATCTCAAGTATAACACTTTGGTGCTCATTGTGCTCTTCTCGACTCTTCGGATAAATCAAAATACCATCGATAAACACTATATCAAATTTATCAAGATAATCCTTGAATACCCTATTCATTAGGTCTATAAAGGTTACTGGTGCATTTGTTAAACCAAAGATATGACCGCAAATTCATTATCATATCTCAATCTAAGGGTTGTCTTAGAAATGTTTCCTTCTTTTATCTTCGGCTGATGACATCCTGATCGTAAATCTATCTTTGAGAATACAGACGCGCCTTTCAATTGGTTGAACAATTTCATCAATTTGGAGCAACGGTCGCTTGTTCTTGATTGTCACATTGTTTAGCTCCTGATAGTTGACACATAATCTCATAGAACTATCCTCCCTCTTTACAAACAAAACTGGTGCTTCCCATGGTGAGTGATTAGGTCGGATGAAACTCTTGTCAAGACGTTTCTTTAATTGCGAGTGCAACTTCTCGATTCAATTGGAGCCATTCCTTACGATGCCTTGGGAAGTGGATCAGTGCCTGGAACGAGCTCTATTTTGAATTCGATTTCTCTATCTGAGGGTAGGCTTAACATGTTTTTTGGAAATACTTTTGGAAATTCAAGAACCATCATCATATCTTCAATCTTTGTCTTTTTTTCTTGACCTTTATCTATGATGTTCTCTGAATCATTCATACTATCACTTACTAGCAGCTTGTTAGACATGTATGCCCTAAGGAGTAAAAATATAATAAGTTTTTGGAGACATTTTTATCAATAAAGAATTTATTTATTGTTTATATACCAAATCTTGTCCTCTTTACGTTCATATTTGTTCAATGTATGTTAAGCAAACAATAGTCTAAAACTGTCAGTCTAAACCTTTAAAAATTGGGTATATGATGGGCAGATTATGCGGAAGACATGATTCTTAAGGTGATAGTCTAACTCAGAAGATCCGCAATCGAGGGAATAAAGTTGGGCGCTTTATTAATGTAAAGATTGTTATGTTGTCTGTATCCCTATTAGAAAATGATTTGTCTTCACCATCAGAGATGGACTTTATGAATAGAAACATTGGCACATTGTCATAGGTGACGATGTGTTGGATCGAGACATAAAGTAAATTGATTTGGATTAATAATTCTGTCTCAACAAATCGATTCACTTTAGACAATTATTTGTATTGTATCTTAATCCTGAGATGAATAGTGGGCCCGTTGTCTTGACTTGTGTCTTTTGATATAATAAAGGGTGACACCCATATTTTAATAGTGGTATGCATGTCAGTACGTTAGAGGCATGACTCTTGATAGCGTAGACCTGTTACTCATAGATATGGAATCCATAACTCCTCTTTAGGAGTAGTGATATTCTCTTATATGCGTTATCCTTTAATGGGAAAACTGGAGCGCTCAACCATTTAGATACATAGGTGTAACCGATTGGTATATTGTCTTTGGATGGTAAGTTTTTCGATGGTGAGATAATGGAACGTAAGATAAAAATAATCGGGAAGGTAAGACAGAACTTGTCCTTAAACCGATTATGGATAATCCTATGGGGATACGATACACTATGATATGTCATAAAAACTTAGCTATACGGGCTTCGTAATTCTATGTAGTTTGAAAGTGTAGCTCCAAGCTTTTAGTGGAGTAACGTTGGAGTTGATAATTATGAAATGTATATCTGGGATATTAGGCTTCGTAATTATCGAGAGCTTGAACTATATAGGTCTATTTGGTCCCCTTTGCTAGCTCACAAAATCCTGTAACGATACGGCGTGCTTTTCCAATAATTGTTGACTTATGTCAGATTTATTAGATTGGTTGAAATTTGAAAGAATCAAATAATTCATGTCTGTTTATCGGTTGAATTAATTTTGTGATAAAATTAATTCAAGATAAAGTTGTTGAATTATTAGGATCGGATAATTCTGTTGGAAACAAAGTGCGCAGCGGAATTTTTTAAAATTTTTCATCAGAGTATTTTCCAAAACACAAGTTTGACATGTTATATGTATAAATTAAACAGATCTTACTAACCTCAGTATGCCGAAGAACCTCCGCGACCTGTGTAGAGAAGTAACGTTCCAGAAGAGCCTCAACCAACTGGTCTTCTTTGCTATTCTCTATCCACAACCGGAGTGAGTGTGGGCTCACACGTACAGCTCTTCCACCGGTGACTCTCCTTCCAACCAATAGAGAGAACCCAAAGCTAGTGTTCGTGATTTGTGAACAAAAGCTCTCAGGGAGTTTTTAGATGCTCACTAGAAGAGTATCACTCTTAATCTCTCAAATTGATCTGAGTAAATCATTAGACTCACTCCCTTTTTATACCTATTGGTCCTTGGGGTCAGTCCATATCAGATTAGGTCTCAAAAATCGAAACAGAATCAAGTTCGGATCAATATCTGATAAGATACGCGTGAAAAACGCGTAATCTTAACTGTCGCGGTCGGCATGCCGAACTGTGAGATAGGCAGGCCGAACTGGCCAGTTCGGCAGGCCGAACTTTCTGATCGGCAGGCCGAACTGCCGAGAAAAAATCTCCGCGAATCTTTTATTTTCCACCCGAGATTCTAAAGGATAAAGTCTCAGTTTTGATTCAAATACCCCAATAGAAAAGATATCTGATCAAAACAAACTTTATCAAGATAATCTCTAAGAAAATAAATCAATTCACAATAATTCTACAAGTTTATCTTGTTCTAATTGTCCAAAATTAAAACAACCGATAAACAGACAAGAATTATCCGAACGCCATAATTCAACAAGTTCATCTTGAACTAATTTCTTACATAATTAATTCAACCGATAAACAGACATGAATTATTTGATTCTTATAAATTTTAAACCAATCTGATAAATCCGACATAAGTCACCAATTATTGGAAAAGCACGCCGTGTCGTTACAGGATTTTGTGAGCTAGCAAAGGGGACCAAAATGGACCTATAAAGTTCAAGCTCATGATAACTATGAAACCCAATATCCCAGATATACATTTCACAATTATCAACTCCAACGCTACTCCACTAAAAGCTTGGAGCTGCACTCTCGAACTTTATAGAATTACGAAGCTCGTGTAGCTAAGTCTCCATGACATATCATAGTGTATCGCATCCCCATATGATCATCCATAATCGGCTTAAGGACAAGTTCTGTCTTACCTTCCCGATTATTTTAATCTTACGTTCCATTGTCTCACCATTAGAAAACTTACCATCCAAAGATAGTATACCATTCGGTTACACCTATGTATCCAAATGGTTGAGCGCTCCAGTTTTCCAATTACAGGACAACGCATATAAGAGGATATCATTACTCCTAAAGAGGAGCTATGGATTCCATATCTATGAATAACAAGTCTACGCTACCAAGAGTCATGCCTCCAACGTACCGGCATGCATGCCACTATAGAGATGTGGGAGTCACTCATTGGTACATCAAAAGACACAAGTCGAGACAACGGGCCCATTATTCATCTCAGGATTAAGATACAATACAAATGATTGTCTAAAGTGAATCGATTTGACAAGACAGAATTATTAATCCAAATCAATTCACTTTATGTCCCGATCCAACACATCGTCACCTATGACAATGCGCCAATGTTTCTATTCACGGAGTCCAACTCCGATGGCCAAGACAAACCATCTCCCAAAAGGGATATAGACAACATAACAATCTTTACATGAATAAAGCGCCCAACTTTATTCCCTCGATTGCGGATCATATATTTTAGACCATCACCTTAAGAGTCGTGTCTACCGCATAATCATCCCATCATATGCCCAACTCTTAAGGTTTAGACTGACAGTCTCAGACTACTATTTGCTTATCATACATTCAACAAATATGAACTTAAAGAGGACAATATTTGGTATATATATAAATGAATAAATTCTTTATTGATAAAAATGTCTCCAAAAACGTATTACATTTTTACTCCTTAGAGCATACATGTCTAACAAATTCTTGTCTGTTTATCGGTTGATTTAATTTTGAATAAATTAAATTAAGATAAACTTGTAGAATTATTAGAAATTCATTTATTTTCCTAGAGATTATCTAGATAAAGTTGTTTTAATTAGATAACTTCTCTATTGGGTTATTTGAATTAAAACTAAGACTTTATCCTATAGAATCTCAGGTAGAAAACAAAAGATTCGTTGAAATTTTTTTTCGACAGTTCGGCCTGTCGATGGGGCAAGTTTGGGCTACCGATATACAGAAAAAAGATTATGCGTTTTCACGCGGATTTTATAAGATATTGATCCGAATTTGATTCTGATTCAAATTTTTGAGACCTAATCTGATAAGGACTGACCCTAGACCCAACCTCTATAAATAGGGAGTAAGTCACATAAATTAATTAGATCAATTGTGAGACTAAGAGTGATACTCTGCTAGTGAGAATCTAAAACTCCTTGAGAACTCTTGTTCACAAATTACAAACACTAGCTTTGGGTTCTCTTATTTAGTTGGAAGGAGAGTCTCCTAGAGGAAGAGTTGTACATGTGTGCCTACACTCACTCCGATCGTGGATAGAGAATAGCAAAGAAGACCAATTGGTTGAGGCTCTTTTGGAACGTTACTTCTCTTCACAGATTGTATGAGTTCTTCAACATTCAAAGGTTAGTAAGATCTGGTTAATTTATGCATATAGCGTGTCAAACTTGTGTTTTAGAAAATACTCTGATATAAAATTTTTAAAATTCTGCTGCATACTATTTTTCTAACAGTTGGTATCAAAGCCATAGTTTTTACATAAATTTACAAGTTTGTGATCATACAATATGTATAAATTTTGTGATCTTAACTTCATATGCTTGAATTTAATTTTATAGAGAGTTGACATTCTAGGTTTCTATTTATTTTTATGTTGTCATGGATTATGTGATGAATATTCATTAATTAATTATGGTTGATAAAATGGTTATTTAATTATTAATTAATTAATTAATTTATACCGGTTATGGTTCCTTAGATATTAGAATATGTATCTAGGTTTTTCATATAATTAGATGGGGGACTATCACCTCTATCTAGGAATTATTATTTATTTTTAAATTTGTAAAATTTTGTAATTAAATAATTATTCAGAGAAGACGGATCTAGAAGATAAATGATGACGCTCCAAGGTATTTCATGAGTCTCTAATTTTATGTTTTTGAATTGTTGAAAATAAAATTGATGAATTGTATTAAAAATTGTATTTTTTAGAAAGGGTGATTTCTATTCGGTCGGCATGCCGGACCATCCAGTTCGGTAGGCCGATGGTCTTAGATCGACAGGCCGGATGTGAGGTTCAGCAGGCCGACAGTGGGGCAAAAATTAGGTGGCTCTAGCGGCAGGCTAAACTTCTAGTTCGACAGGCCGATCTGTCGTGGATCGGTAGGCCGATGGGTCATGACCGACAGGCCGATCACCCAGATCGGCTTGTCGGCAGAGAGCTAGAAATTTTTTTTTTCAAAAAAGTTACAGTTTTTCAATGTAGTTTTAATTTTATTTTTAGGATAATTTTGAGAAACATTAAATTTGGATATGATCGGAAATTTGAAGTATTCAATTCATACGAGATTGAAGGCCCTAAGATGGACATTACATGAAGAATGATACAACTTGAGGATTCAAGGATGAAGAATTGATAATATGTTTCGATTATTCTCTTATAATCTTTGTTTTCTATTCTCTAAGGTGGAACCATAATATTACGGTAATTATTATTTTGCTTGTTGCTTTGCTAGTCTGCATTATAATATAATTTTCCATGTATATTGATAACATGTCATACAAAATAGGGAGTGTTGCTCATATTAAAATTGTTCATGCATGTCTCTTAAAATAAAACCTTGATTTCAAAAGATTGAGTGGGAGAAGGTTTTCAAAGAGAGGACCTACGGCCTCCATCGTTGGTCCATAGGAAGAACATGGTGGTCTCAACCCCTAGGAAGGGATTTCTATCATGTACCAGAATAGATCTCTGAGAGGATAAGGTATTTTAGCATGATTTATGGTTGCACACCCCTAGGTGGTGAATATAAAACATGGATAAAATATTGAAATGATGGTTATACACTCACGTTAATTTTATTATTAACCTCCCCTAGGAGCTCTGTTAATAAAATTGATGGCCAAAGAAATGATTATTAATATATGCCGGATCATACGGGTCCTGGATGGCATATATTAATCAGGAGGGAATCTGTGTTCCTGATTGAATTTGGTATGACTCCCGTAGGAGCTTGTTGAATTTTGAGTTGGGAATTATCGTTGTAAGGTTGTGATATTTTCAAGGTTTTGACACATAAACACATTTGTATGTTTTTATATGATTGTGTTATCTTACTAAATTATTATGATATGTTTGCTTATATTTGGTATATGATTCTTTATTGTAGATTAAAAATGTCTAAAAATGTTTTATCTTCGATACTTAACAAAAACTTATTAATCGGAGAGAATTATAATGGTTGGAAATGGAACCTGGATATCGTCCTCTCCTTTGAGAAACTGAAATTTGTGCTAACAACCCCTTGTCCTCTTGAGCCTACGGGAGACTCCACTAATGAGCAATTCCAAGCATACGATAGCTGGAAAGATGCAAATGATCAGGCCCGCTGTTATGTTATGGCCAACATGAATAACGTGCTGTTGGCTCAACATGAAGATTATGAGACTGCGAAGCAGATCTTGGATAATCTTGAAGATATGTTTGGAGGCTAGGCCATAACAAAGCGGCAAGGGGCACTTTGAAAACTTCTTAACTGTAAGCAGAGGCTGGGGACATCAGTAAAGGAGCACATGATGTTGGTCATAGGTTACCTCGTTGAGGCTCAAACCAATGGAGCCGACATCGATGCTGAAACTCAAATGACTATGGTCTTTAAGACTCTATCAAAAGAATTGATTCCGTTTAGAGCTACTTTTAATTTAAGCAATAGGCGCGATATGACCTTAACAGAATTGATGAAACAGTTATAGGAGTTTGAACTGCTGATCAGGGAGTCTCTTGTGGGTGGAAAGGCCAACATGGTAGCTGCTTCTGGTTCCAATCCCAACTCTGGGAATGGGAAGAAGCAACTAGCCAAGAACGGGAAGTCTTCTATTCCTGGTAGCACCAAGAGCAAGAAGAAGAAGAAGAAGAAGAAGAAGAAGAACCCAAAAAAGCTTAAGTGATTCTTCTGTAGGAAGGTCGGGCACATAAAGAAGCATTGCAAGGACTTCATTTCCTAAGGAGATGGGTGTGTTCTTCTATATTTAGAAACTTGTTTGGTTGAGGAATCAAGTGACATTTGGGTCATAGATTCTGGTGCAACTAATCATGTTTGTGTTTCTTTGTAGGGGTTTAAAGAAACGAGAAGTCTGTTACATGAAGACTTCACGCTTCTGATGGGCAATGGATCCTTGGTCTTAGCAGAAGCAGTGTGAGACGTCCATCGTTATTTTGATAGTTATAGGAATTTAATTTTGCGAGATTATTTTTATGTTCCTAAATTTAAAAGGAATTTAATTTCTGTAGCTTGTTTATTTAAAGACTCCTATTTGGTTTCTTTTAATGATAAAGTGGTGATTCGTAAAAGAAAATCTTTTATCTGTTTTGGATGGATGCAAAATAATCTATATTTTATCAAACCAAAGATGGACTTACTGCTTAATGCTGAGATGAATGATAATAACTCTAAAAGACTTAAAACTTCTCACTTGAATAAGACTTATGTTTGGCATTTGTGTCTTAGTCATATTAACCTGAATAGGATTCAAAGGTCGGTAAGGGATGGACCTTTAAGTCAGTTGAAGGTAGAATTTATACCTCAATGTGAATCTTGTTTAGAGGGTAAAATGACCAAAAGACCATTCGGGTCTAAAGGCAATAGGGCCGAAGGGGTTCTAGAACTTTTGCATAGTGATGTTTGCAGACCGATGAACATTCAGGCATGAGGAGGGTATGAGTACTTTGTCATTTTTATTGACGATTTCTCAAGGTATGGGTATGTGTACTTGATGCGCCACAAAAGCGAAACTTTTGACAAGTTTAGGGAGTTTCGGGCCGAAGTGGAAAAGTAATTGGGTAGACCCATAAAGGCACTTCAATCCGATCGAGGTGGAGATTACCTTTCTGATGAGTTCTTGGGACACTTATTAGAGAATAGGATTTTATCTCATTTGACTGTGTCGGGCACTCCGCAGCAAAATGGCGTAGCAGAGAGAAGAAATAGGACTTTATTGGACATGGTCAGGTCCATGATGATTTATTCATCATTGCCTTTATCCTTTTTGGGGATATGCACTACAAACCACATGTTATCTTTTGAACAATGTGCCTTCAAAATCGGTCCCTAAAACTCCTCACGAGTTGTGAACGAGCAGGAAGACATCCTTAAACCATATTCAAATATAGGGATGTCCAGCTCATGTCTTGTTTATATACGTTCATATTTGCTGAATGTATGTTAAGTAAACAATAGTCTAAGGCTGTCAGTCTAAACCTTAAGACTTGGGTATATGATGGACTGATTATGCGGAAGACACGATTCTTAAGGTGACGGTCTAAAACATATGATCCGCAATCGAGGGAATAAAGTTGGGCGCTTTATTCATATAAAGATTGTTATGTTGTCTATATCCCTTTTGGGAGATGGTTGGTCTTGACCATCGAAGTTGGACTCCGTGAATATAAACATTGACGCATTGTCATAGGTGACGATGTGTTAGATCGGGACATAAAGTGAATTGATTTGGATTGATAATTCTGTCTTGGCAAATCGATTCACTTTAGACAATCATTTGCATTGTATCTTAATCCTGAGATGAATAGTAGGCCCGTTGTCTCGACTTGTGTCTTTTGATGTCCCAATGGATGACTCCCACATCTCAATAGTGGTATGCATGCAGGTACGTTGGAGGCATGACTCTTGATAGCGTAGACTTGTTATTCATAGATATAGAATCCATAGCTCCTCTTTAGGAGTAATGATATCCTCTTATATGCGTTGTCCTGTAATTGGAAAACTAGAGCGCTAACCATTTGGATACATTGGTGTAACCGAATGGTATACTATCTTTGGATGGTAAGTTTTCTAATGGTGAGACAATGGAACGTAAGATAAAATTAATCGGGAAGGTAAGACAGAACTTGTCCTTAAGCCGATTATGGATTATCATATAGGGATACGATACACTTTGATATGTCATGGAGACTTAGCTACACAAGCTTCGTAATTCTATAAAGTTTGAGAGTGCAGCTCCAAGCTTTTAGTAGAGTAGCGTTGAAGTTGATAATTGTGAAATGTATATATGGGATATTGGGTTTCATAATTGTCATGAGCTTGAACTTTATAGGTCCATTTTGGTCCCCTTTGCTAGCTCACAAAATGTTGTAACGACACAGTGTGCTTTTTCAATAATTGGTGACTTATGTCGGATTTATCGGATTGGTTTAAAATTTGTAAGAATCAAATAATTCATGTCTGTTTATTGGTTGAATTAATTTTGTAATAAAATTAATTTAAGATAAACTTGTTGAATTATTGGATCAGATAATTCTTGTCTGTTTATCGGTTGATTTAATTTTGGATAAATTAGATCAAGATAAACTTGTAGAATTATTATGAATTAATTTATTTTCTTAGAGATTATCTTGATAAAGTTTGTTTTGATCAGATAACTTCTCTATTGGGTTATTTGAATCAAAACTAAGACTTTATCCTTTAGAATCTTGGGTGGAAAATAAAAGATTCGCGGAGATTTTTTCTCAGGAGTTCGGCCTGCCAAATAACGTGTTCGGCCTGCCGATGGGGCCTGTTCGGCTTGCCGATCAGCGAGAGATAAGATTACGCGTTTTCACGTGGATCTTATCAGATATTGATCCGAACTTGATTCTGTTTCGAGTTTTTGAGACCTAATCTGATAATGACTGACCCCAGGACCAATGGCTATATAAAGGGAGTGAGTCTCATGATTTACTCAGATCAATTGAGAGATTAAGAGTGATACTCTTCTAGTGAGCATCTGAAAAACTCCCTGAGAGCTTTTGTTCACAAATCACGAACACTAGCTTTGGGTTCTCTCTCTTGGTTGGAAAGAGAGTCACTGGTGGAAGAGCTGTACGTATGAGCCCACACTCACTCCGGTTGTGGATAGAGAATAGCAAAAAAGACCAGTTGGTTGAGGCTCTTCTGGAATGTTACTTCTCTACACAGGTTGCGGAAGTTCTTCAACACACAGAGGTTAGTAAGATCTATCTAATTTATACATATAACATATCAAACTTGTGTTTTGAAAATTACTCTGATGAAAAATTTTTAAAATTCCGTTGCGCACCGTGTTTCCAACATATGATACACTGTGATATGTCATAGAGACTTAGCTATACAGGGCTTCGTAATTCTATGTGATTCGAGAGTGCAGCTCTAAGCTTTTAGTGGAGTAACGTTAGAGTTGATAATTATGAAATATATATCTGGGAGATTGGGTTTTATAATTATCAGAAGCTTGAACTATATAGGTCCATTTGGTCCCCTTTGCTAGCTCACAACATCCTGTAACGATACGACGTGCTTTTCTAATAATTGGTGACTTATGTCAGATTTATTAGATTGGTTAAAATTTGGAAGAATAAGATAATTCATGTCTGTTTATCAGTTGAATTAATTTTGTGATCAAGTTAATTTAAGATAAACTTGTTGAATTATTGGGATCCGATAGTTCTTGTCTGTTTATCGGTTGATTTAATTTTGAATAAATTAGATCAAGATAAACTTGTAGAATTATTAGGAATTCATTTATTTTTCTATAGATAATCTAGATAAAGTTGTTTTAATCAAATAACTTTTTTATTGGGTTATTTGAATTAAAACTGAGACTTTATCTTATAGAATCTCGAGTGAAAAATAAAAGATTTATTGAGATTTTAATCGGTAGTTCGGCATGCCGATTGTCGTGTTCGGCCTACCGATTGTTGTGTTCGGTTGTCGATGAGCGAAGGATAAGATCACACGTTTTTACACAGATCTTATTTGATATTGATCCAAATTTTATTTTAATTCAAATTTTGAGACATAATCTGATAAGGACTGACCCTAGACCCTACCTCTATAAATAGGGAGTAAGTCACATAAGTTATTAAGATCAGTTGAGAGATTAAGAGTGATACTCTGTCGGTGAGAATCTGAAAACTCCTTAAGAGCTCTTGTTCACAAATTACGAACACTTGCTTTGGGTTCTCTCAATTGGTTAGAAGGAGAGTCACCTAGTGGAAGAGCTATACGTGTGAGCCCACACTCACTCCGATCGTAGATAGAGAATAGCAAAGAAGACCAGTTGGTTAAGACTCTTCTGGAACGTTACTTCTCTTCACTGATTGCAGGAGCTTTTTGGTATACAAAGATTAGTAAGATCTGGTTACACTAGAAGGGATTCCAAAGTCCCACCAGAAAATTCCCGACAAAAACTAAGGGATTCCAAATTCCCACTAGAAACTAAGGCTATTTCATCCCTCTCACTTCTCCACACAAAAAACACCTATATTTTTTTTCCTTACACCATTTTACTTCCTCTTACTTTGCAGAAATCACTTAAGAGACATTATACTCAACTTGTAAACTTTGATCTAACGTAGTGCACATCTCAATAGTAGGTGTAGCTCATTTAAGAGTGAATCACTGTAAATTTTAGTTTTTTATTTACTTTCTGCACTTAGTTATTCATCAGTTATTTGTCATGTGCTTTCCATCGTAATCTGATAAACTAATGATGAGGAAATAACAATGATCAAATACCCTAATTTTCACATTTATGATTTTATTCTACTAACTATATTCATTTTAATTTTGACCTTAAATTCTGGCGTCTACACAATTAAAATTTTGTATTTACACATTAATACAGTATTATCAGATTAATATTGTATTTTCTAGCACTGCATGAGATATTACTCCATATTCATGATATACTTTTCTACACATTTTGAAACTATGTCACATTATTT
Organism: Artocarpus heterophyllus; assembly: GCA_025403435.1. Classification (NCBI taxonomy): domain Eukaryota; kingdom Viridiplantae; phylum Streptophyta; class Magnoliopsida; order Rosales; family Moraceae; genus Artocarpus; species Artocarpus heterophyllus. The sequence goes on from CM046352.1 coordinate 23,031,916, forward strand.
ACGAAGTTTTAACCTAAATATGCTATTTTGCTCTCTCCTTTTTTTCTTTGCATTGTAAAATTAATTGTGTTTTTGTGATTAATTATGCATTATTCTGTTTTATTATTTGCAAAAATTTTCTGTAATTAGTTTGATTTTTGATTTGTGAAATTATGTGGTCTGTATTTCGATTAATCCATTTATGAATTTTTTTAGGAGATTCGTGTCTTGATCTATTTTTTAAAGAAAGAGTTTAATCTGAGCTTTTTAATCTATGTATTAATTTCGGTTTAACTGTGTATTAATCAGGTTTTAATCTATGTATTAATTTGTTGAAATTAGTTTAATTTATTCTAAAAAATGCTGTTAATTTTGTGTAATTTTTTAATATACAATGAGTTTTTTAAATTATCTATATTGTATTTGGGCTAAAATTTAGTGTGAACAACAGTAACTAAAACCTTGTTGGAATTGAATAGTCATCATTATGGGATGTTTGGCAATGTGAGTTAGAACTAAAACTGTTAGTTCTCACCACCATGGTGTGCTTGACAATATGAGTTAGAAGTAAAACTAATAGTTTCTATAATATAAAGCTCTCACATTCTACAGTATCAACAAAAAGTGTGCTATACTGTAAAGCTCACACATCTTATAGTGTTTTAAATCAAAATTAGTTTAAAACCATTGCTTCTAACTAATGCTCCCAAATGCCCTAGCAGATGGTTCTCTTCCACCATAAAGTTTTCATTTTTTAAAGAAAAATAAAAAAATAAAAACTAATACAAAATTCTAAAATATTAAAATAATGTAACAATTGAAAAACCATAGAAAAGAAACCAAAAGCATGATATATATATATATATATATATCTCCTTCAATGACTGGGGAGGCCATGGGGTCACGACGGAAAGAGGGACGGAAAGGGGGTTCCCAATGGGATGGGTGACTGGTGATGGTGGCTAGTGGGTGGCCAATGGGGAGGGGGATTCCCGAATGGGTGGGGATGGTCGGAGGGGCCTGGGTTTGGGTGTTTGTTTGGTTGGGTTATATTTTGGGCTGGCTTAGATTAGTTTAAGGTGTTTTGTTTAGGAAATATTCACACAAAATAACCACTTTTTAAACTCTCCATTTAGCATTTGTATTTAAATAAACAATATTGTAGTTTTATATATTTTTTAACTTATTTGGATTTACTTTCCCCATAATACCATTTATAGGGCCTTTTTTTTTCTCTCTTTTTTAAGAAAACCATTTGTTCAATCCATCCACGTGCAAACGTATTTAATGATGGATAATTAAAACTTTCCCAGTGTAAACTTTAAAATTCTGAAATCTTCTTACATACCTATTGTTGAACTAAATATTTCTGTCTAAAAAAAATCAATTTGGGCCACTATAAAAGAAATTGAAAAAAGCAATTCAGCCCAATACCACAAGCTGCTAGGAGCCCAAAAAAAGAAATATATATATATATATATTTCACATTTAAAAAAAGAAAAAATATATATATATATTATTCTTCAGATCTTCGGACGTGGGTTTTATTTATGCAATACAACTTCCATGTCCATTTATATCAAAACTTCCTACATTCATATGTTGATGTGGGGAGAGAACCACCCAAGACTCCTTCATATAAAGGACCATGGGCACAGTTTGCAAAATAAAAAAAAATAAAAAAAAAAGATACTTCAACGTGAGAAAGGGAGTGTTATAGACGTCCAGAGAGGAAACCAAAAAAAAAAAAAAAGAGTGCAACAAGTGTTACGTGAAAGTGAAATCAGAGTAAAAGAAAAAGTGTGAGGAAAGGGCGACATTGTGCGAGCAGTTCAAGACAATGAGGTAAATGCATGTCATTAAAATTCTCTTTGCTAATAAATTTTGTTTCTCTTTGCTGTGATACAGGAACCGGTAACGTTCATACTTGGTCTATTTATACCTGTACAGTGTGGGATTTGTAATTTGCTTCTCACTTCTCAAGACAGATTGGTAACTTAAGTTATTTATTAGATTAACTAAAATTTGATAAATTAGATTTAATAATTCATGTTGGTTTATTAGTTGAATTAATTTAAGATAGATGTTTTAAATTATTTAAAATAGATTTTATTGGTATGAGATTATCTGTATATGACTACTTTAATCAAATAATTTTTCTATTGAATTATTTGAATTAAAATTGAGGCTTTATAAAGAATACTTGGGTCAAATAAAGTAAGATTTATCCATTAGGTTTGGTTTAAATTAATGGAATAAATCTTAAGGGCTAAAAACTCGTCATGGGAGTGCTGCCATGACGGGTCGGTCGACCAGACTTAATGGAGGCCAGTCGACCTAACCTACCATGTCAGCAATACGTTTGACTTGATTCTACAAGCAGATATGTAGGCAACCGAATTGGAAAATAGGTGCAGTCGAAACTTCAAATTAACATCTCCAAATTCCCAAATATATATATAAAATCCAATTTGAAAAAAGTGCTTTCGATTCCATATACGGTCATTCACCGCGAAATCATCCAAATACCAAAAAGAAAAAAAAAATCAAATTATCCAAAATTCTAAAAAGTGGTCATTCACCTTAAAATCTCAAATCAAAATCCATAAATTTCATATGGGGGTCCATAGCCTCGGAATTTTCTAAATTCTAAAAGCCCTTTGATTCCATATATAGTCATTGACTGTGGAATTCTCCAATTACCAAACCCAAAGTTTGAACTACAAGTGGCTTAATCCCTCAACAGGGTATGTAGGCAACTCGACAAAACTCATTGAGTTCAGCCGCAATTTCAAACCAATCCCAATTTCCCCAAGAAACATACAAGTAAAATTTCACATTATCATAATCAAAATTAAAGAGTTTTCCCTTGTACCAAGCAACTGTAATTTAGAAGTTATTCTTATAGCCTTAAACGGTGAACTTAAAAATAATGAACTCCTATGCTTCTTCTAAGTTTAATCTAAGCAAAATTATGTTATGTATGAGAATTTTATTATTTTAATATTTTTACTCAACACCTTTAAAATTAAAAAAAAAAACGTATATATATATATTATTGTGTATCTATCTCTAAACTATATGCAATTATGGGGTCAAATCAATAATGACTTTGAAAACACCAAATTCGGTCATTTTTTCAGTCAATACATCTTTCAGCAATATTTGTGGCGTCATAATACGGAAACGGTTATGGCTATCCTTTTTTCCCCCTTTGCCTGAAAGTTTTCTTTAATCGCTGGTTGGTTCATCTTTGTTTATATTTAAGAAAACGTAATTAAAAGGGTAAGAAGGTCATTATGCAGCATGCGAAATAGAATCGCATGCAGATTTTTTACAACCAATTCTAGAACGGACAATTATGTAAATGACTTTTTGTTTAGATCAATGCTCAAGACTAGATGTTTTCAGACACATAGTTGAAACTAACAAGGGTATTTTTGTCAATTTAATTAAGAACTAACACCTATCAAGAAGATAGGGTTATGTTCAATAATTTATGTGATAATGTGTTCTTGTTATATTGACCACAAAATGTCTATGTGATTTATTCGAAAAAAAAAAAAAAAACCCTAAAAAAATTAGGGGGGAAAAAACCTAACAGCCAACAACCAACCCACACGCTTCCAGTCCCTGTTCCTTCTTCACCGGCGACGTCGCCTTCCGAGGTATAGCTTCTTTTATTTTTTTGGCTAATTTCTTTGGATTTTTATATGTTGATCCATTTTACATGTCAGACAAATTTGCTTAATCGTTATAGGTCAAAAAACCCTGTCTTTGCTTATTGGGTTTTGAAAATCTGCCATTTTTTTAACAGTAAAAAACTAAAAAAAATTCTAGTCTTCTTTGCTTTGGTATTTTACAGGATGGAAATGGAGGAGGGAAAACCTAGTTCTGAATATAGTGACAAAATTTCCAGCATTTTCAAGGATTTCATGGCAAGGTGAATTTGAATATTAATGAGTCACATTAACCTGTTTTCTTTGTTTTTCAAAATCAAAATTTCAAATTTTCGAGTGATGGTAACTAGGGTCGCCGAGTTTGAGGAACTAGTGGATGTTGGAAGCAGATTACTTGTTGGATTTCATCAAGGATTGGGTATGTTCGGAATTATTTTGTTTATATGCATCAATCCAATAATTGATTTTTGATGATGATTTTGGGTCAACTATTTTACTTAATAATATATATATATATATATATATATATATATTTCTTTTCTTTTTCATATGTAGAATTTCTTCGACAATCGCCAATAGAGAAAACTTCTGAGTTGGTTAAAAGCATAATTAACGCTAATGAAACAAAGAGGCTTCGTTCATACCTTGTATCCGGATGCATAAAGACACATGACGGCGTGCAAAACATTAGCAAGTGTAAGTGTTAAACTTTTTACTCCTTCGTATTCTTAGAGCGTCTTTGTCAAATTTATGTGCTAAGGCCAAATTATGGCTTTTGTTGTAGAAAATCACTTCCCACCGTGGTGTTGCTTTTTTTTTTTTTTTTTTTTTTGTGTTAAATTTGGTATAAGCTATATTTGTGCCAAATTTGGCTCTCCAAGCATATCACATGTCAAGGTTTGAAATTTGAAGTTCTTCTTATGGGTTTATAGGGATAAAGCGTTTGGTAATCCTATGTTTTTGGACTTGGTTAGGAGTTGGGCTCCTTTTCTTTAACTCTGTCCTTTGGCTGTTTTGAGGATATCTCTTCTTCCTTTTTTGTAGTCCCCCTTTTTGTTGATTAATAAAGTTCCTTTTAAAAAAAAAAAAATTGATTTTTGTTGGTTGATGTGTTGACTTTTTTCATTTAATAATTATAACAATGTCATCTTCAAATTTTTTAAAAATTATTAAAAGTTTTCTTTTACAAGTTAAAAGGAGCTTAATAATTATGATAAAATGCAGATGTAATATTTGAAATAACGTTATGCATTGGAGGACAAATAGAATGACATATCAAACATGCCATTTTCACACTTTGTTTTTGTGCCATTTATAACATTGGCATAAACATCGCAGACGACCTTGCTGTGGTAATTTATGCCGTCAATTAATGTTACTGGTAAGGTTGTGTTTGCTCGTAATATTTTACGGATTTTCTTTGGCTTTGTAGTTGTTTTTGTATTTCTTCCATTGTCTTGCAGTTATTGACCTTTGCTATCATGTTTCCTTGCTCTGCATCTTTGCTAGTTCGGATAATTTGCTCCTTTGATTGCACTTCACTTATTTTATTGGGAAAATTTGCATGCAGAAGTGAATACGTGCCATGTTGGACTTCACGACTATTTGACTAAAGGTAGCATCCTCTTAGATTAATTTAGTACTTTCTCTTCTGTCAACAGAGAATCACGTTTATGGAAAAGAAATCAAAGTGTTGATGTACAAAGAAGTTAAGTTGATTTCTTTATCTGTGCATTGCATCCGTATTTGCCTCGAGTATTTCTTGTTCATGACACATTTTGGTGTCTGCTTTAACTTACATCAGGTGCTTTGTTAGAAATTTTGACCCATAAGTAATCTAGTGGAGACGTTAAAACAACCTAGTATTTAGGATTAGGATTTGTCCTCTAATTACGGTGATGATATAATTGTATTTAAGAAATCAAAATGCCAGAGTGTTGAATTTCAATTCCCTCGTGTTTTGTTTCTTTCTTCCTCGTTTAATGGGGAGATATGGGTTGTGTTATCCTGATACATATGCTTCATCCTCTGAGTGTGTGAATTTTTGTCACTGTTACTTTTCCATAGGCCTGGAACTTTTGAATTGATATTGGAGCATGTGAAATTGTACAGGAAAAAACATACTTAATCAACTGGAATCCCAGCTGGAGGATGTAATTAGTACATTGCAAACTTTGGGGAGAAATGCACCATCCTTTTTGGACAAAAATTTTGCCGATACGACCAAAGGACAGACTACGGACGATGGGGTACTCTTTTCTATCAATATTTCAATATTTCACTAAACCGCAAGTGTCAACTTTTTACGTTTTATATATTATTTTTCTGCTACTTGGTAATGTATGTATCAACTTTTGTATTGATTTTCTTTTCGACTGGGAACTTTGGCTCAATGGTCAATTATATTTTCTGATCTCAAAATTCAAAGCAGACTAGGAATTCTTCTTGTAACGATTTTAAGTAAATACTTGTATATGGACACTGACATTGTCACCGTCATTTGTCTTTAGGAGGAAATTGGATCATGTGGTCTTGGAAAAGAGGAAGTTACTGATTTCGCTTTGTTTATGGGGATCATCTACAGTATGGTTAAGCAAGACTACAAGATGCAGGTAGTCTAACTAATCGGATACTTCGTTATTTCCTGCCCGCTATTCTTTAAGATTTGTGAGTAAACATTAAGTACATTAGTATTATGATTGTTATTATTTTTCTGTCAAGAGTTTTAGTATAATAACTAACTTTTTGCAGGAAAGGATTGTTTCAGCTTTAAATCTGGAATCGTCTTCGGGAGAACTGGAGACGTACTGTCTTATGTGGTCGTTGCGCCCTTTTGTAAACGATGATATCATGCATCAGGCCTGGAAACTAACTCCCTGAGTTTCTGTGATGTTTGTGTTTGATTGCTGATATTCATTGGCTAGAAGATTGTCATCTTAAACTGATCAATGTCTGAATATCTAGTTGACAAAATGCATTGACTTTATTTGCGCAAGTTTACTAGTAAGCACAAGTACTTTATGCTCTAAACAAATTAATATGCTGTCCATAATACAAGCATGGGGAAGAGTTAAACAGAATTTTCTTTATGCCCTGAGTACTTGATTTGCTGTTTTTAATCTAAGTTGCTCTTAATTTTGTTGATTTAAAAGAGGGTAAGATAAAATTCTACTTCATAATGCGAAATGATAAATCATTAGAGATGATTTAATTGCCCAAGTGAGTTTTTATTTTTATTTTATTTATTTTATTGTTTTTGCTTAAAAGTCACAAAAGTGAGATGGTTCTTGTTGTTTACAGTCGTTGGAGTACTTTTTTATTTACTAGTTCTAATTTTGTTGCTTGTTGCCGCAATGGTAAGGATTTTGTGATGGTATAGTGTATTTGGATATGCTTTTCGCCATTTGTAAGTATTTTTTAAGATTGAAACTTGCCATGTTCATATTTTGTAGTTACTGTTGGAACAAATTCCACTTTTTTAGTTCCTGCAGTGATTTACAGGGGCGTAAGGATTGATATTTTATTTTCTCGTTCCCTTATATGTGTGGGGTCACTAAACTCTAATTGTTTGCTTTGTAAGTAAACAAATAATTAAATAGAAAAAAGAATCTTGTTTTTTTAATTATTGTTTTTTTTTAAATAAATTTCATATGAAGTAAACCCGCCCCAAATTCTTTGTATAGAATTGAAGGGTGGTATCCTGTTGTGTCAATAAGAACTACTCAACGTATTTGCCTCGTTCGTTTACGATTTTCCACCATCATCTATCAATTTTCTTTTGGCCTTGAATCATAGCTTTGCATTTTGTTTTTTTTAAATTAGTTGTTGGTCCGACGTCATTTGGTTTATTGCATTGGAACCTTTTAGCACAATTTCTTACAAACGAATTTGGGCATTAATGGCATCATTTTTAACTTCCAACAATATAATTATTTAATTTGAAAATCATAAGTTTAAAAAACACAACCCAGATTTTTCTTTAATCTGTCTTTTCTATATCTTTACATGTATAAAGGGATTTAAGTTTTGATTCTCTTAGAGATGTCAAAACAGCTCAGGTCTAGTGAACTGGTACAAGCATGTTCGGCACGTTAAAAAGCAAGTACAATATGGCACAACACGGTTATTTAAAGGGCTTAACCTATCGTGCTTATTAAATAGGCTAAGTTTGATGCAACTTTTGGGTACAAAGCACATTGAGAGCATGGCACACTAAATTTCGATACGAGTACAAGCACATTAAAAGTACGATTAGGGCCTAATTATAGGCACGATTAAAATATGTAATTTAAAACTAATTTTATTAATATATTTAATATTTTTATAAATATTTTTTACAAAGAAGTTTTAAATTTCTAATAGATTCAATTAAAAGAGAAAATAAATAAATATATTCTTTGCTGTTGGTAAATTGTCAATTGTTAATATATATTTTCCTTCTTTGATTTATACAAAAAACTAAATAATAGAAACTACATTATACAAGATTCTACAATGTTGTCCTGAAAATTTTTTTTTATGAACACTACACTTTCTTTTGTTAAGATTAGGGTTTGTTTGGTAGTGTTTTCAAAATGCGTAAAAATGGTTTCGTTTTAAAAAATGAAATTTTTTTTGAAATTATGTTATGAGTGTTTTTGAAATTTTTACCTCAAGAAGTGTGCAAAAATATTTTCAAAAATTCTCAAAACAAAATCAAACAGGGCCATGATTTCATCTTGTTTTTGTTTTTTCTTTTTTTTGTTGATAAACGTGCCACTAGCCATGACAAAGATGCATTATGAATTAAAAGCACAACAAAAAAAAGCATAAACACCGATACGGGTCACGTTATGGGCATGGCCTATTAATAAATGGATCATCGGTTCAACTTAACACTACAAAAATTAAATTAGTCGAGCTTAACATGGCCTATAAATAAATAGGCCGACCCAAACACAACACGAAACATGCTTAGACCTAAATTAAACAAACTGGACTGAGCTCAGGCCCCCCCCATTTGATATCATTCTCCTATCAATGAGTTTCAAGTATTGCTTTCTCCCTTCTTTTTTCTTTTTTTTTTTTCGTCCTTCTGTTTTTATTTCATTAATCTTCATTTTTTTTTTCGTTTCGTTCTTTATTTATTTTCTTTCTTTTGTGTTTTTTCTTTTAATTTATCCATGTCAAAATGATTGTTCTAAGATAATATTTTTAGAAATGTGATCGTCAAACATATCAATTCTTTTTTTTTCCTCTTTATGTTTTTTTTTAAAATATGTTCTTATTTATACATCTATTCATTGCTATGCGTTATCTTCTCATTTGTAACTCATAACTAATACAGTCTAATTTGTCCTATATATATTTTTTATTCTAAGTGTGGTCTATGTAAAATTTTTTTCTTAAACTAAACTAAAATAATAAAAAAAAACATATTACAAAGAAATTTACAGAAAAATTCTACATTCTTGCACAAAAAATTTAACAAATTGAATATAAACATGCTTCAAAACTAGTCAAGTGAAGGGGAAGAAATTTAAATTTGAAAGACCATAATATCCTCAGCTAAAACTTATTTTGCCAAACTAGCCTCCCAATTGGCAAACGTCAACTTAGCCATGAAAAACTGCTACGAATTTTCAGAACACTTAAAAATTAACTCGCAATAGACTCCGACGGAGCCAAAGCTCATACATTACCATATAAAAAGCGTCATAATCGCTAGGAGAAAGATGCCATTGAAAGTGTTTTCTCACCTTCAAAACATTCTTTTGTAACCTCGAGTATTCATCAGAGCTGATACCTTTAAGGATTTTTTTGAGCAAAGGGATGTCTGTAGTGGCAACAATGACAGAGAAGCTCTTCCAGTTTAATATGTCGACAAATGGTAGATCATAATAGTTGGCAATTATTACCGGAATGCAGCCATAGTAGAGCGAGTCTGCGATACGAGCTGTGTTTACTTCAAAGCCTTTAACGTGGAGGCAGAACTTGCTCCCAAGCAGCTCATCAGTGTAAGGTGTTTTGAGCCGACCATAGTGGACAAAGATCTCAGAGTCGTTTCTCCATACTCGAATAAGCTTTTCACGTACCGGAGAATTCATTCCTCCAGCAAAGAATGCTAGTTTTGTCCTGCATTTCATGTTAATATGAGCATGAGATGAGTTCCTGTTGACGTAGATTACAAGAATGAAAAACTTTTGCTAACATTATCATTATGTTTCTGAATGCATTTAAATTTGATATTTCAACGAAACATTGTGGAGTCATGAAAGAAACACACAGAAACATACAGAATGAGCCTCTTGAAGTTTATTGATCAAAAACCTCACCAACACATGGGCATGGTTAATATTGGCAAAAACCTTGTGCAGAAAAGTTTATATTACTTGGTGCATTATGTGCTAAAATATGCTTTGTTACTAAACATTGACAAAAAGATGAACTCATTCTATCTAAATCCAATAACACTGTTGAGGGGGAACAAAGAAAAAACATGCTTGACAAAGGACCAAAATAGCAGAGAGAATCTAGAGAGAAGAAAGCTTGCCCGTTTGGGAGCATAGGTTAGAGCCAAAGATTTGAACCTAGAACACTATACAAATTTTGTTAGAGAAAATATTGTAACAAGATTGGTTTGAACCAAAACTTTTTGGTTCAAAGCTATGTTCCCAAATGAGCTAAGAATCACTATAGCAAGAAATAGAACCAAACAAGAGCAAAACTATGGATTCTATAGACAGAACAAGAACTCAAAATGAGGAACATAGTTTTACAACATGTTTATTAGTGTGGAATTGAAATATTACAATTTTATAGATATTTTAGGAATAGAAAAATTACGATTATTTTCACGTTTTATGCTACAAAATTATGTGGTACTTATTATAATAATTTTAACTTTTTTTTATATGGTAAGATGTTATATTTTCTGTAGCTATATTTCAACTTGATTAATAAGATTATGCTATATATCTAACTCACAAAATATAACGCAACCCAACATTTGAATAAAAACCGAGGGGTGGGCCTCAAAAAACACCCTGAGGGAGCCTTAAGGCTCGCTTCAGAATATAGAGTTGTGCACCACTGTCCTTCCATGAGGCTTACGCTCAATTATTGTTTTCAGCACCTGTTGGTGCAATTTAAGTAGAAAATATTCTGAAAAGAGAGAAACCATTTAAAGCAATGATTTTCTTGATCAATCAGCTCTCCAAACATAGTTGTAAAATGAGGAAGAGTGAGAAAAATAACAAAGACATTTGGTAAAATTCACCTTTGGGAAACGACAAGAAGCATCAGTTCTTATGCACAAGTATTCAGCTTTAATCTCTGACTAAGGAAAGAAATAGCCAACTTAAGTATGTGTCTCACCTATTTGATGACTGAAGATTAGGAGGATCTCCTTCTCTTGGCCAAATTTGTGGAAGGCAAGCATCTTTGTGAGAAATGTAACCACGTAGGAAATAGCTTGCAGAGCATACAATTTGAATTGCGTTAATTTTTACTTCACTTGCCTTGTCCATCGCTGACCGTCCAATGGAGTGACAAGCAACGTAGAAATGATCGGCACCCCCCGTCCGGTTCCAATATGGGTACTTTCGGCTAACATTCAAAATGTAATCCCGAACAAAATTTTGTAAACCTCCCACACTGACCCTAGGGTCATGGCGCAACCTTGCAATTGAGAAAGGCAGAAAGAAAAGATCTGCCTTATTTGGATCCTCTGTGATGAATTGGCTTTTTGAAAGGGCCTTCTTGAAGTAACTTTCACTAGCATAGTTACCTTTAGGCTTTGAATCAACTGGCAAGAATACATTTGCAAAAGGGTCATCTTGCCTATGAGGATAAACATATATCTTAAAGCTTCTTTTCATTGCTGCGTAGTCTTCCACAAAAATACACATATCATGGAACACTTCGTTGTTATTGACATGGTCTCCTGAACCATAAAACCAACAGTCGACTCTCAAGATACCATGATTAGCGAATAGAAGTTTATACACATCATCGGCTTAAGTTTCAAAGATTATATACATGGCTTCTGTCAAGAACTAAACCATTATATGACATCTGATAAATACTATAAAAAAATAACTCCTTCTGGGGTGAACGGTAAACTTTGCAAAATCTGGATAAAATTTGACACTCTACTGAACCAAATATTGGAAATAATACACTCAGAGGACCACACATCTCTACAAATTCCAGCTAGATGCCGATATAAACAGGTTGAATTATGTAATACAAATAGCTTAAATCATGCAAGAGAAAAGGTTTAATTTCTTCAAAGACAATATATTTATTTAAATTCAAATAAAATAGATAAATTAGAACCAAAAAAAAAAGAAGAAAGAAAGAAAGAAAGAAAGAAAGAAGGATTCTTAAATAAGAGAATCTTACCTTGAAAGTTACCAATGGAGTGCGCACAAGGCTGAAAGGAGTGCGGTGGCTTTATGACCACCGGTGGCTTCTCGTTCCTAATACTCTGTCATATTGTAAACAAGTAAACAAAGTAACCCATTAGATGACTTAATACAGCGATAAACAATACTTGCACATGCAACAAAATGTTGGTAGGAATCCCACCTGCCTCCCTGAAACAGAAGCAAAATTGTTTTCTGTTCCAGCCATTGAATTATACTGCGCCACATCTATAGTTGAATACCTGACAATAAACAGGTGCAGAAGCAAAGATGCCAAAGATAAGATGATAACAACAAGAACAATCCATTTCCTCTTTGATTTGGATGCCATCTCGACTTGTTAAACAGGAAGAACCTACAGATTCATCATATTCTATTTGTGGTTTTAGGTAGAATGTGTAATCGAGACCTCTGCACCAAGAATAAAAGATTAGACATCAAAATAATATTGTTATTGAAAACTAAAAAGATGTTTTCTATGTTCAGACCACCAAGACTCTTTGGAAAGAAAGCATGAAAACCTTTTCCGCTATTCAGAAACAAGGCAACCTGTTGAGATTTATATTTGGAAGATATCAGATCCATTAGGTGGAAACATTTAATGATTCTCGCGGCCACTAAATTGCACGAACTAACCTCACGAGGCACTGCCAACATGAGGATCAAAAGAGAAAACCAGCAACATAATTTATTGCCACAATAGACAAATAATCAAACAGTTTCTATGCTATATATATATTATATATATATATATATATATATATATTCTGTTTAAAATCTGGTAAAAGACCTTCCAGAACCCAACCAGACCGGCAAAAGTTTCTAAGCAACCCAAGAAACCAAAAAGTTGACTTTGAACTCTGAAGAAATACATAAACTGGAAAGTTTCCAAAACCCAATAGTAGAATACTTCAAAACTACAGAATAAGCTCCAAACGGTTAACAATTAGATGCTACAAAAAAAACAGAAATTTAAAAGAGCTGGAGTAAAGTACATGTGTGTTGAAATCAAACGGCAAACCCAATGAAGAATATAATCATTAGATTATTATTTCTAAATTCCAAGAACTGAAATCCAGAGGTGGACTTTGGAATTTACCTCGAAATGTACGAGCAGATTGAGATAAGACTCAGAGTTTACAAGAGAGAGGGTCTTTCATTTTCCCTCTGATTGCTCTAACTATGTTGCAATCGTCATTCCATTTTCGTACTTGACGGGTGATTCCAACGCTGACTATCTATAGTTACTAAGGGCCGTTTGGTTCGTTATTCCAATCAAGGTTTGAATTATTTTGCTATAGTATTTTCTCTTATAAAAATTTAAATTTTCATTCAAATAGTCTACTCAAATACTCAAACAAAACGGTCCCTAAAATAACACCTTTTCTTTTGAATAACTGCAGGACATTTATGTCTTTTGACTAAGATTAGGTTTATTTTTTATCTGAATAAATCAGTTTTATTTACCTAATTATATTTTTAGTTTTAACTGATTTTTAATCTATTCTTTGTTTTAGAAACTACAAAGGCATTTTAAAACTTTAAAAATTTATTTCCACTTCATTCTTATGAAGAGAAAAAATAGACAAAAACAACATAACTACTCTTGAACAATTATAAAAAATATTTTATAGATTTTAAAACATAAAATTCTTAAAACAAAACATTTAAAAAATATCTTAAGCTTTGTGATTTTTAAATGTTATATATTTTTAAAAAAATTCTAAAAAAAACTATATTTCAGAAATAAACACGGTCGAGTTAAGAATATAGGAATTTTCATAAATACCTTTTCTAAAACTTTCTTTTTATAAATATCAAATATATTTAAGTATGGCACAACTTAAATCGACAAAATTAATTAATTAAAATAATCAAACAGAAATTAATTAAGCATTAATAATTAAAACATTCATCATATAATCTCAAAACAACTTATTAATATATAGAAACCCTGGAGTGTTTACTCTCTATAAAATTCAATTCAAGCATAGCAGAAAATATTAATATGACATAATTTATGTACAGACCAAGATCATTAATTCGAAAACTATAGCTCTAATACCAATTGTTGTAAAATGAGTATGCTGTAGAATTTTAAATTTTAAATAAAACCTTTTTCCATAGAACGAGTTAAACATGTTATATATCGTAACTAACTCATACACCTTTGAACCTTGATAAATCAGGAACCACACTTTGAGCATAATTAAATTTGCAGAATTACAACGAGAAAATTACTTCCTAAAGAGTCTTAACCAACTGGCCTTTTTTGCTATTTTTATTTTCATGATCGGAATGCAAGTGAGCACATGTTTTTCAATTCTCCCCTTGGTAATGTATTTCCTTTCAACCACAAGAAAAAAACTAAGAATTATTGTTCTTGATGTGAAACAATAACCCTATGTGAGTTTTAGAGTTTCTCTCTCTAAATTTCTCTACAAATCTAATTAACAATAAAACTAAGTCTCCTATATATAATGGCTAGTAGGGCATCCATGCTACTCAGATTGGGCTTCAAATATGTCACTGGGTCAAAATATTTGCTGACATGGCAAGACCGATCGACCGGACCCTGTATATGCTATGCGATTGGCTGGTCCGAGCTGACCTGGCATTACTTCATCAAAGCACCAAATAGCTTAATCGATCCACTAGTATGACCGGATTAGATAATTACCTATTCTATTTGATTGGAAAATCTTCCATAGAGCCTTAGTTTTAATTTAAATAACCCAATACATAATTTATCGGATCAAAACAGTCATATACCGATAATCTCATATAAAATAAAATATATATAAATAATTCAACACGTTCATATTGAATTAATTCAAAAAATTAATTCAATCAATAAACTAATATGTAAATCAAAGAAAACCTGATAGATATATATAGATCAAGCTCCTATAATTATAAAATGACATATCCCAAAGAGACTTATTTTACAATTATAAACTCTATAGCTATTCTACTAAAAGCTTAAAGCTACACTCTTGAACTATATACATGATTACAAAACTCCAATAACTTTTTTGTCCATGATATATCATAATGTACAACATCCCCATAGGATATTCATAATTTTACCACTGAGATACTTACTATGTACAACCAATATAAATAGTAAACCATTCAGTTACATAAATGTATCCAAATGGCTTGGTACTCCAATTTTCCAAGAGAATATCATTAACTCTACTAAAGAACTATGGATTTCATATATATGAATAACCAGTCTACACCAATCATGCTATGTATATAAATTAATTTAAGATCTTCGTACCTCTTGAAGACCAAAAACTACACTTCTGATAGAAAGGACTTATTTAGAATTGGTACTCAAAACTTCTATCCGAAGAGCCTCAACCAACTGAACTTTCTTGCTTTTTTAAGATTGGAATGCAAGTGGATGGACATTGTTCATGCCTGCCAACCACAAGAGAAAACTAAGAGCTAAGGTTCGAGATATTGAACAATAACCCTATAGGAGTTTCAGAGTCTTTCCCTCAAAATGATCATATCTTAATTTCTCAAATGATCTAAGAAATAATAGAAAAAAATTTCCTTTATATAGAGGTCAAATAAGAACTTATTCTTATCAGATTAGGCTTTAAAATTCAAGTTTGGATCAAATCTCATCACAAAAACACATGACACACAGATTAGTGACCTAGTAGGGGCGCTGTGTATGGCTATCGACCGCTTGGTCGCGGATGATCCTCCACGACATGTTTTTGTCTTCCAAAAGTTATCCAATTAACCCAAAACAATCCGAATGGATAAATGTTACTTTATTTAACTGGGTATCATTCATAGATTCTCATTTTTAATTCCAATAACCCTAAGCAAAGTTATCTAATTAAAACAATCATAAACAGATAATCTCATGCAAATAAAATACATTCAATTTATCTTGAATTAATTCAACAATAAACTAACATGAATTATTAAATCCAATTAATTGAATTTTAGTCAATCTAAGAATTAATGTAAATTACCAATTGTAAGGAAAAACGTGTCGTATCATTATAGAAAAATATGTTAGCTAGTAAAGGGGACTCGATTGAAATATACAGATCAAGCTACTATAATTATAAAATAACATGTCCTCTGACATGTACATTTTATAATCATCAACTCTAAAGCTATTTCATTAAAAGTTTAGAGCTATACTCTTAAACTATATATAAATTACGAAACTCTAAGAAGTCTTACGTCCTGACATATCATAATGTGTAACACCCCATAGGTAATTCATAATCAGCTTAAAAATAAATTTTGTTTGACTTTCCCGATAATATTTATCTTATGCTTCATTATCTCACTATTAGACAACTTACTATCCATAACCAATACAAAATAGTATAGCATTCAGTTACACATATGCATCCAAATAGTTAAGCGCTCTAGTTTTCAATTATAAGATAATGCATATGAGAGAATATTATTAACTCTAAAAAAGAGTAATGGATTCTATATCTATAAATAACGAGTCTATGTCAACCAAGAGTCATGTCTCCATCGTATCGACATATGCGTCTTTATATAATTCAAGACATCACCATTTGATACCTCATAAAACACAAGTTAAGAATACGTAATCATTAATTCATTTCAGGATCAAGATGTAACACATAGGATTGTCTAAAATGAATATATTTATTGAAACATAATTATTAATTAAATAAATTCAACTTTAGTCTCAATCTAACATATCGTCACCAATGACAATATACCAATGTCTCTACTCATGGAGTCCCGCTGCGATGACCAAGAGAAATCATCTCTTGTAAGAGATGCAGACAACATAACAATCTTAACATAAATAAAGTACCCAACTTCATTTCCTCAATTATAGAATTTTTATATTTAGACCATCACCGTAAAATTTATGTTTTTTGCATAATTTTTCCATCATATGAAAGATCTTAATGGTATAAAGTCTTAGACTTTATTTGCTTATCATATATTCAATGTGAATGAACATGAAAAGGACAATATTTGACATATGACTAAAATAATATTTCTTTATTGATTAAATATCTCAAAAACCTATTATATCATTTAATCTTTAGAGTATCTAGTCTAACACACTATTGTTTCTCTACTAAATGATGAACTTGATACAAACACAAGGTTTCTGATTAGAAGCAAATAAACTAATAAAAGTAAAAGCTTTATGTGAAGAAAATGGAGTGTTTTCTATAGTATTTTAGGTTGGTAAATGAAAGTTTGGGATGCTTTCAAGTGATCCCTTCGACCTTTATTTATAGAGGTTTCTCTAGAGATCATGGACTTCAACTGGTGGGAAGCATGGGCCTTAGTAGTGCTCGAGGTAGTGGGACACGTGACAGTCCCTCATTGGGTGTAAGTTTCAGACCATCTTCCTATGACCTGTTTCATGAGTTGGTGGACTTCACTTGTAACTTTCGATCCCAAAACCAGCATATCAATCCAAATGAACAAAGAGATGTAATCTTCATCTAAGCCTTAACCATCTTTGATTATCTTTATGTTGTGCATATCGAATCAAAATATATCTGTCAAACCAAATAACCTAGATCGAATACATTGAAGCCTCCAATGAACATTATAAAGAAGTTCGATATGACACTCCTGATGGGCTTGATCTGTTTGAATCACATAGTGGGCCATACACATTGGGCCTTGCTCTTTCATATGGGGTCATCCAAATCATACCCTAACAGTTAGCCCCCACTCCTTAGTCGATAAGATCGACGACAAGAGTGCAATTGAATGCAATGAACAAATTAGCATCCTATATTTGATCAATTCTTGCTTCCTCCACACGCACACCCTCCTTGGCTTAGCAATCACGACCCCTTCTAGCGAAGACGCGAATGTTTGTCAATCTTATACACTTATCATGATCTTATTAGAGTATTTCAAAATATCTCTATAGCATTGTCGTCACCTGTATTTTGATTAGACGTTGCCTCGATTTAGGCAGAAATTCGAAAAGATGCAAAATCTTAGCCGTTAGATGGTTTCCTATTAAATCAATCTCAATCGTTGATTCTCATTTTTAGACGTATATAAAACCCTTTCTTCTCTCTTCATTTCAATTTCTTATTTTCTAAGTTCCTTAAGACTTTCCTTCCTCAAGTTTCTCTAAGTTCTTCCACTTTCCAAGCAAGATTCCTTTCACTTCTTCCTTTTGACTTGTAATTTGGGCTCTGTAGATCTCTTTCTTTTTTCATTATGAGCATTTCCATACCATTTTCTTGAATTTTTATTGAAAAAATTAGTAGTTTCTAGGTTGTTTGGTAGTTCGGTATTGGAACTTCTAAAAGTTCTTCAAAATTCTTCTAAACGTCGATCTCTTTGAACTTTTTCAAATTATTTTGCCCTAGATTTCCTTTGGGATTCTTGTTTGTCCCAAAACATGTCGAAGAAACTAATAGAAGTCAATTGAGAGTCGTCGTCATCAAGTGGAAATGGAGATGGATGGGATAAATACGACGATCGAGAGATTGACAAAGTGATTCAACAATCTAGGCTTGAATATAATTCTCAGATTGGTGGCACAAGGAGTAGTAGAGACGTAGAGAGTGGCACAAACGAATCGCATAATCTAGTGATAAAGAGGGATAGACCTGTCGGCACAACACGCCGAATAAAAAATAGAAATATTTTGGGTGACACAATGGGCAATCAATTTACTAAATATGAAATTAGTGATCAAAAAGTGATAGTGAATTCATTTGATATAGTTAAGATTGAAAATGTGGATGAGAAATTTGGTCTTGGAATAATCGAAGAAGTTCAGTGAACCCAAAGATTGAAGATAGTGAGCAATTAGAACACACCTTGGAAAACTGAAAATTGAGAGCATCATTTGTGATGATGTAGAAGTTAAGGCGTTGATTTTTGTTTGCCAATTTATCGACACACCTGACATTGATTTTGAGCATTTCAAGACTACACAGCCAGGGCAATATCAATAGCGAGTAGCTTGGAATCTTCCAGCATTTCGTTGGTCCATTGCTTTGACGCCCTTGTGGGTTTGAAATTTGATTCGAAGGAGCTACTTGGTTAGGGTTTATCATTCCCGCAAGATGAAACAATAGTCTCTTCTTTAGAGCTTCCTTCATTATACAATTTTCTCCAGTTATTTCACTTATTAAAAATTCTTTTCCGCATGCTTTTACTGAACTCGAGGTCAAATTCTTTTCATAGATGGGCTAAACTAATATAGGAGAATTAAGCTATAATAGTTGTTTTTATATTTTAGGTTTGTTAATCATTAGTTTATCGTTATTTGCTTAGTATGTCATTCATTTTAACAAGTATTTTTTATCATTTTGTTAGAGGCTATATATATCCGCATTAGCTAATTGTAATCAAAATTGATTATTTGAATACAAATTTGGGCGTTTCTTTCTAATTTGAGGATTTTTCCCTTATGGGATTTGCTCAAGGTAGATTTAGAACTTCTGTTAGATTTGGGTTGATAAAATCTATTTTTTTTCCAAATTTCGTTATATTAAATAGTTCGTTTAATTTTCTCCCACTAATTTTCATTTCACTAAACAGATTTTAAAGTACAAACACGAATTTTCCTTTCACTAAACAGATTTTAAAGTACAAAATTTGTGCTATTACTCTATCACCAACGAAACCACAAATTAGTAATTTTTTATCTCAGTACTCGTAGGTTTACATTTAGATAATCCCTTAATTCCCAAAACTGAAAAATCATTACAATTTAGATATAATTATCCTATGCCCTCAATCAGATTATAACATATATAACAACAAACTTCTGTCGGGTTGAGAGGCGTTGAGCAATCTACAAGTGTTGTTGATTCTGATGATGAAACGGATCGAGTTGGTAAAGCAGCCCCTAACAGTGTGCCACTTCACAACATAATAATTGAATGTCAAAGCATGAAAATTAATATAAACAAAACTTGAAATAAATATCTGGGTATATGTAAAACAAGTCAAGAAAATATGATAGGGATATAAAATGATAAACCTTTCCTTTTTTGTTTCTACTTTGAGGTGATGACTAAAATGATAAGGGATCCCACTGAAAAAAAAGTAAAAAAAAAAAAAAAGGATAAGGGATCGATATAAAATTATATAGGGTTGGTCTTCAAAACCAGTCCAACACTTATACCTTTTTCGCTCAAAATTACTACTTTGTTTGTGGTTTATATAACTTTCAATTTATTCGTATGTAATACTTAGTAAATATAGTCCAAAAAATTATAAGATTAAATATTACATTTCAAGAAATCAAGACTTAGCACAAAATATGAACAAAGCTACATTTTTTACGGAAAAAAAAATTACACATACTGAAGTGGTATAGTGCCCAACTTAAAAACTTATCATAAGTTATTATTTTTCCATAACCAGATGAGATAGAGGGCGTTTGGCATAGGACAGTCTACATCATTATTTCAGTTATGAACAGTGTAAAGCTCTCACATGTTATAATAAAATGTAAAAAATTACTACAGTATAAAGCTCTCATATACTACAGTAAAAAAATTCTAAACAATGGTTCCTACCATCATGCCAAACACATAGAAGCAAAATCTAATTGTAGGACGTAACATGATCGCAATCTGATTTGTGATGAAATATTTTAAAGAAAGTGATGTCCTAACGCATCCAATGTGCAGAATTGCAAATTTAAAGCAATTAAACTCAAGAAAGTCGTCCTTCGAACAAAAAAGAAAGAAAGAAAGAAAGAAAGAAAGTCGTCAATGGCGAAGTCACTCTAGTCTGGGTGGGCCATTTGAAAATTTAGAAAAATTTTAATTGTTTCTTAAATAAATTAAAAAGAGATTATAATTGTTCTCCCAGGCAAAGAAGGTTATATAAGTGTCCCTATTTGATTAAAAAAAAAGAATTTTAGTTATGTCATTTTTTATTTTTAATATTGTGCTCTCGTTAAAACATTTTGACTTCGCCATTATCACTTTCTTTTACACTTTGTTTTGTAGAAGAATGGAAAAAAGAAAAGATAAAAAAAGTTAGAAGGATGGAAAATGTAAAGGATAAATAGGATTATAGAAATCCTTCAACTTGTTTGCTAAAAAAGAAAAAAAGAGTTAAAAGGATGGATATATATGATAGCTATTTGTTTAATCATTACATTGTCTATTTGTCGATAAAATTCTTTAATGGAGAAAAGGTCTTTCAAAATTTATTATTAGTAAATTACTTGTACCCTTCTATTAATAAAAAGATTTAAGTTGATGGGCTTGAAGGTAGACCATACCCTTTCACCTCTGCTCTCCCTCATTTCCCTCCCCCACCAAACATAACGTTAGTCTGTGATTTGTTTTGAAAGTAAAGATATGCTACGTAAGCCCCCACAATTTTTTTTCTTTTTTTCTTTTTTTAACAACGGTATGCAACTGAGCATGCATTATCACTAGAATGGCCAATATTTTTCTGTACTCCAGGCCCCATCGCGTAACAATGGAGAAACTAAAAAGCTTTAGAAGCTTTAGACAAATTAATATAGATTTTGCAGACGAAGCGAACGCCACAGAACTACTTGGAGCTCAAGCCCACATAGGGAACCACATTTTCAACGTCATAGACTCCATGTCCCTAAAATGTGCCATTGAATTGGGCATTCCAGACACCACCCACAGCCATGCCAAACCCATGGCTCTTTCCCAATTAATAGCCTCATTGCCAATCCATCAAAACAAAGCGCCTTGTGTGTACCACCTCATGCGCATCTTAGTACTCTCCGGTTTCTTTGCTCCCCGAAAAATTGGAGAAAGTGACAAAGAAGACGGTTATGTCCTTACCGATGCTTCCAAACTGCTTCTTAGGGATAATCCCTTGAGTGTCACACCCTTCTTGCTTGCCATGCCTGACCCCGTCATGACTAAACCATGGGATTTTCTAAGCACTTGGTTCCAAAATGATGATCCGACATCATTTGACACGGCAAATGGATTGACCTTTTGGGACTATTGGGGCCAGGAGCCAAAGACGGCAAACTTCTTCAATGATGCCATAGCTAGTGTGTCGTGATCGACAAGTGTAAGGGGGTGTTTGAGGGATTAGAGTCATTGGTAAATATGGGAGGAGGGACGGGTACCGTAGCAAAAGCCATCGCAGCAGCATTTCCTCAAACAGAGTGCACTGTCTTTGATTTACCGCATGTTGTTGCGGATTTGCAAGGGAAAGACAACTTGAAATTTGTTGGCGGGGATATGTTTGATTCAATTCCTCCGGGAGATGCAATTTTGTTGAAGGTAAAACCAAGTTGACGATCATTTGGTCCTGTTATTATTTCTTTACCACCTAGCTAACATTGTTTATTACATGTGTTAGTGATCTTTGGGGATATGTGTAACGCCCCGAAATTTATTTAATGTTAATGTAATATAAATGATGAATTAGTGTGCCATAATTAATGTTTTAACATTAATTAGATTATTTGGTTGGATTTTGAATTTTTGGTTGTTTTGTTAATTTGATGAATTCAAATGATTTCATATTGTTTTCAAAATAATGTTTTGAGTTTTAAAACACAACAATTTGTAAATTGTTAAAAATACTCCGTTTTACAAAACCGTGGGCGGCACATGGTTTTCGTACAGTAAAACCGCTCACCGTTTTTCTCTATTTATTTCCTTTTTCCCTCCTCTCTCCTCACTCTCCCGATTTCACACACTCTCTCTCCTCTCTCTCTTGATCTCTCGGCAATCTCTCTCTCTCTCTCTATCTCTCTCAAAATTTTTAAATCAAATTCGAATCCAAGCTTCGGGTTAGCGAGGAGGAAGCTCGGGGACGTGATTTACCAACCGAGAACGTGGATTGAAGCTTCGATTTGAGGTTAGATTTGAAATTTCTAAACTTTTTACAAAATTTTCAATTTTGTGCATTTTTAAAATCTAGGTTTGTTTAAGCCTAGAAAACCTTGGATTTGAGTTAAATGAACTTAGACCACCTAGAATCTAAGCTTAGATTGAAGAAAAACGGATTGAATTCAAGATTTTTTATTTTTCTCCCTATTTTTACATTTTCAGATTTTTGAGATTTTTGAGTTTAAATCTTGTTTAAATGAGTCCAAACATGTTCTAGAATGTTTTTTATCAACTATGATTATTTTCTATGCTTGGGATTTGAGAAAAACAGGTTAGAATCAAGATTTGTATTTTGGGGAAATCAAAACTCGTGGCTGAAATTTCTGGGTTTTCCCAGTTCGGTAGGCCGGACGGCAGGCCAGAACAGGGATCGGTAGGCCGGTGTTCTTCCGTCCGGCAGGCCGAACCTGGGAAAATGACCGGCTGACCGGACCTAGCTTCCGGCAGGCCGAACAGCATCGAAACAGGGAGTCCGGTAGGCCGACCGAGGCATGGGAATTTTTGTGATTTTTACCCGTTTTCACTGTTTTGAACCCTGATTTAAATTCCAACCTTATAGGATGATTTTAAAGATACAAATGGCACACTAGGACATCATGAAATGGTTTATTAACATAGAATATCTCGAACTAGATATTGATCGACTTAGTTTATATCTAGGATCGTTCGTGGTTCCGCAGAGCTAACGTATAGCGGACCAGGATTACGATGTGGGGCACCGACACGAGTATTGAGGTAGGACTTCTACCCCATTTCTTTGGTAGCCTGGTTTCGAAATGATTTGGCTTTAAAAAGGATTTCTATTAAAATGTTTTCAACGGTCGTTTGAAAATGAATTTATCGGTTATATTTTAATATACCGTGATCTGAAATAAACTTCATAATGAATGTAAATGACAACACTCGGTGATTGGGTTTTGAATGATGATGATAATAAACACATAGGCATGATGCCATATCAGAGATCGGGTCGTGTAGCGATCGATCTTGGGGGCAGGTCCCGAAACCCAGCTGGGCCACTACGGTGGTGATACTATGGTTTGCCTAGGAAAAAGAAACTGATATTTCTGGTTGTCTAAGTAAACTGTTCTGGGTAAGAACGGATTTACTCAAATTTATTCATTTGTTTATTTATGTATTCATTTAAGGTTTCTTTTAAGTGATTCCTGGATAATGACCTGTTTCTTTAAATTAAATTATTTATAAAATATAGTCCTACTGAGCCTTTCGCTCACGTTTATTTGACCTAAATTTTCCCCCTCTAGGTGGTTTCCGATTTAGGTTTGGAGAGGATTCTTCGGACCAAACTCAGGAGCAATAGGAGGATTGATTTATATTTTGTATTATTTAATCAAGGCATGTAAGATTTAATTTTATTTGTACTTGGACTATGATTGTATTTATGATATTGTCAGTACCATGTGTGTGCACAAGTTGTGGGTTGTGGAACCCATACTCGCGGCTTTATTATTTTAATATTTATTCGTTTAATGTTTTAAATTGTCTAATGTATATGAATTCTTTATAAAGTGTTTTATGAATCCCACCTTTTATACTTAATTCAACCCCTTAAACTCTGGATTTTAATTAAATTCTCTTTTAAATAACTTAAATAATCCGTCACGTCACCTCCCGTACTCCGGGGCGTGACAGAATGGTATCAGAGCTCAACGTTATGAACCTTGGGAATTGTGCACACATAGGTTTGACAATGAAATACCTCTGACAGTCCAAATTTTGTTTTCAGAAGTGAGAGAATGGCACCTAGACGTTGTTCAACTGCTGACGCCGAGTTCGGAAATGATGAGAGCATGATGAGGTCTATGTTTGCGGCTTTTCGACAGATGGAAGCCAGGGCTAGACCGAGAGATTCTGATGTTGGTAGTCGGCATGCGTATTTTAAGGAATTCCAGCGTGCGTCTATTCTAACTTTTGATGGCAATGGGGATCCGTAGTTAGCAGAGTATTGGTTGGATTCGATCCTAAAGCATTTGGATACCCTTGGTGTGCCTGAGGAGTATCGTGTGGAGTTTGCTGCATACAAGCTCGAGGGTGGCGCTAACACTTGGTGGAAACAGGCTAAGCGTCTGGAGCGTGGCGGTGATATCAGTTGGGACAGGTTCGAGGAGCTGTTCTATGATCGGTATTTTCCACAGGGGTATAGAGATCAGAAGGCAGCTGAGTTCTACAGGTTGCAACAGGGTGATCTGTCAGTTCCGGAGTATGAGGCAAAGTTTAATGAGTTGGCTAGGATTGCTCCATCAATGGTGGCATCAGAGCGTGAGAAATGTATTAAGTTTCAGGAAGGGCTCAAGGCTCCTACTTGGCGGTAGTTGGTTGCTCTTCGGCTTAGGAGTTTCAGAGAGCTTGTGTCGTCGGCGATCTCTGTGGAGAATGATTATGTACAGTATTGTGAGGACCGAGCCAAGGCTTCAGGAGGACCGTAGAAGAGTGGCAGGAAGAGTACCAGTAGTCGTCCAGCTCCGGGGAAAGGCAAGCAAGGCAGTGCGACCAGTGGTAGCAACAGTTCGTCTGGCAGCGGGCGCAGCAATCCCTACAGCTTTCATTGTCATTTCTGTCAGCAGCCTGGACACATCAAGAGGAATTGCCCGATCAGGAGTGCTCGTCTTGGATCTCAGACCGGGGAGGATGCCAGTCGTCAGTCTCAGTCTCAGCCTCAAACCCTACCTCCTCCTCTGCAGTATCTGCAGTTCTCTCCTCAGCAATTCTCATATCCGACACGGGGGCAGTAGCCGCAGCATTTTCAACGCAGTGTTCCTCAGTATCGAGCGCCTAGTACAGGTAGTGTGCAGTCATCTCCATCTCAGCAGCATCGGCCGAGTAATCCAGGACCCAGCAATGTCGGTAGAGGAAAAGGGAAGGTGCCAGTGCAGGTTCATGCAATGGCATCTGGAGGGTCAAATTCTCAGACTGGTAACGCGGTTGTCGATGGTATAATCTTGGTTTCTAGATCTTTAGCTCATGTTTTATTCGATACCGGTGCCTCTCATTCTCTCATTTCGAGTTCTTTTGTACATGCCTTGGGATTAGAAGTAGAAGAGTTTAATGAACCCCTAGTCATAACTTCTCCCTTGGGGCGGGTGTGTGTAAATTGTATGTGTAAATCCTGTAAAATAAAGATTGGGGATGAGATTCTGAAAAGTGATTTGATTATACTCTCCATGAGCTCCTATGATGTTATTCTAGGGATGGACTGGTTGTCCAAGTATAGTGCAGTCGTGGACTGCCAACTTAGAAAAGTGACCCTAGTGTCTGATAGGGGGACGATGATCACTTACCAGGGTGGTGGTGATTGGTTAATGAGTGAGCGTCTTATGAAGTCTTGTCTAGGAGGGCGAAGGAATCTAGGTTGTTGTGCTTTTCTTGCCAACCTGGATTGCGAGCCCTATGTTCCGAGAGGGAGTGTAGCGATTCCGGTGAGTGATGAGTTCGAGGATGTCTTCCCCGACGAGTTGCCAGGATTACCACCGCATCGGGAGATTGAGTTTGGTATCGAGTTGTTTCCAGGGGCATCATCGATTTCTATGGCACCTTATCGGATGACGCTAGCAGAAATGAAGGAATTGAGGAAGCAACTTCAGGAGCTTGCTGATAAAGGATATATTCAGAATAGCACATCTCCGTGGGGAGCACTAGTTTTGTTTGCTAAGAAGCATGATGGGACTCTCAGGTTATATGTGGATTATCGACAGCTGAATCGTATTACGGTGAAGAACAAGTATCCCTTGCCTAGGATTGATGAGTTGTTTGATCAGTTGGGAGGTTCGCGGTACTTCTCAAAGATTGATTTGCGTTCAGGTTATCATCAGCTCAGGATCAAGGAAGAGAATATTCCCAAGACAGCTTTTAGGACTCGGTATGGGCACTTTGAGTTCCTGGTTATGTCGTTTGGGTTAACGAATGCTCCGACAGCTTTCATGGATTTGATGAACAGGATATTTAGGCCGTATCTGGATCAGTTCGTGATCGTGTTCATTAATGATATTCTTGTGTATTCTAAGACTTGGGAGGAGCATGAGCAGCATCTTCGGATCGTGCTTCAGACTCTGCGGGAGCACCAGTTTTATGCTAAGAGGGAAAAGTGTGAGTTCTGGTTGACTGAGGTCAAGTTTCTGGGTCATGTTATCTCGGAGCATGGTATTTCTGTGGATCCGTCCAAGATTGAAGCTATATTGGAGTGAGAACGACCAAGGAATGTAGCGGAGATTCGCAGCTTTTTGGGTCTTGCTGGATATTACAGGAAATTTGTAAAGGATTTTTCGAAGATTGCAGCTCCATTGACGAGATTGATCAAGAAAAATGTTAGGTTTGAGTGGAATGAAGATTGTGAGCTTGCTTTTCAGGAA
Source organism: Artocarpus heterophyllus (assembly GCA_025403435.1). NCBI lineage: Eukaryota > Viridiplantae > Streptophyta > Magnoliopsida > Rosales > Moraceae > Artocarpus > Artocarpus heterophyllus. Next base: position 23,059,224 of record CM046352.1, read on the forward strand.
TTGAAGAACCAGTTGACTTCAGCTCCAGTGTTAGTTATCCCTAGCAATGACGAGCCGTATGAGGTTTATGCGGATGCTTCAGGGCGCGGACTTGGATGCGTGTTGATGCAGCATGGACGTGTAGTTGCATACGGATCGAGATAGCTACGACCTCACGAGCGGAATTATCCTACTCATGATTTAGAGCTTGCGGCGGTGATTTACGTGCTGAAGATTTGGAGGTGTTACTTGTATGGAGCATCGTTTCAAGTTTTCTCCGATTACAAGAGTTTGAGATATTTGTTCACTTAGAGGGATCTCAACTTGAGACAGCGTAGGTGGATCGAGTATATGGAGGATTATGATTTCACGTTGCAGTATCACCCCGGGAAAGCTAACGTGGTCGCGGAAGCGTTTAGCAGGAAGTCTTCAGGGATTCTAGCTTGTTTGGTTTTTGAGGACTGGAGCAGGGATGCAACATTGAGTGAGTATCGGCTATGGTATCATGAGGACTGTGATCGAGTTTCGGTGTATCATGTGGAAGCGACTCCAGTTCTTGTTCAGATGGTGAAGCAAAGTCAGTGGTAGGATCGGCATTTGCAGGGCATCTGGTCGCGGATTCAGAACAAGAAGCAGTTTGAAGAATGGAGCATGCATGTAGATGGATGGTTGTACTTCCGGGAGTGTCTTGCAGTTCCAGTTATCGCCGAGGTGACGAAAGCCGTTTTGGACGAAGCCCATAGGTCTCAGTTCGCTATTCATCCGGGGAGCACCAAGATGTATCGCGATTTGAAGAGGCAGTATTGGTGGAGAGGCATGAAGAAAGACGTTTGGGAGTATGTGGCCTAGTGTTCGACGTGTCTTCAGGTGAAAGCCGAGCATCAGAAGCCTGCAGGTCAGCTTCAGCTGCTTCCTATTCCAGGGTGAAAATGGGAGCATGTGACGATGGATTTCCTCACAGGTTTGCCAAGGACGGAGCAGCGACACGATGCAGTTTGGGTCGTGGTCGACAGGTTGACAAAATCGACGCATTTCATTCCGTTTAGGTCGACGTGTTCTAGGAAGGTTCTCGGGGAGTTGTATATGCAGAACATTGTGAGGTTGCATGTGGTTCCTTTGTCCATCACCTCTGATCGAGGCACCAAGTTTAATGCTAAGTACTGGAGGAGTTTTCAGGAGGCTTTAGGTACGGATTTGAACTTCAATACGGCGTTTCATCCTCAGACTGATGGGAAGTCTGAGCGGGTTATTCAGGTTCTCGAGGACATGTTGCGTGTCTGTGCGTTGGACTTCGGCGGGAACTGGAAGCAATGTTTGCATTTGGCAGAGTTCGCGTACAACAATAGCTATCAGGCGAGTATCGGTATGGCACCATTTGAGGCGTTGTATGGGCGACCGTGTCGGTCACCTGTGTGTTGGGCCGAGCCGGACGATAGGGTTATTCTTGGGTCGGATGAGATTCGTGATAGCAATGAGAAAGTCGCGGTGATCCGAGATCGGTTGAGGGCAGCTCAAAGTCGGCATAAGAGCTACGCGGATAAGAGACGTAGACCTTTAGAGTTCGCGGTTGGAGATTTCGTTCTCTTGAGGGTATCACCTCGTAAGGGAACTATGCGGTTCGGAGTGAGTGGGAAGCTCGCACCGAGGTATATTGGGCCGTTTGAGATCACTCAGCGTGTTGGTGTGGTCGCTTATCGGCTTGATCTTCCGCCCGAACTTTCTCATGTGCACGATGTGTTTCATGTGTCGATGCTTAGGAAGTGTCCACACGAGCAGGGTAAGATAGTTTCGTTTCGTGATGTGCAGGTTCAGGAAGATACGACGTACGAAGAAGTGCCGATTCAGATTATCGATCGGAAAGTGATTAGCTTGCGTCGTCGTGAGATACCGTTTGTAAAAGTCGTGTGGCAGCATCACGGGGTTGATGAAGCCACTTGGGAGCTAGAGTCGAGTATGCGGGAATTGTATCCGCATTTGTTTTGTTTCTGAAATGAGTTGTAAATTTCGAGGGCGAAATTTCTTTTAGGGGTGGAGAGTTGTAACGCCCCGAAATTTATTTAATGTTAATGTAATATAAATGATGAATTAGTGTGCCATAATTAATGTTTTAACATTAATTAGATTATTTGGTTGGTTTTTGAATTTTTGGTTGTTTTGTTAATTTGATGAATTCAAATGATTTCATATTGTTTTCAAAATAATGTTTTGAGTTTTAAAACACAACAATTTATAAATTGTTAAAAATACTCCGTTTTACAAAACCGTGGGCGGCACATGGTTTTCGCACAGTAAAATCGCCCACCGTTTTTCTCTATTTATTTCCTTTTTCCCTCCTCTCTCCTCACTCTCCCGATTTCACTCACTCTCTCTCCTCTCTCTCTTGATCTCTCGGCAATCTCTCTCTCTCTCTCAATCTCTCTCAAAATTTTTGAATCAAATTCGAATCCAAGCTTCGGGTTAGCGAGGAGGAAGCTTGGGGACGTGATTTAGCAACCGAGAACGCGGATTGAAGCTTCGATTCGAGGTTAGATTTGAAATTTCTAAACTTTTTACAAAATTTTCAATTTTGTGAATTTTTGAAATCTAGGTTTGTTTAAGCCTAGAAAACCTTGGATTTGAGTTAAATGAACTTAGAACACCTAGAATCTAAGCTTAGATTGAAGAAAAACGGATTGAATTCAAGATTTTTCATTGTTCTCCCTATTTTTACATTTTTGAATTTTTGAGATTTTTGAGTTTAAATCTTGTTTAGATGAGTCCAAACATGTTCTAGAATGTTTTTCTATCAACTATGATTATTTTCTATGCCTGGGATTTGAGAAAAACATGTTAGAATCAAGATTTGTGTCTTGGGGAAATCGAAACCCGTGGCTGGAATTTCTGGGTTTTCCCAGTTCGACAAGCCGAACTGCTTGTTCGGCAGGCCGGCACAGGGATCGGCAGGCCGGTGTTCTTCCGTCGGGCAGGCCGAACCTGGGAAAATGAACGGCCGACCGGACCTGGCTTTTGGCAGGCCGAACTGTGCAGTTCGGCCGGCCGAAGCAGGGAGTCCGGCAGACCGACCGAGGCATGGAAATTTTTGTGATTTTTACCCGTTTTCACTGTTTTGAACCCTGATTTAAATTCCAACCTTATAGGTTGATTTTAAAGATACAAATGGCACACTAGGACATCATGAAATGGTTTATTAACACAGAATATCTCGAACTAGATATTGATCGACTTAGTTTATATCTAGGATCGTTCGTGGTTCCGAAGAGCTAACGTATAGCGGACCGGGATTACGGTGTGGGGCACCGACACGAGTATTGAGGTAGGACTTCTACCCCATTTCTTTGGTAGCCTGGTTTCGAAATGATTTGGCTTTAAAAAGTATTTCTATTAAAATGTTTTCAACGGTTTTTTGAAAATGAATTTATCGGTTATATTTTAATATACCGTGATCTGAAATAAACTTCATAATGAATGTAAATGACAACACTCGGTAATTGGGTTTTGAATGATGATGATAATAAACACATAGGCATGATGCCATATTAGAGATCGGGTCGTGTAGCGATCGACCTTGGGGGCAGGTCCCGAAACCCAGCTGGGCCACTACGGTGGTGATACTGTGGTTTGCCTAGGAAAAAGAAACTGATATTTCTGGTTGTCTAAGTAAACTGTTCTGGGTAAGAACGGATTTACTCAAATTTATTCATTTGTTTATTTATGTATTCATTTAAGGTTTCTTTTAAGTGATTCCTAGATAATGACCTGTTTTTTTAAATTAAATTATTCATAAAATATAGTCCTACTGAGCCTTTCGCTCACGTTTTATTTGACCTAAATTTTCCCCCTCTAGGTGGTTTCCGATTTAGGTTTGGAGAGGATTCTTCGGACCGAACTCAGGAGCAATAGGAGGATTGATTTATATTTTGTATTATTTAATCAAGGCATGTAAGATTTAATTTTATTTGTACTTGGACTTTGATTGTATTTATGATATTGTCAGTACCATGTGTGCGCACAAGTTGTGGGTTGTGGAACCCATACTCGCGGCTTTATTATTTTAATATTTATTCGTTTAATGTTTTAAATTGTCTAATGTATATGAATTCTTTATAAAGTGTTTTTATGAATCCCACCTTTTATACTTAATTCAACCCCTTAAACTCTGGATTTTAATTAAATTCTCTTGTAAATAACTTAAATAATCCGTCACGTCACCTCCCGTACTCCGGGGCGTGACAATATGTCATCATAATTAATTCAATGAATTACAAGAAAAAATGAGTTCATTCCTGATCATATGAGAACGAGAGTTAGCTACTTCCTTTCATCAAGAAAGGGGGAAAAAAGGACGTTCTTTAAACCCTTGAGACCAACTAGAAAACATAAAAATAAAAAATAAAAATATAAAAAATAAAAGGGTAATCTGCTCTTGTGAAGAAAACATATTAATTTTCTCTAAGAAGAAACGATATTATAAGTTTAATATCTTAAGACTAAAAGATGAATTTTGCTTGTTAAAGAGACGTCAATACCTTTCTTGAGAATTTCATTTGGGGATTCTTTGAGCTTTGATGTTAAAGAGACACAGCATTTCGATCAAGATATTTTCTTTGGACTTCAATCTGGGACATAATCGCGGCAGGTTTCCAGTTTGTAGCCAAGAACTGTTCTAAATTCTTTTTTTTTCTTATAAAACATTTTCTAAATCCAGACCTCTCTCTCTATATATATATAAACGAGTTTTCAATGATTACGTCCATACCAATAATTATCTATCTAATTATAATAGAAATTATGTTTTTTTATAAATTTAATGATATGGTATTTACATGACCTGTAATAGTAGGTTAAGCAATGTTAACCTTAAGCATCAATTAAATTGTCATTTTATTTTATTGTGTTTTTAACACTTAGTGCCATGTGCCTTAACATTATATCACATTACTACTCTACTGTTTGTAAAATATCAAAAAGGTATCTTATATTTTTAAAAAATCATTATAATACCTTGAGTATATTTTTGTGCTCAACAATACTAGTTAAGCTTTCAAATAAATAAACGCAAATTGATTACATAATAACTAAAACTCTTTTTAAAAATCATTCCCCGAAAAATATTAAAAATAGAAAATTAAAATACTAAAAACTGAACCCAAAAAAAAAAAAGAAAAAAAAAAACACCTATAAATTCTTTTTGTCTTCAAAATCCTAAGACTCTTTCTCGCACGCCAATCCTATAGATCCATTTTTTCCCAAGTGCCGTGCTTTTCCCACTAAAATTTGGTTTTTGGAATTTTCGAAGGAAGAGAAAGAAAAAAAAAAAAAAAAGCCTACTCGATGTTTTCTTTTCCTTTATTTTTTAAATTTTTTTTTGAGGAGGTGATAAAGAAACATATTCAAATTTAATGTTTTTTTAAAAAAATTTTGTTGTTTGAATTTTTTTTTCTTTACCATTTTTTTGTATATTGTTTGTTTTTATAGAAAAGTAACTTGGCTTTATGAATTGTTTTGACAAAACCAAGTTTTTACGACCCAAAAAATAGGATTAGGGTACTATAATAATATTCTCAAAAAATATAATGTAATCTCAAACACATGGTACCAAAATAATAAAACGCTTCTCTTATTATAATTTTATCCTTTAAGAAAATTACCACAAAATCCATTAAAAATATGCCCATGTTAATATAAGTACTCTTCACCAAATGGTAAAAAATTATATAATAAATCTTTGGTTTACATTTTACTATTTTTAAAAAATAATAGTAAGTACTAACATAGAAAGTTAACCACTCAAATCATATTTAAGAATATTTTTAAATTAAATGTTCATTAGTTGTAACATAGTTTTTATCAACCATTCACTTTATTACAACCATTAGATTTATGTCAAATGACTATTATAACAAGAACTATAGGAGGCATAATCATTGAAACTACACCCATATATACGGACTCAATCCAATTTTTGGTGTCAATGAAAAGCATATAAAAGTCAATTAAACACTATTTTAAACTTTTTAAATGAATTTATGTCATAATATGATTAGTTAGACACCATTGAGAACAACAAAATTTGACAAAGAATTAGAATTCTATGTATGTGTGTGTGTGTATATATATATAGGTGACATTCAATACAATCCAATTTAAATTATTCTAGATTGGATTGGATTGGATTTTGTATACAAAATGTGTGGGAGTCTATAATTGTTGGCACCTCCATAAAAGAAGAAAAGAGAGGAAGACAAAGAAAGTTCGAAAAGAAAGTTATATTCAGTGCCTAAACATGTTGACAAATTGAAGCACCAAAATAAAGTCAAAAATCTTGGCTGGCAACACGTAAATGTTAGACATGTATGCTCTAAGGAGTAAAAATGTAATACGTTTTTGGAGACATTTTTATCAATAAAGAATTTATTCATTTATATATACCAAATATTGTCCTCTTTACGTTCATATTTGTTGAATGTATGATAAGCAAACAGTAGTCTGAGACTGTCAGTCTAAACCTTAAGAGTTGGGCATATGATGGGATGATTATGCGGTAGACACGACTCTTAAGGTGATGGTCTAAAATATATGATCCGCAATCGAGGGAATAAAGTTGGGCGCTTTATTCATGTAAAGATTGTTATGTTGTCTATATCCCTTTTGGGAGATGGTTTGTCTTGGCCATCGGAGTTGGACTCCGTGAATAGAAACATTGGCGCGTTGTCATAGGTGACGATGTGTTGGATCGGGACATAAAGTGAATTGATTTGGATTAATAATTCTGTCTTGGCAAATCGATTCACTTTAGACAATCATTTGTATTGTATCTTAATCCTGAGATGAATAATGGGCCCGTTGTCTCGACTTGTGTCTTTTGATGTACCAATGGGTGACTCCCACATCTCTATAGTGGCATGCATGCCGGTACGTTGGAGGCATGACTCTTGGTAGCGTAGACTTGTTATTCATAGATATGGAATCCATAGCTCCTCTTTAGGAGTAATGATATCCTCTTATATGCGTTGTCCTGTAATTGGAAAACTGGAGCGCTCAACCATTTGGATACATAGGTGTAACCGAATGGTATACTATCTTTAGATGGTAAGTTTTCTAATGGTGAGACAATGGAACGTAAGATAAAAATAATCGGGAAGGTAAGACAGAACTTGTCCTTAAGCCGATTATGGATGATCATATGGGAATGCGATACACTATGATATGTCATGGAGACTTAGCTACACGAGCTTCGTAATTCTATAAAGTTCGAGAGTGCAGCTCCAAGCTTTTAGTGGAGTAGCGTTGGAGTTGATAATTGTGAAATGTATATCTGGGATATTGGGTTTCATAATTATCATGAGCTTGAACTTTATAGGTCCATTTTGGTCCCCTTTGCTAGCTCACAAAATCCTGTAACGACACGGCGTGCTTTTCCAATAATTGGTGACTTATGTCGGATTTATCAGATTGGTTTAAAATTTATAAGAATCAAATAATTCATGTCTGTTTATCGGTTGAATTAATTATGTAAGAAATTAGTTCAAGATGAACTTGTTGAATTATGGCGTTCGGATAATTCTTGTCTGTTTATCGGTTGTTTTAATTTTGGACAATTAGAACAAGATAAACTTGTAGAATTATTGTGAATTGATTTATTTTCTTAGAGATTATCTTGATAAAGTTTGTTTTGATCAGATATCTTTTCTATTGGGCTATTTGAATCAAAACTGAGACTTTATCCTTTAGAATCTCGGGTGGAAAATAAAAAGATTCGCGGAGATTTTTTCTCGGCAGTTCGGCCTGCCGATCAGAAAGTTTGGCCTGCCGAACTGGCCAGTTCGGCCTGCCTATCTCACAGTTCGGCATGCCGACCGCGACAGCTAAGATTACGCGTTTTTCACGCGTATCTTATCAGATATTGATCCGAACTTGATTCTGTTTCGATTTTTGAGACCTAATCTGATATGGACTGACCCCAAGGACCAATAGGTATAAAAAGGGAGTGAGTCTAATGATTTACTCAGATCAATTTGAGAGATTAAGAGTGATACTCTTCTAGTGAGCATCTAAAAACTCCCTGAGAGCTTTTGTTCACAAATCACGAACACTAGCTTTGGGTTCTCTCTATTGGTTGGAAGGAGAGTCACCGGTGGAAGAGCTGTACGTGTGAGCCCACACTCACTCCGGTTGTGGATAGAGAATAGCAAAGAAGACCAGTTGGTTGAGGCTCTTCTGGAACGTTACTTCTCTACACAGGTCGCGGAGGTTCTTCGGCATACTAAGGTTAGTAAGATCTGTTTAATTTATACATATAACATGTCAAACTTGTGTTTTGGAAAATACTCTGATGAAAAATTTTAAATATTCCGCTGCGCACTTTGTTTCCAACAATTGGTATCAGAGCCAGGTTTTTACATAAATTTGCAAGTTTGTGATCATGTTATATGCATAAATTTTGTGATCTTAATCTCTCCAATGCTTGAATTAAATTTTATAGAGAGATGGCACTCTAGGTTTCTATATAATATATATGTTGTCATGGATTATATGGTGAATGTTTATTAATTAATTATGGTTGATTAAATTGTTGTTTAATTATTTATTAATTAATTAATACCGGTTATGGTTCCTTAGAGGTTAGAATGTGTATCTAAGTTTTTTCATGTAATTAGATGGCAGACTATCATCTCCGTCTAGGAATTATTATTTAATTTGTAAGAATTTTGTAATTAAATAATTATTCGGAGAAGACGGAACGAGAAATCGGAACTTGAAGATTGATGATGGCGCCTCCAGGTATTTCCTGTGTCTCTAATTTTATGTTTTTGAATTGTTGAAAATAAAATTGATGAATTGCATTAAAATTGTATTTTCTGGATTGAGGCTTTTCTGCTCGGTCGGCATGCCGGACCTCACAGTTCGGCAGGCCGAAAGTCACAGATCGGCAGGCCGGACGTACGGTCCGGCAGGCCGACAGTGGGGCAGAAATTTTGGTGCTCTGCCGGCAGGCCGAACCTTCATGTTCGGCAGGCCGAACCACCATGATCGGCAGACCGATCACCCAGATCGGCCTGCCGACCGAGAGCTGCCAGGCGTCCAGAAAAGGTGCGATTTTTTCAGTGCAGTTTTAATTTTATTTTTGGGACGATTCTGAGAAACATTAAATTTGGATATGACCGGAAATATGAAGTGTTCGATTCATACGGGATTGAGGACTTGAAGATGGATACAGCTTAAGGATTCAAGGATGAAGAATCGATAAATGTCTCGATTATTCTCTTGTAATCTTATTTTTTCTATTCTCTAAGGTGGAACCATAATATTACGGTTATTATTATTATGCTTGTAGCTTTGCTTGATTGCTTTGCTTGTCTGCATTATAATATGATTTACCATGTATATTGATAACATGTCATATAGAATAGGGAGTGCCGCTCATATTAAAATTGTTCATGCATAATTTTAAAATAAAACCTTGACTTCAAAAGATTGAGTGGGAGAAGGTTTTCGAAGAGAGAACCTAAGGCCTCCATCGTTGGTCCATAGGAAGAACATGATGGTCCCAACCCCTAGGAAGGGATTTCTATCATGTACCAGATTGGATCTCTGAAAGGATAAGGTATTTTAGTATGATTTATGGTTGCACACCCCTAGGTGGTGATTATAAATCATGGATAAAATATTAAAACGGTGGTTATACACTCACGTTAACTTTATTATTAACCTCCCCTAGGAGCTCTGTTAATAAAATTAATGGCCAAAGAAACGATTATTAGTATATGCTGGATCATACGGGTCCTGGATGGCATATATTAATCAGGAGGGGATCCGTGTTCCTGATTGAATTTGGCATGACTCCCCTAGGAGCTTGTTGAATTCTGAGTTGGGAATTATCGTTGTAAGGTTGTGATATTTTCAAGGTTTTGACACATAAACACATTTGTATGATTTTACATGATTGTGTTAACTTACTAAATTATTATATATGTTTGCTTATGTTTGGTATATGATTCTTTATTGTAGATTGAAAATGTCTAAAAACGCTTTATCATCGATACTTGACAAAAACCAATTAACCGGTGAGAACTATAATGATTGGAAACGGAACCTGGACATCGTCCTTTCCTTTGAGAAACTGAAATATGTTCTGACAACTCCTTGTCCTCCCGAGCCTACGGGAGACTCAAGTAATGAGCAATTCCAAGCGTATGAACGCTGGAAAGATGCTAATGATCAGGCCCGCTGTTATGTTATGGCTAGCATGAACAACGTGCTGCAGGCTCAACATCAGGATTATGAGACTGCGAAGCAGATCTTGGATAATCTTGAGGACATGTTTGGAGGCCAGGCCATAACAAAGCGGCAAGGGGCGCTTCGGAAACTCTTAAACTGTAGACAGAGACCGGGGACATCTGTAAAGGAGCACATGATGTTGGTCATGGGTTACCTCGCTGAGGCTCAAACCAATGGAGCCGACATCGATGCTGAAACTTAGATGACTATGGTCTTTGAGACTCTGTCTAAGGAATTTATTCCGTTTAGAGCTACTTTTAATCTAAGCAATAGACGGGATATGACCTTGACAGAACTGATGAAACAGTTACAAGAGTTTGAACTGCTGATCAGGGAGTCTCCTGCTGGTGGAGAGGCCAATATGGTAGCTGCTTCTGGTTCCAATCCTAACTCTGGGAATGGAAAGAAACAACGGGCCAAGAGTGGGAAGTCTTCTATTCCTATTGCTACCAAGAGCAAGAAGAAGAAGAAGAAGAACCCAAAGAAGCTTAAGTGCTTCTTTTGTGGTAAGGTCGGGCATATAAAGAAGCATTGCAAGGACTTCCTTTCCAAGGGAGGTAGGTGTGATCTTCTATATTTAGAAACTTGTTTAGTTGAGGAATCCAGTGACATTTGGGTCATAGATTCCGGTGCAACTAATCATGTTTGTGTTTCTCTGCAGGGATTCAAAGAAACGAGAAGTCTACTTCGTGAAGACTTAACGCTTCGGATGGGCGATGGATCCTTGGTCTCAGCAGAAGCAGTGGGAGATGTCCATCTTTATTTTGATAATTATAGGAGTTTAATTTTGCGAGATTGTTTTTATGTTCCTAAATTTAAAAGGAATTTAATTTCTGTATCTTCTTTATTTAAAGACTCCTACGTGGTATCTTTTAATGAAAAAGTGGTGATTCGTAAAAACAAATCTTTTATCTGTTCTGGATGGATGCAAAATAATCTATATTTTATCAAACCTAAGATGGACTTGTTGCTTAATGCTGAGATAAATGATAATGACTTAAAAAGACTTAAAACTTCTCACTCTAATAAGACTTATCTTTGGCATTTGCGCCTTGGCCATATTAACCTAAATAGGATTCAAAGGTTGGTAAGGGATGGACCTTTAAGTCACTTAAAGGTGGAATCTATACCTCAATATGAGTCTTGTTTGGAGGGTAAAATGACCAAAAGACCGTACGGGTCTAAGGGCAATAGGGCCGAAGGGGTTCTAGAACTTGTGCATAGTGATGTTTGCGGACCGATGAACATCCGGGCACGAGGAGGGTATGAGTACTTCGTTACTTTTATTGACGATTACTCTAGATATGGGTATGTGTACCTAATGCATCACAAAAGCGAAACTTATGATAAATTCAGGGAGTTTCGGGCTGAAGTGGAAAAGCAATTGGGTAGACCCATAAAGGCACTTCGATCAGATCGAGGTGGAGAATACCTTTCTGATGAGTTCTTGGGACACTTGTTAGAGAATGGGATTTTATCCCATTTGACTGCGCCGGGTACTCCGCAGCAGAATGGCGTAGCAGAGAGAAGGAATAGGACTTTGTTGGACATGATTCGGTCCATGATGAGTTATTCATCATTGCCTTTATCCTTTTGGGGATATGCACTACAAACCGCATGTTATCTTTTGAACAATGTGCCTTCAAAATCGGTCCCTAAAACTCCTCACGAGTTGTGGACAAGACGGAAGACATCCTTAAACCATATTCGTATATGGGGATGTCCAGCTCATGTCCTGTTTAAGGATCCGAATAAGTTGGAAGCACGTTCAGAAGTTTGCGTGTTTGTAGGATATCCAAAAGGGACTAAAGGGGGTTATTTTTATAACCCAAAGGAAAATAAAGTCGTGGTTTCAACTAATGCAACTTTCCTTGAGGAGAGTTACATGAACGACTTTAAACCTCAAAGCAAAGTGGTGCTTGAGGAGTTGAGGGGTAATCCGTTTACTCCAGAGGTTCCGAACGAAACCATTCCGATCGGTGTAGAAAAACCAAACAAACCTGAACAACAACCTCAGGGGCTTCGGCGTAGTGGGAGGATCGGGCGTCAACCTGAGAGGTATATGTTCAATGGGGAGGTCTTTTTGGCTGAACCGGATGAACATGACAGGGATCCTTATACTTACGCAGAAGCTATGGAGGATGTTGATTCAAGACTCTGGACAGAGGCCATGAACATTGAGATGAAGTCTATGGAGACTAATCGGGTCTGGGAGCTTGTGGATCTTCCCGAAGGGGTAAAACCCATAGGGTGTAAGTGGATCTACAAGAGGAAAAGAGGAGTGGATGGAAAGGTCGAAACCTTTAAGGCTAGACTGGTAGCTAAGGGTTATACGCAAAAGGAAGGAATCGATTATGAGGAAACCTTTTCGCCTGTAGCCATGCTGAAGTCCATCCGAATTCTCTTGTCCATAGCTGCCGCTCTCGACTACGAGATTTGGCAGATGGATGTCAAGACGGCTTTTCTGAATGGCTATCTTGATGAGTCCATTTATATGGAACAACCAGACGGGTTCAAGGTCGCGGGTCAAGAGGGTAAGGTTTGTAAGTTGCTAAAGTCTATTTATGGACTTAAGCAGGCTTCTCGTTCTTGGAACATAAGATTTGATCAAGTGATCAAGACTTATGGGTTCTCACAAAATGTGGATGAACCATGTGTTTACAAACACATTAAGAATGGGAAGGTGGTTTTTCTACTACTCTATGTAGATGACATTCTGCTAATTGGCAATGACGTTGGGGCGTTGTCATCGGTCAAATTATGGTTGACCAAGCAGTTTGACATGAAGGACTTGGGTGAGGCTAATTTTGTTCTCGGTATCCAGATCTTTCGGGATAGGAAGAACAAAATGATAGCTTTGTCACAGGCCAGCTACATAGATAAAATTCTCAGGAGGTTTGCAATGCAGGATTCCAAGAAAGGTGGGCAACCATCTAGGTCTGGAATTACTCTTTCTAAGAAAGACTCTCCAAAGTCTAATGAAGAAAGAGAATACATGAAGAAGGTACCTTATGCTTCGGCAGTGGGTAGTCTCATGTATGCCATGCTTTGCACTCGACCGGATATTAGCTATGCGGTCGGGATTGTGAGTCGATTTCAGGCGGATCCAGGACCAAACCATTGGGTTGCGGTAAAGCATATTTTCAAGTACCTGAGAAGGACTCGAGGGTATATGCTTGTGTATTCGGGTGAGGATTTAACTCCTCTAGGATACACTGATTCGGATTTTCAATCCTGCCTGGATTCTAGGAAATCGACTTCAGGGTTTGTGTTTACTCTGGGTGGCGGTGCCATCAGTTGGAGAAGTGCGAAGCAAGATTGCACTTCGGATTCAACGATGGAGGCCGAGTATGTGGCGGCTAGTGATGCTTCGAAAGAAGCAGTGTGGCTCCGCAAGTTCCTTGGGGATCTTGAGGTAGTTCCTGGTATGGATAAAGCGGTATCACTGTACTGTGATAACAGTGCGGCGGTAGCTAATGCTAAGGAACCAAGATTTCACAAGAAGAGTAAGCATATTGATCGGAAGTATCATGTGATAAAGGACTTCGTTGAGAGCGGGCATGTCACGGTGTGCAAGATCGCGTCAGAGGACAATTTAGCTGATCCATTTACGAAGACACTTTCTGGGAGAGTCTTCGAAAGGCATGTGGAAGCTATGGGGATGCGAAATTTGCAGTATTTACTCACTTAGTGCAAGTGGGAGATTGTTAGACATGTATGCTCTAAGGAGTAAAAATGTAATACGTTTTTGGAGACATTTTTATCAATAAAGAATTTATTCATTTATATATACCAAATATTGTCCTCTTTACGTTCATATTTGTTGAATGTATGATAAGCAAACAGTAGTCTGAGACTGTCAGTCTAAACCTTAAGAGTTGGGCATATGATGGGATGATTATGCGGTAGACACGACTCTTAAGGTGATGGTCTAAAATATATGATCCGCAATCGAGGGAATAAAGTTGGGCGCTTTATTCATGTAAAGATTGTTATGTTGTCTATATCCCTTTTGGGAGATGGTTTGTCTTGGCCATCGGAGTTGGACTCCGTGAATAGAAACATTGGCGCGTTGTCATAGGTGACGATGTGTTGGATCGGGACATAAAGTGAATTGATTTGGATTAATAATTCTGTCTTGGCAAATCGATTCGCTTTAGACAATCATTTGTATTGTATCTTAATCCTGAGATGAATAATGGGCCCGTTGTCTCGACTTGTGTCTTTTGATGTACCAATGGGTGACTCCCACATCTCTATAGTGGCATGCATGCCGGTACGTTGGAGGCATGACTCTTGGTAGCGTAGACTTGTTATTCATAGATATGGAATCCATAGCTCCTCTTTAGGAGTAATGATATCCTCTTATATGCGTTGTCCTGTAATTGGAAAACTGGAGCGCTCAACCATTTAGATACATAGGTGTAACCGAATGGTATACTATCTTTAGATGGTAAGTTTTCTAATGGTGAGACAATGGAACGTAAGATAAAAATAATCGGGAAGGTAAGACAGAACTTGTCCTTAAGCCGATTATGGATGATCATATGGGGATGTGATACACTATGATATGTCATGGAGACTTAGCTACACGAGCTTCGTAATTCTATAAAGTTCGAGAGTGCAACTCCAAGCTTTTAGTGGAGTAGCGTTGGAGTTGATAATTGTGAAATGTATATCTGGGATATTGGGTTTCATAATTATCATGAGCTTGAACTTTATAGGTCCATTTTGGTCCCCTTTGCTAGCTCACAAAATCCTGTAACGACACGGCGTGCTTTTCCAATAATTGGTGACTTATGTCGGATTTATCAGATTGGTTTAAAATTTATAAGAATCAAATAATTCATGTCTGTTTATCGGTTGAATTAATTATGTAAGAAATTAGTTCAAGATGAACTTGTTGAATTATGGCGTTCGGATAATTCTTGTCTGTTTATCGGTTGTTTTAATTTTGGACAATTAGAACAAGATAAACTTGTAGAATTATTGTGAATTGATTTATTTTCTTAGAGATTATCTTGATAAAGTTTGTTTTGATCAGATATCTTTTCTATTGGGCTATTTGAATCAAAACTGAGACTTTATCCTTTAGAATCTCGGGTGGAAAATAAAAAGATTCGCGGAGATTTTTTCTCGGCAGTTCGGCCTGCCGATCAGAAAGTTCGGCCTGCCGAACTGGCCAGTTCGGCCTGCCTATCTCACAGTTCGGCATGCCGACCGCGACAGCTAAGATTACGCGTTTTTCACGCGTATCTTATCAGATATTGATCCGAACTTGATTCTGTTTCGATTTTTGAGACCTAATCTGATATGGACTGACCCCAAGGACCAATAGGTATAAAAAGGGAGTGAGTCTAATGATTTACTCAGATCAATTTGAGAGATTAAGAGTGATACTCTTCTAGTGAGCATCTAAAAACTCCCTGAGAGCTTTTGTTCACAAATCACGAACACTAGCTTTGGGTTCTCTCTATTGGTTGGAAGGAGAGTCACCGGTGGAAGAGCTGTACGTGTGAGCCCACACTCACTCCGGTTGTGGATAGAGAATAGCAAAGAAGACCAGTTGGTTGAGGCTCTTCTGGAACGTTACTTCTCTACACAGGTCGCGGAGGTTCTTCGGCATACTAAGGTTAGTAAGATCTGTTTAATTTATACATATAACATGTCAAACTTGTGTTTTGGAAAATACTCTGATGAAAAATTTTAAATATTCCGCTGCGCACTTTGTTTCCAACAGTAAAATGGCAGGGAAATAATGGAGGCTCAGAGGCCTATAAATACTGCCTCGTCCTTCAATTTTAAATCATTCTATTTCTTATCAATTTTCTAATTCTAAGTGTTTTCTTTAAGTGATAATTGTGAGGTATTTCTCCTATTTCCTAGAAAGAGAGAGGTTTCCATTGTTCTCCCCTAGTGATTTAGAGAGAAAGATTATTTTCCCCATATTTTAATAGTAAGATCTTTCTAAACTTGCCCCGTGGACGTAGCCAAAATTAGGTGAACCACGCTAAATATTTATGTCCATTTTATCTTTATTTTATTCATTTCTGGTCTTTAGTGTCCCAACAAGTGGTACTAGAGCCAAGTTTGTGGTATATTATACTGTTCACGTTTATGGCACTATTCATGTATATGGTACTATTCACGTATACGGGCACTATTCATAGTGGAACTGTAGTAGTCGAGTAGGTCGTGGTGAACAAGATGGCGGCAAAGTTTGAAATAGAAAAGTTCAATGGAAGCAATTTCACATTGTGGAAAATGAAGATGCGAGGAATTTTGCGAAAGGACAATTGTGTGGCGACCATTGATGGTAGGCTGCAAGAAATCACAAATGATGGCAAGTGGAATGAAATAGACAGTAATGCTATTGCCAGTTTACACATGGCACTAGTAGATGGAGTACTATCAAGTATCACAGAAAAGAAGATAGCGAAGGAAATTTGGGATACCTTGACAAAGTTGTACGAGGTCAAGTCACTTCATAAGAAGATCTTCCTAAAGAGAAGATTGTACACTCTTCAAATGGCAGAATCAATATCGGTTACTGACCACATCAACACTCTAAGTACCATATTTTCTCAACTCATGTCATTTGGTCACGTAATAGAGGAAGGTGAACGTGCAGAAATTTTACTTCAAAGTTTACCAGACTTGTATGATCAACTCATCATCAACTTGACCAACAATATCCTCACGGAGTATTTAGTCTTCGATGATGTTGCAACTGGGGTTCTAGAAGAAGAAAGTCGACGCAAGAACAAGAAAGACAGGTTGGCAAGCTCGCAACAAGTAGAGGCTCTGACAATGATGAGAGGGTTCAAAGGAACGTGGCCCCAGTGGGAGCCAAAGTCATGGTAAATCAAAATCCAGAAGTAAGAAGAACTTCAAGTGCTACAACTGTGGCAAGAAAGGGCACATGAAAAAGGATTGTTGGAATAAGAAGAGTGGCTAAAACAATTGTCAAGGGAATGTAGCAAGTACCTCAAATAATGGTAATGTTCTATGCAGCGAGGCAATAACAATTGTTGAAGGTGGACACTAGCTCACCAATGCATGGGTCATGGATTCAGGAGCAACATGGCATATTACTTCTCGAAGAGAATGGTTTCACTAATATGAACCAATCTTAGAAGGGTCTGTATTCATGGGAGATGATCATGCCTTGGAAATTGTTGGAATTGGCACCATCAAAATAAAGATGCATGATGGTACTATTCACACCATACAAAGGGTACGATACGTGAAGGGTCTAAAGAAGAATCTATTGTCCTTAGGACAATTAGATGATGCTAGATGCAAGACCCGTATAGAGAAAGGGATAATGAAGATTGTCAAAGGCGTGCTTATGGTCATGAAGGC
This sequence comes from Artocarpus heterophyllus, assembly GCA_025403435.1. NCBI lineage: Eukaryota > Viridiplantae > Streptophyta > Magnoliopsida > Rosales > Moraceae > Artocarpus > Artocarpus heterophyllus. The sequence continues at coordinate 23,076,846 of CM046352.1, forward strand.
AGAGAAGGTGGCTGCTAATCTATACAGGCTTTTTGAAGAAACATACCAGGATGGAGAGTTATATGTTGCATCGACTAATTCAAGAAGAACTGATGATGATGTGGCATGGTAAGCTCAGCCATATGTCAGAACAAGGCTTGAAGATTCTCTCTAAATAGGGACTACTACCTGCGCTCAAATCGGTAAAACTATCGTTTTGTAAGCATTGTGTTATAAGCAAGCAACACAAGTTAAAGTTCAGCACATCAAAAGCTAAGAGCAAAGGCATCTTAGAATTGATCCACTATGATGTTTGGCAAGCACTAGTATAATCCCTCAGAGGGGCAAGATACTTTGTATCTTTCATTGATGATTATTCTAGGAGATGTTGGGTGTATCCAATCAAAAGGAAAGTAGATGTTCTTGAAGTCTTCAAAGTTTTCAGAGTGCGGGTGGAATTTGAATCTGAAAAGAAGATTAAGTGTTTAAGAACTGACAATGGAGGAGAATATACTGGCGATTATTTTGATGCATTTTGTCGACAAGAAGGCATCAAAAGGCAATTCATGGTGGCATACACTCAGCAAAATGGAGTGGCAGAGCGGATGAATAGAACCTTGTTATATAGGATGAGGGCAATGTTAAAGGCTGTAGGACTAGCAAAGTCATTTTGGGCAGAAGCAGTTAGTATCGCCTGTTATGTGATCAATCGGTCTCCAACAACTGCAATTGATCTAAAGACGCCAATGGAGATATGGACTAGTGAGCCAGTTGATTACTCTTACTTGCATACATTTGGGAGTTTAGTGTATGTGATGTACAACGACCAAGAAAGATCGAAGTTGGACCCAAAGTCTAGGAAATGTATCTTCTTGGGGTATGTTGATGGAGTCAAAGGGTATCACTTGTGGGATCCCACTGCCCACAAAGTTGTCGTCAATAGAGATGTAATATTTGCAGAGGATAAACTATAGAAGAAAAGAGAGATGATAGCACTTCGAAGGAGAATCCAAAGACTACTATAGTACAAGTGGAACATAAGCTAGATAAAGATCAGGTTTCTTTTGAAGCAACACTAGAGCACGAAGAACCGCTCAAGGCTGAGACTTCTAAAGTTCGTCGATCATCTCGTGAGAGAAGACCATCGGCTTGGCACTCAGATTATATAATTGAGAGCAATGTTGCATATTGTCTATTAACAGAGGATAGAGAGCTGTCAACTTTCCATGAGGCTATCAAAATGCCTGATGCATCATTATGGATGGAAGCAATGTAGGAAGAGTTGGAAGCCTTATACAAAAACAAGACATGGGATCTTGTTTCGTTACCACAAGGAAGGAAGGCCATCAGAAACAAATGGGTCTATAAGATCAAACGTGGTGGCAATAATCAAGTGGAGAGATATCATGCAAGATTAATGGTGAAAGGATATGCTCAGAAAGAAGGTATTAACTTCAATGAGATATTTTCTCCTGTGGTTTGATTCACAACCATCAAAGTAGTTCTGGCGATGTGTGCTACATTTGACCTACATCTCGGGCAGCTAGATGTGAAAACTGCTTTTCTTCATGGTGATATTGAAAAAGAGATTTATATGCTCCAACCAGAAGGCTTTGCGGAAGAAGGCAATGAGAACTTGGTTTACAGGTTAAAAAAATCTATGTACGGTTCAAACAGGCGCCAAGGTGTTGGTACAAGAGATTTGATTCCAATATCATGAGCCTTGGATACAACAGACTTAATGTAGACCCTTGTGCATATTTCAAGAGGTTTGATGATGAAGACTTCATTGTTTTGTTGTTGAACGTAGATCACATGCTGGTAATAGGCCCCAGCAAAGATCGAATCCAAGAATTGAAGGCACAATTGGCTAGGGAGTTTGATATGAAGAACTTGGGACCAGCAAACAAGATTCTAGGGATGCAAATTTACCGAGATAGAAATAATAGGAAGATTTGGCTATCTTTAAAGAATTACATTAGAAAGATCTTGCAACGCTTCAACATGCAAGAGTGTAAGCCAATTTCTATCCCTCTTTCTATTAATTTCAAGTTATCCTCTGAGATGTGTCATAGCAATGAAGTAGAGAGGAAGGAAATGTCTCGAGTACCGTATGCATCAGCAGTGGGGAGCCTAATGTTTGCTATGATTTATACAAGACTAGACATTGCACAAGCAATGGGAGCGGTTAGTTGATACATCGCGAATCCTAGAAGAGAGCATTGGAATGCTATAAAGAGGAGCCTAAGACATTTCAAGGGTACCTCAGATGCTGAATTATGTTATGGAGGATTAGATTTTATTGTAAGAGGCTTTGTAGATTCGGATTTTACAGGTGATCTAGATAAAAAAAAATCCACTACATGCTATGTGTTTTCACTTGCAGGAGGAGCCATAAGCAGGGTCTCAAAACTATAAACCATTGTGGCATTATCTACAATAGAAGCAGAATACATGGTAGTTACACAAGCTTGCAAGGAAGGAATTTGGATTCAAAGGTTATTGGAGGAGCTTGGGCACAAACAAGAAAATATTACTTTGTTTTGTGACAGTCAGAGTGCCTTGCACATCGCAAGGAATCCAGCCTTTCATTCCAAAACAAAGCACATAGGCGCTTAGTATCACCTCGTGAGAGAAGTAGTGGACGATGGAAGTGTGAATATGCAAAAATCCATATTAAAGACAACCTAGCAGATGTTTTAACCAAGCCAATTAACACTAACAAGTTTGTATGGTATAGATTCTTGTACGGCCTAACAGAGACATAAGCAGCATGGTAGTAGCAAGATAGAAAGGATGGTGTGGAGACATATTGATTCTCAATCAAATCTCCAATTGGGAGAATGTGGGAGTCTACAATTGTTGGCACCTAGAAGATAGGCGCCTCCATAAAAGAAGAAAAGAGAAGAAGACAAAGAAAGTTGGAAAAGAAAGTCATATTCAGTGCTTAAAAGTGTTGACAAATTGAAGCACCAAAATGAAGTCAAAAATCTTGGCTGACAACACATAAAATGGCAGGGAAAGAATGGAGGCTCAGAGGCCTATAAATACTGCCTCCTCCTTCAATTCTAAATTATTCCATGTGTTTTCTTTGAGTGATAATTGTGAGGTGTTTCTTCTATTTCTTAGAGAGAGAGGTTTCTATTGTTCTCTCCTAGTGATTTAGAGAGAAATATTATTTTCCCCATATTTTGATAGTAAGATCTTTTTATATTTGCCCCTGGATGTAACCAAATTTAGGTAAACCACACAAAATATTTGTGTTCATTTTATCTTCATTTTATTGATTTCTGGTCTTTACCGTCCCAACAAAATGGGTATGACTTGATGCAATATTATATTTTCAAACCAATAAACGATGAGACTTGACATATTGGATCCGACATTTAAGGATTGATCGCCTATTTATATTAAGTTATAATAATTTAGACATGATATTGACCACTCAACCACAACCACCGTGTATTTTATTGAATTTGCAAGTTGGAATTAATTATTGGTTCAAACGTATTCACGAGAGATAAAATGATATATGGGTTTTGGTTGGTGCAATTAATTAATTTATAGGAATAATTTGATTAATAATGTGCCTATGATTGTGTGTGTCAAATTAAACAGTGGATTATTGCATGATTGGAGTGACGATGAAAGCGTGAAAGTACTTAAGAAATGCAAAGAGGCAATCACAAGCAAAGGAAACGACAAGGAAGGGAAAGTGATTATAATAGACATGATGATAGAGAACAAGAAGGATGATGAGGACGACAAGTCGTATGAAACTCAGCTCTTCTTTGATATGTTGATGATAGTGTTGGTCACCGGTCGGGAAAGGAATGAGAAAAGAATGGGTTAAGCTCTTCCACGTTGCAGGTTTCACTCATTATAAGAGAACTCCTATTTTGGGTTAAGATCTCTTATAGACGTTTATCCATAATAAATTAATGGCAAGTGTAGTAATTAATTAGCTTGGATTGGACACAAATAATCTGGCCTTCTGTTTGTTCTGGGAAAAATAAGCTAGCTTTTGCTTGTGTGTGATAATCAAAAATTAGAAATGGTGTGCTTTTAATGTGATCTTTCATTGTATGGCCTGAAAATTGGAATTTACTTGCGCTTTTGGCCTCGTAATGTTTTTTTTATCACCAGATACCATGGTGTTGTGGAAAATGGTAGTAATGCTTTTAACTTGTGGCTTTTAATATACTAAAGATAAGAATTTTAATGATAGAAAATTCTCATGCATACATTTATAGATATGTTACATGACTTGAATTCAATGAAACCGCGATTCAGATGTATCAAATTCATACCACTTTTAAGTAATATTATCCTTACAAAGGTGTTGCTCTATATTTAGAAAATATAAGAGGCTTTAATCATCTGGTTAAATTGGTATTTAAATAATATTCTATTTATATGAAATCTGTGTTTCCAATAATGAAATAATAAAACTTTGAGATAAAATAAAAGAAACGGTAATACAATACGTGTACTTAAGTCGATTATAAAAAGCCTTGATGATGGGAGATCATATAAAATTAATTAGAGCTTCATAATTTGTATATAATAGTAGATCATATACAATTAATTAGAGCTTCATAATTTGGTATGTAATCAAGAGTCCAGTTTTGGACTGTTAATGGAGTAGACCCGCCAAAAACTCCAAGCTCATATTCAGTTAGATTTGGTTTTATACCCAAACATCCCAAAACTAGCCATGGAAACTCGCTTTCTAATTGGCTACGTTCTTTTTTGTTACTCCACGAGCACTCGACTGGTTCACCTTGGTCAAAAAATCCTAATTTAGCTCCTAAAACCATTTACTGTATGTCACTTAATTTTTGTTGAAATTCAATGATTTTTTTAAAAATAGAAGACTTGACTATCATAGGATACAAGCTTCATGAGCACTTTAAAGCTTCAGTTTTATGATTCAGAAAGAGTATCTTGCATTTCAAAATCTTAAAACAAATTCTAACATTATATATGTTAACTAAATAAAATTTAGCCAATTTTTCAAGATATGTTGAAGTTCGTCTTCGTGCTAGAAGTGTTGGTTGAATTATATGCGAAGAGTTAGAAACAACAAACAAAATATATTTAGTTCGAATTTCATAGATTGAGAAATGCTCAATCTGCAAATTAATCTAAACCCTTCATATTAGGATATTCTCAACCTGTACCAACCAATCCAAAAGTCCTTCTAATCAAGCCATGAGGATTAATTTAGTCTGGATGGATTGGGTTCACAAATTTAGGGAGAACTCCCATCTTTAAGCAGTGTTATCCGCTTTACAAAAAGAAAATATAATGGGAACAAGAATGAAATTCCCACTTTATTCTGCTTAAAGAAATTTGTGGAATTAGATTTTTTTGATTTTTTACAGTAAACTTATAGGGTTTTTAGTTCACGATTACCGACAAAAGTGTAAAACTCTCTCACATGCTATATCGTTTTTAATTAATTAGCTCTAACCAATACTCCCAAACACCCTATTAATTACAATAGTTTAATTTGAAGATGTCTTTTAGTTTATAAATTAGAAGATGGTTTTTTCTTTTCTTTTTTTTTTAATTCCGTATATAACTTGTTCACAAAATTTAGCCGTTTCTTTCTTTCCACGTCCAAGCGTTCCTCGCCTTTCTTTCTCCTCTACTGTCGTCCAATGTATGATGCTGGCACCATCTTCCTCATCTTGCTTTCTATAATACCATCATCATCGCCTCGTCTCTAACGATGCTGCCCATCTCTCGGCATCAGATTCAAAACAACAATCCTCAACAAAAACAGAGCCAGAACTCAGTCCCCTCTCATTCAACACATTGGTGGCAACAACGGAATAAGGGAATGTGGTTTCCGTTGCAAGAACTTTGCCACTTTACACTTAGGTGTGAAAGACGAAGTGTCGAGATCTCAAAAATCTGTCAAGCACAACGAAGTGTGCTAGACCCCTAATAGGAAGTTCAACCGTCTGCTTTATGAGTTAAACGATATTCTGCTTTTGTCTTCAGAACACGGATTCCATCACTATTCCAAATTTTCAGAAAGCTAACTGCCGCATCACTTAAAAACCAAAATAAACCAAAAGTAACATCACTAAAATGACTGAGCATAAAAACTCTGGCAACAAGAAGCTCTCGTTGTTCGCTATATACAAGAGCAATGACGCGTTACAAAAGTGAAAGTGACATTAAAACCAGTGCTTTCCGAGAAGGGAATTGGCTCTCAAAAAATGAAATTCCTTGACTGAATTTCTTTGGTAATTCTCATTTGTATCGTATTTGAACTTACACCTATAGCCCATTTTCCCTATGATTAACAAAGCAGAACGTAAATAAAGTTGAGGTTGCATAGAGTCTCATCCATTTCCCACTGCTTCCCCCATCCTCATCTCTCAAAAGTCTGGTATAAAAGAATAAACAAATATTTTGTGTCTACTGCCGGAAGGGAACAGATAGAATCTATTCAAAGAATGGATATGAAAACAAGCTCAAAACAGTGTTAGAAACCATGTATATAGACCTTGTCATGATACCTTCAGATTCCAAAACTTACCATTGCAGAAGACGTTGCTGGAAACCTGCATATACAGCAAAAGACTACCGCAAAAATCATGCCCCCGATGTAGTTCTAGTCATTTGGATCCATTTCTTCATCCTGCTCAAAGATTAGAGATGCATTACTATTGCCACTGTTATTTGATTCAGATGGTTCAACCAGATTACTTTCGTATTCTAGCAATTCAATGTCCTCATTTTTTCCCTCCTCTGCAAGTGACTCTGGAAAAATGACATCTTGGTCATGCTTCATCCACTTCGGGCACTCTTCTTCGCCTCCATATAAAACTCGGCCATCATCTCCTCTGACACGAGTGGAAGTCTCCGCAGATGTTATTCTACAAGAACATTCGGGAAGCGGGTGTGAAATGAACGATGCCGATTTCGATAAGATGGACTGCCTTATAAGGCCTTCTTCACCCAAGCTTTTGTTGAGATGTTCTTGGACTAGAAGTGTCCAATTCTGCTTGTGATGGTACATATTGTCACGGGTCATGTTCAAAAGTTCTGCAAGCACTTTCCTGTTCAGAAGAACAAGAATTAGAGTACAATAGAGAATGATGACAGGATGCCCAATTCTGTACTCATTTCTACCGTTTTCTGATTGTAATCTAGAATGTGGATATAAATTTTTTTTTTTTTTTTTTTAAAAAAAAAACAACAACAACAACGAAGCATAACAAACAAGGGCTAAAAAGACAAATGTGCATTATAAATGCACAGAAGGACAAGAAAGCAACCCTTCAAAGTTGAAAAGGAAAACAGACCATTACAACCAGCAGTCCTTAAAGCTTTTCGAATCTAGTGCGTAATAATAGAAAGATGTAGAATTCTCGTCCTTAAGATAATTAGGAATTATAGGGATTTTATATTTAGTATATTGTAATAAAGAGAATCTGGCAAATTATTACCAGATTTCTCTCATTGTTTTTTTGTTTCCTTAGAGGAGTTCTTTCCTCTGATAGTCAATTAGGCCCTGGTTTTATGGCTGCAATCAAGCAGCCTTCTCCTATATGTACTCGCCTGATTTCAAGAGAATAATAAGTAGAATTTTCCTCAAAAATCTTCATGATATCAGAGCCGCCCCTCTGAAATCCTAATTTTAATTCTTCCATAACAAAATACAGCATGGCTACTGAGAGACAAAGCTCGTCCCTTGAAGTGACCTCTCATCTAGACTCCTCTCCGCCAACAACCAATCATGGAGGGTCTGAAACCTCATCTCTTCTAATCACAGGACACAAACTCAATGGCCACAACTACCTCCAATGGTCTCAATCAGTGATGATGTTCATCTGTGGGAAAGGGAAAGACGATTACCTCACAGGTGAGATCACTATCCCAAGAAAGGAGGACCCGAAATTCAAAACCTGGAAATCCGAAAACCATATGGTAATTTTGTGGCTAATTAACTCAATGAACAACGAAATTGGGGAAAATTTTCTCCTATATACGACTGCTAAAGAAATATGGGATGCGGTTAGAGAAACCTATTCCAGTTTTGAAAACACTTTAGCGCTGTTTGAAATTGAGGCAAACCTCCACAAACTACAAAAGGGAGATCTCACAGTCATTGAGTATTTCAACGCCCTCACTCGCCATTGGCAACAACTGGCCATGTTCAAAGTCCATGCCTGGAAGTGCACTGAAGATGCGGCATTGTATAGAAAAATTGTGGAAACAAAGTGCACCTTTAAATTTTTGCTCAACCTCGATAAAAATCTGGATGATGTAAGGGGAAGAGTGATGGGAATCAAGCCTCTCCCAAGCACAAGAGAAGCATTTTTTAAAGTATGCCGTGAGGAAAGCAGGAAGAAAGTCATGATGGGAGCCCAAAATTCGGTCCCAACACTAGAAGGCTCTACCCTAGCTGCCCAAGGACCTCAGACCTACACCGATAATGACAACCGTGAGAGGAAAGGAAGACCGTGGTGCGACCATTGTCGTAAACCTGGTCACCTTCGTGAAAATTGCTTGAAAATCCATGGCAAACTAGCAGATTGGAAGCCCTCACGGTCTGCACATGATCGGGAAAGCCATGCAAATGCTGTTTCTACCACTAAGGACAACCCTTCATCATCGGAGACAAATCCCTTCACCAAAGAGCAACTCGAGATGCTTTAGAAAATGTTCAGCCAGAACACTATTCAGACAAGTACCTCTGTCTCTAGAACTGACATGTTAGCCTAGAAAGGTAAATTCTCAAATGCTCTAGTTGTTAATAAACAACAATTAAGTTCGTGGATCATTGACTCAGGAGCATCAAATCATATGACGGGAGATGCAAAGCTGTTTCACGAGTACAATCCGTGTATGGAGAATTACAAAGTCTGCATAGCTGATGGATCTCTATCCAGAGTTGAGGGAATGGGTTCCACTATCATCACAAAAAACCTAACCCTAAACTCTATTCCTCATGTTCTTAAGTTGGATTGTAATTTACTTTCTGCCAGTAAAATAACTCGTGATCTCCATTGTATGAATAAATTTTTCCCAAACTAGTGTGAATTTTAGGATTTACATTCGGGGAAGATGATTGGCAGTGCTGAGATATGTTCTAGACTCTATCTTCTCAAAGACCAAAATTCTCCTAGAAGACAAGCTCAAAGTGCAAGTTGTATGTCTCTTAAGAGTTAGCCTAGTTTAAATTCTAGTGTCAATAAAGATAGTGAGGTTATATTATGGCATTTTCGCCTTAGTCATCCAAATTTTGTGTATCTTGAAAAACTATTTCCTTCTATGTTTATCAATAAAAGTTTGAAGTTTTTCAATTGTGACATTTGCCAATTAGCCAAACATACTCAAAACCACTATCCTCAACTCTTATATAAACCATCTCATCCATTTGCCATGATTCATAGTAATGTGTGGGGCCCCTTAAGAGTAAAAAGCATAACGGGAACATGATGGTTTGTGTCATTTGTTGACGATCACTCTAGATTGACTTGGATATTCCTGATGAAAGAAAAATCCAAAGTTGGCAAAGTTTTCCAAAATTTCAACACCATGATACAAACCTAGATCCAAACCAATATTCAAGTCCTAAAAACTGACAATGCCAAAGAATTTTTCAAAACCGTCCTTGGAACATATCTGCTAAATCAAGGCATGGTTCACATAAGTTCTTGTTTTGAAACACCCCAACAAAATGGAGTTGTGAAGAGGAAAAATAGGCACTTACTGGAAGTAGCCTGATCCCTTCTGTTCTCCACGAATGTCCCAAAACACTTTTGGGGAGAAGCAATTCTTACAGCCTCACACCTCATTAATAGGATAACTTTTTAGAATCCTCAAATTCCAGACCCTTGTCAAGCCCTACTTCAAATTTTTCCACGCACCAAAATAATCACCTCTTTGGAACCCAAAATATTCGGATGCAGTGCATTTGTCCATGTCCATCAACAACATCAAAGCAAATTGGATCCTAGATCCATCAAGTGTGTGTTCCTTGGGTACTCTTCACATCAAAAGGGGTACAAATGTTACTCTCCCATGACAAAGAAAATATACAATTTTATGGATGTAAGATTTTTTAAGCATCAACCATATTATCCCAAACCTTCAATTCAAGGGGAGAGCATGAGTGAATATCAGTTTTGGGATGATTATCTAGGCAATGAATCTAAACCCTCATCATCACCATCCTCATCACCACCACGTCAGCCGAATGCTATCCTAGAAAAACCCGAGAGTCACTCTGCTGTAAGCCCAATCCATCCATTCCAAACTTGTGACCAAGCAGAGAGTCAAACTCAAACTGAAACCATCTTCCAAACCCCTATCGGTGACAATGACAAGACCAAATCCCCTCAACTTGCAAACAAAGAGCTCCGTGTCTATGTTAGGAAAATGAGGCCTGCAAAACAAATAGTGCACTCAATACCTCTCACCCTCGACCAAGAGTCTGAACCAAGTACAAATCCTGTTGAAAATCGCTCAAGTAAGGGAAATTCTGCTTCTAAGGAGATTGTACAGATCACTAATGACTTAGATGTACCCATTGCTTTAAGGAAAGGTGTTAGGTCATATACCAACCATCCTATTTGCAAGTTTGTGTCATATGAAGGGTTGTTGCCATCATACCAGACATTTGTATCATCACTTGATAGTGTGCAGGTACCTCACTCCATCCAGGAAGCCCTTAATAATCCTGCTTGAAGAATGGCTGTGAATGAAGAAATTAGAGAATTGGAGAAGAATGGCACTTGGACAATCTCAGACCTTCCAAATGGAAAGAAACCAGTGGGATGTAAGTGGATCTTTACTGTTAAACACAAAGCTGATGGAAGTATTGAGAGACTGAAAGCTCGTCTAGTTGCTAAAGGCTTCACTCAGTCCTGTGGCATAGACTACCAGGAAACATTTGCCTTGGTTGCCAAACTTAACACCATTAGAGTTCTACTCTCTCTTGCAGCCAACAAAGATTGGCCCTTGCACCAGTTGGACGTCAAAAATGCATTCTTGAATGGCAATTTGGAACAAGAAGTGTACATGGAAATTCCACTAGGACTGGAAAATACGTCTAATCACAACAAGGTAATCAAACTCTGAAAATCCCTGTACAGTTTAAAGCAATCCCCTCGTGCTTGGTTTGGCAAGTTTGCTAATTCAGTAGTGGGGCATGGATATACTCAATGCCAAGCAGACCACACCTTGTTTGTGAAATTCTCTCCTAAAAGGAAGATTGCAGTCTTAATAGTTTATGTCGATGACATAATCTTAACGGGTGACAATGAGGCAGAACTAGTGAAAATGAAGTAGTTATTAACCAAGGAATTTGAAATCAAAGACCTTGGCAATCTCAAGTATTTTCTTGGTATGGAAGTGGCCCGGTCCAAGAAAGGCATATTTGTCTCTCAACGTAATATGTTCTAGATTTACTTAAGGAGACAGGTATGCTGGGGTGTAAAACAGCAGATACTTCCATGGAGGCAACCAAGAAGTTTAGGACTGAACCTAGTAGCATACCAGTCGACAGGGGGAGATATAAAAGACTCGTTGGTCACCTCATCTATCTCTCACATACTCATCTTGATATTGGGTTCTCTGTTAGTATTGTAAGTAAGTTCATGAATAACCCAACAAAAGAACATATGGAAGTTGTGAATAGAATTTTGAGGTATCTTAAGATGACCCTAGGAAGAGGACTGTTGTACAAAAAGAGTGACAATAGAGAAATTGAAGTATTTTCAGATGCTGACTGGGCAGGTAAAGTGTCAGATAGACGCTCCACATCAGGGTACTGTACCTTTGTATGGGGAAATCTTGTAATATTGAGAAGCAAGAAACAACCAGTGGTGGCAAGGAGCAGCGCAGAGGCTGAATTCAGAGCTCTAGCCCTTGATATTTGTGAAGGAATGTGGCTACAAAGATTACTTAGTGAACTGGGAGTTACTTGCAAAAAGCCTGTCAAGATGCTCTGTGACAATCAGGCAAGTATTAACATTGCCAAGAATCCTGTACACCACGACCAAACCAAACACATTGAGATCGATCGCCACTTCATCTCTGAGAAGATTGAAAACTCAACCGTACAACTCATATACACACCCACCAAGTCTCAAACAGCAGACATCCTCACCAAAGCCCTTCCTCGAACAAGCTTTGAAGAACTAAGTCACAAGCTGTGTATGTACAACATTTACAACCCAGCTTGAGGGAGAGTCTGGAATTCTCGTCATTAAGATAATTAGGAATTATAGGGATTTTATATTTAGTATATTGTAATAAAGAGAATCTGGTAGATTATTACCAGATTTCTCTCATTGTTTTTTTGTTTCCTTGGATAGAGGAGTACTTTCCTCTGATAGTCAATTAGGCCCTAGTTTTATGGCTAGCAATTAAGCAGCCTTCTCCTATATGCACTCGCCTGATTTCAAGAGAATAATAAGTAGGATTTTCCCTCAGAAATCTTCAAAAGGAAAGGAAAAATATCTTAATTCTTTGGTTGGAAAAAGACCACGTGAAGCCCAAAGCTGAATTCTATCCTAAGAAATAACACCCAATTAATTCCAGCCATTAGTTTTACATGTGTCTTACCTGTCTGGCCGATATGTTCGAGAGGAAGCAATCTCATAGAGCCTGTGTCCCATGACCAAACTAGAAAAATCTGGCCATCCACTACCGTCATTATTGAAACCAGGAAAGAAGGCATCTGCTTCAACCGATACAATATAATCAAGAGCATCCCAAAGTAGTCGATGCGCTTGCGTTCTTAGATCCAAAGGTAAAGGTAAAGGTTCTGTTTCGGTCTCAGTTATCCAACCATACCAACCTTCTTTTTCATGTCTATAGATAGGCCTATCTGGAGGGGGAGGAAAAGGCCGTGGCCGGGGACCAGCTTTTTTCCATTCTTCTTTTAGTTGTTCCTCACTTTTGGATGGAGGAGATTGAAAAAGATCAAGAGGAAGAGGTGTTTCAGGTCCAAGCAAATCAGACAACTCCGATTTGCTGCACAAAGAGGTGCGATCCACTAAGTTTGCAAACATGGCACGCAGAGGGATTAGAACACGTTGACCTCCAAAAGTTTCAGAACCAGCTAGATATATAATAGTTTTAAGAGGATAACCCATTGCACGAAGAAGAATTCCAACCTGCATGAGTTTCAAACACAGCAAAAGAGGTCACAGCAAAATAAAATTATAAAAATGGCTGAACAAGAAAGGCCAGTAAACGGTAAAGAGCTCTTTGTTAGCTCTCTTTTGTAGGATGGTAAGAAAAAAAAAATGTAGCCTGAATGACTAAACATCAAAAGAACAAGATCATATCCCTCGACACATAATCCAGTATTTGATTGTGAATAACTGCATTACCTAGCCAAATAGAATTCAGATCACGGACCAGTCAGATAAAACCAGATTTTGACTATAGTTATACATAATATCCCACAGAAGCATATCCCAGCTAATTGCGAGATGCAATGCTGCATCCTCTGTAGACCTTGTAGTTATGCTACCTTGTTAACACAATCATCTGTGTGCGTATATCTATTTTAGTTATTACGAGCCTTTCCAGTTGTCAAATTAGACGACTATAGCACAAACAGAAATATCTGCAGCACTAATCAATATAGCTCATGAGCTGTTTCTATTGAGATTAATGTGCATCCCTTTTCACCTTATATTTAACTCTCTCTCTCTCTCTCTCTCTCCCCCCATAGCGTTACTCTGTACATGGACCTCTCTGTAGACTTCTTAAACAGAGTATGGATTGTGTAGCAAAAACTTTCAAATGTTTCACGTACCTAACCTTAGTTTGTGTTTCCGTGTCCTTGAATTTTTCAATCTGTTAATTTTTTTTTTCTTTTTTTATCAGTACATTTTCATATGAATTGAGTCTTGACTATAAAATACCTTTTTCCTTCAATGGCCGTTGCCTCAGATGGTTATGTAAAGCAAAATTAGAAAAATTAGAATGAAATTAAGGTGACTATCTAAGATCCAGAAGTTTGATCCCAATTTGCAGGGCTAAGTCTCATAAACTACAACTAACAAATATTTTATTGATAGAAAATATGGAACTTTATTAATAAAAAAATGGACAGAGCTAAAGATGGACGAGATATCCGCCCATAATCCACAACCTACTAATATATCATCAAATTTTAAGAATCCCCAACAGTTTCAACAAGACCAACTCATACATTGAGCATGAATGTGTATGTGTGTGTGTGTGTAACTTACACTGGGCATCAATTAACAGTGTAGATGTAAAACTTTAAACAAAAAGAATGCATACCTCTTCAGGCATCAGTGGGCAAGAACCATTTTCTCTACGCATGTGTGAATCTATGCTTAAGTCTTCATTAATAATCCCTCGTTTGATCATCTGTGCTCTTCGATATTGTATGAGTTCTGTATGAACATCCTATAAAACTTCTCAAGTTAACAAGATATATTTCAAAAACACAAGAATCAGAAATCATATATGGTTTCTCAAAGAATTTAAAGGTAAATACAAGGAAAGAAACAATAAAGAACACTGCTGGGCTGAATTATTTCTCTTCTTATTATTCAATAAAAAACGTGTTCTACAGATGCTGAATTTATAGACTAACTCTGCTCTAACTTAAGAACTGATTTTCCTCTAATTTAGGAGCTGAAAACACCTAACTAAAAAATAGGAAACAAACTAACTAATAGATACATATCCTAACTACCAACAAATATTATTATTTCAGCCCATTTTCCTACACTTCCCCTCAAGCTGGGTTGTACAAATTGAACATTCCCAGCTTGCACACTAACTTCTCAAACATTGGTCTAACCAGCCCCTTAGTAAAGATGTCTGCAGTTTGTTCTGTTGTTGGAACATAAGTAATGCAAAGTACTCCCCCTTCAATCTTCTCTTTAATAAAATGTCTATCCACCTCAACATGCTTAGTCCTGTCATGATGAACTGGGTTGTGAGACATACTAATGGCAGCTTTACTATCACTGTGAACTCTTAAAGGAAGTTCTACAGTGACTCTTAACTCTTCGAGCAACAATTTCAACCAGATGACCTCACATACACCTTGAGCAATTGATCTTAGTTCAGCCTCTGCACTAGTCCTTGCCACAACCAGTTGTTTCTTGCTCTTCCAAGTTACTAGATTTCCCCAAATGAACGTACAATAGCCTGAGATAGACCTCCTGTCATCAATTGACCCAACCCAGTCTGCATCCGTGAACACTTCAACTCTCCTTTCATTAGTTTTTCTAAAAAATAGACCACAACCAGGATTACCCTTTAGGTATCTCAAGATCCGATATACAGCCTCCATATGGTCCTTTGTTGGTGAATGCATAAATTGGCTCACAAAGCTTGCTGCAAAAGCTATATCCGGCCTTGTGTGGGACAGGTAAATAAGTCATCCAACAAGTCGTTGGTATCTCCCCTTGTCCACGGCTTCACCATTTAGATTCTCTCCTAATTTTAGGTTTAAATCCAACGGTGTATCCGCCAGTTTGCATCCTAACATTCCGGTTTTTTCGAGTAGATCCAGCACATATTTCCTTTGTGAAACAGATATCCCTTGTTTGCTCCTTGCAATTTCCATTCCTAAGAAATGCCTTAAGTTTCCCAGGTCCTTCATTTCAAACTCCATTACCAACCTTTGTTTTAACTGCTTCATCTCATCTTCATCATCACCTGTCACGATTATGTCATCCACATAAACAATACGAATTGTGATCTTATTATTCCTGTGTCGATAAAACATAGTGTGATCTGAGTGAGCCTGCTTATAGTTCTGTTGTTTGAGAGCCTTTGCAAACCTGTCAAACCAAGCTCGAGGAGATTGCTTCAACCCATACAGAGATTTTCATAATCTACATACCTTACTGTTTTCTTCAGCAGTGTTGAATCCCGATGGTAACTCATGTACACTTCTTCGTCTAAATCGCCATTTAAAAACGCATTTTTGGCGTCTAGTTGTTGCAATGGTCAATCCAAATTGGCTGCTGATGACAACAAGACTCGAAAAGAGTTGATTTTAGCGACAGGAGCAAAGGTCTCCTGATAGTCAATTCCATATGTTTGTGTATATCCCTCTCAATCAAACCGTCTACCTTATATTTTATGGCAAATACCCACTTATAACCCACTGGTTTCTTATCTTTGGGTCTTTGCACAACCTCCCAATTTTTATTTTTTGTAAGAGCATTCATCTCCACCATGATAGCTTCTCTCCACTTTGGAAGTTTTAGGGCTTCTTCCATGGTTTTGGGGATTTCTTCCTCTGCAAGATTTGCTACCAAAGCTTGAACAGATTGAGATAAGTGTCCATGACCCACAAACTGTGATATAGGGTGTTGAGTACATGACCTAACCCCTTTTCTTATAGCAGTAGGAACAGATAGCAGATCACTATCCTCTAATATTGAACCTAACTTCAGATCAAACTGATGGCAAGGAGAGTCTTCGGGATTATCTTCCTTTTTTGAATTTTTCCTCCGAGAGTGAGTAATTTTGGCTGCATATGCAATACTCCCCCTGACCCGGATATATTTGAGGGGTTTGGGCACACATCCGACTTAGATGGGACTCTTAACTCTGTATTTGAATAAGGCAGGGATTTTTGAGAATCAAAAAAGGATAAAGTAGGATTCGGATATCCACCAGATTAGGTATCTTTTTGTTGTGAATCTTGAAATTTATTAGAGTGCAGATTTCCTAGAGATCCTGGGGTAAGACACGGATTCTCCTGAGGATCTAAACTGTGATTTGATTTTTCGGATAGATTCTCTTGAGATTCTTGGGTGGAGCACAGATTTTCCTGAATATCTAAACAGGGAGTCAACTTTTTTTTCAAAAAATAGGAGAATCTTGAAGATCTAAGCAGGGATTTGATTTTTCCTTCAAGAAATCAGCCGAATAATTATCCTTAAATGTCAAAAAATTAGGATAAGAATCCCAAAAATGCTCCCACAGATCTGCCCTATTTTGAACCGAATTTGAGTCCCCCTTTTCAATTAAATTTGGTTCCAAAAAATGGCCTTCACTCATGCTCTCCCCTTGAAGTGAATTTTTTGAGAAATAGGGCCGAGTTGCAAAAAAAGTGACATCCATTGATGTAAAGAACTTCCTCTTTTCTGGAAAATAGCAACGGAATCCTTTTTTTGTTGTAGAATAACCTACAAAAACACACTTAAAGGATCAAGGGTCTAACTTACTTCGATTTTGTTCATGATTATGAACGAAGGCTGTACAACCAAAGATTTTAAATTTTAAAGAAGAGACGAGACTCAAGATATGACGCAAGAAGTTTGTTAATTGGTGTTTGAAAATTTAGAACTCTAGTTGGTAAACGATTTATCAAATAGCATGCAGTAAGAATTGCTTCTCCCCAAAAATTTTTTGGAACATCTGAGGTAAACAAAAGGGCCCGTGCCACTTCTAAAAGGTGGCAATTCTTTCTTGAAATTCCGTTTTGTTGTGGAGTATTGACACAAGAACTCTGGTGAATCATTCCATTTTGTTTTGTCAAATTTGACAGGCAAGAGTTAAAATATTCAGTACCATTATCTGTACGGAATACTTGTGTACTCCTATTGCATTGGTTTTTAATCACGAAATGGAAGTTTTGCAAAATTTGTGGAGTTTCAGATTTTTCTTTTAAAAGATACACCCAACAAACCCTCATATGATCGTCGATAAATGTTATAAACCATCTTTGATTAGTTAAGCTAAGGATTTTAGGACCCCAAATGTCGCTATGAATCAACATAAACGAAAAATATGAACGATAGGACAAAGGATAAATAACACGTTTATGCTTAACTAACTGACAAACTTCACATTGAAATGAATCCTGAGTTCGAACAAAGATGGGAACAAATGCTTTAAATATGCAAAGCTTGGATGACCTAGCCTACGGTGTAACATCATTATTTGATCTACCCTAGAAGTGGTTGTATTGCATACTGCAATCAAAGTCTGGTTATCCTCTTTGAAAACCTTCTCAAAGTAGTATAATCCTTCAACCACTCTAGCACTGCCAATCGTCTTCCGCGAAGTCCGGTCTTGGAAAAAACAACCTGCTTGTGAGAATTTTACCACACAATCTAAATCTTTAGTAACTTTACTAACGGATAATAAATTGCATGATAATTTTGGAACATGGAGGACGGATTTTAGTGTGATCTGTGGGCTTAATTTAATGGTTCCAATTCCTGCCACTGTGGTGAAAGAACCGTCTGCTATCTTCACTTTGTGAGTTCCCGGACTAGGGTTGTAGGACATGAAAGAGTCTCCACATCCTATCATGTGATCAGTGGCACCAGAGTCTACTATCCAAGGTTCAGTTTTTGTTGTTATTCCACCAAAAACTGTAAAGCTCATACCTTATCGCACCAGAAGAGATGTACCCGAAGATGGTGAACCCATAGTTTGAGTGGCGGTTAAGAGCTTACGTAATTGTTCCATTTGCTCCTTTGTGAATACAATGCCTGAGTTACTGTCAGTTTTCTTTACTGCTTCCAAACTTTGAGTCGTTTGTAGTCCCTTAGCCTCTCAATTCTGTTTGTTTGGGACCCAATTTTCAGGTTTTCCATGTAGTTTCCAATAGTTCTCCCTGGTATGGTGTGGTCGTTGACAGTGGTCACACCACAATTGGACCTTCTTGTTCCCTCGGCCTTGGTATCCTCAAGCTGCCATGGCTGAGTTTTCATTTTCCAAGTTGGTGGTTTCATTGAGCATCACCCTTTTCCTCCACTCCTCCCTACGGACTTCAGCAAAAATTTCTTCAATTGAAGGCAGCGGCCTCAACCCAAGCAACCGTCCTCTAACTTCATCCAATTCCTTATTGAGTCCAGCCAAGAAGTCATAAATTCTGTCTTTGTCAACCATTTGTTGATGAAGTAATGCATCTTCTGGATCTCTCCAATTGCAGTTCTTGAACAAGTCTAGTTCTTGCCACAATTTTGTGAGGTTATTAAAATATTGGGTCACATCATTCTCCCCGTCTTAAGCTCCGAGCCATGTTTCTTAACTCGAACATGTGAGACGAGTTTTCAAGGTCTGAATAAGCGAGGGTGACAGCATCCCAAATCTTCTTTGCTGTAGGGAAAAATATATAGGTTTCTCCTATCTTTTCCCCATGGAATGGATCAGCCATGCCATTACCATGGAATTCTGGGCATCCTAGGTTGGAAACGCTAGATCATCACAACTTGGCATCACAATAGTGCCATCCAAATATCCTATCTTCCCTTTGCCTCGAATAACCTTTTGAATGGATCGAGACCACAAAAGGAAATTTTTTCCATTCAGTTTATGTGTTGTAATCTGAAGAGAAGAGTTTTCAGAAACCGCAGTGGGAGCAATTTTAAGAGTTGGCTGATTGGTAACCGAAGTTGCCTCAGAGCCATCATTCCTGCTTGCTTCAACCATCGTTTCTCTCAACTTTATATTCCCTTTAATCTCTCTGATGCCATAAAGGTAAATACAAGGAAAGTAACAATAAAGAACACTGCTGGGCTGAATTATTTCTCTTCTTATTATTTAGCAAAAAACGTGTTCTACAGATGCTGAATTTATAGAATAACTCTGCTCTAACTTAGGAACAGATTTTCCTCTAATTTAGGAGCTACAAACACCTAACTAAAAAATAGGAAACAAACTAACTAAAAGATACATATCCTAACTACCAGGAAATATTATTATCTCAGCCCATTTTCCTACAGTATTGATGTAGCATCCTTATGCGAATCTACTAATAAAGTGATTTTCCTTTTCATAGACTATTCTTTAGATGGGAGGATTTGATCAGTCATTAGTCAAGAGACTCTTTTTCTTTACCATATCTGTGGTTATCTTGTCGCTGGATTTCAATTGTACTATAATAGTTTTTGAAAGTAAAATATTTTTTCCTATATAACATAAAAGATATACCGTAAGCTACGTAAAAAAAATCAAAAAAATGGAAGTGATAAAAAATCAAAACAAAAAAAAAAAGAAGATTGTTTGAATGCTGAAACTTCAGGGAACCTGGAGCCAACAAAGAAAATAGAAGGAAGGAAGGTTTACTTCCTTCCATTAGAGCTAGAAGAATAGTAGAACCTGCTACATCTTTGACCCATAACGAAGATAAAAGGAGGTCAAAACAGCTACCTGGAAAAGTTCTGCACAACCATGATATGCCAAAGTGTCTCTCATTAAGCCAGGATGAAAGGCTAGGAAAGGTTGGCCCCACGCTCTTAACCTATTCAAAAGAGGATATAAAAGGAAATTAAGAAAAATGGACAAAAGTATAATGCTATTTGAAATTCAAGATCTACAACTACTGCCAGCTATACTTGTGGTTCATGTCACCCTTCCAGGAAAATTTCTGTTTTCTATGCAATTTAACTTTAGAAACTTACAGCTTTTCAATTAACCAATGAAATTTTGGTGCCACTGCCTTCATATAAATGTCAACTGCTAAATAAACGTCCTTTAAAAAAAATCAACTGCTAAATAAACTTGATGCGATATGCAATGCTCTTCCATAGTTCTTCTGTCCTTAGTCTAATTTGTCCACAAATCAGACCTAAAGTTTTATAAAAGTTGCTTGTAAACACCATGCTCTATCTAACTTTACACCATGCCTTACAATTCCCAATCCCTCCTACAGCAACTATAGCCTTTTTGTACAAAATAAATATGGTGAATTTAGCAGTTTTCTAGTAACTAAGGCCTCAAAATGATATCTGCAAGTTCTGTACCTTTCAATCCTGTTTAGTACATTAATATCTTGGCAAGAGAAAGGTTGAAGATTCATACCTCTCTACCATGCGATGCCCAAGCTCCCTAATTTCAGGTCGGAATTGAAGAGCATGGAAAGCAACCCTGCATCTAAGCCTTTGAAGCTCAGACATGCTAGATGGAAGGATCGACTGAAAAGAGGAAGCGAGTTGAATTAGAAGGGTAGTTCTTACTGAGCATGCAAGGATACATAAATGAAGGAAATCTTTTCACTCTAATTTGGGTAATCACCCTTCACATAGTGTTAGCAAAAATCAAAAGCATTAAGGATTAAAAAATGGAACTCCTAAGAAACAAGCCCGGATGGACCACAACTTCAACACAAAGGTGTGAAGATTAGTTGGAAGCATTACAACTAGATAACGAAAAATTGACATGGTAAAAAGTCCTCAAAATGGAGAAAAATAAGAAATTGTAGATCAAATTCAATTGTCTTATTCCTTCTTCAATATCAGGCCAAGTTTCAGTTCTTGTGGGGCCTCTTTCTGAAATGCCCCATTTTATTTTTCAGAAACAGGAACTACAGAGAAATTTCACACATCATCATTTTGTTCTCCTTGGAAATGTTAAGGGAGTTCAGAGGTGGTCAAGGATGGAAGGGTATGGCTGTTGGAAGGATATTTTTTTCCCCCTCGGATAGGAAAACTTCCTTTTCATTGATAGAATAATCAAAATCAAAATATAAGGGAAAGAGGATAAGATATCCTCAAAACATATTGTAAAACAAGACAAGCAAAAAAGGCAAGAAAATTTGCATCTAACACATCCCTTTAATTAAGAACAATCAGAAAAAATGAAAAATCCTTGAACATTTTGCCCAAGACGAAGCCCAGAACTTTGAATAACTCCTTGTTTTAAAAGTTGATTTTTTTTTTATAGGAATTGATAGTTGGTTTTTTTTTTATTTTAAGATATAGTTGGTCAATTAAGGGTGGATTAGTTGTATTCTAACTGATCAGTAGTTTGTTAGCATTTTTTAGTTAGGGCAGTGGTTAAATTAGTAGTAGAGAGAACCTTATGGTCTGAAAATGGAACTTTCTTTTAAACCGTTTACAATTTATTATTATACAGAGCATACAAAATTTACAAAAGACATCACATATATTGCTTCTGTAGACACCCTTTTCGTAATCAAATTTACACTTCTTGGAAGCCAAAAGGATAAATGTTACTTTAATTGACATCAGTTGCACTTGTTATAAATTACTCCCACTTAGTGCCTTATTCAGGACAACTTGAACATTAATATACACAACTTTATTCAACATACAGGATTGTTTGCACGTTACTGCATATGTCTGAAATATATGCATATACTCTACAACTCCTAGTAGGATAAGAACTTAAAAAATTTCTAACAGTCTTAGCTGATTTCAAGGAAATACTATTGGCGCTTCAAGAATACTAGGAAGAGAGCAAGCCTTTCTCTATAATAACCACGGTAGCAATATTTTTGTGCAAAATTTATGAATTCCAGATTTCATAACAAATGGGGAAAAAAAGTAGTTCCATGTAAAACACAGAAGAAATAGGTCGCCATTGATTGTTGTAAAATCCATACTAGCCCAAGAAAATGGTATAATTGCAATGAACAACATCCTCTGATATTATCAGACAGTAAATTACCTGCAGACATCCACCATCCATAATGACCAAACCAATAACCTTGGCTTTCATTAACGTTGGCAGGACTTCTTTAACATAAAAGTTTGGTGACGAAGCACTTTTGGGCTTAAAAGTGGGAAATGCATTCCTTCTCCTCGCTGCTTTTAAATTCTCAGGCAGGCTCTTGACAATGAGTATGTCATTTGTAAGTGATGCTATAAATTGTTCCTCGTCATAGAGATACGAGAAACTCTTGAATTTGTAGCTGGGAAGATTTTGAACAAAAGGAAGAAAGCGGTAAAATATGTAATTTACTGGACTTGAAAACTACAATTCAAATAACCAGGGAACACAACCAAAAAAAAAAACCTGATGCCTTTTGAGCGAGTACTCTCTTGAATCTCTGGAACGACAAGAGTAGCATTTAAAAGCCTGGATATGGTTACAAGATCACATACCTGGAAAGTTATCAGAAATTCAATTAACCCTCTATAGAAACTCTAGTACAGTTGACTGTTGCATCTTGGTTAAACCTTACCGAAGATTTTATGTTTGCAAACCCGCCAAATATTTTTGCATAAATGAAACCATTGCTATGTTTATTTGGAACTGTAAAACAAAGCAAAATTGATCCATCAGCTTAAAGATTGAAAAATTGACACGGATAAAAACCTCCAATAACGCTCAACCCCCAACCCCCCAATATCGACACCTTTTATCTCAAAATGAGCACTTTTACCCCATTCCTCTACGAACAAATCAGCACTTCTTGTGCACAGAGAGTAAAAATTTATGTGTGTACAAGAAAAGGAAATCTCAATTGAAGATTAATATTGTTCTGCCCAATTTCTGCATGTCTACACTTCAAGAAGAGAAAGAAAAATAGAAATCCATGAAATCGCAAAGCCAAGTTTCACAAGAACTTATGACACTCAAACACCAGCTAAATTATGTTAAAAGACAACCCAGACAACCAAAAGAAAAAGCTAAACACTGTTCTTAACAAGTTAGTTAGTTGCTATATCTTTCTTCCAACATCATTAAATCTCAGGCCATTACGGACAAAGGAAGCCTTTTCCAATTCAATCGAAAGAAGAAAAAATAACAAAAAAAAAAAATTGATTATTCCAATAAGTAGGGCAAAAGGACGTTTGGAAACACAGTTGAAACTACAAAACATTTTACTACAGCGTTTACTCTCATAAAATTCAAATCAATATGTTTGTTGATTTTTAGTTCCAAATCATTACCAGGATAGCTGCTTCTAGGGTTGGCATAAGGCTGCAAGGCCTGCAATGGCTTCACAACTCCCCACAGTTTCTTATTCCGATAATTCTGCTTCATTGTCCACAAAAAAAAATAAATAAATAATAATAATAATAATAATAATAAACAAACAAACAAACAAATGCATACGAACTATTCCCAAATATCGTTGAAAAAAAAAATAAAAAATGGCACCTGTCGGCCTGTAAAGGCAGCGAAATCGTCGCGGAATCCGGCCATGGCAGTGTACTGGACCAAATCAATGGTCGAAAACCTTGCGATGGAGAAGTGTTTGAGCAGAGACGCGAAAGACAAAACCAGCACCAACAGAGCAATCCATTTTATTTTCGATTTGAACACCATTTTATTTTCTCTCTCTTTCTTTTTCTTTTTTGCCGATTATTGTCACATTCCGATTCGCGACTTCAATCGACTAAAATGCAATATCGGAATCCCAAATCTTAAACCAAAATTATCAATCAAAACCTAAATTGAATAACTAGCTAACTGAACTTGAAAGCACAGAATTAACTCAGATTCTTTACCAAATATGTAAATAAATGAATAAGAAAATTCAGATCTAAAGATTCGAAGCTAATTATTACTGTTATATATATATTCTTACGTAGCAGACGAAGTCATGGAACTGGGAAGTGAAGCTAGAGAGAGAGGGAGTTTTCTTTCTTTTTTTTTTTTTTTGCTTTTTTTTTTGGCAAAAGAAAACAAAGGAGGATTTTCCCGATACTAGAAAGCAAAAGAAAGGGGCGTTTTTTCAAGGAGTTTTGTGACTAGTGTTATATTTACCAGTGATAGACATCATCATGTTCTGTAATCTTGTTTAATTACTAACGAACTATAGCAAAATAACGTGCTTAGTAAATTTTCTTTTTTTTTTTTTGGAATTAAGATAGATGTGTTATGAAATAAAACAAAGTATAACAAAAGACTAAGGAGAGCAATAGAGAAAGATAAGAGAAAATTGGAGACAAAACAACTTTTCATACTTTTACTTGTGAGAGATGAAACTTACAAACTTAGTACAACTATTATTTATATGCCAAATCATCATACTAGAGGTAATGATAATAGACACAACTTACAGAGGTTTCATATACAATTAAAGGAGACATAATGCACAATATTAAAAGGAATTTAATAGGGTAATAATGTGGTTTAAATGTGAATTATAAATTTGCAATAAAATGTTTGCATGTAACTCATGGAATACCAAGAGGTGGCATCCACACATACTTGATTCACAACACTCCCCCTTGGATGTCCACCATACAAAGAATATGCCTCATTAAAAACCTTACCAAGAAAAAACCCAATGAGAAAAAATCTTAGTGAAGGAAAAAAGAGTACATAATTCTTGTATGTTCTGCATTTAGGATTGCCTCATTAAAAACCTTGCTAGGAAAACCTAATGGGACAAAAACATAGGCTAAGGGAAAAAGAGTACAATATACAGTGTCTCCCTCTCATGTCAACATCTCTTTTTCAAAGATCTCTAAGTCGACGTATACCAATTTTGTGTACCAACTTCTCAAATGTTGTTGTAGGAAGTGCCTTTGTAAACAAATCTGCCAAGTTGTCATTGGAGCCAATTTGATGTACGTCGATCTCTCCTTTCTTTGGAAGCTCGTGCGTGAAAAAGAATTTTGGTGAAATGTGCTTTGTTCTGTCTCCATTTATGTAACCCCCTTTAAGTTGAGCGATACATGCTGCATTATCTTCATACAACACAGTTGGACTTTCTTTGTTGAATGAAAGATTACATGTTTCTCTTATATGTTGCACCAGGGATCTTAACTATACACATTCTTGACTTGCCTCGTGAATTGCCAATATCTCAGCATGATTCGAAGATGTGGCAATTAGGGTTTGTTTTGTTGAACGCCACGAGATAGCTGTACCACCATATGTAAACAAATAATCTGTTTGTGATCGTGCTTTATGTGGATCAGACAAATATCCTGCATCCGCATATCCAATCAATTCCGACTTGGAATCATGTGTACCCATATTTGTTGTACCACGAAGATAACAAAGTATTTGTTGGATACCATTCCAATGTCTTCGAGTTGGTGAAGAACTATATCTCGCTAGTAAGCTAACAAAAAATGATATGTCAGGTCTTGTGCAATTAGCAAGATACATTAGTGCACCAATAGCACTAAGATATGGTACTTCTTGACCTAGAATTTCTTCTTCATCATCTCGAGGACGAAAATGATCATTTTTCACATCAAGGGATCGTACAACCATGGGAGAACTCATTGGATGTGATTTATTCATATTAAAACACTTTAATACCTTTTCAATATATGTTGACTGATGAACAAAAATCCCTTTTGATAAATGCTCGATCTGCAAGCCGAGACAGAATTTTGTTTTTCCTAAGTCCTTCATTTCAAATTCATTTTTCAAATATGTTATCGTATATGTAAGCTCTTCATGAGTCCCAATGATATTCAAATCGTCAACATAAACTGCAATAATAGCAAATCCAGACTTAAACCTTTTAATAAAAACACATGGGCAAATTGGATTATTAATATATCCTTCTTTCAAAAGATATTTACTGAGACGATTATACCACATACATCCATATTGCTTTAATCCATACAAAGATCTTTCTAATTTAAATGAATACATTTCCCGAGGTTTTGAATTGCATGTTTCTGGCATTTTTAGGCCTTTAGGGACTTTCATGTAAATGTCATTATCAAGTGACCCATACAGATAGGCCGTTACAACATCCATTAGACGCATGTAAAGTCCTTCTGAAATTGCTAGGCTAATAAAAAATCTAAATATAATTGCATCCACCACTGGTGAATATGTCTCCTCATAATCAATACCAGGTCTTTGCGAAAAGCCTTGTGCTACAAGTCGTGCTTTATATCTGACAACTTCATTTTTTTCATTACGCTTCTGCACAAATACCCACTTGTAGCCTATAGGTTTTACACCTTCAGGTGTTTGGACAACAGGCCTGAAAACTTGACGTTTTTCAAGTGAACTTAATTCTACCTGGATTGCGTCTTTCCATTTTGGCCAATCATTTCTACGCTGACATTCTTCAACAGACTTTGGTTCAAGATCCTCGTTTTCTTCTGTAATATCAAGAGCTATTGCATATGCAAATATGTTCTCGACAACAATTTCCTTTCGGTTCCATCTCTTTCCTGAAGTGACATAGCTTATTGAGATCTCTTCATTAATATCTTTTTCAAATACTTGAACCTCTTCTGGGGTTAATTCTTCAGCTATGTCAACTGTTTTTATACTGGGCTCTTCAAGAACATTAATAACATTGGAAGTGCCAACTTGCTTATTATTTATCTCCTTTTTCTTTCTTGGATTTTTATCCTTAGAACCGATGGGTCTACCACGCTTCTGGCGTGCCTTAGATTCATTTGCTAGCATATTATTAATTTTTTCGGTAGGAAGATCAATTCGAATATGAGCATTTTCAGTTGGTATATGTGATTTTGTCACTTTCTTGACATCGGTAAATGCATCTGGTAACTGATTTGCGACCTTTTGCAAATGGATAATTTTTTTGAACTTCTAAGTCACATTGATTTGTACGAGGATCAAAGTGAGATAATGATAATGCATTCCAAGAAATTTCTTGTTTTTTCAGCTGTTGTTTATCTCCCCCCAATGCTGGAAAAACTGTCTCATCAAATTGACAATCGACAAACCGTGCCGTAAAGAGGTCACCTGTCAAGGGTTCGAGATATTTAATTATTGATGGGGATTCAAATCCAACATAAATTCCTAGTCTCCTTTGAGGACCCATCTTAGTACGCTGTGGTAAAGCAATTGGAACATATACTGCACAACCAAAAATTCTCAAATGGGAAATATCTGGCTCTTTACCAGAAACAAGCTGTAATGGGGAGTATTTATGATATGTAGTAGGCCTTATGCGAATAAGTGCTGCAGCATGTAATATGGCATGTCCCCAAGCAAAGCTAGGCAATTTTGTTCTCATAAGTAAAGGCCTAGCAATTAATTTCAACATTTTAATAAAGGATTCTGCTAATCTATTTTGAGTGTGCACATGAGCAACAGGATGCTCAACAGTAATCCCAATTGACATGCAGTAATCATTAAAGGCTTGGGATATAAATTCTCCTGCATTATCCAGACGAATTTTTTTGATTGTATAATCTGGGAATTGTGCTCGTAATCGGATTATTTGAGCAAGGAGTCTCGCAAATGCAACATTGCAAGTAGATAATAAGCAAACATGTGACCAACGTGTTGATGCATCTATTAAGACCATAAAATACTGAAATTGTCCATATGATGGAATAATAGGCCCACATATATCTCCTTGAATTCGTTCTAAAAATGTAAGAGATTCAATTGTAACTTTCATTGGAGATGGCCTTATAATTAGTTTTCCTTGAAAACAAGCAGCACATGAAAAATCTTTGGACAAAAGAATCTTTTGGTTCTTTAAAGGATGTCCATTTGAATTTTCTATAATCCTTCGCATCATTATTGAACCTGGATGACCTAAACGGTTGTGTCAAACAATAAAATTCCTTGAATCTTTGGATTCTTCATTCATCACCACATAGGATTCAATTGGATTTATAAATGTATAATACAATCCAGAAGAGTATGCTGGTAGCTTCTCCAATATTTGTTTCCTTCCTGAGACATTAGATATAATATAAAGATATTCAATGTCTCTTTCATTTGTTGTCTCAATATGATAACCATTACGACGTATATCTTTAAAACTTAGTAGATTTCTTTTTGATCTACTAGAATACATAGCGTCGTTAATCATAAACTTTGTGCCACTAGGTAATAATATACTGGCACTACCAAAGCCCTCAATGAGATTTGCAACACCAGATATTGTACTAACATTAGCTTCAGCTAATATAAGATTGGAAAAATATTTTTTATCTTTGAGAATAGTGTGTGTTGTTCCACTGTCCACTAGGCAAAAGGCTTCATCATTAACTTTAATACCGGTGGAATGATTTTTGAAATTCATGTCTCTTCATGAAAAATAAAACAAAGAGATAAGAAAATAATATACTAAACACAATCCCTTTTTTTATAAGAAAATATATGGAGATTACAAAACATAATAAAATCACACCCAAATTATAACCAAACTAAAATAAAAAAAATCAAAAAATGCTAAAATTATGGTCACACCAAAAAAAAAAAAAGGGATAGATTGGTGGGAGAACATCTTTTCAAGCCATATTGATGTTTCCTCACTAATTAAATTCTCAAAATTTCCACCATGATTTTCAAAGAAATCTGCAATGTCCAAGTGTGTCAAATCTATAGGATCATGGCGTTCAGTCAAGTTTGTCTCAACAAAGTTTGCCTCTGCACCTTTTTCTTTCTCCTTTAAGGAAGCTTGGTAAAGATCAACAAAATGTTTAGACGTGCGACATGTACGTCTTCAATGTCCTTTCATGCCACATCTATGGCAAGTATCTTCATTGTTCTTAGGGGCTTTATTCTGAAAACCCTTTTCTTCTTGTTTCTCCTCATTCTTCTACCATTTTTTTATGGTGAGATGCAACTTTCTTGAAATTTGAGGAGTTTTGGTTATAATAACCACGACCACGACCATGACCTTGGCCTCGACCTCGACCGCGACCACGTCCACGTCCACCATGCCGACCATGCCCAGGATCTTCAACATATGCCGCATTCGCTTCAGGGAATGGCATTGATCCAGTTGGGTGAGATTGATGATTTTTCATCAACAGTTCATTATTTTGTTCGGCAACGAGAAGACATGATATTAATTCAGAATATTTCTTAAAGCCTTGCTCTCGATATTGCTATTGCAAAAGCACATTAGAGGCATGAAAAGTAGGGTATGTTTTTTCTAACATGTGTTTATCAGTAACACTTTCTCCACATAATTTTAATTGAGAAGTAATTTTAAACATTGCTAAATTATACTCGCTCACAGTTTTAAAATCTTGCAATCGTAGGTGTATCCAATTATAGCGAGCTTTAGGAAGAATTACAGTATTTTGGTGGTCATACCTTTCCTTTAAATTATTCCAAAGGATATATGGATCTTTTACCGTCAAATATTCAGTTTTCAATCCTTCATGGAGATGATGACGAAGGAATATCATTGCCTTTGCACAATCCTGTGAGGATGCGTCATTCCCTTCTTTTATTGTATTACCAAGATTCATAGCATCAAGGTGGATCTCAGCATCAAGAGTCCATGCCAAATATTTATTGCCGGAAATATCAAGAACAACAAACTTTAGCTTTGTAAGATTCGACATTGTGCGAACTAGTATACGATAAAATATAGTCAATAAGAATTACAATAATTTATTCTTAATTAATTAAAAAAAGGACAAAAATTTACAATATGAGAATACCAAATATCATGCACGTGCATAGAAAATAAAAAAATATTGTAATAAAATTTTCATTGAAAATCATGTCATTAAAACTAATTGAAAAAAATAGCATATTAATGGTAAAAGAAAACTTATACAATAAATTCGTTTTTTTAATTATATAGTTATTGATGATAAAAGAAATAATTTGTTAATGTAATAAAATGGAATTAATAATATAACAATTAATTATAACAAAGATGGATTATAAAACTACTAACCTAAAAGCAAATGTAATACATCAAATAGTTAACACTACACACATGTATAACATATCAACAACGTGATGGATGGTGAAATTGCTAGAATTAATTTTACATGAGAAAAAAATTAATGAAATGATCAAAAGCCAACAGAAATACCAATCTCAAAGAAGGAGTATGCAATTGATATAAAACTATATTCAATAATAGATAAAGTAGACATGTCCTTAGAATTATAAGGGAGAATGGCTATACTATATAAACATCAGTGAAGATATAAGCACAATATACCTTTCAAAAGGAGAAGTGATTGAACCAAAGAACAATCAACACTTGTAAAAGCTCACAGACAAGAGACTCGTGCTGATAACGTGTTATGAAATAAAACAAAGTATAACAAAAGACTAAGGAGAACAATAGAGAAAGACAAGAGAAAATTGGAGACAAAACAACTTTCTATACTTTTACTTGTGAGAGATAAAACTTACAAGCTTAGTACAACTGCTATTTATAGGCCGAGTCATCATACTAGAGGTAATGGTAATAGACATAACTTACATAGGTTTCATATACAATTAAAAGAGACATAATGCACAATATTAAGAGGGATTTAATAGGGTGATAATGTGGTCTAAATGTGCATTATAAATTTGCAATAAAATGTTTGCATGTAACTCATGGAATACCAAGAGGTAACATCCACACATACTTGATTCACAACAAGATGGTCATTTAGTAGTGTTTTTATTTTGGTTTTCATTTTCTTTAAAAAAAACTAAAAATGAAAATATTTTGAAAAATATGCTAACGCTGTTTTTGAAATTGTATTTAGCATGTATATGCTGATATGTTTTTAAAAACAAGACACTTTTTATAAAAAAAAAATTATAAAGGTAATTAAAACCAATTTTAATTTCAAAAACATTGATTATCAATTTAATACTAATTAATTTTACTAGTTAGAATAAACATTAAACATTTTTGAAAGAAACAATTTGGAAGTCTTCTCTTCCTTCTGCTGCAACGTCGGAGAAAATCAACGAGGAAGGGTGGCAGCATGTGGGCTCTCGATGAAGATCTCATGGTGGGAGGCGATGGGCAACGACCTATTGGGGTAGGTTTCCATGGCGGACGAGTTTTGATGGTCGATGTGTATTTGATGTTCACTGGGGTTGTCGGCGAAGGGTGGGTCATTGGGTTTAAACAACGAGGATGATCGTTGGAGATAACTGGAAAGAGGATGCAATGGGAGGAGCACAACAATCTGGGGTTCGTCGCGTCGTCGTGCAATCTAGGTCTCTGGGTAGGTCTTTAGGTCGCTAGCGAGGATGGGTCTTTAGATCGTCGGGAAGGACAGATGGGTGGGTAATTGGTGAGTTCGCAGAGATTCTCGTTTGTGAGCCCCCTTCCAGCGCAAGTGTCCCGTCACGAGATTCCTATTGTGCTGATGTTGAATAGGTCGCTGAGGTCACCAGCAAGAGGTGGGTAGAGCCTATAGAGGACCGGTTGGGCAACGGAGAAGGAAAAGTTGGGGGGTGGGGGGTGTTGGGTTCTAGTTTTTTGAAGAAAGAAGAAGAAAAAAAATGAAAACGATTATAATTCATTTTCATTTTTTATATAAATTTGGATTGATTTGAGAAATGTTTTCTAAATGAGTTTTATTTTTTGTATTTTCAAAAACAGGAAAAATATTTTGAAAAATAAAACTAGACAGGGTTATGTTTTATTTTTATCACAAAAATAAGAGATTTAAACTATAAGCATTAAAGTATTATAATTATGTGCTGTTAAATTATATCTACAATTATATGGTACATTCTAGGCATTTTTATCTATAAATTGTGAGACATAAATAAAATTGAGCGATTAAATGTTGAGGAATGATTGGTCAGACCCAAATTAAGGAACGAAGGACCAATAAGGGAAGTCCACTATGTATTCAAAACGAATTGAGCATATCAGGAATGTTCGATTAGGTTAATCAGGCCATTCATCAAAAAGGTTCGTTATGTTTGATTTAGACCCTTCGATATTATTCAATTCAACAGATACGTTCGCTCGGTTCGACATAGAAACAATTGGAAATGGTCGGTGGTTGAGTGGAATGTCACAACTCTTTGCTTAGTCAGATCGACATATTGAATCCGAGCTCGAAATTAACAAGGGAAGATCTACTAACTCATATAGCAGATCATGAGAGCATGGCCCAAGACTCGTGCCCAATGCTGACTTGACACATGTCCCTATTAGAAAAATAGTACGCAACAGAATTTTAAAATTTTTATATCAGAGTATTTTACAAAACACAAGTTTGATACGTTATATGCATAAATTAACTAGATCTTACTAACCTTTGTATGCCGAAAAGCTCCTGTAATCAATGGAGAGAAGTAAAATTCTAAAAGGATCTCAACCAACTACCTTTCCGGAGTGAGTAGGGGCTCACATCATTCAGCTTTTCCATCAAGTGGCTCTCCTTCTAACCAATTAAGAAATACCCAAAGCCATAATTCGTGATTTGTGAATGATAGCTCTTCGAGAAGTTTTAGAGTCTCACTGACAAAGTCTCATTCTAGATTTCTCAACTGATCTGAATAACAATGAGTCTCACTCCCTTTTTTATAGAGGTTGGGCCCAAGAGTCAGTCCTTATCAGATAAGGCCTCACAAATTTGAATCAGAATCAAATCAGAATCAATATCTGATAAAATCTGTATGAAAATGCGTGATCCTTTTATCGCCTTGTTGACAGGCCGAACTGGTAAATCGGCCTGCTGAACCTCCTCAATTGGTAGGCCGAATTTAAAGATCGGCCTGCTGAACTTGCGATAAAAAGTTTTCTACAAATCTTTATTTCCCACCCAAGATTCTAGGAATAGAGCCTCAGTTTTAATTCAAATAACCTAATAGAGAAGTTATCTTATTAAAACAATCATATCTAGATAATCTATAGGAAAAATAAATATTCCTAATAATTCAATAGGTTTATCTTAAATTAATTTATTCAAAATTAATCCAACTGATACATAGACACGAATTATCTAATCCTGATAATTCAACAAGTTTATCTTGAATTGATTTTATCACAAAATCAATTCAACCAATAAACAAACATGAATTCTTTGATTTTACTAAATTTCAGCCAATCTGATAAATCTGACATAAGTCACTAATTATTGGAAAAGCACGCCGTATCATTACAGGATTTTTGTGAGCTAGCAAAGGGGACTCAATGGACCTATATAGTTTAAGCTCCCGATAATTGTGAAACCCAAAATCCCATATATACATTTCATAATTATCAACTCCAACGCTACTCCACTAAAAGCTCGGAGCTGCACTCTTGAACTATATAGAATTACGAAGCCCATATAGCTAAGTTTCCATGACATATCATAATGTATCATATCCCTATAGGATTATCCATAATTGGCTTAAGGACAAGTTCTATCTTATCTTTCCTATTATTTTAATCTTACGTTCCATTATCTCACCATCGGAAAACTTATCATCCAAAGACAGTATACCATTCGGTTACACAACGCTCCAGTTTTTCAATAACAGGATAATGCATATAAGAGGAAATCAACTACTCCTAAAGAGAAGCTATGGATTCTATATCTATGAAAAATAGGTCTACACTATCACGAGTTATGCTTGCAGCGTACCAGCATGCGTACCACTATAAAATGTGGATGTCACCCTTTGGTACATCAAAAGACATAAGTTAAGACAACGAGCCCACTATTCATCTCAGGATTAAGATATAATACAAATGATTGTCTAAAGTGAATCAATTTGTCGAGACAAAATTATTAATCCAAATCAATTTACTTTATGTCTCGATCCAACACATCGCCATCTATGATAATGTGCCAATGTTTATATTTGCAGAGTCCACCTCCGATGGCCAAGACAAACCATCTCCCAATAAGGATATAGACAACATAACAATCTTTACATGAATAAAGTGTCCAACTTTATTCTCTCAATTGCAGATCTCATAATTTAGACTGTCACCTTAAGAATCGTGTCTTCCGCATAATCTGTCCATCATATGCCTAATTCTTAAGGTTTAGACCGACAATCTCAGTCTATTGTTTGCTTAATACACATTCAACAAATATGAATATAAAGAGAACAAGATTTAGCATATAAATAATAAATAAATTCTTTATTGATAAAAATATCGCCAAAAACATATTACATTTTTACTCTTTAGGGCATACATATCTAACAATCTCCCATTGCACTAAGTGAGTAAATATGATAAATCTCGCATCCTCATATCTTTCATATGCCTCTCGAAGACTCTCTCAACAAGTGTCTTCATGAATGAATCAGCTAAATTGTCCTCTAACGTGATTTTGCACACTGTGACGTGCTCGCCCTCTACGAAGTCCTTTATCACATGATACTTCTGATCAATATGCTTACTCTTCTTGTGAAATCTTGGTTCCTTAGCATTAGCTACAGCCACACTATTATCACAGTATAATGATACTGCCTTATCCATGCCAGGAACAACCTTAAGATCCCTAAGGAACTTGCAGAGCTACACTGCTTCTTTTAAAGTGTCACTAACAGCCACATACTTGGGCTCCATCGTTGAATCTGAAGTGCAATCTTACTTTACACTTCTCCAACTGATGGCACCGTCGCCCAGAGTAAACACAAAACCCAAAGTCAATCTCCTCAAATCCAAACATGATTGGAAATCTAAGTCTATATATCCTAAAGGAGTTAAGTCCTCACCCGAATGCATAAGCATATTACCTCGAGTCCTTATAAGGAACTTGAAAATATGCTTTACCGCAACCTAGTGGTTCGGTCCCGGATCTGCCTAAAATCAACTCATAATTTTGACTGCATAACAAATATCTGGTCGTGTGCAAAGCATGGCATACATAAGACTACCCACTGCTGAAGCATAAGGCACCTTATTCATGTATTCTCTTTCTTCCTTAGACTTTGAAGAGTCTTTCTTAGAAAGAGTAATTCTAGACCTAGATGGTTGCTCACCTTTCTTGGAATCCTACATTGTAAACCTCCTAAGAATTTTATCTATGAAGTCGGTTTGTGACAAAGCTATCATTTTGTTCTTCCTATCCTGAAAAATCTAAATATCGAGAATAAAATTAGCCTCACCTAAGTCCTTCATGTCAAACTGCTTGGTCAATCATAATTTGACTGATGATAATACCCCAACATCATTGCCAATTAACAAAATATCATCTACACAGAGTAGCATGAAAACTACCTTCCCATCCTTAATATGTTTGTAAACACATGGCTCGTCCACATTTTGTGAGAACCCATAAGTTTTGATCACTTGATCAAATCTTATGTTCCAAGAACAGGAAGCCTGCTTAAGTCTATAAATTGACTTTAGCAACTTATAAACCTTACCCTCTTGACACTTAGCCTTAAACTCGTCTTGTTGTTCCATATAAATGGACTCATCAAGATAGCCATTCAGAAAAGCCGTCTTGACATCTATTTGCCTAATCTCGTAATCGAGAGCGGCAACTATAGACAAGAGAATCCAGATGGACTTAAGCGTGGCTATAGGCGAAAAAGTTTCCTTGTAATTGATTCCTTCCTTTTGTGTGCAACCCTTAGCTACCAATCTAGCCGTAAAGGTTTCGACCTTTCTATCCACTCCTCTTTTCCTCTTGTAGATCCATTTATACCCTATGGGTTTTACCCCTTCAGGAAGATCTATAAGTTTCTAGACCCGATTAGTTTCCATAGACTTCATCTTTGTGTTCATAGCCTCTATCCAGAGTTTCGAATCAACATCCTCCATAGCCTCTGCATAAGTATAAGGATCCCTGTCATGTTTATCCAGTTCAGCCTAGAAGGCCTCACCATTAACATATACCTCTCAGGTTGACACTCGATCCTCCTATTACGCTGAAGCCCCTTAGGTTGTTGTTCAGGTTAGTTTGGTTTTTCTATGCTGATTGGAGTGGTTTCTACCGAAACCCCTAGAGTGATTGGACCACTCTTTAACTCCTCAAGCACCACTTTGCTTTGAGGGTTAAAGTCATCCATATAACTCTCCTCAAGGAAAGTTGCATTACTTGAAACCACGACTTTATTTTCTTTTGGGTTATAAAAATAACCCCCTTTAGTCCCTTTTGGATATCCTACAAACACGCAAACTTCTGAACGTGCTTCAAACTTATTCGCATCCTTAAACAGGACATGAGCCGGACATCCCTATATGCAAATATGGTTTAAGGATGTCTTCCTGCCCGTTCACAACTCGTGAGGAGTTTTAGGGACCGATTTTGAAGGCACACTGTTCAAAAGATAACATGCAGTTTATAGTGCATATCCCCAAATGGATAAAGGTAATGATGAATAACTCATCATAGATTTGACCATGTCCAATAAAGTCCTATTTCTTCTCTCCGCTATGCCATTCTATTGCGGAGTGCCCAACGCAGTCAAATGGGATAAAATCCCATTCTTTAATAAGTATCCTAAAAACTCATCAGAAATGTATTCTCCGCCTTGATCGGATCGAAGTGCCCTTATGGGTGTACCCAATTGCTTTTTCACTTTAGCCCGAAACTCCCTGAACTTGTCAAGAGTTTCACTTTTGTGGTACATCAGGTACACATACCTATACCTTGAGTAATCGTCAATAAAAGTGACGAAGTACTCATACCTTACTGGTGCCTGGATGTTCATTGGTCCACAAACATCACTATGCACAAGTTCTAGAACCCCTTGGCCCTATTGCCTTTAGACCCAAATGGTTTTTTGGTCATTTAATCCTCCAAACAAGATTCATATTGTGGTATAGATTCCACCTTTAATTGACTTAAAGGTGCATCCCTCATCAACCTTTGAATCTTATTTAGGTTTATATGACCAAGGCACAAATGCCAAAGATAAGTCTTATTAGAATGAGAAGTTTTAAGTCTTTTAGAGTTATTATCACTCATCTTAGCGTTAAGCAATAAGTACATCTTAGATTTGAAAAAATATAGATTATTTTGCATCCATCTAGAACAGACAAAAGATTTGTTTTTACGAATCACCACTTTATTATTAAAAGAAACCAAATAGGAGTCTTTAAATAAACAAGCTACAGAAATTAAATTCCTCTTAAATTTAGGAACATAAAAACAATCTTGCAAAATTAAAATCCTATAATTATCAAAATGTAGATGGATGTCTCCCACTGCTTTAACTAAGACCAAGTATCCATCGTCTATGTGAAGTGTGAAGTCTTCATGAATCAAACTTTTCATTTCTTTTAACCCCTATAGAAAAACCCAAACATGATTAGTTGCACTGGAATCTATAACCAAAATGTCACTAGATTCCTCAACCAAACAAGTTTCTAAATATAGAAGATTACACCTACCTCCTCAGAAAGGAAGTCCTTGCAATTTTTCTTGATGTACCGACCTTCCCGTAGAAAAAGCACTTCAACTTCTTCGGGTTCTTCTTTTTCTTCTTTTTGCTCATGTTGTTAGTTGGAATAGAAGACTTCCTATTCTTGGCCTGTTGTTTTTTTCCAATCCTAAGGTTAGGATTGGAACCAGAAATAGCTGCCAAATTGGCCTCGCCACTAGTAGGAGACTCCATAATCAGCAGTTTGAACTCTTGTAACTGTTTCATCAAATCTGTTAAGGTCATATCTCGCCTATTACTTAAATTAAATTAGCTCTAAATGGGATAGACTCCTTAGATAGAGTCTGAAAGACCATAGTCATTTGAGTTTCAGCATCGATGTCGGTTCCATTGATTTGTGCCTCAGCAAGGTAAACTATGACGAACATCATGTGCTCCTTTACAGATGTCCTTGGTCTCAGTTTATAGTTAAGAAGTTTTTGAGGCGCCCCTTACCGCTTAGTTAAGGTCTAGCCTCCAAACATGTCTTCTAGATTATCCAAGATCTTTCTAGTAGTCTCATAATCCTCATGTTGAGCCTACAACATGTTATTCATGCTGGCCATAATATAGCAGCAGGCCTGATCATTTGCATCTTTTCAACGATTATATGCTTGGATTTGATTGTTGGTAGAATCTCCCATAGGCTTGGGAGGACAAGGGGTTGTCAGCACAAATTTTAGTTTTTCAAAAGAGAAAATGATATTTAGGTTATGTTTGCAATCATTATAATTTTACCTGTTAATTGGTTTTTATCAACTATCGATGATAAAGTGCTTTTAGACATTTTTATTCTACAATAAAGAATCATATACCAAACATATCATAATAATTTAGTAAGATAACACAATCGTGTAAAACATACAAATGTGTTTATGTGTCAAAACCTTGAAAATATAACAACCTTACAACGATAATTCTCAACTTAGAATTCAACAAGCTCTTAGGGGAGTCTTGCCAAATTTAATCAGGAACACAGATCTGCTCTTGATTAATATATGCCATCCAGGACCCGTATGATCCAGCATATATTAATAATCGTTTCTTTGGTCATTAATTCTATTTACAGAGCTCCTATGGGAGGTTAATAATAAAATTAACATGAGTGTATAACCATCATTTTAATATTTTATCCATGATTTATAATCACCACCTAGGGGTGTGCAACCATAAATCATGCTAAAATACCTTATCCTCTTGGAGATCTAATCTGGTACATGATAGAAATCTCTTCCTTGGGGTCGGGACCACCATGTTCTTCCTATAGACCAACAATGGAGGCCGTAGGCCCGCTCTTCGAAAACCTTCTCCCACTCAATCTGTTGAAATCAAGGTTTTATTTTAAGAACATGCATGAACAATTTTAATATGAGCGACGCTCCCTATTCTATATGATATATTATCAATATACATGGCAAATCATATTATAATGTAGACAAGCAAAGCTACAAGCAAAATAATAAATAGCCATAATATTATGGTTCCATATTAGAGAATAGAAAATAAAGATTACAAGAGAATAATCGAAACATATTATCGATTCTTCATTCTTGAATCCTCAAGCTGTATCCTTATTCATGTAATGCCCATCTTCAAGTCTTCAATCCCATATGAATTGAATACTTCATATTTTCAGTCATATCTAAATTTAATGTTTCTCATAATGGTCCCAAAAATAAAATTAAAACTATATTGATTAATATATGCCATCCAGAACCTATATGATCCAGTACATATTAATAATCGTTTCTTTGGCCATTAATTTTATTAACAGAGCTCCTAGGGGAGGTTAATAATAAAATTAACTAAGTGTATAACCATCGTTTCAATATTATATCCATGATTTATAATCACCACCTAGGCGTGTGCAATCGTAAATCATGCTAAAATACCTAATCCTCTTAGAGATCCAACCTGGTACATGATGAAGTCCCTTCCTAGGGGTCAGAACCACCATATGCTACTTATGGACCAACGATGGAGGCCTTAGGTCCTCTCTTCAAAAACCTTCTCTCACTCAATCTTTTGAAATTAAGGTTTTATTTTAAAAACATGCATGAACAATTTTAAATGAGCGGCACTCCTTACTCTATATGACATGTTATCAATATATATGGCCAATCATATTATAATGCAGACAACGAAAGCAATCAAACAAACCTACAAGCAAAATAATAATAAATAACTGTAATATTGTGGTTCCACCCTAGAGAATAGAAAATAAAGATTACAAGAGAATAATCAAAACATATTATCTTTTTTTCATCCTTGAATCCTGAAGCTGTATCCTTCTTCATGTAATGCCCATCTTCAAGTCTTCAATCCAGCATAGATCAAATACCCTATATTTTAAGTCATATCCAAATTTTAATGTTTCTTAGAATTATCCCAAAAATAAAATTAAAACTGCACCTTTTTTGAAAAAATTTCCAGCTCTCGGCTGGCATATCAATCTATGTTATCGACTTGCCAACCATAATCCCCCAGCCTATTGAT
Source organism: Artocarpus heterophyllus (assembly GCA_025403435.1). Classification (NCBI taxonomy): domain Eukaryota; kingdom Viridiplantae; phylum Streptophyta; class Magnoliopsida; order Rosales; family Moraceae; genus Artocarpus; species Artocarpus heterophyllus. The sequence goes on from CM046352.1 coordinate 23,117,016, forward strand.
CTTAATAGATCAGCTTGCCAAACCTGGGGCTTGCCACCAGAGCCACCTGATTTCTGGCTTGCTGACGGCCTGTCGAACTTCACGTCCGGCCTGCCAAACCTGAAGGTTTAGCATGCCGATCGAGTAGAGATCGCCCCTTTCCAAAAAATACAATTTTTAATGTAATTCATCAATTTTATTTTCAACAATTCAAAAACATAAAATTAGAGACTCAAGAAATCCTTGGGAATGCCCTCGTCCATCTTCTAGATCCGTCGTCTCTGAATGATTATTTAATTACAAAATTCTTACAAATTTAAAATTAAATAATAATTCTTAGACGGAGATGATAGTCCACCATCTAATTACATGAAAAACCTAGATACACAATCTAACCTCTAAGGAACCATTGCTGGAAAAAGATGGCTTAGCAGAATTTAAAATTTTTTTACATTAGAGTATTTTCTAAAACACAAGTTTGATATGCTATATGCATAAATTAACCAAATCTTACTAACCTTTGTATGCCGAAGAACTTCCGCAATCCGTGAAGAGAAGTAACGTTCCAGAAGAGCCTCAACCAATTGGTCTTCTTTGCTATTCTCTATCCACGACGGGAATAAGTGTGGGCTCACACGTACAGCTCTTCCACCAAGTGACACTCCTTCCAACCAATCAAGAGAACCCAAAGCTAGTGTTCGTGATTTGTGAGCAAAAGCTCTTAGGGAGTTTTTAGATTCTCACTAGTAGAGTATCATTCTTAATCTCTAAACTGATCTGAGTAACTCTTAAGACTTACTCTCTTTATATAGAGGTTCGGTCTAGGGTCAGTCCTTATCAGATTAGGTCTCAAAAACTCAAAACAGAATGAAGTTCAGATCAATATCTGATAAGAACCGCTTAAAAACGCGTAATCTTATCCTTCACTCATCAACAGGCCAAACTGCTGATAAAAAATCTCCATGAATCTTTTATTTTCCACCCGAGATTCTATAGGATAAAGTCTCAGTTTTATTTCAAATAACTCAATAGAGAAGTTATTTGAACAAAACAACTTTATCTAGATAATTTCTAAAAAATAAATGAATTCCCAATAATTCTACAAGTTTATCTTCATCTAATTTATCCAAAATTAAACCAATCAATAAACAGACAAGAATTATTCGATCCCAATAATTCAACAAGTTTATCTTAAATCAATTTTATCACAAAATTAATTCAACCGATAAACAGACATGAATATCTGATTCTTCCAAATTTTAACCAGTCTGATAAATCTGACATAAGTTACCAATTATTGGAAAAGCACGCCGTATTGTTACAGGATGTTGTGAGCTAGCAAAGGGGACCAAATGGACCTATATATTTCAAGCTCTTGATAATTACGATACCTAATATCCCAGATATACATTTCATAATTATCAACTTTAACGCTACTCCACTAAAAGCTTGGAGCTGCACTCTCGAACTGCATAGAATTACAAAGCTCGTATAGCTAAGTCTCCATGACATATCATAGTGTATTGTATCCTCATATGATTATTCATAATCGGCTTAAGGAGAAGTTCTGTCTTACCTTCCTGATTATTTTTATCTTATGTTCTATTATCTCACCATCGAAAAACTTACCATCCAAAGACAATATACCATTCGGTTACACATATGTATCTAAATGGTTTAGCACTCCAGTTTTCCAATTACAGGATAACACATATAGGAGGATATCATTACTCCTAAAGAGGAGCTATGAATTCCATATCTATGAATAACAAGTCTACGCTATCAAGAGTCATGTTCCAACGTACCAGCATGCATACCACTATAAGATGTGGGTGTCACCCTTTGGTACATCAAAAGACACAAGTCAAGACAACGGACCCACTATTCATCTCAGGATTAAGATACAATACAATTATTTGTCTAAAGTGAATCAATTTGCCGAGATAGAATTATTAATTCAAATCAATTCACTTTATGTCCCGATCCAACACATCGTCACCTATGACAACGTGCCAATGTTTTTATTCATGGAGTCTACCTCCGATGGTCAAGACAAACTATCTTCCATTAGGGATATAACTATCTCCCATTAGGGATATAGACAACATAATAATCTTTACATAAATAAAGCGCCTAACTTTATTCCCTCGATTACGGATCTTATGATTTAGACCGTCACCTTAAGAATCGTGTCTTCTGCATAATCTGTCCATCATATGCCAAATTCTTAAAGGTTTATGTTAAACATGTATGCCCTAAGGAGTAAAATGTAATAAATTTTTGGAGACATTTTTATCAATAAAGAATTCATTTATTATTTATATACCAAATCTTGTCCTCTTTACGTTCATATTTGTTGAATGTATGTTAAGCAAACAAAAGTCTGAGATTGTCAATCTAAACCTTTAAAAATTGGGCATATGATGGACGGATTATGCGGAAGACACGATTCTTAATGTGATAGTATAAATCATAAGATCTGCAATCAATGGAATAAAGTTAGGCGCTTTATTCATGCAAAGATTGTTATATTGTCTATATCCCATTTGCGAGATGGTTTGTCTTGGCCATCTAAGGTGGACTCTGTGAATATTAACATTGGCACGTTGTCATAAGTGACGATGTGTTGGATCAGGACATAAAGTGAATTGATTTGGATTAATAATTCTGTCTCTGCAAATCGATTCACATTAGACAATCATTTGTATTGTATCTTAATCATGAGATGAATAGTGGGCCCGTTGTCTAGACTTGTGTCTTTTGATGTACCAAAGGGTGACACCCACATCTTAATAGTGGTATGCATGCCGGTACGTTGGAGGCATAACTTTTAATGGCGTAGACTTGTTATTCATAGATATGGAATTCATAGCTTCTCTTTAGGAGTAATGATATCCTCTTATATGCTTTATCCTGTAGTTGAAAAACTAGAGCGCTCAATCATTTGGATACATAGGTGTAACCGAATGGCATACTGTCTTTGGATGGTAAGTTTTCTGATGGTAAGATAATGGAACGTAAGATAAAAATAATCGGAAAGGTAAGACAGAACTTGTCCTTAAGCCGATTATGGATTATCATATGGGGATACGATATACTATGATATGTCATGGAGACTTAGCTATACGAGCTTCGTAATTTTATGTAGTTCGAGAGTGCAGCTCTAAGCTTTTAGTGGAGTAGCGTTGGAGTTGATAATTATGAAATGTATATCTGGGATATTGGGTTTCATAATTATCAGGAGCTTGAACTATATAGGTCTATTTAGTCCCCTTTGTTAGCTCACATCATCCTGTAACGATACGGCAAGCTTTTCCAATAATTAGTAACTTATGTCGGATTTATTAGATTGGTTGAAATTTGAAAGAATCAAATAATTCATGCCTGTTTATCGGTTGAATTAATTTTGTGATAAAAATTAATTCAAGATAAACTTGTTGAATTGTAAGGATCGGATAATTCTTGTCTGTTTATTGGTTGATTTAATTTTTGGATAAATTAGATCAAGATAAACTTGTAGAATTATTAGGAATTGATCTATTTTCTTAGAGATTATCTAGATAAAGTTGTTTTGATCAGATAACTTATCTATTGGGTTATTTGAATTAAAACTAAGACTTTATCCTATAGAATCTCGAGTGAAAAATAAAAGATTCGCGAGATTTTTATTCAGCAATTTGACCTGCCGATGGACGTGTTCTGCCTGCCGATGTGGCCTGTTTGGCTGTCGATCAGCGAAGGATAAGATCACGCATTTCTACGCGGATCTTATCAGATATTAATCCAAACTTGATTCTATTTCGAGTTTTTGAGACATATTCTGATAATGACTGACCCCAAGACCAATCTCTATATAAAGGGAGTAAGTCTTAAAAGTTACTAAGATCGATTAAGAGATTAAGAGTGATACTCTGCTAGTGAGAATCTGAAAACTCCCTGAGAGCTTTTGTCTGCTAGTGAGAATCTGAAAACTCCATGAGAGCTTTTGTTCACAAATTACGAACACTTGCTTTGGGTCCTCTCGATTGGTTGGAAGGAGAGTCACCTAGTGGAAGAGCTGTACGTGTGAGCCCACATTCATTCCGGTCGTGGAAAGAGAATAGCAAAGAAGACCAGTTGGTTGAGGCTCTTCTGGAACGTTACTTCTCTTCACATTTTACGAGGGTTCTTTGGCATACAAAGGTTAGTAAGATCTGGTTAATTTATGCATATAGCATGTCAAACTTGTGTTTTGGAAATTACTCTTATGTAAAATTTTTAAAATTCTGTTGCATACTATTTTTTCAACAGTTTAGACCGACAATCTCAGACTATTGTTTGCTTAACATACATTTAATAAATATGAACATAAAGAAGACAAGATGTGGTATATAAACAATGAATAAATTCTTTATTGATAAAAATGTCTCCAAAAACTTATTACATTTTTACTCCTTAGGGCACACATGTCTAACAATCTCCCACTTGCACTAAGTGAGTAAATATGATAAATCTCGCATCCCCGTAGCTTCCACATGCCTCTCGAAGACTCTCCCAGTAATTGTCTTCGTAAATGGATCAACTAAATTGACCTCTGACGCTATCTTACACACCGTGACATGCCCGCCCTCAACGCAGTCCTTTATTACATGATACTTTCGATCAATATGCTTACTCTTCTTGTGAAATCTTGGTTTCTTAGCATTACCTAGCGCCGTATTGTTATCATAGTACAGTGATACCGCTTTATCCATAGCAGGAACTACCTCAAGATCCCCAAGGACCTACGGAGCCACATTGCTTCTTTTGAAGCATCACTAGCTGCCACACACTTGGCCTCCACCGTTGATCCGAAGTGCAATCTTGCTTAGCACTTCTCCAACTGATGACACCGCCGCCTAGAGTAAATATAAAACCCGAAGTCGATTTCCTAGAATCCAGATAGGATTGAAAATCTGAGTCAATATATCATAGAGGAGTCAAGTTTTCACCCAAATATACAAGCATATACCCTCGAGTCCTTCTCAGGTACTTGAAAATATGCTTTACCGTAACCCAATGGTTCGGTCCTGGATCCGCCTGAAATCGACTCACAATCCCAACCGCATAACTAATATCCGGTCGTGTGCAAAGCATGGCATACCTGAGACTACCCACTACCGAAGCATAAGGGACCTTCTTCATGTATTCTCTTTCTTCATAAGACTTTGGAGAGTCTTTCTTAGAGAGAGTAATTCCATACCTAGATGGTTGTCCACCTTTTTTGAAATCCTACATTGCAAATCTCCTGAGAATTTTATCTATATAGTCAGCTTGGGACAAAGCTATTATTTTGTTCTTTCTATCCCGAAAGATCTGGATACCGAGAATAAAATTAGCCTCACCCAAGTTCTTCATGTCAAACTGCTTGGTCAACCATAATTTGACCGATGACTATGCCCCAATGTCATTGCCAATTAGCAGAATGTCATCTACATAGAACAGTAGAAAAACCACCTTCCCATATTTAATGTGTTTATAAACACATGGCTCATCCACATTTTGTGAGAACCCATAAGTTTTGATCACTTGATCAAATCTTATGTTTTAAGAACGGGAAGCCTGCTTAAGTCCACAAATTAACTTTAGCAACTTACAAACCTTACCCTCTTGACTCGTGACTTTGAACTCCTCTGGTTGTACCATATAAATGGACTCATCAAGATAGCCATTTAGAAAAGCCGTCTTGACATCCATCTGTCAAATCTCGTAATCGAGAGCGGCAACTATGGTCAAGAGAATCCGAATGGACTTAAGCATGGCTATAGTTGAAAAGGTTTCCTCATAATCGATTCCTTCCTTTTGCGTATAACCCTTAGCTACCAGTCTAGCCTTAAAGGTTTCGACCTTTCCATCCACTCCTCTTTTCCTCTTGTAGATCCACTTACACTCTATGGGTTTTACCCCTTCAGGAAGATCCACAAGCTCCCAAACCTGATTAGTCTCCATAGACTTCATCTCTATGTTCATGGCCTCTGTCTAGAGTTTGGAATCAACATCCTCCATAGCTTCTGCGTAAGTATAAGGATCCCTGTCATGTTCATCTGGTTCAGCCAAGAAGGCTTCCCCATTGAACATATACCTTTCTGGTTGATGCTCAATCGTCCCACTACGCTGAAGCCCCTTAGGTTGTTGCTCAGGTTCGTTTGGTTTTTTACACTGATCGGAATGGTTTTATTCGAAACCAACAAAGTGATCGAATCACTCCTTAACTCCTTAAGCACCACTTTTGTAACGCCCCTATATGGGGGTTAACAGTTTTTAATGAGATAAAATAAAAATAAATAATAAAAGTAAAACCTTAAAAATAAAATTTGCCCGGGACTTAAATGAAAACTCTCAACTCAAAAATAAAAATATAAACGATAAATAAACCACAGTTTTAATGTAGCACCTTAAATTTAATAATATAAACTGTTGTCATCATCATTTTAACCCTCAACACATTGTAATACAGTCACAGAAAGTAACAATTGATGCTTACATTATCATGAAGAACATTCTCAACAATTGAAGCAGTCCCAATGTAATATAGCTACATCACTTCCTCAACTATATTTCTCGTAGCCACTTCACACTTAGTGAGTCCTGAAAAGATATAAACATAAGGGTATGAGCAACACTATGCTCAGTAGAGAAAGCCATTACCCACCTTTAGGTTTTTATCATTACCACATTAAAATCTGCATGGTTAGTAAGTCACATCATATTTCAGATTATGAGGTTTATTATGATCACATCTTATGGATACCGTAGTTAATCATTACCAAGTGTCATAATTACACATTTATACAAATATTACCAATCATCATTGTTCCTAGGTATCCATGTTAAATTGAGTATCACTCAACTCATCGAAACCCAAATGGGCGCACTTGATCACCCTATAAACATTCCAAGGGTGTTCCGGTGAGGGGACATCAAGCCCCGAGTCCTCACCAAATCGATTCCTGTACAGTGTGTTCTGGGACTTTCAACCCAAGAAAGCGTCATCGCCTTCCCCCTATTTTACCTTTTAGGGTATTCATGCCCAAGGACGTAATCGTCGCCCTCTTCATGTCTCACAATTTCTCTATATTGAATCATTATCAATAGAGTTAGTTTTCCTAACCATGCTTCTCAATTTATAACATGTGTCAATTCATTATGTTCCTCGCCGTACAATACAAGACGAGTCCATGTCATAGTTTCATATGTGATAATCATATAATATCAGTTCAACATAGATATATATATATTGCGGCAAAACAATCAATTTTAATTCTATAAAAACCTCACAAAAGATGAGTAATAGAATCCCTACCTTTTAAGCTTATCAACAGTCTCTTAATCTTGGAATCAATTAACGTTAGCTCCATACTCCCTTGATCCTAAGGCGTGCATAAGGACAATTAAAACTAAAGCACAACATACAACTACATTCATAAAATTTATTTTAATTTAATCTTAGAATTTCAAGAAATAACCACTGCCCATAGAGGTATTATAAAGTTTAACAATATAAATTTTCTGTCTAGGGCATATACACTTAGACTTCATACATATGCTCCAAAATAGCAACAAACATATACTTAGGTTTAAGAACGCAAATTTGAATAATCCTTTAGTATAAAAGAAAATTTATAAATGAAAGACTAAATTTGTTCATAAGATTCTAACCTCGGATTATGGTTAGTTGGAAGCTTGAAATGGCTTCAAAACAGGTTCCTTTACTTCGGTATGACTGAAATTCTTGCTCAAATGGAGGTGATGGTGGCTGATTTTTATGGCTGCCTTGAAGAAGTTCTCTAAGTATTTTGCTTCAGCAAAGAAATGAGAAGAAGAGTGTGGGAACCGTGGAAGAGAAAGGAAGAAAAGATGAAGTCTTTGAAGAGAAGTGATGGAAACAATTATAGAGGAGACATGTTGAAGCATGTCACGGAGGAAATAAAGAAAATGAGGGTCAAGAGTAGTTGGAAAAGATATCCTTATGTCTCATCTAAAGACTTTAACACACATAATGCCAATATGACATTTTTGAGATTTATTAGAAGTTCTAAGGCTTTTTAGTAATCATACTAAATAAATATAGGAGAATTTTAGAAAACTTAAAAATAGATAAAAATAAATATTATAAAATAAATTTAAATGAAGCAATTTTTTTTTTATACATTAAAAATTAATTTAATTACCTCAATACCCGTTAGGAGAATAACGGGTGTCACAGCTCTACCCCCCTTAAAGAAATTTCGTCCTCGAAATTTCAATTCTAGCAATACTAGTAAAAATTTTGATTCCATTATGATTCCAATTCCGAGTCTAAACCGTTAATGTTGTTTATCTTCCAAAGTTAAGTTATCGTATCTCCACTTATTTACTTGCATAATAAATCTTACTCCTAAATCCCTCAATGAGAGTATTTCTGACAAGTTTCAACTTATAACACCGTATAATAGTCTAAGAATCTGATCAGGCATACATATTGACCATACCATGATTCCAGTCCTTCATTGTCCATGGACTGTGATTTACAATCACATTTAAGGAGATTGCCAGAGAAATTTTATATACTTCATCTTTAGGTTCCTTTTCCTTTTTGAGTAAGGAAAAGTCAAATAGATTTGATTTCATACCTCAACTAATAAACTAAAACATAATCATAAAACATATATCACAAACACTTCTATTCAAAACCATACATTAAACTTATTCATAGAGATATTAAGCGGAATCTCTGGTTGCAAACATACCCGACATATTTTTCATTAAACAGCTATCCTCATGACACAAACATTCAACCCAAATAATATACTCATATTTCATATGGAATATCCCCATAACTGACTCTGGTACTTCCACATAATATTAACAGAATATTACACATTACAAACATAATACGGATACGTTTCGAGAGTACAAGGCACTCCGTATACCAGCTATCCATATCATGCATGCTTAGAGGATACAAAAACATCAATAAACAAAAGATCGGACCTTAAGAAGGATGCGTTTCGAGAGCATCAAGTACTTCGTATCCAGCCATCCCGGCATTAGGCTCAATGAATCTAAAAGATTGAACAACAACGTACCACAAGAAACACAGAATACAAGGCAAACGGTTATTCGTAACACATGGAATATGGACACACATGCCTACATGCCAAAGATAAAACAAAAAGATTACAGATGGAGATTCAAATCAATTGGCCGCTCCCGGCTTTCCCTTTCCCATTCAAGCTTGGATGTTGCAGTGTCGGATTCTGGATGTATGATTTGCATTTTATCTATCAATTCCTCAGCTGTTGAAGCAGTGACAAAGATTTGTCTCTCCGATTCTGTAGTGATGTTTTCTTCCACAGCGTAATCTAGAAATTTCAAAAGACCGTCATAAAAACCCTTTACGTTCAGCAGTCCCAAAGGTTTGGAATAAAAGCCCAACAATTGCCCACAAGCAACTATAAATATTTCCTCAAGAGTACCTAGACTACCAGGTAATGCTATAAAAGCATCAGAATTATAGATTATGTCTTTAAAATTTTTAGGGATACTCTTGACTCCTTCTCCCTTACCTATGGCTTCCTTACAAAGGTTTCCTTCAACTGGAATATGAGGCCAAATTCTTACATCAGTAGCGTCGCTAGACCTAGCTGCTAGTGCCATATTTACCATCATTTTTATACTACCACCCCCATAGATTATGTTAATCTTCTTGCGTGCTAGGACTTGCCCTAAGTGATTTGCAGCTTCTAAATAGGCTTTATCTTTTCTAAGGCTGGAACCACAAAAGACACAGACATTTTTTATTTTCTTCGTGGACTGGGAGGTAGACATATTTGGTTTATAGAAGTGGTTGCTTAATGTCTGCTCCACTTAGACTTCGGGTTCTACATGAGATTTTAAAGATGAGAAATATACAAAAAGGGCTAAAGAGATAGACGAGTAGGTAATGAAAAGGTAATCCAAAGATTTAAACAAAATCTTGTGCGGATAAGAAAGTAAGATAAGGTGATTAATAGTTTACAGAAAATCTGATTCACTTTTTGAAAAAGATTAGACTCTAATTGTATAACTTTTGACAATTGAGAACAATTCGACAGAAGACCCTCATGACACAACTGTAGACTTTTTGACAAATATACACCAAGTTTAGAAATTTAATATAAACGACAAATACTGTAGAACTTTTGAAATTTGAGACACAAATCTTGAAATATCTGGATAAGCTTTTCAAAATTCAAACATATTACTGTACCGTATGTAACGTGTCTGCTAAGATAATATATTTTATTATATATATATTTAAGAAAATCATAAATGAAATAAGATATTAACACTTACTGTATCAATCTAATAATCACAATTATTTCAAACACAAAAGCAAATATTCTGAGTAAAAGAAAAACACAAACTGTTGAACATCAGCTAAAACTGCTTCAAATAAGTAAAGACTAAATAACCTTTATAGAGCGATGACTTATTCCCCATCCAGTTTTCTTATGGCTTGACAAACAGGATCTAGAAATACCATATTCCTGAGGCGTTGTCTTTCTGTATAAAATTTAGGCCAGAGTTTAAAAATAGCTCCTTGAACATATCCACTAGGGTGACCGTGGAGAGGAGGATGGATGCTATCCAAGTTCTCCTTTGAAAGTCCATCCCTACAAAACCTTATTTTATCCTCTCTATTCGTAGACATATAACCAGGTGAAGTACATTTACCGTTACAATTTTGTCTTCCACATTTGTTACAAGTGACCACGATGGCACGAGCTCTTCTTTTCATTGCACTACGACTGGTACCCGTTCCTGGTAAACCGACATCTTGACTAAAGTCACTCGGACGGATTTTCCCCTCTATCAACATTCTCACATCACAAGGGATACCAAAACGCATAAGAATCCACAACCGAGTAATTCTAGCCTTGTATTTCTTTTTGAGAATCTTTTGGGAGAGTGATGGGAAATACTTTCTCAGGTGTTGGTACTTTGGGTCCATGATGAGATGAAAGAAGAGTAAATAGAAAGGAAAAATTAAGATAGTAAATTGCAGAATCCTAGAATTCCTTCTTCTTTTAGAGGAAAAGAAGAATTTTTAATGAAAAAGAAGAGGATTTGCGATTTAGAGAGAAAATAACAAATTAAGAGAGAAAAAGTGAACTTGGAGAAATAAGCTCCTATGCACAGTAAACGTATATGTAAACAATGATTAAACCACTGTATATGACACGTATAGAAACCACGTGGGAGAGACAGTGTGAATCAAACTGATTTAAGATTTGAACTAGGCCCAAATGTTCTTAGTTGAAAATGGTCAGGTTGTTTCGGCCTTAACACATTTAGAACGAGTTAAATAACAAACACAAAATTGAAAACCAATTTGTATAAATCTTAAACCCAATTCAAGCCACTATAGATAAGTTAACTATGAACAACAAATCTAATTTAACGACAACAAGGATCTTCCTGAATGATCCAGCAACTCAAATAATTTTGTTTTAATCAAAACCTTATTGAACAATGCATACACCCATATGTTATTCCTAATACTCAACATCTATCAATGGATTCATCATCATTACTACCAAGGGTTTAGAATGTGCCTAACCTTGAAATCAATACGATTTACATCTTTCAACGTAGACCATATCAACGAACAAAGACACTTGATGTTACTACTTAAGAACATCTACAATCCCCACAATTCTACTCATACAATATATAATTTCCTCATATAACAAAACCTTAGGTAACCAAAAGATTCACTGATACACTTAAATACAATGTACGTAACGAAATATTCCAATTTTGAGATTCATGCATTCTAGACTTTACACAGTCTCAACAGACCAAAAGTCTAACATTTATCTCTCTCAAGATTCAATACCATGATTCCCAACTTATATCATATTCCTCAAATATATAGAACTTTTAAGAAAAGATATTGACACTTATGTGCTCCATCGAATCCATACATAATCATTACTTAGGTTTGAATCAATTACGAAAAATTTGGCATATCTATGTCAAACTTTAAAATCAATAAATCAAGCCTTATATTTCTTATTGTTTTTCACGAGACAAAAGGCTCTTAAATCCTCGTATCTATACGAATTTCTCATCGTTTATACGAATTAAATATGCTTATAGATCCTAATATTATACGAATCTCTCATAAGCAATCTACTTATAAACTCATTCCATATAATTATCATTCCCTCATAACTATTAATACTTTCCTTCTATATAATTATTGTACTCATATAACTATTAATATTTTCATTCTATGGCCTTTCCATGTTACATCCTTCTAGACTGTATAAATCAATGTGAAGGTTCATTTTGATGATGACAATAAAAATTCAGCTTCAAAACCATCTCAAAAATATATTTTTTTAAAGTGGTGCTACACTCCCTAGGTTAACCGAACCTAGGCTCTGATACCAAAAATTCTGTAACGCCCCTATATGGGGGTTAACAGTTTTTAATGAGATAAAATAAAAATAAATAATAAAAGTAAAACCTTAAAAATAAAATTTGCCCGGGACTTAAATGAAAACTCTCAACTCAAAAATAAAAATATAAACGATAAATAAACCACAGTTTTAATGTAGCACCTTAAATTTAATAATATAAACTGTTGTCATCATCATTTTAACCCTCAACACATTGTAATACAGTCACAGAAAGTAACAATTGATGCTTACATTATCATGAAGAACATTCTCAACAATTGAAGCAGTCCCAATGTAATATAGCTACATCACTTCCTCAACTATATTTCTCGTAGCCACCTCACACTTAGTGAGTCCAAAAAAGATATAAACATAAGGGTATGAGCAACACTATGCTCAGTAGAGAAAGCCATTACCCACCTTTAGGTTTTTATCATTACCACATTAAAATCTGCATGGTTAGTAAGTCACATCATATTTCAGATTATGAGGTTTATTATGATCACATCTTATGGATACCGTAGTTAATCATTACCAAGTGTCATAATTACACATTTATACAAATATTACCAATCATCATTGTTCCTAGGTATCCATGTTAAATTGAGTATCACTCAACTCATCGAAACCCAAATGGGCGCACTTGATCACCCTATAAACATTCCAAGGGTGTTCCGGAGAGGGGACATCAAGCCCCGAGTCCTCACCAAATCGATTCCTGTACAGTGTGTTCTGGGACTTTCAACCCAAGGAAGCGTCATCGCCTTCCCCCTATTTTACCTTTTAGGGTATTCATGCCCAAGGACGTAACCGTCGCCCTCTTCATGTCTCACAATTTCTCTATATTGAATCATTATCAATAGAGTTAGTTTTCCTAACCATGCTTCTCAATTTATAACATGTGTCAATTCATTATGTTCCTCGCCGTACAATACAAGACGAGTCCATGTCATAGTTTCATATGTGATAATCATATAATATCAGTTCAACATAGATATATATATATTGCGGCAAAACAATCAATTTTAATTCTATAAAAACCTCACAAAAGATGAGTAATAGAATCCCTACCTTTTAAGCTTATCAACAGTCTCTTAATCTTGGAATCAATTAACGTTAGCTCCATACTCCCTTGATCCTAAGGCGTGCATAAGGACAATTAAAACTAAAGCACAACATACAACTACATTCATAAAATTTATTTTAATTTAATCTTAGAATTTCAAGAAATAACCACTGCCCATAGAGGTATTATAAAGTTTAACAATATAAATTTTCTGTCTAGGGCATATACACTTAGACTTCATACATATGCTCCAAAATAGCAACAAACGTATACTTAGGTTTAAGAACGCAAATTTGAATAATCCTTTAGTATAAAAGAAAATTTATAAATGAAAGACTAAATTTGTTCATAAGATTCTAACCTCGGATTATGGTTAGTTGGAAGCTTGAAATGGCTTCAAAACAGGTTCCTTTACTTCGGTATGACTGAAATTCTTGCTCAAATGGAGGTGATGGTGGCTGATTTTTATGGCTGCCTTGAAGAAGTTCTCTAAGTATTTTGCTTCAGCAAAGAAATGAGAAGAAGAGTGTGGGAACCGTGGAAGAGAAAGGAAGAAAAGATGAAGTCTTTGAAGAGAAGTGATGGAAACAATTATAGAGGAGACATGTTGAAGCATGTCACGGAGGAAATAAAGAAAATGAGGGTCAAGAGTAGTTGGAAAAGATATCCTTATGTCTCATCTAAAGACTTTAACACACATAATGCCAATATGACATTTTTGAGATTTATTAGAAGTTCTAAGGCTTTTTAGTAATCATACTAAATAAATATAGGAGAATTTTAGAAAACTTAAAAATAGATAAAAATAAATATTATAAAATAAATTTAAATGAAGCAATTTTTTTTTATACATTAAAAATTAATTTAATTACCTCAATACCCGTTAGGAGAATAACGGGTGTCACAACTTTGCTTCGAGGTTTAAAGTTGTCCATGTAACTCTCCTCAAGGAAAGTTGTATTACTTGAAACCACGACTTTATTTTCCTTTGGGTTATAGAAATAACCCCCTTTAGTCCCTTTTGGATATCCTATAAATACATAAACTTCTGAATGTGCTTCTAACTTATTCGGATCCTTAAACAGGACATGAGCCGGACATCCCCATATGCAAATATGGTTTAAGGATGTCTTCCTTCCCGTCCACAACTCGTGAGGAGTTTTAGGGACCGATTTTGAAGGCACATTGTTCATAAGATAACATGCGGTTTGTAGTGCATATCCCTAAAAAGATAAAGGCAATGATGAATAACTAATCATGGAACTAATCATGTCCAATAAAGCCCTATTTCTTCTCTCTGCTATGCCATTCTGCTGTGGAGTGCTTGGCGTAGTCAAATGGGATAAAATCCCATTCTCTAATAAGTGTTCCAAGAACTCATCAGAAAGGTATTCCCCTCCTCGATCGGATAGAAGTGCCATTATGGGTCTACCCAATTGCTTTTCCACTTCAGCCTGAAACTCCCTGAACTTGTCAAAAGTTTCGCTTTTGTGGTGCATTAGGTACACATACCCATATCTTGAGTGATCGTTAATAAAAGTGACAAAGTACTCATGCCCTCCTCATGCTCGAATGTTCATCGGTCCGCAAGCATCACTATGCACAAGTTCTAGAAACCCTTCTGCCCTATTGCCCTTAGACACGTATGGTTTTTTGGCCATTTTACCCTCTAAATAAGATTCAGATTGTGGTATAGATTCCACCTTTAAGTGACTTAAAGGTCCATCCCTTACTAACCTTTGAATCCTATTCAGGTTAACATGACCAAGGCGCAAATGCTAAAGATAAGTCTTCTTATAGTGAGAAGTTTTAAGTCTTTTAGAGTTATTATCATTCATCTTAGCATTAAGCAATAAGTCTGTATTAGGTTTGATAAAAATATAGATTATTTTGTATCCATCCAGAACAGATAAAAGATTTGTTTTTACGAATTACCACTTTATCATTAAAAGAAACCAAATAAGAGTCTTTAAATAAACAAGATATAGAAATTAAATTCCTTTTAAAGTTAGGAACATAAAAACAATCTTGCAAAAATAAATTCCTATAATTATCAAAATAAAGATGGACATCTCTCACTGTTTCTGCTGAGACCAAAGATCCATCGCCCATCCGAAGTGTGAAGTCTTCATGCAGCAGACTTCTCGTTTCTTTGAACCCCTGCAGAGAAACACAAACATGATTAGTTGCATCGTAATCTATGACCCAAATGCCACTGGATTCCTCAACCAAACAAGTTTCTAAATATAGAAGATCACACCTACCTCCTTTGGAAAGGAAGCCCTTACAATGTGTTGATGCTTACCATGGTCCGACGTGATGCTTATCGTGGTCCGGCGTCGGATCAACACCCACGTGCGGCTGTACACGGTCTGACCTTTCCTTGGATTCGCCTTTGCCCGGAAGTGCACACCTGCAAGAGGAGGGACGCTTCAGAGAAGATAGTGGGGTTACTCAATAGACAAGGGCTCTCCGATGCTCAAGGTAGGTATTGTTCGGTAGAGGTCGGCAGCTAATTAGGTATGTAGAAGAAGTCTCTTTCTAGAATGCCATAAATGCATCCTATTTATAGGCCACCACTTGGATCGGGTGTAAGGTGGGTTTTGCTCACAACCCGGGTGTCACATCAAGGTGTGTCAGGCGGTAGGTAACAAGTGTCGCGCCCAGCGCCCAATGGATTGGACTCTATCGGACGACAATGTATCTGCCTTGTGTTGGCCTATAATGGCGAGTAGCAGCCTGCTTGTGAGTAATGTTGGTCTGACCCGATCTACTGTATATTCCGAGGTGGCAGCCTTCTTAGGGCGCAGCCTTGGATGCCTGAGAGGCACCTCGGGAAGAAGTATAAAGCATCGGGGGCTAAGAGCAAGCTTTTTGGTGGTTCTGCCGAGCTTATTAGCCGACCATTGAAATTAGTGTCCTCGGCGGTGGCGCCGAGCTCACCCTCAACATAAGCCCCCCAGTTCACCTGGTCGGTGTCCGGCCGGGTGGACTAAGCCGAGTGGGTGAGGTTGGCTAGGACGGAGGCCAAGCGACACCTCGAAAGGGGTGACGCGAAAAGACGCGCGGATCAGACGGGGGATGCGTGTCGCACTATGGCCGTCTGCGCCACTTGACAGGCGTAATGATCCCGTGTCCTAGTTTTTAGCACTCAAGTTTCCTGCCTGAAATGGCTATAAATAGGGCCACCCTCTCTGTTATTCACACTTCATTTTCAAAAATTTTACACCCGAAGAGTTTTAGCTGCCGAGCTCAAGTTATATAGTCGAGGATTGTATCTCCCGAGCTATTGAGAACCCTAGCAGGTAACTTCCCTTGAGTGAAAATGAGTGATTTGTCTGATTCCCAGAATGTAGAGGTCTCCTGGTCGGACAGTAGCGCGAAGAGTAGTAGTTCTTCTACCACCCAGTCTGACGCTGAAGTAGCATCCCCGAGACGAGATGGGGCCGGTCGGCTGGAGCAAATCCTGAGGGTCGACTCCCAGACGGTACCCGAACAGGAATTTCTAAACATGCTGGACAGGCGAAGGCTCATTAGGCCATCCAGGGAGCAAGACCTTTATGTCGGGGCGGCTAAAGCGGGCTCGTCCTGAGTTCTTCCAAGGGAGAGGGCCGAGCTTCAGACCCACGAGGATGCTCCGAGCACTTTCAGCCGGAATGTGGGGGCCCCAGTCCAAGTCGCGGGAGTGATCATGGTTGACGTCTTCGATGAGGAGCATGCAACCGAGGAGGCAGAGGCAGAGCAGCCGGAGATGGAGCAGGAGGTCTAGGTCACCTGCGTCCGAGGAGTGACGACATATCGTGTAACCTGGCCTAGGCAAACCTCAGTGGCGGGCTACACAAGCGCCATCACCGAGTCACGACTGGAGAATCTACGCGCCGAGTATGGCATCTCGAACGACGTGATTCTCATGGTCCCCAGTGAGGGAGATTCACCTTTAGACGCACCGGAGGGATACATCACGCTTTACGTCGAGTTCTTCAAGGCTGGGCTGCGTCTGCCGTTGCACCCCTTTCTCTGCTGGGCACTCAACGACTTCAATGTGTGCCTGGCCCAACTGAACCCGAACAACAATAGGTCGCTGATCGGGATGTACATTCTATGGAAGTACCACCAGAGCACCAAGATGCTACTGGAGGCCTTCAAGCAAACGTTCAAGATGAAGAAGCTTCCTCGACAGTCTGGCTGGTACTACGTCACCGACTTCCGGAAGGATTTTATCCCGGGCAACCCCGACTCAGATAAATTATGAAAGTACGAGTGGTTCTACGTCGAGGAAAACTTTCTAGCCTGAGCCGGTGAGGCCCTTGAGAATCAGCAAGTGCCGAGGTCGTTCGAGCAGGGACATGTTTGGACCAAGCATCCTTGGGCCCCGAGCCGTATCATCAGGGCGGTTGATGAGCTGTTCGAGAAGCCGGAGTCGACCAGATGGCAGTCTTTCCTTCTCAGGAAAGACACCTTAGCCGGTTACGGCTGGTTTAGGGAGTCCAGCAGTCTCCCCCAAGCTATCCATCCTGCCCGGGGGCCTGGGCAGGTCACAATTGCTCGTCCGAGTACCACGAACGTTCTGGGGCCAAGCACTTATCGGTCTGGGTGGCTGACGAGGGAGCCTTCTACGTCCAGTTCTGAGGACTCGTCCAGTGGCTCCTTCGATGCAGGGCCACCTGTAGCCGACGAGGACCTCGAGGACGTGATTAGGCTCCTATACTCGTCTCGCCAGCTCTGGATCAGAGGTCAGCCCAGAATTTTATTTTTAATGCCCTCTTCTACTTTTTTCGACCTCGCTTTAACCTTTGCATTTCCTTGTGCAAAAATGACGGCATCGACCTCCCACGCTGATAGACGCGCCCAGATGGCAAGTTTGAGGAAGCAGAAGGGCAAGGCCGTCGACACCGGGAGAAAGCGTAAGCAGACGCTAAGGCCCGAGCTTCCAACCCACACTGGGCAGGTCTCCACATCAGTCCACGTCTCGCCACCTCCGCCACAACCGACCAGGGCCGGACCATAGGTCACCCCAGTAGACGAGGCCGCCAGAGGCTCATCCGATGATGTGCAAAGATGGCGCTTGAACTACTGTGGTGTCGTTCTTGAGTGCCTCAGAGATGCGGTTCCTCAGGATGACTTCTTCATGAACATCCGAGGGAGGACTTTCAGAGTCTCTACAACATGGCCTTCCGAGCCGCCGCCTCTGTAAGTACCCGAGCTTAATGATAGTTGGATTCTCCTTTTATCATGTTGCCGAGGATTGACGCCTTTTATCTTGCATGTGAGCACCGTTCTGCACATGGTGCACTCCACCGGGATAAGGGAGATCCACAAGGAGAAGGCGATGCACAAGAAGACCTTCCTTCGGAAGCTGGATTCCGACAAGAAGCTCAATGACAAGAACATTGAGCTAGATCAAGCCAAGGAGTCCCTCTCACGAGCCCAGGAGGAAACTTGGAAGGCTAAGGCCAAAGCCGAGGAGGTAATGAGGCAGCTCAGGGAGGCGACGGATAGGGCTGCATGGCTTGAGGGGCAGCTGATGACCCTGCAGGCGGAGCACCATCAATTCGTTGCGGATCTCCCTGGTTGCCTGGCCGGTGCGGTTGAGGAATTCAAATCATCCCTGGAGTATGCCGATCTATACTACTACGGCATGGCAGACCTTCGCGAGCATCTGATCGAGAAGCACCCCGAGGCAGTGGGATTCGATTGGTCGGTGATCGTTGAGCCCAACCAAGACGATGCCGAGCAACAGCGGGGTGAAGAGGACGAGGTCATCGTGGTAGACAGCAATGACGACGGGGATGGGCAGAGCACCGTAGGAGGCAGAGGCGAGGACGCAGCTGGGGGCGAAACCCAGGCCGATTGACGTCTGTATTTTTCCCTTTCTTTCTTTCTTTCACTTTTTTTTTTGTCCAGGCTCAGGAGGTGCTCGGTTTACTTGTACCTCCCTGATGAATAAAGACTTCCCTTTTCTCTTCTTGGATTGTTGTGTGTAGTTTTGTTTTGCCTTACTTTCCACATTATTTTTCAAGTGCGAGTGTCCTCAGGTTAACAGTCTTAGCTTTAGGTGCACCTCGATGCGAGGTATTCCTCGGACATCCGGTTACTGTCATCTAGTGTCAAGTAACCGTTATTGTCCAAGTTAGATGCTCCTCGGGGAGGATCCTAGGCTGGGAACCAGCCATCTCGACAACCATGGGGTTGACTCGAGTTTGCCTTCAACGCTCGGTTAATTCGAGCGAGTAGGTTCTAACCTCGGCTAGGTCGTCGAGTTGTCCAAGCAGAGGTGAGTAGCACTTCTGTTCAGTTAATTTGAGTAGTTATCCTTCTCTGCCTGGTTAAATAATCCAAATAGGTCTAGGTTTCTAATCTCGGTCAGGTAGAGCATAGACAGCGTATGACTGCCCTTACCCTGTTGCCCCCCTAAACTTGCTTAAGTTTTAAAGAAGCTTGACAAGTATAGGACTCATCGGGCACAGGACTGTGCCGAGCAACTTAACGGGTTTTCTGTACGGCGACAGACATATGGTCGGTATATCGACCAGCCCCCCAGCCCGGTTTAATAAGGATGACTCTCCCCTGGTGGGAGTTATTGTCTTCTCCTCCAAGCTAGAGTTGTGGCATTTTGGATTTACTTTTCCTTTGAACACATTACTCAGGTGGAATGGTATAGGAAAGTTGTACTCCATTAATGTGATATGCACATGGATTTTTTTAGCCCTATTTAGTAGGTCTAGTTACAAAAGAATTGTGGCCAAAAGTCAAAAAGGAGTCTCTGGCTCTGAATTTTAACAATAGAATCTTTTTAAGAGCTCGGCATTCCATGGATGTCCGAGCTGATTCCCCTCCATGTTAGTTAATCTATAAGTGCTCGGTCGCACAATGTCTTCGACCCTAAATGGACCTTCCCATTTTGGACCAAAGGACCCGAGGCCGGGCTGTTGAACCGTGACCTTCTTCAGTACCAAGTCACCAACCTTAAAGCTTCTGGGTTGGACTCTTTTGTTGTAATACCGAGCTACCACCTGGTTCCGAGCTGCGTTACGAATCGCTGCTCGGTTTCTTTTTTCTTCGAGTATGTCGAGCTCAGCCATCATCAGCTCTGCGTTCAGGGTCTCGTCGTATTGTTCAACTCTAAAGCTTGGCAAACCTACTTCGGTTGGGATGACAGCCACAGCCCTATAAACGAGGGAAAACAGTGTTTTGTCGGTCGTTGTTCGGGTAGTTGTTCGGTATGCCCAGAGCACCTGAGGGAGTTCGTCAATCCATGCACCCTTATGCCCCTCGAGTTTTTTCTTCAGGTTGTCTTTGATTGTCTTCTTCACGGCCTCAACCTGGCCGTTACTTTGTGGATAGCTCGGGGAGGAGAAGACCTTCTTAATGCCGAGCTTCTCGCATAGATTATGTATGCCTGAGGATTCAAACTGTTTGGCATTATCGGTCACAATGGTGTGTGGGATCCCGAACCGGCAAATGATGTTTTTCCACACAAAGTTGGTGCACTTGGCTTCGGTCATGTTGGTATAGGGATCAACTTCGATCCACTTCGTAAGATAGTCAATGGCCACGATGCAGTATCTGAATTGCGATCGGGCTGGCGAGAAAGGTCCGATCAAGTCGATGGCCCACTTTACGAATGGCCATGCCGAGGTCACTGGATTGAGAGGCTCGGCGTGGGAGCCAGGAATTCTAGCATACTGTTGGCATTTGAGGCATTTTTGAGCAAAGTTCCCGTAGTCCTGTTGTATGGTGGGCCAGTAGTACCCCTGTTGGAGGCACTTTTGGGCCAAAGAACGTCATCCGGAATGATTACCGCATAGGCCTTCATGGATCTCACTCATCAAATATTCAGCCTCCTTGGGGTCCAAGCATCTCAAACATGGTGTAGTGTAGCCTCATCGGTATAATTTTTCGCCGATCATCGAATACCGGGCCGAGCCATTACGTACCCGACGTGCTTCCTCTCGGTCATTGGGCAGTTTGGCTGTGGTCAGGTATCGGATGATCGGGTCCATCTAGGTGCTTCTCGGCTCTTCAGCTATGCTTATGACTTCTTTCACGATGCTCGGTTCAGACAGTCTTTCAATGGGGACTGACATTAAGTCACTTCCGCCCAAGCGAGAGGCTAGTCGGGCAAGGACGTCGGCTTCTGCATTTTTCGACTGGGGGATCTGCTTGAAAGAATAGGACTTAAATTGCCCTAGCAGTTGTTTTGGCTCTTTCAAATATGCCGCCATGGAATCCGCCTGGGCCTGAAATCCTCCAGTGACTTGCTGTACCACTAGCATCGAGTCACTGTAGATGGTGATGCGGTTGACGCTGAGATCACGAGCGATCCAAAGTCTGGCCAGTAGAGCTTCATATTCCGCCTCATTGTTAGAGACCTTGAAGTCGAACCAGAGGGCATAGACGACCTTATTCCTGTCCGAGCTTGTTAAAATCAGTCCGGCCCCTGATCCGTCGACACAGGTAGAGCCGTCGACGTGCAGTTTTCAGTCCGGCTCTGGGGAGAGGTTGTCTTCACTACAGCTTGGTGTATTGGGTTCTTCAATGGGTGACTTCTCAATTTGTGGAGTCGCCTTGTCGGCGTCTGTGAATTTGGCAATGAAATCTGCTAGGACTTGAGCTTTTATGGCCGTTCTCGGCACGAAATGTACATCGTATTGGCCGAGTTCAACCGACCACTTGGCCATACGGCCCGATATCTTCAGACTCTGGAAAACCTATCGAAGAGGGAACTTGGTCGGGAATTTGATGGTATGGCCATGGTAATATGGTCACAGCTTCCGGACCGATGTTATTAAGGCGAAAGCCAGCTTCTCCAGTGGTGGGTACCGCTCTTTGGCACCTTGGAATGCGTGGCTGGTATAATAAATGGGTCTTTGGATCCCGTCTTTGTCTTAGACCAAGTCCGAGTTGACAGCTTTCTCCGACACGGCTAAATAGGTGGTTAAAGCTTCGATGGGCAGAGGTTTGGATAGGAGCGGGGGCGTAGCCAAGTAAGTCTTCAAGCTTTGAAAAGCTTCTTCACACTCCCTGCTCTACTCAAACCTCCCCTTAAGTGTGGCACTTGTCGGTAGCCTGAGAGAAAAACCTTAATAGGGCTGCCACCATGCCAGTGAGCCGTTGTACGTCCTTCATTATCCGAGGAGAATGCATGTCAATAATTGCTTGGGCCTTCGCCAGGTTGACCTCGATTCCTCGTTGATTGACCAAAAATCTGAGGAATTTTCTCGAGCTGACGTCGAAGGAGCATTTCGTCAGGTTGAGTTTCATCCAATATTCTCGGAGAATGTCAAAGCTAGCTCAGATGTCGGCCATGTGGTCTTTTGCTTGGACAGATTTTACTAGCATGTCGTCCATGTAGACCTCCATAGTTTTTCCGATCAACCGAGCAAATATCTTGTTGATGAGGCGTTGGTAAGTAGCTCCGGCGTTCTTCAGGCCGAACGGCATCACGACGTAGCAATACAAACCCTAGTCAGTAACAAAGGCGGTTTTGACTTGGTCTTCCTCAGCCATCCTTATCTGATTGTACCCAAAATACGCATCCATAAAACTTAGAAGCTTGTGGCCAGCAGTGGCATCGACGAGCTGATCTATCCGAGGAAGTGGAAAGTAGTCTTTTTGGCAGGCCTTGTTAAGATCGGTGTAGTCAATGCAGACTCGTCATTTGCCATTCGCCTTCTTGACGAGGACAACATTCGCTAACCATTCTGGGTATTTGACCTCTCTGATGAATCCAGCCTTGAGGAGTTTCTGGACTTCATCGTTGATTGCAGCGTACCTCTCCGGGTTAAAGGCCCTTCATTTTTGTATCACCGGCCTGTGGCTAGGTTGGACGTTGAGCCGATGGCTAATAATGCTCGGATCAATGCCGGGCATGTCCTCATGGGACCACGCAAAAACGTCACGATATTCAGAAAGAAGGCATTCCAGGTCGGCCCGGATCTCAGGTCGTAGTCGTGATTCGTGTTGGACTATGCGTTCAGGCCTTTCAGGGTCTAGGGTGAACGACACTAAGTCTTCGACCGAAGTGGCCCTTACCTCTTCCTCGGGCAACCTAGGGTCCAGGTCTGCCAACATCTTAGGCGCCGGGTTGGCAGGGAGATCGGCCTCGTCGATCGAGTAGAAGGCCAAGACGCCATTGTGCAGGGCTGAGGCTGCTCGTACAGCACTGGCGTAACAAGTCTGGGAGTCCACCTGGGACGATCGTATCACTCCAACGCCTCCGTCGATCGGGAATTTCATGGCCAGGTGGTATGTTGACACAATGGCCTTCAAGCCGTTCAGCGTTGGCCGACCGATGATGATATTGTACTGGGAGGGTTTGTCGACAACTAAAAAGTCGACTACCCGAGTGATCTTAGTGGCTTCTTCTCCAAAAGTCACCAGCAAACTGACTTTCCTGGTTGCTCGGACACATTCCCCCGTGAACCCGTAAAGCGGGGTTCGGACTGGGACCAAGGGGGCGTTGCTTATCTTCAGTCTGTCAAAAGCCTGTTTGAAGAGGATGTCGATTAAGACACGCCGCATTACATTGTTGGCGATGGGCAGTTCGCATACCAGGGCATCGTTGTGGGGGTGCATCAATCGATCTGCTTCCTCCTAGGTGAAAGTGATCGGGGTGTCTTCTTGACGGCATATCTTGTTGATGTGCTCGGACATGTTTATGAATTCACCCCGCTCGATCCACCGAGCTTCTTTGACATAAGATCGCCACCCATTCGACGTGTCCCCGGTAACAGGCCCGTCGAATATCATGTGAACAATATTCAGGTACGTCTCGGCCCAAAGAATCGTTCCTTCCTAAGGTGGGCCTTGGGGCTATAACCCACTCCACAAAATCTTGCAAATGACCTTCTTGAACCAGTCTTTCTATCTGGTCCTTTAACTGAATGCATTCCCTAGTACTATGCCCCACATCTTTATGGAACTCGCAAAACTTTGACTGATTTTGCTTCACCTTGCTCCATCAGAGCTTGGGTGGTGGTGTTAGTAAATTTTTGCCACAAACTTGGGCAAGCACCTCGTCGATGGTCGCCGCTAATGGTGTGTAGCTTTGAAACTTACTGGTCGGCCCCTTTGGCTTCTCAGATTTCTCCTTCTTCTGCTTCTTACTATGCTCGGCGCTGCTCTGTTCCGGTGCCTTCTGCTTCTTATCCTTCTTCATTCTGCTCGGGCCAGCCTCTCCTTGGCGGCTTTTCATGTATTCTGCAGCGTCAGCGTGTCTCTGAGCATACCTGAGCATTTGAGAAAACGTCCTTGGCTGTTCAAAGGCCAAGGACCATGTCAGCTTTTCGTCTCGGAGACCCCCTACAAAAATGTGTTTGAAGGTCTCGTCTTCGACGTGCTTGACCTCAAGATCTGCCCGGGTAAACCGGTTAATATAATCCCTGACGCTGCCGTCTCCCTGCTTAACAGCATACAAGTATTTTATTTCTTTCCTCCGCGTTTTGGTGGTGGAGAATGCGGAGGAGAAGGCGTCGGCCAGCTGCCGAAAAGAAGAAATTGTCCGGGTCTGAGTCGTCGAAACCACTGTCGAGCAGGGCCCGTAAGAGTGATTGAAAAGGCTTTGCACATCGTCGCGTCATTGGCGTTCTGCAGTAGCATGTGCCCCCGGAAGAGTTCAACATGCTCATCAGCATCTGTGGTCCCATCGTAGGACTTAATCTGCGGTACCTTGAACTTCGGTGGCATAGGCGCTCACATTATGTTGTCTGAAAAAGGTGGGTCCTAAGCTCCTGTGTCATCTAGGCTAAATATGCAATTTTGGATCTCGTCGATTTGGCGCTACAGCGCCCAAAACTGGCGGCTGTTGGTGTCTTCGGGCAGTTCAACCCTGTAGGGTAATCCACCCTCAACACGGCCTCCAGCTTCAGGCTGGCGGTTCCTGTTTGCTCCCTGAGACCCGAGCATGTCAAACACCGAGGCTCGGGAAGCTTGTGGCGATGGAACACGAGCCGCTTGGCGTCCAAGACGGCGTTCCTAAACCAACCTATTATTAGCTGAGATCCCTCGGGAGGAGCCCACAGACTGCTCGGATTGGTCTTCTTTAAGGTCGGCCGCACTTCGCTCTACCCGACCTCCGGCTTGGTCAACCTAGGCCGGGGGCGACAGAGCTGGTGCAGCTTGACGCTGAGCTTGCTACGCGAGCTGTTGAGTCAGGATCTGGATTGCGTCTGTAAGTTCCCATATCGGATCTTGGGCGGCCGGGGCATCCACCGGCTAAGCCCTGGCTGTGCTCCCTTACCCCCTGGACCGGGACCTCACGGTTCGAGGACAGCCCCTAGGCCGGCCTGTGTTTGGTTGCCTATTTCTCGCGTCGCCCGACCCCTCTTGTCAGGCTGGCTTATCTCTAGTGTTGCCTCGAGTCGTCATCTCAGGCGTCAAAGATAATGTAGCTTGATTTTGGATGAAGGTGTAGGTGCCCTCCTTCTAGCGCCAAAATGTTGATGCTTACCGTGGTCCGGCGTGATGCTTACCGTGGTCCAGCGTCGGATCAACACCTACGTGCGGCTGCGCACGATCTGACCTCTCCTTGGATTCACCTCTGCCCGAAAGTGCACACTTGCAAGAGGAGGGACGCTTCGGAGAAGATAGTGGGGTTAGTCAATAGACAAGGGCTCTCCGATGCTCAAGGCAGGTATTGCTCGGCAGAGGTCGACAGCTAGTTAGGTTTGTAGAAGAAGTCTCTCTCTAGAATGCCATAAATGCATCCTATTTATAGGCCATCACTTGGATCGAGTGTAAGGTGGGTTTTGCCCACAACCCAGGTGTCACATCAAGGTGTGTCAGGCGGTAGGTAACAAGTGTCGCGCCCATCACCCAATGGATTAGACTCTATCAGACGGCAATGTATCTGCCTTGTGTTGGCCTATAATGGCGAGTAGCAGCCTGTTTGCGAGTAATGTTGGTCCGACCTGAGCTACCGTACATTCCAAGGTGGCAGCCTTCTTAGGGCGCAGCCTTGGATGCCTGAGAGGCACCTCGGGAAGAAGTATAAAGCGTCGGGGGCCAAGAGCAAGCTTTCTAGTGGTTCTGCCGAGCTTATTAGCCGACCACCGAAGTTAGTGTCCTCGACGGTGGCGCCAAGCTCACCCTCAACACAATGCTTTTTAATATGCCCGATCTTCCCACAGAAGAAGCACTTAAGCTTCTTTGGGTTCTTCTTCTTCTTCTTCTTCTTGCTTTTGGTACTAGCAGGAATAGAAGACTTCCCATTCTTGGCCCGTTGCTTCTTTCCATTCCCAGAGTTGGAATTGGAACCAGAAGCAGCTACCATGTTAGCCTCACCACCCATAGGAGACTCCCTGATCAGCAGTTTAAACTCCTATAACTGTTTCATCAGTTCTATTAAGGTCATATCCCGTCTATTGCTTACATTAAATGTAGCTCTAAACATAATAAATTCCTTAGACAGAGTCTCAAAGACCATAGTCATCTGAGTTTCAGAATTGATGTCGGCTCCATTGGTTTGAGTCTCAGCAAGGTAACCCATAACCGACATCATATGCTCCTTTACAGATGTCCCCAGCCTCTGTCTACAATTTAGAAGTTTTCAAAGCGCCCTTGTCGCTTTGTTATGGCTTGACCTCCAAACATATCCTTAAGATTATCCAATATCTGCTTTGCAGTCTCATAATCCTGATGTTGAGCCTGCAGCACATTATTCATGCTAGCCATAACATAGCAGTGGGCCTGATCATTAGCATCTTTCCAGCGATCATACGTTTGAAATTGCTCATTAGTTGAGTCTCTTGTAGGCTCGGGAGGACAAGGGGTTGTCAGTACATATTTCAGTTTCTCAAAGGATAGGACGATATCCAAGTTCTGTTTCCAATCATTATAGTTCTCACCAGTTAATAGGTTTTTGTCAAGTATCGATGATAAAGCGTTTTTAGACATTTTTAATCTACAATAAAAAATCATATACCAAACATAAGCAAACATATCATAATAATTTAGTAAGATAACACAATCATATAAAAACATACAAATGTGTTTATGTGTCAAAACCTTAGAAATATTACAACCTTACAACGATAATTCCCAACTCAGAATTCAACAAGCTCCTAGGAGAGTCATGTCAAATTCAATTAGGAACATGGATCCCCTCCTGATTAATATATGCCATCCAGGACCCATATGATCCAACATATATTAATAATCGTTTCTTTGGCTATTAATTTTATTAACAGAGCTTCTAGGGGAGGTTAATAATAAAATTAACGTGAGTGTATAACCATCGTTTCAATATTTTATCCATGATTTACAATCACCACCTTGGGGTATGCAATCATAAATCATGCTAAAATACCTTATCTTCTCAGAGATCCAATCCGATACATGATAGAAATCCCTTCCTAGGGGTTGGGACCACTATGTTCTGCCTATGGACCAACGATGGAGGCCTTAGGTTCTCTCTTCGAAAACCTTCTCCCACTCAATCTTTTGAAATCAAGGTTTTATTTTAAAAATATGCATGAACAATTTTAATATGAGCGGCATTCCCTATTCTATATGACATGTTATCAATATACATGGCAAATCATATTATAATGCAGACAAGCAAAGCAATCAAGCAAAGCTATAAGCAAAATAATAATAACCGTAATATTATGGTTCCACCCTTGAGAATAGAAACTAAGATTACAAGAGAATAATCGAGACATTTATCGATTCTTCATCCTTGAATCCTCAAGTTGTATCATTCCTTTTGTAATTTTATCTTCAAGTCTTCAATCCCATATGAATCGAATACTTTATATTTCCGATCATATCCAAATTTTATGTTTCTTAGAATTGTCCCAAAAACAAAATTAAAACTTCACTGCAAAAATTGTACCTTTTTTGGAAATTTTTCAGCTCTCGGTCGGCAGTCCGATCTGGGTGATCGACCTGCCGATCATGATCCATCACCCTACCGATCAAGAAGATCAGCCTACCGACTCATGAAAGTTCAACCTGCCGAATTGGAAGTTCGGCCTACCGGTAGAGCCGCCTAATTTCTGCCCCACTGACGGCCTATGAACCTCATGTCTGGCCTGTCGATCGGTGACCATCGGCCTGCCGAAACTGGAGGGTTTGACATGCCGACCGAGGAGAAATCTCCCATTCCATAAAATACAATTTTTAATGCAATTCATCTATTTTATTTTCAACAATCCAAAAACAAAAATTAGAGACTCAGGAAAAACCTAGAAGCGCCATCATCATTCTTCTAGATCCGTCTTCTCTGAATGATTATTTAATTACAAAATTCTTATAAATTTAAAATTAAATAACAATTCCTAGCCTGAGATGATAGTCTGATATCTAATTATATGAAAAACTATATACACATTCTAACTTCTAAGGAACCATAACGGGCATAAATTAATTAATAATTAGATAACAATTTAATCTACTATAATTAATTAATGAACATTCACCACATAATCCATGACAACATATATAATATATAGAAACCTAGAGTGCCAATTCTCTATAAAATTAAATTCAAGCATAGGAGAGATTAAGGTCACAAAATTTATACATATAGTTTGATCACAAATTCGTAAATTTATATAAAAACCATGGCTCTGATACCAATTGTTGAAAAAAAATGGCATAGTGGAATTTAAAAAATTTTACATCAGAGTATTTTCTAAAACACAAGTTTGACATGCTATGTGCATAAATTAACCAGATCTTACTAACCTTTGCATGCCAAAGAACTTCCGCAATCCGTGAAGAGAAGTAACGATCGGAGTGAGTGTAGGCTCACATGTATAGCTCTTCCACCAGGTGACACTCCTTCCAACCAATCAAGAGAACCCAAAGCTAGTGTTCGTGATTTGTGAACAAAGCTCTCAGGGAGTTTTCAGATTCTCACTAGCAGAGTTTCACTCTTAATCTCTCAACTGATGTGAGTAACTCTTAAGACTTACTCCCTTTATATAGAAGTTGGGCCTAGGGTTAGTCCTTATCAAATTAGGTCTCAAAAACTCGAAACAGAATCAAGTTTAGATCAATATCTGATAAATCCATGTAAAAGCGCGTAATCTTATCCTTCGCTCATTGGCAGGTCGAACAGCCTGATCGGTAGGCCGAATTGCTGATAAAAAATCTCCACGAATCTTTTCTTTTCCACCCAAGATTCTATAGGATAAAGTCTCAGTTTTAATTCAAATAACCCAATAGAGAAGTTATCTGATCAAAACAATTTTATCTAGATATTCTCTAAAAATAAATGAATTCTCAATAATTCTACAAGTTTATCGTGATCTAATTTATCCAAAATTAAACAAACCGATAAACAGACAAGAATTATCCGATCTCAATAATTCAACAAGTTTATCTTGAATCAATTTTATCACACAATTAATTCAACCGATAAACAGACATGAATTATCTGATTCTTTCAAATTTTAACCAATCTGATAAATCCGATATAAGTTACCAATTATTGAAAAAGCACGCCGTATCATTATAGGATGTTATGAGCTAGCAAAGGGGACCAAATAGACTTATATAGTTCAAGCTCTCGATAATTACGAAACTCAATATCCCAGATATACATTTCATAATTATCAACTCTAACGCTACTCCACTAAAAGCTTGGAGCCGCACTCTCAAACTGCATATAATTAAGAAGCTCATATAGCTAAGTCTCCATGACATATCATAGTGTATTGTATCCCCATATGATATCCATAATTGGCTTAAGGAGAAGTTTTGTCTTACCTTCCCGATTATTTTTATCTTACGTTCCATTATCTCACCATTGGAAAACTTACCATCCAAAGACAGTATACCATTCGGTTACACATATGTATCCAAATGGTTGAGCGCTCCAGTTTTTCAATTACAAGATAACGTATATAAGAGGATATCATTACTCCTAAAGAGGAGCTATGGATTCCATATCTATGAATAACAAGTCTATGCTATCAAGAGTCATGCCTCCAACATACCAGCATGCATGCCACTATTAAAATGTGGGTGTCACCCTTTGGTATATCAAAAGACACAAGTCAAAACAACGGGCCCACTATTCATCTCAGGATTAAGATACAATACAAATGATTGTCTAAAGTGAATCGATTTACGGAGATAGAATTATTAATCAAATCAATTCACTTTATGCCCCGATCTAACACATCGGCATCTATGACAACGTGCCAATGTTTCTATTCATGGAGTCTACCTCCGATGGTCAAGACAAACCATCTTCCGTTAAAGATATAGACAATATAACAATCTTTACATGAATAAAGCGCCTAATTTTATTCCCTCGATTACGGATCTTATATTTAGACCGTCACCTTAATAATCATGTCTTCCGCATAATCTGTCCTTCATATGCCCAATTCTTAAAGGTTTAAACAGATAGTCTCAGATTATTGTTTGCTTAACATACATTCAACAAATATAAACGTAAAGAGGACAGGATTTGGTATATAAACAATGAATAAATTCTTATTGATAAAAATGTCTCCAAAAACTTATTACATTTTTACTCGTTAGGGCATACATGTCTAACAACCATAACCAGTATAAATTAATTAATTAATTAATAATTTAAATAACCATAATTAATTAATAAAAATTCACCATATAATCTATGACAACATAAAAATATATAAAAACCCTAGAGTGTCAACTCTCTAAAAAAATTAAATTCAAACATATGAAAGATAAAGATTACATAATTTATTCATATAGCATAATTACAAACTTGCAAATTTATGTAAAAGCCATGGTTTTGATACCAATTGTTAGAAAAATAGTACATAGCAGAATTTTAAAATTTTTATATTAGAGTATTTTCTAAAACACAAGTTTGACACACTGCATGCATAAATTAACTAGATCTTACTAACATTTGTGTGCCAAAAAGCTCTTGTAATCAATGAAGAGAAGTAACGTTCTAGCCAGACCTCAACCAACTGGCCTTCTTTCCTATTTTCTATCCATGATCGGAGTGAGTATGGGCTCACGTCGTTCAGCTTTTCCACCTGGTGGCTTTCTTTCCAACCAATTGAGAAATACCCAAAGTTATAATTCGTGATTTGTGAATGATAGCTCACCAGGAAGTTTCAGAGTCTCACTATAGATTTCTCAACTGATTTGAATAACAATGAGTATCACTCCCCTTTTTATAGAGGTTAGGCCTATGAGTCAGTCCTTATCAGATAAGGCCTCAAAAATTCGAGTTAGAATCAATATCTGATAAAATCTGCGTGAAAACGCGTGATCCTTTTATCGCTTGGTCGGTAGGCCGAACTGACAGATCAGTCTACCGAACCTCCTCAATCGGTAGGCCAAACTTAAAGATCAGCCTGCTAAACTTGCAATAAAAAGTTATCTACGAATCTTAATTTCCCACCTAAGATTCTGGAGATAGAGCCTCAGTTTTAATTCAAATAACCCAATAAAGAAATTATCTTATTAAAATAGTCATATCTAGATAATCTCTAGGAAAATAAATATTCTTGATAATTCAACAGGTTTATCTTGAATTAATATATTCAAAATTAATCCAATCGATAAACTGACATGAATTATTATCTAATCCCGATAATTCAACAAGTTTATCTTTAATTAATTTTATTACAAAATCAATTCAATCAATAAACAAACATGAATTATTTGATTTTATCGAATTTTAGCCAATCTGATAAATCTGACATAAGTTACCAATTATTGGAAAAGCATTTCGTATTGTTACACAATTTTTGTGAGCTAGCAAAGGGGACCAAATGGACCCCTGTAGTTTAAACTTTCGATAATTATGAAACCCAACATCCTAGTCTACATTTCATAATTATCAACTCCAACGCTACTCTACTAAAAGCTTGGAGCTGCATTTTAAAACTATATAGAATTACAAAGCCCGTATAGCTAAGTCTCCATGACATATCATAATGTATCGTATCCCTATAGGATTATCCATAATCAGCTGAAGGACAAGTTCTGTCTTACGTTCCCGATTATTTTTATCTTACATTCCATTATCTCACCATTTGAAAACTTACCATCCAAAGACAGTATACCATTCGGTTACACCTATGTATCTAAATGGTTGAGCACTTCAGTTTTTCAATTACAAGATAACACATATAAAAGGATATTAGTTACTCCTAAAGAGGAGCTATTGATTTCATATCTATGAATAATAGGTCTACGTTATCACGAGTCATGCCTGTAACGTACCAGCATGCGTACCACTATAAAATGTGATGTTACCCTTTGGTACATCAAAAGACATAAGTCAAGACAATGGGCCCACTATTCATCTCAGGATTAAGATACAATACAAATGATTGTCTAAAGTGAATCGATTTGCCAAGATAAAATTATTAATCCAAATCAATTCACATTATGTCCCGATCCAACATATCGTCACCTATGACAATGTGGTAATGTTTCTATTCGCGGAGTCCATCCAATGGCCAAGACAAACCATCTTCCAATAGGGATATAGACAACATAACAATCTTTACATAAATAAAATGCCTAACTTTATTTCCTCAATTGCAGATCTTATAATTTAGATCGTCACCTTAAGAATCGTGTCTTCCACTTAATCTATCCATCATATGCCCAATTGTTAAGGTTTAGACCGACAGTTTTAGACTATTGTTTGCTTAACATTCATTCAACAAATATAAACGTAAAGAGGACAAGATTTGGTATATAAATAATAAATAAATTCTTAATTGATAAAAATGTCTCCAAAAACATATTACATTTTTACTCCTTAGGGCATACATGTCTAACAGTCCCACTGCCATAAGCATTATTAAAGCTCACTCATTCCACAAATTGAGGTCCACGATCTCATAGAAGACCTTTGTAAATAGAGGCCAGAGGCATCATTTGAAGGGATCCAGTCTCTCATGCATCAACCCGATATCCTGCTTCATTTTCTTCAAAAGAAAACTCATCACTGCATTTCTTTATTCACTTTCACTCGAAATTCTTGTACTTTCATAAGATTTACCAGATATTGGAGAAAACGTAGCTCTATTTAAAGAGCGAACCACTTTAAAATACCTTTGTGCTATCTTTTATTTTAGTTGCATTTACATTCAAGTTTTCTTTTTAGATTTATTATTGCCATTATCAATGTCTTAACCTTGTTTGTAAAGTTTGCTAAGACCTAATAATGGTGGTTTGAAGGCCCAATCATTCTTAGTTTATTTGTGAATAAAATTTTAACCCAATTTGATTTGATTATAGATCTAATGTCTATAGTTTGGTGCCCACCATGGGCCCTCTGATCGTCAACTCGAGGATTCTTAACAACTTCAGCGACAAGTGATGGTAAATGACATAAGGAACCACGACACTCGCGCCAAGCTAAACGAGGACACGCCAGCCACAGTGACTGGCGGAGGTGAGCAATTGAATATTGTCACAACAGAAGTCAATTCTTTGAAGATGCTGTTGTAGGAGCAAGCTATTAGTTCCCATAAACAAAAGACTCAAATAGCTGAGCAATAAGAGCAGGTCGCTCAAAGACCAAGTTAGTTCTCGGAACTCCTAGCTCGTAGCATATTCTTACTACTCTTACCCATATTCTTAGTATTCAATCGCACTAGCAGCATCGTGGTAGTACCAAATGCCACAGTAGATGAGATAGCAGCTAGCATTCAGCCTTGTGAGCAAAATGCAACCATTATACACACTAGATGGCAACGGCAACAACCACAGTGACCCCAACAACCAGATCAACCACAACGACCTTAGCGACCACAACAACCACGACGACGCTAGCAGGCATAGAAGCATAGGCAGCTAGAACCACCATGTTGCCAAACATAGGATTTAAGTAGACAACGTAGCAACTAAAAGCCTTTCCAATTTCGACCCCATTGAAAATAAAAACAATCCAACAAATGATGCGTTTGATATGCTTAAATAGAACACCTAACTGGTCAAGGAAAAAATTGACCAGATCTTCACCAAGGCAACAAGCAAATCCCCCGTGCTCAATGACATCTTCAAAAACATCCGCAAGACCTCATTCACTAGGAGAATTACCATGTGATGAGACCATGAAAATGCACATTTCTAAAGGCTAAAATCAATCATTTTGCATTAACATTTCTCACTAAATCCCTTAATTATAGCATCTGTGTGTTAATTAGTGCTTTAGTGTGTTTGTGTGAAGATATGTTTTTAGTGTGAAATGTTCATAAATAAGGTTTGAGTCTGTAACTATATTCAATACTATTTCTAGTAATTTTTAAAAATATTTCCGAGTCTTAAATAGTATATTTATTAAGGTTTGTTAATTTTAGTTGTCTTTATCTATTTTTAGTAATTTTTGTATGTTTTGTTGTAAAACAAGTATTTTTAAACTATTGTAAAAATATGTTTATAAAATAATTAATTTTAGATTGTTTATTTTGTTTTAGATTTAAAATATGTAAGAAAAATGGAGAAAAATAGCACAAAAATGGGGAAAAAATGACCTCAAATGCATCAAAAATAAAAAAAAATAAAATAAAAACAAAGAAGTGCTACATGGCAAGCTTAGAACCGTCCGATCGAAACTGCACAGTGCATCCAAGTTGTCCACTTACCCCCCTCCCCCTACGAATCAAGTGCAGCGTGCACACGTGAGCGTTCTTCATACTCTGCCCGATCTGCGTATCGAAGACTCATCTAACAGTCATCTTCAGCTCCTTGGCCTCAGCATTCTTCAACCATCAGATCTGTCATCCGTGTGATCCACAGCCAATCTTCGTCCTGTTGGTATAGGTGTCACACCAGGTCTTAGAGAAAAATCAACACTCTCTAGATTCACCTGAGAGGAAAAAAAAGAAAAAAAGTAAATAAAATTAAATTATAATCTGATTCTAAGTAGGATGAATGGCCATAGTTAATTCAAAAAAAAAATCCAAATTATCCCAAATTTGCATCCTACTCATTTCCAACTTAAAAATATCCCAATAAAATAATAAAAATAATACAAAATAAATAAAAATGTAAAAGTTCATGTAAATAATTACTATTCTTTTACTATAAATACCCTCTTTCATGCATTGTAATTTATACCATTCTCCATATTTTGGAGTTAATTCTCTTCTTTATCTCTTCTTAGGTTAGTTTTCTTCTAAATTTTAATTTTATATTTTTGTAAAATACTTCTAGTTTCCATGTTGTAAAATAGATGTGCTTAATAAAAATATGAATGTTTATACCTTCAACATGTCTTTCTAAACTTCCTTTTTGCTGAGGAGAGAGGGAGAAATTGTGGCAAAATTAAGGTAAATATTGTTTGTTTTTTAATGTTTTCTAAGTTGTTATAATGTCAAAATCATTTTTAGAAAACTTATGATTTTCATATTAACTTATCTAAAATTCTTGCAAGATTAAGTTTTGATTTATCTTATACATAGTCCGGCATAGATTATGCTTAAGAACACTTTGATTATTTATAGATAGGGAATAGTACGGTAAATGCTTGACTGTAAATTTTGTTGGTAATTTTAGTTAGTTAATTTTGAAATCATACTTATTTGTTAAAAGTGAGTTTTTGATGCATTATAGACATAAATTGACACATTAAATACTTGGTAACTCTTGATTTATTATAGACAAAAGATGGATATTGCATACTTAAACAATTTTAATAAATAATTTTAGAAAAACTAAAACATATTTAAATTAATTACCAGAATTGAACCTTTAATCTTCAGCATTGTTAAAATTGTTGTTTCTTCCAAGTTAATTTACACTTATTGTTAAAGTTCCATCCTCTACTTAATTTCCCCTTATTAAAATTCCATTTACCATTCTAATTTAAGTCATATTTTTGTTGTTAAAGTTTCAAAAATTACAAAAAAACCTAAAAATAGAAAAAAGTAAAAAAAGGTGCAAATATTGTAAATTAATTGTAAATAACTAACTTTAATCCTCAAAATTTTTAGGTATTAAATAAATAAAAAATAGAATAACTAATATATTGGACCTTTGCAATACCTTTTTCCTTTAGAATCGACCTCGGCT
Organism: Artocarpus heterophyllus; assembly: GCA_025403435.1. NCBI lineage: Eukaryota > Viridiplantae > Streptophyta > Magnoliopsida > Rosales > Moraceae > Artocarpus > Artocarpus heterophyllus. Next base: position 23,153,505 of record CM046352.1, read on the forward strand.
TCACTAGGTTTTATTACTTCGACAATCTTGTACTTGAGTTTATATCAGAATTACACTTTTACACCCAAACACCATGATTGTCCTACCAAAGTATGGCAACCTTATGTTTGCTTGGTTCGATAGAATAGCAGACCCAAAGGATCACATTCTCTAGTACAAGAATGTTGTAAGCACTATTAACATGCCTGTTATTATTCTTGATGAAATGATGTGCAAGTTATTTGCGCATAGTCTAAAGGGACTTACGTGCAATGGTTCAACAATCTTTAGCCAGAATTGATCGACAGCTTTGAGGAGTTAGTCGATTCGTTCTTCAAGGCTTACTCTGTACATATCAAGACAGACAAAAAAATGAAGGATCTCTAGGTAGTGGTTCAAGGCCAAGGCAAGTCTCTATGAGCCTATATTAAAAGTTTTAGGAAGGCAATACTGGAGATCTCAGACTTGGAAGATGGCATAGCTAAAGAAGCACTTAAGAAGGGGCTCCTACACAAGTTTAAGTTTAAGGACAGTATCTACTTAGACTACCGGCAAACTATCCAAGAGGCGTTTAATCAAGCAAAGTAATGAATCGACTTGGAGGAAGAGAATAAACAATGTGAATAGGAGCACGCCAAGACTAGAGTTTCAATCAAGAGAATGGAAAGACCACCATAGAAAGCAAGACAAGAATGGAAGGATCGAACCAAAACTCTAAGGTGTGCGTTAAACATTTCCCCAACCAAGCTAATCACTCAGCTTGAAGGCAAGGATTACATTCAATGGCTGGATTAGATGGCCTCAAGCCACTCCCAAGATAAATCAAAGTTTCACGAGGACACAGGTGATCTGACGGTAGACTGTAAGGCTTTGTAAATGGAGATAGTAGAGCAGTTGAAGAAAGGATACCTCAGGCAATATCTATCAGAGAAAGGGCGACGAACTATAGACTTGACCGAAAGCGGGGCGATCAGAGGAATTATCGAGTCCAAAAGAAGACACCATCAACACCATAATCAAGACAGTAATTAGAGCCATTTTCGGAGGCTCGATATACAACCAAAATACCACGAACTATATCAAAGCTCACTATAAGAGGGCAAGCGAACTGAAACTAGTATAGGTTGAGATGAAGAGTTCAAAGACTACTCAATCAACTTCTATAGTAAGGAGATGTCAAGACTTGACAAACCACACGATGACGCACTCAACCACCTATTCACTCCATTTTGTAGGAAAATAGAGTGCAACCTATCATTTTATAAAGAAACCATAGTCGACTCAAGGAAATAAACACCAATTAGCTAAAATGCAATAGCTAATCGACTCAAATACACATGATTGATTGATTGCCAAACTTCGCTAGTCGACTCAAATTAGACATGTACATAAACAAGCAAGCTATGATATTTACATATCTCATTTCTTACAAATAAGCAAAAGACTAGAAACCAAGCACAATAGGGTAGATTTTTGATGTGCATAAACAACACAATCTATTAAAACCACTGTAAGGCACCTACCCCCATGTGTTCCCTACGATGTGTAGGGTTACCCACGAACAAAATGGCACACCCTAAGACCTGGCCAATCCTAATTTATGAAGGGCCTTCGGGCCTGCCATACCCCTTATGTGAAGTGTTCCCCCACATGACAATAAGTGTGCAAGTCAAAGTTGCAAGAACACCCGCCCACTATGCAAAAGCCTCAATATGGATGATGGTCCATACAGATTAGGCATGCAAACTTCTAAGATGACACACATTTTTGATCTCCTAGTCGATGCCAACAACTAGGTAATGTTGACCTGACAAGTCAATGCCAGCCTCCAGGTTGATGCGGACCTCCAAGTTCATGCTGACTCCAAGTTGATGTGGCAAACCATGCTAAGACCTCAATTCATCTAACTAACTCCAAATAACTTTGAACCTTTCAAGTCTTAGCCAATTTATGAAAAAGTAACCATAAGACTTAAGGTTGGGGTAAGGGGTGGGGCGCAGTAAGTAAAAGCCTTTACGAAAACTATGACTTCACTTACGAGTTAGTGGAAAGTACAAAAGCAAAAATAAGACAAATCAACTCACTAGTTGATGAAAGATGTTAAGATGACTCTTCAGTTGACATTGGCTTCCAAACAATTGAAAGAAAGATATAATCACCTATACTACCATACAACTAACGAAAGCTTAAAGCATCGATTGATCAAAAGTAATAAAGGCGTTTTGGCCTACTAGCTAGTTTCCAAAGTTCCAATGGTCATGCAAGGTGAAACTAAGCAAGCTAAAGGGTGCAATAAATAAGCACAAAACAAATTCTAAAGAATCAAAAGGAAAACATAAAATATAGTGTCTAATATGATCAAAGAAAGCAAAATAAAAAGCGAACAACTCTAAAGTATACAAAACAACTCAAAGTCACCACGACTGAGCAAAATACTATCTCATCCTTTGGAAGACAATGCAAAGAAAGCTAAAGATAAAGAGGGAAAAAAAGGAGGAGGTTCCATCCAATCAAGCTTCAGCTAGGAGCTCCCTCTTCGAGTCGACTACAATAGTCGACTCACTTATCGCTCCCCCGCAAGTTGACACGTTGACTCATGGCCCCTCTTTTTCTAACACCCCTCAATTCCTTAAAGCATGTCATTTCCTTCAAGCTGTTCTTCCAAAACCTTTTCAATTTCATCAATGTCCTAGACCACCTTCTCGAGTCGAGCAATCTTGCCAAACAAGTCCCCCTTGCAATGCTTCTTGTCACGGTACTCTATGAGCATTTGCACGCAACCAGTCGAGAAAATGTCTCAAACCTTCTCTTCAAGGTCCTGGATTTGATCAACTAACTTCCCCTTCTTGACCTCGAGGGCATTCACTTAGGTGCGAGCGTTATTTAGCTTCAAATGAAGTTCGCCCTCATGATCAGTAGTCATAGCCTTCTCTTTTTTAACCTCAACTTTCAAGTCCTCATATTTTTTCTCCAAAGACCTATATGATAGCGATGAGATGACAGAAAAATAAATCCATCACGAGTCCCTTTTAGATGTTCTACAAACGAGAAAAATGTTGTAAGCAAGCTCAAAGCTAGATAGATAAACCAAAAACAAAGGAAGAGGATTACTTTGTCGCTTTCAACAACAAATGACTTAGCAAGATTCTGAACATCCTAGGTCAACAAAATCTCCTTATCAGCCTCTATCAATAAGCCCGCTTCTAGGCGACATGCAGCCTCTTGGTCATATTGAATCGAAAAGTCAGTAGGCAAGCTAAGCAAAAATTACTCAGATTCAGCCTTTCTCTTCTTAGTCACTCTTGTACCCAACATAGGACGGCGGGAGATTGGGGAAGGTTACTCGATCTCTACAACCTCAAAGTCGATTGAGGGTTTCCAAGATACGTCATCAACTTTCCCTTAGCGACCGACTTCCTCTTACAGACCCTAGCAAGCATCTCTTCAGGGGACATTACTGATTTCATCTTAGAGGTTGTAAAAAATAAAATTCATTTTGATAACCACCCAATAGACCAAATATACAAGTATGCAAGTGTAATAGCCCTTTAATTTTATTTGAAATGGTTTCGAGTACAGCAACAACAAATCGAGTCTGAGAAGCAATCCGATTGCTAAGACTATTAGCTTTTTGCAACTTAGCGATCTGATCCTTCAAGTCAGGGGTAACACAGGGAGGTTTATTCCAAGCATGGTCTACAAAAAGAAAAGGAAAACAAAGAGTTAAGCACCAACCAAAATCCAATGCTAAGAGGAATTTTTCTAAAATAGTAATAAATATAACTAATCGGGTTGACTCCAAGCAATCGGAGTCGCTCTATAAGGAATAACATCAATATTCCCTCTCACCATGATATATTTGTTTTCTCTACTTTTGGTCCACCAATTTGACTTCCTCAATGGCGATGGAATTCTTTGAACTGATCACAAGAATATACCAATCCCTTGACTCAAAATTTTGCTTCGAAGAATGCTGTTGAGGGTAAGCTCGACGCCACCACCGAGGACCTTAACTTTGGTGGTCAAGTATTAAGCTTGGCAGACTCCAGGAAGCTTGCTGTCGGCCCTTGATGCGTTATACTTCTTCCCGAGGTGCCTCTCAGGCATCCAAAGCCGCGCCCAAAAAGGCTGCCACCTCGGGATGTACGGTAGCTCGGGTTGGGCCAACATTTCTCATAAATAGGCTACTACTCACCATTATAGGCCAACACAAGGCAGATACATTGCCGTCCGATAGAGTCGAATCCATTGGGTGATGGGCGCGACACTTGTCACCTACTGCCTGACACACCCTGATGTGACACCCGGGTGGTGGGCAAAACCCATCATACACCCGATCCAAGTGGTAGCCTATAAATAGAATGCATTTATGACATTCTAGAGAGAGACTGCTTCTTCACACCTAACTAGCTGCCGACCTCTGCCGAGCAATACCTGCCTTGAGCATCAAAGAGCCCTTGTCTATTGACTAACCCCACTATTTTCTCCGAAGCATCCCTTCTCTTGCAGATACACACTCCCGGCCAGAGGCGAGCCCAAGAAGAGGTCACATCATGCGCAGCCGCACGTGGGTGTTGATCCGACGCCGGACAACGGTAAGCATCAACATTTTGGTGCTAGAAGGAGGGCCCCTATGCCTTTATCCCAACTTTAGCTACTTTACCTCTGACTCCCGAGATGACGACTCTAGGTAACGCCAGAGATGACACAGCCCGACAGGAGGGGTCGGGCGATGCGAGAAATAGGCAACCAACCACAGGCCGGCCTAGGGGCCATCCTCAGACTGCAAGATCCTGCTCCGGGGGGCAAGGAAGCACAGCGAGGGCTGAGCCAGTGGAAGCCCCAGCCGCCCAAGATCCGATCCGGGAACATACAGACGCGGTCCAGATCCTGACCCAGCAGCTCGCGCAGCAAGCTCAACGGCAAGCTACACCAGCTCTGCCACCCCTGGCCCAGGATGACCAGGCCGGAGGTCGGGTTGAGCGAAGTGCAGCCGACCCGCAAGAAGACCAATCCGAGCAGTCTGCAGGATCCACCAGAGGAAACCTAGCTGACAATAGACTAGTTTAGGAATGCCGTATGGGACGCCAAGCGGCCCGTGCCCCTTCACCACAAAGTTCCTAAGCCTTGGTATTTGACCAGCTCGGGTCTCAAGGAATAAACAAAAACCGCCACGCTAGAGCTGGAGGCCGTGTTGAGGGCGGAGTACCCTATCGGGTCAAACTGCCTGAAGACACCAATAGCCATCAGTTCTAGGCACTACAGCGACAAATTGATGAGATCCAAAATTGTAGATTCGGTCTAGATGAGACAGGAGCTCAGGACCCACCTTTTTCGGATAACATAATACGGGCGCCCATGCCGCCAAAGTTCAAGGTCCCGCAGATCAAGTCTTATGATGGGACCACATATGCTGATGAGCATGTTGAACTCTTTTGGGGACACATGCTACTGCAGAACGCCAGTGACGCCGCGATGTGCAAAGCCTTCTCTCTCACTCTTACGGGCCTTGCTCGACAGTGGTTCCAACGCCTTGAGCCTGGGTCAATTTCCTCTTTTTGGCATCTGGCCGACGCCTTTTCTTCGGCATTCTCCATGACCAAAACGCGGAGAAAAGAGATAACATGCCTGTATGTTGTTAAGCAGGGAGACGGCAACGTCAAGGATTACATTAACCGGTTCACCCGGGCAGCTCTTGAGGTCAAGCACGTTGAAGACGAGACCCTAAAGCACATTTTTGTAGGGGGTCTCTGAGACGAAAAGTTGACCTGGTCCTTGGCCTTTGAGCAGCCGAGCACATTTTTCTAAATGCTCGGGTATGCCTAGAGACACGCGGATGCTGCCGAATACATGAAAAGTCGTCGGGAAAAGGCTGGCCCGAGCAGAACAAAGAAGGATAAGAAGCAAAAAAAGGCACCAGAACATAGTAGCACCGAGCATGCCAAAAAGCAGAAGAAAGAGAAATCCGAAAAGCCAAAGGGGCCAACCAGTAAGTTTCAAAGCTACACACCATTGGTGGCGACCATCTATGAGGTGCTCACCCAAGTTGGTGACAAAAATTTGCTAACACCACCGCCCAAGCTCCGAGGGAGCAGGGTGAAGCAGAATCAGTCAAAGTTTTGCAAGTTCCATAAGGATGTGGGGCATACTACTCAGGAATGCATCTAGTTGAAGGACGAGATAGAAAGGCTGGTCCGAGAAGGTCTTTTACAGGAATTCATGGAGCGGGTTATAACCCCGAGGGCCACTTCTAGAAGGAACGATTCGTTGGGCCGAGACGTACAGAATCGACCCAGGACCGACAGTGGGAACGCCCCGGATCCCCCGAATATTGTTCACACGATATTCGGTGGGTCAGTTACTGGGGACACGTCAAGTGGTCGGTGATCTTACGTCAGAGAAGCTCAGAGGGTTGAGTGGGGTGAATTAATAAACATATCCGAGCACATCAACAAGATATGCCGTCAAGGAGACACCCCGATCACTTTCACCGAGGAGGAAGCAGATCGATTGATGCACCCCCACAACGATGCCTTGGTATGCGAACTGCCCATTGCCAACAATGTAGTGCGGCGTGTCTGAATCGACAACGGCAGTTCGGTAAACATCCTCTTCGAACAGGCTTTTGACAGACTGAAGATAAGTAATGCCCCCTTGGTCCTAGTCCAGACCCCGCTTTACGGATTTGCTAGGGAGTGTGTCCGAGCAACCTGGAAAGTCAGTTTACTAGCAACTTTGAGAGAAGGAGCCGCTAGGATCACTCGGGTAGTCGACTTTTTAGTTGTCGACAAACCCTCCCAGTACAATATCATCATCGGCCAGCCGATGCTGAACGGCTTGAAGGCCATTGTTTCAACATATCATTTGGCCATGAAATTCACGACCGATGGCGGTGTTGGAGTGATACGCTCGTCCTAGACGGACTCCCTAGCTTGTTACACTAGCGCTGTTCGAGCAGCCTCAGCTCTACAACATGGCGTCCTGGCCGTCTATTCGGTCAACGAGACTGATCTCCCAACCGACCCGACACCAAAGATGCTGGCAGACCTGGACCCCAGGTTGCCCGAGGAAGAGGTAAGGGCCACTCCGGTCGAAGACTTAGTGCTGTTCTCCTTGGACCTTGAAAGGCCTAAACGACCTGAGATCTGGGCCGACCTGGAATGCCTTCTTTTCAAATATCGTGATGTTTTTGCATGGTCCCATGAGGACATGCCTGGCATTGATCCGAGCATTATCAGCCATCGGCTCAACGTCCAACCTGGCCACAGGCCGGTGATTCAAAAATGAAAGGCCTTTAACCCGGAGAGATATGCTGCAATCAACGATGAAGTCCAGAAACTCCTTAGGGCTGGATTCATCAGAGAGGTCAAATACCCGGAATGGTTAGTGAATGTTGTCCTCGTCAAGAAGGCGAACGGAAAATGGCGGGTCTGCATTGACTACACCGATCTCAACAAGGCTTGCCCGAAGGACTGCTTCCCACTTCCTCGGATAGACCAGCTCGTCGATGCCACAGCTGACCACGAGCTTCTAAGTTTTATGGACGCATACTCCGAGTACAATCAAATAAGGATGGCCGAGGAAGACCAAGTCAAAACCTCCTTTGTTACCGACCAGGGCTTGTACTGTTACGTCGTGATGCCGTTTGGCCTGAAGAACGTCGGGGCTACTTACCAACGCCTCGTCAATAAGAAGTTTGCTCGGTTGATCGGGAAAACTATGGAGGTCTACGTGGACGACATGTTGGTAAAATCTGTCCAAGTGAAGGACCACGTGGCCGACATCCGAGCTGGCTTCGACATTCTCTGGGAATATAGGATGAAACTCAACCCGGTGAAATGCGCCTTCGGCGTCAGCTCGGGCAAATTCCTTAGATTTTTGGTCAATCAGCGAGGAATCGAGGTCAACCCGATGAAAGCTCAAGCAATTATCGACATGCATTCTCCTCGGATGGTGAAGGACGTGCAACAGCTCACTGGCATGGTGGCTGCTCTATCAAGGTTTGTCTCCCGGGCTACCGACAAATGCCACCCTTTTTTCAAGGCACTTAAGGGGAGGTTTGAGTGGAGCAGGGAGTGTGAAGAAGCTTTTCAAAGCTTAAAAACTTACCTGGCTACGCCCCCGTTCCTGTCCAAACCTTTGCCCGGCGAGGCTTTAACCGCCTATTTAGCCGTGTCAGAGAAAGCTGTCAGCTCAGTCTTGGTACGAGACGAAGACGGGATCCAGAGACCCGTTTATTATACCAGCCACGCATTCTAAGGTGCCGAGGACCGGTACCCGCTGCTGGAGAAGCTGGCCTTTGCCTTAATAATATCGGTCCAGAAGCTGCGGCCATATTACCAAGGCCATACCATCAAGGTCCCGACCAAGTTCCCTCTACGAAAAGTTTTGCAGAGCCCGGAGATATTGGGTCGAATGGCCAAGTGGTCGATTGAGCTAGGCCAATATGATGTGCATTTCGTGCCGAGAACGACAATAAAAGCTCAAGTCCTCGCGGATTTCATTGCCGCATTCACGGAGGCCGGCAAGGCGACTCCACAAGTCGAGAAGTCACCCATTGAAGAGCCTGATACAGCTGGCTACAGTGAACAAGACCTTTCCCCGGAGCCAGACTGGAAACTACACGTCGACGGCTCTACCTGCGTCGACGGATTGGGGGCCGGGCTGATTTTAACGAGCCCGGATGAGTACAAGGTCATCTATGCCCTCCAGTTCGACTTCAAGGCCTTTAACAACGAGGCGGAGTATGAAACTCTGCTGGCAGGACTACGAATCACCTGAGATCTCGGCGTCAATCGCCTCACCATCTATAGTGACTCAATGCTAGTGGTGCAGCAGGTCACCAAAGGATTCCAAGCCTGGGCAGACTCGATGGCGGCATATTTAAAGGAAGCAAAACAATTGCTTGAACAATTTAAGTCCTATTCTTTTAAGCAGATCCCCCGGTCTGAAAACGTAGAAGCCGACGTCTTAGCCCGACTAGCTTCCGGATTGGGTGGAAGTGACTTGACGTCGGTCCCCATCAAAAGACAGTCCGAACCAAGCATAGTTAAGAAAATCATGAGCCTAGCTGAGGAACCGAGAAGTACCTGGATGGACCCGATCATCCGATACCTTACCATGGCCGAGTTGCCCGATGACCGAGAAGAGGCACGACAGAAACGTTACGGCTCGGCCCGGTATTTGATGATCGATGGAAAGTTATACCGGCGAGGCTACACTACGCCATGCTTGAGATGCTTGGACCCCATGGAGGCCGAATATCTGATGAGCGAGATCCACGAAGGTCTATGCGGCAATCATTTCAGAGAACGCTCTTTGGCCTAGAAGTGCCTCCGGCAGGGATACTACTGGCCTACCATGCAGTAAGATTACGAGAACTTTGCTCAAAAATGCCTCAAATGCCAACAGTATGCTAGAATTCCCAGCTCCCATGTCGAGCCCCTCAATCCTGTAACCTCGACGTGGCCATTTGCAAAGTGGGCCATCGACTTGATCGGACCACTCCCAACGGCCCGATCGTAATTTAGGTACTGCATCGTGGCAATTGACTATCTTACAAAGTGGATCGAAGTCAAACCCTATACCAACATGACCGAAGCCAAGTGTACCAACTTCGTGTGGAAGAAGATTGTTTGCCGGTTCAGGATCCCGCACACTATTGTGACCAATAACGCTAAGCAGTTTGAATCCTCGGGTCTACGTCGCCTATGCGAGAAGCTCGGCATTAAGAAGGTCTTCTCCTCCCCGAGCTATCCATAGAGTAACGGCCAGGTTGAGGCCGTCAACAAGACAATCAAAGATAACCTGAAGAAAAAACTCGAGGGGCTTAAGGGTGGGTGGATCGATGAACTACCCCAAGTGCTTTGGGCATACCGAACAACTGTCCGAACAACGATCGATGAAACACCGTTTTCCCTCATTTACGGGGCAGAGGTAGTCATTCCAGCCAAAGTGGGATTACCGAGCTTTAGAGTTGAACACTATGAGGGTACTCTGAACGCAGAGCTGATGATGGCCGAGCTCGACCTATTGGAGGAAAAAAGAAACCGAGCAGCGATTCATAACGCAGCTCGAAATCAGGTGGTAGCTCGATATTACAACAAAAGAGTTCAGCCTAGAAGCTTTAAGGTTGGTGACTTGGTGTTGAAGAAGGTCACGGTTCAACAGCCTAGTCTCGGGTCCTTTGGTCCGAAGTGGGAAGGTCTGTTTAGAGTCGAAGACATTGTACGATCGGGCATGTACAAGTTGGCCGACACGGAGGGGAATCAGCTCAGATATCCATGGAATGTCGAGCTCTTAAAAAGATTCTATTGTTAAAATTCAGAGCCAGACTCATTTTTTGACCTCTGGCCACAATTCTTTTGTAACTAGACCTGCTGAATAGGACTAGAAAAATCCATGTATATATCACATTAATGGAGCACAACTTCCCTAATATCATTCCACCTGAGTAATGTGTTTAAAGGAAAAGTAAATTCAAGATGCCACAACTCCAGCTCGGAGGACAAGACACTGACTCCCACCAAGGAAGAGTCATCCTCATTAAACCGAGCTGGGGGGCTGGTCGGTACACCGACCCAGGTCTGTCACCGTACAGACGACCCGATAAGTTGCTTGGCACGGTGCTATGTTCGACGACTGCTACACTTGTAAAGTTTCTTTAAAACTTAAACAAGTCTAGGGGGGCAACAGGGTAAGGGTAGTTATACGCCGTCTATATTCTGCCCGACCGAGATCAGAAACTTAAACCTGCTTGGATAACTGAGCAGATAAGGATAACTACTCGGGGTAACCAAGAACAGAAGTACTATAACCTAACCTGCTCGGATCAACTGAGAACAGGTGCTACGAACTTCTACTCGGACGCTCGACACCGAACCGAGATGAAATCCTATATGCACGGATTACTCGGGTCAGCTCTGGCTGTTGAGATTGCTTGTTCCCAACTTGGGATTCTCCCAAGGAACACCTAACTTGGACAATAATAGTTACTTGACACTAGATGACAGTAACTGGATGTCCAACGAATACCTCGCATCGAGGTCCACCTAAAGCTAAGACTGTTAACCCGAGGACACTCACACTTGAAAAATAATGTGGAATGTAACGCAAAACAAAACTACACAAGGATCCAATAAGAGTAAAATGGGAAGTCTTTATTTATCGGGGAAGTACAAGGAAACCAGGCACCTCCCGAGCCTGAATACAAAAAAAAAAAAAAAAAAAAAAAAAAGAGAGGGAAAAATACAGTTCAATCTACCTGGGTCTCGCCCCCAGCCGCGTCTCCGTCCCCGCCCCTCTCGATGCTCTGCTCATCCCCGTCGTCGTCACCGTCTACCACGACGACCTCGTCCTCTTCACCCTGTTGTTGCTCAGCATCACCTTGGTCGGGCTCAATGATGACCGACCAGTCGAATCCCGCTGCCTCGGGGTGCTTCTCGATTAGGTGGTCGCGGAGGTCTGTCATGCCGTCGTAGTAGAGATCGGCGTACTCCGGGAATGTTTTAAATTCCTCAACCGCACTGGCTAGGCGATTAGGGAGCTCGACCACAAAGTGCTGGTGTTTCGCTTGTAGGGTTCCGAGCTGCCCCTCAAGCCGTGTGGCTCTATCTGCCGCCTCCTTGAGCTGCCTCGATGTCTCCTCGGCCTCGGCCTTAGCCTTCTGAGCTTCCTTCTGGGCTCGTGAAAGGGACTCCTTGGCTTGGTCTAGCTCAATGTTCTTCTCATTGAGCTTCTTGTCGGAGCCCATCTTCTTCAGGAGGGTCTTCTTGTGCATCGCCTTTTCTTTGTGGATCTCCTTCATCTCGATGGAGTGCACCATGTGCAGAATAGCGCTCACCTGTAAAAATCAAGGCGTCAGTCCTCGGTAACATGTTAAAAGGAGAACTATCGATTAGCTCGGATACTTACAGAGGCAGTGGCTCGGAGGGCCGTGTTGTAGAGACTTTGGAAGTCCTTCCCCCGGATGTTCATGAAGAAATCATCCTGGGGAACCGCATCTCCGAGGCGCTCAAGAACCATGCCATGGTAGTCCAGGCGCCTTCTCTGCAAGTCCTCGGACGTGCCTCTGGCGGCCTCGTCTGCTGGGGTGACCTCTGGTGAGGCCCTGGTCGGCTGCGACGGGGGTGGCGGGACATGGACTGTTGTGGAGGTCTGCCCGGTACGTGTTGGGAGCTCGGGCCTCGGCGTCTGCTTGCGTTTTCTCCCGGTGTCGATGGCCCTGCCCTTCTGCTTCCTCAAACTTGCCATCTGGGCACGCCTATTAGCGCAGGAGGTCGGTGCTGTCATTTCTGCACAAGGAAGAGCAAAGTCAAAGCGAGGTCGGGATAAGAAAGGGTGATTAAAAATAAGGTCTCGGGCTGACCTCCGATCTGGAGTGGGCGAGACAGGTATAGGAACCTAATCACGTCCTCGAGGTTCTCGTCGGCTACAGGTGGCCCCGCATCGAAGGAGCCACTGGACGAGTCCTCAAAATTGGACGTAGAAGGCTCCCTCGTCGGCCACCCAGACCGGGAAGTGCTTGGCCCTGGAACGTCCGCGACACTCGGACGAGGAATTGTAACCTGCCCGGCCCCCCGGGCAGGACGGAGAGCTCGGGGAAGACTGCTGGACTCCCCAAACCAGCCATAACTAGATAAAGTGTCCTTCCTCAAAAGGAAGGACTGTTGTCTGGATGATTCTGGCTTCTCGAACAGCTCGTCTACTGCCCTAATTATGCGGCTCGGTGCCCAAGGACGCTTGGTCCAAACGTGCCCCTGCTCGAACGACCTCGGCACTTGCTGATCCTTTGGGACTACTTCACCGGCTCGGGCTAGAAAGTTCCCCCCGACGTAGAACCACTCGTACTTCCATAACTTGTTCGAGTCGGAGTTGCCCAGGATAAAATCCTTCCTAAAGCCGGTGAAGTAGTACCATCTGGACTGTCGAGGAAGCTTCTTCATCTTGAATACTTGTTTGAAGGCCTCCAGCGGCATCTCGGTACTCCGGTGGTACTTCCATAGGATGTACATCCCGATCAGCGACCTATAGCTATTCGGGTTCAATTGAGCCGGGCACACATTGAAGTCGTTGAGTGCCCGACGGAGAAAGAGGTGCAATGGTAGACGCAGCCTAGCCCTGAAGAACTCGACGTAGAGAGTGATGAATCCCTCCGGCGCGTCTAAAGGTGAGTCTCCCTCACCGGGGACGGTGAGAATCACATCGTCCGGAATGCCATACTCGGCGCGTAGGTTCTCTAACCGCGACTTCGTGATGGTGCTCGTATAGCCTGCCGCCAAGGTTTGCCTAGGTCGGCCTACTCGATATGCCGTCACGCCTCGAATGCGGGTGACCTGGACCTCCTGCTCCATCTCCGGCTACTCTGCCTCTGCCTCCTCGGCCGCATGCTCCTCATCGGAGACGTCAACCGTGATCACCCCCGCGACTTGGGTGGGGGCCCCAGCATTCTGACCGGATGTGCTCGGAGCATCCTCGTGGCCTGAAGCTCGGCCCTCTCCCTTGGAAGAACTCGGAACGAGCCCGCTGTAGCCACCCCTACATAAGGGTCTTGCTCCCTCGACGGCCTAATGAGCCTTCGCCCGTCCAGCATGTTTAAAAACTCCTGCTCGGGTACCGTCTGGGAATCGACCCTTAGGATTTGCTCCAGCCGGCCGGCCCCGTCCCGTCTTGGGGATGCCACTTCGACGTCAGATTGGGTAGAAGAGCTACTACTCTCCGCGCTACTTTCCGACCAGGAAACCTCTACGTTCTGGGAATCGGACGAATCACTCATTTTCACTCGAGGGAAATTACCTGCTAGTGTTCTCGGTAGCTCGGGAGAGACGATCCTCGGCTATATAACTTGAGCTCGGCAGCTAAAACTCTTCGGGCGTAAAATTTCTAAAAATGAAGTGCAAATTACAAAGAGGGTGGCCCTATTTATAGCCATTTTGGGCGGGAAACTCTAGCGCAAAAACCCAGGAGGCACAATTAATACACCTGACAGGCGCGCAGACGGCCACGATGCGACACGCGTCCCCTTTCTGATCCGCGAGTCTTTTCACCTCACCCCGCTTTGAAGTGTTGTTTGGCCTTCTTCTTTTGAGCCGACCTAACCCACTCGGCATAGTCCACCCGGCCGAACACCGACCGGGTGAACTGGGGGGCTAATGTTGAGGGTAAGCTCGGCGCCACCACTAGGACCTTAACTTTGGTGGTCGGCTATTAAGCTCGGCAGACTCCAGGAAGCTTGCTGTCGGCCCCCGATGCGTTATACTTCTTCCCGAGGTGCCTCTCAGGCGTCCAAAGCCGCGCCCAAGAAGGCTGCCACCTCGGGATGTACGGTAGCTCGGGTCGGGCCAACATTTCTCATAAATAGGCTACTACTTGCCATTATAGGCCAACACAAGGCAGATACATTGCCGTCCGATAGAGTCGAATCCATTGGGCGATAGGCGCGACACTTGTCACCTACTGCCTAACACACCCTGATGTGACACTCGGGTGGTGGGCAAAACCCATCATACACCCGATCTAAGTGGTAGCCTATAAATAGAATGCATTTATGACATTCTAGAGATAGACTACTTCTTCACACCTAACTAGCTGCCGACCTCTGCCAAGCAATACCTGCCTTGAGCATCGGAGAGCTCTTGTCTATTGACTAACCCCACTATTTTCTCCGAAGCATCCCTCATCTTGCAGGTACACACTCCCGGCCAGAGGCGAGCCCAAGAAGAGGTCAGACCGTGTGCAGCTGCACGTGGGTGTTGATCCGACGCCGGACAACGGTAAGCATCAACAAATACAAAGACTTGAAATCCGAGCAATTAAACTCAACACCAATTCCACGACCAAAGCCGAGACATGCAGCAAAACCCTCCATGAATTTGGCATCATTTGAGAAATTGAAATTTGATAATTCGTTAACACATCAAAAACGAATAGCGGGAGTGGAAATTTCATCCCCAACTTCAAAAATAACATGTAGTCGACAAACCAATTGCCCTCTCGGGGCTATCAGCCAATTCTCGTCATCAAGTACTAAGATCTCGATTTTCTCTAGGATCCCAAATTTGGCCCTTAACGCCATCACATCTTCATCCATCGACATGGAATGCGGGCTTTTCTTGAGGAAACCTAGGCCTATAAACTTCACTTTCTCTTTGTCACTGTCCTTGATTGCCCTTAGGAACAAACAGCCAGCGATTCACAAGACTAACCCCGTTTCAAACCGCTAGCCAATGGCATAAGAGACAACTTAAAGAGGCCTAAATCATCAGACTCAAAATCATGAAACTGCCCCATGAATGCAAGTACCAGCACAATTAGATTATTTTTCTCTTTTCTTTTCACTTTTTTTCTTCTCTTTTTGGATCCTAGGATGATTAACTTTAAAGGAGAAGGAAATTGAAAGTAAAATAATGAAACCCAAGTGTTCTAAGGAAGCAAAAATAAAGAAAATGAATACCAGCAAAGAAAGAGAACCAAAAAAGTACCTGGAAAACCTTTGAAAAAGACTCGAAAATAATAGAGAATAAGGGAAGAGCAAGATCACGGTTAAGGATTGAAGTTCACCAACGGCCCAGACCAATTCAAGCAAAAACAATCATTTCAAAACATGGGAACACGTGCTTAGAAACATGGACACCTGCAGCATGTCGCCTTCCACATCTAACTAACACAAGGCGCACTAGAGAAGAAATGACACATGGGAACCTCATTCAAGTGGTGCCCTTCTAGGCGCCATGCTTATCCAACCACTCCAAAATCTCCCAGAAGATCAAAAGATGTCAGGTGAAGACTTAAGCGAGCACAAAAGGCTCAAGGATGCTAACGAGTCGACATGACACTCCTATTGTCAATTCCGGTTGACCAATGAGTGAGGGGCTTCCTGTTAGGAATGAAAAGAACACCTCAATCATCATCATACAAGTGTCAGTTGATCACTTGAAAGAATTGATTGGAGGAAGTCAACTGGCTAGATCAGCTAGAGATGGCAAGTCGACTATAGCTAATAATCGACTAAAGACCAGCAGGGCCCACATGGAATAAATTAGGAACAGGTCATTCTTCGATCCCATGAAGATCAAATCAGCCAAATCTATAATAAAGGCAAGATCGAGCCTATCTTGGAGAAGTTGCAACCTTAAGCAAATAAGGAAATAAGCAAATGGGAAAATCAACTGGAAGCAAAAAAGGAAGTTACCATTTTCTTAGTCAACTCCAAAATCAGGCAACTAGGAGGCCTAATTCGTCCTTGATCTCATAAATTATACACTTTGTACTCTAGACATTTACACAATCTCCCTATACTTTCTCCCTCTAAACTCCCTCCTCTCTCTCTCCCATTCTCTGTCACCTTCATTCTACTCGATACTTATGCTTTTATTTAATACATTGAAACTTTGAAACCCTACAATGAACATAGCCTCTATTCTGGAGGTGAACCGATATAAATATGTGTGTCTATCTATTTTGCCGCATTATAGGCTTTATTCTCATTGTGGATCGACTTGATGTTAATCAATCAACTTTTACCTAATCGATTGCTAGGAGCGGCCATTGGTCCTTAAACAAATCTAATTGTAGAATTCACCATCTATAATGATCATCTTCAAATGATTTAATCGAATAAGTCAATTGCCTGCAATACATTATAAAATTATTATTAAATAAAACAAATGTCATTTTACACTCCAACATTATGGCATGAAGCCTTTGCCTATAAAGACAAGTATAAACATAATTTTAGGGTTCACTTGGCGTGTAGGTTCTAAAAAGTATAGTTTAAAACTTTATGGTTTGAAATGTGAGTTTTAAACTGTGTGATTTAAACGATGCATTTAAACTAACGTTTGGAATATAAAGGTTTAAAACGAAAATAAAATATTACATCAAGTATAAAACGAAAGATATAATTTATGAAGGAAGACAAGAATATAAGAATAGTTTTTATTATAAAGAATGATTCAAAACGCGTAAACTTAAAGGGAGCAAAGTTTGAATTTTGTGTGTTTTGAACAATTTAAAACCGCCTTTATGATCTAAACTAGCCTCAATTATTACTTCATCAAATACAAATTTGAATCACTTCCATAGTTTAAACTGACATAAATATATGCACCAAACTGCAGATTAGATGTTTTCGACCATCAAATTTATGAACCAAACTCTACATTAGATGTTTTCGACCATCATTCAGCAAGATGGGTCCTATATTTATATATATATATATATATATAGTATTGAAAGGTCCATCAATGACTTTATAATTTAATAACAAGGAACTCTTAAGAATGTGTACCAATTGTAAGAAAGGCTTCAAAAAAGCCACTAGGTGCTAGCTGTAAGACCAATACCAGTAACCTCGTTCTGATTTGGGGACAAGCTTTGTGACACTTTGATTGTAGGAGCTGAAGTGAAATCCCCTTTTCTTCGAGGGTTAAATTTAAACTTAACCCTAAAATTATAACCAACTAGATCAAGACAATTAGCTCTTATGTTCTGCAGCTATTGTTATGCAAAAATTGATATAAGCCGACTTTCACCTGAATAAATGACTTCACAAACAATAACAATGAAGACTATAAAACCATTCAAAAAAATTCATTTTTGTGCATTAAAAAATATAATAGTATATGTTAATTTCACACTGGAAACATGATAAAAAAAAATACATTTCACTCATCGCCACAAAAATAAATGGAAGCCGGGTTTAGAAAAGAACAAATAATTCACAAGGATATGTTGGAGCTCCCAACAGGAACTAAACGCCAGTCTCTCGTTATAATGACATATCTTACAAATGGTGAGGAGGTTAAGCGCCCTTCTTATTGCTCCATGGCTTGAGGACTGCCACAACAATGATTACAACAATGATAAGAAGGATAATGATTGCAATGCACATCCACTTCCTGGAGTTCTTCTGTAGCGACTTCGCCCTTTGAAGAGCAGTATTCCCTTGTTGCACATGATCCACGGCACTCGAAACCTGGAACAGAAAATTGCATGATCACATTACTCGACTGAAACTGTCATTAAGGGATTGATATTGCATCCAATGTAAGTGTCATTGACAATGCTCTGTAGATTTCAAGACATGCACCTGTGTTTCTATGTTGTCAAGTAAGTCCCCTTGCGCCTCCACCAACACTGCCATATCCAGGAATATCTACGCAGTACATGCAATTTCACATAAATAACCAAAGTTAACATATGTTCTATCATCGAAAACATGGACTCTTTCTCATTCTCATTTGTCAGTACAACCTAAAAGCCCCTTTCATGAAAAAAAAGAAAAAAAAAAAAGAGGGGCTCCAAGAGTCCCCAACCTTGCATGAGAGAAGGACAGGCCTTAACCACTTGGGCGAGCCACCTTCGTCTCAAGCGGAGCTGGGGGCTCACAATGCTCCTTAGCTCTGCTCTTTTCAGGATGCCTCAATTCCTTCCTCTCTGAAATAATGGACCGAGGTCTAGGAAGCCATTGATGAGTGAGTAAGCACGTTTAAAGGCTTTGTATGATCATTCAAGCCCATTGGCTTTTTCTACCGAGTCTCTTAACACCTCTTTTGAGGGCCATCTGATTGGCTCACTGCCAGTAAAACAACAACTTAGCCGTTTACAATTACTTGACTAAGCACGTGCTTGAGTCATGATGAGATAACCTCGATAAACCATTACCAGTGATCACACCTACGGCCTGTTGTAAGATCTCTCAAACCAAGACTTAACAGGTGGAATCTTCGTGCAACTTATTATAGGAAATAGTATTTTACATCTGAACCAATTGAAGTTTTAACTTTAAATTCAAATTGCCAAGGTTTTATATTGCTTGTGTGCTATATGGCATGTTTGATACCTTGTATCGGTGCAAAAACTCAGAAGTACCTGTTGTAGATCAAGTAGTTTCCTCTCAACATCTCTAACGGCATCATGTCGCTCTTGAATTTCTGCAAGTGTATCCATTATCTGCAAACACGAGAAATATAGTTTAAAAAATAAATAATGACTTTCTGAGAATCAGATAGTGACTGATTTCAATCACTTGATTCCTAGCAGCCAAGGGATATTTAGCCCTTGACTCAGTTTCACAACATGCAAAAAAATAAGAATGAAACATAATAACAGAAATGCATGGAGATGAGAAAGGAACATTATGGGTAATTCAATGCAATTTGTTTAAATCCCGCCAGCAAGGTCAAATATGGTCAGATAAGTGTGATAAAAATACAGTCCTGTAAGCTGTTCAGCTTGTTCGGTAAGAGAGGAAGTAGGGCATTGGGTAGGAGAGAGGCAAAAGTGACAAACCCGGAATCGACCTTGTTCTTGGATTGCCTTTTGAAATATTTGTTCACCATCTCCGGTCTCAATTAATCTGTCAATTGTCTGCACATTTTTAAATTAAAAAAAAAATAGAGATTCAGCTTAGAATTACGTAGAGCTATTTAGATTCATAAGAGTGAAGATTGATTCACCTCTTCATCAGCTCTTGTACCCGTTACTGATGACCAGGAAACCCACAAGAG
Organism: Artocarpus heterophyllus; assembly: GCA_025403435.1. NCBI lineage: Eukaryota > Viridiplantae > Streptophyta > Magnoliopsida > Rosales > Moraceae > Artocarpus > Artocarpus heterophyllus. The sequence continues at coordinate 23,172,992 of CM046352.1, forward strand.
AGAAGGATGAAAAAATGGGTATTAATCATGAAAAATTCTATAAATCAAGTTGCAGAAATAAATAGACGGTGATAAGTAACATCAGAAGAGTTCTAAACCTGTAAATACACGCCTCTCAACAACTTCTCGATATTCTTGATGGATGTTTTCCCTTAAAGTCTGCAAACATATTTAAAATGACAAAACAACAAGTGGTGGTCCCGAAAAAACTTTTTCAAAAGATATATGTCCAATCTACCTGAAACTCAGCCATCTTGTCCTTCAATTTCTTTTTTAGGGCACTGCAACAAAAATGGTTGACAGCCAAATTTGGTTGATATCCATAAAACTATACTCTCAAAAAAATAAAGCGCAGGAAGTATAGGAATACGGAACTCAAATGCTGATGTAACACGACATTTCAGAAATCTATGAAGTGTTACAAGTTAAAGGCTTTAACGATTTTGACAGAAGCACCTGAATTTCATAATGAACTATTTTCTCTACCAAGCAGTCGCTTGCTGATATTATCTCTTAATATCTGAAGGTCTCACTTTCTTAGGAAAGAAAACATTGGAAGGCAATGCTATAGAATAACTTACAGAGTTGTGGATGTTCTCGACCGATCAACACCAGTACCTTTTCCACAACCAGGCCTGTGTCTATTTGCTAAATTCTGGAACCAAAAAAGAAATGATATCAATTTACCAAATCAAATGCTACAAACCACTTAAATAAAAGCAATGAATAGTTTTTACGTCTCGGTCAAGGTCCTCAATTTTTGACTTCACCAAGCGAGCAACTTTTCCGACTTCATCAACATCCTTCTCCATTCGCTGCTTGATTGCTTCAGACAATAACAAGAGCCATTAGTCTTTAAAGAAGAGAGAAGAAAAAGATAATACTCAACTAATCAGGAAATTGCAGATGAGTGCCAGAGTGTATTAGTGATAATATGTTCTCACCCAATCAGGAGATTACAAATGGGGGGCCAGAATTTATATAGCGAGGACAGCTATCATATAAGAAAAAAAAATTATGTCCATTTGCAGCAAACATCCATATGATTTCTTTCCAGATTTTGAATCCAACCCCTGCTTTGCAACTCTCTCTCTCTCTTTTTTTTTTTTTTCCATTTAACAAAGATAGGAATTCATTTCCAAAATCTGCCATATTTAATGTTTGGTGGAGGAAAAGTTATCTCCTTTTTCTTTTCTAATTCCTTTTCTATTATTATTTTTAAGGCACACGGCTAGGTAGCATAAAACTTAACGAGTTTTCCTTGAAAGCAAGAAAATACTACAAGCTAGAGATTACCTTTCATGGCAGGAGCCTTAGTAACAGCCTTAGACTCTTCATGTGCATCCTACATAAAATTGAATTATACATATTAAACTAACTCAAGTTTCTCAATACCAAAATGGGGCGCTCTTTAAGTGTCTATGCTGTTATTCAATTAGCCGCTAGCTGAAGATCAAGATAACTAACTTGTTTAAATAATACATCTAATGACATGTACACTTGGTGGGCACATACTAGATAGAAGCCCACATAATACTGCACATAACGCTAAGTCCAATCATTATGCATTTTTTTTTGAAAGGAATCATAATGCAATTTAACCTTAACATATACCACATATGAACGACTCATTACATTTTTTGTATATTTGCACCTTTGAAATTTTCAAGAAATTGAGTGAAGTGTTCTGTAAGAACAATGTGGGTGGGGGTCTGTGGTTCATGTGGTGGTGAATGGAAAAACACCTATTCCCGTCTAAATTGCTGCATTCATCATGCAACACAGAATGAACAACTAGTTGACAGGCTAGGGGAAAAAAAAACTAAACCATAAATAATAAATAATAAAAATAAAACAGAATTAAGCCAAGTAAAAGGCTACAGCCACCAAGAAGAAATGCCTGTGACACATTTTACTACACAAAAATGAAACCTGGAAACAATAAGATAACTTTCATTATAGGCATATACAGGTGTGCCCCGACTTTCCTGCACATGATATGTAATACAAGTAGATATGTGTGTACCTGGAGCTTTCTCAGCAGCTTATCTAGCTTCTCATTTTGTTTCTCAATCTCTTGGACCTTTTCAGGAAAACAAATTAAGAATAAGGCAAGTCAAAAAAATAAAACATCATATTCAAGATGGATAACTTATACACATTAAAGCTTTGAATTTTATTGGAAAAAAAATGAAATGTAAAGGATTATATACATATATAAGAACCAACATAAAGGAAATAAAAGGTAGTCGAAGAAAATAAAATTGCTCGCATCCACAGGAATGACGTGGTATCTCACCTTTTTGAAGAAATTCTCCAACCCTTGATCTTCCGCGTTCGTAGGTGCTCGCATGCCCAGTTCAATATCTCCATCCCTAGAAGGTTGATTCCTAGGGATCTCAAAAGAATCCTGCAAACAGTCATTACGTTAGTGCAAAACAACTTAAGAGCCTTGTCCATGCTACATGAGTTCAATTACATCTGTCTGAAAAAGAAGAGAACATAATCGCAAACCAAAACAGTGAGATAAGCGAAAATCCTCGAGAACACAATTAATAACAAAAAGGAAAGAAAGGGAAATGAATGCAGTCATACTAGCATTTTCTCATTAGCACTAGCACCTCTTTGCCCTTCAAATGCTGATAAATGTGATTCCACGATCTACAATTTCCTCCCACAATCTCATTGCCTTCCATTTTCATCAAACCAATGTCACTTCATTTAATCAGATGACATAAAAATGTCATCTAATTACCAATGTTTTAAAAGGCGAAAACGGGAACCGAGGCGTTTTGTCTAATTGACTCGAGGCGTAAGCCTCGAGGCAGATTGAGGCGTAAGCCTCGAATGCAAAATAAAAAAATTCAAAAAGTTGAATAAAATTCATAAACATGCCATAAAACACACACTTAGCTCATCACAAAACCATAAGACACAATAAGAAAGTGCATAAAACACATACAATATAATATGCATGCTACTGTTCTTCTAATATGGTTATAATTATATGGCTTTTATAGCACATAAGATAACCTTTTTTTTTTTGAGAAAATGAAATAACTATAAATCTAAATGAATAAAAATCACTTATTGCACTCTTTATATAACTTTCATTTTGTATAACATTATAACTTTTGCATAACACCTACTTCTATAAAATATACATTACTACAGTAGCTATAAGAGGGGAAAAAAGAAAAAAAAAACCCAACCTACGGTAGAAAATAAAAGAAAAAGGGGGGAAATAAACCTAAGGAGTGAGGGCTGAGGAGGTCAGAATCTGGAGGTGGCTGTTGTCGGTTGGCCGTCGTTCTAGTCACTACTCATAGGGCAGTGGGCTTGAAAGTTGCAGGGGTTGATGATCAAGAAAGGGTCGATGATGAAGAAGGGGGCAGATGATGAAGTGGTGTCGAAGAAGATGGTAGACTTAGGGTTTAAAAATCTATTTGCATATTTTTATCTGATTAGAGCCCGATTTTGATATTGGGTTGACTTTCTTTGAAAGGGAAAAAAAAAAAGATTGGATTAAAAACTGGCTCAAAATAGCCTTCAATTTGAGGCTCACGCCTTATAAGCCTTGAGGCAAAAACGCCTCAAGGCGCACGCCTCAATGAAAAAAGGCGTAAGCCTCGTTCAAGCCATTCAAGGCTGAAGCCTTGAAGCGCTGATCAAGTGCCTCAAACTGAGGCGAGCCTCGAGGCGTACGCCTCGAACGCCTTTTTAAACCATGCTAATTACAATTACATTCAGAGCTGTTCTTCTAATTGAATATCTTTGTTGTTACTTTACATTTATTCTTCTTCACGTTCCACAAAGGCATCTCGGTTATGATCGTTAGTAAAGCATGCTGATCTCTTAGATTCCAACATTGTAGTTATATACAAAATATTTTGCTTCTTATTTAAAACAAATAATTTGCTTTTATCCTATATTCGCACAACATTAGTTTTTTTATTATTTTTTATGTCTTTTAAATTTTTTTTCACAATAGATTATACAATTAGAATTTATTTTTTAACAAATATGTAATCAAATCGCAAAAACCTTAAACTGGATCTTTCTTCTATTGCCAAGTTACTATCCATTCCACAAATCTCTGTATTCCAGATGATCACTCATTGTTTCTTATTACAATTGCCACGTTATTTCCAAGGGAAATAATTCCAATTCATAATAAATTAAGCTCTTGCTAGAGAGATCTAAACTGTCTAAAACACTGGAAATGAAATCCCTTTATTGTTTGATTGCTGGGATGGGGGATTTGAATTTTCTTTTTTTAAAAAAAAAAAAAAACCATGATTCATAGAACTCTTAGCTTTCTAACCTTCACCAACCAAACAAAAAACTCGCCCCCCAAAAAAATCAAGAATTTATTTCAGCTATAAATTTCAATAAAATGGACACAGCAAGCAGATTTCTGGCCAGATCAAGACAAAATTTGAAGTAGAAAACCTCCAAACATGTCCAAACAATCGATCATCCATAAACTATTAAGGACAAAAAAAAAAGAACAAGAACAAGAGATTACCGACAAGAGGTCGTTCATCGTCGAAGGCAGCCGAGAAATCCGAAGGGGAAATTCAAATTTTTAAAGGATTAAAGCAAAAAACCAAAAAAGAAAAGAGTGAAAATTGTTGGGAGCTCGGAACCGACCTGAATTTATTTCAATGGAAGGAATTAAATGAAAGAACCAGGTCAGTTTAGGGTTTCCGGAAGAGACAGAGAGAGAGGCAGAGGCGAGAAGAGGAAGAAGAGAACGTGGCTTTCGTGTTCTAAAGTTGGAAGAGCAGAGAGAGAGAGAGAGAGAGAGAGAGAGACGGGACAGACTGGCGACAGATTGTGAAAACTGCGCGTCCTCCTCTTCTTTTTCTTTTTTTTTTTTTTTAATTTGATTACAAAAATTTTCAGTCAACTCCACTCAGACTTAGATCTCCTTTTTTTCTTTGTCTCTTCCCGAAATCAATTTTATACACATTATTAAAAAATGTCAATTTAATTTTAATCAAATTCTTGACATGTTAGATCCAAATTGGTTTTGAAGGATAAAGCAAGGAGAAAGCTTTTATATTGTAGACACCACTTCAACAAAATATAAAGTATTTGATAAGGTGGTTAAAACTGTTGGTTATAACTGTTTTTATTTTAGTATGTGAGAGTTTTACATTGTAGCGATTTTTTTATTGTTACTGTAGCATATGAGAGTTTTATACTATTTACAACTAAGAAAGTGATTTAGACCATAACTAGTAAACACCCCTATCGTTACCATCCTTTGAAAAACAAACGAATTATGGAAGAATCTAGTTAAAACTAAGTTGGCATTTTTTTATAAGGTGTTTAAAATTGATTGGGGGATAGAGAGAAATAGAGAAAAGGGACAAAGGATCCAAGTCCACTACAATCTATACCCTTGTAACATTATGTGTCTTATACTTTAGAACATAATATTTGTTCTTCTTGAATTCCAAAACTTAACATTTATTCTTTTAATTTATAAAATATTAATAAAAAACTCTTTGAACTATGATTTTAAACATAAATGATACAATATTTATATAAATGATGGGATTGTTAAACAATTTAGTGAACCATTAGATTGTTAGCTTACATAGTGTAGTCATGTGTAAGTGAAAGAATAGATTATTTGTTTTTAGAAAATTTTTAAGGTCTTTTAATCTATATTTTTAACAATTAAAATTTTTAAATCATAAACTTTTTAAATTCAAATTAGCTTTAGACATAATAGAATTATCAAAATACTCTTATATTATATACTAAATCTTAATTATGTACCAAGTTTATTAAAAATTCTAACAAAATGAGTTTTTTTTGTTAATATTTCATGGTTCGGGGACTCACATTAAGTTTTCAAATCCAGCGGCACAACATTAAAACAGTTCTAGTTGCGGTAGAAATTTTGTAATTAGTTTTTCTTGTCTTTTTTTTTTGAATTTTTTTTGAATTATTATATAACTAGTTGAAAACAAGTGGAGTTTTTGTTACTTCAAAAAAAGCAAATTTTTTAAAAATAATTATAGTTTCTTTTTCAAATTCATTACAAATGTATCTAAGAGAATTATATATATATATTTTTACAAAAATATGGGGATAGGTATATAAGAAGCCGAACTAGCATGGGTGGAATTCTATTGCCAGGTTAGGGCTTGTCAAAAATAAAAAAAATAAAGAAAATAAAAAGTCGATGTCAACATAAACTGACCAAAACGATCGGTGACATGTCAGAACCATCAAATTTGGATGATTCCGTCCTTAATTTTACCTGTTAGGTTTTAGCGGTGACCCAAGCAGAATAGGGATTTTTAAATTATTGTATAAACCACAAAATGCATTGTTTTCAAAAAGAACATGCCATTTGAAAGTGGACTTGTTAATTTAGCTAGGGTTTTGAATTAAATCCAACCATGCCTTTTTATTGTCTTAACTCCCAAGAGAAATTAGAGAAGTAGAAGCCAACCTTCTCTCCCACTGGTTGAGAAACCCTAGTCATCATTGTCATCATCATCGTCCACCGATAAATTAGTGACCTACCAAAACAAATGAACTGACAAATTTAATGATTCTGACATGCTGCCATTGGCATCATTATTAGTCAGTCCTCAATTTTCATTAATTGAAAAATTGATAATGTTTGTCGACAGACAACCAACATACGCACTTATTAGCAGCAGTGTTGCTATTGGTTCTAGTTTCTTCTAGGTGAATCTTGTTGCTCCTTGGTGGAAGCTACTCTTTTGAAACGACTTTTCTTTAATGGATTAAAAAAAAAAGAAGGAAATAAAACAAAAGTATATGATAGAGTAGGAAGAAAGATATTTTGTTGGTAAGGTACAATTAGGAATTGTTAAATTAAATGGAAATTATGTTTAATTTAAAAGAATGATAATTTAAGAGAATTGATAAAGAACTACTCATTTTAGGGAAAGAACTATAAAAAATTTACTAACTGTTTAGTGCGTAGGTTTTAAACTATTGAGGTGGTTTAAACTACAAAGACAGTTCAAACTGACGTTTGGTGGAATAATTGTTAGACGTGTATGCCCTAAGGAGTAAAAATGTAATATGTTTTTGGAGACATTTTTATCTATAAAGAATTTATTTATTGTTTATATACCAAATCTTGTCCTCTTTATGTTTATATTTGTTGAATGTATGTTAAGCAAATAATAGTTTGAGATTGTTGATCTAAACCTTTAAGAATTAGGCATGTGATGGATAGATTATGCGGAAGACACAATTCTTAAGGTGACGGTCTAAATCATAAGATCCACAATCGAGAGAATAAAGTTAGACGCTTTATTTATATAAAGATTATTTTGTTGTCTATATCCCTATTAGGAGATGGTCTGTCTTGCCATCAGAGGTAGACTCTATGAATATAAACATTGGCATGTTGTCATAGGTGATGATGTGTTGGATCGAGACATAAAGTGAATTGATTTAGATTAATAATTCTGTCTCGGTAAATCAATTCACTTTAGATAATCATTTGTATTATATCTTAATCCTAAGATGAATAGAGGGCCCGTTGTTTTAACTTGTGTCTTTTGATATACCAAAGGGTGACACCCATATTTTAATAGTGGTATGTATGCCGGTACGTTAGAGACATAACTCTTGATAGCGTAGACCTATTATTCATAGATATAAAATCCATAGCTCCTCTTTAAGAGTAGTGATATCCTCTTATATGCATTATCCTATATTTGAAAAACTAGAGCACTCAACCATTTGGATACATAGGTGTAACCAAATGGTATACTGCCTTTGGATGGTAAGTTTTTCGATGGTGAGATAATGAAACGTAAGATAAAAATAATCAAGAAGGTAAAACAGAACTTGTCCTTAAGCTGGTTATGGATAATTCTATAGGGATACGACACACTATGATATGTCATGGAGACTTAGCTATACGGGCTTCATAATTCTATATAGTTCGAGAGTGTAGCTCCAAGCTTTTAGTGAAGTAGCGTTGGAGTTGATAATTATGAAATCTATATCTAGGATATTGGGTTTCATAATTATCGAGAGCTTGAACTATATAGGTCCATTTGGTCCCCTTTGCTAGCTCACAAAATCCTGTAACGATACAGCATGCTTTTTCAATAATTGATGACTTATGTCAGATTTATTAGATTAGTTGAAATTCAGAATAATAAAATAATTCATGTCTGTTTATCAGTTGAATTAATTTTGTGACAAAATTAATTCAAGATAAACTTGTTGAATTATTGGGATCGGATAACTCTTGTCTGTTTATCAGTTGGTTGAATTTTGAGTAAATTAAATCAAGATAAACTTGTAGAATTATTAGGAATTTATTTATTTTCCTAGAGATTATCTAGATAAAGTTGTTTTAATCATATAACTTTTCTATTGGGTTATTTGAATTAAAACTAAGACTTTATCTAATAAAATCCTGGGTGGAAAATAAAAGATTCGTTGAGATTTTTTATCGGCAGTTCAGCATGTCGATCCTCAAGTTCGCCCTGTTGATGGGCAAGTTCGGCCTACCTATTAGACAGATCGGCTTGCCTATGAGCAAAAAAAAAAAAAAAAAGATCACATGTTTTCACGTGGATTTCATCAGATATTGATCTGAATTTGATTCTGATTTAAATTTTGAGGCATTATCTGATAAGGACTGACTCCTAGACCTAACCTCTATATAAAGGGAGTGAGTATCATTATTGTTTAGATCAATTGAGAGATTAAGAGTGATACTCTATTGGTGAAAATCTAAAAACTCCCTAAGTGCTCTTATTCACAAATCACGAACATTAGTTTTGGGTTCTCTCAATTGGTTGGAAGGAGAGTCACCTAGAGGAAGAGCTGTACATGTGAGCCCACACTCACTCCGATCGTGGATAGAAAATAGCAAAGAAGGCCAGTTGGTTGAGGTCTTTGTAGAAAGTTACTTCTCTTCACTGATTGCAGGAGCTTTTCAGTACACAGAGGTTAGTAAGATCTGGTTAATTTATGCATATAGTGTGCCAAACTTGTGTTTTAGAAAATGTTCTGATATAAAATTTTTAAAATTCTACTACATACTATTTTTTCAACAATTGGTATTAGAGCCATGATTTTTACATAAATTTACGAGTTTGTGATCATGCTATATGCATAAATTATGTGATCTTGATCTCTCCTATGCTTGAATTTAATTTTATAGAGAGTTGTTACTCTAGGTTTCTATATATTTTATATATTGTCATAGATTATATGGTGAATGTTTATTAATTATTTATGGTTGATTAAAGTATTATTTAATTATTAATTAATTAATTAATTTATACCGGTTATGGTTCCTTAGAGGTTAGAATGTGTATATAGGTTTTTCATGTAATTAGATAGCGGACTATCATCTCCCTTTATGAATTATTAATTAATTTTAAATTTGTAAAAATTTTATAATTAAATAATCATTCGGAGAAGACGGATCTAGAAGCAGATCTAGACGATGGATGATGGTGCTCCTAAGTATTTTCAGAGTCTCTAACTTTATGTTTTTGAATTGTTGAAAATAAAATTAATGAATTGCATTAAAAATTATATTTTTTAGAAATGGTGATTTCTGCTCGGTCAGCATGCCGAACTCTCCAATTTGGTAGGCCGATGGTCGTAGATCGGTAGGCCTGACATAAGGTTCGGTAGGTCATCAGCGGGGCAGAAATCAGGTGGTTCTGGCGGCAGGTCGAACTGTAATGAATCGGTAGGCCGATCTGTGAGAATCGGCAGGCCGGTAGGTCATGACCCGCAAACCGATCACCTAGATCGGCTTGCCGGCAAAGAGCTAAAAAAATTTTCTAGAAAAGGTGTAGTTTTCAATGCAGTTTTAATTTTATTTTTGGGACAATTCTAAGAAACATTAAATTTGGATATGACCAGAAATATGAAGTATTCGATTCATACGGGATTGAAGACTTAAAGATGGGCATTACATGAAGAAGGATACAGCTTGAGGATTCAAGGATGAAGAATCGATAATATGTTTCGATTATTCTCTTATAATCTTTGTTTTCTATTCTCTAGGGTGGAACCATAATATTACGGTTATTATTATTTTGCTTGTAGCTTTGCTTGTCTGCATTATAATATGATTTGCCTTGTATATTGATAACATGTCATATAGAATAGGGAGTGCCATTCATATTAAAATTGTTCATGCATGTCTTTTTAAAATAAAACCTTGATTTCAAAAGATTGAGTATGAGAAGGTTTTTGAAGAAAGGACCTAAGGCCTCTATCGTTGGTCCATAGGAAGAACATGATGGTCCCAACCCCTAGGAAGAGATTTCTATCATGTACTAGATTGGATCTTTGAGATGATAAAGTATTTTAGTATGATTTATGGTTACACACTCCTAGGTGTTGATTATAAATCATGGATAAAATATTGTAACGATGGTTATACACTCAGGTTAATTTTATTATTAACCTCTCCTTGGAGCTCTATTAATAAAATTAATAGCCAAAGAAACGATTATTAATATATGCTGGATTATACGAGTCCTGGATGGCATATATTAATCAGGAAGGGATCCGTGTTCCTAATTGAGTTTGGCATGACTGCCCTAGGAGCTTGTTGAATTCTAAGTTGGGAATTATCGTTGTAAGGTTGTGATATTTTCAAGGTTTTGACACATAAACACATTTGTATGTTTTTTACATAATTGTGTTATCTTACTAAGTCATGATATGTTTGCTTATGTTTGGTATATGATTCTTTATTGTAGATTAAAAATGTCTAAAAACGCTTTATCTTCAATACTTGACAAAAACCTATTAACCGTAGAGAATTATAGTGATTGAAAACGGAACCTAGATATTGTCCTGTCCTTTGAAAAACTAAAATTCGTGCTGACAACCCCTTGTCCTCCCGAGCTTACGGGAGACTCCACTAATGAACAATTCCAAGCGTACGATCACTGAAAAGATGCAAATGATCAGGGCCGCTGCTATGTTATGGCTAGCATGAATAATGTGCTGCAGGCTCAACATGAGGATTATGAGACTGCTAAGTAAATCTTGGATAATCTAGAAGACATGTTTGGAGGCCAGGCCATAACAAAGCGGCAAGGGGTGCTTCGAAAACTCTTGAATTGTAAACAGAGACTATGAACGTCTATAAAAGAGGACATGATGTTGGTCATGGGTTACCTCGCTGAGGCACAAACCAATAGAGCCGACATCGATGTTGAAACTCAGATTACTATGGTCTTTGAGACTCTGTCAAAGGAATTTATTCTGTTTAGAGCTACTTTTAATTTGAGCAATAAGTGGGATATGATCTTAACAGAAGTAATGAAACAATTATAGGAGTTCGAACTGCTGATCAAGGAGTCTCTTATTGAAGGAGAGGACAACTTGGTGGCTGCTTCTAGTTCTAGTCCCAATTCTAGGAATGGAAAGAAACAACGGGCTAAGAATGGGACGTCTTCTATTCTTACTAACAACAAGTGCAAGAAAAAGAAGAAGAAGATCACAAAAAAACTTAAGTGCTTCTTCTATGGGAAGGTCGGGCACATCAAGAAGCATTGCAAGGACTTCCTTTCCAAAAGAGGTAGGTGTGATCTTCTATATTTAGAAACTTGTTTAGTTAAGGAATCTAGTGACATTTGGGTCATAGATTCCAGTGCAACTAATCATGTTTGTGTTTCTCTATAGGGGTTCAAAGAAATGAGAAGTCTGCTTCATGAAGACTTCACGCTTCGGATGGATGATGGATCCTTGGTCTTACCGGAAGCAGTGGGAGATGTCCATCTTTATTTTGATAATTATAGGAATTTAATTTTACAAGATTGTTTTTATGTTCCTAAATTTAAAAGGATTTTAATTTCTATAGCTTGTTTATTTAAAGACTCCTATTTGGTTTCTTTTCATAATAAAGTGGTGATTCATAAAAACAAATCTTTTATTTGTTCTGGATGGATGCAAAGTAATCTAAATTTTATCAAACCTAAGATGGACTTACTGCTTAATAATGAGATGAATGATAATAACTCTAAAAGACTTAAAACTTCTCACTCTAATAAGACTTATGTTTGGATTTGTGCCTTGGTCGTATTAACCTAAATAAGATTCAAAGGCTGGTAAGGGATGGACCTTTAAGTCACTTAAATGTGAAATCTATATCACAATGTGAATCTTGTTTGGAGGATAAAATGACCAAAAGACCATTCGGGTCTAAGGGCAATAGGGCCGAAAGGGTTCTAAAACTTGTGCATAGTGATGTTTGCGGGCCGATGAACATCCGGGCACTAGGAGGGTATGAGTACTTTGTCACTTTTATTGATGATTACTCAAGGTATAGTATGTGTACCTGATGCGCCACAAAAGTAAAACTTTTGACAAGTTTAGGGAGTTTCGGGCTGAAGTGAAAAAGCAATTGGGTAGACCCATAAAGGCACTTCGATTCGATCGAGGTGGAGATTACCTTTCTGATGAGTTCTTGGGACACTTATTAGAGAATGAGATTTTATCCCATTTGACTGCGCCGGGCACTCTACAGTAGAATGGCATAGCAAAGAGAAGGAATGGGACTTTATTAGACATGGTAAGGTCCATGATGAGTTATTCATCATTGCCTTTATCTATTTGGGGATATGCACTACAAACCGCATGTTATCTTTTGAACACTATGCCTTCAAAATCGGTCCCTAAAACTCCTCACGAGTTATGAACGGGCAGGAAGACATCCTTAGACCATATTTGCATATAGGGATGTTCGGCTCATGTCCTATTAAAGGATGCGAATAAGTTGGAAGTACGTTCAGAAGTGCGTGTTTGTAGGATATCCAAAAGGGATCAAAGGGGGTTATTTCTATAACCTAAAGGAAAATAAAGTCGTAGTTTCAACTAATGCAACTTTCCTTAAGGAGAGTTACATGGACGACTTTAAACCTCGAAGCAAAGTAGCGCTTGAGGAGTTAAGGAGTGATCCAATCACTCTAGAGGTTTAAACCTTGAAGAAAATAAAGTCGTAGTTTCAACTAATGCAACTTTCCTTGAGGAGAGTTACATGGACGACTTTAAACCTTGAAGCAAAGTAGTGATTGAGGAGTTAAGGAGTGATCCAATCACTCTAGAGGTTTCGAATGAAATCGTTCTGATCAGTGTAGAAAAACCAAACGAACCTGAACAACAACCTAAGGGGCTTTGGCGTAGTGGGAGGATCGAGCGTCAACCCGAGAGGTATATGTTCAACGGGGAGGCCTTCTTGGTTGAACTGGATGAATATGACAGGGATCCTTATACTTACAAGGAGGCTATGGAGGATGTTGATTCGAAACTCTAGACAGAGGCCATGAACACAGAGATGAAGTCTATGGAGACTAATCAGGTCTGGGAGCTTGTGAATCTTCCCGAAGGGGTAGAACCCATAGGTTGTAAATGGATCTACAAGAGGAAAAGACATGGAATGGTCGAAACCTTTAAGGCTAGGCTAGTAGCTAAAGGTTATACGCAAAAGGAAGGAATCAATTATGAGGAAACTTTTTCGCCTGTAGCCATGCTTAAATCTATCTAGATTCTCTTGTCCATAGTTGCTGCTCTCGACTATGAGATTTGACAGATGGATGTCAAGACGGCTTTTCTAAATGGCTATCTTGATGAGTCCATGTATATGGAATAACCAAATGGGTTGAAGGTCAAGGGTCAAGAGGGTAAGGTTTGTAAGCTACTAAAGTCAATTTATGGACTTAAGCAGGCTTCTCGTTCTTGGAACATAAGATTTGATTAAGGGATCAAGACTTATGGGTTTTCACAAAATGTAGATGAGCCATGTATTTACAAACAAATTAAGGATAGGAAGGTGGTTTTTCTACTGCTTTATGTAGATGACATTCTGCTAATTGGCAATGACATTGGGGCGTTGTCATCGGTCAAATTATGGTTGACCAAGCAGTTTGACATGAAGGACTTGGGTGAGGCTAATTTTGTTCTTGGTATCCAGATCTTTCGGGATAGGAAGAACAAAATGATAGTTTTGTCACAAGTAGCTGCATAGATAAAATTCTTAGGAGGTTTGCAATGCAGGATTCTAAGAAAGGTGGGCAACCATCTAGGTATGGAATTACTCTTTCTAAGAAAGACTCCCTAAAGTCAGAGGAAGAAAGAGAATACATGAAAAAGGTGCCTTATGCTTCGGCAGTGGGTAGTTTCATGTATGCCATGCTTTGTACACGACCGGATATTTGTTATGCGGTCGGGATTGTAAGTCGATTTCAGGCGAATCCAGGACCGAACCACTGGGTTGCGGTTAAGCATATTTTCAAGTACCTGAGAAGGACTTGAGGGTATATGCTTGTGTATTCAAGTGAGAACTTGACTCCTCTAGGATATACTGACTCTAATTTTCAATCTTGTTTAGATTCTAGGAAATTGACTTTGGGTTTTGTGTTTACTCTAGGTGGCGGTGCCATTAGTTGGAGAAGTGTGAAGCAAGATTGCAGTTCGGATTCAACGATAGAGGCTGAGTATGTGGTAGCTGGTGATGCTTCGAAAGAAGCAGTATAGCTCCGCAAGTTCCTTGGGGATCTTAAGGTAGTTCCTAGTATGGATAAGGTGGTACCACTATACTGTGATAACAGTGCAGAGGTAGCTAATGCTAAGGCACCAAGATTTCACAAGAAGAGTAAGCATATTGATCGAAAGTATCATATGATAAAGGACTTTGTTGAGTGCGGGCATGTCATAGTGTGCAAAATTACGTCAGAGGATAATTTAGCTAATCCATTTATGAAGACACTTACTGGGAGAGTCTTCCAGAGGCATGTGGAAGCTATAGGATGCGAGATTTGTCATATTTACTTACTTAGTGCAAGTGGGAGATTGTTAGACGTGTATGCCCTAAGGAGTAAAAATATAATATGTTTCTGGAGACATTTTTATCAATAAAGAATTTATTTATTATTTATATACCAAATATTGTCCTCTTTATGTTCTTATTTGTTGAATGTATTTAAGCAAACAATAGTCTGAGACTATCGGTCTAAACCTTTAAGAATTGGGCATATGATGGATAGATTATACAGAAGACACAATTCTTAAGGTGACAGTTTAAATCATAAGATCCACAAACGAGGGAATAGAGTTGGGCGCTTTATTCATGTAAAGATTGTTATATTGTCTATATCCCTATTGGGAGATGGTCTGTCTTGGCCATCGGAGGTGGATTCCATGAATAGAAACATTGGCACGTTGTTATATGTGATGATGTGTTGGATCGGGATATAGAGTGAATTGATTTGCATTAATAATTCTGTCTCGGTAAATCAATTCACTTTAGACAATCATTTGTATTGTATCTTAATCTTAAGATGAATAGTGAGCCTGTTGTCTTGACTTGTGTCTTTTGATGTAACAAAGGGTGACACCCACATTTTAATAGTGGTATGCATGCTGGTACGTTGGAGGGATGACTCTTGATAGCATAGACTTATTATTCATCGATATGGAATCCATAACTCCTCTTTAGAAGTAGTGATATCCTCTTATATGCATTATCTTGTATTTGAAAAACTGGAGCGTCAACTATTTGGATACATAGGTGTAACCAAATGGTATACTATTTTTGGATGGTAAGTTTTCCAATGGTGAGATAATGGAACGTAAGATAAAAATAATCGGGAAGGTAAGACAGAACTTGTCCTTAAGTCGGTTATGGATAATCCTATGGGGATACGATAGACTATGATATGTCATGGAGACTTAGTTATACGGGCTTCGTAATTCTATATAGTTCGAGGGTGCAGCTCCAAACTGTTAGTGGAGTAGCGTTGGAGTTGATAATTATGAAATGTATATCTAGGATATTGGGTTTCATAATTTTCAGGAGCTTGAACTATATAGGTCCATTTGGTCCCCTTTGCTAGCTCACAAAATCTTGTAACGATACAGTATGCTTTTTCAATAATTGGTGAATTATGTCAGATTTATTAGATTGGTTGAAATTCAGAAGAATCAAATAATTCATGTCTATTTATCGGTTGAATTAATTTTGTGACAAAATTAATTCAAGATAAACTTGTTAAATTATTGTGATCAGATACTTCTTGTTTGTTTATCAGTTGATTTAATTTTGAATAAATTAAATCAAGATAAACTTGTAGAATTATTAAGAATTCATTTATTTTCCTAGAGATTATCTAGATAAAGTTGTTTTAATTAGATAACTTTTCTATTAGGTTATTTGAATTAAAACTGAGACTTTGTCCTATAGAATCTTGGGTAGAAAATAAAAGATTCGCTTAGATTTTTTATCAACAGTTCGACATGCCAATCCTCAAGTTTGGCCTGTTTATGGGGCAAGTTCGGCCTACCTATTAGACAGATCGACTTGCCTATGTGCAAAAAAAAAAAAAAAAGACCACGTGTTTTCACATGGATTTCATTAGATATTGATCCGAATTTGATTCTGATTCAAATTTTGAGGCATTATCTGATAAGGACTGGCTCTTAGACCTAACCTCTATATAAAGGGAGTGAGTCTTATTATTGTTTAGATTAATTGAGAGATTAAGAGTGATACTCTACTGGTGAGAATCTAAAAACTCCCTAAGAGCTCTTGTTCACAAATCACGAACACTAGCTTTGAGTTCTCTCAATTGGTTAAAAGAAGAGTCACTTAGAGAAAGAGCTGTATGTGTGAGCCCACAGTCACCCCGATCGTGGATAGAGAATAGCAAAGAAGGCCAGTTGGTTGAGGTCCTTTTAGAACGTTACTTCTCTTTACTGATTGCAGAAGCTTTTCAGCGCGTAGAGGTTAGAAAGATCTGGTTAATTTATGCATATAGCGTGTCAAACCTGTGTTTTGGAATATACTCTTATATAAAATTTTGAAAATTCCACTACGTGCTATTTTTTCAACAATAATAACTAAGCCGGTTTTAAATTAGTCTAAACACCAAAATTCAAATTTTCCTCTCCCTCAAGTTCGGATGGTTTTGTCCATTTTATATAGTAAAACCATTCTCATTCTTGTTTTTCCTTTACAAATCATTGTTTTCCAAACAACAGTTCTTGTTTTAAACGATTATTCTAATTTTAAAACTTTATATTTTAAATGTCAGTTTAAAATCACCATTTGAACCACAAAGTTTAGAACCCACAGTTCAAGCTATACAGTTCTAAACCAAACCATTTCAAACCTTTTGCACCAAATGATCCCTTGATGTTTCAAAACTCTATTGTACTTTCCTTTAGCCAAAAAAAAATCTCAACTTTTTTTTCCTTTTTTAGGTGAAATTTGATGGAATTGCATTGAATGAGAAAGTAAGTCCAATCAAACTTAGTTGGAAATCCAACAAGAAATTACATCAGTCCACGTATAGGATGTTTTGGACAAAAACCAAAAATGAGTTAGAGAATGAGCCATTGCATTAACCTATAACAATCAAAATACAAACACAATGTCAATTGAGAAAAATCTCGACTCTTTTTTGGGTTGTACCCTACCACAAAATTATAAGATTTTATGTACAAGCAAGAATGAAAAAATATGGATATCTATGAAAATATCGTTACTTAAATTTTATGGAAATATCAATATGAGTAGAAATTTATGTAAAATATTGAAAGTCATCTTAAAACACTTGTATTTTAAACGAGACTTTAAAAAACTATAAAATTGTTAAATATGTGATAAATGTGAATAATAAGAATTGATTATAATATGATAAAGGATAAGCATATGATCTCAAATTGAGTAAAATAGTTAAAAATCAACCTAACACAAGTACTTTACATATATAGTTTTATAAAAGATAAGAAAACATCAATACTATAAAGAGTTTTTACAAGGTGCAAATGTATTTAGAATACTTTCTTAGTTTAAACAATATTGATACCAAGACATAAAATTTGAATAGTTTCTTATATAATTGATCCAAACATGCTATGCATATCTCTTGATCCCTAGCTACTACCTCTTCATGTATACAAATTGTGAGTTAACTCAATCACTAAGAAGTAAAAAATAATACCAAGTTCTTCACTTCTCTAGTTCTTTTTAGTTTTATTGCCCCAAAGATTTAGTCATCTTATTATATAAAGTTCATCATGATTTAAAAAACTACGAAATACAAATAAAAAGTAAATAAAATAGCATTGAAAAATAAATTTATGAAATACTATATTAAAAAGTAAATAAAAAAGACAAATTTTATATTTCAAAAGTAGATTAAAAGAATAAGTATGAAGCATATATATTCCTATCAAAGTTTCTGTAAATTTTTTTGATAATTTGTCATTTGACACTACAGTTTTTGTGGAAATTGATATTTCTATCAAAATATCAATATCAGTGTATATTTCTATGAAAATTTCTAGATACTTTACAAAAAGAATACGACACCCCTGTTTCCATATTCGATACTTCTAAAATACGAAAATTTCTTCATAACTATCTTTGGAATTGTCGATTTTTCAATCTGACTCTTCCAAAAAGTAGAAACAAACAACCAAATATTGTGCATTTTAGGCAGTAAAGGTCACCACTCAACACTAGTTTCAATTTGTGTGTGCATCATCATCTTTGCAATATTAATGGGTGTACATTAGGCTTTTTTTACATTTATTTTGAGAACAAAACTTAAAAATAAAGAATAAAAAATAAAATTCCACGGGAGCCCGCAGCCATAAATTTCAATTCAATAAGATTGGTTGGATGGTTGAATTTTGCATTGTAATAAGCAACTATTTAGGTAGTTCATAATTGCTATCATAATTTTATGTTGGTCTCACAATTGTTATTAACAGAAATTGTGATAAATATTTTTTTTTTGAAACAAATTGTAGGTAAATTGCAAGGTTTGAAAATATTTATAATAAACAGTAAATTTATTATATAAATAGAAAATTTATTAGGTAAATGATTATAAGTAAAAAATAATTTACAAAAATTTTTAAAGCATTTAAGAAGACAATTGAAACCATAAAATGTAATTCCAACTAATTTTTAGTTCAAATTTTGTAATTCTAACAATGTTTCTAATACCTTATTTCTATTTATTATTATTTACTACAAATACTTTTTTAAAAAAACTGTTGTTTATATCAATTATTTGAAGCAAAAAATGTTGTTTATCAAAATCTTCATTCTTTTAAATCAAGTGAATAAAAAGATTACACTTTTAAAAAGTCAAATAAATGGTTTTTTTTTTAATTTTAGTTTAATTTACACATGAAAGCGGCAAAGTTAATGGCTATGCTTTTAAAACTCAAATATGCAACCTCATTTACATGTTCTTTTATTGAAGGCTATATGGTCTTTGTACAAAGTGATGGGTTGAGAAGTTTGCTTGGGTAGGAAACTTAGTTATATATAAATATACATATATATTATATAATAGGAATAAGGTTTTGGTAGATCATAAAAAAGAAATGCTTACTAATAAGATATATATCGAATTGTAAATTACATAAAAATCATATTATCTAAAGAAAAATACTATATTTAATAGGACTTGATAAAAATCTGGTGATTTAGAACTATTGTAATAATTAAAAAATGCTAAGATTAAATATTGTAAAATTAAAGATCTGACTCAGGCTTTGTTTTTATAATTGGAGAATTGTGGAATTATGGTATAAATTTCAATATTAATTATCAAAACCTACTTTTTATAGCTCTACCACGCATGATGCTGTGATTGAAAGTCTTTCACCATGGTTTAAGACAGAGTAAGTTTTAAGCAATAAATAGCTTAAAAATTTAATACATGAGAATTTTAAATATAACACGTTATTAGTAGTGTACCGACTAACACTCTACTACACTAAGTATCCTTCATTGTCTGGTAGCTAATTCAATAAAATTATTACGTGACTCAATATTTAAGGTTAAATGTTATTTGGTGACTCAGAAGTAGACATTGACAATGACTTTGTCGTTTCCAAGATAAGCATAGAAAAAGTCAAAATAAGGTTTAATTCAGACAAGAAACTGTTTTGAAATTGTGAGTATCAAATTTGAATACGCGGTTAAGAAAAATTAGCAATACCGATTTGTTCTGAACGATCAAGTAGAATTAGAGCATCAACTGGGAACTCAAAATTCCTTGTTAGGTAGCCAATTGCCTCAACCGAACATGAGAAGACATGATTCAAGTGATTTATTAAGAGTATGTGTGTAAAGGAGGGTACAAAGAGATATGAAAGTGACTAAAAATAGTATAAAGTATAAGTGATGGAGTCATTTTCCCTCTATTTTTTCATAATCTTTGCTGCCACATTTAAGCCTTCCTTAACCTAATTTTGACCCACATTAGTTCAATTAGAAGCTTATAAACTGATTGTTTATAAATAACTCATAACTAAAGTTAGGTAAAATCCGTTAACCTCTTTAATTACTTCTATACTCTTGAGTGTCATTGATTCTCTAGTGAATAATAAATTCATTGAACTCAATCACGAATTTGAGCGTTCATATTATTCAAGACCTAAATCAACAATCAAGAGAATTATTTATCTACTTCTTGTTAAAGAAGAAATGTATTTCATTTTGTAATATTAACATTCTAGCTACTTACTTCATTATCCCTCTAAAATACAAGGAATAGGATTAGATTCTTGAATCCATATTGAGTATATCAAACTACATAATTCCATAAATAATAGTATGTTAATAACTCAGAATTAAGATCATATTATATTTGATCATCTGTCGATGTAATTAGCACTTGCTCAATTTTAATGGATATTATTTAGTCGTTCATATCACATTATGTCCAGTCTTATATAATCACATTATATATAGTGCACTTATTTAATGATTTACTGCATTATCAGTTTAGATAAGACAGTTTCATTCTTAGTGAAAAGGACCTACACTAGTAATGCTAAATTAAAAATTTCATACTTTAATTGAATAATCGATTATAGTAATTGATTATATGTTACTGACTATTTTAATTATCATCGTTAATATTTTCTTTTTATATATAACTCTTATATACAATATTTAAGGTCACATAGATAATTATAAAATTTTAATTATATTCATATAATGTTCAAAAAATACATGCATATCAATATAATGAAAAATTCACTTTATTTATTTATTTATAAATATGTCTGTTGATGCTCGATTTGCTTAGCTGGTGATAAACTCCACGTGCAGTTGCATATGGTGATTGGATTGCCTTCTTGATCGTCTCAGCTTCCTGGGGTAAACTTGCAGCAAGAAAAGGGACGCCTCAGAGATCAAAGGGTGACACCAGTATAGTGCTGGCCAAGGGTTCTTCAACACTCAAGTCAAATACCTGTTTGGCTGAGATTGGGAGAAGGGCTAGGTGATAAAGTCTATGTTACCTTCAAGTGCAGTAAATGCTCTCAATTTATAGGCTACCACTTGGACCAGTGTTAGGTGGGTTTGACCCATGATCCATGCGTCCCATCAGGTGGTGTTAGATGGTAGGTAACAAGTGTTATGATCCCAACTGAAGGTCAATTCTCTATTCGAGGGTTAATATGAGGCCATGTGTTGACCTTTAAAGATGAGTTGCTGCCTGGGTATAGGTCAAGTTCGTCCGATTTGAGCATATGTTCCTCCCGAGCAGAGGCCCTATAGAACACCTCGAGAGAAAGCATCGATCATAGCAGAATTATAGTTTTGTCTATAATGGTTGTGGTTGAGCAAGGTGGTCGGACAACCGTGGATTGGTCTCTTGAAAATGACACCACAGACACCCCAACAGTAGCCCCTTAGTGTAGTTGCTCGGTGTTCGGCTTGATGTACTATGCCAGAGGGGTGGTCGGTTGTAGATAGTCTTCGGGTCTGTCCTTGGGATGCTGGAATCAAAAAGGATAGATGGTCAAGCTTAGCTAACACATGTCAGCCTATGATTAGTACATTCCCTGATGGGCATAATTATTAGCCCCTTCAATTTTCACACCCAAACTATAGCTATAGATAGCAAACGATTCCTACCTTTTAGTGCACATCTCTTTCGACTTTGTGAGTTGTCTGCATTTGGTTATTAAGCAAGAAATCTGATCATGAGGAACTTTTTAGACCTAATCAATTAATCCCAAGCAGGTATTTCCTTAAACATGAACAATGAGTGATTTGAACTACTTTCAAAACGAGTCGGTAAATGTGTCCTAGTTGGATGAGAGTGCCAAGTCTATTTGAACAGTATTTGAGGTTAGGGAAAGCGTGGAGATGGTAGCCGAGATAGATAAAGCGGCTCGGTTGGCCTAGATCCTTAGTTTGGGGCAAGGAATAGTCTCTAAGAGAGAGTTCCTAGACTTGGTAGAAGGAATAGTCTCGGTCAAGCCATGTAGGGGCGAGGACCTTTACATTAGGCCAGCCACCACAGGCACCTCCTACGTAGCCGACCAAGAACGTGCCCGCTTGGTGGTTTTCGTGGGTGGGCCAAACTCTTTTAGCTGGGATGTTGCTACTAAGGTGCATATAATGGGAGAAGTGGCCGCTGAGGAAGGTGTTGTCAAGGAGAGGCAACTGGTCTAGGAAGGCGACGATGACAAAGATGAGGATGAAGTGCCGTCGACAGTGGAGACATGAGTTCAAGGTGTGGTAGTTTATCGAGTACGCCGACCTGGCCAGACGTCTGCGATGGAGTATACATTGGTGATGACACGGACGTGATTGGAAAACCTTCGTCAGAGGTATAGGATTCCCAGCAACATTTACTTGATCTTGCCCAAATTTGGAGACACGCCTATAGAGTTGCCAGAGGGACACATCACATTATATGTGGAGTTTTTCTGAGCAAGGCTTTGCCTTCTACTTCACCCCTTTTTGCATGGAGCACTAAATGATTTGAATATGTGCCCTTGCTAGCTCAATTTGAATTACTATCGGTCCCTGATCAACATATATGTCTTATGGATGTATGTCTACGTAACTGAGATGCCGTAGAAAGCTTTTAAGCAAGTGTTCAAGATGAAAAAACTTCCCTGGTAGCTCGAGTGGTCCTACTTCATAGGTTCGTGAAGGATTTTATCCTTGGCAACTTGAGTAGTTCTATACCAAAGGGAAGTGGCTATCCTATCCTGGGGAGGTAGTACCAGCCAATCAGGCTATGCCCACCAAGCTCTAGTAAGGGCACGTGTGGTTGAAGAAGCCATGGGCTAAATGGACACTCATCATGTCGGTTGAGGACCTACTGATGAAGCTTAAGATTGTTTGGCAATATAAATTGTTATTAAGCAAGACCAACCTAGCCAATTACAGCTGGTTTAGGAGCTCTAGTTCAACTAACCCCTGCATGGACAATATTCCACTTTCTTGGCCAGCTGAGCAAGTGATAGTGACTAGGCACAATGTTGTCGACGTCCCAAGGACAAGCACTTACCGACCTGAATAGTCGGTGGGGGCACCATCAACATCTAGTTTGAAGGACTCTTCTGGTGGTTCCACGGGTTTGGAGTCGCCCATCGCTGATGAAGATCGGGGCTGTGATTAGGCTACTCTACCTGCCAGGCCCGCTGTAGATCAAAGGTTTGATGAACGGATGATCTCTCTTTCTTTTTTTGTCCTTTTTCTGGATCTTTTCTTAACTTTGTTTGTTTTGTTTTTTCAGACATGTTGGCCTATGATCTCTCTAGGTAGAAAAGGCAAAGGCAAATGGAGGAGATCCATTGCCAGAGCAAAAGGAAGGGGATGGCCAAGTCAAAGAGGAGGAGGCCTAAGTGGGCTGAACAGCCTGAAATGTCTGTCCCTCTAAGCATCTTGCTGTCGGTGTAGGTGCCCTAGTGGCATCGACGAGTTAAGACACTCCACCCTCGCCTCCTCTGCCTCCTCCAGCGGTAGTGCCCTTGATCGATTAGCTGAGCAAACATTGCCCTATACAGCCCTCCATAGTCGAAAGCCACGGGGAGGTTGTGCCACTAGAGGAATACTTTACCTTAATCTATCACACTTCCTACCAAGACAATTACAATATGGCCTTTTAGAAAATCATCAAGGTGAGTTTGGTTCATAATTCTGAGCTCTTTTGCCTTGGGCATTTTCATTTCCAATAACTTCCATGTTTTGTAGGGCTATGTGACCTTAAAGATTGCCAACCTCAAGGCCTAGCACCGAGCCAACATAGAGCTGGAGAAGGCTAAGAAGGCCATCGAGGAGAAGGAGGAGGCTCAGAAGAAGCTAGAGGAGAGAGCCAGTGAGCTTTTCTGGGGTCAAGGTTGACTTGGAAGCGACCAGGGTAGAGGCTGGTCGAGCACAAGAGGATGCCGAAAGGCTAAGGAGGATGTCTAAAAGGCTCAGGCGGACCTTCACGAGGCATAACAGGCGGCCTAAGTAGCAAAGTAGGAACAAGAGAGAATCCTTTTGGAGGAGCTACTAGGTAGACTGGGCCAGGTGGTGGAGCAATTCAAGCAGTTCGACGAGTTTGCAGACAACTATTGTCTTAGAATGAAGGATCTACAAGAGCATCTTCTGACGAAGCAACTCGAGGTTGCTGACATGGACCGTCGATCATCGTTAACCTTAGGGAGGAGGAGGAAGAGGCCGAGAATGAAGAGGTTCCAACACTAGCCAAGCAAGATGGTGGTGCGTAGGAATAAGGCATTGGTCTAGTTGTCGTCAATCTAGACGCCAAAGATGCCAAGGACAACACCTAGGTTTAAGCTTCGGGTTCTTGCTCTCATCAAGAAACTTGCATGCCTCAATGATTTGATTAAGCTTGGGTCCAAGTTCTCGTCTTTTGCATTATTGTACCTCTTCCAAACATTCACTTTTGTAATAAAATTTCCAATTTTCCAAGTCAAATTTGCTCGGATTTATTAAATTGACTGCTATTTTATTTGTTTTATATTTTGCATTGTTTTTGGTTTTTTATTAGCCGAGCAAAACCATGTTCTGGTCAGGTCAAGTTATATATAGTGCCATATTGCCCTATTGCCCCCTTAGAATTTGTTGAGTCCTATAGGATTTATACAAGTCTAATGTGGCCGGGAGTTTTTATCCCTAGGTTTTAATTAGTGCGCGGTATGATCGAGTTGGATGGTCCGTGGTGCAGTTGGACTAGTGAACTAGTATTTCAAGTTCACTTGTGGTCGGGGTTTATGCCGATTAGCCCCCCTAATTTGGAGTTAATGGCTTTCTCCAAAATTGGAGTTAGGGAGAGACAGGCTGAGCTTAACTTGTGTCGTCATCTCGACCCTTATAGAACCAAATTTTTTTCTTTTTCCTTGGAAGAATTCTTGGACTTATATTTTCATTGATGTATGATTTCTGTACATTTGTCCTACCCTGATCAATAGATGTTTACAACCTATTACAAAATGAATATTAAGACCAAAGGTCAAAAAAGGTGCTCTAGCTCATGAGTCAGTAGTAGAACTTCTTCAAGTGCTTGGCATTTCATGGATGTGTGAGCACATTCTCTTTAGTGTCTACGATCTTATATGTGCTTGGTTGGATAATGCCGACAACTCTGAACAGACTGTCTCACTTTAGTCTAAAAGATCCGAGCCTAGGCTGTTGACGACCACTTTCTTTAAAACTAAATCTCTAACTTTGAAACTTCTTGATCTCACCCGCTTGTTGTAGTACCAAGCAACGACCTGATTTCGAGCAGCTGTTTAGATGAAAGCAGTATTCCTCTTTTCTTTTAGCAAATCAAGCTCAGTCATCATGAGCTCGACGTTACGCTACTCTTTATACTGTTGGACTTGTAGCTTGGCAAGCCAACCTTTGCCGAGATTACAGCCTCAGCTCCATAGACTAGGGAGAAAGCGGTCTCTCACATGGCTGTCCGAGAGTCATACGGTAGGCCCAAAGCACCTTTGGGAGCTTGTCAATCCGAGCATCCTTTAGGCCTTTTATCTTTTTCTTGAGGTTTTCCTTGATGGCCTTGTTGACGACCTCAACTTGTCCATTGCTCTCGGGATACCTCGATGAGGAGAACACATTCTTGAAGCTAAGCTGCTCACACATCCTGAGGTGGCTTGCTACTTCCAATTGCTTAGTTTTGTCAGTGACTATCATTTGTAGGATGCCGTACTGATATATTATGTTCTTCTAAATGAAGTTGGTACACTTAACCTCAGTCATATTGGTGCAGGGCTTAACTTCTACCTACTTCGTGAGATAGTGATGGCGACTATGTAGTATCTGAACTGTGATTAGGCTATGGAAAGAGGACTAATCAAATAAATGGCCTATTTGGTGAATGGTTAAGCACACACAACGGAATTAAGCAGCTCAACGTGGCGTTCAATTGCCTGAATAAACTATTAGCACTTAAGCCACTCATAGGTGTATTCTTTGCAATCCTGGTCCATAGTCGACCAGTAGTAACCCTGATAGAGGCACTTAAAAGATAAGGAATGGCTACCTGAGTGATTATTGCATAACCCACTATGGATTTCTTCCATAAAGTAGTGAGCTTCTTGTGGTCTAACACACCTCTAGTAGGGTGTGGTTGAGCTGATTATGTAAAGTCTTCCCCCGATCATCGAATACTAGGCGAACCTATTTCGAACATGCCAAGCTTCCTCTTGGTCGCTAAGCAATTCAGCTATGGTAAGGTATCGAATGATTGGGTCTATCCAAGTTCCTATCTAAGTGTTGGCTTTGCTGATTGATTCCTTTCTAATGCTTAGCTTGGTTAATCTCTCAATAGGAACGAACATCAGGTTGTAGTCTTCAAGGCCTGAGCCTAGCTAAGCAAGTGTGTTGACCTCCACATTCTCTACTCTTGAAATTTGACTGAATGAAAAACTTTTGAATTGTTTGAGCAGGGTCTTGACTTCACTAAGGTAAGTGGCCATATATTCATTCCGGGCTTCAAATCCACCAGTCACCTACTGGATTACGAGCATAGAATCGCTATGAATATAGATGCAGTTCATTCTAAGCTCCTAAGTAATCTTGAGGCCAACTATCAATGCTTCATATTGGCCTCATTGTTGAAGGCCCTAAAATCAAAACGGAGTACATAATTGGTCTTGTAGCCATTCAGGCTGACAAGGAGTCCGACACATGACCTGTTCATGCTCGAGGATCAGTACACGAATAGTTTCCATTCAAGTTCGAGCTCAATCATGTTGTTGTTGGCTAGATCAAAATCTTCCATAGGCGCTTCTTGTTAGACATGTATGCCCTAAGGAGTAAAAATATAATACGTTTTTGGAGACATTTTTATCAATACAGAATTTATTTATTTATATATACCAAATCTTGTCCTCTTTACGTTCATATTCGTTGAATGTATGATAAGCAAACAGTAGTCTGAGACTGTCAATCTAAACCTGAAGAATTGGGCATATGATGGGATGATTATGCGGTAGACACGATTCTTAAGGTGATGGTCTAAAACATATGATCCGCAATCGAGGGAATAAATTTGGGCGCTTTATTCATGTAAAGGTTGTTATGTTGTCTATATCCCTTATGGGAGATGGTTTGTCTTGACCATCGGAGTTGGACTCCGTGAATAGAAACATTGGCACGTTGTCATAGGTGACGATGTGTGGGATCGGGACATAAAGTGAATTGATTTGGATTAATAATTCTGTCTTGGCAAATCGATTCACTTTAGACAGTCATTTGTATTGTATCTTAATCCTGAGATGAATAATGGGCCCATTGTCTCGACTTGTGTCTTTTGATATACCAATGGGTGACACCCACATCTCAATAGTGGTATGCATGCCAGTACGTTGGAGACATGACTCTTAATAGCGTAGACTTGTTACTCATAGATATGGAATCCATAGCTCCTCTTTAGGAGTAATGATATCCTCTTATATGCGTTGTCCTGTAATTAGAAAACTAGAGCGCTCGACCATTTAGATACATTGGTGTAACCAAATGGTATACTATCTTTGGATGGTAAGTTTTCTAATGGTGAGACAATGGAACGTAAGATAAAAATAATCGGGAAGGTAAGACAGAACTTGTCCTTAAGCCGATTATGGATTATCATATGGGGATACGATGCACTATGATATGTCATGGAGACTTAGCTACACAAGCTTCGTAATTCTATAAAGTTCGAGAGTGCAGCTCCAAGCTTTTAGTGGAGTAGCGTTGGAGTTCATAATTGTGATATGTATATCTGGGATATTGGGTTTCATAATTATCATGAGCTTGAACTTTATAGGTCCATTTTGGTACCCTATGCTAGCTCACAAAATCCTGTAACGACACGGTCCAATAATTGGTGACTTATGTCGGATTTATCAGTTTTGTTTAAAATTTGTAAGAATCAAATAATTCATGTCTGTTTATTGGTTGAATTAATTTTGTAAGAAATTAGTTCAAGATAAACTTGTTGAATTAGTGCGATCAGATAATTCTTGTCTGCTTATCGGTTGATTTAATTTTGGACAAATTAGAACAAGATAAACTTGTAGAATTATTGTGAATTGATTTATTTTCTTAGAGATTATCTTGATAAAGTTTGTTTTGATCAGATATATTCTCTATTGGGTTATTTGAATCAAAACTGAGACTTTATCCTTTAGAATCTCGGGTGGAAAATAAAAGATTCACGGAGATTTTTTCTCGAGAGTTTGACCTGTTGGATGACGTGTTTGGCCTACCGAACTGGCCTGTTCGGCCTACCGATCATAACGTTCGGCCTGCCGATCAGTGGAGATAAGATTACGCATTTTTCATGCGGATCTTATCAGATATTGATCCGAACTTGATTCTGTTTCGAGTTTTTGAGACCTAATCTGATATGCACTGACCCCAGGACCAATAGGTATAAAAAGGGAGTGAGTCTCATGATTTACTCAGATCAATTTGTGAGATTAAGAGTGATACTCTTCTAGAGAGCATTTGAAAACTCCCTGGGAGCTTTTGTTCACAAATCACGTGCACTAGCTTTGGGTTCTCTCTATTGGTTGGAAGGAGAGTCACCGGTGGAAGAGCTGTACATGTGAGCCCACACTCACTCTGGTTGTGGATAGAGAATAGCAAAGAAGACCAGTTGGTTGAGGCTCTTCTGAAACGTTACTTCTCTACACGGATTGCGGAGGTTCTTCGGCACACTGAGGTTAGTAAGATCTATCTAATTTATACATATAACATGTCAAACTTGTGTTTTGAAAAATACACTGATGAAAAATTTTTAAAATTCCGCTGCGCACTTTGTTTCCAACAATTGGTATCAGAGACGAGGTTTTTACATAAATTTGCAAGTTTGTGATCATGTTATATGCATAAATTTTGTGATCTTAATCTCTCCTGTGCTTGAATTGAATTTTATAGAGAGATGGCACTCTAGGTTTCTATATAATATATATGTTGTCACAGATTATGTGGTGAATATTTATTAATTAATTATGGTTGATTAAATCATTGTTTAATTATTTATTAATTAATACCGGTTATGGTTCCTTAGAGGTTAGAATGTGTATCTAGGTTTTTCATGTAATTAGATGGCGGACTATCATCTCCATCTAGGAATTGTTATTTAATTTTTAATTTGTAAGAATTTTGTAATTAAATAATTATTCAGAGAAGACGGAACGAGAAGTCGGATCTAGAAGATTGATGATGGCGCCTCCAGGTATTTTCTGAGTCTCTAATTTTATGTTTTTGAATTGTTGAAAATAAAATTGATGAATTGCATTAAAATTGTATTTTCTGGATTGAGGGTTTTCTGCTCGGTCGGCATGCCGGACCTCACAGTTCGGCCGGCCGAAGGTCACAGATCGGCAGGCCAAACGTGTGGTCCGGCAGGCCGACAGTGGAGCAAAAATTTTGGTGCTCTGTCGACAGGCCGAACCTTAAGTTTGGCAGGCCGAACCTACATAACCGGCAGGCCGATCACCCAGATCGGCCTGCCGACCGAGAGCTGCGGGGTGTCCAGAAAAGGTTCAATTTTTCCAGATGCAGTTTTAATTTTATTTTTGGGACGATTCTGAGAAACATTAAATTTGGATATGACCAGAAATATGAAGTATTCAATTCATACGGGATTGAAGACTTGAAGATGGATATTACATGAAGAAGGATATCGCTTGAGGATTCAAGGATGAAGAATCGATAAATGTCTCGATTATTATCTTGTAATCTTAGTTTTCTATTCTCTAGGGTGGAACCATAATATTACGGTTATTATTATTTTGCTTGTAGCTTTGCTTGATTGCTTTGCCTGTCTGCATTATAATATGATTTACCATGTCTATTGATAACATGTCATATAGAATAGGGAGTGCCGCTCATATTAAAATTGTTCATGCATAATTTTAAAATAAAACCTTGACTTCAAAAGATTGAGTGGGAGAAGGTTTTCGAAGAGAGGACCTAAGGCCTCCATCGTTGGTCCATAGGAAGAACATGGTGGTCCCGACCCCTAGGAAGGGATTTCTATCATGTACTAGATTGGATCTCTGAAAGGATAAGGTATTTTAGTATGATTTATGGTTGCACACCCCTAGGTGGTGATTATAAATCATGGATAAAAATATTGAAACGGTGGTTATACACTCACGTTAATTTTATTATTAACCTCCCCTAGGAGCTCTGTTAATAAAATTAATGGCCAAAGAAATGATTATTAGTGTATGCTGGATCATACGGGTCCTAGATGGCATATATTAATCAGGAGGGAATCCGTGTTCCTGATTGAATTTGGCATGACTCCCCTAGGAGCTTGTTAAATTCTAAGTTGGGAATTAGCGTTGTAAGGTTGTGATATTTTCAAGGTTTTGACACATAAACATATTTGTATGATTTTACATGATTGTGTTATCTTACTAAATTATTATATATGTTTGCTTATATTTGGTATATGATTCTTTATTGTAGATTGAAAATGTCTAAAAACGCTTTATCATCGATACTTGACAAAAACCAATTAATCGGTGAGAACTATAACGATTGGAAACGGAACTTGGACATCATCCTTTCCTTTGAGAAGCTGAAATATGTTCTGACAACTCCTTGTCCTCCCGAGCCTACGGGAGACTTAAGTTATGAGATATTCCAAGCATACTACGGCTGGAAAGATGCTAATGGTCAGGCCCGCTACTATGTTATGGCTAGCATGAACAACGTGCTGTAGGCTCAACATCAGGATTATGAGACTGCGAAGCAGATCTTGGATAATCTTGAGGACATGTTTGGAGGCCAGGCCATAACAAAACGGCAAGGGGCGCTTCGGAAACTCTTAAACTATAGACAGAGACCGGGGACGTCTGTAAAGGAGCATATGATGTTGGTCATGGGTTACCTCGCTGAGGCTCAAACCAATGGAGCCGACATTGATGCTGAAACTCAGATGACTATGGTCTTTGAGACTCTGTCTAAGGAATTTATTCCGTTTAGAGCTACTTTTAATTTAAGCAATAGACAGGATATGACCTTGACAGAATTAATGAAATAGTTACAGGAGTTTGAACTGCTGATCAGGGAGTCTCCTGCCGGTGGTGAGGCCAATATGATAGCTGCTTCTGGTTCCAATCCTAACTCTGGGAATGGAAAGAAGCAACGGGCCAAGATTGGAAAGTTTTCTATTCCTGCTGCTACCAAGAGCAAGAAGAAGAAGAAGAAGAACCCAAAAAAGCTTAAGTGCTTCTTCTATGGTAAGGTCGGGCATATAAAGAAGCATTGCAAGGACTTCCTTTCCAAGGGAGGTAGGTGTGATCTTCTTTATTTAGAAACTTGTTTGGTTAAGGAATCTAGTGACATCTGGGTCATAGATTCCGGTGCAACTAATCATGTTTGTGTTTCTCTGCAGGGATTCAAAGAAACGAGAAGTCTACTTCATGAAGGCTTAACGCTTCGGATGGGCGATGGATCCTTGGTCTCAGCAGAAGCAATGGGAGATGTCCATCTTTATTTTGATAATTATAGGAATTTAGTTTTGCGAGACTGTTTTTATGTTCCTAAATTTAAAAGGAATTTAATTTCTGTATCTTCTTTATTTAAAGACTCATATGTGGTATCTTTTAATGAAAAAGTGGTGATTCGTAAAAACAAATCTTTTATCTATTCTGGATGGATGCAAAATAATCTGTACTTTATCAAACCTAAGATGGACTTGTTGCTTAATGCTGAGATAAATGATAATGACTCAAAGAGACTTAAAACTTCTCACTCTAATAAGACTTATCTTTGGCATTTGCGCATTGGCCATATTAACCTGAATAGGATTCAAAGGTTGGTAAGGAATGGACCTTTAAGTCACTTAAAGGTGGAATCTATACCTCAATGTGAATCTTGTTTGGAGGGTAAAATGACCAAAAGACCATACGGGTCTAAGGGCAATAGGGCCGAAGGGGTTCTAGAACTTGTCCATAGTGATGTTTACGGACCAATGAACATCCGGGCACGAGGAGGGTATGAGTACTTCGTCACTTTTATTGACGATTACCCAAGATACGGGTATGTGTACCTGATGCACCACAAAAGCGAAACTTATGATAAGTTCAAGGAGTTTCGAGCTGAAGTGGAAAAGCAATTGGGTAGACCCATAAAGGCACTTCGATCTGATCGAGGTGGAGAATACCTTTTTGATGAGTTCTTGGGACACTTGTTAGAGAATAGGATTTTATCCCATTTGACTGCGTCGGGTACTCCGCAGCAGAATGGCGTAGCGGAGAGAAGGTATAGGACTTTGTTGGACATGATTAGGTCCATGATGAGTTATTCATCATTGCCTTTATCCTTTTGGGGATATGCACTACAAACCGCATGTTATCTTTTGAACAATGTGCCTTCAAAATCGGTCCCTAAAACTCCTCACGAGTTGTGGACAAGACGGAAGACATCCTTAAACCATATTCGCATATGGGGATGTCCGGCTCATGTCCTGTTTAAGGATCCGAATAAGTTGGAAGCACGTTCGGATGTTTGCGTATTTGTAGGATATCCAAAAGGGACTAAAGGGGGTTATTTTTACAACCCAAAGGAAAATAAAGTCGTGGTTTCAACTAATACAACTTTCCTTGAGGAGAGTTACATGGACGACTTTAAACCTTGAAGCAAAGTGGTGCTTGAGGAGTTAAGGGATGATCCGTTCACTCCGGAGGTTCCGAACGAAACTATTCCGATCGGTGTAAAAAAACCAAATAAACCTGAACAACAACCTCAGGGGCTTCGGCGTAGTGTGAGGATCGGGCATCAACCTGAAAGGTATATGTTTAATGGGGAGGTCTTTTTGGATGAACTGGATGAACATGACAGGGATCCTTATACTTACGCAGAAGCTATGGAGGATGTTGAGATGAAGTCTATTGAGACTAATCGGGTCTGGGAGCTTGTGGATCTTCCCGAAGGGGTAAAACCCATAGGGTGTAAGTGGATCTACAAGAGGAAAAGAGGAGTGGATGGAAAGGTCGAAACCTTTAAGGCTAGACTGGTAGCTAATGGTTATACGCAAAAGGAAGGAATCGATTATGAGGAAATCTTTTCGCCTGTAGCCATGCTTAAGTCCATCCGGATTCTCTTGTCCATAGCTGCCGCTCTCGATTACGAGATTTGGCAGATGGATGTCAAGACGGCTTTTCTGAATGGCTATCTTGATGAGTCCATTTATATGGAACAACCAGACGGGTTCAAGGTCGCGGGTCAAGAAGGTAAGGTTTGTAAGCTGTTGAAGTCTATTTATGGACTTAAGCAGGCTTCTCATTCTTGGAACATAAGATTTGATCAAGTGATCAAGACTTATGGGTTCTCACAAAATGTGGATGAACCATGTGTTTACAAACACATAAAGGATGGGAAAGTGGTTTTTCTACTGCTCTATGTAGATGACATTCTGCTAATTGGCAATGACGTTGGGGTGTTGTCGTCGGTCAAATTATGGTTGACCAAGCAGTTTGACATAAAGGACTTGGGTGAGGCTAATTTTGTTCTCGGTATCCAGATCTTTCGGGATAGGAAGAACAAAATGATAGCTTTTTCTCAGGTTGGCTACATAGATAAAATTCTCAGGAGGTTTGCAATACAGGATTCCAAGAAAGGTGGGCAACCATCTAGGTCTGGAATTACTCTTTCTAAGAAAAACTCTCCAAAGTCTTATGAAGAAAGAGAATACATGAAGAAGGTGCCTTTTGCTTCGGCAGTGGGTAGTCTCATGTATTCCATGCTTTGCACTCGACCGGATATTAGCTATGCGGTCGGGATTGTAAGTCGATTTCAGGCGGATCCAGGACCGAACCATTGGGTTGCGGTAAAGTATATTTTCAAGTACCTGAGAAGAACTCGAGGGCATATGCTTGTGTATTCGGGTGAGGACTTGACTCCTCTAAGATACACTGATTCAGATTTTCAATCATGTCTGGATTCTAGGAAATCGACTTCGGGGTTTGTGTTTACTCTGGGTGGCTGTGCCATTAGTTGGAGAAGTGCAAAGCAAGATTGCTCTTCGGATTCGACAATGGAGGCCAAGTATGTGGCAGCTAGTGATGCTTCGAAAGAAGCAGTGTGGCTCTGCAAGTTCCTTGGGGATCTTGAGGTAGTTCCTGGTATGGATAAAGCGGTATCACTGTACTGTGATAACAGTGCGGCGGTAGCTAATGCTAAGGAACCAAGATTTCACAAGAAGAGTAAGCATATTGATCGAAAGTATCATGTGATAAAGGACTTCGTTGAGGACGGGCATGTCACGGTGTGCAAGATCGCGTCAGAGGACAATTTAGCTTATCCATTTACGAAGACACTTACTAGGAGAGTCTTCGAGAGGCATGTGGAAGCTATGGGGATGCGAAATTTGCTGTATTTACTCACTTAGTGCAAGTGGGAGATTGTTAGACATGTATGCCCTAAGGAGTAAAATGTAATATGATTTTGGAGACATTTTTATCAATAAAGAATTTACTTATTTATATATACCAAATCTTGTCCTCTTTACGTTCATATTCGTTGAATGTATGATAAGCAAACAGTAGTTTGAGACTGTCAATCTAAACCCTAAGAATTGGGCATATGGTGGGATGATTATGCGGTATACATGATTCTTAAGGTGATGGTCTAAAACATATGATCCGCAATCGAGGGAATAAAGTTGGGCGCTTTATTCATGTAAAGGTTGTTATGTTGTCTATATCCCTTATGGGAGATGGTTTGTCTTGACCATCAGAGTTGGACTCCGTGAATAGAAACATTGGCACGTTGTCATAGGTGACGATGTGTGGGATCGGGACATAAAGTGAATTGATTTGGATTAATAATTCTGTCTTGGCAAATCGATTCACTTTAGACAGTCATTTGTATTGTATCTTAATCTTGAGATGAATAATGGGCCCGTTGTCTCGACTTGTGTCTTTTGATGTACCAATGGGTGACTCCCACATCTCAATAGTGGTATGCATGCCGGTACGTTGGAGACATAACTCTTGATAGCGTAGACTTGTTATTCATAGATATGGAATCAATAGCTCCTCTTTAGGAGTAATGATATCCTCTTATATGCGTTGTCCTGTAATTGGAAAACTGGAGCGCTCGACCATTTGGATACATAGGTGTAACCAAATGGTATACTATCTTTGGATGGTAAGTTTTCTAATGGTGAGACAATGGAACGTAAGATAAAAATAATCGGGAAGGTAAGACAGAACTTGTCCTTAAGCCGATTATGGATTATCATATGGGGATACGATGCACTATGATTTGTCATGGAGACTTAGCTACACGAGCTTCGTAATTCTGTAAAGTTCGAGAGTGCAGCTCCAAGCTTTTAGTGGAGTAGCGTTGGAGTTCATAATTGTGATATGTATATCTGGGATATTGGGTTTCATAATTATCATGAGCTTGAACTTTATAGGTCCATTTTGGTCCCCTTTGCTAGCTCACAAAATCCTGTAACGACACGGCGTGCTTTTCCAATAATTGGTGACTTATGTCGAATTTATCAGTTTGGTTTAAAATTTGTAAGAATCAAATAATTCATGTCTGTTTATCGGTTGAATTAATTTTGTAAGAAATTAGTTCAAGATAAACTTGTTGAATTAGTGCGATCATATAATTCTTGTCTGTTTATCGGTTGATTTAATTTTGGACAAATTAGAACAAGATAAACTTGTAGAATTATTGTGAATTGATTTATTTTCTTAGAGATTATCTTGATAAAGTTTGTTTTGATAAGATATATTCTCTATTGGGTTATTTGAATCAAAACTGAGACTTTATCCTTTAGAATCTCGGGTGGAAAATAAAAGATTCGCAGAGATTTTTTCTCGGGAGTTCGACCTGCCGGATGACGTGTTCGGCCTGCCGAACTGGCCTGTTCGGCCTGCCGATCAACGGAGATAAGATTACACGTTTTTCACACGGATCTTATCAGATATTGATCCAAACTTGATTCTATTTCGAGTTTTTGAGACCTAATCTGATATGGACTGACCCCAGGACCAATAGGTATAAAAAGGGAGTGTGTCTCATGATTTACTCAGATCAGTTTGAGAGATTAAGAGTGATACTCTTCTAGCGAGCATCTGAAAACTCCCTGAGAGCTTTTGTTCACAAATCACGAGCACTAGCTTTGGGTTCACTCTATTGGTTGGAAGGAGAGTCACCAGTGGAAGAGCTGTACGTGTGAGCCCACACTCACTCCGGTTGTGGATAGAGAATAGCAAAGAAGACCAGTTGGTTGAGGCTCTTTTGGAATGTTACTTCTCTACACGGATTGCGGAGGTTCTTCGGCACACTGAGGTTAGTAAGAGTTGTCTAATTTATACGTATAACATGTCAAACTTGTGTTTTGGAAAATACTCTGATGAAAATTTTTTAAAATTACGCTGCGCACTTTGTTTCCAACACTTCTTAGCTGAAGGGGTGGTTTGCTTGACGTCTATGAGTTCTATTATGAAGTCGGCTAGAGCATGCACTTTTATGGCCATTCTCGTTCGAGCTCAACAGACCACTTGGCCATGTAATCAAAAAATTTTGGATTTTGGAGGATTTGGTGTAAGGGATACTTGGTCAAGATTTAGATCGTTTGCCCCTAAAAGTATGGTTGGAGCTTTTGAGCAAAGGTGACAAAAGCTAGGGCCAATTTTTAGAATAGTAGTTACTTCTCCTCGGTGCCCTAGAATGCCTTTCTGGTGTAATAGACCGGTTTCTGGATGCTATCTTCTTCTCAGATGAGGACTGAGCTAACCGTCTTGTCGATACCAAGTAGGCATAGAGTATTTCCCCCAATAGAGGTTTGGATAGGAGCGGGAGTATAGCCATGTGTTTTTTGAGGTTTTGAAGTGCTTCTTGGCACTCTCTACTCCATTCAAACCTCTCCTTGAGTGCCTAGAAAAAAGGATGGCACTTGTCAGTGGAACAAGAAACGAATCTTGATAGGGCAGCAATCATCGTAGTAAGCTTCTAGACGTCCTTGAATGTCTGGGGGGAATGCACGTCCACCATGGCTTGGACCTTGGCTAGATTAACCTCGATGCCTTAGTGGTTGACCATAAATTTGAGAAACTTGTCCAACTCCACTCCAAAGGTACACTTCACTAGATTAAGCTTCATCTTGTATTCCTAGAGGATGTCGAAGCTGTCTTGGAGGTCGGTGATGTAGTCGGTTGCTTGGACAGATTTGACGAGCATATCGTCGACATACACTTCCATGGTCTTTCTAATCTATCGAGCAAACATTTTCTTCACTAGGCAACGATAAGTGGCTTCGACATTCTTTAACTTGAATAGCATGACGACATAGAAGAACAATCCTTAGTCTGTAGTGAATGCAGTCTTCACTTGGTCTTCCTCAACCATCCTGATTTAGTTGCACCCAGAGTAGGCATCCATGAAGCTCAATAGTTCGTAGTCGGCAGTTGCATCAACAAGCTAGTCAATTCGGGATAATGGAAAGAGGCCTTTCGGGTGGGCTTGATTCATGTCAGTAAATTCAATACAGACCCGCCACTTCCAATTGGCCTTTTTGACCAAGCCCACATTCACCAACCACTTTGGTAGGTGACTTCTCTAATGAACTCGGCCTTCAAAAGCTTTTGAACCTCCTTGTTTATAGCGGCGTACCTTTTTAGGTTGAAGGCTCTCCTCTTCTAGATGACAAGCCTGTGCTCAGGTTTGACATTCAAGTGATGGCTAATGATGCTAGGGTCAATTCCGGGCATGTCTTCATAAGACCAGGCGAGCATGTCTTCATAAG
The DNA here is from genome assembly GCA_025403435.1 of Artocarpus heterophyllus. Classification (NCBI taxonomy): domain Eukaryota; kingdom Viridiplantae; phylum Streptophyta; class Magnoliopsida; order Rosales; family Moraceae; genus Artocarpus; species Artocarpus heterophyllus. The sequence continues at coordinate 23,211,052 of CM046352.1, forward strand.
ACCAGGCGAGCATGTCTCGATATTTCATGAGGAACTTCTCCAGGTCAGCCCGGGTCTCATGCTTTAGCTAAGAACCAAGCATAATTATTTGGTTGGGGTGTTCAAGGTCCAAGTGGAAAGGGACCAAGTCTTCAATAAGCATTGCCTGTACTTCCTCCTTAGGCAACCGCAAGTCAAGGACGAACAACATCTTCGGCCCTTCCTCAATGGGAAACTCGATTTCATCAACCTTGTAAATGACTGAGATGCTTAGCTGCTAAGCTGCCACCTCCTTCATGACCTTGTCATAACATTCTCTGAAGTCCTTCTGTCTTGACCTGATTACTCTGACTCTATTCTTGATAGGGAATTTCATGGTCAGGTGGTAAGTAGAGACCATGGCCTTTAAGGCATTAAGGTTTGGACTCCCGATGATGATGTTGTGCTGGTAAGGCTTCTCAACCACTAGAAACTAGACAAGATGGTGACCTGAGCAAGATCTTTGCCGAAGGTGACCAACAAACAAATCTCACTGGTGGCTTGGACACACTCTCTCAGAAGCCAAAGAAGGGTGTCTGGACTAGGACGAGCATGACGTTGCTGATTTTTAACTTATCGAATGCTTGCTTGAATAGAAAGTTAGTTGAGCTGCCATTATCGATAAGTACATGCTGGACTATATTATTGGCTATTTGGAGCTCACACACTAAAGCATCGTTGTGTAGATGAATGAGCCTATTTGCTTCCTCCTTCGTGAAAGTGATTGTAACATCCTTTTGTTGACATATTTTATTGATGTGCTTAGACATATTCATCAGGTTCCCCTTCCAACTAGACAAGCCTCTTGAGTATAGGCTTGTTGACCATTTATGGTGTCTTCGGTGACTGGCCTGCCAAAGATCATATGTACGATGTTCAGCGGGTCAAGGGCATTCCCACCATCCATGTTCTGCATTTTTAGTTGGTCGTCTTAGGCCGGCTGGTCGTTTCTCCTAGCATTGGTGCCAGGAGCGATGACTCACTCGACGTATTCTCGAAGATGTCTATCCTAGACTAGCTTTTCGATTGGGTCTTTTAGGTAAATGTAGTCTTGGGTGTTCTGTCCAATGTCTTTGTGAAAGTCACAATATTTGTTTTGGCCACGTTTTGCTTGGTTTCGCTTCAGTGGAGGTAGGTTGACTAATAGGTTCTAGTGGTTGGCCTTATTAAGCACCTCGTTGATGGTGGCGACTAAAGGTGCGTAGTTTTGGAATTTCCTAGTCAGGACCTTTGACTTGTAGGTCTTGGGATTTTTGTTTTGGTCGGGCCCTCCCTACCTAGATGGATCCTTGCACTACTTGCCCTTTTTGCTGCTTCCTTCTCTGTTACATCAGCTTTTCATGTAATCAGCCACATTTGTATGCCTCTGGGTATATGCAAGCGTTTGGGAGAAGGTGTCAGGCTGTTCTAGGGTGAGCAACCAGAGCAGACCCTTATCCCTCAACCCTTCAAAAAATATGTGCTTTAGGGGCTCGTCTTTGATGTGCCTCACCTCTAGCACTGCTCGGGTGAAGCTGTTAATGTAGTCTCGCACATCCCCGTCTCCCTACTTGATGGTGTAGAGGTGAGTCACCTCATTCCTTCTTATTTGGGACAGGCGATAACCGTCGAGAAGGCATCGAACAAATGTCAAAAAGAAGTCATGGTGCCCGGCTCTATCCTTTTAAACTGGGCTGGTTGAGTAAGAATGCCTTACACATGGAGGCGTCGCCGGCATTCTAAAGCATCATGTGGCCCCTATAGAGGTCAAGGTGTTTGTCCATGTCGGTCGTTCCATCGTAAGGCTTGATCTATGGCACCTTGAACTTGTTCTTCATGGGAGCTCGCATGATGGCATCAGTGAAGGACGGGTCAGGCACACCTCATCTACCTTGTAGCGGCAGTTTCAAATCTGAATAATTTGCCACTGTAAGTCTCACAATTGATGACTGTTGGTATCTTTGGGTAGTTCCACCCTGTGTGGGGCTCTACCCTCTACCTTGTCGTCTCTGGCTTTTGGTCGGTCTCGAGCGGGGCGAGCCCCTCGGTCCCCAATTTATCAAAGACTGAAGCTTGTGAGCCTTGAGGGGAGTAGTCATGACCATCCTAGGGGATGAATCGACCTTCTCTAACAAGCTTATTATTTTCAAATGTGCCTTCTGAGGCCTCTGATCTATCTTGCTCAGAGTCATCTTAGTTCTTGGTGTCACCTCTCAGCCCTTCTCAACTACCTGCCTAGTCTTCCCAAGCCAGAGGAAGGAGAAGGTGAGGGGGCTACTGTGCTTGTTGTTGTTGCTATTGTTGCACCATTTGTTGAGTAAGCAGGTGCACCATAGTTGTGTCTTCTGCGACCGGGGCTGCTCCTCCATTGCCTTGACCACTTGATCAAGACCTCACTACTTAGGGCCCCCCACGAGGTCTGTTCTGGTTTCGATTTTAGGCATTCTCTAACCCCTCCTGCCAAGGATCCTTATCCCAAGTATTTCCTCTTATACCCATATCAAATGTGGTTATTTAACGAATGTGGATGCTAAGACTATAGATGTTGGAAAGGCGCAGGGCCCTCCTTCTAGCACCAAACTATAGATGCTTGGCCTGCTTAGCTGGTGCTCAATTCCACGTGTGGCTGTGCATGGTGGTTGGACTGCCTTCTCTGTTCATCTTGGCTTCTCAGGGTAAAGTTGTAACAAGAAGAGGGATGCTTCAGAGATTAAAAGGGGACACTAATGTAGTGCCAACCAAGGGCTCCCTTACCTCAAGTCAAGTAACTGTTCGACCGAGATCAGGAGAAGGGTTACGTGAGAAAGTCTATGTTACGTTTAAGTGTAGTAAATGCTCTCAATTTATAGACTACCACTTGGACCGGGTGTTAGGTGGATTTGATCTATGACTTGTGTGTCCCATCAGGTGGTGTCAGATAGTATGTGATAAGTGTCACGATCCTAATGGAAGGTCAGTTCTCCATCTGAGGGTTGATATGAGACCATGTGTCGACCTTTGCAAATGAGTTACTGCCTGGGTGCAGGTCAAGTCCATCTGGCCCAAGCATATGTTTCTCTTGAGGAGCCGACACCTTGTGTGGCGGACTACAAAGCCCCTATAGAACACCTCAGGAGAAAGCGCCGATCAAAGTAGAGTTACGGTTTTGTCTATAATGGTTGTGGCTGAGCAGGGTGGCCGGACAGCCGTGGAGTGGTCTCTAGGAAATGATGTCAAGCACACCCCCAACAATGTCCATTACAAAAAATATCACACACTTTAATGGCATCTGTCCTAACAAGAGAAGGTTTCCTTTAAGATTTCTTCAAGGGTATAGCTCTAAAACCCTACCTTCATCATTTTTTTAAGTTCTGATTTAAGAAAATTAAGTTTTCCACTATTGTTTATGATGTTGTATGATTATAATGGTTTGATCTATGGTGGCAAATGATATTTAGTGTATGGATTAAAATGTTTAGAAACTATTCACTATCCTCAAGAAATAAGCCTCTTAGAGGTAAGTTTTAAGTTTTACTAAACTTGGAAGTTATAAATCTCAATATTACAACATAAGGCATAGTTTTGTACCTTTTTCTAAAACTGCTCAATGATTTTTAAGCAAACTGTTTTAAAAACAACAATTATGGTTTTTGAGGAAAACAAGAGATTGAATTTTAAGTTGTGATAGACATGAAAGTTGTTAATCTTGATAATATGCTCAATTTTATAAAAGAGCACTTTGCAAAATTCTGACCTTGAGATTGAATTTTGGGCATTTTTTAAAACTGCCTAAATTCATAAAACATTAAGAAAAAAAACATTATAGTGTAATTTTTTAGCAAAATGGGCACCATAGACTCCTAAATTAGTTCTTGGAGAAAACATAAAACTTTTAAATTTCATTGACATAAAGAACTTTTATGATTTTTTTTTTTTTCAAATCTGCCTCTAATATGTGGCTTAAAACAAAGTTATAAACCTATCCAAAATTGTTTAATACGATGCAATCACTGATAGAATGAATTTATTACTTATTCTAACTTACATATTTAGTTAGTTTTTATTTCATTTTTTATGTTTATTTTAGTTTTAATAAAATTTAGTTTATTGTGTCTTTTTGTTATATTTTATTTATGTTAGTTTAGTTTCTTTTTATTTGTTTAGTTTTGTTATTAGTATTTTTAGTTTTGTTTTATTTAATTGTTTTGGTAGGTTAAAGAGACATTTTAGAGCTTTGAACCAGTAGAATTTCACGCCCTAGCGCCAAAAGAACCATGCCCTCGTGTAGAGTCATAGCGCGTTGGTACGGCCGCAAGCTAGAAATCCAGTTATTGAAGGCAAAAAATAAATTTTCACAAAACACGGAAGTTTTAGATCATTTCAAATGAATTTTCATAAAGAAATTTCTTAAAAATTTGCCTTTAACATATAGTTGTACATTGATTTCTGAGACTACCGTAAAACACTATTGTGGTGGGGTTCTTTTGGGCAATTAGCGTCCGTTCAACGAGAGAATTGCATTTTACGATAAACAGAACAGTGTTATAGTTTAGAAAACTGCTCAAGTTTCTAGTTGAAAGTTTTAAAAAAATTGGTTTTTATTTTTAAGATGATTTTAAGAATGACTGAAATGACATTTATAGTAAATTACGTCAAATTGTTCAAACACTTTTTTAAATGAGATATATGAAAAATCCTAAGTTTTAGATCCATGATACCATAAGGTCGATTTACGAGCCTGAACGCTCGTTATTCTCATGATGCTTTTAGAAAAAAAAATGTCCTTTACAATGCAATGTTCAAATGCCTTAGCACATTTTTAGAACAAACATAATATATTAGGCCTATTGAAATAAATAATGACTTGTTGGTTTTAAAAAGACTTATGAATGGGCTTTTGGGTCCAATATCACTATTCATACTCAATGACTTCTTTTAGTTTATAAGCTCTACATTAGTTCTTATGAGAAAATTATAGAAATATGTAGTTAATTAATTAATTAATTAATTATATATGCAAATACTAGAGATTAAGAGCAATTAAAGAAATCTATTAGTTTCTAAAGTAAGTAGAATTTTGAAAGATTAAATTATTTAATTCTTTTAATAAGATAAATGATCACTAATACCTTTAATAAAAGAAATTATTTAAGAAGGATTTATGACAGGTTAATTTAATTGGCATAGCATGAGATAAGCTTCACTCCAATTAGGTGTTTGACACAGAATTAAATACTGTGTCTAAGCTCATAGTGATAAAGGATAAAAGTCCCTAGAAACCAAGTAAGTAAGAATTTGCGTACATTATGAAAACTACAGCTTCCAAATAAAACATTTTACATGTTTCATTTTAAGTATGAAATGCAAGATCTATACTTTATGTTTATGTTATGTGATGTTATAAATATTATATCATACTACATACAGACCAATAAAATAATTGAAACAATAAGGAAAATTAACTTAAAAGTATCATACTAACCTCTCGGCATACGGTGAGCATAGCCAACCTCTTGACCTGTGAAGAGAATTATGTTAAGTATAGAATTAAGATTTCAGTGTCATAGGGGACCTTGCAAACCTAACCTCCCGACAAACACTTGAGCCACCACGAACACTTAAGCATTTAAATATGATAAGACACGCTCATAATTAAGCATTTAAGTATGATAATACATGCTTATAATTAAGCATAATTAGTTTGTGTATGTTTTATGAAATGTTTTTCCACTATGTTTTTGCAAGTGAACATTCCTACTTGCTGAGAGAAAGCTCCTTCAATAATGTTCATGTTATAGGTAAGAAGCCATTGGGCAATGCATGATGGTCTATGGTGAGCAATATAATGGGCCGTAGAGATGGGAATGGATATGCTGACGCAAGTTTAATTCCGCATTATGTTTTTCTATTTAAGACCTTTTAATTATGTATCAATGTTATGACAAGAATTATGTTAAGTATATTTTAGGACCAAGTTATACTTGTACAACCTTAGTTTGTATGAATTTTAAGATAATTACTCTCAAATATGCACTATTTTGTTCTAGTTTTTAAAGGTTAATTAGTAGTGTTATTTAATTTATTAATGCTTGTTATAAAAATAAAGAATATGCAAATTTAAGTAATTATGTTAAGCATATGTTTAAGTTATTTAAGCAATGGTTAGATCGGTGAAATTGTTACAATTATACCTTATTACCCATTGATACGTTATTTTTAACCGATCATAATAGTTGTATCCAATAAATCACAACTATTAGTTACCATATTAAACATATGATTGGTAGCAAATGGCAAAGCCATCCACAGACAAGAGTGGGTAGTGCCTCCTTACTTTTTCTTTTATTTTGTGTATAAAATTTTATAAAATTTGTATTTTTGCCCTCCAAAATTATATTCCTTTGCACTAAGATTGTATTTTTCCGACCCCCTCCACAAAAAAATCTACATTTCTTTACTTACACTACCTCATTAGCTTAGTCACTCCCCACCTTGATTGATTTTTCTACCTCTGCCCTTAGTTGTTAGCCAAATCTGCAAATCAATCAATTAGCCCAACTTATAGTAACCGACATAGGTTGAATTACTTTGGGAGGACTTTAGTTTAATAATAGTCAACACAATCTTAATTTGAAAGTTTTGGATTGATTTGCGAATTAAACATTTTTCTGGAATATATATACACACACTAGCGTGAGAGTGATGTACCTAAGGTATGTGTTGCTATGTGATTACTCCTTCCCCTTAAAAATTGTAACATCATAAAATTTTTAATTAAATTGCATTAAATTTCAACATTTTTTAGTTTAATTTAATTTTAGTTATTGTGAAATTTTCTTATTTTGTGAGCAGATCGACTTTCTTGGTTGAATAAGAGTTTAAGGAAATGTTTAATGCTAATTCAGTGTATTGTTTAGTGTGAAGATTAAATTTTTTTGTTGAAAAATTGAAGAAACAATTTTATTGTTTCTTCTATATGTACCAACACGAACCATGTGCTTTAAACACGTGTGTGCCATATAGTATTTTTCTCTCAAAAGTTGCAACAGTTTTAATTTAAGGTTTAATGGTTTTGTGAAAAAGAAAATAATCAATGTTATAGAATTTTAATTATAATAACTTTTATGACATTATTTTAAATGTGTCTATTTTTTTAATTTAGTCTGATTTTTTTTTTAGGAGATCAGCTTTCTTTTTTGAAAATCGAATAAACATTTTGATTGCCTCTCTTCTATATAAAACAAAAGTACATAAATATTCATGAAATGATTTTTTTTATGAAAAAAATTCATAAAAAAAAGCTCATTATAAAGTAGAGCATATGTCTTAAATGAAATATTTGAATAGCAAATTTAAAGCAAAATAAAACTTTGAAAAAATTTGAAAAATTATTTTAGAAGAGGTTTAGAGAAAAAAAAATATTTTTAAATTTAATAAATTTCTAAACTAAAAAAGACCAGGCAAGTAACAATATAAACATTTGTTAAACATCCAAAGGTTGAAGTGAAAAAGAATTGCATCATGTATTAATTGAAAGCATTTACACAAAATATTAACAAGCATATATTAGAGTCGTATTTGAGAAAAATAATGTTTTAGCAAACGATGTAAATAAATGTTTAAGGAAGGATGTATTTGAAAAAAGAAATTATGACAAATATTTAAATGCAAAATATAAATAAAACAAATAAGCAAAAAGCAAATAAGAATTGAGTTGAACCTTGAAATAAACAAAAAAGCAATCAAGTAATAGTTGATGAAACACACAAGAAAGCATGTTAAAGAACACAATTGTAACACCCTTATATAGGAGTTAGCAGTATAGAATGAATATAAATAAATTTAACTTACAATACCATTTCAAAACAATTAAACCATTGCCCACGGGTCTTTGAAGAAAACAGAAAATAAGAACTTGCATTAAATAATAATCCACAGTTTTAGTGTAGTACCAATAATTAAAATTACAGTCATTATCATCGTATTACAATTCCTAGTCAACATAAAACTAAACCAGCCACTACAACAGTTTTATGAATCTTAAATGTTTTGAATGGGTTACAGATAAAGCTAAGATATTCCAACATGACACTAGTAGTGTTGTTGTCTACTCCTTGTCAGACAATTAACACTAAACTCCATATGAGAGATGAAAATATAATAGGGATGAATATCGACATGCCTAGGAAGGAATACCATTACTCACCTTTGGGTTTTATTAATTATCATATTAACACCTGCATGGTAAGTTAGTTCTCAATTATTAATCATCTTATGAGATTTGTTATGATCATATTTTCGTGGATACCTTACATTAATCATTATCGAGTTTCATACACATATATACAAATATCATGATTCATTAATGTTCCTAGGTATCCACATTTTAATGGAGTATCTCATCACTCAACTCATTGAAACCCAAATGGGTGCGCTTGTCCATTCTTCAATCATTCTAAGAGTGTCGGATGAGAGGACATCAAGCCTCGGATCCTCACCAAGTCGATTTCTGTACAGTGCATTTTAAGACTTTCGGCCCAAGGGAGTATCATCACCTCCCTCTATTTTACCTTTTAAGGTATTCGTACCCAAGGATGTAATGGCCACCCTCTTCACATGTTACCATTCCTTTATAATCAATCAATATGTATAGAGTTAACATTCTTAACCATGCTTCTCAATTACCCAAATACATCTCAAATCAATTCATTCTTACTATACAATATAGGACGAATTCCACAATATTGTATCATGAATAATATTCATATATGTTCAAAATATCATATACATATCTTCCAATGGAAAGAACCAATTTTAATTAATCAAAACCTCACAAAAGATGAGTAATAGAATCCCTACCTCTTTCCAAAATATCCACTGATAACTTCTAGCTTACACAATCAAGTTTACCATGTAAGCTCCAAGTACGTTGTTATCCTAAAACATATAAAAATAATTATAGTTAACTTAAATCCTAATCTATAATTATGTTAATTTACCATTTATTTTAATTAGTGTGCCATAATCATTAACATGCTAAAAATATGAATATCAATTTTTCTAACTTAATTTTAGTAAATTATGAAATAAATAAAGTGACAATAAAATAAAAACAATTTTATTTTAGTATGAAATATGCTAAAATAGATTTTTACAATAAATAATACATATTTAAAATATTTAAAAATAAAATAATTAAAAAGTTTGATATTCATAAAAATAAAATTGTTAAAAATTACAAACTTCATAGAAAAATATTTATTATTTCCAAAACATAACTTATCAGATAACTACCTTTGTCCTAGTGGCTAAGGCTTCCTTATTCAACATGTAGTTTTTAAGAAAACGACATGTAGTTTTCTAGGAAAAACGACATGTGATTTTTGTGAAAAACACCTGGAAAAATTCTACCAAAGAATCCAAAATCCAAATTTTGAGTTTTTCTCCAAAATCTTAGTTTTCCAACAACTTTCTAAATATAAAAACAAGGGATAAACGATATATAATCATCTCTATACAATATAAACTCATTTCTATAGATTTTCATACTCAAAACATAATCAAAATCTAAATTTTAAGTTTGAAAACTTACCTCTAATCTTAGCCCAAGAAAGTTGTTTAGATCTTGAAATCTTCAAGTTTCCTTGATCTCTGATTGTGGGAGGTTGTTTTGTGGATTTTATGAGTAAATGGTTGAAAAATAATTGATTTTCTTCTTAGGTTCCCTCTATTTGGCTGTTGTAATAGAAAGAAGAAGAAGAGAAACAAAGAGGATGAAGAGCAGGGAAGGAGAGAGACATGTGAGAAAGTGAGGGGATGCAAAAGATGAGAAGAAGAAAAAAGAAGAAAAGAACAAGAGTAGGTGAACTCCAAGTCTCCATTGGAGAATTTGGTGCACAAAATGCCAAATGTCAATTTTGTAATTAAATAAAAGTTCCAAAGGTATTTCAGTAAATATGCTAAATAAGTGTAGAAAAATTTTAAAAAAATTAAAAATAAGTAGAATAACTAATATAGAATAAATTTTAGATGCAACAAAATTTTATAAAATTTAAATTGGCACACTAATAATTAAATTATACATAATTATATCTGTTAAAAATAACGGGTATTGTAGCTCTCCCTTCCTTTAAGAAATTTCAATCAAGAATATTTTTTTTATACTACTAAACATGGCATTAAAACAAATGTGGGTATTTCTCTCTCATTTTGGACTTAAGTTCCCAATTGGCTTCCTCTATATCCTGATGTTGCCACACTACTTTTACTAGAGGGATTTCACGATAACGTAAGATTTTCACTTCATGAACTAGTATTTGGATTAGAACTTCCTCATAATTCGTATCTCCTTGGATTGGGACGTCTGTCCACATGATAACATGTGATGAGTTTGGCTCATATTTCCTCAACATCGACACGTGGAATACATTATGTACATGAGACAATTAAGGTGGTAGGTCTAAATTGTAAGCAAGCGATCTAATCCATTCTACAATCTCAAATGGTCCTGTGTACCTTGGTGTTAGCTTTCCTCTAACACCAAATTGAGATACACCATGCCTCGATTTCACTTTTAGAAACATGTAATCTTCGACCATGAACTCTAATGGTCGCCTCCTCTTATTTGCATAGCTTTTCTGTCGACTTTGAGTTGTCTTAAAGCGTTACAAATAATCCAGATCTTATCCATTGTTTCCCTGGTAAACTGAAGTTCGAGATCAAGGCGCTCATCCTTTTCAGCCCAACATAGTGGAGATCTACAAGGCCTACCGTATAATGCCTCATATAGAGCCATTCCAATACTTACCTGATAGCTCTTGTTGACTATGTAGCCCAATTAGTTCCAAAGTCCAACATACAAGCTCGATGCAAATCCTCAAGATCTGGATTACAAGTTCAGATTGTTCATCTATTTGAGGATGAAAAGCCAAACTAAAACTTAGTTGAGTTCCTAAAGCTTTTTGGAATCATCTCCAAAACTTTGATGTAAAACGTGCATCCCTATAGAAGACTATTGACATTGGTACAACATGCAATGTCACTATCTTTTCTACATACAACTAACATAACTTGGAGACATTATAGCTTGTTCTAATTGGGGTGAAGTGGTTTGTTTTTGTTAAACGATCTACAATTACCCAAACAACATCATGTCCCATCCTAGGAAATCCAGTAACAAAATCCATCGTTACATGGTCCCGCTTTCATTCAGGAATAGGTAGGCTCTTTAGCTCACCTCCCGGCCTTTGGTGTTCCGCTTTGACCTGTTGACATGCCATACACTTAGAAACAAAAGTTGCTACATCACGTTCCATTCCTCACCACCAGTATTGTCACTTCAAATCCATATACATCTTAGAGAATCCTGGATGAAAAGTGAACTTAGAACACTATGCTTCATCCAACACTGCATGCCTCAGATAAGGGTCTTCTAAAACAACCAATCTTTCTTTATAAAGCAAGAATCCTTCTGGTTCAATCTACCATCCATCTAGTTGTTCACCATTCTATATTTGCTCCCAAATCATGCATAATCTTTTATCATGCCATTTTCCTTGTTTCACTTGTTGGATTAACATAGGGGTAGCTATCACATTAAACAAGAAGGCTCTTTCAACATCCTCACAATGCTACAAGTCAAAGTCAGCGATGATGATTGCTTGCCTCCAATCCTCCAATGTTAAGCTCGCCATGATCCCGTTGTTCTTACAACTTAAAGCATCTGCCACTGTATGTGGTTTACTAGGATGATATTGATTGCTAAAGTCATAATCCACCATGTATTCAATCCAACTTTGTTGTCTTAGGTTGAGATCCTTTTGAGTAAATAGATACTTCAAACTTGGTGATCGGTGTAGACCTCAAACTTTGTGCTAACATCTCCAAATCTTGAGTGTAAAAACCACAGCAGCTAACTCAAGATCATGTGCAGGATAATTTCTCTTGTGGGGTTTCAATTGGCATGAGGCATAAGCAACTACTCGACCATGTTGCATCAGTACACAACCCAAACCATTTGCTGAGGCGTCAGTGTACACAGTGTAAGGCTCGTCGTTATTGGGAATGACAAGTATGGGTGTACTGGTGAGTCTCTACTTCAATTTTATGAATACTTCCTCACATTTATCATCCCACATGAACTTAACATTCTTCCTAGTGAGTCTTGTCAATGGAGAAGCAATCTTTGAAAAGTTCTCCATGAAGCGACGATAATGTCCAGTTAATTCATGGAAACTTTAGATTTCTGATACGTTCTTTAGGCGTTCCCAATTCAACATTGCCTCAATCTTGGAGGGGTCCACTGAAATGCCTTCTTTAGAGACAACGTGTCCTAGGAACTTGACTTTCATCACCCAAAAGTCACACTTCTCCTTCTTTGTGTATAGGCTGTGTTCTCTTAACGTCTGTAAAGTGATCCTCAAATGTTCAGCATACTCTTCTATGGTTTTAGAATAGATCAAGATATCATCTATGAAAACAATGATTAATTGATCTAAGTATGGTTGGAAAACATGGTTCATCAAGTCCATGAAAGCTGCAGGTGCATTGGACAATCCAAAAGGCATAACAAGAAATTCAAAGTGACCATAGCGAGTTTGGAACGTTGTCTTTGGAACATCTTCTTCCTTTATCTTCGGTTGGTGACATCCAAACCATAGGTCAATCTTTGAGAAGTATCTAGATCCTCCCAACTATTCAAGAAACTTGTCAATTCGGGGTAAGGGGTTCTTATTCTTGATGGTCAGCCGATTGGGCTGGTGATAATCAACATAGAGTCTCAACAATCCGTCATGTTTCTTTACAAATAGCATTGGAGCTCCCCAAGGTGATGTACTTAGTCAAATGAACCCTTTTTCTAGTAGTTCATCCAATTACTTTCTTATTCGACCTTCTCAATAGGTGACATCTGGTACGGAGCATGGAAATAGGTGCTGCTCCTAGAATTAAGTCGATGACAAACTCGATCTCTCTGTCGGGTGGAAGTCCAAGCAATTCATTTGGAAAAAATTCTAGGAATTCATCCACCACAGAAGTATGTGAAGATAAGTAACTCTTTTTTGATTCTCCCTTTGAAGCAAAGATCATTCCAAGACTGGTAAAGTTCCTTGGTCCTCTAATACAAGCTTTTAACATAGGAGCTAGTGTCAGTATCCCCGTCTTAGCTTGGAAATTGATGACTTGGCTATTCTTTGTAAATAAAGAGACACTTTTCGGTGATAATCTATGATAGCCTAGTATCTAGCTAATCCATTCCTAGGATTACATCAAACTCTGTCATGGTTATTACATAAAAGTCAGCCGATAATTTATGTTCCCCTATTACAACACACACTAATTTACAAATCATAGAGACTTTAGCTTTTCCACCTATCGGTGTACTAAGGGTTAACATAGAGTTATATGCTTTAATTTCTAGTTGTAGTATAGAAGCGAATAATATAGATATGAATGAATGAGAAGCACCGGTATCAAATAATACATGGGCCCAAGAATGAGATACGTGAATCATATCGTCTATAGCAGAGTTGTCGACTTGTCTTCCTTTTCCAGTCGAAGCTATAATAGCATAAGCCTAAGCTGTTGCTTTCCCCTTATCATTGTTTCCCTTCCCTCAATTCCTTTGGTTATTGCTAGCATTATTATTCCTCCCAAGAAAGTATGGTCTTTGATTTACAGAACCTTGAGGAGTCTGTTAGAAGTTTTGAATTAGATAGAAGCTTGAACTTTGTGGCCATTGTTGACAATTATACTGGGGCTGGAACCTTAGAGGTTGGGTTACCGAAACATGAGAAACTTGCAAGTTTTGTTATGATGCCGCTCGGTTTTGATTCCTTCCCTATATAGTGGAGCCAAAATGACTACCTTGTGGCCTTGGAGTGAAAGATGGTTGTGCAGGGTGATTGGGGCAGTTCCTTCTCAAGTGTCCTACTTGTCCATAGTTTTGACAAGCATATGGTTGGAAGTGAATGCTACCTAAGGATCCACCACCAACACTCACTCTGCTATGTTGAGTTACTTATCCTTGTGACCTTTCCTTTTTGCTCATCTTCTTCTGACACCCACCAGAACCCTTGTATTCTCTGTAAGAGTTGTTCAGCTCTAATTCTGCATGTTGAGTAGCTGCTATAAGTTCAAGAAACTCGATGGATGTGATAACAGCTATCATTTGTCTAATTTTTAGCCTTAGGTTATTTTTGAACTTTTCACACCTCGTCATCGGGTCTGACACAGCTTTAGGATTATAACGAGACAATTCCATGAATTGGGCCTGGTATTTAGCTACCAACATGTCTCCTTGTACCAAATTTTGAAATTCCCACAACATTTCTTGTTTGTAACTTTGGGGAACATATATCGTCTCAAAAAAATACTAAGTGAGGTTCAGCAAGTCATAGTCATCCTTTTAAAGATCCCACCATTCCTCAACTTTACCCTCAAACACATATGTGGCAAAACTGACTCGATATTCTTGTGGGATTCTCATAGTATCCAACTTCTTCTTAACAACCTTAAGCCATTGTTCTGTCATAGTAGGATTAGGTTCTTCGACAAATGTAGAGGGTTTTTGCTCCATGAACTCTTTTAGCAGAGTTAAATGACATTGTTTAGGGTCACGAGCCTCTGCAGGTCTCCACACATGTTGCAAAGCTTGAAGAATTTATCCCAAGTTGTTTACTTCTAGCGCAGCTTGCTAAGGTTGTGTTGCCCATCAAGGTTGCTCAACTTCTTGAGCTTGTTCCATCAGTTGAGCAGTTGAGGTTATGTAGCAGGTTGAACTTGCTCGATAGGTTGTGATTGTTCAAACGATTGTACTTAACATCTTGGCGGCATGGTTTCTATTAACTACGAAAGTTTAACTTGGATCAATACCAATGATGATGACATTAACATTTAACTTTAAAACCATTTCAAAAATTTACTTTTTAAGGTAGTGTTAGACCCTAAAGGTTAACTAAACCTAAGCTCTGATACCAAAATATGTAACACCTCTATATGAAGATTAGCAGTATATAATGAATATAAATAAATTTAGTTTACAATACTATTTCAAAATAATTAAAACATTGCCCATGGGTCTTTAAAGAAAACAAAAAATAAGAACATGCTTTAAATAACAATCCACAGTTTTAGTATAGCACCAAATATTAAAATTATATTCATCATCATCATCTTACAATTCCCAGTCAACATAAAACCAAACGCAGCCACTACAACAATTTTATGAATCTTATATGTTTTGAACGAGTTACAAATAAAGTTTATTCCAACACAACACTAGCAGTGTTATCATCTACTCCTCATCAGATAAGTTACATTGAACTCCACCTACGAGATGAAAATATAATAGGGATGAGCATCTACATGCCCAGTAGAAAATACCATTACTCACCTTTAGGTTTTATTAATTACCACATTAACACCTACATGGTTAGTTAGCTCTCAATCATTAATCATCTTATGAGATTCATTATGATCATATTTCTGTGGATACCTTACGTTAATCATTACCGAGTTTCATACGCATATATACAAATATCATAATTCATCAATGTTTCTAAGTATCCACATTTTAATGGAGTATCTGTGCTTTTCCACTCTTTAATCATTTCAAGAGTGTCGAGTGAGGGGACATCAAGCCTCGGATCCTCATCAAGTTAATTCCTATATAATACATTTTGAGACTTTGACTTAAGGGACCGTTATCACCTCCTCCCCATTTTACCTTTAAACTATTCACGCCCAAAAACGTAACCACCACCCTCTTTATGCCTTACCATTCCTCTATAATCAATCAACATGTATAGAGTCAAAATTCCTAACTATACTTCTCAATTATCCCAATAATGTCAAATCAATTCATTCTCCTTGTATAATACAAAACGAGTTCCAAAATATTGTGTCATGAATAATATTCATATACGTTCAAAATATCATATACATATATTCTGATGTAAAGAACCAATTTTAATTAATCAAAGCCTCATAAAAGATTAGTAATAGAATCTCTACCCAAAATATCCACTGATAACTTCCAGCTTACACAATCAAGTTCACCACATAGGCTCCAAGTACGTTGTTATCCTAAAACGTATAAAAATAATTATACTTAACTTAAATCTTAATCTATAATTATGTTAATTTACTATTTATTTTTATTAATGTGCCATAATCATTAACATGCTAAAAATATGAATATCAATTTTTTCAACTTAATTTTAGTAAACTATGAAATATGTAAAGTAACAATAAAGTAAAAATATATAAATTTTATTTTGGTACGAAATATGCTAAAATGGATTTTTAAAATAAATAATATGATTTTAAAATAATTAAAAAGTTAAAAAACATTAAAAAATTATTTAAAATTACGAACTTTATAGAAAAATATTTATTATTTCTAAAAGATAACTTGTCAAATAACTATACTTGTTCTAGTGGTTTGGCCTTCCTTATTCGTTCTTGAGGTTGGGGGTTCAAACTTTCAAATTTTGAGATTTTCTTCAAAATCTTGGTCTTCTAACAACTTTCGAAGTAGAAAAACAATGTATAAACGATATATAATCATCTCTATATAATATAAACTCATTTCCATAGATTTCTATACTCAAAACATAATCAAATTCTAAGTTTTAAGTTTGAAAACCTTACCTCTAATCTCAGCCCAAAAATACTGTTTTGATCTTAAAATCTTCAAGTTTCCTTGATCTATAAGTTTTGTGGGAGGTTAATTCATGGATTTTATGAGAAAATGGATGAAAGATATTTAATTTTCTTCTTGGGTTCCCTCTGTTTGGCTGTCATGAAAGAAAGAAGAAGAAGAGAAAGAAAGAGGATGACGAGCAAGGAGGGATAGACATGTGTAAGAAAGTGAGGGGAAGCAAAGGATAAGAAGAAGAAAAAAGAAGAAAAGAACAAGAGTAGGTGAACTCCAAGTCTCCATCGGAGACTTTGGTGCACAAAATGCCAAATGGCATTTTTGTAATTAAACAAAAGTTCCAAAGGTATTTCAGTAAATATGCTAAATAAATGTAGGAATAGAAAAATTAAAAATATGTAGAATAATAAAATAAAATAAAATAAATTTTAGATGCAACAAAATTTTACAAAATTTAAATTGGTACACTAATAATTGAATTATACGCAATTATATTCGTTAAAAATAACGCGTGTTACATAAAACATCTACACTTCTACATATTTATAGATTGTAGATTTATAATTTCTTCTCAAGTACAAATATCCATGATTGAAAAAAAAAAACAAAAAAGAAAAAAAAGACCAAATAAGCATGAAAGCATTTGTTAAACCTCTAAAGATCGAAGTAAAGAGGTTCTGTGTTTTGATTGAAACACGTAAATGAATTAGAAATAAATTATTAGAATCACAAGTTAGAAAAACAATATTTCGAGGATTCTACAAAAAAAAAAAACTTAAATAAAGATATATATGAGAAAAATTACTTGAAAAGTTCAATCATTTAAAAGAGAAACATTAAAAAACTTTAAAAGGCTTATATTTGCATAAAAAGGGAGTAACAACTTGAAGTAAAAACTAATAAAGTGTTTGACAATTTCAAACAGAACCATGATTGTGGTTACCAAGTAGTATAAAGCTCTCACATGCTACATCAAAGAGTAAAAAGTTGCCATAGTGTAATACTTTCACATACTACAGTATTTTGAACCATAATCATAGTTCTAACTACACTTCCCAAACACCTTATAAAATAGCCAAGTGCCTTTCCTATGTAAGTTGAAGACTTGAAGTAACAAAAAGTTTTTTTTTTTTTTGGTTGAAGAGAAAGTAAGCAATAGTTGAAGTAAACAAAAAAAAAAAAATACCCAACAAAACAAGCAACAAATAGGTTGAAGAAAAAAAAGTTGAATTAAAAATATTGAATATACGAGATGTTAGAGGATAAAAAACTCATGTGCATTAAAGTTGAACCGTTAGAATTAAACTAAGTAAAAGGGGAATAACCTTTAACCATTAAATTGATTCAATAAAAGGTTGAAGTGTAAAAGTTATTCCTTTTTCTATATATTAAGAGTCATTAAGTAGTCAAGGATTTTGCTAAAGCCTTAGGAATAAGGTATGAATCGGTTGGAGGGCTTGTTTCCTTAGGGAAAAAAAGCTTAGTAAATGGAAGAAGGGGTCTTTTGGAAGTAGTAAGGCAATGAAGTAAGCTGGTATGGAGTACTTGAGGGATAGACCTTGGAGTAAAGGATGAGAACGAGTGGGATCTTTGAAGACCAAGAAAGAGAAAGTCAATGTCATTATACACACACACACACACACACACACATATATTGTTAAAGTAGGTGCCCTTGAGTACGTCGTTGTTCAGACTTAATCATACTGCAAAAGAACAGACCAATTGAAATATAGATTTATGAGCAATAAGGTCTAACCTAAAAGGACTACTAACATAAAGAAAAATTAATCTAGTCTAAGCGAATTAAGATTCTAACCTAGTTGAGGAAACTTTAAATTGTTTGGGAAGGAAAACTAGAGTTAGTGAAGGAATAGATTTATAGGGTGTTTGGCATGATGGTTAGAACTGTTTTTACTGCAGCATGTAAGAGCTTTACATAGTAGCAACCTTTTTCTTTTTACTATAGCATGTGAGAACTTTACATTGTTTACAACTGAGTTAGTGGTTAGGACCACCCCTGCCAAACACTCTTTTAAAAGCAGACAAGTAAAATTGAACTCCATAGAAAAAAAAAATTTACCAAGGTTTTATAATCCACTACTATTGAACTCAATAATTCCTTAGTTATTAATTAACTTCTATATTAAAGTTGATAATTTGAAAAAAAAGTTATTATCATCTAAATAAGCTTCAATCAAAGCAGTCTTAAATAAGTTTTTCTTCGCTGCACAAATGATTTCATAAGCATTTTATGTAATATATTAGAGGTATCAATGGTGGGCTGGCCTAAACGGGTTGACCTATGACCATCTCTTTAATCCAGTGCTCAGTCCAATCTGCATAAAAACCTAGCTGGTCCGCCTCGACCCAAACACCTAAGCTGGATTGGATTTGGGCTTTTGGCCTATAAAAAGACCCAGGTTGGCTAGGTTTGGCCTTTATGGTCTTTTAAAAAGTTCATATATTTTATATATAATATATGTGTGCAAAACATGACTTGCTTAGAGCCAGCTGAGTGGGATTGAGCTCTATTTATTCTCCTTTGGGCTAGATCGTAATATCCACTTCAACCTACAGGGGTCAGGCTAGGTTTCTCACCTTAAAACCTTCAATCAAATCCATTGATAAGAAAACAAAGAATCAAATATGATTAAATTAGTCTTTAAAAAATGACAATTTCATTATTTTGTAAAGAAATAACCATAAACACAAGACCACATAAAGGCACTTAATCCAATAAAAAGAAAACTACTTTCATAAAATAGCCATACTTAACCTTTGTACAAAAAAATTAGAAAGACATGGAAGAGTTCATAGCAGCAAAATAAGTGGAACTATCCATGAACTAAAAATGTTCTTGAATTGTGTCTTTTTTTTTTCTTCTCTTTTAAGGTCTATGAAGTCCCTAAACCGAGTAAATGACATGGAACTTTAATTTAGAAATAATCTAAAATTTTAAAATAAGAAACAAATTATCTAGATTAAAACTCCAAGACATGACAATAAAATAAATAAAACTTTAGTATTTCCAAATTAAGTCCACCATTTTATAAAAATTCCAATTTAAGTCAAACATTGAGAAATCACCATCATAGCCTTCAATGATGATTCAAACCTAAAGTCTACTCCTATAAAATTTCAAAATAAAGCAATGAGTTATTAAGTGTTAAATAAATGGGAAATAACAATCTAATAACCAAGCATAAACTTTTAGGAAAAAAAATTACCACCTCTTTTATTATCCAAAATTTTAATCAATATTCTCACAGTTCATGCATACAACAAAAAACAAACAAACAACAAAATTGACAACCAACCATAGTCTAGAGAACATAATTTGTGTGGAAAGTAAAATTATTACATGCCTAAATGGAAATATAGCTAAATGGAGAAAATATGGCAAATTTAGCTCACGAACCCCATAAGCTAATTGGTCTCTAGCACTCACTATATACCGTTCTTAGCATCTTCTATAGAGGAGAGTGTCAAGTAAAACACAAAACAATAAAGTAAAGTAAGAAGAGAGCTCAAAAGGATATTACTAAAATTAAAATTGGAATTTAATAAATAAATAAATGATAGAATTTAAAAGTAAGCAACCGGATGACGAAACATTAATTTTTCTCAAATCATAGATTTCTCAACAAAATACTTACACTGCAAAGACTGTAATTACAACCGTAGTAGCCTGTATGGGGTTTTAAAACCTATGCCCTGGGTTGGCCTCTACAAAACCCGACCTCTAATAGGCCTCATGCAAAAACCAACCATATGAAGGCGTATATTTTAGATAACATCTGAAAACTCATTTCATACCTAATCGCTTCAAAAACCTAAAACATTTACAACAAGTACTATTTTCAAATATCATTTTCGAAATTATGGAGTTAAAATAATTTCATTCCAAAAATGTTTTTGTAACATCCAAAAATTTAAATTATAATTTATTATGTGCAAATTCAATCAATTAATGTGCCTAATTAATTTTGAGGTGTAAAAATTTATTTATTTATTTACATAAATAACGTTCATTTGCATATTTAGAATGCATTTTATTACAAATTTCAATTTTTTAAAATATATCACCTATTTACATTATTTACACTTATACCTTTCATTTAATTTTATTTCAAAATCACCCTTACAATTAACTTTTATCACAAAAACACCCCAAAACCCCACTCATACTCTACTACCTGTTTCTCCCTGGTGGTTGGTAGTAACGTCCCAAAATGTGTTTCTTTAAATGATGGACGTTTGTAATATAGAAAAGTTGTCGTATTCACAAGGAGGTGAAAATTTTTAACTCGATAAATTGATAAAAATAAATGTTCAAAAAGGCAAGCATTTTTTCAAATCAAAGTGTAAAATGAAATAAATATTTTTGTGGTTTTTATTTTATTTTATTCAAAATTTAAAGCATAAAATTAAAACGGTGAAGCTTTGAGAATCCCTTGTATGTTTTGCAATTGATATGGAATTTTAATTCTAATTAATAATTATCTAAAGCATTTGATTTATTATATCTTTTCTCATTAATTGAAGCACTTTTTACTAATTATATAGGTCAACTGAGAGCGACAATATAGCAACCCATAATGCAGTAAGGGTTTTCCTATAAAAATAGCAAAATAATCATCTCTCACTAATGATTTGGTGCACTAATTATGAAAATTATAACCGCTGTCACTCAATTATAATTAACATAATATTAAGATATAAAAAATAATAACAAATCAAAATTAATATATTTTTATGGAATAAATTATTGCGTTAATTTTGGCAGCACCTCGACTTATTAATTGGTTTAATAATACACTATGTCATCATCTGTCTACAATAAATTAAGAAGTACCAAGTATTTACTGTGCCAGTCTATGTCTATAATGCAACAGAAACTCAACTTAATAAATGAGCATGACTTTAGTATTATTAATATTAATTATGCAACACAATTAAATTACATAAAGAAAGCATGACTAAATTTATGTAAAAATTGACAGCATAACAACAGTAACAATAATTATTGAAAACATAAAGATATAATTTATTCCACAAAAATATAAGCATTACAACACAGATATAGAGTTAAAACCCATACCAAAATACTATGCATATAAGATCATTTTTTTGCCTCACCAGACTCTCTATACTAATTTAAGCATTATTTTATTATTATTTTTTTACCTAAGAAGATACTGCTAAGTCTAACTTAGCAGAAAGGAAAAGAAAAGGAAAGAGGGCCAAAGGCCCGTTGAGGAGTGCCTCGATCAAGGGGCAATGGAAGGCTATTTATAGCCTTGAAAAATTATTGTTTGCCATTTTTTATTTTTATTTTTTATTTTTTAACGCTGAAAACGCGTCTTGGGAGTACAGGTTTGAGTTTATAATCCAATGCATCGCATATCACAGTAGCATAGAACGAGCGCAATCTAAACTGTTCATTTCACGATCCAACGGCCAACAGGTAGGCACGAGAAAGGGCCTAAGTGGGGCCAGTGGGACTGATATTGAAGACCGTTAGATTAGTCTTGGTCATCGCATCAAACGGCTGGAAGAATGGCTATCTGTGGAGATGATTGCACGCGAGCAGACACAGCCTAAGATTCCCTATGACGCGCGTGAGACTTGTCGACACGTGTTGTGCACGCGCCAATCAGAAAATGACACGTGGATAGCACTTCAAGATTCTACTGACGCGATGACACACGTCTCTTCCTCGGACGGTCACGATTAATTTGGCAATGAATCCAACGGTCAAAAAATTGCTACGTGTCCCATTTAATTTAAATTTGAATTTTCTTTATCTTTTTGATGCATTTGATGTCTGATTTTATCTGTTTTGGTGTCATTTTGCTCCGTTTTCCCTCTAGATTTCAAATCTAAAAGTCACAAACACACTAATATTAATTATTTTACAAACATAATATTTACAAAAATATTTAAAATATTTATTTTACATTAAAACACACAAAAATAAATAAAAACTCTTAAAATTTTCATTCTCTTACGGTTTGACATAGATATAATTTTTATGACTTGGAAATATTTTTAGAAATTACTAAAAATATAATAAGACATATTTACAAACTTAAAACACACTATCAAACACACTAAAACTCAAAATAAAATAACTGCATTACTTTTACAGTTTTAACTATTTATACTATAGACACTCATTTAACACACCAAAATGACTCCAAAAATTACTAACAATTCTATTAAACATAAAAACACACTAAAAACACATTTTTAAACATATTTACATACTAAGACACAAAAATACTTATTAACACAAAATGCTATTAATTAGAGGATTTAATGAGAAATAAAAGCATAAATAAATGATTTAAGCCTTAGAAAATGTACACTTTTACAGTCTCATCACTCCCCTCCCCAAAGCATCTACACACTAGATTTTTCTGGTTTCAAGGCCTAGAGACACCCCTTACTCACTATCTTGAGCACTCCACACACAGACACATTCTTCCCCACACTCCTCTTCTCTCTCCCATGCCACCCACTCTTTCTCCCTCTCATTTTACTGCAGCAAAACACCAAGGGCAGCCAAAAGAACTCAACCACCATCTCCTCCCTTTAAAGCAAAGAAATTTCCAGCCAAAACATAGCAAACTAGAGAAGGAAAATGCCCACCAAACACACCCAGAAACACCAAGAAAAGCAGCCTATTTTCTTGCCCAAAAGCCACCAAGAACACTGCCAAAATGTAGCTCAAACCTAGCCAAAATCACCAAGAAACACAACCCATTCTCTTGTCCAAAAACCAACCAAAACACTATCTCCAAGGCCAAGGCACCCCAAGCTTTCAAGCACTATTAACGGATTGAGTTTTCAAGTTTTTCAAAGCATTTAAAGGTTAGTATTTCAACTCTTAATCTAGTTTTATGTTGTTTTCCTTTAATCCAAAATCTCCCTTTTGGTTTAAATCATCTCATTTTCGGATTAAAGCTAAGTTTTGTGGAGAAAATGTGCATATATTGTGTTTTTGAGTGTTGTGATGTGAACTTTGTTGGGATAGTTAAACCAATTATTATGTCATTATTTTGATTTGATATTTATGTTAGAAACATGTTTTTATTGATATAGCATGAACCTATACCTTGCATACTAAAGATTTCTTCAATCTAAGTGTTGAAATCGGACTTGGTGTATTCTTATTGTAGTTTTGTATGTGAAGATCAAACTTTGGATTTTGGCATTTAAATCCATTCAAAAGGGTTTAAACTTGTTGTTTTATGATACTCTATCATTTTTGTATGTTTTCTACACTCGAAGATGTGAAAAAGAGGTATGGAATTTAGTTTAAAGCTTA
The DNA here is from genome assembly GCA_025403435.1 of Artocarpus heterophyllus. Taxonomy (NCBI): domain Eukaryota; kingdom Viridiplantae; phylum Streptophyta; class Magnoliopsida; order Rosales; family Moraceae; genus Artocarpus; species Artocarpus heterophyllus. The sequence goes on from CM046352.1 coordinate 23,235,018, forward strand.
GAAGGTTCAAAAACCCAAACTTGGAATTTTCCAGGTTACCCTAGATCAGCAGGCTAGTTACTCCCAATTGGTAGGCTGAATTGCTACAATTTGGCATGTCGGTTGCTATAGTTTGGCTGGCCGGTTGCTACAGTTTGGCCGACCAAACATGGCACCTTTGAGCCCAAAAAACGACAGGCCGATCCCAAGGAATGACAGGCCTAAAAATCTTGTTGTTTTCTTCATTTTTGTGATTTTAAACCCTTTTAAAAGCCCTTTGATCTTAGGATTAATTTTAAACAAGTTTTGTGTTAAAATGTAATCTTAGCTTATTTTAAAACATAGAAGCATCATGTTTTAAAGTTGCACAAAAATTTTAATGGCACATTAGTGAGAAGGATTAACACATGGTTTATTTATAAATATGGTTGTATGTTGAGATTTAGTTTTAGTTGTCCTTATGTATGCCTTAGGATCAAGAGTGTATGGAGCTAACGTTAATTGATTCCGAGATTAAAGGATTGTTGTTGAGCTTGAAGGGTAGGATTTCTAATCCCTTTTCTTAGTAACCATGTTTTGAATGATGTTGTTAGCCATATTGTTAAACTTTATGAGATGAGTATGTTTATTACAAAGTTGTTTATGAATGTGTTTTGTATATTACTAAAAGTTTACAAAATGTATATGATATGTAAATATGAGGAATTTCATATTTTGATAATTGGATTTGAGAATTTTGATTTAGACTTAGAATAAGAAATTATGAGCATATTTAGGAAATTCAAATGCCACCAAGGACAAGTAGATCCTAAATGGTGGGTTTTGTTGATAAGCAAAGAGATCGGGTTATGTAGAGAGTAATCTTAGGGGTAGGCCCTTAAACCGCGTCGAGGAGCTCTGTAGCGTGGGCATTGCAATGAATGTGTATATGTTAAATGTATATGTTATACTAAGGGGTTGGGAATCGACTCTTGAATAAAACGTCTCATCTCTTTTTTTTAATCATTTTAAATTCATTTGCAATTATTGATATTCCAATTATTTATTTGTTTACCTTATTGCTATGTAAATACCTAAGTTACTTTGCATTGTTAAAGTTTGTTCAAATATTATTCTATTGAGGCTTTCACTCTTTTTTGCATTTTAAATTAACCCCCTCCAAGCAGTGTTAAATATGGTACCTCGTAGACCATGAGTGCAATTCTGAGGGAAGTTGGGCCTCAAGTGGAAGACTTTCATTTTATAGTTATTTTCTTTTATTTCTGTCAAGGCATGTAGAACCTTAATTCCTGTTATTTCTCTTATTTTGGACTTTACTCTTGGACTATGGTTGATATTGTTTGTACCACACGTATTTAAATTTTATGTTGTATGTTTTAAACGTGGGATTGTATTCTAACCCCGAACTAACGCCAGAGGCATTTGTCCTAAATGGTTATGTTTTGAGGTTTCCTTAAAAATATTATACTCCTATAAATTCTAAAACACTCAATAAATGTTTTAGACATTCTAAAATGAGTAGGCATAGGATTGTATGTCACAAGGGTAAAATAGCCATTTTATACAAACAAGCAAAAGTTGAAGCAAACATTCATATTTTCTTTTATTATTTGGAGATTGGTTTAGGAAAATAATTATACCACTTTTAACTAATTCTTATTTGTAATTTGATTTCAAGTTTTTAAAAATAAAAATATATGATAAATTTTACTAAACTTAATTATTTTCCCAAAACCAAGCCTCCACATCATGCCCTGTTTTTGGGGTCATGACAAACTTCCATGCTATATCTCCTCTATTAAATCAACAAGTCTGTCAACACCAGACATTTTTTTTATAAAAAAAATCCCTTTCTAATGGTTGTTGGTTATGATTTTTCTTTTTATAAATGAGAGAATGTGAAATCAATAATAAAGGCAAAAAAAAAATCTACATCCAAAGAGATCTATAAGGGTGTTGAGAATTATGCACAAAATCCAATTGTGCTTTCAGGATCTACTTATATGGAATAATAATAAAGAAACAGCAATACAAAGATTTTTATGTGGAAAACCCCAAAATAGGTAAAACAAAAAAAACATGGCGTAGTCTAAAAACAACTAAAAAAATTCTTCACTATAAAAATAATAGATACACAATAAACTCTCAAGTTTATAATAATTACTTAAGGTATATTCACAAAAATAACTCTTACACTCACAGGGTGTGGTAATCTCACTATTTTTCTCTCACACTCGCTAAGTGTGGTAATCTCCCAAAAACTCTCTCTATGAGTTATTATCTCTCTCTCACACAGGAACTCTTTTTTTTTTTTCTCTCTACTTCCTCTTAGTATTTGAGGATTGTCTTTGGATTGGATTTTGTCCATAATTCCTAACAATTGGTACCATAACCTAACCTTTTTGCTAGGTACTATTCATGTGAATAGTAAAATCTGTGAATGTTAAAATTTGATTTTCGACACCGATTCATCAACAACACTGTTGTAGGTGAAGAAGACGAAATTGTAACTATTCAAAGGGCACCGATAAAAATGACAGGCTTGTTGAATGAGAAGATCCTTCATTCTCCTTTGCCAAAGAGAAAAACTTAGAGATGCAACAATGGACCGGGGCCCGTGGGCCGGCCCGAGCCCGTCTTGATACAGTGATAGGCCGGGCCGGCACGGCCCGACACTGTTCATGGCCCGGCACGGCCCATAAATACTTGTGGGCTGGGCCGGGCCTATATATGTTGGCCCATGGGCCGGGCTGGGCTGGGCTGGGCCTGGGCCGGCCCGGCCTGGCCCGTCTAGGCCCACCGGCCCAGGTTGGGCCGGCCCATCTAGGCCCACAATGGGCCAGCCCATCCCAGCCCATAATGGGCCAGCCCACCGGCCCAAGTTGGGCTGGCCCATCTAGGCCCATACAGGGCCACAAGAGACCCATTGTGGGCCAATTTCATATATATATATATATATTTAGATATATTTTTTCATGTTCATTCACGGGTGAACATGGCTGAGTATGGCCTTCCCCAATAAGTCATGTAAGGCTCATTGTAAGTCATGTATTGTCACATCAAAAGACTATACATTTAATATATATATATTATTTAATACATATAAGAATTAAATATTATATAATATATATACATGCCATATTCACCCGTGAATGAATAATTGAATATGCCATGAGATTTCCCCAATGCAATCACATCACAATACGTCTGCCAAGTTCTTTTTCTTCTCTTTTTATTTCTTTTTATTTTTTCCTTGTAGGCATGCTTTGCTTTTGAGAAGCAAAGCTAAGAATCAGATATTGAGTCTATAGGTCATGTATTATCACATCAAAATACTATACATTTAATATATATATTATTTAATACATGTAAGAATTAAACATTATATAATATATATACATGCCATATTGAACACATCACATTGCAATAGGCCTGACAAGCTCTTTTTCTTTTCTTTGCATTTTTAATTTTTTTTTCTTGTAGGCATTGTTAGTATGTGTGGAGCTTAATTATTACCTTGACGTAGATTACCCCTACGCAGAGGTTGTACGCGGATCGACCTTCGCGGTAAGGTCGACGTAGGGGTTGGAAGGGGGGTGGTAAACCCCCCTCCCGGGGGTTGTAGGGGGCGGAGCCCCCTGGGCAAAAATTTTATATGCAAGTTTATTTTACATAGGGGCAGTTTAGGTTTTTTACATAAGGCATGCTTTGCTTTGGAGAAGCAAAGCTAAGAATCAGATATTGAGTCTATAGGTCATGTATTATCACATCAAAATACTATACATTTAATATATATATATATATATATATATATTATTTAATACATATAAGAATTAAATATTATATAATTTATGCATGTCATATTCACCCGTGAGTGAACATGGCTTTAGATTCCCCTATGCAATTATAAAGGGGCAGGCCTAACATAGAGGCTCAGAAGGAAGGCCTGCAATGTGCAAAGCTGAGACGTTAAGTCTTCAGCGAATTGTCTAATCAAGTTACACTTGAAAGAAAAAAAATTAAAAAAAAAGATTTAAAAAAAAAAAAAAACTTTTTTACCTATAAATAAATGTAGAACATTCACAGAGATACTCATTCAACAAACTTCTAAGATCTTATGTATTGTCTTGTTTTTTAGATTACTTAGAGTTCTTCAGAAAGGAAAAAAAACTTGAAGGTATAATTTATTTCATTTATTGTTCATTAATTTTGTATTGTTATAAGTTAATTTTATTGTGTAATTATTTTATTTAATTTTTATGTTACGTTAATTTATTGTTATTTTTTATTGAAGCTATGGCATCATCACCTAGAGGGAGAGCCAACATTTCACATTTGGTGATCAACGAAGAAGAACAATTTAATGATCCACTGGAAGAAATTGGAGTTGACTTGCTATCTCAAGTTGATGGCTCCTCTGAAGTCACTCGTAAGGGCAAAAGGAAAATTCAACGAACTTCACCAGTTTGGAATTACTTTGATCTCGTAACACGTACAAACGAGCATGGTGCAACAGAAGAGCGCGCAATTTGCAAAGTATGCAAACAAGACTACACAGGTAAATCCTCTTCTGGCACTGGTCACTTAGAGAGGCATCGCAAAAAATGCGAAGCTAAGCATGGTGTAGGTGGTGTTGATTGTCGTCAACAAACACTTCAATTTAGCCCCGATGGTAGTGTTACCAATTGGTCATATGACCAACAAAGAGCAAGAGAATGGCATGCTAGATATTTGGCTAGTGCTCAACAACCAATTAGTCTTGCTGATGATCCAACCTTTGAGGAGTACATTCAAAATGCCTATAATCCACAATATAGGCGTGTTTCAAGAACTACCACAAGAGCTGACACCATGAAAGTTTTTTATTCAATGAGAGAAAAGTTAGTAACTGAATTTAATTCATTCACTGCATCTGTTGCATGCACATCTGATTTGTGGGAAGGTCGTACCAAAACTAGTTATATCTGTGTAACTGCACATTATGTGGATAAAGATTGGTCTTTTCAAAAAAGATTAATTGCTTTTCGACCAATGCCTTATCCGCATGATGCCAAGGCCATTCATGATGTCATCATGGAAGTTTTTGATTTTTATGGCATTAAAGAAAAGGTTTTGAGCATCACATTTGATAATGCATATGCTAATACTGCTGCTATTAACCTTTTCAAAACAACATTGAGACCACAACATGGCGAAACACTTTTTCACCAAAGATGTGCTTGTCATATCATTAACTTGTGTGTTCAAGATGGCATGAAATTTTTTCAAGGTTATTTGGAAAATATTCGAACGGCCTTGGGTTACATAGCAAGTTCTGGCTCTCGAATTGAAGAGTTTGCTAAGCTTTGCAAAAGAGCAAGCATGAAACCTAGAAAACTTCCAACTGATATAGGACACCGGTGGAATTCAACATATTTGATGCTGAACGCATGCCTACCATACAAAGAGGTCATAACCGCGTATTACAACTTGAAGAATCCAATTGAGCTGCTTCAAGAATTTGATTGGCAAATTGCTTCATGCTTTTACAATTTCTTAAAGGTTTTTTATGAAGCCACTCTCCAACTCTCAGGTGTATACTATCCTACCTCTCCTCATGCATTACATAAGTTGTACGACATTGCTGCAACCTTCGATATGCATAGAGATTTTGACATGTTTAAGGAATCTGTTGAGTTCATGGAACAAAAATTCAAAAAATATTGGGAGTGTGTTCCACCGTTGTATTGCATAGCTGCTGTATTGGATCCGAGAGTTAAATTAGCTGGTGTTGAATATTTGCTTAAGGGTATAGGGAAAAAATTAAGGGTGCATTCTGACATCATAGCCATTCAAAATGTGCAAGCAAAAGTTAGCAACATATTTACTGCATATAATGAAAAATATGGAGGAGGCCAAACAATATCCCCTACACCTTTAGCAAATACTACTTCTGTTCCACATGGTTCTTCATGGGCAAGTATGATTAGCTACACAGGATTTGGTTTTGGTGCATCGTCTACATCTTCAACACGCAGTGAATTGGAAAATTATCTAGAAACAAATTTTGCAGCATTTATTTTCAATGAGCAAGGTGGTGGTCATGATTTCAATAAGTTTGATCTTTTGTCATTTTGGAGATCACAGTCAAGAACTTTTCCTGTGCTCTCTAAAATGGCTTGTGATATACTAACCATACCAGTATCCACAGTTGCAAGTGAACAAGTATTTAGTTGCAGTGGTAGAGTACTTGATGAACGGCGTGCACGTATGAGTGACGATATTCTGGAAGCAGTAATGTGCGTCAAAGATTGGGAGGATGCTCGTAGAAGAAGCCAAGAAGTTCAAGATGATTGGGTTGATGACTTTAAAAATTTGGACATTTCTGATACTCCCACTGGGAGTAATACGTTGTAATTAATTATGAACAATATTTTTTTATGTTTTTTTTTGTTTTTAGTAATTTTGTAAACATCTAATGTATAATTATCCCGATTGTACTCTTTTTTCCTTACCAAGGTTTTGTCCCACTGGGTTTTCCTTGGAAAGGTTTTTAATGAGGCAATCGTAAATAAAATATCCTTTTTTATATTTCCCTTAACTATTCAAACTTTTATATTTATTAACTTGTTTAAAAATTAAAAAATTAAAAATTACATGCTTAGATGGGCTAGCCCATTTAAACCCATGATGAGCCAAGATGGGCCGACCTATTTAAGGCCCACGGCATGGCCCGGCACGACCTACGGCACGGCCCGGCCCGGCACGACCCACGGCACGGCCCGGCACGGCCCATATAAAACTAGCCCGCGGGCCGGGCCGGGCCAAGTTATTTTTAACATGGGCCGACCCGGCCCGGCTCGGCCCGCGGGCCTAAGGAGAACGGGCCGGGCCAGGCCGGGCCGCGGCCGGCCCGTTCTTGCAACACTAGAAAAACTGTTGTTGCTGGTGAACTTCTCAATCGCGAATTTTTGTCTTGTCATTTTAACTCTTTGCCCCAAGAAGTCTACAACATGTCAGCTTTTAATAGCCAATCCAATCTCTATCCAATTGCAGTCTAACATTTGTACAACCAGATCTTATTTTTATGTAAAAGAGATTTATATTTATTTTTAACCACTAAAATAAATATTTTTTCCACACCAATTAAATTATTTCTTCCCGTAAATGTCAAAAAATATTGACAAAAATATCAATATTGCAGAGGTTGTAGATTTGTAACGTATTATTGTTATTTTTTTAAATACGATTTCAGGTTATACCAAACAATAAAAAACTTTCGAAAAAATAGTATATATCAACAGCTATATATATATATATATTCACTTTATCAATGTTTTATTATTAGATAATGTGCTTCTATAACCTAAGGTGATTGTACATCTTTTAGATTACACATGCTATGATACCAATATATTTTGAATCACAATGAAATTAGTCATGTTTGAACGTCATAGGACTTTCGTTTCATATTGAGATTTTTATCTAATTTGTATAGTGTTTTAATTAAAAATAATTTGTTTTAAGATAAATATTCATAGTTTGCATAAAGTTTTTGATCTTTCAACTTCTCGAAACTTTTTAAATTTTAAATTTTGGAGCACTGTTATTTCCAATTCCACACCTATATCATACCTAGAGTACAAGTGAAATAACTAGAAAAGTATACTTTACACGCCATGGTCCTAAGAATCTTGCTTAGTTGCAGGGTAATACCAATATTAATAAAAATATAGAAAAATAAAAAATAAAAAAAAAGTTTTTATCATTTTGATAAAGAAAACATCACATTATTATAATGTTATTTGAAAAATATCAAAGCAATATCTTGTAGATTTTTGAAAAATTAGTTTGATATCTTGTTTTACGATGTGAATTTTCCAACTTATTGTTTTATTAATAAACTTCAAATTATTTTATTAAAACTATAAAAAATAAATACAAACAATACTCAAAAAGAATAAATATACATATTTTGATGAGTTTTGTTTAATCTTTTATTTTGATTTTTTTATTAGAGTTTTATAAAATTAATTTTAGGTTTATTAATAAAAAATGTGAAAAAGAAATTTTATGTCAAAAATATAGGAACTCAAGACACCAAAATAATCTTGTTAAAAGCTACAGTATATTGTTTTAATATTTCTTAAATAATAAAATACCAAAATGAGTTTTTCTAAAATACCAGCACCAAAATAATAACAAATCAAAGAAAAGGGAGAGAGTTAAGGTCTTTTTAACGCGTGGAGATGTTAACGTTGACAGATCCATCTAGTGAAACAAGCCGAACGCTAGAAAAGCTGCTTCCTAAGAAAGTGTTGGAAGCATCTAAAACCCCTCTCTCTGTCTCTCTCTCTCTCCCCTCATAATCTCACTCCTTCAAACGCCAATAGTTCCGCGTTGAAATTCTCTTCTCTCTTTGGGCAGGAGACCTTCAGAAGGTACTAAACAAACACTTTTTTTTTTTTTTTTTGCATATTTTCCAGATTTACTAGGATCATTTTCTTTCTTTGGGCAAAATCTCACCCCTTGTCTTTGATCTTGGTTGCCCAATTGACACTAGACTGTATAGGAAACGGTACACAGTCTATATAGATTTTCATGGGGACTATCATTTTTGTGATCTTTTTCCCTGTTTGATGATTATGTCTTGTGCTTTATTTTGGTGAATTATTGATTTCTTTTTATAGGGTTTCTTTTTTGGAAAAGTCTAGATCATGTTATTGGTGACCCTAGCAATCTGTACAAATCCACTTTTTCATTGAGAAAAAAACAAGGGGAAATGAAAGAAACACCAAAAAAGAATAGGCAGGAAAAGTTTATTATGTGTTATTTTTTACTTATCATTATAATAAAAATCCTTCTTAGGCTGAAAATTCTCTAAAAATAAATTAAAAAAAAAACCTGGTGCCCGGATGTGAATTTCTTCTTTTAGTTATAAAAAAATCCTTTTTTCGTTTAAAAATTTTTTGTTGGGTAAGTTTTGTTAATTATATTTGTGTTGAGATCTCTCTAAAGACACCATTTCTTGATGGAATGATCATTCTTCAATGAACCAGCAATAGTTAGGACGTGCTGATGAGGCATTTCCTTTTTGACCCTTGAACGAAGGTTGAAAAAGCAAAAAAAAAAAAAGTTTCCTTCTTTTACTTGGAGTAGGGGTTGAGTGGAAGACTATGGATGGTATATGTTCTATTCTTGTGGAAACACAAAACCCCCTATTCCTTTTGTAGGAATATTTATAAAAACTTTATCAATCTAGACTTTACAATGTTATCTTTCCACATCATAACATTTGAGCCTTGAGTATTGTCTGAACAAAATTGCTATCAGCTTTAATGGCACAAAAAATACCTAGCCTGCATTTTCAGATAAGTATTTTGTAGCTGAGGTTTCTAATATTCTGTGAATTTGCTATGGTACTGAATCCTTTATTTTCGTTCGTCAAGAGTGGTGAAGGTTTTACTAATATTAGTTAATTAGTTTTCTCGATCAACTTGCAAATTTGCTTCTTGCAAGTATAAAAAAGGCAAACAAGACTAGTTGTTTTTTTTCTTTTTCTTTTTCCTTTTTTATTTTTTGAGGTAAAAGAATGGTGGGAAATTTGTGCTTTGCCTGCCAAGCAAGACTAGTAGATTATACTTTGTTCCTTGATGCAATGTGAAATTTCCGAGGTGTGCATTTGTTGCAACAAGCATACAGATTGTAGTGGAAGGAGTTTGTATGATTTTTGTAGCAAATAGACGTTGTGATATGTAATTTTGGAAGTTTCTTGATCACCAAAGCTTTAAGACCTGATGATATTTTTCTTATTTTTCCATTAGCCATACAGGTCTAGAGTTTCGCTATTTCTTTATGGATTAGTACTTTTTTTTTTATTTTTTTGGCTCTGTGGTACCATCTTTAGCTTCTTACAGCTCTTTATGTTTTTGTTTTATAGTACGAATATTGGGAAAAAACTTCAGAAATGGAAGACAAATCTATGTTAAGTGAAGAAAAGAAAATTAAAGAGGAAGAGTTCCATGTTAAAATGAGGACTAAGGATGTAGATATTGATCCAGACGAGAAGAGTGAGTTGGAGCTTGAATTGAAGACCAAGACCGTCGAGAAAGTAAAGCCAAAACACAAGAAAGAAAAAGAGGATGAACATGAACATAATGGGGAGGAGAAATCAAAAGAGAAGGAAAAAGATAAAAAGGAGAAAGAGAAGGAAAATAAGAAAGATGGAGGTAAAGAAGCGGAGAAGAATCAAAATGATGTGGGTAAGGAGACAGATAAAGAAGTAGATGAGAAAACAACAAAAGAAGAGAAAAAGAAAGAGAAAAAAGAAGAGAAAGGGAAGGAAAAAGAAGAGAAGGAAAAGAAGACAAAGAAGAAAGAGAATGTGCAAGCGGAGGATAGAGAAGAAGATAATGAGGAAGAAAAAAAGAAGAAAGACAAGAAAGAGAAGAAGAAGAAGAAGAAGAAGGACAAAGATGAAGATTCAGAGGACGAGACTGCAGAAAACAAGGATGAAAAACTAATTGAAAATGTTGATTCTAAACAAAAAGAGAAAGACGTGGACGAAGTGCATGAAGAGAAGGAAGTGAAGGAGGATAAGAAACACGAGACGAAGGAAGGCAAGGATAAGGAGAAAGAAGAGAAGAAGTTGAAGAAAAAGGATAAAGATGCAAAAGAGAAGAAGCACAAGGATGGAGCGGATGAGGGAAAAGAAGAGAAGAAGAAAGAGAAGAAAGTGAGGGAGAAGACTAAGAAACATGAAGAGAAAGAGGTGGATGAAATGCTTGATGAGAAGGAAGAAAAAGAAAATGCAAAGAACAAGGGAAACGAAGATGAGAACAAAGAGAGCGAAGGGAAGAAAGTAGAAAAAAGGGGGAAAGATAAAAAAAAGAAGAAACTTTATATAGAGGAAGCAAAGAAGGATAAAGAAGCGAAAAAGAAAGAGAAGGAAGATGATGAGAAGAAGAATAAGGAAGAAAAGGAAGAAGAAGCGAATGAAACATTTGATGAGAAGGAAAAGAAGGAAAGTAAGAAAACGAAGGGAAAGGAAGATGAAGAGAAAGAAGAGAAGGAGCTAAAGAAGAAAAATAAGGCTAAAAAGGAGAAGAAAGATGAAGATAATGATGATGATGAGAAAGAAGGGAAGAAGAAAGAGAAAAAAGACAAGGATAAGTTGAAAAAAAAGTACGAGGAGGAAGAAAGTAAGGGAAAGCATGCTGCCCAAGTTACCTCCAGGGACATTGATATAGAAGAGGAAGGAGATAATCAAGAAGGGAAAAAGAAGAAGAAAGAGAATAAAAAATGCAAGGACGAAGAAGAGGAGGCGAAGCACGGAGCTGTCATTACTTCTTGGGATGTTGACGTAAAAGAAAATGTGATAGAATTGGAGGATGAGGGTGCGGAAGAGGAGCGTAAAAGAAGGACAAAAGATGGAAAAGACAAGAAGGACAAGGGGGATAAAAAAAGAAAACTTGATGGGAAGGACAGGAACAAGGATATTGCCAAGCTCAAACAGAAGTTGGAGAAGATCAATGGTAAGATAGAGGCTCTCCATGAAGAAAGGGCAGACATATTGAGGAAGATAAAAGAAGCTGAAGATGCAAGTGGCGCAGCTGCTGCTGAAAAGTGATTTCCCTGAGGAGCTCCAGCTTGTGTTTATCATCATGGTAATGCTTTTTTTTTCCCCTTACTTAGGAGTTTATGTAGCTCCATAGAAGTATATATTTTGTGTGAATAAAGTATGATTACTACTTGTAATGAATAAAGCTCTGTAAACTTAAGCTTCCATGCTTTACACTTTTACTGTTATATTGAGTTTATTTGGCCATAATAGGAAAAGTCATTTCTACACCTTAATATTTCCTGTACGAGTCTTGATTTATAGGTCTCTTCGATGGATGGCATTCGATCCCGCGAATATCCGCCCCTAATTCGGTAGGATTGGGGAAAAAATGATTGCGGTGCGGGGGCGGTGAGTTATATAGGCAGCACCCTGAACCCCAATCCTGACTTAGTATTATTTCTTTAACTTCTAAGTAATTTATAATAAAAAATGTCTTTGTTTAGTCTTTAACATAGCGCTCATCATATAATATAAACTATTTTGATGGATTTTCTATGCAAGTTGATAAATTGTGGTTTTATTTAACTGTTACCTTTGCTTTTGGATTGAGTTTAAATGATGCATGACATTTTCACTACTTATCTTATCGGGTGTTTGGTAAAGTGAGTTAAAACTCATAAATTTTAACTTAAATAGTAGAAGATCTCATATACTATAGTAAAAAGTAAAAAGTAAAAAGTTGTTATAGTGTAAAGCTCCTACATGTTGTAGTATTTTTTGTTTTTTTAACGAAAATTAATTCTAACCATGATTGTAACTAATTTTGCCAAATACCCTAAATGTGTAAACTACTGGGGTATGGGCCCCTCGTTAACAATTCCCAATCTCTCTTTAGGTGGGTATGGGAGCAGGATGGAGATGGGATACCTTCTCCGCCCTATCTTGATGTCATCCTTTGTCCTTTTTCTATTAATCCTCCGTTCGATAGAGTACATAGGCGAATTTATTTGTCGTCTTATGTTGGGATACAAAACACCTTCAGATATCTTTGTGTTTTAGTGCAGTGTTTGCATAATATGGTGTAAACAAGTAATGTAACGATAAGTGGAGATCGTTTCTACGAAGATTAATTACTAAACTTTGTTACTTTCTAAAATTTTATGAATTTAATTTTATCCGAACCGTCGAATTTAAAATGAAATTGCAAAATGAATTGACTAAAAGCTAATAGCAATTGTCAAATAAAAATAAAGCAAGTTTTAGCGTGAGAAATGAAAGCATCCAAAATTTATGTAGCAAAAATCAATAAAATAGGCTCTAGGATTGTAATTTCACCCATTTAATTTTATTTAAGTCAGTTTTTACTCTCTAGTTAATTAACGTCAATTAATGGAATTTTTAGTCAAACGCATTAAGTTACCCCCTTTTGATAAACTAGTTGGCATATTTATAATAATCAATACCCTTATATTCCTACGAGGAATCAATCAACGCAAGTTCCTTAAGCAAAAGCACTTAAAAATGATTACAAACACAATAACAATATATTCCTATTTCAAATTGCCTATGTTATTTTGTTATTCGTCAAGACTAAAAGTCTATTTTCCCATTTCAAATTCGTCAAACAATATCACCTAACGAGCAATCCAATCATTAAGAGTTTTAAACACATAATAGGACAAGCAATTCCAATAACCAAACACAAATCAAAGAGAGCAAGCTAACTAAAAATCCATCAATAGGGCTACATTGCAGTCCTAGATAATCAAACTAGAGTATTTCCAGAATTAAAATGCAAAAATTAAAAATCCAACACCACATATTCATCATCTTCACAAAAATTTCAAAATAAAAATAAAGGGAGTAAGTTAAGGGATGAACTAATTTGGAGTGTTATTGAAGCTCCTCTTCAACTTGGGTCTTTAAGAAGATGAAAAACAAAGTTTGGAAATTAATTTTCCCACACCAAAAATTTGGAAATATTATTTCTCTCTCTCTCTCTCTCTCTCTCTCTTTGGATTGGAATAAGCTCTCTACTTCTCCAAGAAACCCTTTTGCTCTCTCTCTAACTAAAATGGTATGTAAAAGTCTCTCTCCGAAAAGCCCATCAATACTCCAAGAACTAGGGCCGATAATATGGGTTACAACACGACAACATGATTCGAAAACGACACGAATTTCACAGGCTAAGGTTAGAGAAAAAGAGGTACGGATTAAATTTGGGTCGACTTGAAAGTTACGCAAAAAGATTTGGTTAATTTAGGGTTAAATCCGCCTAACCCGAACAAGATACAAAAACCATAAAAAAGACTTTAACAATATATTTTAGATGATATATTTTAGAGTTTTTCATGTACTTGTGATCTTATGATAGTCATTCTCATAATTATATGCTTTTATTCTTTTAATTTTGGTGGATGTTATCATATTTTAGTAGTTCATGCCTTTGTAGTTCTTTATAACAAGTAATAAAACTCCAATTAAGTACAAAATTTTTCGTGTCATTTTAGGTTTACATGTCAATCTTATCTCATAGGTCAATTTTAAGCTATGTCATGTCGACCCGTAAAGTAGTAGTGTCGTATTTGTTCTACGGTTTTAAAAAAAAAATTGTGTGGATCGGTTTGGATTTGGCTGGAAATAAAAAAGAAATGATCAAAACATGACATATGATGGAGATTGGCACCCCTACAAAAAATCCTTGACGTTAGCTCTCCAAAATCCCTCATGCGCCTCCTCCTTTTTCCTTTGGTTTTTTTTTTCTTTTTCCATCCTCAGCTCCGGCTGGGGCTCATTCTATTATTATTTTTTTGTTTTCACAAACAACACATGGCGCCATATGATTGCGAAGCTTGTTGCAGAGCTGGCGTGGCTAGACGACATTGGGCGAAGTTGGGGCACACAGGAACAAACGAAGTGCGCAAGGCACTAGGCATTAGCTTGCACGCTGGTGGGTAGGTCGCTTGTGTGGTGGGACGCATGGCAACTTTTGATAGGCTAGATGTTGCTGGGCTTTGCTGCAGACGCACTGGAGAGGAATTGGAGCACACGCGTGTAGGTTACTGCGTCTGAAGTTGATCCGATGGCCTACAGCATGATCTTTTGGTGATTTTTTACTTGCACAAATGGGCTTTGACTGGACTGAATTAAATTTGGATTCTCAAGCATTTCCTTATATTTTGATACCCTTTTGCTTCAAATTAACATTTTACATCCGTCACCCAATTTGAGACACAATTGAGATTGTTGATGCTTACCGCTGTTCGGTGTCGGATCAATACCCACGTGTGATTATACACCTTCTGACCTCCTCTTAAGCTTGCCCTTGGTCGGGAATGAGTACCTGCGAGAGGGATGATTCGGAGAAATGGGGTTAGTCAATAGACAAGGGCTCTCCGATGCTCAAGGCAAGTATAGCTCGGCAGCTAATTAAGTGTGAAGAGGTCTCTCTCCCCCAAACGTCATAAATGCATCCTATTTATAGGCCACCAGCTGGATCGGGTGCAAGATGGGTTTTACCCATTACCCAGGTGTCACATCAAAGTGTAGCAAGCAATAAGTGACAAGTGTCGCGTCCATTGTCCAATGGATTGGACTCTATCGGACGGCAGCACATCTGCCTGGTGTTGGCCTACAAGGATGGGTAGTGACGTATTATGATGAATAGCATGGCCCAGCCCGAGCTACTATACATCCCCGAGGTGGCAGCCTTCTTGAGGGTGTGCCCTCAGATAAATGAAAGGCACCTCGGGAAGAAGCATAAGTCGTCGGGTCGGACGGTAGCCTATGTCTGCCGAACTGAGTTGCCGACCACCAAGTTAGTGTCCTCGGTGGCGGCGCCGAGCTTACCCTCAACATTAGCCCCCCAGTTCACCTGGTCGGTGTTCGGCCGGGTGGACTATGCCGAGTGGGTGAGGTCGGCTCAAAGGAAGAAGGCCAAGCGACACTTAGGAGCGGGGTGCTGCGAAAAGACGCGCGGATCAGACGGGGGACGCGTGTCGCGTCGTAGCCGTCTGTGCGGCTGTCAGGCGTATTAATTGCGCCTTTTGGGTTTTCGCGCTCAAATTTCCCCCTTAAAATGGCTATAAATAGGGTCCTTCCCCTCCGTAATTTGCACTTCATTTTCAGAAATTTTACAAACGAGAAATTTTGGTTGCCGAGCTCGAGTAATAGCCGAGGATTATATCAACCGAGCTACCAAGAACCCGAGCATGTAATTTTCTGAGTGAAAATGAGTGATCTGTCCGACTCACAAAACATGGAGGTTTCATGGTCGGAAAGTAGCGGGGAGAGTAGTAGCTCTTCTTCGACTCAATCTGATGCCGAGGTGGCGTCCCAAAGACGGGAAGGGGCCAGGCGGCTGGAGCAGATCCTAAGGGTCGATTCCCAGACCGTGCCCGAGCAAGAATTTTTAAATTTGCTGGGCGGGCATAAGCTTATCAGGCCGTCCCAGGAACAAGACCCTTATACCGGGGTGACAACAGCGGGCCATTCTCAAGTTTTTCCAAGGGAGAGGACCGAGTTTCAAACCCATGAGGATGCTCCGAGCGCCTCTGGTCAAAATGCCGAGGCCCCCATCCAAATTGTAGGTGTGATTACGGTTGATGCCTCCGACGAGGAGCATGCAGCCGAGGATACGGGGGCAGAGCAGCCAGAAATGGAGCAAGAGGTCCGGGCCACCCGCGTGCGAGGTGTTACAGCATATCGGATAAGCCGCCCTAGGCAAACCTCGATGGTGGGCTATACAAGCGCGATCACGGAGTCGCGGTTAGAGGCCCTACGCGACGAGTATGGCATCCCGGCCGATGTGAATCTTGTCGTCCCCGGAGAGGGAGATTCACCTTTAGAAGCGCCAGAGGGATTTATCACACTTTACGCCGAGTTCTTCAAGGCCGGGCTACATCTACCACTGCACCGTTTCCTTCGCCGGGCGCTTAATGACTTTAATGTGTGCCCGGCACAATTGAACCCGAACAGCTATAGGTCGCTGATCGGGATGTATACTTTGTGGAAGTACCACCGGAGTACTGAGATGCCGCTGGAGGCCTTCAAGCAAGTATTCAAGATGAAGAAGCTTCCTCGGCAGTCCGGCTGGTACTACTTCACCGGCTTTAGAAAGGACTTTATTCTGGGCAACCCCGACTCGGACAAGCTGTGGAAGTATGAATGGTTTTACGTCAGGGGAAACTTTTTAGCCCGAACCGGTGAAGCTGTCCCCGAGGATGAACAAGTGCCGGGGTCATTTGAGCTGGGGCACGTCTGGACCAAGCGCCCTTGGGCACCGAGCCACGTAATAGAGGCCGTGGACAAACTGTTCGAGAAGCCCGAGTTGTCCAGACAACAGTCCTTTCTTCTAAGAAAGGACACTCTGTCCAGATACGGTTGGTTCGGGGAATCCAGCAGTTTTACCTGAGCTAGGCGTCCTGCCCAGGAAACCGGGCAGGTTACTGTTGCCCGTCCGGGTGATGCGGATCTTCCAGGGGCAAGCACTTCCCGGTCCGGGTGGCCGATGAGGGGCCTTCATCGTCCAGTACCGAGGACTCGTCCAGTGGCTCCCTCGATGCGGGGCCACCTGTAGCCGACGAGAACCTCGATGGCGTGATTAGGCTCCTGTACCCGTCGGGCCAACTCCGGATCGGAGGTCAGCCCGAAATTTTATTTATAGTCGCCCTTTTCTCTTTTATTTCGCCCTTCATTTAACTGGGATTTTCTTTGTGCAGAAATGACCGCACCGAGCTCCCGCGCTGGCAGGCTTGCCCAGATGTCAACATAGAGGAAGGGCAAGGGCAAGGCCGTTGAGGCCAGCAAAAAGCGTAAGCGGATGCCAGCGCCCGAGCCCCCGACACACACCGGGCAAACCTCCACATCAGTCCAAGCCCCACCACCACCGCCAATAAGGACCTCGTCGGAGGTCGGCCGAGTAGACGAGGCGTCCAGAGGTTCTTCCGAGGACCAACAAAGAAGGCGGCCGAACTACCGCGGCATGCTCCTCGAATGCCTCGGAGATGTGGCTCCCCCGAATGACTTCTTTATGGACATTCGGGGTGAGGACTTCCGAGACTTGTGCAACATGGCACTCCGAACGACAGCCTCGGTAAGTGTCTGAGCTGACCAATTGTTAAACCCCTTGTAATTTTCGCCGAGGATAACCCCTTGTAATTTTCGCAGCTGGGCGCCGTTGTGCACATGGCGCACTCCGTCGGGGTGAGGGAGATCCACAAGGAGCAAGAAAGGCACAAGAAGACCCTCCTGCTGAAGTTGGACTCTGACAGAGAGCTCGACGAGAAGAAGGGTGAACTAGATCGGGCCAAGGAGGAGGCCCGAAAAACAAAGTCTGAGGCCGAGGACATGTTGAGGCGGCTCAAGGAGGCTGAGGATAAGGCCGCTCGGCAGGAAGAGAAAGCCGCTCGGCTAGAGGGTTGGCTAGCAACTCTACAGGCCGAGCACCACCGATTCGTAGCTGGGCTCCCTGATCAGCTGGCCGCTGTGGTCGAGGAGTTGAAGACATCCCCCGAATATACCGATCTCTACTTCGATGGAATGGTGGACCTCCGCGACCATCTGATTGAAAAGCATCCCGAGGCGGCTGCATTCGACTGGTCGATCATTGTCGAGTCGGACCAGGGCGAGGCCGAGCAACAACGGGATGTTGAGGAGGAGGTCGTCGTTGTGGACGGTGATGACGACAGGGATGTGCAAGCTGCCGAGGGAGGCCAAGACGACAATACGGCCGGGGACGAGACTCAGGCTGGTGATGAGACTCAGGCCGATTGATCCTCTGCTTTTCTCGCCCTTTGTAATTGGGTTTGGGAGGTACCCGATTTTCTTGTACCTCCCTAATAAATAAAGTTAAAACTTTTTTATATCTTCCCGTTTTGCACCTACTTTTTCTTACGTGTAGTTTTATTTTTCATTCCACGTAATGTTTAAAGTTAGATACTTCTCGGGGGGGTCCCAGGCTGGGAGACAATTGACCGAGCAGAGGTAAAGGGTACAATTGTTCTCGGTTAATCCGAGTACCTCAGTCCTTAGTTAATCCGAGGACTTCTGTTCTCGGTCGTTCTGAGTAGTTACCGTTTCTGCTTAGTTATCCAAGCAAGTTTAGGTTTCTGGTCTCGGTCGGGCAGAATATAAACGGCGTATAGTTACCCTTACCCTGTTGCCCCCCATAGACTTGTTGAGGTTTTAAAGAAACTTTACAAGTATAGGACTAATCGGGCACATAAATGTGCCGAGCAACTTAAGGGTGTCTGCGTGACAGACATGGTACATATACTGATTAGCCCCCCTGTCCAGTTTGACGAGGATGACTCCCTTGATGGGGAGTCAACATCCTGTCTTTCGAGCTGGGGTTCTGGCGTCTTAGGCATAATCCTCCCTTAAAGATAGTGCTCGGGTGGAATGAGTTTAGGGAGGCTGTGCTCCATTAATGTAATATTTACTGACTTTTCTAGCCCTGCTCAGCAGGTCTAGTTACAAAAGAATTGTGGCCAGAGATCAAAAAAGGAATCTGGCTCTGATTTTCGTTCTGTCTTCTTTTTTTTCCTCGTCTTTTTTCAGGAATAGAATCTTTTTAACAGCTCGGCATTCCATGGATGCCCGAGCTGATTCCCCTCCAAATCGGTCAGCCTGTAAGTGCCTGATCGCACGACACCTTCGACTTTAAAAGGTCCTTCCCACTTCGGACCAAAGGACCCGAGACCGGGTTGTTGAACCGTGACCTTCTTCATTACTAAGTCACCAACCTTAAAGCTTCTCGGCTGAACCCGTTTGTTGTAATACCGAGCTACAACCTGATTCTGGGCTGCATTACGAATAGATGCCCGGTTCCTTTTTTCTTCAAGTAGGTCGAGCTCGGTCATCATGAGTTTTTCATTCAGTACTTCTTCGTATTGCTCGACCCTCAAGCTCGGTAATCCAACTTCGGCTGGGATGATGGCTTCTGCCCCATAAACCAGGGAGAACGGTGTCTCGCCGGTTGCAGTTCGTGTAGTTGTTCGGTATGCCCAGCACTTGGGGTAGTTCGTCAATCCATGCGCCCTTAAGTCCCTCGAGTTTCTTCTTGAGATTGTCTTTAATTGTCTTGTTCACGGCCTCCACCTGGCCGTTACTCTGCGGATAGCTCGGGGAAGAGTAGACTTTCTTAATACCGAGCTTCTCGCACAGATGGCGTAGACCCGAGGAGTCAAACTGCTTAGCATTGTCGGTCACGATAGTGTGCGGGATTCCGAACTGACAGACGATGTTTTTCCATACGAAGTTGGTGCACTTAGCTTCAGTCATGTTGGTGCAAGGCTCAACTTTGATCCATTTCGTCAGATAGTCAATGGCGATGATACAATATCTGAATTACGAACAAGCCGGAGGGAGTGGTCCGATCAAGTCAATGGCCCATTTTGCAAATGGCCACGTCGAAGTCACCAGATTTAGAGGCTCGGCGTGTGAACCTAGCATCCTAGCAAATTGCTGGCATTTGAAGCATTTTTGTGCAAAGCTCCCGCACTCTTGCTGCATAGTAGGCCAGTAGTAACCCTGCCGTAGGCATTTCTAGGCCAAGGAGCGTCCACCGGAGTGATTGCCACAAAGGCCTTCATGAATCTCTTTCATTAAGTACTCGGCCTCCTGGGAATCTACACATCTTAGGCATGGTGTCATGTAGCCGCGTCGGTATAGCTTTTCCCCAATCATCGAATACCGGGCCGAGCTGTTACGTATTCGACGTGCCTCTTCTCGGTCGTCGGGTAATTCAGCTAGGGTCAGGTATCGGATGATCGGGTCCATCCACGTGCACTTCGGTTCGGCCACCAGACTCATGACCTCCTTACTGATACTCGGTCCAGAGAGTCTTTCAATAAGAACGGACATCGGGTCTACTCCGCCTATCCCGGAGGCTAGTCGAGCAAGGACATCGGCTTCCACATTCTCGGACCGGGGGATTTGCTTAAAAGTGTAGGACTTGAATTGTCCGAGCAACCGTTTCGCTTCTTTTAAATATGCCTTCATTGATTCTGCTCGGGCCTGGAATCCTCTTGTGACTTGCTGCACCACTAGCATTGAGTCACTATAGACGGTCACCCGATCAACTCCGAGGTCTCGGGCAATTCGTAATCCGGCGAGCAAAGCTTCATACTCCGCTTCGTTATTAGAGGTTTTGAAGTCGAAACAAAGGGCATAAATGACCTTATATCCGTCGGGGCTTGTTAAAATCAAGCCTGCCCCCGACCCGTCGACTCAGGTTGAGCCATCGACGTGTAGTTTCCAGTTCAGCTCCGAGGAAAGGCCTCGCTCACTGCAGCCAGCTATATCCGGCTCCTCAACGGGTGATTTCTCCACTAAGGGAGCCACTTTTTCGGCCTCTGTAAACTCGGCAAGGAAATCCGCTAAGACTTGAGCTTTTATCGCTGTTCTCGGTACAAAATGTATATCATACTGGCCCAATTCGACCGACCACTTGGCCATCCGACCTGATATTTCCGGGCTCTGTAAAACTTGCCGGAGAGGAAACTTGGTCGGGATCTTGACAGTATGGCCTTGGTAATACGGTCGCAGCTTCCGGACCGATGTTATTAGGGCGAAGGCCAGCTTCTCCAATGATGAATAGCGCTCCTCGGCACCTTGGAACGCGTGGCTGGTATAGTAGACGGGTCTCTGGATCCCGTTTTCATCTCGGATCAACACCGAGCTGACTGCCTTCTCGGAGACGGCTAAATAGGCAGTTAGAATCTCACCGGGCAAAGGTTTGGACAGGAGCGGGGGTGTGGCTAGGTAAATTTTTAAGCCTTGGAAAGCATCCTCACACTCCCTGCTCCACTCAAACCTCCCCTTAAGTGCCTTGAAGAAAGGGTGACACTTGTCGATAGCTCGGGAGACAAACCTTGATAGGGCGGCCATCATGCCAGTAAGCCTTTGCACATCTTTCACTGTCCGAGGAGAATGCATGTCTATGATTGCCTGGGCCTTTGCCGGGTTCACCTCAATTCCTCGTCGGTTAACCAAAAATCCGAGGAATTTGCCAGAGCCGACGCCAAAAGTGCATTTTGCCAGGTTGAGTTTCATCCCATACTCCCAGAGAATGTCAAAGCTAGCTCTGAGGTCGGCTATGTGGTCCTTCGCTTGGACAGATTTTACTAACATGTTGTCCACGTAGACCTCCATAGTTTTCCCAATCAGCCGAGCGAACATTTTGTTGACGAGGCGTTGATAGGTAGCTCTGGCGTTCTTGAGACCAAAGGGCATTACAACATAGCAATACAAGCCCTGGTCAGTAACAAATGAGGTTTTGATTTGATCCTCTTCGGCCATTCTTATCTGATTATATCTGGAGTATGCGTCCATGAAGCTCAAGAGCTCGTGTCCGGCTGTGGCATCGATGAGCTGGTCTATCCGAGGAAGTGGGAAACAGTCCTTGGGGCAGGTCTTGTTAAGGTCGGTATAGTCGATGCAGACCCGCCACTTGCCATTCGCCTTT
This sequence comes from Artocarpus heterophyllus, assembly GCA_025403435.1. NCBI lineage: Eukaryota > Viridiplantae > Streptophyta > Magnoliopsida > Rosales > Moraceae > Artocarpus > Artocarpus heterophyllus. The sequence continues at coordinate 23,257,007 of CM046352.1, forward strand.
TTGACGAGGACGACATTTGCCAACCATTCTGGATATTTGACCTCTCTAATAAACCCAGCCTTTAGTAGTTTCTGGACTTCATCATTTATCGCGGCATATCTTTCCAGGTTGAAGGCTCTTCATTTTTGTATCACCAGCCTGTGACTAGGTTGGACGTTAAGCTGATGATTGATGACGTTCGGATCTATGCCAGGCATGTCCTCATGAGACCATGCAAAAACGTCACGGTATTCAGAAAGAAGGGATTCCAGGTCGGCCCGGATCTCAGGTTGTAACTATGACCCAAGTTGGACTGTGCGCTCTGCCCTTTCGGGGTCCAGGGAGAACGGCACTAAGTCTTCAACCGGGGTACCCCTTACCTCATCCTCGGGAAACCTGGGGTCTAGGTCTGCGAGCATCTTCGGCGTCGGATCAGTTGGGAGGTCGGTTTCGTCGACTGAATATACGGCCAGGATTCCCTGTTGCTAAGCCGAGGCTGCTGGGACCGCATTTGCATAGCAAGCCCGAGAGTTTGCCTGGGACGAGCGGATTACTCCAACACCACCCTCGGTTGGGAACTTCATTGCCAAGTGATATGTCGAAACCATGGCCTTTAATCCGTTCAGCGTTGGCCGACCGATGATGATGTTATACTGAGAGGGTTTATCAACGACTAAAAAGTCGACCACCCGAGTGACCCTGGCAGCACCTTCTCCAAAATTTATTGGGAGATTGACCTTCCCGGTTGCTCGGACACACTCACCCACAAAGCCAAAAAGTGGAGTCTGGACCGAAACTATAGGTGCGTTGCTAATCTTCAGCCTGTCAAAGGCCTGCTTAAAAAGGATGTCCGCCGAACTGCCATTGTCAATTAAGACTAGCCGTACAACATTGTTGGCGATAGGCAGTTCGTAAACCAAAGCATCATTGTGGGGATGCATTAGTCGGTCAGCTTCCTCCTCAATGAAAGTGATCGGGGTGTCCTCTTGGCAGCATATCTTATTGATGTGCTCGGACACGTTCATGAAGTCACCCCGTTCGACCCGTCGAGCTTCTCTGACGTAGGATCGCCGCCCACTTGATGTGTCCCCGGCAACAGGCCCGCCAAGTATCGTATGTATGATATTTGGGGGTTTCGGGGCGTTCCCATTATCGGTCCTGGGTCGGCTCTGCACGTCTCAGCCTGACGAGTCATTCCTTGTAGAGGTCGCCCTCAGATTTATGGCCTTCTCCACAAACTCCTGCAATAGACCTTCTCGGACCAACCTTCTATTTGGTCCTTAAGCTGGATGCATTCTCGGGTAGTATGGCCCACATCTTGGTGGAACTTACAAAACTTTGACTGGTCACGCTTCGCCCTAAAGCCTCGAAGCTTGGGAGGCGGCGCCAACAAATTCTTGTCGCTGACCTGGGCGAACACCTCATCGATAGTTGCCACTAGGGGCGTGTAGTTTTTGAACTTGCCGATCGGCCCCTTTGGCTTATCAGCTTTCTCTTTCTTCTGCTTCTTCACATGCTCGACGCTGCCCTGCTCCGGTCCTTTTTTCTGCTTCTTCTCCTTTTTCGTCTCGCTCGGGCCAGCCTCCTCCCGGCGGCTTTTCATATACTCGGCAGCGTCTGCATGTCTTTGGGTGTACCCGAGCATTTGTGAAAATGTGTTTGGCTGCTCAAAGGCCAGGGACCAGGTCAGCTTCTCGTCTCGGAGGCCCCCTACAAAAATATGTTTGAGGGTCTCGTCTTCGACGTGCTTGACCTCAAGAGCAGCCCGGGTAAATCGGTTGACATAGTCCCTGACACTGCTTTCTCTCCCTGCTTGACGGCGTACAAGGAAGTTATTTCTTTCCTCCGCGTCCTAGTTGTAGAGAATGCGGCGAAGAAGGCGTCGGTTAAATGCCCAAAAGAAGAAATCGACCCTGGTTCGAGTCGTCGGAAGCACTGCCGAGCAGGGCCTGTAAGGGTGAGCGAGAAAGCTTTGCACATTGCAGCATCACTGGCATTCTACAACAGCATGTGCCCGCGAAAGAGTTCGGCATGCTCATCTGTGTCGGTGGCCCCATCGTAAGACTTGATTTGTGGGACCTTAAACTTCGGTGGCATGGGTGCCCGCGTTATGTGATCCGGGAAGGGCGGATCCTGAGCCCCGATCTCATCCAAACCTAACCTGCAATTGCAGATCTCATCGATCTGTCGCTACAGCACTCGAAACTGGCGACTATTCGTGTCTTCAGGCAGTTCGACCCGATAGGGTACTCCACCCTCAGCACGGCCTCCAGCTTTGCCTTGGCGATTTCTGTTAATCCCTCGGTATCCGAGCCGATCAAACACCGAGGCTCTGGAACCTTGTGGTGAAGGGACACGGTGTGGTTGACGTCCCATCTGATGTTCATGAACCAGTCTATTGTCAAGCAGGGGCCCTCGGTGGATCCCAGAGACTGCTCTGATCGATCCTCCCAATTGGTGGCGCTCTGCTCATGCCGACCCCCTGCCTGGTCAACCTGGGCAGGGGGTGGCGGTTCCGGTGCAGCTTGCTGTTGAGCTTGTGCAAGCTGCCGAGTTAAGATCCGAACTGCATCTGTAAGCTCCCGGATATGATCTTGTGCAGCTTGGGCCTGCACCGACTTGGCTCTTGCCACGCTTCCTTGCCCTCCGGACCGAGATCTGGCGGTCCGAGGACGACCGCTGGGCCGTTCTGCAACCGGTTGCTTGTGTCTGGCATCGCCCGACTCCTGACGTCGGACGGTACTATCTCTTGCGTTACCTCGTGTTGTCATTTCGGAAGTCTGAGGTACAATAACTTAGATTGGGGCGCGTTCGGCCCTTCTTCTAGCGCCAAAATGTTGATGCTTACCGCTGTCCGGTGTCGGATCAACACCCACGTGTGACCATACACCTTCTGACCTCCTCTTAAGCTTGCCCTTGGTCGGGAATGAGTACCTGCGAGAGGGATGATTCGGAGAAATGGGGTTAGTCGATAGACAAGGGCTCTCCGATGCTCAAGGCAAGTATAGCTCGGCAGCTAATTAAGTGTGAAGAGGTCTCTCTCCCCCAAACGTCATAAATGCATCCTATTTATAGGCCACCAGCTGGATCGGGTGCAAGATGGGTTTTAACCATTACCCAGGTGTCACATCAAAGTGTATCAAGCAATAAGTGACAAGTGTCGCGTCTATTGTCCAATGGATTGGACTCTATCGGACGGCAGCACGTCTGCCTGGTGTTGGCCTACAAGGATGGGTAGTGACGTATTATGATGAATAGCATGGCCCAGCCCGAGCTACTATACATCCCCGAGGTGGCAGCCTTCTTGGGGGTGTGCCCTCAGATAAATGGAAGGCACATCGGGAAGAAGCATAAGTCGTCGGGTCGGGCGGTAGCCTATGTCCGCCGAACTGAGTTGCCGACCACCAAGTTAGTGTCCTCGGTGGCGGCGCCGAGCTTACCCTCAACAGAGATGAAATAAATATTTTGAGGAAGAAATAAAATAAATTTTCTAAAACTAAATTGCATAAACTATAGAATAACATAAACAATAAAAAATATAATTAAAATAAAACTAAATTAAAACTTATTCAAATGAAATAAAACAAAACGAAACTAAATGGAATTAAATAAAACAAAGTATTAAATAAAAACAAAATAAAACTAAGTTAAATAAAATTCAAAATTATATAAAACAAGATAAAAATATCAACAACTTGCCTATTTTTACGCATGAAAAAGTGGTGAAATAACTCTATATTGTAGAGTTATCATGCAGTCCACGAGGGGCATCAAACTTCCCCTGCATCCCAAACTATCATTAAGGGGTGGAGGGAGCCTAGGACCAAGGGGCATATGCTCCCTTGGCTTTTTAGTAACTTATGATTTTGCCTATAGCGTTTAAAAACTTTTTATATTTGTCCCTTTCATTCACAAAGTTTTACATATGCTCCCATCATTAAATTTTTTCCTCTAATTTTATTCATTAATATTATTTTTTTATATGTACCATTAATATTTTGTTTCTAAATTGCCCATGTTTCAATAGTGTTTTCAAATGTGTCCTTATTTACGTATATTTTTCTTTTAGTTCTCTAAAATATTGCTACTTTTTAATTCCTAATTGCCTAACTGAAATAATTTTTTGATTGTGTTTATACTTAAAACCACTTTTCATGCATCACTTTTGCACTCTCTAAATAATATACTATCAGTTTTGCCCCATGAAAATCATTTTCTCATAGTGTTCTACTCTTTTTTTTCTTTTTATTAAATTAAACTAAGACAAAAATAGTAAATCAAGGAGAAATTAAACTTTAAAGAAAATTTTACATTTATGTAGTAAAAAAAAATCAACAAATTGAATATGCACGTCATTCACTACTACAAACTGTCTATTCCACGACAGTTTATAACCGTTGTGGAAAAATTTCATGACGGTCAAAAAACCGTCATGAAAACTCCAGTCGTGGTACAACATGGAGTTTTCACGATGGTTTTTTACTATCGTGTAATAGGAAAATTGGCGCGAGAGGGGGGTTAATGGGGTAATTTTCCACGACGGTTTCTGAGAAAACCGTAGTGAAACAGAAGGATTCCGCGATCGTTTTTCAAGATACCGTTGTGGAATCCTTAGGGTTCCATGATGGTTTTATGAAAAACTAAGGTTTCTTGAAAAACCATTGTGGAACCCTCAGTTTTTCATGAAACCGTCGTGGAATCCTTGGGTTTTCATGACGGTTTTTCATGACACAGTCATGGAAACCTAAGGATTCCACGATGGTTTCTTGAAAAACCATTGTAGAAAATTGGTATTCCCCCAAAAACAAATCTCCAAAAATTTTTGATTTCCCACGGGATGGCCAGTCCCGTGTGTTATATCCATTATAGCAAGGCCCTAATTGCATACAAAAATTAATGTATATTGGAATTACCACGTATTTACAAGATCATTTATGTTTGAGCTATTTTGAGCAATTGTTTATCTACTATCTCCACTTATTTATCTAAAGAGCACATACCTATTTACAAATTGTACCTACTCTAATCTAACTTCATGTATATCCATATAAAAATCTTTTTTTCCTAAGGCTTGTATTCTACTTGTAATTATATCCCGCATGAAACGTAGAATAAAAAAACCATATTCTATGTTTTCTTATTGTCTTGGACACTTACGTTTGAAATATAACGTTCCATTCGGTCGGTTTGTGACACCGCTTGCCGCTTGAAGCTTCCAATCGTTAAGTGCCCTAACAATGTATGATGTTTCAATGAATTAATAGACAATACAATTATGTGGAACGCCTAGCCACTAGTTAATTTAATTTTAATATATTACATTAATACTTATAATCTCATGACTGATACAAAATCCTCATGTGGTGGGTGTCCGAGGGGGTCAAACTAATATATTTGGTCCTCCCATGGTGAAATAAGTCCCAACATCCAATGTTCTCCAACATTGTATGGCAGGAAGAATAATTTCCCCCTCGGTGCTTGAGCTAATAGGTGGAGGAGTGATGTGACACACTCTCTACGATCACTCTGTAGGTCTCTTGCAGCACTTGAAACAATGACCGGAGAGATGAAGCCAAAATTTTGTGCCAAGCCTTGAAGTTCACAATATTTTGCAAAAAACTACAATAAAAAACAATACAGTCAATTATTTGAAAGCACCTTACAACTCTACCTATATTTTAAAAATATGAAATAAGGATGGAGTTATTACCTGAGGTATACCAGGATAAAATTTGCCCCGATTTTATCAAAGTTGATGAAGTAGTAAACATCTTCATACCCCATATAGATAGGCAATTCATTGCCAGTGACATTTTTCGGTATCGGGCACTGAATCGTCGACCCATTGCCCATGAAAAAATGTGCGTATAGTGCCAACCGCATAAATTCTTGAGGTACTGAAGCGAAGTTAAATACTTGCAGTTGCTCATTAGCAATGGTTTTTTCTTGTTCTTGTTCTACCTCTGGTTGTGATTCTCTTGCTTTTGTAGAGCTCTTCTTTTTTTGGCGTTTGTTTCTGCTTAAATCTTGTGGAACATGGCTGGGAGCTCGACTCATCTTCGTCAATGCAATGACTTCAACTAACCTCTTCATGTTGGAAACACGGTGCGCAGCGAAATTTTAAAAATTTTCATTAGAGTATTTTCCAAAACACAAGTTTGACATGTTATATGTATAAATTAGACAGATCTTACTAACCTCTGTGTGCCGAAGAACCTCTGCAACCTATGTAGAGAAGTAACGTTCCAGAAGAGCCTCAACCAACTGGTCTTCTTTGCTATTCTCTATCCACAACCGAAGTGAGTGTGGGTTCACACGTACAGCTCTTCCACCGGTGACTCTCCTTCCAACCAATATAGAGAACCCAAAGCTAGTGTTCGTGATTTTTGAACAAAAGCTCTCAGGGAGTTTTCAGATGCTCACTAGAAAAGTATCACTCTTAATCTCTCAATTGATCTCTATTGATCTAAGTAAATCATAAGACTCACTCCCTTTTTATAGCTATTGGTCCTGGGGTCAGTCTTTATCAGATTAGTTCTCAAAAACTCAAAACAGAATCAAGTTCGGATCAATATCTGATAAGATCCGCGTGAAAAGATGAAATCTTATCATTCGCTGATCGGTAGGCCGAACACGTCATCCGACAGGCCGAACTCCCGAGAAAAAATCTCTGCGAATCTTTTATTTTCACCCGAGATTCTAAAGGATAAAGTCTCAGTTTTGATTCAAATAACCCAATAGAGAAGTTATCTGATCAAAACAAACTTTATCAAGATAATCTCTAAGAAAATAAATCAATTCACAATAATTCTATAAGTTTATCTTGATCTAATTTATCCAAAATTAAAACAACCGATAAACAGACAAGAATTATCTAATCGCAATAATTCAACAAGTTTATCTTGAACTAATTTCTTACAAAATTAATTCAACCGATAAACAGACATAAATTATTTAATTCTTTCAAATTTTAAACAAATTTGATAAATCCGACGTAAGTCACCAATTATTGGAAAAGCACGTTGTGTCGTTACAGGATTTTGTGAGCTAGCAAAGGAGACCAAAATGGACCTATAAAGTTCAAGCTCATGATAATTATGAAACCCAATATCTCATATATACATTTCACAATTATCAACTCCAACGCTACTCCACTAAAAGCTTGGAGCTGCACTCTCAAACTTTATAGAATTACGAAGCTCGTGTAGCTAAGTCTCCATGACATATCATAGAGTATCGTATCCCCATATGATCATCCATAATCGGCTTGAGGACAAGTTCTGTCTTACCTTCCCGATTATTTTTATCTTACGTTCCATTGTCTCACCATTAGAAAACTTACCATCTAAAGATAGTATACCATTCGGTTACACCTATGTATCGAAATGGTTGAGCGCTCCAGTTTTCCAATTACAAGACAACGCATATAAGAGGATATCATTACTCCTAAAGAGGAGCTATGGATTCCATATCTATGAATAATAAGTCTACGCTATCAAGAGTCATGCCAACAACGCACTGGCATGCATACCACTATTGAGATGTGGGTGTCACCCTTTGGTACATCAAAAGACACAAGTCAAGATAACGGGCCCACTATTCATCTCAGGATTAAGATACAATACAAATAACTGTCTAAAGTGAATCGATTTGCTGAGACAAAATTATTAATCCAAATCAATTCACTTTATGTCCCGATCCAATACATCGTCACCTATGACAACGTGCCAATGTTTCTATTTACGGAGTCCAACTCTGATGGTCAAGACAAACCATCTCCCATAAGGGATATAGACAACATAACAATCTTTACATGAATAAAGCGCCCAACTTTATTCCCTCGATTGCGGATCATATGTTTTAGACCATCACCTTAAGAATCGTGTCTTCCGCATAATCAGTCCATCATATGCCCAATTCTTAAGATTTAGACTGACAGTCTCAGACTACTATTTGCTTATCATACATTCAACGAATATGAACGTAAAGAGGACAAGATTTGGTATATATAAATGAATAAATTCTTTATTGATAAAAATGTCTCCAAAAACATATTACATTTTTACTCCTTAGGGCATACATGTCTAACAATCTCCTACTTGCACTAAGTGAGTAAATACAGCAAATTTCACATCCCCATAGCTTCCACATGCCTCTTGAAAACTCTCCCAGTAAGTGTCTTCGTAAATGGATATGCTAAATTGTCCTCTGATGTGATCTTGCACACTGTGACATGCCCGCCCTCAACGAAGTCCTTTATCACAGGATACCTTTGATCAATATGCTTACTCTTCTTGTGAAATCTTGGTTCCTTAGCATTAGCTACTGCCGCACTGTTATTACAGTACAGTGATACCGCCTTATCCATACCAGGAACTACCTCAAGATCCCCAAGGAACTTGCGGAGCCACACTGCTTCTTTCGAAGCATCACTAGCCGCCACATACTCGGCCTCCATCGTTGAATCGGAAGTGCAATTTTGCTTCGCACTTCTCCAACTGATGGCACCGCCTCCCAGAGTAAACACAAACCCCGAATTCGATTTCCTAGAATCCAGATAGGATTGAAAATCTGAATCAGTATAACCTAGAGGAGTTAAATCCTCACCCGAATACACAAGCATATACTCTCGAGTCCTTATCAGGTACTTGAAAATATGCTTTAACGCAACCTAATGGTTCGGTCCTGGATCCGCCGGAAATCGACTTACAATCCCGACTGCATAGCTAATATCCGGTCGTGTGCAAAGCATGGCATACATGAGACTACCCACCGCCGAAGCATAAGGCACCTTCTTCATGTATTCTCTTTCTTCATAAGACTTTTGAGAGTCTTTCTTAGAAAGAGTAATTCCAGACCTAGATGGTTGCCCACCTTTCTTGGAATCCTGCATTGCAAACCTCCTGAGAATTTTATCTATGTAGCTGGCCTGAGACAAAGCTATCATTTTGTTCTTCCTATCCCGAAAGATCTGGATACCGAGAACAAAATTAGCCTCACCCAAGTCCTTCATGTCAAACTGCTTGGTCAACCATAATTTGACTGATGACAATGCCCCAACGTCATTGCCAATTAGCAGAATGTCATCTACATAGAGCAGTAGAAAAACCACCTTCCCATCCTTAATGTGTTTGTAAACACATGGTTCATCCACGTTTTGTGAGAACCTGTAAGTCTTGATCACTTGATCAAATCTTATGTTCCAAGAACGAGAAGCCTGCTTAAGTCCATAAATAGACTTTAGCAACTTACAAACCTTACCCTCTTGACCCGCGACCTTGAACCCATCTGGTTGTTCCATATAAATGGACTCATCGAGATAGCCATTCAGAAAAGCCATCTTGACATCCATCTGCCAAATCTCGTAGTCAAGAGCGGCAGCTATGGACAAGAGAATCTGGATGGACTTAAGCATGGCTACAGGCGAAAAGGTTTCCTCATAGTCGATTCCTTCCTTTTGCGTATAACCCTTAGCTACCAGTCTAGCCTTAAAGGTTTTGACCTTTCCATCCACTCCTCTTTTCCTCTTGTAGATCCACTTACACCCTATGGGTTTTACCCCTTCGAGAAGATCCACAAGCTCCTAGACCCGATTAGTCTCCATAGACTTCATCTCTATGTTCATGGCCTCTGTCCAGAGTTTTGAATCAACATCCTCCATAGCTTCTGCATAAGTATAAGGATCCCTGTCATGTTCATCTGGTTCAGCCAAGAAGACCTCCCCATTGAACATATACCTCTTAGGTTGAGGCCCAATCTTCCCACTACGCCGAAGCCCCTGAGGTTGTTGTTCAGGTTTGTTTGATTTTTCTACACCGATCGGAATGGTTTCGTTCGGAACCTCCGGAGTGAACGGATCACCCCTTAACTCTTCAAGCACCACTTTGCTTCGAGGTTTAAAGTCATCCATGTAACTCTCCTCAAGGAAAGTTGCATTAGTTGAAACCATGACTTTATTTTCCTTTGGGTTATTAAAATAACCCCTTTAGTCCCTTTTGGAAATCCTATAAACACGCAAACTTCTGAACGTGCTTTCAACTTATTTGGATCCTTAAACAAGACATGAGCTGGACATCCCCATATGCGAATACGGTTTAAGGACGTCTTTCATCTTGTCCACAACTCGTGAGGAGTTTTAGGGACTGATTTTGAAGGCACATTGTTCAAAGGATAACATGCAGTTTGTAGTGCATATCCCCAAAAGCATAAAGGCAATGATGAATAACTCATCATGGACCGAATCATGTCCAACAAAGTCCTATTCCTTCTCTCCACTATGCCATTCTGCTGCGAAGTGCCCGGCGCAGTCAAATGGGATAAAATCCCATTCTCTAACAAGTGTCCCAAGAACTCATCAGAAAGGTATTCCCCACCTCGATCAGACCGAAGTGCTTTTATGGGTCTACCTAATTGCTTTTTCACTTCAGCCCGAAACTCCCGAAACTTATCATAAGTTTTGCTTTTGTGGTGCATCAGGTACACATACCCATACTTGAGTAATCGTCAATAAAAGTGACGAAGTACTCATACCCTCCTCGTGCCTGGATGTTCATCAGTCTACAAACATCACTATGCACAAGTTCTAGAAACCCTTCGGCCCTATTGCCCTTAGACCCATATGGTCTTTTGGTCATTTTACCCTCCAAACAAGATTCACATTGAGGTATAGATTCCGCCTTTAAGTCCATCCCTTACCAACCTTTGAATCCTATTCAGGTTAATATGGCCAAGGCGCAAATGCCAAAGATAAGTCTTATTAGAGTGAGAAGTTTTAATTCTTTTTGAGTCATTATCATTAATCTCAGCATTAAACAATAAGTCCATCTTAGGTTTGATAAAATATAGATTATTTTACATCCATCTAGAACAGATAAAAGATTTGTTTTTATGAATCACCACTTTTTCATTTAAAGATATCACGTAGGAGTCTTTAAATAAAGAAGATATAGAAATTAAATTCCTTTTAAATTTAGGAACATAAAAACAATCTCGCAAAATTAAATTCCTATAATTATCAAAGTAAAGATGGACATCTCCTACAACTTCCGCTAACACCAAGGATCCATCGTCCATCCGAAGCGTTAAGTCTTCACGTAGCAGACTTCTCGTTTCTTTGAATCCCTCCCTTGGAAAGGAAGTCCTTGCAATGCTTCTTTATATGCCCGACCTTACCATAGAAGAAGCACTTAAGCTTCTTTGGGTTCTTCTTCTTCTTCTTCTTGCTCTTGGTAGCAGCAGGAATAGAAGAATTCCCGTTCTTGGCCCGTTGCTTCTTTCCATTCCCTGAGTTAGGATTGGAATCAGAAGCAGCTACCATGCTGGCCTCACCACCAGCAGGAGACTCCCTGATCAGCAGTTCAAACTCCTGTAACTGTTTCATTAGTTCTGTCAAGGTCATATCCCGTCTATTACTTAAATTAAAAGTAGCTCTAAACGGAATAAATTCCTTAGACAGAGTCTCAAAGACCATAGTCATCTGAGTTTCAGCATCGATGTCGGCTCCATTGGTTTGAGCCTCAACGAGGTAACCCATGACCAACATCATGTGCTCCTTTACAGATATCCCCGGTCTCTGTCTACAGTTTAAGAGTTTTCGAAGCGCCCCTTGCCGCTTTGTTATGGCCTGGCCTCCAAACATGTCCTTAAGATTATCCAAACATGGCCTCCAAACATTTCGATACCTATGTATCGAAATGGTTAAGCGCTCCAGTTTTCCAATTACAAGACAACGCATATAAGAGGATATCATTACTCCTAAAGAGGAGCTATGGATTCCATATCTATGAATAACAAGTCTACGCTATCAAGAGTCATGCCTCCAACGTACCGGCATGCATACCACTATTGAGATGTGGGTGTCACCATTTGGTACATCAAAAGACACAAGTCGAGATAACCGACCCACTATTCATCTCAAGATTAAGATACAATACTGATGAGACTGTAAAAGTGTACATTTTCTAAGGGTTAAATCATTTATTTATGCTTTTATTTCTCATTAAATCCTCTAATTAGTAGCATTTTGTGTTAATAAGTATTTTTATGTCTTAGTGTGTAAATGTGTTTAAAAATGTATTTTTAGTGTGTTTTTATGTTTAATAGAATTTTTGATAATTTTTAGAGTCATTTTGGTATGTTAGATAAGTGTCTAGTCTGTAAATAGTCAAAGCTGTAAAAATAATGCGATTATTTTATTTTGAGTTTTAGAGTGTTTGATAGTGTGTTTTAAGTTTGTAAATATGTTTTACTATATTTTTAGTAATTTTCAAAAATATTTTCAAGTCATAAAAATTATATCTGTGTCAAACCGTAAGAGACTAGAAATTTTAAGAGTTTTTATTATTTTTGTGTATTTTAATGTAAAATAAATATTTTTAATATTTTTGTAAATATTATGTTTGTAAAATAATTAATATTGGTGTGTTTGTGATTTTTAGATTTAAATCTGGAGGAAAAACGGAACAAAACGACACCAAAACGAACAAAATCGGACATCAAATGCATCAAGGAGATAAATAAAATTCAAATTTGAAATTTAAGGGACACGTGGCACATTTTCAGCCTTCAGATCAGCTGCCAATTGAATCTCGCCCGTTGGATCGCTGCAGACGTCAGGCCACGCGTTAGTTGAGGAGAAGCATCAGGCTGACGCATGTCGGAGAAGCTGCTTGCTCAGTCACGGATTCCACGTGTCAACCTTTGATTGGCGCGTGCATCACACGCGCCGACAAGCTGTAGAGAGAGTCAGAGGGAATCTCGGTCAGCGTGGAATCTAGTGCGGTCATGTCCACGTGTAGCCACTCTCTCATCCATTGGATGCGATGACCAAGACCAATCTGACGGTCCAAAATTGCTGTCCTACTGGGCCCATTCTCACGCGTGTTTGGAGCCATTGGATCGTGAAATTAACGGTCCAGATCACCCCGGTTTGGCGCCTTCTCATGCCGCGAAGCACAGAATCTCAGCGAGATTCTCACACAAGCGCGAAGAAGAAAAGAGGAGAAAAAGGATCAATTTGATCCGAAATTGTCAACTTTCAACAGGGAAAAATGATGATTACATATAATATACAGTAACTTTTCAAGGCTATAAATAGCCTTGCATTGCCCCATGAAAAAATAATCCCTTCGGGCCTTTGGCCCTCCTTTCCCCTTCCTTTCCTTACTGCTGAGTTAGGCTTAACAGTATCTTCTAGGTAATAAATAATAATAAAATGATGCTTAAATTAGCGTAAAGTGTCTGGTGAGGCAGAGAGATGATCTTGTATGCGTAGTATCTTGGCATGGATTTTAACTCTATATCTGTGTGGTAATGCTTATATTTTGTGGAATAAATTATATCTTTATGTTTTCAATAATTATTGTTGATATTGTTATGCTGTCAATTTTTACATAAATTCAGTCATGCTTTCTTTATGTAATTTAATTGTGCTGTATAGTTAATATTAATAATAATGAAATAATGCTTAATTTTATGGAATGTCTTTTACTGCAGTATGACTTGTTATATTGTCGATTCTAGATATTTCATAAGACGAAGTGCTGCCGGAGTTAATGTAAAAATTTATTCCACTAAAATATATTAACTTTGATTTGTTATTATCTTTTCTATCTTATAATTATGTTAATTATAATTGAGTGACAGCTGTTATAATTTTCATAATTAGTGCACCAAATCATTAGTGACCGATGATTATTTTGTTAGTTTTTATAGGAAAACCCTTACTGCATTATGGCTTGCTATATTGTCGATTTAGGTTGACCTATATAATTAGTAAAATGTGCTTGCAATTAATGAGCTAAGATATAATAAATCAAATACTTTAGATAATTAATAATTAAAATTAAAATTCCATATCAGTTGCAAAACATACAAGGGATTCTCCAAGCTTCACCGTTTTAATTTCATTTCTTTTGAATTAAAATTTTGAATAAAAACCACAAAAATATTTCTTTCATTTTAAACTTAGCTCAGAAAAACCGCTTGCCTTTTTGACCGTTTATTGTTATCAATTTGCCGAGGTACAAATTTCCATCTCCCTGTGGATACGACAACTTTTCTATACTACATACATCCGTCGATTAAAGAAGAAACATATTTTGGGCATGACAAACAAATACAAATGACTGTCTAAAGTGAATCGATTTGCCGAGACAGAATTATTAATCTAAATCAATTCACTTTATGTCCCGATCTAACACATCGTCACCTATGGCAATGTGCCAATGTTTTTATTCACGGAGTCCAACTCCTATGATCAAGACAAACCATCTCCCATAAGGGATATAGACAACATAACAATCTTTACGTGAATAAAGTGTCCAACTTTATTCCCTCGATTGCGGATTATATGTTTTAGACCATCACCTTAAGAATCGTGTCTTCTGCATAATCAGTCTATCATATGCCCAATTCTTAAGGTTTAGACTGACAGTCTCAGACTACTGTTTGCTTATCATATATATTAACGAATATGAACGTAAAGAGGACAATATTTGGTATATATAAATGAATAAATTCTTTATTGATAAAAATGTCTCCAAAAACATATTACATTTTTACTCCTTAGGGCATACATGTCTAACACTTCAGCCATGCGACGAAGCTTCCGGCTGCTTCACCCACAGTTGTTGCTTCAAGTGTTGGAACAGGCAATATAGCTGTTCTAACTCTCATGGTAGTGATGCTAACGTGCATGTTCTCTTCCCCTAATAGTCGTCCATGAACTATATTAGTTGGAAGACTCTCCATCCACACCTTCCTAAGCGCAACAAGTGCACACCCAACATTAACTCTATCCTCAACGAAGAGCCTACATTGTTCGGGCTCTTGACGAGGAGGTGACAATTGGACTTTTGGAGCTTGTGGAGCTTCTGCTACATTATTGGGAGGGTTACAACTAGCTTTGAAGCTATTGTGTTGTGAGATGCTATCATTCGTTGACTTGGCACGTCCTTAGGAAATGAGCTCGGTCACAAGAACCCGCAGTTCTGCAATCTCCATCTGCATCTTCAAAATTTAGGAATTCAATTTTGAATTACCTGATTGGAGGTTGATGTATTGAGACTGCTTCACATATTTCAATTGACCACAAACACATCCTGAATGTTTCGGTTTCCCTAGTGCCCTCATCAAAATATCATCATTACCGACCGATTGGAAGCTCCCTTGACTTTGTTGCGTTGTGTATTCATCTTGTAAAACAACACAACCATGTTATTCAAGCAATCCTTCATCTAGTATTAAATTACAAATTAATTGTTCGTGGTTAGTAAACTTACAATCACATTCTTAATTTTTGCTACTTTTGGATTTTTGAACTAGCCATCGAGACCTTGACGTGATTTGACCCACAACTCCTCCCGTGTTGGTAGCACACCCGTCTTTACAAATTGTGTTACGCTATGTTAGTAATATAGTAATGATAGAATAATTAATATATGTAATATGAGTAAAATATTAACGTACTAAGGATTGTTTGAGCTCTCTATATCCGACTCGGCCAACCATAGAGCAGTATTCATTTTTCGCTCTTATTTTTATTGCGTTTGATGATAGTAGTTGGAATTCGGTAAAACGTCAATACCTCACAAAAGCTTTCCAATCGTCATCGTTTATGGAGGGGTAGTAGTGTACTTACATAGGAGGCCATTAATATACATTTTCATCCTCCTCCGGAATGGAAAAGTATGGTTGTACGAAGGTAACATAGAGATCGGATCTAAACCCCTTTGCTAATTCACCACAAACCTTCAAAGCCTTTTTCCTATACCAATACTCGACTGTGAAAGCTTCATATTGTTAGACATGTATGCTCTAAGGAGTAAAAATGTAATACGTTTTTGGAGACATTTTTATCAATAAAGAATTTATTCATATGTACCAAATATTGTCCTCTTTACGTTCATATTTGTTGAATGTATGATAAGCAAACAGTAGTCTGAGACTGTCAGTCTAAACCTTAAGAGTTGGGCATATGATGGGATGATTATGCGGTAGACACGACTCTTAAGGTGATGGTCTAAAATATATGATCCGCAATCGAGGGAATAAAGTTGGGCGCTTTATTCATGTAAAGATTGTTATGTTGTCTATATCCCTTTTGGGAGATGGTTTGTCTTGGCCATCGGAGTTGGACTCCGTGAATAGAAACATTGGCGCGTTGTCATAGGTGACGATGTGTTGGATCGGGACATAAAGTGAATTGATTTGGATTAATAATTCTGTCTTGGCAAATCGATTCACTTTAGACAATCATTTGTATTGTATCTTAATCCTGAGATGAATAATGGGCCCGTTGTCTCGATTTGTGTCTTTTGATGTACCAATGGGTGACTCCCACATCTCTATAGTGGCATGCATGCCGGTACGTTGGAGGCATGACTCTTGGTAGCGTAGACTTGTTATTCATAGATATGGAATCCATAGCTCCTCTTTAGGAGTAATGATATCCTCTTATATGCGTTGTCCTGTAATTGGAAAACTGGAGCGCTCAACCATTTGGATACATAGGTGTAACCGAATGGTATACTATCTTTGGATGGTAAGTTTTCTAATGGTGAGACAATGGAACGTAAGATAAAAATAATCGGGAAGGTAAGACAGAACTTGTCCTTAAGCCGGTTATGGATGATCATATGGGGATGCGATACACTATGATATGTCATGGAGACTTAGCTACACGAGCTTCGTAATTCTATAAAGTTCGAGAGTGCAGCTCCAAGCTTTTAGTGGAGTAGCGTTGGAGTTGATAATTGTGAAATGTATATCTGGGATATTGGGTTTCATAATTATCATGAGCTTGAACTTTATAGGTCCATTTTGGTCCCCTTTGCTAGCTCACAAAATCCTGTAACGACACGGCGTGCTTTTCCAATAATTGGTGACTTATGTCGGATTTATCAGATTGGTTTAAAATTTATAAGAATCAAATAATTCATGTCTGTTTATCGGTTGAATTAATTATGTAAGAAATTAGTTCAAGATGAACTTGTTGAATTATGGCGTTCGGATAATTCTTGTATGTTTATCGGTTGTTTTAATTTTGGACAATTAGAACAAGATAAACTTGTAGAATTATTGTGAATTGATTTATTTTCTTAGAGATTATCTTGATAAAGTTTGTTTTGATCAGATATCTTTTCTATTGGGCTATTTGAATCAAAACTGAGACTTTATCCTTTAGAATCTCGGGTGGAAAATAAAAGATTCGCGGAGATTTTTTCTCGGCAGTTCGGCCTGCCTATCACACAGTTCGGCATGCCGACCGCGACAGTTAAGATTACGCGTTTTTCACGCGTATCTTATCAGATATTGATCCGAACTTGATTCTGTTTCGATTTTTGAGACCTAATCTGATATGGACTGACCCCAAGGACCAATAGGTATAAAAAGGGAGTGAGTCTAATGATTTACTAAGATCAATTTGAGAGATTAAGAGTGATACTCTTCTAGTGAGCATCTGAAAACTCCCTGAGAGCTTTTGTTCACAAATCACGAACACTAGCTTTGGGTTCTCTCTATTGGTTGGAAGGAGAGTCACCGGTGGAAGAGCTGTACGTGTGAGCCCACACTCACTCCGGTTGTGGATAGAGAATAGCAAAGAAGACCAGTTGGTTGAGGCTCTTCTGGAACGTTACTTCTCTACACAGGTCGCGGAGGTTCTTCGGCACACTGAGGTTAGTAAGATCTGTTTAATTTATACATATAACATGTCAAACTTGTGTTTTGGAAAATACTCTGATGAAAAATTTTTAAAATTCCGCTGCGCACTTTGTTTCCAACAATTGGTATCAGAGCCGAGGTTTTTACATAAATTTGCAAGTTTGTGATCATCTTATATGCATAAATTTTGTGATCTTAATCTCTCCAATGCTTGAATTAAATTTTATAGAGAGATGGCACTCTAGGTTTCTATATAATATATATGTTGTCATGGATTATATGGTGAATGTTTTTTAATTAATTATGGTTGATTAAATTGTTGTTTAATTATTTATTAATTAATTAATACCGGTTATGGTTCCTTAGAGGTTAGAATGTGTATCTAGGTTTTTCATGTAATTAGATGACGGACTATCATCTCCGTCTAGGAATTATTATTTAATTTTTAATTTGTAAGAATTTTGTAATTAAATAATTAATCGGAGAAGATGGAACGAGAAGTCGGAACTTAAAGATTGATGATGGCGCCTCCAAGTATTTCCTGAGTCTCTAATTTTATGTTTTTGAATTGTTGAAAATAAAATTGATGAACTGCATTAAAATTGTATTTTCTGGATTGAGGGTTTTCTACTCGGTCGGCATGCCGGACCTCACAGTTCGGCAGGCCGAAGGTCACAGATCGGCAGGCCGAAGGTCACAGATCGGCAGGCCGGACGTACGGTCCGGCAGGCCGACAGTGGGGCAGAAATTTTGGTGCTCTGCCGGCAGGCCGAACCTTCATGTTCGGCAGGCCGAACCACCATGATCGGCAGACCGATCACCCAGATCGGCCTGCCGACCGAGAGCAGCCAGGTGTCCAGAAAAGGTGCGATTTTTTCAGTGCAGTTTTAATTTTATTTTTGGGACGATTCTGAGAAACATTAAATTTGGATATGACCGGAAATATGAAGTGTTCGATTCATACGGGATTGAGGACTTGAAGATGGATATTACATGAAGAAGGATACAGCTTGAGGATTCAAGGATGAAGAATCGATAAATGTCTCGATTATTCTCTTGTAATCTTATTTTTTCTATTCTCTAGGGTGGAACCATAATATTACGGTTATTATTATTATGCTTGTAGCTTTGCTTGATTGCTTTGCTTGTCTGCATTATAATATGATTTACCATGTATATTGATAACATGTCATATAGAATAGGGAGTGCTGCTCATATTAAAATTGTTCATGCATAATTTTAAAATAAAACGTTGACTTCAAAAGATTGAGTGGGAGAAGGTTTTCGAAGAGAGAACCTAAGGCCTCCATCGTTGGTCCATAGGAAGAACATGATGGTCCCAACCCCTAGGAAGGGATTTCTATCATGTACCAGATTGGATCTCTGAAAAGATAAGGTATTTTAGTATGATTTATGGTTGCACACCCCTAGGTGGTGATTATAAATCATGGATAAAATATTAAAACGGTGGTTATACACTCACGTTAATTTTATTATTAACCTCCTCTTGGAGCTCTGTTAATAAAATTAATGGCCAAAGAAACGATTATTAGTATATGCTGGATCATACGGGTCCTGGATGGCATATATTAATCAGGAGGGGATCTGTGTTCCTGATTGAATTTGGCATGACTCCCCTAGGAGCTTGTTGAATTCTGAGTTGGGAATTATCGTTGTAAGGTTGTGATATTTTCAAGGTGTTGACACATAAACACATTTGTATGATTTTACATGATTGTGTTATCTTACTAAATTATTATATATGTTTGCTTATGTTTGGTATATGATTCTTTATTGTAGATTGAAAATGTCTAAAAACGCTTTATCATCGATACTTGACAAAAACCAATTAACCGGTGAGAACTATAATGATTGGAAACGGAACCTGGACATCGTCCTTTCCTTTGAGAAACTGAAATATGTTCTGACAACTCCTTGTCCTCCCGAGCCTACGGGAGACTCAAGTAATGAGCAATTCCAAGCGTACGACCGCTGGAAAGATGCTAATGATCAGGCCCGCTGCTATGTTATGGCTAGCATGAATAACGTGCTGCAGGCTCAACACCAGGATTATGAGACTGCGAAGCAGATCTTGGATAATCTTGAGGACATGTTTGGAGGCCAGGCCATAACAAAGCGGCAAGGGGCGCTTCGGAAACTCTTAAACTGTAGACAGAGACCGGGGACATCTGTAAAGGAGCACATGATGTTGGTCATGGGTTACCTCGCTGAGGCTCAAACCAATGGAGCCGACATTGATGCTGAAACTCAGATGACTATGGTCTTTGAGACTCTGTCTAAGGAATTTATTCCGTTTAGAGCTACTTTTAATCTAAGCAATAGACGGGATATGACCTTGACAGAACTTATGAAACAGTTACAAGAGTTTGAACTGCTGATCAGGGAGTCTCCTGCTGGTGGAGAGGCCAATATGGTAGCTGCTTCTGGTTCCAATCCTAACTCTGGGACTGGAAAGAAGCAACGGGCCAAAAGTGGGAAGTCTTCTATTCCTATTGCTACCAAGAGCAAGAAAAAGAAGAAGAAGAACCCAAAGAAGCTTAAGTGCTTCTTTTGTGGTAAGGTCGGGCATATAAAGAAGCATTGCAAGGACTTCCTTTCCAAGGGAGGTAGGTGTGATCTTCTATATTTAGAAACTTGTTTGGTTGAGGAATCCAGTGACATTTGGGTCATAGATTCCGGTGCAACTAATCATGTTTGTGTTTCTCTGCAGGGAGTCAAAGAAACGAGAAGTCTACTTCGTGAAGACTTAACGCTTCGGATGGGCGATGGATCCTTGGTCTCAGCGGAAGCAGTGGGAGATGTCCATCTTTATTTTGATAATTATAGGAGTTTAATTTTGCGAGATTGTTTTTATGTTCCTAAATTTAAAAGGAATTTAATTTCTGTATCTTCTTTATTTAAAGACTCCTATGTGGTATCTTTTAATGAAAAAGTGGTGATTCGTAAAAACAAATCTTTTATCTGTTCTGGATGGATGCAAAATAATCTATATTTTATCAAACCTAAGATGGACCTATTGCTTAATGCTGAGATAAATGATAATGACTCAAAAAGACTTAAAACTTCTCACTCTAATAAGACTTATCTTTGGCATTTGCGCCTTGGCCATATTAACCTAAATAGGATTCAAAGGTTGGTAAGGGATGGACCTTTAAGTCACTTAAAGGTGGAATCTATACCTCAATGTGAATCTTGTTTGGATGGTAAAATGACCAAAAGACCATACGGGTCTAAGGGCAATAGGGCCGAAGGGGTTCTAGAACTTGTGCATAGTGATGTTTGCGGACCGATGGACATCCGGGCACGAGGAGGGTATGAGTACTTCGTTACTTTTATTGACGATTACTCAAGATATGGGTATGTGTACCTAATGCACCACAAAAGCGAAACTTATGATAAGTTCAGGGAGTTTCGGGCTGAAGTGGAAAAGCAATTGAGTAGACCCATAAAGGCACTTCGATCTGATCGAGGTGGGGAATACCTTTCTGATGAGTTCTTGGGACACTTGTTAGAGAATGGGATTTTATCCCATTTGACTGCGTCGGGTACTCCGCAGCAGAATGGCGTAGCAGAGAGAAGGAATAGGACTTTGTTGGACATGATTTGGTCCATGATGAGTTATTCATCATTGCCTTTATCCTTTTGGGGATATGCACTACAAACCGCATGTTATCTTTTGAACAATGTACCTTCAAAATCGGTCCCTAAAACTCCTCACGAGTTGTGGACAAGACAGAAGACGTCCTTAAACCATATTCGCATATGGGGATGTCTAGCTCATGTCCTGTTTAAGGATCCGAATAAGTTGGAAGCACGTTCAGAAGTTTGCGTGTTTGTAGGATATCCAAAAGGAACTAAAGGGGGTTATTTTTATAACCCAAAGGAAAATAAAGTCGTGGTTTCAACTAATGCAACTTTCCTTGAGGAGAGTTACATGAACGACTTTAAACCTCAAAGCAAAGTGGTGCTTGAGGAGTTGAGGGGTAATCCGTTTACTCCGGAGGTTTCGAACGAAACCATTCCGATCGGTGTAGAAAAACCAAACAAACCTGAACAACAACCTCAGGGGCTTCGGCGTAGTGGGAGGATCGGGCGTCAACCTGAGAGGTATATGGTCAATGGAGAGGTCTTTTTGGCTGAACCGGATGAACATGACAGGGATCCTTATACTTACGCAGAAGCTATGGAGGATGTTGATTCAAGACTCTGGACAGAGGCCATGAACATTGAGATGAAGTCTATGGAGACTAATCGGGTCTGGGAGCTTGTGGATCTTCCCGAAGGGGTAAAACCCATAGGGTGTAAGTGGATCTACAAGAGGAAAAGAGGAGTGGATGGAAAGGTCGAAACCTTTAAGGCTAGACTGGTAGCTAAGGGTTATACGCAAAAGGAAGGAATCGATTATGAGGAAACCTTTTCGCCTGTAGCCATGCTTAAGTCCATCCGGATTCTCTTGTCCATAGCTGCCGCTCTCGACTACGAGATTTGGCAGATGGATGTCAAGACGGCTTTTCTGAATGGCTATCTTGATGAGTCCATTTATATGGAACAACCAGACGGGTTCAAGGTCGCGGGTCAAGAGGGTAAGGTTTGTAAGTTGCTAAAGTCTATTTATGGACTTAAGCAGGCTTCTCGTTCTTGGAACATAAGATTTGATCAAGTGATCAAGACTTATGGGTTCTCACAAAATGTGGATGAACCATGTGTTTACAAACACATTAAGAATGGGAAGGTGGTTTTTCTACTACTCTATGTAGATGACATTTTGCTAATTGGCAATGACGTTGGGGCGTTGTCATCGGTCAAATTATGGTTGACCAAGCAGTTTGAGATGAAGGACTTGGGTGAGGCTAATTTTGTTCTCGGTATCCAAATCTTTCAGGATAGGAAGAACAAAATGATAGCTTTGTCACAGGCCGGCTACATAGATAAAATTCTCAGGAGGTTTGCAATGCAGGATTCCAAGAAAGGTGGGCAACCATCTAGGTCTGGAATTACTCTTTCTAAGAAAGACTCTCCAAAGTCTTATGAAGAAAGAGAATACATGAAGAAGGTGCCTTATGCTTCGGCAGTGGGTAGTCTCATGTATGCCATGCTTTGCACTCGACCGGATATTAGCTATGCGGTCGGGATAGTGAGTCGATTTCAGGCGGATCCAGGACCGAACCATTGGGTTGCGGTAAAGCATATTTTCAAGTACCTAAGAAGGACTCGAGGGTATATGCTTGTGTATTCGGGTGAGGATTTAACTCCTCTAGGATACACTGATTTGGATTTTCAATCCTGCCTGGATTCTAGGAAATCGACATCGGGGTTTGTGTTTACTCTGGGTGGCAGTGCCATCAGTTGGAGAAGTGCGAAGCAAGATTGCACTTTGGATTCAACGATGGAGGCCGAGTATATGGCGGCTAGTGATGCTTCGAAAGAAACAGTGTGGCTCCGCAAGTTCCTTGGGGATCTTGAGGTAGTTCTTGGTATGGATAAAGCGGTATCACTGTACTGTGATAATAGTGCGGCGGTAGCTAATGCTAAGGAACCAAGATTTCACAAGAAGAGTAAGCATATTGATCGGAAGTATCATGTGATAAAGGACTTCGTTGAGAGCGGGCATGTCACGGTGTGCAAGATCGCGTCAGAGGACAATTTAGCTGATCCATTTACGAAGACACTTTCTGGGAGAGTCTTCGAAAGGCATGTGGAAGCTATGGGGATGCGAAATTTGCAGTATTTACTCACTTAGTGCAAGTGGGAGATTGTTAGACATGTATGCTGTAAGGAGTAAAAATGTAATACGTTTTTGGAGACATTTTTATCAATAAAGAATTTATTCATATGTACCAAATATTGTCCTCTTTACGTTCATATTTGTTGAATGTATGATAAGCAAACAGTAGTCTGAGACTGTCAGTCTAAACCTTAAGAGTTGGGCATATGATGGGATGATTATGCGGTAGACACGACTCTTAAGGTGATGGTCTAAAATATATGATCCGCAATCGAGGGAATAAAGTTGGGCGCTTTATTCATGTAAAGATTGTTATGTTGTCTATATCCCTTTTGGGAGATGGTTTGTCTTGGCCATCGGAGTTGGACTCCGTGAATAGAAACATTGGCGCGTTGTCATAGGTGACGATGTGTTGGATCGGGACATAAAGTGAATTGATTTGGATTAATAATTCTGTCTTGGCAAATCGATTCACTTTAGACAATCATTTGTATTGTATCTTAATCCTGAGATGAATAATGGGCCCGTTGTCTCGATTTGTGTCTTTTGATGTACCAATGGGTGACTCCCACATCTCTATAGTGGCATGCATGCCGGTACGTTGGAGGCATGACTCTTGGTAGCGTAGACTTGTTATTCATAGATATGGAATCCATAGCTCCTCTTTAGGAGTAATGATATCCTCTTATATGCGTTGTCCTGTAATTGGAAAACTGGAGCGCTCAACCATTTAGATACATAGGTGTAACCGAATGGTATACTATCTTTGGATGGTAAGTTTTCTAATGGTGAGACAATGGAACGTAAGATAAAAATAATCGGGAAGGTAAGACAGAACTTGTCCTTAAGCCGGTTATGGATGATCATATGGGGATGCGATACACTATGATATGTCATGGAGACTTAGCTACACGAGCTTCGTAATTCTATAAAGTTCGAGAGTGCAGCTCCAAGCTTTTAGTGGAGTAGCGTTGGAGTTGATAATTGTGAAATGTATATCTGGGATATTGGGTTTCATAATTATCATGAGCTTGAACTTTATAGGTCCATTTTGGTCCCCTTTGCTAGCTCACAAAATCCTGTAACGACACGGCGTGCTTTTCCAATAATTGGTGACTTATGTCGGATTTATCAGATTGGTTTAAAACTTATAAGAATCAAATAATTCATGTCTGTTTATCGGTTGAATTAATTATGTAAGAAATTAGTTCAAGATGAACTTGTTGAATTATGGCGTTCGGATAATTCTTGTCTGTTTATCGGTTGTTTTAATTTTGGACAATTAAAACAAGATAAACTTGTAGAATTATTGTGAATTGATTTATTTTCTTAGAGATTATCTTGATAAAGTTTGTTTTGATCAGATATCTTTTCTATTGGGCTATTTGAATCAAAACTGAGACTTTATCCTTTAGAATCTCGGGTGGAAAATAAAAGATTTGCGGAGATTTTTTCTCGGCAGTTCGGCCTACCGATCAGAAAGTTCGGCCTGCCGAACTGGTCAGTTCGGCATGCCGACCGCGACAGTTAAGATTACGCGTTTTTCACGCGTATCTTATCAGATATTGATCCGAACTTGATTCTGTTTCGATTTTTGAGACCTAATCTGATATGGACTGACCCCAAGGACCAATAGGTATAAAAAGGGAGTGAGTCTAATGATTTACTAAGATTTATTTGAGAGATTAAGAGTGATACTCTTCTAGTGAGCATCTGAAAACTCCCTGAGAGCTTTTGTTCACAAATCACGAACACTAGCTTTGGGTTCTCTCTATTGGTTGGAAGGAGAGTCACCGGTGGAAGAGCTGTACGTGTGAGCCCACACTCACTCCGGTTGTGGATAGAGAATAGCAAAGAAGACCAGTTGGTTGAGGCTCTTCTGGAACGTTACTTCTCTACACAGGTCGCGGAGGTTCTTCGGCACACTGAGGTTAGTAAGATCTGTTTAATTTATACATATAACATGTCAAACTTGTGTTTTGGAAAATACTCTGATGAAAAATTTTTAAAATTCCGCTGCGTACTTTGTTTCCAACACATATATCTCTCTCTAAATCACATCTTTTACTTTATCTAAATCCTTAGACCTCTAATCTTTTGTCCATATCGGAACGTGCTCTCGACTAAGGACTCCGATCCAACTGCTTAATTCATGGCCGGGTGCGCCTTCCGGTTGGCCCTTTGAATCAAAAGTCACTTCAATTCTTAAACCTTTCTTTCTCATCCCATGAATTTTTTTCATTAATGTACCCCTTCGCTCAAAGTCAACTTTTGGATCTAATTCGATTCGCCTTTGTGGCTTACTACGTTGGTTTCCCTTGCTATATTGCAATGCAGATGGAGTGCAGTCTTCGTACTCGTCCTCGTACTGGTCACTATCGATCTCGCGAGACATTGTACCTGTGCAAAGTATTCAAAAACTAACACACTCATACTAATATTAAATCACAAACTACACATATTCACATCATCACATATTCCACTTCTTACATTTTTACACAATTTCACATATTACACATATTCACAAATTTTCAATTTCAATTACATATATAATTTCATAAATTTCACATATTCACATATTACACATATTTACATAACCTCACATATTACAAATATTCCCAATTTCATATATTGACATAATTTGACGTATTTAAATCTTGACATATTTACAAGTTTACAATTTCAACTACACAATTTCACATATTCATATAATTTCACATATTACACATATGCACAAATTAACAATTTCAATTACATATATAATTCCACAAATTACACATATTCACATAATTTCACATATTACACATATTCACATATGTGTAATATGTGAAATTATGTGAATATGTGTAATTTGTGGAATTATATATGTAATTGAAATTGTTAATTTGTGCATATGTGTAATATGTGAAATTATATGAATATGTGAAATTGTGTAGTTGAAATTGTAACATATTACACATATGCACAAATTTACAACTTCAATTAAACAATTTCACATATTACACATATTCACAAATTTACAATTTCAAATACATAATTTCGCATAATACACATGTGATGGACTAGGGATTAGGGGGGACCGTGGGTGGGGGCGAGCGGCGGGTGGGCGGGTTGGGGGGCTGGGGCGAGGGGCAGGTGGGGGGTGAGGGGGCTAGGCGAGGGGTGGGGGGGCTGGACGAGGGGCGGGTGAGGCGTGGGGGGGCTAGGAGAGGGGCGGGTGGGGGTGGGGACGAGGGGGGCTGGGAGAGGCGAGGGGTGGGGGGGCTGGGCAAGGGGCAGGTGGGGGTGGGGGTGAGGGGGGCTAGGCGAGGCGAGGGGTGGGGGGTTGGGCGAGGGGTGGGTAGGGGTTAGGGGCGAGGGGGGCTGAGTGAGGCGAGGGGTGGGGGGCTGGGCGAGGGGCGGATGGAGGTGGGGGGTTGGGCCAGGGGCGGGTGGGGGGCGAAGGGGAAGAGGAGATAGAGAGGGAGGGGGAAAAGGAGAGAGAGGGAGGGGGAGCTTACCGGTGGTGGAGGTGATGACGGCCCGATGGAGGTGATGGCTGCGTAGTGGAGGCGATTTTGGAGAGAGAGAAATAGGGATTTTAGAGAGAGAGAGAAAGAGGGATTTGAGAGAGGAGAGTGAGGAATGCTTGGAGGTGATGGGCGCGCATACATATGGCATGGGTTGTAGGCGCGAATTTCAAAATTTTGAAGAATCAAGTCTTCCACGACTGTTTTTGTTACAACCGTCGTGGAAGACTAATTTTCCACACCGGTTTTAGAAAAAACCGTTGTGGAAAATTCCTACCTTAAAAAGTGTGACGTGCTGTGAGACACTTTTCACGACGGTTTTTTCAAAAACCATCGTGGAAAAACTTTCCACGACTGTTTTTGCAAAAAGTGTCGTAAAAAATTGTCTTAAACACTTCTTACACATAATAATATTCTTTGCTGCCCAAGGTGGTCAGCCCGTGTATTAAGCATCAAATGGCACATAATCATGTATACTTTATTTCCTTTTTCACCACAAATTTAACTATAGATACATATACAAAACCCGTAAAAAAAGATTGAAAAATGAAATAATTTAAAGAAACATCTTAAAAGTAAATTAACATAAATTGGTTTATTGATGCTCATCTTTTTAACTTTTTTTTCATTGGTTCCTCAATACATATCCATTCCACATCTTCACGAAGCAAGTACGAAACAATATCTTCAAAATTATCTATCTCTTCAACGAGTGGCAACCCTTTGTGAATGAAGGGATGTCTGAGCAATCCTCATCAACTTCTTCATCGTCGATAACTATTCTTGGCTTTGTCGGGACGGCTAGAGCCAACTCCATGTCTTAGGGATCTGTAGTATAAAAAACTTGGATTGCTTGTGATGCCATAATGAAGGGATCATTCCTGTATCACAATCTTCTAAAGTCAACCACCGTGATGCCGTCATCGTGGTTCTTAACATAGTTATTGTTAGCCCACTTGCACTTAAAAAGTGTTATGCATAATTCCCCATAATCAAGTTCCCAAATATCTTCAATGAAACCAAAGTAGGTCATAGTCCCATATACCGGATTCTTGTCCTTGGCGGAGGCAATATGCATAGCCTCAGCACAGAGAGTCACACTGCTATTTTGCATCGGATGCTTCCCATCTCTTTCGTGAGTGTAGAAAGTGTAACCATTTATGGAATATGACGTATACCTTGTAACTACGGATGACGGTCCTCTAGCTATGTTCTTCAACTCCCGTGACATGCCTCCATCTTGTGATGTGGAGCACTTGCCATAGATGTGTGTTCTAATCCACAACCAAAAGGTCCGGTTGTGTTCATCTTGCAACCACTTCTCATTTCTTGCTCTTTTTGGGTATGCTTTTTTTAATTCGTTCATGTGCACCTCAATGAAAGGCTCCACTTCATTAGCATTGTGCAAGAGATAAAGACAAGCTTGCTCCCACTCCTCTCGATTTACTAATGAAGGATTGCCCATAGAGAGTCCCCTAGCCTCAATTTTTATAGTCTTTGGCACCCAACTGTGTCCGCATTAGATAGGTACTTAGAGCAAAATTCAACTGATTCTTCAGCTATGTAAATTTCTACAATACATCCCTCCAGCCTATTTCGATTCTTCACATAGCCCTTCAAAACCTTCATATATCTTTCAAATAGGTACATCCATCTCAAATACACCGTCCGCATAACTTAACTTCATGTACTAAGTGCACCGTTAAATGAATTATGATGTTAAAAAATGCTGACGGAAAATACTTTTCAAGCATGCGTAAGGTTTGTACCAACTTCAATTGCAGTGAATCTAGCACAAGTGGATCAATGACCTTCGAGCATATTGAATTGAAGAACAAGCACAACTTGAAAATTGCAAATCTCACATCCTTTGTTAGAATTCCCCGCAAAACAAGTGGTAGTAATTGCTGCATCAACACATGACAATCGTGTGTTTTCATGCCAATAAGTTTCAAATCCTTTATCGACACCAACTTTTTGAAGTTTGAAGAATACCCGTCTGGCACTTTTAATGAAGCAAGCCATTAACAGAGCTTTCTCTTTTCCGCTCTGGATAACGTGTGCTTTGCCGGAGGTAAGTAAGTATTGTTTTCTCTTTTCTTGGGAAACAAATTAGGCCTAATCTCCATTTCCATGAGATCCAACTAAGCTTTTTCACCATCCTTAGTCTTGCCTGGGATGTCAAGCAACGTGCCGACTATGGGTCACAAACGTTTTTCTCAATATGTATAACATCCAAGCAATGATGAACAAAAAGTGTCTTCCAGTAGGGAAGATCAAAGAAGATTGATCTTTTTTTCCATGGTCCATCATTTAGCAGATCGTTCTTACCTCGCTTTCTCTTACCGAATATAACTCTTATATCTTTTACCATTTCAAATATTTGTTCACTTGTCAAAGGGCAAGGAGGGTCTCTTTCTTCGTCGTTGCCATCAAAGGCTTTCTTTTGTTTGCAGTAGCGATGATCTCTTGGCAACCATCTTCTATGACCAAGAAAAATGGTTTTCTTACCATTCTTCAACGGTTTTCTTACCATTCTTCAATCGTTTGTGAGACGTGTTCGTCATGCAAATAGGACAACCAATAGAACTCTTCACCGAATAACCAGATAAATTGCCATATACGGGGAAGTCGTTAATTGTCTATATCAACATTGCATGAAGTGTGAACGTCTCTTTTCGGTAAGCATCTCTAACTTCAACTCCATTTTCCCACAACTTTTTTAGATCATTGATTAACGGTGCCAAGTATACATCAATGTCATTGCTTGGTTGGTGAGGACCCGAAATCAATAAAGATAACATTAAAAACTTTCGCTTCATGCACATCTTCGGAGGCAAATTATAGTTAACAAGAATTACAGGCCAAGTGCTTTGCCTACTACTCATGTGGGTTCATTCCATCCATCGACAAAGCGAAATGTATGTTTCTTGGATCCGCATTAAAGTTAGGATGATCCGCTTCAAAAGTCTTCCATTGTGGTGAATCCGCTCAGTGTCTAAGCATACCATCATCCACCCATTTGTCATGATGCCATGTCAAATTCTTGGCCTGATCTGGGTTTTCAAATAAACGCCTCAAATGTAGTATTGGTGGAATCTATCATAACACTTTCTTTGGCACTCCATTGTTGTTGTCTTTTGGCTCATTTCCTTTCTTCAACCTTGCTTATTGACAAACTGGACAATAATTCTCGTCCTCATACTCATTCC
Source organism: Artocarpus heterophyllus (assembly GCA_025403435.1). Taxonomy (NCBI): domain Eukaryota; kingdom Viridiplantae; phylum Streptophyta; class Magnoliopsida; order Rosales; family Moraceae; genus Artocarpus; species Artocarpus heterophyllus. Next base: position 23,287,117 of record CM046352.1, read on the forward strand.
TATAGAGAACACAATCATTTTTCACAAGCATGAATTTTCTCATAATCCATTCCCAAAGTGCTCAAAGTCTTCTTAGCCTCATACATACTAGTTGGTAATTTATTACCCTCTGGTAGAAGCCTTCCTAAAAATTCCAACAGCTTTGTGAAACTAGAATTTGACCAACCACCCGACGCTTTCAAATTCCATAATCCAACTAAAGCAAACAATTTAGTGAAATTGGTACACCCCTCATACACGGGTGTCTCTACATCATTCATCATTGTCTCAAATAAATCCAGACGGTGCACAAAGTGTTCTTCTAAATCATTGATTATGTCAACCATATTGTCCTGATCATCCATATTATCCTCCACAATAACTTGCTTTTCTTTACTTAGTAAAGTTGGATTGAAATTAGACTCGCCATGAAAATGCCACATTTGATAAATACTTATAATTCCATTTCGAAATAAATGCCCTCTAACAATTGAAATTGGATGCAATCTATGGTTCCCACATTGAACACAAGGACACCGAATTTTATCACCATTGGCATGACTTTTAGGAAAATCCAAGAACTCTTACACACCATTTACATATTCTCTAGGCAATCGAAAATCCCACATCCATTTCTTATCCATTTTGCAATTCCTAAATCAAAATAATAAATAGCAAATATTCAATTAAAATTAATTTCACAATTTATATATATACCCACCTATATAGATTAATATCTCATAATTAAAACAAAAACATCACCTATCATAAAACAAGTTACACATACTTATTATAAAACGAAGAAATCATACCCATGATCCACAATACAAATTTCATAGAATAAACAACAAAATCAACAACTATTTATCAATTTTGAATTAATTATACAACACAATTAACCACAATTTATCAATTTCTAACAAAAACTTACAATTTGGGCTGAGATTAAGGAGTGTGGAGGAGGAGAGAAACGTCGACAGCTAATTCAAACGGGTCTGTGTTTGTATTTAGGAAGTGTATTTTTGAATTGTGTCTGAATATCGAGATGAAAAAAGGGGGTTTTAAGTATGCTTACAAATAGATACCACGACAGTTTTTTGAAAAACCGTCGTGGTAACTTACTTTTTCCATGGCGGTTTTTTAGAAAAACTATCGTGGTAGCTTACTTCTTCCACGGCGGTTTTTTAGAAAAACTGTCGTGGTAGCTTACTTCTTCCACGGCGGTTTTTCAAAAAACCGTGGTGGTATCTAGGGCCCTATCCCACGACGGTCTTCGTTTTCGTGGGTGTAACTCACCGCGCTTTTTTCACCTTACCACGATGGTTTTTAGGAAACGGTTGTGAAATAAAAGTCATGTAATCAATAATTTCTTGTAGTGATTCCAACTATTTTATGCTATTGAGAGTTAATATATTGATAATTTCTAGAGCTTTTCACATTTTTAGCTTATGCCCTCTAAAGCAAAATCATGGCTCCGCCGCCGCTATCATTTGAGAACTCTTAAAGAAGTCAACTCTTGATAATAGGTTTTGCTTAAGGTACTAGATACCTAGAGTTTTTACAATAATAATGGATGGAGGGCAGACCAGTCAAAGGCCATTTTGTCGAATTTGGGTCAACCAGTCATTTATTTTATTACTTATTTGTTTCCATTTTAGAGATAAGAATAAATTTGAATTTAAAATAGTTTAGTTTCCTTCAGTTAAATTCACAATTTTAGATAGGTTTGCTTTCCTTCAGTGTAATTTCCAATTCTCTATTCAAGGAGGTTGTAAGAATTGTTTTCTTTGGTTAAGTTGACTTCAGGTTATTGATAAAAATTCAGAGATTATTCTCTCTTTTTTCTTAATTCTCTCTATATTCTATTGCATCAATGAGTGGTTGATGCCTATTATAATGTCTTTCTCGAGCTAGCAGCTCTAAACCCTGCAAACTCGAGAAAAACATTAGCTCATAACTTTTATCATTGAAAACTTAATTAAAATAGCACAACTTAAAAAAAAACTTTGTACATTGGAAATAATGACCTTTATTGCAAATCATGTTAGACATAGTGTCATAAGGAGTAAAATATTATAATATGTTTTTAGAGACATTTTACCAATAAAGAGTTTATTTATTATTCATATACCAAATGTTGTCCTCTTTATGTTCATTTCTGTTGATTGTATAATAAGTAGATAAAAGTTTGCGACTGTCGGTCTAAACCTTTAAGAATTGTGTATATGATGGACAAATTATGTAGAAGACATAAATCTTAAAGGTGATGGTCTAAATCAAAAGATCCGCAATCGAGGGATGCTTTATTCATGCTAAGATTGTTATGTTGTCTACATCCCTAACGGGAGATGGCTTGCCTTAGTCATCGAAGTAGGACTCCGCGAGTAGAAATATTGGTGCATTGTCACAGGTGATGATATATTGGATCAAGACATAAAAGTTGAATTGGTTTGGTTAATAATTCTGTTTATGCAAATTGATTCACTTTAGAAAGTCATACGTATTGTATCTTAATCCTGAAATGACTAATGGGCCTATATTCTTGACTTATATCTTTTGATGTACCAAAAGGTGACATCTTGACTTAATGATGGTATGCATACCGGTACATTGGAGACATGATTCTTGATTCATGTAGACTCATTATTCATAGATATGAAATCCATAGCTCTTTTTGTAGAGTTAATGATATTCTTTTATATGCATTATCTTGTAATTGGAAGATTAGAGCGCTTAACCATTTGGATATATAGGTGTAATCGAATGGTATATTGTCTATGGATAGTAAGTATTCTAATGGTGTGACAATAGAACGTAAGATAAAAATAATCTGGAAGGTAAAACAGAATTTATCCTTATGAATATCCTATGGGGATGTAACATATTATGATATGTCATAAACGGTTAGCTTATTGAAGCTTTGTAAATTTATATAGTTTAAGTGTGCAGCTTTAAGCTTTTAGTGAAGTAGTGTTAGAGTTGATAATTATAAAATATGTATCTGGGATATTGTATTTTACAATTATAGGAGCTTGAACTATATATGTGAAAAAGAGAAAGGGAAAAACGAGAAAGAAAGAGAGAGTGAGAGAGAGTGATGTAGCCTTCGTGTGTGCAAGAGAGGAAAAATACAAGTTTACTACAAAGTGAGATCAATACTGCTTTACTTTCACAACAGCCCCTTATAGTACTCATGTATAAGGAGGTCCTTTTGAATACTAACGATCTTGCTGGTGATCTCTTTTGCAAGAATTTGAAGATGTTCTTCCCAAAGAGGTGCCTTCTGGTTTACCTCTGATTTGAGGAATTGAACATCAAATTCATTTCATACCCAATGTAACAATTCCTAATCGACCCGCCAATAGAACTAATCTTGAGGAGACAAAGGAACTTCAACGGCAAGTTAACGAGTTGGTGGACAAGGAGTATGTTCAAGAAAGCATGAGTCGATGTACGGTTCAGGTGTTGCTAGTCCTAAGAAGGATGGGACTTGGAGAATGCGCATTATTGCTGAGCCATCAACAACATTACGGTAAAGTATCGACATCCCATTCCTCGATTAGATGATATGCTAGACGAATTGCATGGATCTTGTGTGTTTTCTAAGATTGATCTTAAGAGTGGATATCATCAAATTAGAATGAAAGAAGGTGATGAGTGGAAAACTACCTTTCAAACAAAATATGGTTTGTATGAATGGATAGTTATGCCTTTTGGATTAACTAATGCACTTAGTACTTTCATGAGACTTATGAACTATGTTTTGTGAGCTTTCATTGGTAAATTCGTAGTTGTCTACTTTGATGATATTTTGATTTATAGCAAAAACTTGGATGATCATGTTGAACATCTAAAACTTGTTTTAGAAGTTTTACAAAAAGAAAGGTTATTTGCTAATTTTAAGAAGTGTACATTTTGCATGGATAAGATTGTGTTTCTTGGTTTTGTTGTAAGTGCTAAAAGGATTGAAGTAGATGAGGAAAAGGTGCAGGCAATTTAAGAGTGGCCAACGCCCACTCTGGTGAACCAGGTAAGAAGTTTCCATGGCTTGGCTAGTTTTTACTGACTCTTTGTTTGGGACTTTAGCACCATTGTCGCACCCTTAACCAAAGTCATCAAGAAGAACATTCCGTTTAAGTGGGGAGAAGAGCAAGAGAAGATATTCAAACTCATCAAGGATAAATTAACTAATGCACCTTTACTTGTTTTGCCTAACTTTGCTAAAACGTTCGAAATTAAGTATGATACTTCAGATATAGGTATCGGAGGCATGTTAATGCAAAAGGGAAGACAAGTGGCATGCTTTAGCGAAAAGTTGAATAGGGCAACCCTAAACTATCCCACTTACGACAAATAATTGTATGCATTGGTTTGAACTTTAGAGACTTGGCAGCACTACCTTTGGCCAAAAGAGTTTGTGATTCATACGGATCATGAATCCTTAAAGCATTTAAAGGGGCAGTACAAGTTGAGCTAACGCCATGCCAAATGGGTGGAGTTCATTGAGACATTCCCGTATGTGATCAAATACAAACAAGGTAAGGAAAACGTAGTTACCGATGCACTTTCATGTAGGTACGCTTTACTTTCAACTCTTGATTCTAAATTGCTTGGATTTGAGTACATTAAGGAGTTGCATGCAATGGATTCTGATTTCGGTGACTAGTTTAAAAATTGCACTAACGTAGCATATGGGAAATTCTATTTGCATGATAGGTTTCTGTTATGAGAAAATAAATTATGTTCCCCACTTTCATTTTTGCGTGAATTACTTGTTCGGGAAGCACATAATGTAACGACCAATGGAGATTCATTAACAAAATTCAATATTAAATTAGATTTAATTAATGAATTCACCCTCATAAATCGTATTTTTGTAAAAATTATGATAATATATAATAAACAATATTTATAGGAAATTTTACTGTAAAGTTAATACGATGTTGAATATTACTAAATACAGATTTTGTGAGCTTAAAAGCTCAAAAATTTGTAAATGGTATTAATGAAACAAATTTTATATCACAATTAATTATAATATTGTGATATAAATTAATGGGTGCTTAAGATCAAAATAAAGTAGAAAGTATGCCAAAACCCTAAAATAGTGCAAAAGGGTACGACGCAGTGTAAGTACATTGCTAAAGTAAAAACACTGATATAGGAAATGCTATGTTTGAACTCCAAAAGTGAACCAAACAATAGGAACGATATTTAATACAGTTCAAGAATATGTTTTTCAATGGTTTCACCTCAACGGTATAACAAAAATACTATGTGGTGAAAAATTACACTGTGTAAAGTGGTAGGTCCCACTAAGTGGACGCCCAATGGATTCTTATTGGGCCACCATTCCATGAAAGGTGGCCCAATCACAATTAGCCACTAATACCCATAATAATTAACCTAGTGGGTGACTCACCCATTAAAAAAAGAAGAGATAAAGATAAGTCTTTAATTAAAGACTTAAAGTAGCAAGTTCTTCATTTCCTCAACCAAACCATATTCGGAAGCTATAGAAGCCTCTCTCAAAAAACTTTTCCAAACCCAAATATTTGCAAATTGACCGCAAACAAGTTCCAAGAAGTAAAGCTCAAAGGGTTTTATCAATTTTAAGATAAAAATCTAAACTTTTTATCAAATTTTCCTCTTGGTTTGGGAGGGGATTGTGACTAAAGATTTTCTTATATGAAATATGCCTAGGAAAAAGTTTCAAAGAAGTCCTTGGAAGGCTAAGATTATCAATTCTTCTTTTGGTAAGTTTAACTTTTCAAATCTGAAGTTTAATTGGCTTTTGTTTTAATTTTGATTATTTCAAAAGGCATATGGATATTCAAGCAAGTTTATGGTTTAATTGTTTGGGTATATGGCTTATGATGTGGTTGTGTTGTTGAAATTAGGGCTTAAATGTAAAAAAGGGTCATTTAGTTTAAAATAGGATAATTTTGCAAGTTTGATGTTAGTTTTAAAAAGAATAGTGATTTGGCATGAAAATTGTTTGAGAAGGTAATTGAACTGCATAAACAGTGGCTAGAATGCTGTTTTAAAGTTGATTTTTTTACAAAAACTACCCAGGGACTAAATTGTAAATAAAATTACATTCCCGGTAGATTTAAAAATGACCAAAAACTCCCCTTTACAGTGGGAATTTCAAAAAATTCAAAACACAAAAGTTGTAGATCTCGACGAAACTGTTAAAAAATACAAGCGGTTTGTCGAAAATCGCATTCGTTTGTGAGATATGGACAAATTTTATTACAATTGAAAAAAAAATTTCAAAGGGAAAAAATGCAATTTTGCAAAAGGATTTTGGGTATGACATTTTGAGCAAATATGATCCTTAAGGAAAATGGAAAGTTATGGTTTAAAAAGATTATTTTTGGTCCTGGAGGGCAAAATCGTCAAAATTTTTAAATTTGGGTAAAATCGTAAAGTTTTGCTAAACTTGGGTTTTTATTGTAAATAAGTGACCTAACGCCCAGAGCATCTATTTTTATGTGAATAAGCGATGTTTCGTATTAAAGTAGCCAATCGGGCCTAGGAATTCGAAACGGCCCACTAAGAGCAAAAAGTCATTTCATGAAATAACCTAAACGGACTCTGAAGTGCCCCAAATAAAGAAAATGACATTAATAAAAGAATGTTTCCTCTGTTTGTTAGAAATAATAAGATAGAAGGAGGCCGATAGAGTAGTCGAACCTTAAGTAATCAGAAACGTAGTCGATAAGTATACCATACCAACATATAGCCCATTAGTGGTAATTTGGCTACTAACGATGTGATTGGCCAAACAGGTTGCTAGGCGGACTACAAAAGGACTTAAGACGACTTTTTTAGAGCAGTATAAACAAGTAAGTTCTAAACCACCTACAGTATAAAATAGTAGGTTTAAGTGTATATTTATTGCTCTTAGTATTCCTATGCTAACATACATGTGTATGTTACACAATTGAAAAGTGTATATGTATTGCACTTAGAATGTAAGTATAATGACAAACATGGTATGATAACCTAAATAACCAAACTCGAAAATGAATAACCAGTAGTAAAGGAAGTGTCGTACCAGCTCCCGATGTAGAGGGGAGTTAAAGGTTAAGGTGAAATGATGGTCTCGGTGTTACGAAGACTTGTGTGCACATATGGTACGAGCACTTAAGCCCTAGTTAAAGATAAGAGATGACAAGAATAAAGAATGTTCATAAGAAAGCATAAATGGATCATGTATGCTAGCATATGATGCATTGTAGCTAAGTTTGCACTTACTAAGCTTAAGCTCACTAGGTTATTTCATGCTATAGGAACTCCTACAAAAAGGTCAATGTGATTGTATTGCTAAGCGGGCGGTGGAATATGAAGTAATGTGTAGATATGGGTGTGGATACCGCCATGGTTTTGCTTCCATTTGCGGTACGTAATAAGTTATTTTCGAATTTGTTGTTTATAGAGATATAGTATGGCTTTGTAAGAGAAAACCGCTTTTGAATATGCTGAGTAAATGATATTTGTAAAAAAGAAAGTGTGTTTATGTATGCATTATGGTAAAAAGGAATTTTAGTATTTGTGTGTGCTATACTATTGGAAAATAATAAATAAATAAATAAAAGATAAAATAAAAAAAAATTTGAAAATTTTCATAATTGCGTAAGCAAAGAAAAGTGTTGAAGCACGGCCAGTAATAAGGCGGGTTGTGACACATAGTGGTGGATTAATCAGTCACTTTGGGGTAGCTAAGACTCTAGGAGCATTACATGAACATTTCTTTTGGCCACACAAGAAACGCGATGTGGAGAGGATTTGTACAAGATGCATTAATTGTAGGCAACCTAAATCTAGGCAATAATCACACGGTTTATACACACCAGTTCCTATTGCTAGTGCACCTTAGGTTTACCTAGGACTAAGAGGGGGAGAGACTCAGTTTTTGTGGTTGTAGATAGGTTCTCTAAGATGGCACACTTTATTATATGTCATAAGACCGATAATGCATCATATATAGCTGATTTGTTTTTGAAGGAGATTGTTAGGTTGCATGGCATGCCTAGGACTATTATTTTTGATTGGGACACAAAGTTCTTAAGTTACTTTTGGAAGACTTTGTGGGGAAAGTTGGGAACTAAGTTATTATTTTCTACTACTTGTCACCCATAAACGGATGGTCAGACAGAAATGGTGAACAGGAGTTTGTCTACCTTATTGCATGCTATCATACAAAAGAACTTGAAAACTTAGGAGGATTGTTTGCCACATGTTAAATTTGCTTATAATCGATGTTTTCATTCTGCAACTAAGTTTTCACCGTTTGAGATTGTTTATGGTTTTAATCTATTGATTCCTTTGGATTTAACTCCTTTACCTTTGAGTGAACGTGTTAACTTAGATGGCAAGAAGAAAGCTGATTTTGTTAAGCAAATTCATGAGAAAGTGAAGCAACACATAGAGCGACAAATGGAGCATTATGTAAGGCAAGCCAATAAGGGACGTAAGAAGGTTGTCTTTGAACCGGGCGATTAGGTTTGGTTGCATTTGAGGAAGGTCTAATTCCCCGAGAAAAGACGTTCAAACTCTTTCCAAGGCTTGATGGACCATTTCAAGTCATGGAGCGCATCAATGACAATGCCTACAAGCTTGAATTACCAAGTGAGTATGGTGTTTGTGTGACCTTTAATGTTTCTGACTTATCTCCTTTTGATGCAGGTGATGATTTGAGGACAAATCCTTTTCAAGAGGGGGAGAATAATGCAAATGATGCTGCACAACCACGCATACAAGAGGAGGAACTCACAAAGGCAGTGTGTGCATGATCCTTTAAGCTTGCCAAGTGGGCCAATCACAAGACCTAGAGCCAAGTGTTTCAAAGTAGCATTAAAGGACTAATCCAACATGTTTGGGCTGAGACATATATGTGGAGGCCCAACATGAATGATCTACGAATTCAAGAGACATTAGTCACCAATATTGAAGTTCATGAAGATTCTGGATGATGTGGGCTTGTGAATATCAACTTCTTGGAAACCAAGATTTGTCATGTCAGCAAATCAATCAATTAATTTCTTTTATTATTTACATTTGTAAAGTTCAAATTTCAAATTTGAAAACTTCTTCTTCTTTTTTTTTTTTTTTATGTATAGGCTTGTTTTAGGATTAGGATAAGACTATCATTATCTAGCTTTTATTAGAATATGATAGGATTATCTAGCTGAATCTTATTCAAATTAGGATAAGAATATCTAGATGAATCTTATTTAAATTTAAGCATTAATTTCGAATTTTTAGGATTTGGGGGCTGAAAATTCGTGGCCTATATATAGTATAATGTTTAGAATATTTTGGGAATGAACAATTTAGATTATTCAATTAAAGAAAGTGTGCTTCTTGATTCTTGAGAGGACTTTTAGACTTATCAAGTTAATTCTTGTGGCATTCAAACACCCAAACTTATTATCTTGATTCTTGAGTTGTTCTTGAGATTCTTGGTGTGGCGTTTCCAAATAATTGTAGTTCTTGATTCTTATCTTGCTGGGTAACGGGTCAAGACTCAACAAACTTGCATCTGGAAGATCTTGGGGTTTAATTCAATGTTTGGGTTTGGGTTTGGGTTTCGTCACATCGTTGACGAGGTTCATATCACTGCTAATAACTATTTACTACATACAAAATGCTCACTAGAACTTCATTTACTAATCAAAGCGGCTAATATTTCTCTTTCGAACGTAAACCTGCCTAAGAAAAGGCTCATCAATAACTTGAAATGGGCATAAAAATATACTTGGATGGGCGTTCTGTAAAGCGAGCATAGTGTCACGCCTAGCTTGATCGCTTGCCAACTTAGTGGTTTTTGCTGAAAGACTAGGGTGTTTTTGGGCTAGCTTTAGCCATGGCCGTTTTTCTTATGTTACTTGTAATGGAGGGTTCTATAAAACCCTAGAGCAGCCTAGACTAGTTTGCTTCCATGTTAAGTTTACTTCACATTAATGTAGTTTCTCGTGTTGTGTGTTACATTAAAACACGTGCCTTATCTTGTACCGGCCATCAGATTTGTATCATGTGAATGGATCATAGCTGTCCATCTTAGAGGCCTTGGCCTATACATAAGGGTGACCCCTTCATTTGCACCATCACCCAAAAACTTGACCTCAAGAACTCTTGTAAAGAATTCTATACTTGATAGCAGTTCTTTCACGTTTTCGCCGAGTTCCTTCGTGTTATTTTCTCGTTTTTGTGCTGCTAGCCTTGAGTTTGCATGAATTGGGCTTACTTAGCATTTGCGAGAGTGCCAAGGCCTCACGGTTGCCTTTGAGGAGAATGGGTCTGTGACAATAGGGCAGGCAATAGTTACAGGTGGGGGAGGGAAGCTTGTAATAAGATTATATAAAGACTGAAAATTCATTTCAAGCTCTGACATCATTTCCACTAATCAGCAAAATTATTTTCCTTATGAATCATATAACTATTTTGGAGCCAACTTTATTTCAATCTCAACAATAATCAATGACATAGGAGCTGACTCTGCTTCTGTCAAAAAAATGAGATCATATATTGTGCCGACTTTAGAGATGCTCCTGCTACCAATGATTTTTTTTAATTGGCCTTGGTAGGTTCTGTAGTAAGACCAAATCCAAATGGGAAGAGCGGATCATAATGTGGGTCTCCAAAGTTCATAGGGAGTTGGTCAACCGTCTTGAACCAAGTCCGGGACAGCTTTCCAGTGAACCCGTAATCTCCGAATAAGACATCGGCAACACCTTGGCCTTCAGTTCCAGGAAGCCAAGCGGCAACAAGAGCGTCTATTGTAGAAATGTAGGGTTGGATCACAACAGGGCGGCCGGAGATAACTATAACAACACATTTCACAGCACCGCACACATTTGTGATGGTGCTGGGGCCGGGCTCAGGGATTGTCAAGTTCAAGTTGTCACCGAATGTTTCTGCGTACGCGGGTTCTCCCACGACGACAATGGCATAAGAGAACTTGTTGGACTTGATGAAGTTGGCATCTGGGTTTTCCTTGTACACCACTTCGGTTTTTGGATCAACAGTGTTTTTAATGGCGGTGAGGATTGTTGTACCTGTTCAGTACATTGGTTCTTGTTAATTCTACAATGTGCAGAAATGTACAGTTTCAAAAATGGATTTATTTCATTTAACATGCTATTTCAACTAAGGAGCCCAGTCCTCGAAACTGATAAAAAAGAATTATTATCAATGTACCTGAAGTGAGGTTGTTGCCACTTAGTCCCTGCCATTCAATTGTCCAGCCACCACACTGATAACCCAAATTGTCTGCATGAGTACCAGCAACAAGAATCTTTGGTGCCTTCTTTGGAAGGGGTAGCACCGGCTTGTCAGCAGCTTCGCCATTTTTCAGCAACACTAAAGATTTTCTCACGGCCTCCCTAGCCAACTCTCTGTGCTCCTGGAACATGGTAGCGCGCATTTCATTGCTTAACCGACCAATCCAATCCACTCTAGCTTAGATATTACACTGGATTTTAAAGTTGAAAATCCAATTGGATTTAAGTTTTTTTTTTCCCCTCCAAGTTTTGATTGAGAATCCCAATCAACCAAACCAAGCAAATTCAATGCACATAAGTGCAAATGCCAGTTATATTGGTTGCTCTTTAAAAATTGTTGTCTTAGGCTTCTGAAAACTAACCTGTTTGCCAAGCTCATGGACCAGGCTGTAATCAGCCACTGGTTTCTCAAATAGACCCATCATGAATTTAACCCTCAAAATCCTCTGCACTGCATCATCAATTCTGCTTATGGGAATAAACTTGTTCTTCACCAGGTAGGTTAGACCATCTATGAATTCTGTATAGTTGTATGGAACCATGATCTGTAACATCCCAACAATATGTGTGAGAAGGTAATTGAAGTCCCATATTTAATAAAAATATGAGGGAAGCACAATGTCAATAGAATTACCATGTCAATGCCGGCACTAATTCCTGCTTCGATAGAGTATGTGTAGTTGAGATGCGGCGGTGAGGTGATCCTATCAATGCCCTGCCAATCGGAGATGACAAACCCCTGAAAAAACGATTTAAAAGATTATTAGATTGCTTTTCTTTTCGGCCAAGAAAGATGGTGAAGAAAAGTAAAAGTTGCACAAAAGGTTGATTTTTATTTCTTTCTTTTGTTTTTTGCTTTTTTACCCTAAATCGAAGAGTTTTCTTGAGGAAACCGGTGATAAGTTCGCGGTTGGCATGCATCTTTTTCCCATTCCAGCTCGAGTATGATATCATAACGGTCGAAACACCCTTGATGATAGAGTTGTAGTAACCCGCCATGTGAATGCCGAGCAATCCATGTCTGTTGATCACGGTGTTGTTCTCGTTGATGCCCTCGGTTGTTCCACCGTCGCCCACATAGTGCTTTGCACAAGCTGCAACCTTTTTGCTGTGGATTCAAATGGTGTAATAGTAAGTACTAACAAGGCACTTGAGTAAAATTTAACCGCTAGGAATGTGAGCATTACAAGCTTGAGTACTTTTCATAACAAAAAGTGACAACACTAACCAAATTATGCTTTGTATTGTGGTGCTTCATCTCCTAGTTCTGAAATGTCTTTAACAAACTCATATAGAATACTAAAGCGGGCCAACAACCGTATGCGTGGTGATATGTATATTATGAGAGATAAACCTACTAAGTTTTTTACAAACTCAGTTTCAACTAATCAATTCTAATTCAAACAGTGTAAAACTCTCACGTGCTATAATAAACATTCTATACATAAGCACTTTTTCTTTTTTTTTTGCTCTGGAACCTACTTAGGCACATATATCCATAGTTGTCATTCCTCACTTGTACATGTTAGTCCACTGATTAAGTGTGCTTACCTAGTCGTAAACCTTTAACAATTTTCTTATATTGCTTTATCCATAACCGTGACATTACTTATAAAATTATATTATGTCACACTTCTTAAAAATATATATGTTTATTTATTTCAAAAAAATAAAGTTTAAAAATTTGGGTCCCGCTACTCAAATTTTTTCAAATAATTAGTTTAATTTGTTTAAATGTAACTCTCTCCTCATCTTCTTCATCATCTATGAGTCTTGTTCAATGGCGTTCAAAAATATGTTAATTTATAAAATAGTAAGTTTTGAAGGGTAATAAATTTATAAAAATTCACTAAGTACTAGCGCCCAAAGGCGTGTACGAATGAGAATGACAGTGGGACGGGGTGGGCCAAAGAATATTATTTGTTCACGCCTTTTATGCCAAGCACATGGTATGTCGTTTGATACGGCACCTTATCTGACACGTCACCATGTCCGAATTCAACGCTACTTTTATATTTTTCTTAATTTGTTCTTTTACCTTGTTTACTGGCCCTCCAATAGCGGACTATAGTATAGCAAGTTGAAGACACGTTTTGGACCAATCACTGGTCCACTTCACTCGTTTTGCTTTTTTAGCTTTGGACCACATTGAAAGCAAGTTTTCGTACATTACACGGACAAAAAACAAAAAAAAAAAACGTGAAAACTACTTTATATTAACAAGACTCCAGTCAACAATAACAACTGGCACTATTACTGTAAACTCACATGGACCAAAAGTAAATCCTGTATTTTCAAAGAGACAATAGGAAAAAAAAAAAAAGAGAGTAAGCTTTAGTCTTACCATTTCCTACGAGGTTCCACGCGCTTTACGAGGCAATGAAAAATGGGATTGGTTTCTAAATGGTGTTTGGAGGGCTAAACAAAAGGAAACGAAAACGAAAACTAAAAATGCTGAGAAATATATGAAGTTGAAAAGGCTAAGAATTTGTTTTCCCTCTTTTGTTTGCATCCTTATTTTTAGAAATATGTTCGAACATAATTTTACTCTTTTTTTTTTTATCGTATTCCGATCGATCTCTCTAACAACACTATCAAACATAATTTATAAAAAAGAATGAATCACAATTCCAAAAAAATCTTTGATATTTCTATTTTCATCCCAAAACAAAGACAAAACTTTTGATGGAGCCTGTATTTTAGTTTTATAGGTAGGTCTTATCATTCTAATAATCAGAGTATAGGAAATAGTTTTACTACAAATTTTGATATGCTTTGTCGCATCGTAAATTAAACTGTTAAAACATCAATTAAACGTTAAAATAACATGATTTATTGATAGGGTTATTATACATATTTTGGCATAAAAGCATCTAAAAAATATAGCTATTTTCTAAATACTGCCAAATAAGAAAGTTTACATAGACCTTACGAACCAAAGAATGAAAATGCAAGAATTAAACGCCCAAAGTACCTTCCTCTTTTACTTCTCTCTCTCCAAAAAGAGTACCTTCCTTTTCTCACGCTCAAAGAACCAGAATTTCATATTTTCTTTTAATATGAGTTCAACAAAGATTTTACTCTGTGAGATCTAGATGTACTTCACATTGTATGCTGGTCGCCAAACTAGGGTAAAAAGAGAAACGTTTTTCCTGTTTTCTTAAATTTCACAAAAAATAAAAATGAATAAAGCCGGATCTATGTTAAGAAAACTCAAACAAGAATAATTCCACGTAAAACTTGTGATGTTCTAGAGTTTCCCATTTTCTTTTAGCATGATTCAAGACAGATTATGTAATATGTGAGTTGTAGATCTACTTCCCATTGTCACATTTTGATAGTCAGAGTTTGAAAGGTTTTTATTGTTCTTACTTTCCAGCAACGTACGGAACACCCTTGCGAGAGTTAGCAGGTATTTCTCCTTGTAATCCGGATACAATCTGTGTCATTGCTCTAACAATTTTGGGATCTTCGCTGTAACTTTCGTAACATCGGCCCCATCTCGGATCCCTACAGACCTGCGCACATGCTTTAAGTCAGAGGAATCGCTACTTTAACATTAGTTAATTTTGATGATGATCGAATTTTCGACTGAGGATTACCGCTATGCAAGGTGCGAAAACGTATTGGATGCCGGTAGCTCTAACTTCAAGTGCAGTTGCAGCTCCAATCCTCTTAACAAGTTCAGGGTCCCTGGTTGTTGACAGAGAAAAAGTTTAGTGTGTATGTTTTTTCTTATTCCTGTTATTATTAGTTATTCAGCTAAGTAGTGTCCCCCTGCATTTTCCAAAAGAACCATAATTTTGATCTCTCCTAAACTTTTTTTTTTAGTATAAACATGTTGAAGAAAGCCAAACAAGGTAATGAGAATTGGTAAATATAGAAAAATAAACGATTTATCATCACTTGCCTGGCAGCACCTAGCCCAACATTGTGTGGGAAAATTGTTGCTTTGTAGACATTGTTGTGTCCATGAACAGCATCAATTCCGTAAATCATCGGAATCCCAAGACGGGTCGATAAAGATCCCTTCTGAAAATCATTCACCATGTCAACCCAAGTCTCCGGCGAAGCCTCCTTTGCTGGAACACTTCCTCCTCCACTGAGTACACTACCTGCAATGGACAGAATGCAATTAGGCTATTGCGAGAATCATGGACTTAGCACAATTATTGCGAGAATCATGGACTTAGCACCAATTTAGAAAATTTCATCAACATCTAGAATTGTGGGATTTAGTTGATTGTGGATGCATATTCAATTTCTCTCTTAATTAGTTTTTGTTTTTGTCATTCCTTTGTTTGTTTCCTTGTTTATAGCTTTTGCCTGTAATATATTATTGTCTATATTTTGTATTCACGTTCAATGAATTTGAATGAAATCATTTTGTGTTCGATCCAAACAGTTTTTCATAGGCACCTTCAAATTTCCTGATGAAGAATGTGTGACACTGAGAACTTACCAATTAGATACTTCTTCATGACCTCGGACGAAGCAACAGTGCGGTCAATCTGAACCATTTGGCCAATCTTCTCCTCCAATGTCATCCGACTCATTAGGTCCCTTATTCGAACATTTAGCGGCTGTTTCGGATCTTTGTACTTATAATTGTGCTCCGCAGATTCTGTCATGGCTGCCCAGCAAATCATCAGCAGAAATCCCACCAAGAAGTTGGCACTCCTTGCCATTTTTTTCTTCTTTTTCTTTTCTGAACAAAAAACATGAAGGTGAGTAGTCATTCGAAACAGCAAGTTCAGTAAAGTTCCCATGTAAAAATTATGAATATACATTTTTATGAGAAATTAAAACCAGCAATATAAAGAAATCTACCCTTATGCAAACACAACCAATACAACGTGAACTAATTTAGATTTTAATGAGCATTTTGATCTCCAGAAATGAAAAGATTTCAAGCCCCATAAAAAGCACATCAAGCCATTCACCATAAATAAAAAAAGCTGTGTTTATATGTTGATGCTGGACTTGACAGAATCTGACACATAAAAGCATCAAGGAAGTTAAAAGAGCAACAGCATGCATAAAACTTACTGAAACGGACAAGAATAAGAACCAGAGGACACAAAAGTCGAAATTGCTTCTCCTCCAAACAAAGGAAAAGAAAAGAAGAGAGACAAGAAAGAGAATTTTCCTCAGCAAATGAAATGTGAGGTTGGAATAAAAACTCAAGGGTGAGAAGTGGAATTTATAGAGATTTGTCTCTTGGAATTTAAGCTCTGACTGTTCTCCACATTTCATGCTAAAAATCAGACACGGATGTAAAAATATATTTTAGCGAGAAAAGATTTTGGGCCAAAATCTTTTTGTGATAAATTCACATAAAAAGCTTAAAATAATATAGAAATTTGATATTGCTATTTTTTAAACCTTTCCTGTAAAATAACCAAACAAAAGAATTGTGTTATTCCATATCAAATTTTTCCCCTTTTTTTTTGTGATTGTATCTTTTCACTTGAAGTAGGATTTGAAGAATAAGTCAAAGTTTAGTCGTAACAAATTAAGAAACGTATTCAGAAATAGAAAATAGTTCTATACTAGTATTTTAGAAAAGAGAGAGAAGTTAACATTCATGTGAAGCTAATATTTATTGATAAATCTTTCATTTATTGAGCAAATATCATATTTATTGAATATTATGTTTATTTAGTAAATTTAACATGTACTAATTAAACTAATTCATAAATCATATATGGAATTTGAGAGTACATAAGCCTTTTGTTAAGTAAAGTTTCTTAAAATTATCTCAGTCTACCGGTTATCTTGGAGGCGACAAAGGAAGGAGAGGGAGAGAAGAAGGGAGAGAGGAGGAGAGAGAAGGGTTGAGAGAGATAGAGAGTAAAAAAGTAAAATCAACTCTCTTTTTTTAATATAATCAAACGATAATGATATTTGACCAAGAGCCATTAAAAGGCTAAAATAGATGACAAATCTAGAGCCATCACTTACACTTAGTCAATATAAATGCACCTTTAACCTAACAACGGAGAGATCTCCTCCAATAAATGGAACAATAACAAGATTCAACCACACAGAAGTGATTCAAAATGAGACATATTTTAGTCCCAAAATGGATCGGTCACAAACCACAGGCAAAAAGCGACAAGGAGACCACCCTCTAGCTAAGATAATGTTAGCAAAATATTGCATGTACTATTAACAGGAATTGCAAATAATATATTGCATGGATAAATGAACATGTTACAATTAAAAAAAATTAAAAATAGAATTAAAGAAAACAGATACAATAAAACCTTCAATGGAAGCAACGCAACGTCAAAATTAGACGAAAATGGTCGAGGCACGTAGAGCTCACGCTTTCCTTAAAACAGATTCGTCCCCTTCGGTTGTGCACGAGGATTCTATGGACGTCTGTCTCCTAGAAAACAACGACTACTAAAGGAATCTTAAGCACTATTGGATACCGTTTCCGGTGAACTTGAAACTATTTTTCTTTCTATCACCAAAAACAAACGACTATAACAAAAACTAGATGGAACTTAAAAACAAAGGAAAAACTCTGACTTAGTGAGTGCAAATTCTATGTATTTGTGTCTCAAACATGTGGAGGAGAGTTCATTATATAGGCTTAAGAGAATAGATGTTACAATCCACATTATAATGAAGCATTATTCAATAATTTATGTGCATAATGACACCGGTTGCAACCTTCCATTTTCCATGATAATGGTGCTCATAATCTCCCATTAAACCATTGGTTGTAACCCTCCATTTCCTATGATTATGAAGCTCATAATCACCTATTAAACCATGCATTTGGGTGTTACAACATCAGATTTATGACCTCCAATAATCTCCACTAATGAGCATCAATTTCTTATTCACCCAATTGCTATTTTTCCAACAATCCCCCACATGAATGAAATTGACAAACTACATGGAAAAACAAAGACACTACACGGTGATAGAGTTCTATGGTTAATACCTGTATAGGATAGGTAGGCGTTAACCCTTGAACCTTCTATTGTGAAAGTATGTTTACTTTACTGGCTGACCAGTAGACGCGATGTCCTTGAATTGTCCTGCCGTTTGTGTAAACGATAACATACCTCACACAGATATTTTCCTAACACAGTTTCAGTTCTCATGATTATGTTCATTTTGGCCATGAACATCTCCCTAGTTCTGCAAGAGTTTCTAAAGCATTAAGCCCTAGCAATTCTCCTTTGAAGCAGCCCCACTTCTCTCTCACATAGGTGATTTCTTACTTAAGAGTAACTCGTATTACTCCGCTCGAATTCCCAATGTATTTGACGCATAAGAATCATTAAAAGCAAACTGCTTAACCTTTCCCTATGGGTATCACTGTTTTTATTATAGGAATGGGTTGGGGTAACCCCCACAGTGATTTTACTCGGTCTATTCAGTTTAGTTGTCCCATTGAACCTAGATCTTGGGATCTCCAGTCAACAAGGTTGGGTTTCTACTGTTTTGACCTATTCTTTTATGGGCTTAAGTCCCATTCCTCTTGATGTTTTCTCAACTTGATCTCTATTCAGTCCTTTAGTTAACGGATCCACAATATTTTCTTTAGACCTTACATAGTCTATTGTCATGACTCCAGTCGAGATCAGTTGTCTAATGGTATTATGTCGATGACGTATATGTCTCGACTTACCATTATACATCACATTTTGTGCCCTGCCAATAGCAGACTGATTATCACAATGAATGCATATTCCAAGCATAGGTTTAGGCCATTCAAGGATATCCTCTAAAAAATTCCTTAGCCATTCAGCTTCTTCACCGCTTTTATCCAAGGCTACAAATTCAGATTCCATAGTGGATCTGGTTATTACCGTTTGCTTTGAGGACTTCCATGAAATTGTTGTGCCTCCCAAAGTGAATACATATCCACTTGTAGCTTTAGAATCCTGTATATCAGATATCCAACTCGCGTTAGAATACCCTTCAAGAACAGCAGGATCTCTTGTATAATGTAGCCCATAATTTCGAGTATACCGTAAGTATCTGAGTACTCTAACAATCGCTTTCCAGTGATCATCTCCTAGATTACTCGTGAATCTACTCAGACTACTATACAGCATAGGTAATATCTGGTCTTGTACAATTCATTAAGTACATTAAACTGCCTATCACTCTAGCATATTCCACTTGGGATATATTTTCTCCTCTATTTTTGGACAGATGTTGACTAGTATCAATTGGTGTTCTGGCCACGCCAGTGTCATTTTTACTAAATTTGTCAAGTATTTTGTCCACATAGTGTGACTGGCTCAAGATGAGTCCATCAGGCGACCTTTTGATTTTGATTCCTTTTGATTTTGATTCCTAAAATCACATTGGCAGGTCCCATGTCTTTCATGTCAAACCTAGAGTTCAACATATCTTTAGTTAATTTGATCATCCGATCATTGCTACCGACGATTAGCATGTCATCTACATACAGACAAAGAATAACATATCCATCATCTATTCTTTTGACATAAACACACTTGTCACACTCATTAATTTTGAAGCCATTTGACATCATAACATTGTCAAATTTCTCATGCCATTGCTTTGGTGCTTGTTTAAGCCCATACAAAGGCTTCACCAATTTGTAGACTTTCTTTTCTTGTCCTAGAGCAATACAACCTTCTGGTTGTTCCATATAAATTTCCTCTTCAAGGTCTCCATTAAGAAAAGCAGTCTTTACATCCATCTGAAGTACTTCAAGATTTCCCAAAGTGGCAATCGCTATAATCATTCTTATGGAGGTTATTCTCGTTACAGGAGAATAAGTATCAAAGTAATCAAGGCCTTCTTTTTGTCTATAACCTTTTATAACAAGTCTAGCCTTATACTTGTCAATTGTTCCATCAGCTTTCATTTTGCGTTTGAAAATCCAGTTAGAACCTAGCGGTTTACTTCTTGGAGTAAGGTCCACTAATTCCCAAGTATGATTTTACATGATGGAATCAATTTCACTCTTTATGGCTTCTTTCCATAAAGGACCCTCAGATGAGCCTACAGCTTCTTTGAAAGTTTGAGGTTCAGCCTCGAGCATGTAAGTTAGAAAGTCAGGTCCAAATGATTTTTCTGTCCTTGCCCTTTTGCTTCGTCTAGGCTCTTCCTCTTCATATTCGGTTTCAACTTCTTGATGATCCTGAGTATTCTCTTCAATAGTCTCAAACGTTCGTTTAGATGAACTTGGACTATCCTCTTTGGATTTGCAAGGAAATACATGTTCAAAAAATGATGCATTCTTGGATTCCATTATTGTGTTCTTGTGAATCTCAAGGTTTTTAGATTCATACACAAGGAACCGATAAGCACTACTGTTGTGGGCATAACCAATGAAGATGCAATCAACTTTTTTTGGACCTATTCTCATCTTCTTTGGTGTGGGTACCATTACCTTTGCAAGACACCCCCACACTCTTAAGTATTTATAGGAAGGCTTTCTACCTTTTCATAGTTCATAAGGGGTCTTGTCTTCTTTCTTCTGGGGTACCTTATTTAAAAGGTAATTAGCCGATAAAATAGCTTCCCCCCACATGTTCTGTGGCAATCCAAAACTTATCAGGATCACATTCATCATATCCTTTAAGGTACGATTTTTGCATTCAGCTACACCATTTGATTGAGGTGAATAGGGTGGTGTAACCTCGTGAATAATACCACATTGTGCACAAAATTCACTAAATGGTTCTACATATTCACCACCACGGTCACTTCTTACCATCTTAATTTTCCTATTAAGTTGGTTTTCAACTTCTTACTTATAGATAACAAATTTCTCAATAACTTCATCTTTGCTTATAAGCAAATATACATAGCAATATTTTGTGCTATCATCTATAAATGTGACAAAATATTTATTCCCACCTCTGGTTTGAACAAATTTTAAGTCACAAACATCGCTATGTATGAAATCAAGTGGCTTGGTATTTCTCTCAATCGTTTGAAACGAAGATCTCGTTAGTTTTGCCTCTACACATATTTTACATTTATGTTTGGGATCAATATTAAACATGGGTATGTGATCCAAGTTAATTAATCTACGCAAAGTATCATAATTAACATGACCTAGTCTACCATGCCATAAATTAGAAGACTCAAGCATATAAGCGGAAGACTTTTTATTTTTATTAATGAAATTGGTCTTAACAGCCATTACATTCATTTTCCACATTCCATTTTCACATATCCCTTTCTCATGTACATTTCATGTTTAGACAAAACTATTTTATCAGCTTCAAAAACCATCCTGAAGCCATGTGAACTTAGTCGAGTTCTAGAAATGAGATTCTTCCAGATATCAGGCAAATACAACACATTTTGAAGCTTAACTTTCTTGCCTGATGTCATTTTTAGAAACACCATCCCTTGGCCCTTGATCTCAGATGTGGCAGAGTTGCCCATATACAGCTTCTCTCTAGAATCTGACAGTACGAGTTCAGCAAAACCAGTTTTATCACAGCAGACATGGCGTGTGGCCCCAGTGTCTAGCCACCACTCTTTTGGGTTGGAGTCCACCATGTTGACTTCAGAGACTACGGCAGAAAGACTGATGTCTGACATTTCTTGTGTAATGTTGTCCACCACATTGGCCTCTTTCTTCTTGTTTCTCTTTGGCAGCCTACAATCTGCAGACTTGTGACCCACCTTGTCACAGTTGAAACATTTTCCTTGGAATTTCTGCTTCTTTGAATTTCCACCCTTAGGCCCCAGCTTGGACCCCGACTTGGTTTTCTTGTTCTTGGAGCTTTTATCATGCTCCACCACATTTGCTTTGGCAACAGACTTGTTAAAAAGCTTTTTCTCAGATCTTCTATTGTCTTCCTCAATGCAAAGTCAAACAATAAGATCTTCAACGCTCACCTCTTTACGCTTGTGCTTCAGATAGTTCTTGAAGTCATTCCACGCAGGGGTAGCATCTCTATGATTGCAGCTACCTGGAAAGACTCACTAATTACCATTCCTTCAGCATGAATTTCATGAATGAGTAATTGCAGTTCTTGTACTTGACTAATTACAGTGTAACGTCCCAAAATTTATTTAACGTTAATGTAATGTAAATGATGAATTAGTGTGCCATAATTAAAGTTTTAACTTTAATTAGATTATTTGGTTGGATTTTTAGTTTTTGGTTGTTTTGTTAAAATTGATGTGTTCAAAAGATTTCTTATTGATTTAAAATGATGTTTTGAGTTTTAAAACACAACAATTTGTAAAATGTTAAAAATACTCTGTTTTACAAAACCGTGGGCGGTACATGGTTTTCGCACAGTAAAACCGTCCACCGATTTTCTCTATTTATTTCTCTCTTCTCTCTCTCTCTCTCTTCACTCTCACGGGCTCTCTCTCTCTCTTTCCTCTCTCTCTCTCGGCAGCCTCTCTCTCTCTCTCAATCTCTTTCAAAAATTTTGATTTCCATTCGAATCCAAGCTTCGGAACAGCAAGGAGGAAGCTCGGGGACGTGATTTGGCGACCGAGAACGCGGATTGAAGCTTCGATTCGAGGTTAGATTCGAAATTTCTAAACTTTTTACAAAATTTTTGATTTTGTGTGTTTTTGAAATCTAAGTTTGTTTTAGCTTAGAAAACCGTTGATTTGTGTTAAATGAGCTTAGAACAACTAGAATCTAAACTTAGATTGAAGAAAAACGGATTGGATTCAAGATTTTTCATTTTTCTCCTCTTTTTCTCATTTTCGGATTTTTGAAGATTTTGAGTTCAAATGTTGTTTAAATGATTCCAAACATGTTTTAGAATGTTTTTCTATCAACTATAGTTAATTTTCATGCCTGGGAATTGAGAAAAACAGGTTGGAATTCAGATTTGGATTTTGGGGATCGAGAAACCCGTGGCTGGGATTTCTGGATTTTCCCAGTTCGGGAGGCCGAAGTTCATGTTCGGCAGGCCGAAGTGATGATCGGCAGGCCGGTGTTCTTCCGACCGGCAGGCCGAATCTGGGGAAATGTTCGGCAGGCCGAACCTCGTTTCCGGCAGGCCGAAGCAGGGCGTCCGGCAGGCCGACCGAGGCATGGAAAATTTTGTGATTTTTACCCGATTTCACTGTTTTGAACCCTAATTTAAATCCCAACCTTATAGGATGATTTTAATGATACAAATGGCACACTAGGACATCATGAAATGATTTAGTAACATAGGATGTTTCGAACTAGATATTGATTGACTTAGTTTGTATCTAGGATTGTTCGTGGTTCCGTGGAGCTAACGTATAGCGGATCGGGATTACGGTGTGGGGTACCGGCACTAGTACTGAGGTAGGACTTCTATCCTATTTCTTTGGTAGCCTGGTTTTGAAATGATTTGGCTTTGAAAATGATTTCTATCAAAATGTTTTCAACGGTTGTTTGAAAATGATTTTATCGGTTATATTTTAATATACCGTGACATGAAATGAATTTCATAATGAATGTAATTGACAACACTCGGTAATTGGGTTTTGAATGATAATGATAATAAACACATGGGCATGATGCCATATCAGAGATCGGGTCGTGATCGACCTTGGGGGCAGGTCCCGAAACCCAGCTGGGCCACTACGGTGGTGATATCGTGGTTTGCCTAGGTAAAAGTAAACTGGTGTTTTGATTTGACGAGTAGACTGTTCTGTGTCAGAACGACTCTACTCAATTTATTTATTTATTTATTCGAGTTTCTTTCTGTATAACTCCTGATAATGTTATGTTTCTTTGCATTAAATTATTTTATAAAACTTAGTCCTACTGAGCCTTTCGCTCACGTTTTATCTGTTTTAAATCCCCCCTCTAGGTGGTTTCCCATTTAGGTTTGGAGAAGATTCTTCGGACCGAACTCAGGAGCAATAGGAGAATTTATTTATATTCTGTATTATTAAACAAGGCATGTAAGACTTAACTTTATCTGTACTTGGACTGTAATTGTATTTATGATATTGTCAGATCCATGTGTGTGCACAAGTTGTGGGTTGTAGAACCCATATTCGCGGTTTTTATTCAATTATTGTTATTTGTTTAATGATTTTAAATTCTTTATCAAATGTGGTGGAAAAATCTCTTTATTTCTTGCTTAATTGGATTTTTAAACCCTTAATTTCAATTAAATTCTCCTTTAATTAATCTAAATATTCTGCCACGTCACCTCTCGTACTCCGGGGCGTGACAGAATGGTATCAGAGCTCAAGGTTATGAACCTTGGGAATTGTGCACACATAGGTTTGACAATGAAATACCTCTGACAGTCCAAATTTTGTTTTCAGAAGTGAGAGAATGGCACCTAGACGTCGTTCGACAGTTGACGCCGAGTTCGGAAATGATGAGGGCCTGATGAGGTCTATGATTGCGGCTTTCCGGCAGATGGCAGCCAGGACTAGACCGGAAGACTCCAGTGTTGGTAGTCGGCATGCTTTCTTTAAGGAATTTCGGCGGGCGTCTATTCCGACTTTTGATGGCAATGGGGATCCGCAGTTAGCAGAGTGTTGGTTGGATTCGATATTGAAGCATCTTGATACCCTTGGTGTGCCTGAGGAGTATCGTGTGGAGTTTGCGGCGTATAAGCTCGAGGGTGGCGCTAACACCTGGTGGAAACAAACTAAGCGTCTGGAGCGCGGTGGCGATATCGGTTGGGACAAGTTTGAGGATCTGTTCTATGATCGGTATTTTCCGCAGGGGTATAGAGATCAGAAAGCAGCTGAGTTTTATAGATTGCAGCAAGGTGATATGTCAGTTCGGGAGTACGAGGCAAAGTTTAGCGAGTTGGCTAGGTTTGCTCCATCAGCTGTGGCATCGGAGCGCGAGAAATGCATCAAGTTTCAGGAAGGACTCAAGGCTCCTATTCGGCGGCAGTTGGTTGCTCTACGGCTTAGGAGTTTCGGAGAGCTTGTGTCGTCGGCGATCTCCGTGGAGAATGATTACGTGCAGTATTGTGAGGACCGAGCCAAGGCTTCAGGAGGACCGCAGAGGAGTGGCAGGAAGAGCACCAGTAGTCGTCCAGCTCCGGGGAAAGGCAAGCAAGGCGGTGCGACCAGTGGCAGTAGCAGTTCGTCTGGCAGCGGGCGCAGCAATCCCTACAGCTTCCATTGTCATTTCTGTCAGCAGCCCGGACACATCAAGAGGAATTGCCCGATCAGGAGTGCTCGTCTTGGATCGCAGACCGGGGAGAATGCCAGTCGTTCGTCTTAGCCTCAGCCTCAGACCCTACCTCCGCCTCCGCAGTACCCGCAGTTGCAGTATCCATAGTTTTCTCCTCAGCAATTCTCATATCCGGCACGAGGACAGCAGCCGCAGTATTTTCAGCGCAGTGTTCCTCAGTATAGAGCTCCGAGTACAGGTAGTGTGCAGTCATCTCCATCTCAGCAGTATCGGCCGAGTAATGCAGGACCCAGCAATGTCGGTAGAGGAAAAGGGAAGGCGCCAGTGCAGGTTCATGCAATGGCATCTGGAGGGTCAGATTCTCAGACTGGTAACGCGGTTGTCGATGGTATGGTTTTGGTTTCTAGATCTCTAGCTCGCGTTTTATTTGATACCGGTGCCTCTCATTCTCTCATTTCGAGTTCCTTTGTACATGCCTTGGGATTAGAAGTAGAAGAGTTTAATGAACCCCTAGTCATAACTTCTCCCTTGGGGCGGGTGTGTGTGAATTGTATGTGTAAATCTTGTAAAATAAAGATTGGGGATGAGATTTTGAAAAGTGATTTGATTGTACTCCCCATGAGTTCCTATGATGTGATTTTAGGGATGGACTGGTTGTCCAGGTATAGTGCAGTTGTGGACTGCCAACTTAGAAAGGTGACCCTAGTGTCTGATAGGGGGACGGTGATCACTTACCAGGGTGGTGGTGATTGGCTAATGAGTGAGCGTCTCATGAAGTCATGTCTAGGAGGGTGAAGGAATCTAGATTGTTTTGCTTTTCTTGCCAATCTAGATTGCGAGCCCTATGTTTCGAGTAGTGGTGTATCGATTCCGGTGGTTGGTGAGTTCGAGGATGTTTTCCCCGACGAGTTATCAGGGTTACCACCGCATCGGGAGATTGAGTTTGGTATCGAGTTGTTTCCAGGGACATCACCGATTTCTATGGCACCTTATCGGATGGCGCCGGCAGAAATGAAGGAATTGAGGAAGCAACTTCAGGAGCTTGCTGATAAAGGATATATTCGGAATAGCACATCTCCGTGGGGAGCACCAGTTTTGTTCGCTAAGAAGCACGATGGGACTCTCAGGTTATGTGTGGATTATCGGCAGTTGAATTGTGTTACGGTGAAGAACAAGTATCCTTTGCCTAGGATTGATGAGCTATTTGATCAGTTGGGAGGTTCGCGATACTTCTCGAAGATTGATTTGCGTTTAGGTTATCATCAGCTCAGGATCAAGGAAGAGGATATTCCCAAGACAGCTTTTAGGACTCGGTATGGGCACTTCGAGTTTCTGGTTATGTCTTTCGGGTTGACGAATGCTCCAGCAGCTTTTATGGACTTGATGAACAGGATATTTAGGCCGTATCTGGATCAGTTTGTGATCGTGTTCATCGATGATATTCTTGTGTATTCTAAGACATGGGAGGAGCATGAGCAGCATCTTCGGATCGTGCTTCAGACTCTGCGGGAGCACCAGTTGTATGCTAAGAGGGAAAAATGTGAGTTCTGGTTGACTGAGGTCAAATTTCTGGGTCATGTCATCTCGGAGCATGGTATTTCAGTGGATCCGTCCAAGATTGAAGCTATATTAGAGTGGGAACGACCAAGGAATGTAGCGGAGATTCGCAGCTTCTTAGGTCTTGCTGGATATTACCGGAAATTTGTAAAGGACTTTTCGAAGATTGCAGCTCCGTTGACGAGGTTGATCAGGAAAAACGTCAGGTTTGAGTGGGATGAAGACTGTGAGTCTGCTTTTCAGGAATTGAAGAACCGGTTGACTTCAGCTCCAGTATTAGTTATTCCTAGTAGTGACGAGCCGTATGAGGTTTATGCTGATGCTTCAGGGCGCGGACTTGGATGCGTGTTGATGCAGCATGGACGTGTGGTTGCGTACGGATCGAGACAGCTACGACCTCACGAGCGGAATTATCCTACTCACGATTTAGAGCTTGCAGCGGTGATCTACGCGCTGAAGATTTGGAGATGTTACTTGTATGGAGCATCGTTTCAGGTCTTCTCCGATCACAAGAGTTTGAGGCATTTGTTCACTCAGAGGGATCTCAACTTGAGGCAGCGCAGATGGGTGGAGTACATGGAGGATTATGATTTCGCGTTGCAGTATCATCCCGGGAAAGCTAATGTGGTAGCGGACGCGCTTAGCAAGAAGTCTTCAGGGATTCTCGCTTGTTTGATTTTTGAGGACTGGAGCAGGGATGCGACAGTGAGTGAGTATCGGCTACAGTATCATGACGACGGTGATCGAGTTTTGTTGTATCACGTGGAAGCGACTCCAGCTCTTGTTCGGATGGTGAAGCAAGGTCAGTGGCAGGATCGACATTTGCAGGGGATTTGGTCGCAGATTCAGAACGGGGAGCAGTTCGAGGAATGGAGCGTGCATGCAGATGGATCGTTGTACTTCCGGGAGCGTCTTGCAGTTCCAGTTATCGCCGAGGTGACGAAAGCCGTTCTAGATGAAGCTCATAGGTCTCAGTTTGCTATTCATCCGGGGAGCACCAAGATGTATCGTGATTTGAAGAGGCACTATTGGTGGAGAGGCATGAAGAAAGATGTTCGCGAGTACGTGGCCAAGTGTTCGACGTGTCTTCAGGTGAAAGCCGAGCATCAGAAGCCTGCAGGTCAGCTTCAGCCGCTTCCTATTCCAGGGTGGAAATGGGAGCATGTGACGATGGATTTTCTCACAGGTTTGCCGAGGACGGAGCAGCGGCATGATGCAGTTTGGGTTGTGGTCGACAGGTTGACGAAATCGGCGCATTTCATTCCGTTTAGGTCGACGTGTTGCAGGAAGATTCTCGGGGAGCTGTATATGCAGAACATTGTGAGGTTGCATCGAGTTCCTTTGTCCATCACCTCTGATCGAGATACCAGGTTTAATGCTAAGTACTGGAGGAGTTTTCAGGAGGCTTTGGGTACAGATTTGAACTTTAGTACGGCGTTTCATCCTCAGACTGATGGGCAGTTTGAGCGGGTTATTCAGGTTCTCGAGGATATGTTGCGTGCTTGTGCGTTGGACTTCGGCGGGAATTGGAAGCAATGTTTGCATTTGGC
Source organism: Artocarpus heterophyllus (assembly GCA_025403435.1). Classification (NCBI taxonomy): domain Eukaryota; kingdom Viridiplantae; phylum Streptophyta; class Magnoliopsida; order Rosales; family Moraceae; genus Artocarpus; species Artocarpus heterophyllus. The sequence goes on from CM046352.1 coordinate 23,315,574, forward strand.
GGAGTTCGCGTACAACAATAGTTATCAGGCGAGTATCGGAATGGCACCATTTGAGGCGTTGTATGGGCGGCCGTGTCGATCACCTGTGTGTTGGGCCGAGCCGGAAGATAGAGTTATTCTTGGGCCGGATGAGATTCGTGTCAGCAACGAGAAAGTCGCGGTGATTCGGGATCGGTTGAGAGCAGCTCAGAGTCGGCAGAAGAGCTACGCGGATAGGAGACGTAGACCTTTAGAATTCGCGGTTGGAGATTTTGTTCTCTTGAGGGTGTCGCCTCGTAAGGGAACTATGCGGTTCGGGGTGAGTGGGAAGCTCGCGCCGAGGTATATTGGGCCGTTCGAGATCACTCAGCGTGTTGGTGTGGTCGCTTATCGGCTTGATCTTCCACCCGAACTTTCTCATGTGCACGATGTGTTTCATGTGTCGATGCTTAGGAAGTGTCCACCTGAGCAAGGTAAGATAGTATCGTTTTGCGATGTGCAGGTTCAGGAGGATACGACGTACGGAGAAGTGCCGATTCAGATCATCGACCGGAAAGTGATTAGCTTGCGTCGTCGTGAGATACCGTTGGTAAAGGTCGTGTGGCAGCATCACGGTGTTGATGAAGCCACTTGGGAATTAGAGTCGAGTATGCGGGAATTGTATCCGCATTTGTTTTGCTTTTGAGATGAGTTTTAAATTTCGAGGACGAAATTTCTTTTAGGAGTGGAGAGCTGTAACGTCCCGAAATTTATTTAACGTTAATGTAATGTAAATGATGAATTAGTGTGCCATAATTAAAGTTTTAACTTTAATTAGATTATTTGGTTGGATTTTTAGTTTTTGGTTGTTTTGTTAAAATTGATGTGTTCAAAAGATTTCTTATTGATTTAAAATGATGTTTTGAGTTTTAAAACACAACAATTTGTAAAATGTTAAAAATACTCTGTTTTACAAAACCGTGGGTGGTACATGGTTTTCGCACAGTAAAACCGTCCACCGATTTTCTCTATTTATTCTCTTCTCTCTCTCTCTCTCTTCACTCTCACGGGCTCTCTCTCTCTCTTTCCTCTCTCTCTCTCGGCAGCCTCTCTCTCTCTCTCAATCTCTTTCAAAAATTTTGATTTCCATTCGAATCCAAGCTTCGGAACAGCAAGGAGGAAGCTCGGGGACGTGATTTGGCGACCGAGAACGCGGATTGAAGCTTCGATTCGAGGTTAGATTCGAAATTTCTAAACTTTTTACAAAATTTTTGATTTTGTGTGTTTTTGAAATCTAAGTTTGTTTTAGCTTAGAAAACCGTGGATTTGTGTTAAATGAGCTTAGAACAACTAGAATCTAAACTTAGATTGAAGAAAAACGGATTGGATTCAAGATTTTTCATTTTTCTCCTCTTTTTCTCATTTTCGGATTTTTGAAGATTTTGAGTTCAAATGTTGTTTAAATGATTCCAAACATGTTTTAGAATGTTTTTCTATCAACTATAGTTAATTTTCATGCCTGGGAATTGAGAAAAACAGGTTGGAATTCAGATTTGGATTTTGGGGATCGAGAAACCCGTGGCTGGGATTTCTGGATTTTCCCAGTTCGGCAGGCCGAAGTTCATGTTCGGCAGGCCGAAGTGATGATCGGCAGGCCGGTGTTCTTCCGACCGGCAGGCCGAATCTGGGGAAATGTTCGGCAGGCCGAACCTCGTTTCCGGCAGGCCGAACTGTACAGTTCGGCAGGCCGAACTGTACATTTCGGCAGGCCGAAGCAGGGCGTCCGGCAGGCCGACCGAGGCATGGAAAATTTTGTGATTTTTACCCGATTTCACTGTTTTGAACCCTAATTTAAATCCCAACCTTATAGGATGATTTTAATGATACAAATGGCACACTAGGACATCATGAAATGATTTAGTAACATAGGATGTTTCGAACTAGATATTGATTGACTTAGTTTGTATCTAGGATTGTTCGTGGTTCCGTGGAGCTAACGTATAGCGGATCGGGATTACGGTGTGGGGTACCGGCACTAGTACTGAGGTAGGACTTCTATCCTATTTCTTTGGTAGCCTGGTTTTGAAATGATTTGGCTTTGAAAATGATTTCTATCAAAATGTTTTCAACGGTTGTTTGAAAATGATTTTATCGGTTATATTTTAATATACCGTGACATGAAATGAATTTCATAATGAATGTAATTGACAACACTCGGTAATTGGGTTTTGAATGATAATGATAATAAACACATGGGCATGATGCCATATCAGAGATCGGGTCGTGATCGACCTTGGGGGCAGGTCCCGAAACCCAGCTGGGCCACTACGGTGGTGATATCGTGGTTTGCCTAGGTAAAAGTAAACTGGTGTTTTGATTTGACGAGTAGACTGTTCTGTGTCAGAACGGCTCTACTCAATTTATTTATTTATTTATTCGAGTTTCTTTCTGTATAACTCCTGATAATGTTATGTTTCTTTGCATTAAATTATTTTATAAAACTTAGTCCTACTGAGCCTTTCGCTCACGTTTTATCTGTTTTAAATCCCCCCTCTAGGTGGTTTCCCATTTAGGTTTGGAGAAGATTCTTCGGACCGAACTCAGGAGCAATAGGAGAATTTATTTATATTCTGTATTATTAAACAAGGCATGTAAGACTTAACTTTATCTGTACTTGGACTGTAATTGTATTTATGATATTGTCAGATCCATGTGTGTGCACAAGTTGTGGGTTGTGGAATCCATATTCGCGGTTTTTATTCAATTATTGTTATTTGTTTAATGATTTTAAATTCTTTATCAAATGTGGTGGAAAAATCTCTTTATTTCTTGCTTAATTGGATTTTTAAACCTTTAATTTCAATTAAATTCTCCTTTAATTAATCTAAATATTCCGCCACGTCACCTCCCGTACTCCGGGGCGTGACATACAGTCTTAGAATCCACCATTCTATAGTTCATGAACCGTCCAACTATGAACTTCTTAGCACCAGCATCTTCTATTTTGTATTTATGGTCTAAAGACTCTCATACTTCTTTGGCCTTTTTTTTTGGACTGTACACATTATAAAGTGCATCAGTCAAGCTATTCAGAATATAATTCTTGCACAAGAAGTCAGAATGCTTCCATGCTTCAACAGCAAGCAAGGTCTGAGCATCTGTTTCATCCTCTCTAACAGTAGGAGGATCCTTTTTCAAGAATCTCGCAAGATTCAATGTTGTCAAATAGAACAACATCTTTTGTTGCCAAGTTTTAAAATTCAGTCCGTTAAATTTTTCAGGTTTTTCATTGTGGTTCATAGGAACTGTAACCGACAAAGGTTGCGTCGAGGTCGAGGCATTAATCCGAGGAAACGACACCGGTGTCTCAGAAGTGCTCCCAGTTGGAACATTCTCAATTGAAACAACATCATATTATCACCCATTTCTGAAAATGAAACCAAAAATTACTTTCCTTTAAAATAAATCAAATTGTGAACAAACGTAAATATGTTATAAGAAAACTATAAATATGTTATTCAACAAATGTTAACAATCTGTTAAACATAAGAGTTTTTTTTTTAACCAATAAACTTAATAATCAAAACATAACAAACAATTATGATAAAAGCAATATATATATATATACAGTTGAACAATAAAATAAACCGGTTATATAAGAGACAAAAACATAAACATACAAAATTTGACAAGAAATGGAATCAGTTATAAATGTTAAAGTAAAAGAAAACTTTATATATACTAAATGCTTGTAACGAAAATAGTAAACTGAACAAACTGAAACCATTTATAACAAAACATTAAAAATGTTATGTTATACCAAAACAATGAACGTAAACCTTTATAAACAAACAAAACTGTATCAACCATTTATAATAAAACAAGCTTATAGATAAACAATTTAAAATCAATCAGTTAATGTGCATTAAAAAAAATGAAAATGTATGTGAACAACCGAGAGTCCAATAATCAATTGTCAAGCAATATTATCCTAAAACTTTCCTACCTTCTGATTAACCAAACAACCACAAAAATCACCAACAAAAGAAAGCTAACAGAACGAATAAAACTAACATGGAGCAAACTATTCAAGTAGTCGTATATAGTTATATATCAAACGGATTTTCTCTAATCCAGCAAAGCTGTTTGACTTCAAAGGAGAGTCTATTTTTTTTTTTTTAAGTACAATAAAAAAATAATTTGATATATAAATATATAAAAAGATACATAATGTTTATAATCCAACTCAAACGTTTATATATATAACAAAACATTTTCAACAATTATAACAAACATTTATATATATAAGAGTTTATATAATCTATACAAACAAAACAGTAAACTATTATATATAATCTGAAATGTAATGCGCCAAAAGAAAAACAATATAATGAATGACATTAAAAAAAAATTATAATGTACGAAACTTTTATGATAACAACATGAGCTAAAACATGTAAAGATACAAAGCCACAGAAAATTAAATAGAATCAAAACATGTAATCAAGCTATTAGCAAAACCAAATATGAGAAGGAATTTATAAAGACTATTCCTTTCGTTCCAACAACCTGTTCGTCCTCAAGAGAGATAATCTGTTTTAAGATTGTTAGCAAAATATTGCATGTACTATTAACAGGAATTGCAAACAATATATTGCATGGATAAATGAACATGTTACAATTAAAAAAAATTGAAAATAGAATTAAAGAAAACAGATACAATAAGACCTTCAATGGAAGCAATGCAACGTCAAAATTAGACTAAAATAGTCGAGGCACGTAGAGCTCACGCTTTCCTTAAAATAGATTCGTCCCCTCCGGTTGTGCACGAGGATTCTACGGACGTCTGTCTCCCATAATACAATGACTACCAACGGAATCTTAAGCACTAGTGGATACCGTTTCCGGCGAACTTGAAACTATTTTTCTTTCTATCACCAAAAACAAACGACTACAACAAAAACTAGATGGAACTTAAAAACAAAGGAAAAACTCTGACTTAGTGAGTACAAATTCTATGTATTTGTGTCTCAAACATGTGGAGGAGAGTTCATTATATAGGCTTAAGAGAATAGATGTTACAATCCACATTATAATGAGGTATTATTCAATAATTTATGTGCATAATGACACCGGTTGCAACCTTCCATTTTCCATGATAATGGTGCTCATAATCTCCCATTAAACCATTGGTTGTAACCCTCCATTTTTCATGATTATGAAGCTCATAATCACCTATTAAACCATGCATTTGGGTGTTACAACATCAAATTTATGACATCCAATAATCTCCACTAATGAGCATCAATTTCTTATTCACCCAATTGCTATTTTCCCAACAGATAAAATACTAGTAGATGGAAAAACTATCACCGTTATTACAAAACTAACATAAGCAACAAATATAAAAACTGTAGAAACTTTACAAAGATCTCAAAGGATTAATCTACCAAGGTCAAGTCCCTCAACGGCAAAATCTGTAAAGCATGGTAGGAGCAGTGCCAAAAACAAGCTGCCGAAATAGCAACAAAAGCATAGGAAAAACGGTGGCGCATGGATCTCACACGCTATCGTCAACGTGCAGCGACCGCCACACACTCCAGTCCACCTTCCTCGTCTCCCTTCCGCGACCTAGTTCCCGTAATTTTAACAAATTCCAATAGAAGAATGACTACTTCTTCCCCTTGAATAGCTCCATTCTGGTGACTGTCCACCCCTCCAACGACATGAACTTGACACTGTTGACCTCTGCAATCTTCTCAAAGAATTTTGGAGGCCAACAGCCCAATTAGACATCGGACCACCGACCCCAAAATGCACCCTCTTCCTGTTTTTGCACTGCCTCTTTCTTTTTTTTATCCCTCTTTCTCTTTTTTCTTCGTTATGGGTGACACAAAGACAGTAAAATCAATTCTTAATTGGCCTATTATTTAACTGTGTTTGTAAACTTGCTATTCATTTTTAAATGTCAGTCCTGTCTATTATAACTTCTTTTTTTATTTATTTATTTAAAATTGGGGAATACGAAAATTCTTTGTTTCTTTTTATAATTTTGATAAAGGAATGTAAAAGTTAGCTTACCGGACCGAACATGGACTGGTATTCTTGGATCTACTGCCCAACTCTTACTATAATTAATTCATGTTAAAATAATCTGAAATGTTTTAATGAAAAACATTTGGAGAATTTAATATTGGGGCTTATGGCATGTGCATGTGCATGTTAATGTTGATGTTGTTGTTGTTATTATTATTATTCTATTTATTTTGAATGGACTTTTACTAAAATAAGGTGTAGTTTTATTGTTAATTATGCCTACAAGCACATATATATTTTTATATATTATATTCTGTTAAAAGTTATGTATAGAATAAAAAAATATGAAAAACTAACACAATCTAATATAGACAGAGAGCTCTACAAAGTTTGGAGCTTTTCTTGGTAGGAACACCACCTCTCCTGATTTTTAAGCCTTCGATCGTGTCAAAGCAAAATAAAAACTCGCAGGCATTTCCTATTCTTATATATATATATATATAAAAGATAATAATACTAAATTGTCTATCAGGGAAAGGTGTTTGTAGTGTTCCGAGTCCAAAAGGTGCTTGGATTATTTGGCAGACTTGCTTTTCCTTTGAAAAGGACTTATTAATCCTATTAATGTTTGTGTTGTGTCACAGATGTGGAAAACCAAAAACAATACAGTAGAAGTGGTGTTTATCACATTAATGGTATTGTTGACTTTTTGGGCTTTTACGATTTTGGAAAAATACGCTAAACTTTAGTCAAATATAAAAATTAAACTAAGCATTAAAAATGCCTTGCAGTGATTTATCAATAGAAGAATTACAGCAGTATTTTTTTTAACTAAAAAAAGGATATTTAGCTTGATTTTTTAGAAACAAAATAAAATACAAGAGTATCTATTTGATTTTTTTTTCTCTCTACTATAATTTACTCAAAATTATCTATTATAGCCACAAGCATGTAAGTTTTCTGTTTCCAATTTAGTATAATTTTCAGGTTTGTAATGGTAGTATTTAATCATTATTTAATTTATTTAATTAGTCTCCTCCGAAAAAGGAGCCTATTGAAAGAGCGGTCAAGCAGTCAAGCTTGGTTCCCTTGGATAATAAATAAATAAAAAACAAAATAAAGCTTAATTCCCTTAATTTTATATGTTTGCATTTGGCAGCACTTCTTTGATTCTTTTTTTATTATTATTATTTATTTCTGTTTTGGACACCGGCGATGACTTGTGGGCAACTTCTCGAAAGCAACGGCAAACTAACATTGTCCATCTTTCACCAAAAAAGGGTTTAATTTTCCTAATTTATTTATATTTCATATGGCTGCAGGCTTCTTTTTCAATACTTTATGCCTTCCTACTAATCTAGAAGAACTTTTTTGTGTAATTTTTTTTTTTCCGTGTCGGAGGTGGAAACTTTTAACTTAATTTTATGATAACAAAAATATTCTATTCATTCGTAAAGTTTACGTCATATGCGTCAAATTTTACATTTTTTTTTGTTATAATTAATCATGAGATGATTTGACAATGTGAAACTTAGATAAGAAATATCTTCATCTTATTCAATCGAGATGGCTTCCTGCATGATAGCGTTGCCGACGGGTGCCCATTTGATGTTACACTTGAGATGGCTCTTGCAATCCTCCATTAGCCATAAAGAATTATTTTTCACATTTATTAATCGTTTAGAATTTTGGTGGAGAGAAAAAGTGCAAAACGCTCTGCACCTTTTTGAATGTTGAAGATTTTTATTTTTTATTTTAATAATTGGTTCGCGTTGGGTTTGGAATAGCATATGATTTACGTCTTTATGGTTTAAAACTGTGAGTTTTAATTTATATGATCTAAACGGTGGTTTTAAACTGATATTTAGAATATAAATGTTTAAAACAAGAATGAAACATTACATCAAATTTAAAATAAGAACTAGTGTTTAAAAAATTATTGTTTATAAAAAAAACAAAAATGGGAATAATTTTTACTGTAAAAAATTGTTTAAACCGTGTAAATTTGAGGGGGGGGGGGGCGGGGCAAAGTTTGGATTTGATAGTTTTGGTCAGTTTAAAACCACCTCAATTGTTTAAACTGGCCTCAATTATTACTCTACCAAATGTCAGTTTAAACTGAATCCATGGTTTGAACTACTCTAAACCCATGCACCAAACGCCTATAAATTATTGACAGCCAATTTGCTATCCTATTAATTGTTGGACGGATTGTTTGGAGGCAATAAAAAGTGCAATGAAAATAAAAAATTTACACGAACATCCAAACACATATTAGGTTCTGAGCACGCGCTACGGCTTTAGCAAGCCAGCATGTGCTTCAGTCTCAACAAGAATTAAAATCATTATCAAGCATCATCAAGCAATGAAACGATTGACAATTAAAATCATTCAATGACTAAACAGTGGATTGCATTAATTATTTTATCAGTTGTAACACCTAAAGAGGTGAAAAATTTATGATGTAATAAGAAAAAAATAACTCTTAAATTTATTGGACAATTAAACTCTTCTATTTTTAGTACAGAATCTTAAGACAATTATACCTATTTCTAGAGCGACCAATTTAGGCCGGGCTAACCAGACTGGCCCATAGTCTGTATCTTTTGGCTTGGGCCCGACCTAAGACCTTGGACCGGGGTAGCCCAGTTAGTTTATTTTTTAAAATTTACTTATGAACATTCAAGCAGCTGGTCCTGGTTTGATTTTTTCTTTTAGCCTATATGGGCCGGGCCAGGTGGCCTAAATTGACACCTCTATCTATTTCTAGTTGTTAATTATTTTGTTCTTAAGATTGTCTTAACTTTTTATGTTTTCTTGAATGTTTTTATCTTGTTTGATCTTAATTTTTTGTTCAAGGAGGTTGATTTAGTATCTGACAGAAATTTTGCTCCAACATACTTGTTCATAAGAACTTACAATGTAGAGGAGGTTTTTAAAAGGCCTAAGATTCAAATTTTGTGGAGCTCTATTTTTGGCTACTCATGTGGAATTATATGCACGGCAATTGAAAAGTGCCATAATTTCTTGGGTCTTTTTTTAATTAATTGTATTTTGCTTTTATGGAAGAACATATTATTCTTCCCTCGACAAAAAAGAGCTATTATTTATTGATCCGACACCAATAATAATAAATAACAGAATGAGGAGGGATTTTGAAAAGTGGCCTTATGAAAAACTGATTTTGGCAAAATGGTCTTTTTTTTGTAGTTTTTTGATGCAAAAAAACATGTTTTTTGAGCATAAAAATAGTTTCAATTTTTTTTTCACTCTGTTAAGGTTTCTCTCATCGTTATAATTATTTTTGTTTTTTTTTAAAAACTAAAACAATTTAACTGCCTAAAAATATATATATATATATAAATTTTTTAAAAAAATCATTTTTTCAATTAGATTTTTTTTTTTTTTTTGCCCTTTCGTCAAAATCTCCCCAGAATGAGTGTTAATCCGAAGTAACGATCACGAAGGACAATACAAACAACGTATTTTGTGGGGTCAAAGAAAGCCGGCTTGCACGTTACACGCCATCAATATTTTATTAATAAACTATTCAAATGGAAAAGCCTCTCGGATGAAGAATCATCGTGCATGCCTGTAACACTAAAAATTGCGTTCTGTTCAAGATTTCCATTCAAACGGTCATTTGTTACGTAATAGTGGTCTAATTAACTTCTTAAAAACATCCGATATGATAGGGGGAAAAATACCAAACTGATAAAATTAAAATTGGTCTGACGTGTTATATAATATCATAATTACATAAAATTAAAAAATAGAGATATCGAAGAAAATTGTCTTTCTAAAAGCCTTTTTAAAATAAATCACCATGCTTTTTTTTTTCTAAATTAAGGAAATAACCCCTTATTATTAATTATAAAGTATAAATAATAGAGTAACTTTCATCAAGTATTAATCAACTATAGTACATTAGTGATAAACTGTAATATATCAATGATATAATGTAGTATCAATAATAAAGCCAAGTACATTAAAAAACTCCAGGTACATCATTAATAAACTATAGTACATTAGTTATGAAAAACATAGTCTATTGGTGATAACAAGTCTAGTATATCAGTGATAAACCTTAGTATACTACTGATGAATCATTAAATAACAAACCCTAACAAAAAAAACCTAAACCCTAGCTTTCTCTATCTTCTCTCATTGCACAACATCTCTAGACACTGTCGGCGCCAGCGCCACACTTCGTTAGGTGGGCCACTTGAAGCATCGATGAAGGTTATTTTGATTAATAATAGTAAAAGTTATTTTTGTCATTTTAATTTTGTAATTAATGAGGATGAGTTATTTGTGTAATTTAAAAAAAATATAATCATTTATTTTAAAAAAACTATTAAAAAACCAACAGCCTAATTTCTTATATATATATATATATATATATATATATTTAATAGTATGAAAATCTGACTACTCACAACTGGGTGCCACCGACAAGATTTTACTTTTGGTACTTAAGCTATCCTTTCACATTTAAAAAAAAAAAAAGAAAAAAGAAAAAAGAAAAAAGAAAAAAAGAAGCTCTAAATATACACGTAACAAAATACGCAGGGCAACGGGCCAGCCAAGCTTCATAGTCAAGTGGGATTAAAGAATTAATTTAGTTAAGACAATGTCCAAATAAAGCTTTAAAGGTATCTATTAAGTTTCTTCTTATTATATTATCGCAAGTATTTAATTAGGGTGTTGAATCTGCAGTCCGTTCACATGTTGTGGCGGCTAGCAAGTAATTACACATCTTGGAGATCCAGATTTCTTGTTTGGAGCCAATTTTCAAATATATTTTACAGTTTTAAAGTCAATATAGTTGTTAAGATTAAATGTTAACCATGATTTCTCCCAAAAAAAAAAAAAAAAGTTAACCATGATTCACTTTAACGCAAGATGATGAACAGATATGAAATGTAGAGCATTATACTAAGAAAAAGACAGAAGGTCTTTATGGATATTTTTATGGTAGGGTATAAAATGTTACCCTATGAATATGTTCTATTCCAATAGTCAAATTCTTATAAGTTTTTGTAAATTTTGCATGTCTTTTCATTTATATTTGATTTTAATCAAATTTAAAATTAAAAATCACCCACTATGGTGGAATATAACATACTAAAAAATTCGCTTGTTTTCGGAATGAATCCTACTTTTAGTCCTGAAATTCATGGTCAAATATCAAATTTTTGTTTACTACTCTCAAAATGCCCTAAAGCGAGTCTTTGACACTCTAAAGTAGTCCCAAATTACTTGCTTCTTCTATCCAATTATTAACATCATGACAAAGAAAAGATGTGCGAGAAACATATGTGATTTAATGAAGGTTTATGTAATTTAACATAAGTTACAAATATTAAAATCAAAATTATACTGGTTTCTATTAATATTTTAGGAGTCAATGGACATAAAATCAAATTTGGGATAACTTAGTAGTTGAAGGACTATTCAAAAGCATTTCAAAAGTTATAGTTCAAAATGAAATTTGTTTAAAGTTCATGTTGATGGCCGATTGTAACGCTCCGGAATTTATTTAATGTTATTGTAATATAAATGATGAATTAGTGTGCCATAATTAATGTTTCAACATTAATTTGATTACTTGGTTGGATTTTGAATTTTTGGTTGTTTTGTTAATTTAATGAATTCAAATGATTTCTTATTGTTTTAAAATGATGTTTTGAGTTTTAAAACACAACAATTTATAAAATGTTAAAAATATTCCGTTTTACAAAACTGTGGGTGGCATTTGGTTTTCGCTCAGTAAAACTGTCCACCGTTTCTCTCTATTTATTCTCTCTCTCTCCCTCTCTCCTCACTCTCTCCTGCCCGTGAGCTCTCTCACTCTCTCTCTCTCGGTTTCTCCTTTCTCTCCCAAATTCTCTCTCAAATTTTTGAATCAAATTCAAATCCAAGCTTCGGCTTAGCAAGGAGGAAGCTCGAGAACGTGATTTGGCAACCGAGAATGCGGATTGAAGCTTTGATTCGAGGTTAGTTTTGAAATTTCTAAACTTTTTTCAAAATTTTCAATTTTATGCATTTTTGAAATCTAGGTTTGTTTGAGCTTAGAAAACCTTTGATTTGAGTTAAATGAACTTAGAGCAATTAGAATCTAAGCTTAGATTGAAGAAAAACGGATTGGATTTAAGATTTTTCATTTTTCTCATCATTTTCTCATTTTCAGATTTTTGAGTTTAAATCTTGTTTAAATGAGTTCAAAAGTGTTCTAGTATGTTTTTTATCAACTATGATTGTTTTCCATGCCTGAGATTTGAGAAAAACAGGTTAAAATCAAGATTTGGATTTTGGGTATTGAAAAACCCGTGGCTGGAATTTCTGGGTTTTCCCAGTTCGACAGGCCGAACTACGTGTTCGGCAGGCCGGATTAAGGGATCGACAGGCCGATGTTCATCTGTCCGGCAGGCCGAACCTGGGAATGTCAGGCCGATCGGACTTGGTTTTCGGCAGGCCGAACTGCACAGTTCGGCTGGCCGAAGCAAGGAGTCCAGCAGGCCGGCCGAGCATGGAAAATTTTGTGATTTTTCACCCGTTTTCACTGTTTTGGACCCCGATTTAAATTTCAACCTTATAGAATGATTTTAAAGATATAAATGGCACACTAGGACATCATGAAATGGTTTAGTAACATAGAATGTCTCGAACTAGATATTGATCGACTTAGTGTGTATCTAGGATCGTTCATGGTTCCACGGAGCTAACGTATAGTGGACCGGGATTACGGTGTGGGGCACTGACACGAGTATTGAGGTAGGACTTCTACCCCATTCCTTGGTAGCCTAGTTTCAAAATGATTTGGCCTTGAAAAGGATTTCTATTAAAATGTTTTCAACGGTTATTTGAAAATGAATTTACCAGTTATATTTTAATATACCGTGAACTGAAATGAACTTCATAATGAATGTAAATGACAATACTCGGTAATTGGGTTTTGAATGATGATGAAAATAAACATATAGGCATGATGCCATATCAGAGATCGGGTCGTGTAGTGATCAACCTTGGGGGCAGGTTTTGAAACCCAGCTGGGCCACTACGGTGGTGATATCCTTATGGTTTGCCTAGTAAAAGAAAATGATATTTCTGGTTGTCCGAGTAAACTGTTCTGGGTAAGAACGGTTTTATTCAAATTTATTTATTTATTTATTCATGGTTTCTTTTAAATAATTCCTAAATAATGAAATGTTTCTTCAAATTAAATTATTTTATAAAAATATAGTCCTATTGGGCCTTTCGCTCACGTTTTATTTGTTTTAAAATTTCCCCCTTCTAGGTGGTTTTCCATTTAGGTTTGGAGAGAATTCAACGGATAGGACCCAGGAGCAATAGAGGGACTAGTAGATTAATTTGTATTATTTAAATCAAGGCATGTAAGATTTTAACTTTATTTATACTTGGACTGTGATTATATTTATGATATTGTCAGTACCATGTGTGTGCATAAGTTGTGGGTCTGTGGGACCCATACTCGCTATGTTTACTCTTTAATATTAATTATTCATGCTATGGTTTTTTTTTTTAAATTTTCACATTTTGTATTTAACTCAAACCCTTAAACTCTTGATTTTAATTAATTTAAATAATCTGCCACGTCACCTCCCGTACTCCGGGGCGTGACAGAATGGTATTAGAGCTCAAGGTTATGAACCTTGGGAATTGTGCACACATAGGTTTGACAATGAAATACCTCTGACAGTCTAAATTTTGTTTTTAGAAGTGAGAGAATGGCACCTAGACGTCGTTCGACAGCTGACGTCGAGTTCAGAAACGATGAGGGCATGATGAGGTCTATGTTTACGGCTTTCCGGCAGATGACAGCCAGGGCTAGACTAGAAGATTCTGATGTTGGTCGTCGGCATATGTACTTTAAGGAATTCCGGCGTGTATCTATTCTGACTTTTGATGGTAATGGGGATCCGCAGTTAGTAGAGTATTGGCTAGATTCAGTCTTGAAGCATTTGGATACCCTTGGTGTGCCTGAGGAGTATCGTGTGGAGTTTGCTGCGTATAAGCCCGAGGGTGGCGCTAACACTTGGTGGAAACAAGCTAAGCGTTTGGAGCGCGGTGGTGATATCAGTTGGTACAGATTAGAGGAGTTGTTCTATGATCGATATTTTCCACAGGGGTATAGAGATCAGAAGGCAGTAGAGTTCTATAGGTTGCAGCAGGGTGATTTGTCAGTTCGGGAATATGAGGCAAGGTTTAATGAGTTGGCAATGTTTACTCCATCAGCTGTGGCATCAGAGCGTGAGAAGTGTATTAAGTTTCAGGAAGGGCTCAAGGCTCCTATTCGGCGACAGTTGGTTGCTCTGCAGCTTAGGAGTTTTGGAGAGCTTGTGTCATCGACGATATCCGTGGAGAATGATTATGTGCAATATTGTGAGGATCGAGCCAAGGCTTTAGGAGGACTGCAGAGGAGCGGTAGGAAGAGCACCGGCAGCCGTCCGACTCTGGGGAAGAGCAAGCAAGGTGGCACAAACAGTGGTAGCAGCAGTTCGTCTGGCAGCAGGCGCAACAATCCCTACAGCTTCTATTGTCATTTCTGTCAGCAGCCCGGACACATCAAGAGGAATTTCCCGATCAGGAATGCCCGTCTTGGATCTCAGACCGGGGAGGATGCCAGTTGTTAGTCTCAGCCTCAGACCCTACCTCCGCCTCAGCAGTACCCACAGTTGCAGTATCCCTAGTTCTCTCCTCAGCAGTTCTCGTATCTGACACGGGGGCAGCAGCCACAGCATTTCCAGCGTAGCGTCCCTTAGTATCGAGCGCCGAGTACTTGTAGTGTGCAGTTGTCTCCATCCCAGCAGCATCAGTAGAATAATCCCAGACCCAACAATGTTGGTAGAGGAAAAGGGAAGGCTCCAGTGCAGGTTCATGCAATGGCATCTGGAGGTTCAGATTCTCATGTTGGTAATGCGGTTGTCGATGGTGCGATTTTGGTTTCTAGATCTTTAGTTCGCGTTTTATTTGATACCGGTGCCTCTATTCTCTCATTTCGAGTTCCTTTGTACATGCCTTGGGATTAGAGATAGAAGAGTTTAATGAACCCCTAGTCATAACTTCTCCCTTGGGGCGGGTGTGTGTAAATTGTATGTGTAAATCTTGTAAAATAAAGATTGGGGATGAGATTTTGAAAAATGATTTGATTATACTCCCCATCAGCTCCTATGATGTAATTCTAGGGATGGACTGGTTGTCCAGGTATAATGCAGTTGTGGACTGCCAACTTAGAAAAGTGACCCTAGTGTCTGATAGGGAGAAGATGATCAGTTACCAGGGTGGTGGTGATTGGTTAATGAGTGAGCGTCTCATGAAGTCGTGTCTAGGAGGGTGATGGAATCTAGGTTGTTGTGCTTTTCTTGCCAATCTAGATTATGAGCCCTATGTTTTGAGAGGCAGTGTGGCGATTCTGGTGGTTGATGAGTTCAAGGATGTCTTCCCCGACGAGTTGCCAAGATTACCACCGCATCGAGAAATTGAGTTTGGTATCGAGTTATTTTCGAGGACAACACCAATTTCTATGGCACCTTATCGGATAGCGTCGACAGAAATTAAAGAATTGAGGAAGCAACTTCAGGAGCTTGCTAATAAAGTGTATATTCGGAATAGCACATCTCCGTGGGGAGCACCGGTTTTGTTTGCTAAGAAGCATGATGGGACTCTCAGGTTGTGTGTGGATTATCGATAGCTGAATCATGTTACGGTGAAGAACAAGTATCCCTTGCCTAGGATTGATGAGTTGTTTGATCAGTTGGGAGGTTCGCGGTACTTCTCAAAGATTGCTTTGCAGTCGGGTTATCATCAGCTCAGGATTAAGGAAGAGGATATTCCCAAGATAGCTTTTAGGACTCGGTATGGGCATTTTGAGTTTCTGGTTATGTCGTTTGGGTTGACGAATGCTCCGGCAGCTTTCATGGATTTGATGAATAGGATATTTAGGCCGTATCTGGATCAGTTCGTGATCGTGTTCATTGATGATATTCTTGTGTATTCTAAGACTTGGGAGGAGCATGAGCAGCATCTCCGGATCATGCTTCAGACTCTGTGGGAGCACTAGTCGTATGCTAAGAGGGAAAAGTGTGAGTTTTGGTTGACTGAGGTCAAGTTTCTAGGTCATGTCATCTCAGAGCATGGTATTTCTGTGGATCCGTCCAAGATTGAAGCCATAGTGGAGTGGGAACGACCAAGGAATGTGGTGGAGATTCGCAGCTTCTTAGGTCATGTTGGTTATTACAGGAAATTTGTAAAGGATTTTTTGAAGATTGCAGCTCCGTTGACGAGATTGATCAAGAAGAATGTCAGGTTTGAGTGGAATGAAGATTGTAAGCTTGCTTTTCAAGAATTGAAGAATCGATTAACTTCAGCTCCAGTGTTGGTTATTCCTAGCAGTGACGAGCCGTATGAGGTTTATGCAGATGCTTCAGGGCATGGACTTGGATGCGTGTTGATGTAGCATGGACATGTGGTTGCGTACGGATCGAGACAGCTACGACCTCACGAGCGAAATTATCCTACTCATGATTTAGAGCTCGCGGCGGTGATTTACGCGCTGAAGATTTGGAGGTGTTACTTGTATGGAGCGTCGTTTCAGGTCTTCTCCGATCATAAGAGGTTGAGGTATTTGTTCACTCAGAGGGATCTTAATTTGAGGCAGCGTAGATGGATAGAGTATATGGAGGATTATGATTTTGCGTTGCAGTATCATCCTGGGAAAGCTAATGTGGTCGCGTATGCTCTTAGCAGGAAGTCTTCAGGGATTCTCGCTTGTTTGGCTTTTGAGGACTGGAGCAAGGATGCGACAGTGAGCGAGTATAGGCT
The DNA here is from genome assembly GCA_025403435.1 of Artocarpus heterophyllus. Taxonomy (NCBI): domain Eukaryota; kingdom Viridiplantae; phylum Streptophyta; class Magnoliopsida; order Rosales; family Moraceae; genus Artocarpus; species Artocarpus heterophyllus. The sequence goes on from CM046352.1 coordinate 23,332,413, forward strand.
ACGGTATCATGAAGACTGTGATCGAGTTTCGGTATATCATGTGGAAGCGACCCCAGCTCTTGTTCGGATGGTGAAGCAAAGTCAGTGGCAGGATCGGCATTTGCAAGGGATTTGGTCGCGGATTCAGAACGGGGAGCAATTTGAAGAATGGAGCTTGCATGCAGATGGATCGTTGTATTTTTGGGAGTGTCTTGTAGTTCCAGCTATCGCCGAGGTGACGAAAGCCGTTTTGGACGAAGCTCATAGGTCTTAGTTCGCTATTCATCCAGGGAGCACAAAGATGTATCACGATTTGAAGAGGCAGTATTGGTGGAGAGGCATGAAGAAAGATGTTCGAGAGTACGTGGCCAAGTGTTCGACGTGTCTTTGGGTGAAAGCCGAGCACCAGAAGCCTGCAGGTCAGCTTCAGTCGCTTCCTATTCCAAGGTGGAAATGGGAGCATGTGACGATGGGTTTTCTCACAGGTTTGCCGAGGACGGAGCAGCGGCATGATGCAGTTTGGGTCGTGGTGGACAGGTTGACAAAATCGGTGCATTTCATTCCGTTTAGGTTGACGTGTTCGAGGAAGATTCTTGGGGATTTGTATCTGTAGAACGTTGTGAGGTTGCATGGAGTTCCCTTGTCCATCACTTCTGATCGAGACACCAGGTTTAATGTTAAGTACTAGAGGAGTTTTCAGGAGGCTTTAGGTACAGATTTGAACTTCAGTACGGCGTTTCATCCTCAGACTGATGGGCAGTCTGAGCAAGTTATTCAGATTCTCGAGGATATGTTGCGTGCCTGTGCGTTGGACTTTAGTGGAAATTGGAAGCAATGTTTGCATCTGGCGGAGTTCGCATACAACAATAGCTATCAGACAAGTATTGGTATGGCGCCGTTTGAGGCATTGTATGGGTGACCGTGTCGGTCACCTGTGTGTTGGGCCGAGCTGGAAGATAGGGTTATTCTTGGGCCGGATGAGATCCGTGATAGCAACGAGAAAGTCGTGGTGATTCGAGATCGATTGAGGGCATCTTAGAGTCGACAAAAGAGTTACGCGGATAGGTGACGTAGACCCTTAGAGTTCGCGGTTGGAGATTTTATTCTCTTGAAGGTATCACCTCGTAAGGGAACTATGCGGTTCGGAGTGAGTGGGAAGCTCGCGTCGAGGTATATTGGGCCGTTCGAGATCACTCAGCGTGTTGGTGTGGTTGCTTATTGGCTTGATCTTTCGCCCAAACTTTCTCATGTTCATGATGTATTCCACGTATCGATACTTAGGAAGTGCCCGCCTGAGCAGGGTAAGGTAGTTTCATTTCATGATGTGTAGGTTCAAGGGGATATGACGTACGAAGATGTGCCGATTCAGATCATCGACCGAAAAGTAATTAGTTTGCGTCGTCATGAGATACCATTGGTAAAGGTCGTGTGGCAGCATCACGGGGTTGATGAAGCCACCTGGGAACTAGAGTCGAGTATGCGGGAATTGTATCCGCATTTGTTTTGTTTCTGAAATGAGATGTAAATTTCGAGGGCGAAATTTCTTTTAGTGGTGGAGAGTTGTAACACCCCAGAATTTATTTAATGTTATTGTAATATAAATGATGAATTTTGAATTACTTGATTACTTGGTAGGATTTTGAATTTTTGGTTGTTTTGTTAATTTGATGAATTCAAATGATTTCTTATTATTTTAAAATGATGTTTTGAGTTTTAAAACACAACAATTTATAAAATGTTAAAAATATTCTATTTTACAAAACAGTGGGTGGTATTTGGTTTTCGCTCAGTAAAACTGCCCACCGTTTCTCTCTATTTATTCCCTCTCTCTCCCTCTCTCCTCACTCTCCCTGATCACACACTCTCTCCTCTCTCTCTCCTGCCCGTGAGCTCTCTCACTCTCTCTCTCTCGGTTTCTCCTTTCTCTCCCAAATTCTCTCTCAAATTTTTGAATCAAATTTGAATCCAAGCTTCGGGTTAGCAAGGAGGAAGCTCGAGAACGTGATTTGGCAACCGAGAACGCAGATTGAAGCTTTGATTCAAGGTTAGTTTTGAAATTTCTAAACTTTTTTCAAAATTTTCAATTTTGTGCATTTTTGAAATCTAGTTTTGCTTGAGCTTATAAAACCTTTGATTTGAGTTAAATGAACTTAGAGCAATTAGAATCTAAGCTTAGATTGAAGAAAAACAGATTGGATTCAAGATTTTTCATTTTTCTCCTCATTTTCTCATTTTTAGATTTTTGAGATTTTTGAGTTTAAATCTTGTTTAAATGAGTTCAAAAGTGTTCTAGTATGTTTTTCTAATCAACTATGATTGTTTTCCATGCCTGGGATTATAGGTTAAATCAAGATTTGGATTTTAGGGATCAAAAAACCCGTGGCTGAAAGTTCTGGGTTTTCCCAGTTCGACAGGCCGAACTACGTGTTCGGCAGGCCGGATTAAGGGATCGGTAGGTCGGTGTTCATCTATCCTGTAGGCCGAACCTAGGAATGTTCGGCCGACCGGACTTGGTTTTCGGCAAGTCGAACTGCACAGTTCGGCCGGCCGAAGCAAGGAGTCCGGCAGGCCGGCCGAGCATGGAGAATTTTGTGATTTTTCACCCGTTTTCACTGTTTTGGACCCCGATTTAAATTCCAACCTTATAGAATGATTTTAAAGATATAAATGGCACACTAGAACATCATGAAATGGTTTAGTAACATAGAATGTCTCGAACTAGATATTGATCGACTTAGTGTGTATCTAGGATCGTTCGTGGTTCCGCAGAGCTAGCGTATAGTGGACCAGGATTATGGTGTAGGGCACCGACATGAGTATTGAGGTAGGACTTCTACCCCATTCCTTGGTAGCCTAGTTTCAAAATGATTTGGCCTTGAAAAGGATTTCTATTAAAATGTTTTCAACGGTTGTTTGAAAATGAATTTACCGGTTATATTTTAATATACCGTGAACTGAAATGAACTTCATAATGAATGTAAATGACAATACTCAGTAATTGGGTTTTGAATGATGATGAAAATAAACATATAGGCATGATGCCATATCAGAGATTGGGTCGTGTAGCGATCGACCTTGGGGGCAGGTCCTGAAACCCAGCTGGGCCACTACGGTGTTGATATCCTTATGGTTTGCCTAGGAAAAGAAAATGATATTTCTGGTTGTCCGAGTAAACTGTTCTGGGTAAGAACTGTTTTATTCAAATTTATTTATTTATTCAAGGTTTCTTTTAAATAATTCATGAATAATGAAATGTTTCTTTAAATTAAATTATTTTATAAAAATATAGTCCTATTGGGCCTTTCGCTCACGTTTTATTTGTTTTAAATTTTCCCCCTTTTAGGTGGTTTTCCATTTAGGTTTGGAGAGGATTCAACGGACAGGACCCATGAGCAATAGAGGGACTAGTAGATTAATTTGTATTATTTAAATCAAGGCATGTAAGATTTTAACTTTATTTGTACTTGGACTGTGATTGTATTTATGATATTGTCAGTGCCATGTGTGTGCACAAGTTGTGGGTCTGTGGGACCTATACTCGCTATGTTTACTCTTTAATATTAATTATTCATGCTATGGCTTTGTTTTTTTAAATTTTCACATTTTATATTTAACTCAAACCCTTAAACTCTTGATTTTAATTAAATTCTCTTTTAATTAATTTAAATAATCTGCACGTCACCTCCCGTACTCCGGGGCGTGACACCGATCTTGTAAAGCCCCTACGAAGACTCAAACTCACCATTCCTGTCTTGTAGAGTTGACGGGCTCACTTCGTGGATGCTTGGAAAATTCATATTGGTTGTGGTCTAGTAGGGTATGAGTAGTCAAACAGGCCCATTTATTCTAGTTCAATTATATTTTAAATCCCACTTGAGGAGGGTTTGAAATTAATTGAGCAAGGGTAAAGGGGTGATGGAGAAAAATAACCCAAAAAAAAAAACTCTTTTTGCCTCAAAAATAACCCAAAATGCCTTTGCCTTACCTTAGACTAGCCCAAGAAATTAAAATCCAGGCCCAAAAATCCTTTCTGTAATGGAAAATGTAAAAAAAAAATTAAAAAACCTAAACATGGAGTACCAGGTGTACCTCTAGAGTGCCTGGTGCTTGCTTCGAGGGGCATGCTTTTAAGAGCCTTTTTTTCACATTGATACAACATTTATCTGAGTTGCAAACTCACTATCAGAGACGTTGTATGTATGCCTCCGTTAGCGCTTCCCATACAAATTTAGAGCATTATAAATATAAATTTAGAGCAACTTGAAACTCTTAAAAAATAATAAATACTTTATGCTTATCATCATTTTTGACACGAACAACCTAAGCACACCGATCCTACATAGCCGTCACCTGCGACATTACTAAATAAAAAGTTAATTCACTTAACATAAATAATAATAACTCATAAAATATCATGTTCTAATGTTTAATTAACACAAATATCTATAGGAAAAAAGGGCAGACGTTACAACTCTCCTCACCCTATAAGACTTTCATCCTTGAAACTCAAAATAATTGTGGATACTTAGCCCTCATATCATCCCCACATTCCTACAAAGCCTCTTCTACTTGGTGATTTTGCCACAAAAATTTGACCAAAGGAATTTTTCTTATTTCTTAAGGTATTAGTTTTTTGATCTAAAATCTTGACCGGCTTCTCTTCATAACTAGATCTTCTCATATCTCAATCACCTATGGTTTGATCACGTGCATAGGATTCGGGACATACTTTTTAAGTATCGAGATATGGAACACATCATGGATAGATGACATCTCTCATGGAAAACTCAACTTATGAACTAACTTGTCAATTCGCTTTACAATTTCATATGGTCAAATGAACCTTGAGTTCAGTTTGCCCTTTTTCCCAAACTTCATGACTCTTTTTATCGATGCAACCTTTAGGAACATAAAATTGCCTATAGCAAATTCTAAGGGTCTTCTTCTTTTATCGGCATAGCTCTTCTGTCAACTCTAAGCGGTCTCAATTCTTTTATGTATGAACTTTACCATCTCAAACATCTCGTTGACAAAATCTATCTTTTCGCTATCCCCGCTTTCCATCAACTTCTTTTCTCTGGCTTCATGCCAAGATACAAGCAATCTACACTTCCATCCATATAGAGCCTAATAAGATGCCATTCCAATTGTCGCATGATAGCTGTTGTTATAAGTAAATTCTACCAACGGTAATATCTTACACCAGCTCATCTTGTAGTCAAGGGTATAGGCATAGAGCATATCCTTTAAAATCAAATTAGTTCTCTCCGTTTGGCTATCAATTTGACAGTGAAAAGCCATGCTAAAGTGTAACTTCATGCCCATTGTTGTCTGCATGCTTTTCTAAAAGCTGGAAGTGAACTTGCCATCACGATCGGAGATGATATGTGATGACTCGCCTTTTTAGGCAGTCACTTAACTTTCTTAAATATTAATCTTACTTACTTAGTAGAAAAATAGAGAATAATTTTTTTTTCCTTTTAACATACTTTAAAGCATACTTACAAGCTATTACAACTTTTGTCGTATTTCAAGTTGAGACCTCGATCAACACTTGACTTTAGAACCATTTCAAATTGTTTCTTTAAACTCAATAAGAAACGTAAACTGATTCATAGTTTAAATCTTAACTTTATAATTACATAAAGTATTTCATAAAATATATCTTAAAGTTTTGAAAATATTTCTTAAAACTTTGACTATCTTAAATCTTTGAAAACATTATATCAAATAGTGGAAAAACATTTTCTTTGTACAGCGAAAACTTACTGTGGTGGTATTTATACCCAAATCTTAGCATATGTCCTCCGCAGTACCTAGCTCTTCTAACGGATCCTACTAGTCACTCATAGGACTACCTACAGCATGAAGAATTTTTAATGAGCTTTCGCTCAATAAGTTCAAACAAAATCTTTTCACCTACTTTAAAAACTTTTCTCACAAAAATATTTTTCTTAAAATGCTTTTTGTAAACATTTTCATAAACATTTCTAAAAACATTTTTCATAAAATATTTTTGAAACATTTTGTATAAACGTTTTTTGTAAAATATTTCTGGAACGTTTTTCTTAAAACGTCCTTCATAAACCTTTTTGTAAAGACATGAAAATGTTTTTCATAAACATGTAATGTGAAACATTTCTCAGAATGTTTTCCATAAAATATAAATATTGCATAACAAGGAAAACAAACAAAATCAAAATGTATGTTTTCATTTATGCTCAATTATGAACTTTCAGTTATGAATGTTTTATGAACATTCTTTTCTTACTTTAACTTTCTATCTTTGTTCCTTAACTTTCCTTATCTTACTTTAGTCTTCGTACCAACGTCATTATTCATGAGATCATAAACATGATGCTTCCCTTGCGGAAGACTTGAGACTATCGAACATCGAGGTCATGTACCTCACATCTAGGAGGTCAAACTTTAACTTTACTTGTGTATCTCACATCTAGGAGGTCACAACTTTAACTTTACTTTCAGTACCTCACAACAAAGAGGTTAGTATGATACTTTCTTTTTATTATCTTTACTCTTACCTTCTTTTTTAACTTGGTGAGCATATTAAATGTAATCACATTATATGCAAACATATTTGCAAATGATAATTATTCTCTTTGAAACTTATTGCATAACAAATGCAACATAAAACTAATTACTTAAACTGTAAAACATTTTGCATTAGCAAAATGCAAAATATACTTTAAACATAATTTTTGCAAATACATTGTAAACTTTTACTTGATTTTTCAAAACTTTATGCACATCAAATGCAAACATACTTTTTGAACTGTAAAACTTTTTGCAAATATATTGTAAATCTTAATTTGAACTGTAAAACTTTTTGCAAATATATTGTAAATCTTAATTTGAACTGTAAAACTTTTTGCATAACAAATACAAACATACCTTTAAAAACAACTTGTATAACCATTGTAAACACATTTGCAAACATATATATAAAAATTTAAAAATCATTTACTTCATGCTGTAGGTGAGGTTTGAACTTATCTGGACTACGCTCTAGCGTTCCCTATTTTGTTCCTTTTCCTTTCATTAGTCTGCTTCTGTGTCCTGATCAAACAACAACCGACTTATTAGTTAACTTTCTTTATTATCAATCCACTTGATTGATAATTTAACTTAAACCTTAAACATTCATTCCTTTTTACTTAACTTTGTATACTATCGGTTTACCCTTCTTTTTACTTTGTACTCTGTTGCTTTTAACTTTGTAACCCAATAGGTTACCGTATCTTTTTCTTAACTCTATAACCCATTAGGTTACCTTTTTCTTTACTTAAATATTCCTTATTAAATTTCCCATCTTATGTGACGATTTTGTTACTTAACGTATTACGAAACATTTTTTTATCTAAGAGCGTTTAGCTAATTCTTAGTGTTCAACTCCGTTTTAGCCCTTTTTTAAAATGACGTTTTTACACTTAACAGGTTTTTCGTCAATTTTGTAACTTTATAAAACTCATTGCTTAACTTTACCATTCTATTACCTACATATTACAAAAAAATCCCACTATGGGCATTTTCCACTATCGGGCATTCTGGGTCTGCTTTGACCATTTTTACAAAATGACTATTTTACCCTTGACGGGTCTTTAAAAACTTTCGAAACCCGTTAAAACATAACTTTCATTTTTTATTTCTCATAACATCAAGGAAAACAAAAACAATGGTTTTCCTTTCAATTAAATCCATTTTGTCAAAACTTTACAATTTTGACTCGTAATGCAAAAATCTTTACATTTTCACCCTTAACATTTTTCTTTCATTCTTTTCTTTGACTAAATTTTGAATCCATTAAAACTTAGCATCCTTAGTTACTCACTGCCTACAGCAATGTAAGAATTCTACATTTCTTGGTGAAAAACCTAGTTTTCATAAGATTTTATTGTTTTGGCCCGAAATACAAATATATTTACATTTTTCTCCGCGAAACCAAAAACGACCAATTTATACCATTATGTTCAGTTTTTCACAAGGAAAAAAAACAAAAGGTCCTTGGTCAAATTCAATACATTTCATAATGTTTTCATTTCTTAAAATTTTGTGTCCAAAATTTTGTAAAATTCATAGCTCCTCAACCGAGCAGAATTTTGAAAAATTGTTCATGTTATCCTAACAGTTCCGACGAGTTCTACAACTTTTTTGTTTTAACTTTTTTGAAATTCCAATATTTAGGGAGACTTTTTGGTTGATTTTCAAATATGTTGAGAATACACTTTTCTTTACAATTTAGTCCTTTTTGGAATTTCACCAAAACCCTTACTTTCCTCTTTCCATCATCATCACCATCAATATATAACATAAAATAATCATGCCATATTGTCCATTTATATGCCATAGACTAAAACATTTCTTTAAACACTTGGTATGCATATAAATTTCAAATAAAAAGTTTAGAGATTCACCTAAATTTACCAACCTTTTTGTCCCTCCTTTGCCAAGCTCAAAACTTTGTTTTTCCCTCTTCATAAAAACCATGGCAAAACCTCATCAAAACCCTTCCAAAGCTTAAAGAAAATAACCAAAACCCATAAGAAAAAGTTTAGGATTTTACCTCCATAAGTACCAAATCTTGAATCCAAAACCTTTGAACTGGCTTTAAACATGATTTGAGCTTGGAATTCATCAAAATTTTTGAGAAAGAATTGCTTTGGGGTGGCGGTTTTTGAAGGAAGAAAAAGGAGCCTTTTTTTGGTTTCTTTTCTTTCTTTCTTTTCCTTTCTTTCTTTCTTTCCTTCCTTTCCTTTTCATGTTTCACTCTTTTCTCTTTTTTTTTTTCCTTCCACCGTGGAGACCAAATTGTGGTCTCTTATATTATGAAAACTTTTCTTTTTTTTTTTTTTTGAAAGGTGGTGAGTCACCATGTAATCAAATGGGTTCCCTTGAGTGGCTTTAGGTGATTGGGCCACATTTCATGTTATGGTAGCCCAATCAAAATCCATTGGGTGTCCACTAAACTTTTTATGCAATCCAGGTTTATACAACAGTATTTTTTATACTATCAGTGCTCTTTTCTATACCGTTCATAAGGTCTCACAACCTCCAATACTTATTTACATCCACCACTTAATGTAATTCCAATGTTATCTAACTTTGTACAGTTTAAATTTATACTAACAATATTTTTCTTATACTATCGGTATATTCTCTATACTGTACAGCATTCCTTATTCATCCATATTCACCAAACAGTATTATTCTCATACTGATTTAACTTAAGCAATCTAATTTCTATACTGCTTAACCTTAAACAGTTTAATTTCTACACTGCATTACTTTTGCAGTGTAATTTTCATACTATATTACTTTATCAGTGTACTTCTTTACACTGCATTATTCTAATATTGTATAATTTTCTATGTTATTATACAGTATTTTTCTTAAACTGTATTTTTGTCTTAACATAATCCTTAACTTATTATATTTTTACTGTGCTTAAAATGCTTGGGTGTTACATGATAGACTTAGGAATTCCATGAAGCCTTACTATCTCTTTGACATAAAACTCCGCTAATTGCTCTATAAAGTATTTGATCTTAATGGGGATGAAGTGTGTCGTCTCCGTTAATCTGTCAATAACCTAAATGACATTATGCCCATTTGTAGTTCTTGGAAAACCTGTGATGAAATCTATTGCAATCTCTTCCCACTTCCATTCAGGTATCTAATTAACTGCAAATCGCCTCCAGACCTTTGGTGTTTAGCCTTAACTTGCTAACAAGTCAAACATTTCTTTACATACTTAGCGACATCATGGTTTATTTCGAGCCACTAAAAGCAGTCCCTTAAATCATTGTACATCATTGTCGCTCCTAGATGGATTGAATAAGGAGTATTATATATTTCTGCGAAGATCCTTTCCCTTAAACCATCAATATTGGAAACACATAATCTGTTCTTAAGATATAGAGATTCGTCATCAACAACTCAAAATTTTCAATGCAAAAACTACAACCGCCAAATCGAGGTCATGAGTAGGGTAATTCTTCTCGTAATCCTTCAACTGTCTCAAAGCATAAGCAATCACCCTATCATTTTGTATCAACACTGCACCTAGGCCCATTTCAAAAACATCACTATAAATAACAAATCCTTCATCCCCTTTCGGAATTGCCAAAACTGGAGCTATAGTCAACGTTTTTTTTAATTCCTAGAAGCTTTTCTTGCACTCATTGGTCCATTCAAACTTCTTCCCCTTGCGAGTTAGATTGGTAAGAGGTGACGCTATCTCGGAGAAATTCTCCACAAACTTTCGATATAACTAGCTAATCCCAAGATGCTTCTTATCTCACTTGCATTCTTAGGTTACTTCCACTTAAGAACAACCTCAACGTTATCAGGATCAACCATTATTTCCTCCTTTGTAATGTCCCCTTACGGACGTCATAATAATAATTACTTTTACCGTTAATATCATTATTTAAAGATAAACAAGTCAAATAAAACACTTATATTCAAGTAGATATCCCAAGAACACATGCATATATTTTTTTCTTTAAAAACTACTTACTGGATTTGCTTCCCTCACCTTGGTTAGCTCAATAGAACATCTATAGTGTTTCGCTAACTAACAACCTATAGAAATGGTTAGTTTACAAATACAAACATATATTAAATTGTAGACACGCACAATACTCCAAAAAATGTTTAAAACTGTCGAGAAAGATACTAAATATTTAAATAGTTTAACCATACCAAAATAAAAAAAAACATGACATAGTTCTCAAGAAACCATAACTAAGGAAAATATTAAACAGTCTCAAAATATTCAAAAGTCCAAGGAAAATAAACCAAGTCTTAAATCAACATTAATGCAGAAAATAACATCAATAATAAAATCATTGCTCAAGTAATTAATTCTTTTCATGGTGTGATTCCGTTTCCAATCCAACACTCATGCATACACGCTCGTCCCCATCCTCCACCTATTCCATATGCCTTTTACCTTTGTCTGCGACATGATATAAAACTAAGTATAAGCTTAGTAAGTACACTTTCCTATATCACAAAATGAAATTTGAACTTTCATAAAAACATGACATAAGAGCATAATCATAAACACAATAGAGCACAAGGCACATGTTTATATATATGATATATCTTTCATTTAAACTTCCGTATTAAAACATTATTCATTTTATCTATAGAGGCCTAAGCATAGCACCATTAACATTGTAGGCACGCTGTCATGAGAGGAGTGGGATAGTTAGTCCCAAACCAAATATGACAAGTTCAAAACCTTACGGGACATCATAAACATAAATATAAGGTGCGCAACATAAGTGCTACATAAACATATATATAAGCTTTCTTTGAAAACTTAAAATATAATAATGATATGAAATTAAAAATTTAAACACACTTAGTTAACATATCAACAATGACTCATAATTTTTTATAGAATCAAAAGGTGTTTTTTGGCTCATAAAATGGACTCTAGAAAACATAAATACAAATCTACCGGCAAATAAAATTTCACAAGCAGTTTTTGATTGAAAGCTCATAATATTTAAAATATATTGAACGGAAATTTATAAAAAAATTCTAGATATTCCTAACATATATATACACATCATGTCCAAAAACCGTAGCAAAATAAAATCGTTTGAATTAAAACATTAATGGGAATTTCACTAGATAGCCAAAAACCCTAGAACATTCTCAACATAGTCTAAATTCCAAACCCTAATCATACAAAACATATAGTTAAAAATATATTCATTAAAAAAATTAAAACATCATACACATAAATAAATTCATACCTTGTATCCTTGAATTCTTTGAGAAAGAAAATCTTGAAGAAAAAAAAATTCCAACTAATGGTGCATGAGATTTAGGGAAGCATAAAAGTATAGAGGAATAGGAGAGAAGATGGAGGCAAGAAAGAAAGATAGGAATAATATGTGTGCATGAAGCCACATATTTATAGGCAGAAGTAACCTTAGGCCTAGATAAAGTGGGATTGTTTTTTTCTTTTCCTTTTCCTTCATGGCAAAAAAAATTTCGTTTTTTTTTTTTTTTTTCTTTCATGGCATTGCTGTACATATGTATATAATAATGTATAACTTTTTTAAAAAAAACTTTCCTACTTGATTATATGGTTTTATCTTAATATATAATAAAATATAATATAATATAATTTGATTATGATACATAATTATTTATATATAACAATAATGTTTGCTCCCATGACCCAAAAAATATTAATTTATACATTATTATTAATATTATTATTATTATGTTGGATACTTTATATTATCGAGTTTCTTAACGTCATAATAAAAATATTATACATATAATTATCATGACATCATAAATGTTATAAAATTAAGAAAATAGGCAATAAAATTTATGTCATTGTTAAGAATATAATTGTAGGGCATATATACTCTAGAGTATTACAAAAATAATTTTAGAGCAAGTTGAATGTAATGACTAGGAAAATTCATTAATAAAACATACTATTTAATCGGGTTTAATTAATGAATTTACCCTTAAAAATTGTAATGTAAACTTACAATACTATAAATAATAAGCCGTATTAGATAGAAATTTCACTATATTGTGATGCAATGTTGGATATTTCTAATACAGATTTTACGAGTTTAATTACTCAAAAATTTGTAAATAATATCCATAAAATAAATTTTATTTCACAATTAATTGTAAAATTGTGATATAAACACATGGGTACTTAGAATACAAATATGATATAGAGTCCACCGAGACCTAACACAATGTAAGAAAGAGGCCGATGCAGTATAAGTATACTGCTAAGTGAAAACACAGATATGAAAAAAGTTACTTTTGGCCTCTAAAAGAGAATCGAAGGTAAGGAAAATAGTTTATACAGTCTAAGGATATGAGATGGCACTGATTTGACCACAGCAGTATAAGAAAAATACTGTGTGGTGAAAAATTATACAGTATAAATTTTTAACTCCACAAAGTGGACACTCCTTGGTTTTCTATTGGGCCACATGTCTAGAAAAGTGGCCCAAACACCTTGTGCCACCTAGGGGTATACTCATGGATTACCATGAGTCATCAAGAAGGGATAAGAAGCATTAAATGCATGTTTATCACAAATTTTCTTTCTTCATCTTCCTCCCATACTCGGCAACCATTAAAGGACCCTCTCAAAAAAATTTCCAAGCCCAAAACTTCGCAAAAACAACCCCACTTAAGTTCAGGAGGCAAGATTCAAGGAATTTTTACAAGATTTAAGGTAAAAACCTAAACTTTTTAAAGGGTTTTTAGGGTTTTTCTTGGGAAAAAGAAAGGAGACTAATTTATGGTATTTTTGCATGGAAGTGGCATCTAAGAAGGAGACCTAAAGGAGCCTTGGAAGTCTAAAAATAAAAAAAGAGTTATTTGGGGTAAGTTTTGATTTTAAAGTTTTGAAATTTTATGATTTTTGTTTTTGATTTTTATTTTCTCAAAAGCATATGGGTTCTTGAATTAGTTTTGGTTGAAACCCATGGAAATATGAATCATGGCAGGTTGAGAACGTGAAAATTGAGATTTAAATGTTGAAAATAATAGTTTGTGTAACAAAAGTGATATTTTTGCAATTTTAGTGTTGGTTTCTCAAAAACGTTGCTAGATGTGGTAAATGATTCCAACAAAGGTTGAGATTGTTTATACAAGGGTAGATTTACAGTTTTAAAATAGATTTCCATCAAAACGCCATAAGGACTAAATTGAAAGAAAAAGTTTACCCTCGATAGATTTAAAAAACGCCCAAAAACACCTCTGTACAGTGAGATTTTAGAAAAAGTTAAAACATAAAAGTTGTAGATCTCGAAGAAACTAATAGGCAATATAGACAATTCATCGAAAAACTCAATCGTTTGTGAGATTTTGATTTTTCAAAGAATTTATGAAATTGTGAAAAGTTTTAAAAATGGTAAAAACGTCATTTCCAAAAGATTTTGAATATGGTACTTTGAGCAAAAATGATCATTGAGAAAAAAAGGAAATTTTGGAATAAAAATGACAATTTTAGCCCCGGGGACAAAATTGTCAAAATTTTCAGTTTAGGGGTTAAATTGTAAAGTTTTATAAAAAGGGGCATAAGTGTGAAATAAAGGGATATGAGCCACTAGGGTATTATTTTAAGGTTAATATGTGGCTATTTTTGTTAAAATAACGAAATCGAGCTTGGGTAGGTCAGTAGGCTCACGGAGGGCAAAATCGTCATATTTGCTTGAACAACCCGAATCGCTCTAAAATGTTTTCAATGGGATAAGAAGATGATTAGAAAGATTTTCTCCCTTCGTAAGTGATGATAGGGAAGAGTTAGATAGAAATAAGGAAACCAGTGGGTTCAGAGTTGTATACGGTTATGCAACTCAACTAATTAAGTAACGAACATTTTGTAACGAAACGTAACGAAAGTCGCTAATAGTTTTTGCAATTAGCCAATAGGATCCTAGAAGTTTAGGACAAAGGAAAATCAAGGTCGATTTATACGATACACGAAATTAAGTAAGTACCTATCCCACCTACAGTATGAAATTATAAGCATAGAGTGCGAAATGTGTATATGTACCTGTGTATATATCAAGGTGTATACTTGTGTGTATGCAATGACATGAGTACTTATAAATATGAAGGCGTATACTTGTGAGTATACGGAATATATACCTGAGTGTATATTATAACATGTACCTGAGTATATATGATGATGTGTACCTATGTGTATATTAGTTAAGTACCTGTGAGTACATTATGCTATATACCTGTGCGTATATTAATGTGCATTAGTGTGTATATAAAGTATGTACCTATGTGTACTATGTCATATGAGAGCATTTATGTTATGTATAACATGTGATCATCACTTCATGCATGGTATGATAACCATAATAAGTGAATTGGTAAGCAAATCACCAAAAGTTAAGAAAAGTGTCATACCGACTCTTGACTCAAGGGGAGTTTAAGGATTACAGTATGGTCACGGTGTTACATAGACCTAAGTACGCAATGGTACGAACACTTAGGCCCTAGTTAAAGATAAGAAATGATAATGATAAGGAGGGATTATAAGAAAGCATAATGAGATCATGCATTTTATTAAATGTGCATGTGGGTTTATTTAGGACTTACTGGGCGTAAGCTTACTAAGTATTTCATGCTGTAGGTATTCTGATGAAAAGGTCAGAGTAATCGTATTAATAAGCTGGCGGAGGAATGATCAATGTGCAGACTGGGTATGGTTTCCGCCGCAGTTTGTTTCCGATGTATTGTATTTTAAGATACTTTGAAAGTAATGTTTGATAAACTATATTGCAAAGGAAAGGTGGTTATGTAAATACAAGTATATGTTTGTATTTCAAAGGTTGTTAGACCAATATATGTAAAGTATTTATAAAAAAAAATTCCTAAATTTTTGCCTATAAGTAAGTAAGAAAAAGGTTTATCACAGTCTGAAAAAGGCGGGTTGTGACAGTTGGTATCAGAGCGAAATCTTGCCATCCTACTGTATATCGTCGTCTGCTCCATTGCCATAGCTCAAGTAAGATAGTTTAATTTTAAGGATAAGAATGTTTAGTTTTTATTTTATATGGCACTGTTATGTTAATTATGATAATAAATATAGTATATGGCGAAGCCGCATCATAACCGTGACATGGAGGCTGATCGAAAAGCAAGTATTGTTTTTCAAGACGTGATGCTAGCATGATACTATGGGAGTCGGCAGCCTATGGTGCTGACCGAATGGTTACATACAGTTGAGGTGATCTTCGATGCTTGTCATACGCCACTGCACCTCCAGGTTTTATTGGCCTTAGGATTGTTGTTGAGGGAAGCCTTAGTATGGTGGCTGAGAATTGAACCTGATGAGCGACCGAGGGATTGGCAAGGCTTCAGAGAACAAGTCCAAGCTGAATTCGCACCCTTACCCCCAGCAGATGCTATGCATGTCCAGGTGTTTTGATGCTGTGGGTGAAGTGGAAACATCGATTGTACCTACGAATAGAACCAATCTGGGGAAGATATGAAGGAGAGCCGGTAGATCACTACATCTTGAGGTTTCGCCAAACCATGATGACATTGATTCCCCCTGAAATACCTTTACGACAAATTTGTGATCTGGTTTGGAGAGATCTTCCTAATGCAGTTTAGCAACAGATGCAGAATCTGGGGAATTACCTTAGCGTCCACGATTTCCTTATGGCGGTATTGCATGCGGAACAGAATGTGGTCGTGCCCTTGGAAGATCCCCTAGTAGATATGGACGAGGATGATGAAGGCGACAATGATGAAGATGAAGGGCTTGAAATTATCCCCAAACACATAATTGCAAGTGATGACAAGTCTACCGATTCGAATGAAGAGGAAGAGGAGGATCTTGAGGAGGATTCCGAACTTAGTGATGTGTCAGGAGTAGACTCGGATTAGAAGGAAAGGGATTTTTGAAGATTTGCATGTATTAAGATGCATATAGATGTGTGGTCATCATAGTTTTGAGCCTTGTTGCTTTTGTATATGTATGACCGATAAGTGTTATCCTTCGCGGCAATATGGTAAATGTAGCCAGAAGTGATAACTGCTCTTGGAAATGATATGAACAGTTTATGTAAGAAAAAGAAAGTAAGTATGTAAGTATGTATGTCAGTTATGTATGTAATGTTATGAGAATGAAGAATGTAAAAAGGAAATGAAATGTATGAACTAAAATGTATGAAATGAAATGTATGAAATAAGATATTGAGTTATGTTATTGCTTATGTTTGCATGTATTTATATGATTGGAGAATGTTCTTTTTAAAGTACTATTAAGTTAATAGTATACACTGACGTAACAATGAAATTGTATGATAGGCTTGTAAACCTATTTTATTATCGATGGCTGATACACCCAGAGAACCTGTGAACCCGGATTTGATGGCCATGATTACAGAGTTACAACAGAAACTCCGAGCTCAAGAGTTAGAAATGCAAGAGTTAAGAGCACAGCTAGCAAATCAGAATCCCGAACCCCAGGCATGTGCGAACTCGCCATCCCTAGTACCACCACCTCAGCAAGTGGAACTAGCTGCTCCAGTTGTTCTAGCTATTCCGGTAGCATTTGCTACCGAATTCTATGAAAGATTCTGATAGATGAAAGCCCCAGAATTTGACGAATCTATGGATCCATTAGAAGCCGATGATTGGCTTACTGGTATAGAACGAGTTTTGAAATTTATAGGGCTTAGTGACCATGAGAAAGTCTTGTGTGCCTCATTTTCTCTCACCAAGGATGCTAGGAGATGGTGGGAATCGGTAGAACAAAGAAGGAACGTAAATGAAATGACATGGCCTGATTTCGTGGAAGAATTTGGAAGGGCTTATTTCAATGTGGAAACGATGACAGCCCAGCAAGAAGAATTCAATAACTTTAAACAAGGTAACATGTCAGTGGCAGATGCTGTGAAAAGGTTTAACCAATTGGTGCGCTTATGTCCTGAATTGGTATCCATGAATCAGGAACGAATAAGAAGATTGATGATAATGTTTCAAACTGACATTGCCCTTATAGTCGATAGTGGAGGGCAAGCCCCTAAGGATGTAGAGGATTGTATTGAATGGGCTACTAGAGCCGAATTTAGAATTGCCTATGACAAGGAGGAGAGGGCAAGAATTTTCAAGACTCTAAGGGAGGAGAAGGCTTTAGCTAAGTAGAGCCAAGTTGTACAGGCGAAAGGGCAAGGAAGCGTTCAAAGTCAAGGGTAGTCCTAGAGCCATCAGTTGGACGTAACCACAATGCTAACAATAAGAGGAAATGGAACGTGAATAGTTCAAAGAATCCAAAGGGTCAACCTCAGAAGAGGATTAATGATGGAGGGAACAACAAACCCCTTTGCGGTCAATGTGGGAAGAGACATGAAGGGGAATGCAAGGCTGGCATAAACAAGTGCTATATCTGCAGAAAAGAAGGGCATTATGCCAGAAATTATTTTTCTAATCCTCAAAGTCAGAATAGTTAGGCTCAGCAAAGGCCTCAAGGAAATTAACTGCATGCGGTTCAAGTTCAAGAATAGATTGAAGGCCCTAGTGTCAGTCAAGGGTGACTAGAAGCTCCGGAACCAAGTGGGCGAATTTATGCCTACATAAAGAAGGAAGAAGATGCAGGAACCTCATCGGTGGTGACAGGTCAGTTTTTTGTTGCCAACACTGATGCATATTTTTGTTTGATTCTGGGGCAATACATTTGTTTGCATCATTTAAGTTTGCGAAACGAATAGGAAGTAAAGGAGATAGGATAGAGCAAACCTGTAGAGTTGCATTACCCTCTGGGGAGGTATTGAATGCTAATTATTGGTTACGTCATGCACCGATAATCATTTGTGGAAGGGAATTGTATATTGATTTGATAATAATCAATATACAAGATTACGACGTCATTCTAGGAATGAATTTCCTAGGCAAATACACAACCAAGATTAATTGCCGACACCGCAAGGTTACGTTCTGACCTCACGAGAGTGAAAAGTTTATGTATTCAGGGAAAGTTCCCAAAGCTCCCAAGGCGATGATTTTAGCAGTAAAGGCATGGAAGATGTTGGAAAGCGGATGCACTGGTTATCTAGTGAATTTGATAAGGAAAGATCAAGAAGCTCAGTTAGGACCAGAGAATGTTCCCATAGTAAGAGAATTCATTGATGTGTTTCCCAATGAGTTGCCAGGCTTGCCACCAGAATGGGAGATTTCATTTGAGATCGAATTGATGCCCGGCACAGTCCCGATTTTGAAGGCACCATATTGAATGACTCCAGGGAACTCAAGGAACTTCAGGCGCAACTAAAGGAATTATTAGACAAGGGGTTCATCCGACCAAGTCATTCCCCATGGGGAGTGCCTATTTTATTTGTTAAGAAGAAGGATGGAATGTTACGGATGTGTATTGAATACCAGGAATTGAACAAGGTCACGATTAAGAACAAGTATCCACTACCAAGGATCAATGATTTGTTCGATCAACCTAAAGGAGCATCAGTATTCTCAAAGATTGATCTACGCTTGGGATATCATCAACTTCAAGTTAAAGAAGAAGATATACCAAAGACGGCTTTCCGAACACGTTATGGGCATTATGAATTCTGCGTCATGCCATTTGGACTGACCAATGCCCAGACAACCTTCATGAATCTCATGAATCGAATTTTCAAGGAATACCTCAATAAGTTCATCATCATTTTTATCGACGATATTCTCATATATTCAAGAACGCCAGAGGAACATGAAGAGCATCTAAGGATCGTACCACAATTATTGAGAAGGCATCAATTGTACACCAAGTTCTCAAAATTTGAGTTTTGGCTGGAGAAGGTCCATTTCCTAGGACACGTGGTGACACGGGATGGAGTGTCCGTTGATCCCACCAAAGTGGAAGCGGTGAATAAATGGCCTACACCAAAAAGCGTAACCAAAATCAAAAGTTTCCTCGGTTTAACGGGCTACTATCGACGTTTTGTAGAAAGATTTTCCCGACTTGCAGCACCACTCATTGCACTTACACCGAAAGCAGCAAAGTATGAGTGGACTAAGAAGTGCGAAGAAAGTTTCAAAGAGTTAAAAAGGCTACTTACAAGTGCACTAGTACTGACAATACCTGATCCGGACCTAGGAACGTTCGTAATCTACAGCGATGCATTGAAAACGGGACTGGGAGTTGTATTGATGCAAAATGAAAAGGTGATTGCATACGCATCCCGGCAACTAAAGAATCATGAAAGGAATTATCTGACGCATGACTTAGAGTTAGCACGGTTGTATTTGCGTTGAAGATATGGCGTCACTACCTGTATGGAGCTAAGTGTGAAATTTATACAGACCATCAGAGTCTAAAGTATATCTTTACACAAAAAGAGTTCAACATGAGACAGCAAAGGTGGCTAGAGTTGGTTAAAGACTACGACTGTGAAATTCTGTATCACCCAGGAAAGGCTAACCGAGTGGCCGATGCCCTCAGTCGTAGAGCAATGTCTTCGCTTACGATGGTGCAATTGATACCAAGACCTCTTCAGAAAGGCTTGCAAGAAGCAGGAATATAGCTAATTACAAGAAGATTAGCCAATTTATCGTTCTAACCCGCTATCCTAGAGAATTTAAAAGAGCAACAAGAAGCAGACCCATCACTACTTAGATACAAGATTGAGGCCCTTGAGAACAAAGGAATAGAGTTTAGCATCTTGGAATATGGCATTCTTCGTTATGAAGGAAGACTATGTATTCCTAATGACGAGGAGTTAAAGAGGCAGATCTTGAAAAAAGCTCATGAAGCACCATATGTTGCCCATCCAGGAGCTACAAAAATGTACCAAGATTTGAAAGAGCACTTCTGGTGGCATGGAATGAAGAATGACGTTACGAGATTCATCAACAAATGTCTCACATGTCAAAAGGTGAAAGCCGAACACCAGCGACCGGTAGGTGAGCTACAAAAGATAGATATCCCAGAGTGGAAATGGGACCAAATAATTATGGATCTGGTGACCAGACTACCAAGAACTATAGGAGGACATGATGCTATATGGGTAATTGTAGATAGATTGACTAAATCTACGCACTTTTTTCCCGTTAAACTTAGTAGTTCTATTGAACGTTGCTGAATTATATGTCACACAAATAGTTAGACACAATGGAGTCCCGAAATCCATCATTTATGATCGTGATGGTCGGTTCACTTCCAAGTTTTGGAAGAGCGTTCATCAAGCCATGGGAACAAAGCTGACGTTCAGCACAGCCTTCCACCCCTAAATTGATGGTCAATCTGAAAGGACCATTCAAACTCTAGAAGATATGTTTAGAGCATGCATGTTAGATTTTAAAGGAGGATGGGATAAAAAGCTACCATTGATCGAATTCACTTATAATAACAGTTATCAAGCTTCCATAGGAATGGCTCCTTATGAAGCTCTTTACGGAAGAAGATGCATATCGCCATTGCATTGGTATGAAATGGGAGAAAAGACATCGTCGACAATGAATTTTGTGCAAAGGATGACGGAGGATGTGAAATTAATCCGTCAACAAATGGAAACTCCCTTTAGTCACCAAAGGAGTTACGCGGATCAACGATGAAGACCCCTGGAATTCCAAGTAGGGGATCTAGTCTTCTTGAAGGTGACACCGATGAAAGGAGTAATCAGGTTTAGAAGGAAAGGAAAACTTCGCCCAAGATACATTGGACCATTCAAAATCTTAGAACGGGTAGGCAATGTAGCATATAAGTTGGCCTTACCCTCTGAGCTAGCATTGGTATACAATGTATTCCATGTATCCATGCTAAAGAAGTATGTACCGGATCCTTCGCATGTTCTACAGCCAGAGGAAATTGACATGTAGGAGAACCTGTCTTATGAAGAAAAACCAGTTCAAATCCTAGCACGAGAAGAAAAGGAATTAAGGAACAAAAAGATACCTCCCGTCTGTCACAACCCGCCTTTTTGGGATGTGATAAAACTCTTTCTTACTTACTTTAGGGCAAAAATTTAGGATTTTTTTTTCTTTTAAAAAAATACTATACATATATTGGTTTAACAACTTTTGAAATACAAACATATACTTGTGTTTACATAATCACACTTTTTTTACAATGTAGCTTATCAAACATTACTTTTCAAATGTCTTAAAACACCATACAACGGAAAACATACTGTGGCGGAAACCATACACAGTATACACACATCATCCGTCCACCAGCTCATCATTATGATTTATTCTGACCTTTTTTGTCAGAATACCTACAGCATGAAATACTTAATGAGCTAATGCCCAGTAAGTCCCATATATACCCACATGCACATTCGATAAAATGCATGATCTCATTATGCTTTCTTATAGTCCTTCTTTATCATTATCATTTCTTATCTTTAACTAGGGCCAAAGTGGTCGTACCATTGCGCACTTAGGTCTACGTAACACCGTGACCATCTTGTAATCCTTAAACTCCCCTTGAGTCAGGAGTCGGTACGACACTTTTCTTAACTTTTGGTGATTCGTTTACCAATTCACTTATTATGGTTATCATACCATGCATGAAGTGATGATCACATGTTATACATAACATAATCTACATAAATGCTCTTGTACGATATAGTTCACATACGTACAAACTTTATATACACACTAGTACACATTAATATACGCACAGGTATGTAGCATAATGTACTTACAGGTACTTAACATAAAATATACACACAGGTATACATATACACATTTTGCACTCTAAGCCTACAATTTCATACTGTAGATGGGATGGGTACTTACTTGATGCGAATGTCGGGCAACTTAACCTCGATTTCCCTTCTCCTAGACTCCTAGGATCATGTTGGCCAATTACAAAGCCATTAGCCAAATTTCACTAGGTTTCGATACGAAACATCCGTTAGTTAATAAATTGAGTTGCATTACTATGTACAACTCTAAAAACCACTGGTTTTTCTTATTTCTATCTAACTTTACCCTATCGTTTCTAACAAAGGGCGGAAACCTTTCTAGTCATTTTCTTATCCCATTGGAAACATTTCAAAGCGGTTTGGGTTATTTGGGCAAAAATGACGATTTTACCCTCCGTGGGTCCACTAACCTACCCAAGCTCGATTTTATTATTCTTAATTTTAAAATAACACCCTAGTGGGTTTAATCTCTTTATTGCTCAATTATGCCCCATTTTCATTAAACTTTACGGTTTAGTCCCTGAACTAAAAATTTTGATGATTTTGCCCCCGAGATAAAAATTTACTTCTTTGCATCAAAATTTTCTATTTTTCTCAAGGATCATTTTTGCTCAAAGTACCATATTCAAAATCCTTTGGGAAATGACGTTTTTGCCCTTTTTAAAATTTTTCATAATTTTCATAAATTCTTTGAAAAATCAAAATCTCACAAACGATTCAGTTTTTTGACAAACCGTTAGTGATGCCTAACAGTTTCATCGAGATCTACAACTTTTATATTTTAACTTTTCCTAAAATCTCACTGTACAGGGGTGTTTTTGGCCATTTTTCAATTCTGTCGAGAGAAATCTTTTCCTTTCAATTTAGTCCCTATGGAATTTTTACAAAAATCTGTTTCAAACTTGCAATTCTACCCCTGCATAAACCATTCCATGCCTTAATCAAACAATTCTCATGCTCAAACATCACTTTTACTAAAACTAACATTAAATTTACAAAAATAATATTTTTTGCAAAAATTAGTATTTTGCACTATAAATCAAAGTTTCACAACTTAAACTTACTATTCATCACATATACATGATATTCCATCAAATACATGCTCAAGAACCCACATGGGTTTGAAAGAATAGAAATCAAAATAAAATCCATAAAATTTCAAAACTTTAAAACTTAAAACTTACCCAAATGGCACTTTTTTTGATTTCTAGCCTCCAAAGTTCCTTTGAACTCCCTCCTAGGCTTCCTTTCCACGCAAAAATACCATGGATTAATTTTTCCTCTTTACCCATGAAAAATCCCTTGAAAACTCATTAAAAAGTTTAGGATTTTACCTTAAAATTTGTGGGAAATCCTTGTACTTGCTTGTAAAACTTGTTTAGGGGTATTTTTGCAAAGTTTGGGGGTTGAGAAATTTTTTTAGATGTCTTGGTTATGGCTGCCGGGGCTTGGAGCAAAAGAAAGGAAATGAAATTTTGTGATAACCATGCATTAAATGCTTCCTTATCACATTTGATGACTCATGGTCATCCATTAGACTACCCTAGGTGTCCTCATCTTATTGGGCCACATTGCATGGCTTGTTTGGCCCAATAGAATTCAAGCAAATGTCCACTTTATAGAATCAAAAAATTTTACTGTGTAATTTTTCACCACACAGTATTTTTTCTATATTGCCATGGTTAAATCAGTGTACTTTCTATCCTTAGACTGTATAAAAATATTTAACTTACTTTTCGTTTACTTTTGGAGGCCAATCATAACATTTTTCGTATCTGCTTTTTCATTTAGCTGTATATTCATATTGCTTCGGCCTCCTTTTTACCCCTGATTTAGGTTTGGACAACTTCTATATCCTGTTTACATTCTAATCACCCACTTATTTATATCACAATTTTACAATTAATCGTGATATAAAATTCATTTTATGGATATTATTCACAAATTTCTGAGTAATTAAACTCATAAAATATGTATTCGGCACTATCCAACATTGCATCACATTTACCATAAAATTTACATTCAATGCCGTTTATTCCAACTTTATCGTAATTTTTACAAAAATTACAATTTTTACAACAATCTACATTTTTTAAAAGTAAATTCATTAATTAAACCAAATTAAATATTAGGTTTTATTAATGACATTTTTCTCGGTCATTACAATCTACCCCCTTAAGAATTTTCGTCCTCGAAAATCAAAACAATTCAGGGTAGCTTTTCCTCATCGCATCCTCTCGTTCCCACGTTGCCTCTTCCACTTGCTGATTGCGCCATAAAACTTTGACGAGAGGTATCTTTTTGTTCCTTAATTCCTTTTGTTCTCGTGCCAATATTTGAACGAGTTTCTCTTCATAAGACAAATTCTCCTGCACATCAATTTCCTCTGGTTGCAGAATATGCAAAGGATCCGGTACGTACTTCTTTAGCATGGATACATGGAATACATTGTGTACTGATGCTAGATCAAAGGGTAAAGCCAACTTGTAAACTACATTGCCCACCCGTTCTAAGATTTCGAATGGTCTGATGTATCTTGGGCTAAGTTTTCCTTTCTTTCCAAACCTAATTACTCCTTTCATTGGCGTTACCTTTAAGAAGACTAAATCCCCTATTTGGAATTCCAGGGGTCTTCGTCGTCGATCTGCATAACTCTTTTGTGAACTAAAAGCAGTTTCCATTCGTTGACGGATTAATTTCACATCCTTCGTTGTCCTTTGCACAAAATCTGTTGTCAACAATGTCTTTTCTCCTGTTTCATACCAATGCAATGGCGATCTATATCTTCTTCCGTAAAGAGCTTCATAAGGAGCCATTCCTATGGAAGCTTGATAACTATTATTATAGGCAAATTCGATTAATGGTAGCTTTTTATCCCATCCTCCTTTGAAATCTAGCACACAGGCTCTTAGCATATCTTCTAGGGTTTGAATGGTCCTTTCAGATTGGCCATTAGTTTGAGGGTGAAAAGCTATACTAAAAGTTAGCTTCGTTCCCATAGCTTGGTGAACGCTCCTCCAGAACTTCGAAGTGAATCGGCCATCTCAATCAGAAATGATAGATTTCGAAACTCTGTGGTATCTAACTATTTGGGCTACATATAGTTCAGCTAGTCTTTCCATAGAACTGTTGGGTTTAATGGTAAGAAGTGAGCTGATTTCGTCAATCTATCAACTATTACCCATATAGCGTCGTGTTCACCCGTAGTTTTGGGTAGCCCGGTCACCAGATTCATAGTTATCTGGTCCCATTTTAGTTCAAGAATTTCAATTTTCTGTAATTCACCGGCTGGCCGTTGATGCTCAGCTTTCCCCTTTTGGCATGTAAGGCATTTGGCGACAAATTGTGCAACATCGTTCTTCATTTCGTGCCACCAATAGTGCTTTTTCAAGTCTTGGTATATTTTAGTAGCTCCTGGATGAGCCATGTAGGGTGCTTCATGAGCTTCCTCTAATACTTGTTTCTTTAATATTTCATCATTGGGGATGCAGATTCTACCCTTATAATAGAGAATGCCATCTTTTAAGATGTTAAATTTTGTTTCTTTGTTCTCAAGAACCTCATTCCTAGCTTTTAGTAGCGACGGATCTGCTTCTTGTCGCTCTTTTAAGTTTTCCAAAATAACTGGTCAGAACGAAAAATGGGCCAATTTCCCAATGATTAGCTCTATTCCTGCTTCCATCAGGCCCTTCTGAAGGGGTTTTGGCATTAATTGTATCATTGCAAAAGAAGACATTGTTCTACGACTAAGGGCATCGGCTACTCTGTTAGCCTTTCCTGGGTGATATAAAATTTCACAGTCGCAGTCTTTAACTAACTTTAGCCACCTTCGTTGTCTCATGTTAAGCTCCTTTTGTGTGAAGATATATTTCAGACTCTGATGATCTGTATATATCTCGCATTTAGCTCCATATAAATAATGACGCCAAATCTTCAATGCAAACACGACCGCTGCTAACTCCAAGTCGTGTGTTGGATAGTTCCTTTCATCATCCTTCAACTGTCGGGATGCATACGCAATCACTTTTCCATTTTACATAAGAACGGCTCCCAAGCCCGTCTTTGATGCATCACTATAAATCACATAGTTTCCTATGTTCGAATCTGGTATTGCCAGTACCGGGGCACTCGTGAGTCGCCTCTTTAATTCTTTGAAACTTTCTTCGCACTTCTTAGTCCATTCATACTTTGCTGCTTTCCGTGTAAGTGCAGTGAGTGGTGCTGCTAGTCGAGAAAATCCTTCCATAAAACGTCGATGGTAGCCTGCTAAACTGAGGAAACTTTTGATTTCGGTTACACTTTTTGGTATAGGCCACTTATTCACCGCTTCCACTTTGGTGGGATCAACGGATACTCCATCCTGTGTCACCACGTGTCCTAAGAAATGGACCTTCTCCAGCCAAAACTCACATTTTGAGAACTTGGCGTACAATTGATGTCTTCTCAATAATTGTAGTTCGATCCTCAGGTGCTCTACATGTTCCTCTGGTGTTCTTAAATATATCAGGATATCGTCAATAAAAACTATGACAAACTTGTCGAGGTAGTCCTTGAAAATCTGGTTCATAAGATCCATAAATGTTGCCGGGGCATTAGTCAGTCCAAATGGCATGACACAAAACTCATAATGCCCATACCGCGTTTGAAACGCCGTCTTTGGCATGTCCTCCTCTTTAACTCGTAGTTGATGATATCTAGAGCGTAGATCGATCTTCGAGAATACTAACGCTCCTTTCAATTGATCAAATAGGTCATCAATCCTTGGAAGTGGATACTTGTTTTTAATTGTGACTTTGTTTAGCTCTCGATAATCGATGCACATTCGTAACGTTCCATCTTTCTTCTTAACAAATAATACAGGCGCTCCCTATGGGGAATGACTCGGCTGAATAAATCCTTTATCCAACAACTCTTGTAGTTGCACCTGCAGCTCTTTGAGCTCTCCTAGAGCCATACGATATGGTGCCTTCGATATCGGGGCTGTACCCGGTGTCAACTCAATCTCAAACGAGATCTCCCGTTTTGGTGGTAAGCCTGGTAACTCATCTGGAAACACATCAACAAATTCTTTTACTATGGGAACCTTCTCTAGTCCTAGTTGAGCCTCTTGTGGCTTGCTTACTAAGTTCACCAAATAGCCGGTGCATCCACTGTCCAACATCTTCTTTGCTTTTAACGCTGAAATTAGCGCCTTTGGAGCCTTAGGAACCTTTCCGGAATACACGAACTTCTCACTTCTAGAAGGTTAGAACGTAACCTTGTGGTGTCTACAGTTAATCTTGGCCGTGTACTTTCCTAAGAAATCCATTCCTAGGATAACGTCGTAGTCTTGTATATCAATTATGATCAAATCAATATACAATTCCCTTCCATAAATGATTATCGGTACATGACGTAACCAATAATCAGAACTCAATACCTCCCCAGAGGGAAGTGCAGTTTTAAAAGTCTGTTCTATTCTATCCCATTCATTCCCTAACCGTCTAGCAAACTTAAATGAGGCAAATGAATGCGTTGCTCCAGAGTCAAATAAAACATAGGCATCAGTATTGGCAACAGAAAACTGACCTGTTACCATCGACGACGTTCCTGCATCATCCTCCTTCTTCATATAAGCGTAAATTCGTCCACATGGTTCTGGAGCTTCCAAGCATCCCTGACTGATACTAGGGCCTTCAATCTGTGCTTGGACTACGTGAAGCTAGGTTCCCTCAGACCTTTGCTGATTTTGGTTATTTTGATTCTAGTTATTCTGATTCTGGGGATTGGAGAAATAGTTTCTGGCATAGTGCCCTTCTTTGCCATAGAGGAAGCACTTGTTGGTGCCAGCTTTACACTCTCCAGCATGTCTTTTTCCTCACTGATTGTAGAGGGGCTTATTGTTTCTTCCATCACCGCTCCTTTTCTGAGGTTGTCCTTTTTGATTCTTTGGACTAATCGCGTTCCATTTCCTCTTGTTGTTAGCATTGCGGTTGCGTCCAACTGGATGGCTCTGGGACTACCCTTGACTTGGAACGCTTCCTTGCCCTTTTGCCTATACCACTTGGCTCTGCTTAGCTAAAGCCTTCTCCTCCTTTAGAGTCTTAAAAATTCTTGCCCTCTCTTCCTTGTCACGGGCGATTCTGAATTCGGCTCTAGTAGCCCGTTCAATACAATCCTCTACATCCATAGGGGCTTGCCCTCCACTATCGACTATAAGGGCAATGTCAGTTTGAAACATTCTCATTAATCTTCTTATTCGTTCCCGATCCGTGGGTACCAATTCAGGACATAAACGTGCCAATTGGTTAAACCTCTTCACAGCATCTGCCGCTGACATGTTGCCTTGTTTAAAATTATTGAATTCTACTTGTTGGGCTACCATCGTTTCCACATTGAAATAAGCCCTACTGAAATCTTCCATAAAATCAGGCCATGTCATTTCATTTACATTCCTTCTATGTTCTACCGATTCCACCATCTCCTAGCATCCTTGGTGAGAGAAAATGAGGCACACAAGACTTTTTCACGATCACTAAGCCCCATAAATTTCAAAACTCGTTCTATACCAATAAGCCAATCATCAGCTTCTAATGGATCCGTAGATCCGTCAAATTCTGGGGCTTTCATCCGTCGGAATCTTTCATAAAATTCGGTAGCAGATGCTACCGGAACAGCTAGAACAACTGGAGCAACTGGTTCCACTTGCTGAGGTGGTAGTACTGGGGGTGGCGAGTTCGCACGTGCCTATGGTTTGGGATTATGATTCACTAGCTGCGCTCTTAACTCTTGCATTTCTAACTCCTGAGCTCGAAGTTTCTGTTGTAACTCCGTAATCATGGCCATCAAATCCGGGTTCATAGGTTCTCCGGGTGTATCAGCCATCGATAATAAACTAGGCTTACAAGCCTATCATACAATTTCGTTGTTGTATTAATATGTACTATTAACTTAATAGTACTTTTAAAAAAAACATTCTTCAATCATATAAATACATACAAACATAAACGATAACATAACTCAATATCTCATTTCATACGTTTCATTTCATACATTTCAGTTCATACATTTCATTTCGATAACCTTCATACATTTCATTAACCTCTTTCATTACCTTTTTACATTCTTTGCTCTAAGGAGTAAAAATGTAATACGTTTTTGGATACATTTTTATCAATAAAGAATTTATTCATTTATATATACCAAATATTGTCCTCTTTACGTTCATATTTGTTGAATGTATGATAAGCAAACAGTAGTCTGAGACTGTCAGTCTAAACCTTAAGAGTTGGGCATATGATGGGATGATTATGCGGTAGACACGACTCTTAAGGTGATGGTCTAAAATATATGATCCGCAATCGAGGGAATAAAGTTGGGCGCTTTATTCATGTAAAGATTGTTATGTTGTCTATATCCCTTTTGGGAGATGGTTTGTCTTGGCCATCGGAGTTGGACTCCGTGAATAGAAACATTGGCGCGTTGTCATAGGTGACGATGTGTTGGATCGGGACATAAAGTGAATTGATTTGGATTAATAATTCTGTCTTGACAAATCGATTCACTTTAGACAATCATTTGTATTGTATCTTAATCCTGAGATGAATAATGAGCCCGTTGTCTCGATTTGTGTCTTTTGATGTACCAATGGGTGACTCCCACATCTCTATAGTGGCATGCATGCCGGTACGTTGGAGGCATGACTCTTGGTAGCGTAGACTTGTTATTCATAGATATGGAATCCATAGCTCCTCTTTAGGAGTAATGATATCCTCTTATATGCGTTGTCCTGTAATTGGAAAACTGGAGCGCTCAACCATTTGGATACATAGGTGTGACCGAATGGTATACTATCTTTGGATGGTAAGTTTTCTAATGGTGAGACAATGGAACGTAAGATAAAAATAATCGGGAAGGTAAGACAGAACTTGTCCTTAAGCCGGTTATGGATGATCATATGGGGATGCGATACACTATGATATGTCATGGAGACTTAGCTACACGAGCTTCGTAATTCTATAAAGTTCGAGAGTGCAGCTCCAAGCTTTTAGTGGAGTAGCGTTGGAGTTGATAATTGTGAAATGTATATCTGGGATATTGGGTTTCATAATTATCATGAGCTTGAACTTTATAGGTCCATTTTGGTCCCCTTTGCTAGCTCACAAAATCCTGTAACGACACGGCGTGCTTTTCCAATAATTGGTGACTTATGTCGGATTTATCAGATTGGTTTAAAATTTATAAGAATCAAATAATTCATGTTTGTTTATCGGTTGAATTAATTATGTAAGAAATTAGTTCAAGATGAACTTGTTGAATTATGGCGTTCGGATAATTCTTGTCTGTTTATCGGTTGTTTTAATTTTGGACAATTAGAACAAGATAAACTTGTAGAATTATTGTGAATTGATTTATTTTCTTAGAGATTATCTTGATAAAGTTTGTTTTGATCAGATATCTTTTCTATTGGGCTATTTGAATCAAAACTGAGACTTTATCCTTTAGAATCTCGGGTGGAAAATAAAAGATTCGCGGAGATTTTTTCTCGGCAGTTCGGCCTGCCGATCAGAAAGTTCGGCCTGCCGAACTGGTCAGTTCGGCCTGCCTATCACACAGTTCGGCATGCCGACCGCGACAATTAAGATTACGCGTTTTTCACGCGTATCTTATCAGATATTGATCCAAACTTGATTCTGTTTCGATTTTTGAGACCTAATCTGATATGGACTGACCCCAAGGACCAATAGGTATAAAAAGGGAGTGAGTCTAATGATTTACTCAGATCAATTTGAGAGATTAAGAGTGATACTCTTCTAGTGAGCATCTGAAAACTCCCTGAGAGCTTTTGTTCATAAATTACGAACACTAGCTTTGGGTTCTCTCTATTGGTTGGAAGGAGAGTCACCGGTGGAAGAGCTGTACGTGTGAGCCCACACTCACTCCGGTTGTGGATAGAGAATAGCAAAGAAGACCAGTTGGTTGAGGCTCTTCTGGAACGTTACTTCTCTACACAGGTCGCGGAGGTTCTTCGGCACACTGAGGTTAGTAAGATCTGTTTAATTTATACATATAACATGTCAAACTTGTGTTTTGGAAAATACTCTGATGAAAAATTTTTAAAATTCCGCTGTGCACTTTGTTTCCAACAATTGGTATCAGAGCCGAGGTTTTTACATAAATTTGCAAGTTTGTGATCATGTTATATGCATAAATTTTGTGATCTTAATCTCTCCAATGCTTGAATTAAATTTTATAGAGAGATGGCACTCTAGGTTTCTATATAATATATATGTTGTCATGGATTATATGGTGAATGTTTATTAATTAATTATGGTTGATTAAATTGTTGTTTAATTATTTATTAATTAATTAATACCGGTTATGGTTCCTTAGAGGTTAGAATGTGTATCTAGGTTTTTCATGTAATTAGATGGCGGACTATCATCTCCGTCTAGGAATTATTATTTAATTTTTAATTTGTAAGAATTTTGTAATTAAATAATTATTCGGAGAAGACGGAACGAGAAGTCGGAACTTAAAGATAGATGATGGCGCCTCCAGGTATTTCCTGAGTCTCTAATTTTATGTTTTTGAATTGTTGAAAATAAAATTGATGAATTGCATTAAAATTGTATTTTCTGGATTGAGGGTTTTCTGCTCGGTCGGCATGCCGGACCTCACAGTTCAGCAGGCCGAAGGTCACAGATCGGCAGGCTGGACGTACGGTCCGGCAGGCCGACAGAGGGGCAGAAATTTTGGTGCTCTGCCGGCAGGCCGAACCTTCATGTTCGGCAAGCCGAACCACCATGATCGGCAGACCGATCACCCAGATCGGCCTGCCGACCGAGAGCAGCCAGGTGTCCAGAAAAGGTGCAATTTTTGGTGCAGTTTTAATTTTATTTTTGGGACGATTATGAGAAACATTAAATTTGGATATGACCAGAAATATGAAGTGTTCGATTCATACGGGATTGAGGACTTGAAGATGGATATTACATGAAGAAGGATACAGCTTGAGGATTCAAGAATGAAGAATCGATAAATGTCTCGATTATTCTCTTGTAATCTTATTTTTTCTATTCTCTAGGGTGGAACCATAATATTACGGTTATTATTATTATTATGCTTGTAGCTTTGCTTGATTGCTTTGCTTGTCTGCATTATAATATGATTTACCATGTATATTGATAACATGTCATATAGAATAGGGAGTGCCGCTCATATTAAAATTGTTCATGCGTAATTTTAAAATAAAACCTTGACTTCAAAAGATTGAGTGGGAGAAGGTTTTCGAAGAGAGAACCTAAGGCCTCCATCGTTGGTCCATAGGAAGAACATGATGGTCCCAACCCCTAGGAAGGGATTTCTATCATGTACCAGATTGGATCTCTGAAAGGATAAGGTATTTTAGTATGATTTATGATTGCACACCCCTAGGTGGTGATTATAAATCATGGATAAAATATTAAAACGGTGGTTATACACTCACGTTAATTTTATTATTAACCTCCCCTAGGAGCTCTGTTAATAAAATTAATGGCCAAAGAAACGATTATTAGTATATGCTGGATCATACGGGTCCTGGATGGCATATATTAATCAGGAGGGGATCCGTGTTCCTGATTGAATTTGGCATGACTCCCCTAGGAGCTTGTTGAATTCTGAGTTGGGAATTATCGTTGTAAGGTTGTGATATTTTCAAGGTTTTGACACATAAACACATTTGTATAATTTACATGATTGTGTTATCTTACTAAATTATTATATATGTTTGCTTATGTTTGGTATATGACTTTTTATTGTAGATTGAAAATGTCTAAAAACGCTTTATCATCGATACTTGACAAAAACCAATTAACCGGTGAGAACTATAATGATTGGAAACGGAACCTGGACATCGTCCTTTCCTTTGAGAAACTGAAATATGTTCTGACAACTCCTTCTCCTCCCGAGCCTACGGGAGACTCAAGTAATGAGCAATTCCAAGCGTACGACCGCTGGAAAGATGCTCATGATCAGGCCCGCTGCTATGTTATGGCTAGCATGAATAACGTGCTGCAGGCTCAACACTAGGATTATGAGACTGCGAAGCAGATCTTGGATAATCTTGAGGACATGTTTGGAGGCCAGGCCATAACAAAGCGGCAAGGGGCGCTTCAGAAACTCTTAAACTGTAGACAGAGACCGGGGACATCTGTAAAGGAGCACATGATGTTAGTCATGGGTTACCTCGCTGAGGCTCAAACCAATGGAGCCGACATCGATGCTGAAACTCAGATGACTATGGTCTTTGAGACTCTGTCTAAGGAATTTATTCCGTTTAGAGCTACTTTTAATCTAAGCAATAGACGGGATATGACCTTGACAGAACTGATGAAACAGTTACAAGAGTTTGAACTGCTGATCAGGGAGTCTCCTGCTGTTGGAGAGGCCAATATGGTAGCTGCTTCTGGTTCCAATCCTAACTCTGGGAATGGAAAGAAGCAACGGGCCAAAAGTGGGAAGTCTTCTATTCCTATTGCTACCAAGAGCAAGAAGAAGAAGAAGAAGAACCCAAAGAAGCTTAAGTGCTTCTTTTGTGGTAAGGTCGGGCATATAAAGAAGCATTGCAAGGACTTCCTTTCCAAGGGAGGTAGGTGTGATCTTCTATATTTAGAAACTTGTTTGGTTGAGGAATCCAGTGACATTTGGGTCATAGATTCCGGTGCAACTAATCATGTTTGTGTTTCTCTGCAGGGATTCAAAGAAACGAGAAGTCTACTTCGTGAAGACTTAACGCTTCGGATGGGCGATGGATCCTTGGTCTCAGCGGAAGCAGTGGGAGATGTCCATCTTTATTTTGATAATTATAGGAGTTTAATTTTGCGAGATTGTTTTTATGTTCCTAAATTTAAAAGGAATTTAATTTATGTATCTTCTTTATTTAAAGACTCCTACGTGGTATCTTTTAATGAAAAAGTGGTGATTCGTAAAAACAAATCTTTTATCTGTTCTGGATGGATGCAAAATAATCTATATTTTATCAAACCTAAGATGGACCTATTGCTTAATGCTGAGATAAATGATAATGACTCAAAAAGACTTAAAACTTCTCACTCTAATAAGACTTATCTTTGGCATTTGCGCCTTGGCCATATTAACCTAAATAGGATTCAAAGGTTGGTAAGGGATGGACCTTTAAGTCACTTAAAGGTGGAATCTATACCTCAATGTGAATCTTGTTTGGAGGGTAAAATGACCAAAAGACCATACGGGTCTAAGGGCAATAGGGCCGAAGGGGTTCTAGAACTTGTGCATAGTGATGTTTGCGGACCGATGAACATCCGGGCACGAGGAGGGTATGAGTACTTCGTTACTTTTATTGACGATTACTCAAAATATGGGTATGTGTTCCTAATGCACCACAAAAGCGAAACTTATGATAAGTTCAGGGAGTTTCGGGCTGAAGTGGAAAAGCAATTGGGTAGACCCATAAAGGCACTTCGATCTGATCGAGGTGGGGAATACCTTTCTGATGAGTTCTTGGGACACTTGTTAGAGAATGGGATTTTATCCCATTTGACTGCGCCGGGTACTCCGCAGCAGAATGGCGTAGCAGAGAGAAGGAATAGGACTTTGTTGGACATGATTCGGTCCATGATGAGCTTTTCATCATTGCCTTTATCCTTTTGGGGATATGCACTACAAACCGCATGTTATCTTTTGAACAATGTGCCTTCAAAATCGGTCCCTAAAATTCCTCACGAGTTGTGGACAAGACGGAAGACATCCTTAAACCATATTCGCATATGGGGATGTCCAGCTCATGTCCTGTTTAAGGATCCGAATAAGTTGGAAGCACGTTCAGAAGTTTGCATGTTTGTAGGATATCCAAAAGGGACTAAAGGGGGTTATTTTTATAACCCAAAGGAAAATAAAGTCGTGGTTTCAACTAATGCAACTTTCCTTGAGGAGAGTTACATGAACGGCTTTAAACCTCAAAGCAAAGTGGTGCTTCAGGAGTTGAGGGGTAATCCGTTTACTCCGGAGGTTCCGAACGAAACCATTCCGATCGGTGTAGAAAAACCAAACAAACCTGAACAACAACCTCAGGGGCTTCGGCGTAGTGGGAGGATCGGGCGTCAACCTGAGAGGTATATGTTCAATGGGGAGGTCTTTTTGGCTGAACCGGATGAACATGACAAGGATCCTTATACTTACGCAGAAGCTATGGAGGATGTTGATTCAAGACTCTGGACAGAGGCCATGAACATTGAGATGAAGTCTATGGAGACTAATCGGGTCTGGGAGCTTGTGGATCTTCCCGAAGGGGTAAAACCCATAGGGTGTAAGTGGATCTACAAGAGGAAAAGAGGAGTGGATGGAAAGGTCGAAACCTTTAAGGCTAGACTGGTAGCTAAGGGTTATACGCAAAAGGAAGGAATCGATTATGAGGAAACCTTTTCGCCTGTAGCCATGCTTAAGTCCATCCGGATTCTCTTGTCCATAGCTGCCGCTCTCGACTACGAGATTTGGCAGATGGATGTCAAGACGGCTTTTCTGAATGGCTATCTTGATGAGTCCATTTATATGGAACAACCAGACGGGTTCAAGGTCACGGGTCAAGAGGGTAAGGTTTGTAAGCTGCTAAAGTCAATTTATGGACTTAAGCAGGCTTCTCGTTCTTGGAACATAAGATTTGATCAAGTGATCAAGACTTATGGGTTCTCACAAAATGTGGATGAACCATGTGTTTACAAACACATTAAGAATGGGAAGGTGGTTTTTCTACTACTCTATGTAGATGACATTCTGCTAATTGGCAATGACGTTGGGGCGTTGTCATCGGTCAAATTATGGTTGACCAAGCAGTTTGACATGAAGGACTTGGGTGAGGCTAATTTTGTTCTCGGTATCCAGATCTTTCGGGATAGGAAGAACAAAATGATAGCTTTGTCACAGGCCGGCTACATAGATAAAATTCTCAGGAGGTTTGCAATGCAGGATTCCAAGAAAGGTGGGCAACCATCTAGGTCTGGAATTACTCTTTCTAAGAAAGACTCTCCAAAGTCTTATGAAGAAAGAGAATACATGAAGAAGGTACCTTATGCTTCGGCAGTGGGTAGTCTTATGTATGCCATGCTTTGCACTCGACCAGATATTAGTTATGCGGTCGGGATTGTGAGTCGATTTCAGGCGGATCCAGGACCGAACCATTGGGTTGCGGTAAAGCATATTTTCAAGTACCTGAGAAGGACTCGTGGGTCTATGCTTGTGTATTCGGGTGAGGATTTAACTCCTCTAGGATACACTGATTCGGATTTTCAATCCTGCCTGGATTCTAGGAAATCGACTTCAGGGTTTGTGTTTACTCTGGGTGGCGGTGCCATCAGTTGGAGAAGTGCGAAGCAAGATTGCACTTCGGATTCAACGATGGAGGCCGAGTATGTGGCGGCTAGTGATGCTTCGAAAGAAGCAGTGTGGCTCCGCAAGTTCCTTGGGGATCTTGAGGTAGTTCCTGGTATGGATAAAGCGGTATCACTGTACTGTGATAACAGTGCGGCGGTAGCTAATGCTAAGGAACCAAGATTTCACAAGAAGAGTAAGCATATTGATCGGAAGTATCATGTGATAAAGGACTTTGTTGAGAGCGGGCATGTCACGGTGTGCAAGATCGCGTCAGAGGACAATTTAGCTGATCCATTTACGAAGACACTTTCTGGGAGAGTCTTCGAAATGCATGTGGAAGCTATGGGAATGCAAAATTTGCAGTATTTACTCACTTAGTGCAAGTGGGAGATTGTTAGACATGTATGCTCTAAGGAGTAAAAATGTAATACATTTTTGGAGACATTTTTATCAATAAAGAATTTATTCATTTATATATACCAAATATTGTCCTCTTTACGTTCATATTTGTTGAATGTATGATAAGCAAACAGTAGTCTGAGACTGTCAGTCTAAACCTTAAGAGTTGGGCATATGATGGGATGATTATGCGGTAGACACGACTCTTAAGGTGATGGTCTAAAATATATGATCCGCAATCGAGGGAATAAAGTTGGGCGCTTTATTCATGTAAAGATTGTTATGTTGTCTATATCCCTTTTGGGAGATGGTTTGTCTTGGCCATCGGAGTTGGACTCCGTGAATAGAAACATTGGCGCGTTGTCATAGGTGACGATGTGTTGGATCGGGACATAAAGTGAATTGATTTGGATTAATAATTCTGTCTTGGCAAATCGATTCACTTTAGACAATCATTTGTATTGTATATTAATCCTGAGATGAATAATGGGCCCTTTGTCTCGATTTGTGTCTTTTGATGTACCAATGGGTGACTCCCACATCTCTATAGTGGCATGCATGCCGGTACGTTGGAGGCATGACTCTTGGTAGCGTAGACTTGTTATTCATAGATATGGAATCCATAGCTCCTCTTTAGGAGTAATGATATCCTCTTATATGCGTTGTCCTGTAATTGGAAAACTGGAGCGCTCAACCATTTGGATACATAGGTGTGACCGAATGGTATACTATCTTTGGATGGTAAGTTTTCTAATGGTGAGACAATGGAACGTAAGATAAAAATAATCGGGAA
Source organism: Artocarpus heterophyllus (assembly GCA_025403435.1). NCBI lineage: Eukaryota > Viridiplantae > Streptophyta > Magnoliopsida > Rosales > Moraceae > Artocarpus > Artocarpus heterophyllus. The sequence continues at coordinate 23,370,147 of CM046352.1, forward strand.
GGTAAGACAGAACTTGTCCTTAAGCCGGTTATGGATGATCATATGGGGATGCGATACACTATGATATGTCATGGAGACTTAGCTACACGAGCTTCGTAATTCTATAAAGTTTGAGAGTGCAGCTCCAAGCTTTTAGTGGAGTAGCGTTGGAGTTGATAATTGTGAAATGTATATCTGGGATATTGGGTTTCATAATTATCATGAGCTTGAACTTTATAGGTCCATTTTGGTCCCCTTTGCTAGCTCACAAAATCCTGTAACGACACGGCGTGCTTTTCCAATAATTGGTGACTTATGTCGGATTTATCAGATTGGTTTAAAATTTATAAGAATCAAATAATTCATGTTTGTTTATCGGTTGAATTAATTATGTAAGAAATTAGTTCAAGATGAACTTGTTGAATTATGGCGTTCGGACAATTCTTGTCTGTTTATCGGTTGTTTTAATTTTGGACAATTAGAACAAGATAAACTTGTAGAATTATTGTGAATTGATTTATTTTCTTAGAGATTATCTTGATAAAGTTTGTTTTGATCAGATATCTTTTCTATTGGGCTATTTGAATCAAAACTGAGACTTTATCCTTTAGAATCTCGGGTGGAAAATAAAAGATTCGCGGAGATTTTTTCTCGGCAGTTCGGCCTGCCGATCAGAAAGTTCGGCCTGCCGAACTGGTCAGTTCGGCCTGCCTATCACACAGTTCGGCATGCCGACCGCGACAGTTAAGATTACGCATTTTTCACGCGTATCTTATCAGATATTGATCCGAACTTGATTCTGTTTCGATTTTTGAGACCTAATCTGATATGGACTGACCCCAAGGACCAATAGGTATAAAAAGGGAGTGAGTCTAATGATTTACTCAGATCAATTTGAGAGATTAAGAGTGATACTCTTCTAGTGAGCATCTGAAAACTCCCTGAGAGCTTTTGTTCAAAAATTACGAACACTAGCTTTGGGTTCTCTCTATTGGTTGGAAGGAGAGTCACCGGTGGAAGAGCTGTACGTGTGAGCCCACACTCACTCCGGTTGTGGATAGAGAATAGCAAAGAAGACCAGTTGGTTGAGGCTCTTCTAAAACGTTACTTCTCTACACAGGTCGCGGAGGTTCTTCGGCACGCTGAGGTTAGTAAGATCTGTTTAATTTATACATATAACATGTCAAACTTGTGTTTTGGAAAATACTCTGATGAAAAATTTTTAAAATTCCGCTGCGTACTTTGTTTCCAACATATACATACATACTTTCTTTTCATACATAACTATTCATATCATCTCCGGGAGCAGTTATCACTTCTGGCTACATATACCCTATTGCCGGGAAGAATACCACTTGCCGGTCATACATATACAAAACATCAAGGCTCAAAACTATGGTGATCACACATCTATATACATTAGACTATACAAAAGTCTTTATAATTTCTTTTAGTCTGACTCAACTCCTGACATGTCACTATGTTCGGGATCCTCCTCTTCCTCTTCGTCCGAGTCAGTAGATTCGTCATCGCTTGCAATAATGGGTTCAGGAGGCTCGGGCTCTTCATCACTATCATCATCATCATCATTACCATCGTTATCATCATCATCTTCCATATCTATTGGGGGATCTTCTAGGGGCGCGACTACATTCTGCTCTGCATGTGGTACCGCCATAAGAAAGTCGTGGACGCTGAGGTAGTTCCCTGGATATTGCATTTGCTGCCAGACTGCATCAGGAAGATCTCTCCAAACCAGATCACAAATTCGCCGTAAAGGTAATTCGGGAGGAATCAATGGCATCATGGTTCGGCGAAACCTCAAGATATAGTGATCTACCGGCTCCCCTACATATCTTCCCCAAACTGGTTCTACACGTAAGTACAACATGCATCACCAATCAGCCCACAGCATCGGAATCATTTGAATATGCATGACATCTGCTTGAGGTTAAGGTGCGAATTCAGCTTGAATCTGTTGTCTAAAGCCTTGCCAGTTCCCTGGTCGCTCATCAGGTCCAATCCTTAACCACCATGCTAAAGCTTCCCTCAACAATAGTCCTGAGGCCAATAATACCTGGAGATGTGGTGGCGTATGACAAGCATCAAAGATTACCTCTACTACATGAAGCCATTCGGTCAACACCATAGGTTGTCGACTCCTAGCGTATTGTGGTGGCATTGCATCTTGAAAAGCAATACTGGCTCTTCGATCAGCTTCCATATCACGATCATGATGCGATTCCGCCATATACTATATTTATTGTTGTAATTAACATATCAATACCATATAAAATTAGAAACTAAACATTCCTATACTTAAAATCAAACTATCTTACTTGAGCTATGGTAATGGAGCAGACGACAATGTGCAGTAGGGTGGCAAGATTTTCGCTCTGATTCCAACTGTCACAACCCGCCTTTTCGGGATGTGATAAAACTCTTTCTTACTTACTTTAGGGCAAAAATTTAGGAATTTTTTTTCTTTAATATAAATACTGTACATATATTGGTTTAACAACTTTTGAAATGCAAACATATACTTGTGTTTACATAATCACACTTCTTTTACAATGTAGCTTATCAAACATTACTTTCCAAATATCTTAAAACACCATACAGTGGAAAACATACTATGGCGGAAACTATACCCAGTCTACACACATCATCCGTCCGCCAGCTCATCATTACGATTTATTCTGACCTTTTCGTCGGAATACCTACAGCATGAAATACTTAATGAGCTAACACCTAGTAAGTCCCATATAAACCCACATGCACATTCGATAAAATGCATGATCTCATTATGCTTTTTTATAGTCCTTCTTTATCGTTATCATTTCTTATCTTTAACTAGGGCCCAAGTGTTCGTACCATTGCACACTTCGGTCTACGTAACACCATGACCATCCTGTAATCCTTAAACTCCTCTTGAGTCAAGAGTCGGTACGACACTTTTCTTAACTTTTGGTGATTCGTTTACCAATTCACTTAGTATGGTTATCATACCATGCATGAAGTGATGATCACATGTTATACATAACATAATCTACATAAATGCTCTTGTACGATATAGTATACACAGGTACATACTTTATATACATACTGGTACACATTAATATGCGCACAGGTATGTAGCATAATGTACTTACAGGTACTTAACATAAAATATACACACTGATATACATTAATATACGCACAGGTATATAGCATAATGTACTCACAGGCACTTAACATAAAATATACACACAGGTATATAGCATAATGTACTCACAGGTACTTAACATAAAATATACACACAGGTATACATATACACATTTCGCACTCTAAGCCTACAATTTCATACTATAGATGGGATGGGTGCTTATTTGATGCGAATGTCGGGCAACTTAACCTCGATTTTCCTTCTCCTAGACTCCTAGGATCCTGTTGGCCAATTACAAAGCCATTAGCTAAATTTCACTATGTTTCGATACGAAACATCCATTAGTTAATAAATTGAGTTGCATTACTATGTACAACTCTAACGAAGGGCGAGAACCTTTCTAGTCGTTTTCTTATCCCATTGGATACATTTCAAAGCAGTTTGGGTTATTTGGGCAAAAATTTGGGCAAAATAACGATTTTGCCCTCCGTGGGTCTACTAACCTACCCAAGCTCGATTTCATTATTCTTATGAAAATAACCACATACTAATTTTAAAATAACACCCTAGTGGGTTTAATCTCTTTATTTCTCAATTATGCCCCATTTTGCCCTCCGTGGGTCCACTAACCTACCCAAGCTCGATTTCATTATTCTTATGAAAATAACCACATACTAATTTTAAAATAACACCCTAGTGGGTTTAATCTCTTTATTTCTCAATTATGCCCCATTTTCATTAAACTTTGCGGTTTAGTCCCTGAACTAAAAATTTTGACGATTTTGCCCCCGGGACTAAACTTTACTTCTTTGCATCAGAATTTTCTATTTTTCTCAAGGATCATTTTTGCTCAAAGTACCATATTCAAAATCCTTTAAGAAATGACGTTTTTGCCCTTTTTAAAAATTTTCACAATTTTCACAAATTCTTTGAAAAATTAAAATCTCACAAACGATTCAGTTTATTGACGAACCGTCCATAATGTCTAACAGTTTCGTCGAGATCTACAACTTTCGTGCTTTAACTTTTCCTAAAATCTCACTGTACATGGGTATTTTTTGTCATTTTTTAATTCTGCCGAGTGAAATCTTTTCCTTTAAATTTAGACCCTATGGCATTTTTACAAAAATCCGTTTCAAACTTGCAATTCTACCCCTGCATAAACCATTCCATGCCTTAATCAAACAATTCTCATGCTCAAACATCACTTTTACTAAAACTAACATTAAATTTACAAAAATAATACATTTTGCAAAAATTAACATTTTGCACTATAAATCAAAGTTTCACAACTTAAACTTATTATTCATTATATATACATGAGATTCCATCAAATATATGCTCAAAAACCCACATGGATTTGAAAGAATAGAAATCAAAATAAAATCCATAAAATTTCAGAACTTTAAAACTTAAAACTTACCCAAATGGCACTTTTTTTTTAATTTCTAGCCTTCAAAGTTCCTTTGAACTCCCTCCTAGGCTTCCTTTTCCATGCAAAAATACCATGGATTAATCTTTCCTCTTTACCCATGAAAAATCCCTTGAAAACTCATTAAAAAGTTTAGGATTTTACCTTAAAACTTGTGGGAAATCCTTGTACTTGCTTGTAAAACTTGTTTGAGGGTTGAGAAATTTTTTTAGAAGTCTTGGTTATGGCTGCCGGGGCTTGGAGCAAAAGAAAGGAAATGAAATTTTGTGATAACCATGCATTAAATGCTTCCTTATCACATTTGATGACTCATGGTCATCCATTAGACTACCCTAGGTGTCCTCATCTTATTGAGCCACATTGCATGGCTTGTTGGCCCAATAGAATTCAAGCAAATGTCCATTTTATGGAATCAAAAATTTATACTGTGTAATTTTTCACTACACAGTATTTTTTCTATATTGTCTGGTCAAATCAGTGTACTTTTTATCCTTAGACTGTATAAAAATATTTAACTTACTTTTCGTTTACTTTTGGAAGCCAATCATAACATTTTTCGTATCTACGTTTTTCTTTAGCAGTATACTCATACTTTTTCGGCCTCCTTTTTACCCCTGATTTGGATTTGGACAACTTCTCTATCCTGTTTACATTATAATCACCCACTTATTTATATCACAATTTTACAATTAATCGTGATATAAAATTCATTTTATGGATATTATTTACAAATTTCTGAGTAATTAAACTCATAAAATCTATATTCGGCAATATCCAACATTGCATCACATTTACCATAAAATTTACATTCAATGCCGTTTATTCAAATTTTATCGTAATTTTTACAAAAATTATAATTTTTACAACAATTTACATTTTTTAAAAGTAAATTCATTAATTAAACCTAATTAAATATTACGTTTTATTAATGACATTTTTCTCGGTCATTATATCATCAAAGTTTTATGGCGTAACCAACAAGTAGAAGAAGCAACATGAGAATGAGAGGATGAAATGAGGAAAGCCTACCCCGAATTGTTCTGATTTTCGATGATGAAAATTTCTAAGGAGGGTAGATTGTAATGACTAGGAAAATTCATTAATAAAATCTATTATTTAATCGGGTTTAATTAATGAATTTACCCTTAAAAATTATTAAAGTTACGATAATATAAATAATAAGCCGTATTAAATAGAAATTTCACTGTATTGTGATGCATTGTTGGATATTTCTAATACAGATTTTATGAGTTTAATTACTCAAAAATTTATAAATAATATCCACAAAATAAATTTTATATCACAATTAATTGTAAAATTGTGATATAAACATATGGGTACTTAGAATACAAATATGATATAGAGTCCACTGAGACCTAACCTAGTATAAGAAAGAGGTCGATGCAGTATAAGTGTACTGTTAAGTGAAAACACAGATATAGAAAAAGTTACGTTTGGCCTCTAAAAGAGAACCAGAGGTAAGTTAAATAGTTTACACAGTCTAAGGATATGAGATGGCACTTATTTGACCACGACAGTATAGAAAAAATACTGTGTGGTGAAAAATTATACAGTGTAAATTTTTAACTTCACAAAGTGGACACTCCTTGGTTTTCTATTGGGCCAAATGTCTAGAAAAGTGGGCCAATCACCTTGTGCCATCTAGGGGTCATCAAAAAGGGATAAGAAGCATTAAATGTATGTTTATCACAAATTTTCTTTCTTCATCTTCCTCCCATACTCAGCAACCATTGAAGGACCCTCTCAAAAAAATTTCTCAAGCCCAAAACTTTGCAAAAACAGTCCCACTTAAGTTCAAGAGGCAAGATTCAAGGAATTTTTACAAGATTTAAGGTAAAAACCTTAAATTTTTTAAGGGTTTTTAGGGTTTTTCTTGAGAAAAAGAAAGGAGACTAATTTATGGTATTTTTGCATGGAAGTGGCATTTAAGAAGGAGACCTAAAGGAGCCTTGGAAGGCTAAAATTCAAAAAAGTGCTATTTGGGGTAAGTTTTGATTTTAAAGTTTTGAAATTTTATGATTTTTGTTTTTGATTTTTATTTTCTCAAAAGCACATGGGTTCTTGAATCAGTTTTGGTTGAAACCCATGGAAATATGAATTATGATAGGTTAAGAATGTGAAAATTCAGGTTTAAATGTTGAAAATGTTAGTTTGTGTAAAAAAGCGATATGTTTGCAATTTTAGTGTTGGTTTCTCAAAAATGTTGCTAGATGTGGTAAATGATTTTAACAAAGGTTGAAATTGTTTATACAGAGGTAGATTTACAGTTTTAAAACAGATTTTCACCAAAACGCCCTAAGGACTAAATTAAAAGAACAGATTTGAAAAACACCCAAAAACACCCTTGTACAGTGTGATTTTGGGAAAAGTTAAACACAAAAGTTGTAGATCTCGATAAAACTGTTAGGCAATATAGGCACTTCTTTGAAAAACTCAATCGTTTGTGAGATTTTGATTTTTCAAAGAATTTATGAAATTGTGAAAAATTTTAAAAAGGGCAAAAATGTCATTTCTCAAAAGATTTTGAATATGGTACTTTGAGTAAAAATGATCTTTGAGAAAAAAAGAAATTTTGAAATGAAAAGAACAATTTTAGCCCGAGGGGCAAAATTGTCAAAATTTTCAGTTTAGGGACTAAATTGTAAAGTTTTATAGAAAATGGGCATAAGTGTAAAATAAAGGGATACAAGCCACTAAGACATTATTTTAAGGTTAATACGTGGCCATTTTTGTTAAAATAACGAAATCGAGCTCGGGTAGGTCAGTAGGCTTATGGAGGGCAAAATCATTAGTTTTGCCCGAATAACCCGAATCGCTCTAAAATGTTTTCAATGGGATAAGAAGATGATGAGAAAGATTTCCGCCCCTCGTAAGTGATTATAGGGAAGAGTTAGATAGAAATAAGGAAACCAGTGGGTTTAGAGTTGTATACGGTTATGCAACTCAACTAATTAAGTAACGAACGTTTTGTAACGAAACTTAATGAAAGTCACTAATAGTTTTTGCAATTAGCCAATAGGATCCTAGAAGTCTAGGACAAAGGAAAATCAAGGTCGATTTATGCGACACACAAAATCAAGTAAGTACTCATCCCACCTACAGTATGAAATTGTAGGCATAGAGTGTGAAATGTGTATATGTACTTGTGTGTATATCAAGGTGTATACTTGTGTGTATGGAATGGCATGAGTATTTATAAATATGAAGGTTTATACTTATGAGTATACGGAATAGATACTGGAGTGTATATTATAACATGTACTTGAGTGTATATTATGACATGTACTTGAGTGGATATGATGATGTGTACCTGTGTATATATTATGTTAAATACCTGTGAGTACATTATGCCATATACCTATGCGTATATTAATGTGCATTAGTGTGTATATAAAGTATGTACCTGTGTGTACTATGTCGTATAAGAGCATTTATGTTATGTATAACATGTGATCATCACTTCATGCATGGTATGATAACCATAATAAGTGAATTGGTAAGCAAATCACCAAAAGTTAAGAAAAGTGTCGTACCAACTCCTAACTCAAGGGGAGTTTAAGGATTACAGTATGGCCACGGTATTACGTAGGCCTAAGTGCACAATGGTACGAACACTTAGGCCCTAGTTAAAGATAAGAAATGAAAATGATAAGGAATGATTATAAGAAAGCATAATGAAATCATACATTTTATTGAATGTGCATGTGGGTTTATATGGGACTTACTGGGCGTAAGCTCACTAAGTATTTCATGCTGTAGATATTCCGACGAAAAGGTCAGAGTAATCGTATTGATGAGCTGGCGGAGTGATGATCAGTGTGCAAACTGGGTATGGTTTCTGCCGTAGTATGTTTCCACAGTATTGTATTTTAAGATATTTTGAAAGTAATGTTTGATAAACTATATTGCAAAGGAAATGTGGTTATGTAAATACAAGTATATGTTTGTATTTCAAAGGTTGTTAGATCAGTATATGTAAAGTATTTATAAAAAAAAAGTATTTCAAAGGTTGTTAGATCAGTATATGTAAAGTATTTCAAAGGTTGTTAGATCAGTATATTGTATTTTAAGAAGGCCTTTGATGACAACAGCGAAGGAAGAGACCCTCCTTGTCCTTTGACAGGTAAACAAATATTTGAAATGGTAAAAGATATAAGAGTCGTATTCGAAAAGATAAAGCGAGATAAGGATGAGCTACCGATTGATGGACCATGGAAAAAAAGTTCAATCTTTTTTGATCTTCCATACTGGAAGACACTTTATGTTCGTCATTGCTTGGACATTATGCATATTGAGAAAAATGTTTATGAATTCATAATCAGCATGTTGCTTGACATTCCGAGCAAGACTACGGATGGTGAAAAAGCTCGGTTGAATCTCATGGAAATGGAGATAAGGCCTAATTTGCTTCTCGAGAAAAGAGGGAACTACATTTACTTACCTCCGACAAAGCACACGTTATCAAGAGCAGAAAAGAGAAAGCTTTGTGAATGACTTGCTTTGTTGAAATTGCCAGATGGGTTTTCTTTGAACTTTTAAAAGTTGATGTTGGTGAAGGATTTGAAACTTACTAGTATGAAAACACACGATTGTCATGTGTTGATGCAACAATTACTACCACTTGCTTTGAGGGGAATTCTAACAAAGGATGTGAAATTTGCAATTACCAAGTTGTGCTCATTCTTCAATTCAATATGCTCCAGGGCAATTGATCCATTTATGCTAGATTCACTATAATCGGAGTTGGTGTAAACCTTATGTATGCTTGAGAAGTATTTTCCATCGGCATTTTTTGACATCATGATTCACCTAACGGTGCAATTAGTATGTGAAGTTAAGTTATGCAGACCAGTATATTTGAGATGTATGTACCCATTTGGAATATATATGAAGGTTTTGAAGGGCTATGTGAAGAATCAAAATTTGCTAGAGGGATGTATTATAGAAAGTTACACAGCTGAGGAATCGGTTGAATTTTGTTCCGAGTACCTGTCTAATGCGGACGCAGTTGGGGTACCAAAGACTATAAACATTGAGGCTAGGGGACCATCTATTGGAAATCCTTCCTCAGTAAATCAAGAGGAGTGGGAGCAAGCTTGTCTTTATGTCTTGCACAATGCTAATGAAGTAGAGCCTTTCATTGAGGTGCACATGAACGAATTAAAAAAAGCAAACCCAAAAAGAGCAAGAAATGAGAAGTTGTTGCAAGATGAACACAACCAGACCTTTCGGTTGTGGATTAGAGCACATATATATGGCAAGTGCTCTACATCACAAGATGGAGGCATGTCATAGGACTTGAAGAACCTAGCTAGAGGACCATCATCGGTAGTTACAAGGTATGCATCATATTCCATTAATGGTTACACTTTCTACACTCTCAAAAGAGATGAGAAGCATCCTGTCCAAAATAATGGTGTGACTCTCCATGCCGAGGCTATACATATTGCCTCCGCCAAGGACAAGAATTTGATATATGGGACCATGAACTACTGTTTCATTCAAGATATTTGGGAACTTGATTATGGGGGATTGCACATAGCACTTTTTAAGTGCAAGTGGGCCAACAGTAACTATGTTAAGTACAATAATGATGGCATCACGGTGGTTGACTTTAAAAGATTGGGATACAAGAATGACCCCTTCATTATGGCATCACAAGCAATCCAAGTTTTTTATACTACGGATCCCCAATACATGGAGTTGTCTCTAGTCGTCCCGATGAAGGTAAGAGTAGTTATCGACGGTGAAGAAGTTGCCAAGGATTGCACGAACATCCCTTCATTCATAAAAGGGTTTGCCACTAGTTGAAGAGATAGATGATTTTGAAGATGATGTTTCGCACTTGCTTCGTGAAGATGTGGAATGAATATGTATTAAGGAACCAATGAAAAAAAAGTGAAAAACATGAGCATCCGTAAACCAATTTATGTTAATTTATTTTAATATATATCTTTGTTTCATTTTTCATCTTTTTTTAAGGGTTTAGGATATCTATTTATAGTTATATTTGTGATAAAAACAGCAAAAAGTATACATTCTAGGCCATTGGATGCTTAGCACACGGGCTGGCCACCCTGGGTAGAAGAGAGAAACATATGTAAGCGGCAATTATGACCATTTTTTTCTATGGTTTTCTTAAGAAACAGTCATAAAAAATGATATTCCACGATAGTTGTTATAGAAAACCGTCATGAGAAGTAAACATTACGTGACGGTTTTCTTAAAAACCGTTGTGTAAACTTCATCTTACACGACGGTTTTTAAGAAAACCGTCATGTAAGGTCAACATTACACTACAGTTTTCTTAAAAACAGTCATGTAATGTTTTAACTTCCACGACAGTTTTTACAAAAAACCGTCATGTAATGTTTTACCTTTCATGACAGTTTTTACAAAAACTGTCGTAGAAGGTACCATTTCCCCTTTTAAAAATTTTGAAACGCATGCTCCCCCCATTTTGAATCCATGTCCCTCTCTCTAAAATCCCTCTCTCTTTCTTTCAAGCTCTCTCTCTGTCGTCGTCGCCTCTGCCGTCGCTGCCTCCTCACCGTCTGTAACCTCCTCCTTCCTCTCTTTCTCCTCTTGCCCTCCCCCCCGCCTCCCTCCTCCCCCACCCGCCACCACCGTCTTCCCACCCCCGCCCCTCCCGCCCCCTTACCCAGCCCCATCCACCCCTCCCCCCCTCGCCCACCTAACCTACCCCGTCCACCCCTCCCCACCCCGCCCCACCCACCTCGCCCCATGCTCGCCCTACCCACCCCGCTCCCCGTTGGCCCCCTCAATCCACCCCGCCCCACCCTCCCCTCTCCTCACCCCACCTACCCCTCTCCACCCCGCCCCAACCCCACCCCCTCGCCCCACCCACCCCACCCCTCCTTGGCCCCCCTGTGCTCCCTCACCCCACCCACCCTGCCCCCTTGCCCCACCCACCCTTCCCAACCCGCCCTATCCTTGCCCCACCCACCCCGCCCTACCCCTGCCCCAACCTGCCCCATACTCGCCCCACCCACCCCGCCCCCCCTTGGTCCCCTCGCTCCACCTTGTCCCACCCCACCCTCACCCTACCCACCCCGCCCCCTTGCCCCCCTCGCCCTACTCTGTCCCCATTCACCTACCCTCACCCTCGCCCCATAATTTTTATTTGTTTTGTGAATATTTGAAATTATATGAATATGTGTAACTGTGTTAATATGTGAAATTGTGTAATTAAAATTGTAAACTTGTGAATATGTGAAGATGTGAATAAATGTAATATATGAAATGATATGAATATGTGAAATATGTGAAAGTACGTGAATGTGTGAAATTGTGTAATTGAAATTTTAAACTTATGAATTTGTAAAGATGTGAATATGTGTAATATATGAAATATATAAAAGTACTTGAATATGTGAAATTGTGTAATATGTCAACTTATAATATGTGATTTTTAATATGTAATTGTGTAATATATCAATTTAGAATATGTCAATTTTACACTGTAAGATAGTACTTTAATATTACTATGCGTGTGTTAGTTTTTGCTTACTTTGTACAGGTACAATGTCTCACGAGATCGATAGTGACCAGTACGACGACGAGTACAAAGAGTGCACTCCATCTTCATCATAATATAGCAAGGGAACCCAATGCAGTAAGCCACAAAGGCGAACTGAATTTGATCCGAAAGTAGACTTTGAGCGAAGGGCTACATTGATGAAAAAAGTTCATCAGATGAGAAAGAAAGGTTTAAGAATTGAACTGACCAACTAGAAGGCGCACCTGGCTATGAATTAAGCAGTTGAATCCGAGTCCCTAGTCAAGAACACATTCCTATATGGATAAAAGATTGGAGGTCTAAGGATTTGAAACAAGTAAAAGATGTGATTTGGAGAGAGATTTACGAAGCTTTCACAGTCGAGAATTGGTATAGGGAAAAGGCTTTGAAAGTTTGTGGCGATTTAGCAAAGGGGTTTAGATCTGACCTCTATGTTACCTTTGTATAGCCATACCTTTCCATTTCAAAGGAGGATGAAAATGTATATAAACAGCCTCCTATGGTAGAAACTACTACCCTTTCATAAACGATGACGATTGGGAAGCTTTTATGAGGTATCGAAATTCCACCGAATTCCAACTGCTATCATCAAACACAAGAAAATAAGAGTAAAAAATGAATACTGCTTTATGGTTGGTTGAGTTAGATATAGCTCGAGCAATCATTGGTATGTTAATATCTTACTTGTATTACATACATCAATTATTCTATCATTAATATGTTACTACCATAGCGTAACACAGTTAGTTAAGACGACATGCTACCAACACGGGAGGAGTTATGGGTAAAATCACGTCAAGGTCCCGATGGACAGTTTAAAAATCCAAAAGTAGCAGAAATTAGCAACTTGATTGTAATTTTATTGAACATGAACCATTAATTTATAATTTAATACCAATTGAAGGATCTGAAGAATAACATCGTTTTGTTGTTGTTTTATAGGATGAATACACGATGCAACAAAGTCAAGGGAGCTTTCAATCGGTCGATAATGATGACATTTTGACAAGAGCACTAGGCAAACTGGAATATTCAGGACGTGTTCCACTACTACAAACTATGGATTCCATGACGGTTTATAAAATTTCACGACGGTCAAAAAACAGTCGTGAAAGCTTCAGTCGTGGTACAACGTGGAGTTTTCACGACGGTTTTTTACCGTCGTGTAATACAAAAATTGGCGCAAGGAGAGGTAAAATGGGGTGGGATTCCATGACGGTTTCACGAAAAACCGTCGTGGAAAGTGGGGATTCCACAACGGTTTTTTGTGAAATCGTCGTGGAAAGGGGGGGATTCCACGACGGTTTCGTGAAAAACCATCATGGAATCCCCCCTTTCCACGACCGTTTCGCAAAAAACCATTGTAGAATCCCACCTTTCCACGACTGTTTCTTGAAAAACCATAGTGGAAAATTGATATTCTCCCCAAAAAAAATTCACCAAAAATTTTTGTTTTCCCACAGAATGGCCAGTCTCGTGTTATCCATTACAACAAGGCCCTAAGTGCATACAAAAATTAGAGTATATTGAAATTTCTAGGTATTTACAAGATCATTTGCATTTGAGCTATTTTCAACAATTGTTTATCTACTATCTCCATCTATCTATCTAAAGAGCACATACCTATTTACAAATTGTATCCACTCTAATCTAACTTCATGTATATCAGTATGTATATAAAATTCTTTTTTCCTAAGGCTTGTATACCACTTGTAATTATATCTCGTATGAAATGTAGAATAAAAAAACCACATTCTACATTTCTTTGTTGTCTTGGACACTTACGTTTGGAATATAGTGTTCCGTTTGGTCGGTTTGTGACACCGCTTTCCGCTTGAAGCTTCCAATCATTAAGTGCCCTAACAATGTGTCATTTTTAAATAAATTAATAAACGATACAAATATATGGGACTAAAAACATTTACTTTAAATTTATAAGAGAATATTAATACTTATAATCTCGTTATTGATACAAAATCCTCACGTGGTGGGTGTCCGAGGGGGTCAAATCAATATATTTGGTCCTCCCATGGCGTAATAAGTCCCAACATCCAATGTTCTCCAACATTGTATGGTAGGAAGAATAATTTCCCCCTCGGTGCTTGAGCTAATAGGTGGAGGAGTAATGTGGTGCGCTCTCTACGATCACTCTGTAGGTCTCTTGCAGCACTTGAAACAATGGCTGGAGATATGAAGCTGAAATTTTGTGCGAAGCCTTGAAGTTCACAATATTATCCCAAAAAACTACAATAGAAAAAAATAGTCAATTATTTGAAAGCACCTTACAACTCTATCTATATTTTAAAAATATGAAATACGGATGAAGTTATTACCTGAGGTATACCAAGATACAGTTTGCCCTAATTTTATCAAAGTTGATGAAGTAGTAAACGTCTTCATACCCCACATAGATAGGGAATTCATTGCTAGTGACATTTACCAGTATTGGGCACTAAATCATCGACCCATCGCGCATGAAAGAATGTGCGTATAGAGCTAACTGCATAAATTCTTGAGGTACTGAAGCGAAGTTAAATGCTTGCAGTTGCTCATTAGCAACGGTTTGCTCTTGTTCTTGTTCTACCACAGGTTGTGATTCTCTTGCTTTTGTAGAGCTTGTCTTTTTTTGGCGTTTCTTTCCACGTAGATCTTGTGGAACATGGCTAGGCGCTTGACTCATCTTCGTCAATGCGATGACTTCAACTGACCTCTTCGGCCATGCGACAAAGCTTACGGCAGCTTCACCCATAGTTGTTGCTTCAAGTGTTGGAACAGGCAATTCAACTATTCTAACTCTGATGGTAGTGATGCTAATGCACACGTTCTCTTCCCCTAATAGTTATCCATGAACTGTATCAGTTGGAAGGCTCTTCATCCACACCTTTCCAAGCGCAACAAGTGCATACCCACCATTAACTCTATCCTCAACGAAGAGCTTACATTGTTCGGGCTCTTGACAAGGAGGTGACAATTGGACTTCTGGAGCTTCTGGACCTTTTGCTACATTATTGGGAGGGTTACAACTAGCTTTGACGCTGTTGCATTGTGAGATGCTATCTGTTAGACATGTATGCTCTAAGGAGTAAAAATGTAATACGTTTTTGGAGACATTTTTATCAATAAAGAATTTATTCATTTATATATACCAAATATTGTCTTCTTTACGTTCATATTTGTTGAATGTATGATAAGCAAACAGTAGTCTGAGACTGTCAGTCTAAACCTTAAGAGTTGGGCATATGATGGGATGATTATGCGGTAGACACGACTCTTAAGGTGATGGTCTAAAATATATGATCCGCAATCGAGGGAATAAAGTTGGGCGCTTTATTCATGTAAAGATTGTTATGTTGTCTATATCCCTTTTGGGAGATGGTTTGTCTTGGCCATCGGAGTTGGACTCCGTGAATAGAAACATGGGCGCGTTGTCATAGGTGACGATGTGTTGGATCGGGACATAAAGTGAATTGATTTGGATTAATAATTCTGTCTTGGCAAATCGATTCACTTTAGACAATCATTTGTATTGTATCTTAATCCTGAGATGAATAATGGGCCCGTTGTCTCGATTTGTGTCTTTTGATGTACCAATGGGTGACTCCCACATCTCTATAGTGGCATGCATGCCGGTACGTTGGAGGCATGACTCTTGGTAGCGTAGACTTGTTATTCATAGATATGGAATCCATAGCTCCTCTTTAGGAGTAATGATATCCTCTTATATGCGTTGTCCTGTAATTGGAAAACTGGAGCACTCAACCATTTGGATACATAGGTGTAACCGAATGGTATACTATCTTTGGATGGTAAGTTTTCTAATGGTGAGACAATGGAACGTAAGATAAAAATAATCGGGAAGGTAAGACAGAACTTGTCCTTAAGCCGATTATGGATGATCATATGGGGATGCGATACACTATGATATGTCATGGAGACTTAGCTACACGAGCTTCGTAATTCTATAAAGTTCGAGAGTGCAGCTCCAAGCTTTTAGTGGAGTAGCATTGGAGTTGATAATTGTGAAATGTATATCTGGGATATTGGGTTTCATAATTATCATGAGCTTGAACTTTATAGGTCCATTTTGGTCCCCTTTGCTAGCTCACAAAATCCTGTAACGACACGGCGTGCTTTTCCAATAATTGGTGACTTATGTCGGATTTATCAGATTGGTTTAAAAGAATCAAATAATTCATGTCTGTTTATCAGTTGAATTAATTATGTAAGAAATTAGTTCAAGATGAACTTGTTGAATTATGGCGTTTGGATAATTCTTGTCTGTTTATCGGTTGTTTTAATTTTGGACAATTAGAACAAGATAAACTTGTAGAATTATTGTGAATTGATTTATTTTCTTAGAGATTATCTTGATAAAGTTTGTTTTGATCAGATATCTTTTCTATTGGGCTATTTGAATCAAAACTGAGACTTTATCCTTTAGAATCTCGGGTGGAAAATAAAAGATTCGCGGAGATTTTTTCTCGGCAGTTCGGCATGCCGGATGACGTGTTCGGCCTGCCGAACTGGTCAGTTCGGCCTGCCTATCACACAGTTCGGCATGCCGACCGCGACAGTTAAGATTACGCGTTTTTCACGCGTATCTTATCAGATATTGATCCGAACTTGATTCTGTTTCGATTTTTGAGACCTAATCTGATATGGACTGACCCCAAGGACCAATAGGTATAAAAAGGGAGTGAGTCTAATGATTTACTCAGATCAATTTGAGAGATTAAGAGTGATACTCTTCTAGTGAGCATCTGAAAACTCCCTGAGAGCTTTTGTTCACAAATCACGAACACTAGCTTTGGGTTCTCTCTATTGGTTAGAAGGAGAGTCACCGGTGGAAGAGCTGTACGTGTGAGCCCACACTCACTCCGGTTGTGGATAGAGAATAGCAAAGAAGACCAGTTGGTTGAGGCTCTTCTGGAACGTTACTTCTCTACACAGGTCGCGGAGGTTCTTCGGCAAACTGAGGTTAGTAAGATCTGTTTAATTTATACATATAACATGTCAAACTTGTGTTTTGGAAATTACTCTGATGAAAAATTTTTAAAATTCCGCTGCGCACTTTGTTTCCAACAATTGGTATCAGAGCCGAGGTTTTTACATAAATTTGCAAGTTTGTGATCATGTTATATGCATAAATTTTGTGATCTTAATCTCTCCAATGCTTGAATTAAATTTTATAGAGAGATGGCACTCTAGGTTTCTATATAATATATATGTTGTCAGGGATTATATGGTGAATGTTTATTAATTAATTATGGTTGATTAAATTGTTGTTTAATTATTTATTAATTAATTAATACCGGTTATGGTTCCTTAGAGATTAGAATGTGTATCTAGGTTTTTCATGTAATTAGATGGCGGACTATCATCTCCGTCTAGGAATTATTATTTAATTTTTAATTTGTAAGAATTTTGTAATTAAATAATTATTCGGAGAAGACGGAACAAGAAGTCGGAACTTAAAGATAGATGATGGCGCCTCCAGGTATTTCCTGAGTCTCTAATTTTATGTTTTTGAATTGTTGAAAATAAAATTGATGAATTGCATTAAAATTGTATTTTCTGGATTGAGGGTTTTCTGCTCGGTCGGCATGCCGGACCTCACAGTTTGGCAGGCCGAAGGTCACAGATCGGCAGGCCGGACGTACGGTCCGGCAGGCCGACAGTGGGGCAGAAATTTTGGTGCTCTGCGGGCAGGCCGAACCTTCATGTTCGGCAGGCCGAACCACCATGATCGGCAGACCGATCACCCAGATCGGCCTGCCGACCGAGAGCAGCCAGGTGTCCAGAAAAGGTGCGATTTTTCCAGTGTAGTTTTAATTTTATTTTTGGGACGATTCTGAGAAACATTAAATTTGGATATGACCGAAAATATGAAGTGTTCGATTCATACGGGATTGAGGACTTGAAGATGGATATTACATGAAGAATGATACAGCTTGAGGATTCAAGGATGAAGAATCGATAAATGTCTCGATTATTCTCTTGTAATCTTAGTTTTTCTATTCTCTAGGGTGGAACCATAATATTACGGTTATTATTATTATTGTGCTTGTAGCTTTGCTTGATTGCTTTGCTTGTCTGCATTATAATATGATTTACCATGTATATTGATAACATGTCATATAGAATAGGGAGTGCCGCTCATATTAAAATTGTTCATGCATAATTTTAAAATAAAACCTTGACTTCAAAAGATTGAGTGGGAGAAGGTTTTCGAAGAGAGAACCTAAGGCCTCCATCGTTGGTCCATAGGAAGAACATGATGGTCCCAACCCCTAGGAAGGGATTTCTATCATGTACCAGATTGGATCTCTGAAAGGATAAGGTATTTTAGTATGATTTATGGTTGCACACCCCTAGGTGGTGATTATAAATCATGGATAAAATATTAAAACGGTGGTTATACACTCACGTTAATTTTATTATTAACCTCCCCTAGGAGCTCTGTTAATAAAATTAATGGCCAAAGAAACGATTATTAGTATATGCTGGATCATACGGGTCCTGGATGGCATATATTAATCAGGAGGGGATCCGTGTTCCTGATTGAATTTGGCATGACTCCCCTAGGAGCTTGTTGAATTCTGAGTTGGGAATTATCGTTGTAAGGTTGTGATATTTTCAAGGTTTTGACACATAAACACATTTGTATGATTTTACATGTTTGTGTTATCTTACTAAATTATTATATATGTTTGCTTATGTTTGGTATATGATTCTTTATTGTAGATTGAAAATGTCTAAAAATGCTTTATCATCGATACTTGACAAAAACCAATTAACCGGTGAGAACTATAATGATTGGAAACGGAACCTGGACATCGTCCTTTCCTTTGAGAAACTGAAATATGTTCTGACAACTCCTTGTCCTCCCGAGCCTACGGGAGACTCAAGTAATGAGCAATTCCAAGCGTACGACCGCTGGAAAGATGCTAATGATCAGGCCCGCTGCTATGTTATGGCTAGCATGAATAACGTGCTGTAGGCTCAACACCAGGATTATGAGACTGCGAAGCAGATCTTGGATAATCTTGAGGACATGTTTGGAGGCCAGGCCATAACAAAGCGGCAAGGGGCGCTTCGGAAACTCTTAAACTGTAGACAGAGACCGGGGACATCTGTAAAGGAGCACATGATGTTGGTCATGGGTTACCTCGCTGAGGCTCAAACCAATGGAGCCGACATCGATGCTGAAACTCAGATGACTATGGTCTTTGAGACTCTATCTAAGGAATTTATTTCGTTTAGAGCTACTTTTAATCTAAGCAATAGACGGGATATGACCTTGACAGAACTAATGAAACAGTTACAAGAGTTTGAACTGCTGATCAGGGAGTCTCCTGCTGGTGGAGAGGCCAATATGGTAGCTGCTTCTGGTTCCAATCCTAACTCTGGGAATGGAAAGAAGCAACGGGCCAAAAGTGGGAAGTCTTCTATTCCTATTGCTACCAAGAGCAAGAAGAAGAAGAAGAAGAACCCAAAGAAGCTTAAGTGCTTCTTTTGTGGTAAGGTCGGGCATATAAAGAAGCATTGCAAGGACTTCCTTTCCAAGGGAGGTAGGTGTGATCTTCTATATTTAGAAACTTGTTTGGTTGAGGAATCCAATGACATTTGGGTCATAGATTCCGGTGCAACTAATCATGTTTGTGTTTCTCTGCAGGGATTCAAAGAAACGAGAAGTCTACTTCGTGAAGACTTAACGCTTCGGATGGGCGATGGATCCTTGGTCTCAGCGGAAGCAGTGGGAGATGTCCATCTTTATTTTGATAATTATAGGAGTTTAATTTTGCGAGATTGTTTTTATGTTCCTAAATTTAAAAGGAATTTAATTTCTGTATCTTCTTTATTTAAAGACTCCTACGTGGTATCTTTTAATAAAAAAGTGGTGATTCGTAAAAACAAATCTTTTATCTGTTCTGGATGGATGCAAAATAATCTATATTTTATCAAACCTAAGATGGACCTATTGCTTAATGCTGAGATAAATGATAATGACTCAAAAAGACTTAAAACTTCTCACTCTAATAAGACTTATCTTTGGCATTTGCGCCTTGGCCATATTAACCTAAATAGGATTCAAAGGTTGGTAAGGGATGGACCTTTAAGTCACTTAAAGGTGGAATCTATACCTCAATGTGAATCTTGTTTGGAGGGTAAAATGACCAAAAGACCATACGGGTCTAAGGGCAATAGGGCCGAAGGGGTTCTAGAACTTGTGCATAGTGATGTTTGCGGACCGATGAACATCCGGGCACGAGGAGGGTATGAGTACTTCGTTACTTTTATTGACGATTACTCAAGATATGGGTATGTGTTCCTAATGCACCACAAAAGCGAAACTTATGATAAGTTCAGGGAGTTTCGGGCTGAAGTGGAAAAGCAATTGGGTAGACCCATAAAGGCACTTCGATCTGATCGAGGTGGGGAATACCTTTCTGATGAGTTCTTGGGACACTTGTTAGAGAATGGGATTTTATCCCATTTGACTGCGCCGGGTACTCCGTAGCAGAATGGCGTAGCAGAGAGAAGGAATAGGACTTTGTTGGACATGATTCGGTCCATGATGAGTTATTCATCATTGCCTTTATCCTTTTGGGGATATGCACTACAAACCGCATGTTATCTTTTGAACAATGTGCCTTCAAAATCGGTCCCTAAAACTCCTCACGAGTTGTGGACAAGACGGAAGACATCCTTAAACCATATTCGCATATGGGGATGTCCAGCTCATGTCCTGTTTAAGGATCCGAATAAGTTGGAAGCACGTTCAGAAGTTTGCGTGTTTGTAGGATATCCAAAAGGGACTAAAGGGGGTTATTTTTATAACCCAAAGGAAAATAAAGTCGTGGTTTCAACTAATGCAACTTTCCTTGAGGAGAGTTACATGAATGACTTTAAACCTCAAAGCAAAGTGGTGCTTGAGGAGTTGAGGGGTAATCCGTTTACTCTGGAGGTTCCGAACGAAACCATTCCGATCGATGTAGAAAAACCAAACAAACCTGAACAACAACCTCGGGGGCTTCGGCGTAGTGGGAGGATCGGGCGTCAACCTGAGAGGTATATGTTCAATGGGGAGGTCTTTTTGGCTGAACCGGATGAACATGACAGGGATCCTTATACTTACGCAGAAGCTATGGAGGATGTTGATTCAAGACTCTGGACAGAGGCCATGAACATTGAGATGAAGTCTATGGAGACTAATCGGGTCTGGGAGCTTGTGGATCTTCCCGGAGGGATAAAACCCATAGGGAGTAAGTGGATCTACAAGAGGAAAAGAGGAGTGGATGGAAAGGTCGAAACCTTTAAGGCTAGACTGGTAGCTAAGGGTTATACGCAAAAGGAAGGAATCGATTATGAGGAAACCTTTTCGCCTGTAGCCATGCTTAAGTCCATCCGGATTCTCTTGTCCATAGCTGCCGCTCTCGACTACGAGATTTGGCAGATGGATGTCAAGACGGCTTTTTTGAATGGCTATCTTGATGAGTCCATTTATATGGAACAACCAGACGGGTTCAAGGTCACGGGTCAAGAGGGTAAGGTTTGTAAGCTGCTAAAGTCAATTTATGGACTTAAGCAGGCTTCTCGTTCTTGGAACATAAGATTTGATCAGGTGATCAAGACTTATGGGTTCTCACAAAATGTGGATGAACCATGTGTTTACAAACACATTAAGAATGGGAAGGTGGTTTTTCTACTACTCTATGTAGATGACATTCTGCTAATTGGCAATGACGTTGGGGCGTTGTCATCGGTCAAATTATGGTTGACCAAGCAGTTTGACATGAAATACTTGGGTGAGGCTAATTTTGTTCTCGGTATCCAGATCTTTCGGGATAGGAAGAACAAAATGATAGCTTTGTCACAGGCCAGCTACATAGATAAAATTCTCAGGAGGTTTGCAATGCAGGATTCCAAGAAAGGTGGGCAACCATCTAGGTCTGGAATTACTCTTTCTAAGAAAGACTCTCCAAAGTCTTATGAAGAAAGAGAATACATGAAGAAGGTACCTTATGCTTCGGCAGTGGGTAGTCTCATGTATGCCATGCTTTGCACTCGACCAGATATTAGTTATGCGGTCGGGATTGTGAGTCGATTTCAGGCGGATCCAGGACCGAACCATTGGGTTGCGGTAAAGCATATTTTCAAGTACCTGAGAAGGACTCGTGGGTATATGCTTGTGTATTCGGGTGAGGATTTAACTCCTCTAGGATACACTGATTCGGATTTTCAATCCTGCCTGGATTCTAGGAAATCGACTTCAGGGTTTGTGTTTACTCTGGGTGGCGGTGCCATCAGTTGGAGAAGTGCGAAGCAAGATTGCACTTCGGATTCAACGATGGAGGCCGAGTATGTGGCGGCTAGTGATGCTTCGAAAGAAGCAGTGTGGCTCCGCAAGTTCCTTGGGGATCTTGAGGTAGTTCCTGGTGTGGATAAAACGGTATCACTGTACTGTGATAACAGTGTGGCGGTAGCTAATGCTAAGGAACTAAGATTTCACAAGAAGAGTAAGCATATTGATCAGAAGTATCATGTGATAAAGGACTTCGTTGAGAGCGGGCATGTCACGGTGTGCAAGATCGCGTCAGAGGACAATTTAGCTGATCCATTTACGAAGACACTTTCTGGGAGAGTCTTCGAAAGGCATGTGGAAGCTATGGGGATGCGAAATTTGCAGTATTTACTCACTTAGTGCAAGTGGGAGATTGTTAGACATGTATGCTCTAAGGAGTAAAAATGTAATACGTTTTTGGAGACATTTTTATCAATAAAGAATTTATTCATTTATATATACCAAATATTGTCCTCTTTACGTTCATATTTGTTGAATGTATGATAAGCAAACAGTTGTCTGAGACTGTCAGTCTAAACCTTAAGAGTTGGGCATATGATGGGATGATTATGCGGTAGACACGACTCTTAAGGTGATGGTCTAAAATATATGATCCGCAATCGAGGGAATAAAGTTGGGCGCTTTATTCATGTAAAGATTGTTATGTTGTCTATATCCCTTTTGGGAGATGGTTTGTCTTGGCCATCGGAGTTGGACTCCGTGAATAGAAACATTGGCGCGTTGTCATAGGTGACGATGTGTTGGATCGGGACATAAAGTGAATTGATTTGGATTAATAATTCTGTCTTGGCAAATCGATTCACTTTAGACAATCATTTGTATTGTATCTTAATCCTGAGATGAATAATGGGCCCGTTGTCTCGATTTGTGTCTTTTGATGTACCAATGGGTGACTCCCACATCTCTATAGTGGCATGCATGCCGGTACGTTGGAGGCATGACTCTTGGTAGCGTAGACTTGTTATTCATAGATATGGAATCCATAGCTCCTCTTTAGGAGTAATGATATCCTCTTATATGCGTTGTCCTGTAATTGGAAAACTGGAGCGCTCAACCATTTGGATACATAGGTGTAACCGAATGGTATACTATCTTTGGATGGTAAGTTTTCTAATGGTGAGACAATGGAACGTAAGATAAAAATAATCGGGAAGGTAAGACAGAACTTGTCCTTAAGCCGATTATGGATGATCATATGGGGATGCGATACACTATGATATGTCATGGAGACTTAGCTACACGAGCTTCGTAATTCTATAAAGTTCGAGAGTGCAGCTCCAAGCTTTTAGTGGAGTAGCATTGGAGTTGATAATTTTGAAATGTATATCTGGGATATTGGGTTTCATAATTATCATGAGCTTGAACTTTATAGGTCCATTTTGGTCCCCTTTGCTAGCTCACAAAATCCTGTAACGACACGGCGTGCTTTTCCAATAATTGGTGACTTATGTCGGATTTATCAGATTGGTTTAAAAGAATCAAATAATTCATGTCTGTTTATCGGTTGAATTAATTATGTAAGAAATTAGTTCAAGATGAACTTGTTGAATTATGGCGTTCGGATAATTCTTGTCTGTTTATCGGTTGTTTTAATTTTGGACAATTAGAACAAGATAAACTTGTAGAATTATTGTGAATTGATTTATTTTCTTAGAGATTATCTTGATAAAGTTTGTTTTGATCAGATATCTTTTCTATTGGGCTATTTGAATCAAAACTGAGACTTTATCCTTCAGAATCTCGGGTGGAAAATAAAAGATTCGCGGAGATTTTTTCTCGGCAGTTCGGCATGCCGGATGACGTGTTCGGCCTGCCGAACTGGTCAGTTCGGCCTGCCTATCACACAGTTCGGCATGCCGACCGCGACAGTTAAGATTACGCGTTTTTCACGCGTATCTTATCAGATATTGATCCGAACTTGATTCTGTTTCGATTTTTGAGACCTAATCTGATATGGACTGACCCCAAGGACCAATAGGTATAAAAAGGGAGTGAGTCTAATGATTTACTCAGATCAATTTGAGAGATTAAGAGTGATACTCTTCTAGTGAGCATCTGAAAACTCCCTGAGAGCTTTTGTTCACAAATCACGAACACTAGCTTTGGGTTCTCTCTATTGGTTGGAAGGAGAGTCACCAGTGGAAGAGCTGTACGTGTGAGCCCACACTCACTCCGGTTGTGGATAGAGAATAGCAAAGAAGACCAGTTGGTTGAGGCTCTTCTGGAACGTTACTTCTCTACACAGGTCGCGGAGGTTCTTCGGCAAACTGAGGTTAGTAAGATCTGTTTAATTTATACATATAACATGTCAAACTTGTGTTTTGGAAATGACTCTGATGAAAAATTTTTAAAATTCCGCTGCGCACTTTGTTTCCAACACTATCATCCCTTGACTTGGTATCCTTGGGAAATGAGCTCTGTCACAAGACCCTGTAGTTCTATAATCTCTATCTGCATCTTCGATATTTAGGAATTCAATTTCAAAGTACCTGATTGGAGGTCGAAGAATTGAGACTGCTTCACATACTTCGATTGATCACGGACACATCCTGAATGTTCTGGTTTCCCTAGTGCCCTCGTCAAAATGTCATCATTATCGACCGATTGGAAGCTCCCTTGACTTTGTTGCGTTGTGTATTCATCCTGTAAAACAACACAACCAGTTATTTAAGCAATCCTTGATCTGGTATTAAATTACAAATTAATTGTTCGTGGTCAGTAAAATTACAATCAATTTCCCAATTTCTGCTACTTTTGGATTTTTGAACTGGCCATCAAGACCTTGACATGATTTGACCCACAACTCCTGTGTTGGTAGCACACCCGTCTTTACATACTGTGTTACGCTATGTTAGCAACATAGTAATGATAGAATAATTGATATATGTAATATGAGTAAGATATTAACGTACCAAGGATTGCTCAAGCTCTCTATATCCGACTCGGCCAACCATAGAGCAGTATTCATTCTCCACTCGCATTTTTCTTACGTTTGATGATAGCAATTGGAATTTGGTCGAACGTCGATACCTCATAAAAGCTTCCCAATCGTCATCATTTATGGAGAGGTAGTAGTGTACTACCATAGGAGGCCGTTTATATACATTCTCATCCTCCTCTGGAATAGAAAGGTATGGTTGTACGAAGGTAACATAGAGGTCAGATCTGAACCCCTTTGCTAATTTGCCATAAACCTTCAAAGCCCTTTTCCTATACCAATCCTCGACTATGAAAGCTGCATATATCTCTCTCCAAATCACATCTTTTACTTTATCTAAATCCTTAGACCTCCAATCTTTTGTCCATATCGAAACGTGCTCTCGACTGAGGACTCCGATCCAACTGCTTAATTCATGGCCGGGTGCGGCTTTCGTTGGCCTTTTGAATCAAAAGTTACTTCAATTCTTAAACCTTTCTTTCTCATCCGATGAATTTTTTTCATTAATGTACCCCTTCGCTCAAAGTCTACTTTTGGATCAAATTTGATTCGCCTTTGTGGTTTACTGCGTTGGTTTCCCTTGCTATATTGCGATGAAGATGGAGTGCAGTCTTTGTACTCATCCTCGTACTCATTACTATCAATGGGGCGAGACATTGTACATGTGCAAAGTATTCCAAAACTAGCACATACATACTAATATTAAATCATAAACTACACATATTCACATCTTCACATATTCCATTTCTTACATTTTCACACAATTTCACATATTTATTTAATTTCACATATTATACTTATTCACAAATTTAGAATTTCAATTACATATTTAATTTCACAAATTGCACATATTCATATAATTTTACATTTTACATATATTTATATCCTCACATATTACACATATGCACAACTTTACATATATTGACATAATTTGACGTATTCAAATCTTCACATATTCGCAAGTTTACAATTTCAACAACATAATTTCACAAAATCATTTCATTTCACATGTTACACATATTGACAAATTCACAATTTCAATTACACATATAATTCCACATATTACATAGATTCACATAATTCCAACTCCAATTGTACATATTTACATATCCTCACATAGTACAAATTATGCACATCTTTACAACTTTAATTACACAATTTCACAGATGGGCGAGGGGCGGGTGTGGGGTGGGGGTGCTGGGCGAAGGGGCGCGGGGGGTTGGGGGGGTAGGGGTGGGCGAGGGGGAAGAGGGGGGTGGGGGGTCGCGGGGGGTGGGGGGTGGGGGGGGCTGGCGAGGGGGGCACGGGGGGTGGCGGGGGCTGGGCCCTCGAGGGGGTTGGGGGGGGTTGGGTGAGGGGGAAGAGGGGGGTGGGGGGGCTAGGCTCGCGAGGGGGAAGAGGAGGGTAGGGGGTCGAGGGGGGTGGGGGGGTTTGGCGAGGGGAGCGCGGGGGGTGGGGGGGTTGGGCGAGGGGGAAGAGGGGGAAGAGGGGGATGGGGGGGGCTGGGCGCACGAGGGGAAAGAGGGGGGTGGGGGGGATTGGTGAGGGGGGCACGGGGGGTGGGGGGGCTGGGTGAGGGGGAAGAGGAGAGAGAGAGGGAGGGGGAGCTTACCGGCGGTGGAGGTGAGGGCTGCCCGGTGGTGGTGCTGGCGGCGCGGTGGACGTGATGGCGACGCGGTGGAGGCGATTTTAGAGAGAGAGTAAGGGATTTTAGAGAGAGAAAGAGAGGTTTTAGAGAGATAGAAAGAGGGATTTGAGAGAGGAGAGTGTGGCATATTAGGAACCTTGGGCGCACATAGATATAGGTGGGTGGCACGAATTTCAAAAATTTGAAGAATCCACCTTTCATGACCGTTTTGTCAAAAAACAGTCGTGGAAGGCTGGGTCTTTTACGACTGTTTTTTGAAAAACCGTCATGGAAGGCTAGGTCTTCCACGACTATTTTTTAAAAAACAGTCGTGGAAGACCCAACCTTCCACGGCTGTTTTTCAAAAAACAGTCATGGAAGCCTTCCACGACTGTTTTTTGAAAAATCATCGTTGAAGATCTGTCTTTCATGACGGTTTTTCACAAAAAGGTCGTGGAACAATAATTCTTCAAAT
Source organism: Artocarpus heterophyllus (assembly GCA_025403435.1). Classification (NCBI taxonomy): domain Eukaryota; kingdom Viridiplantae; phylum Streptophyta; class Magnoliopsida; order Rosales; family Moraceae; genus Artocarpus; species Artocarpus heterophyllus. Next base: position 23,397,670 of record CM046352.1, read on the forward strand.
TTTTAAATTTTTTGAAAACAGTCGTGGAATCTATATATTCCACGACGGTTTTTAAAAAAACCATCGTCGAAGACACTTTTACACGGTGATTTTTGCAAAAGCCGTCGTAAAAAATTTGTAATAAACATTTGCTACACATTATAATATTCAAATAAATCCAGATGGTGCACAAAGTGTTCTTCTAAATCATTGACCAAGTCAACCATATTGTCTTGATCATCCATATTATCCTCCACGATAGCTTGCTTTTCTTTACTTAGTAAAGTTGGATTGAAATTAGACTCGCCATGAAAATGTCATGTTTGATAACTACTTATAATTATATTTCGAAATAAATGTCCTCTAACAATTGGAATTGGATGCAATCTATGGTTTCCACATTGAACACAAGGACACCGAATTTTATCACCATTGGCATGACTTTTGGCAAAATTCAAGAACTCTTGCACACCATTAACATACTCTCTAGATAATCAAAAATCCCACATCCATTTCCTATCCATTTTGCAATACCTAAATCGAAATATTAAATAAGAAATATTAAATTAAAATTAATTTCACAATCTATATATACATATATACCCACCTATATATATTAATTAATCATAAAATGAAAACACCACTACCGACAACGATCATAAGTTACACATACTCATTATAAAACAAAGAAATCATGCCCATGATCCATAACACAAATTTCACAGAATAAACAAAAAAAAACAACTATTATCAATTTTGGATTAATTATACAACACAATCAACAACAATTTATCAATTTATAACAAAAACTTACAACTTGGGCTGAGATTAAGTAGTGTGGAGGCGGAGAGGGACGGCGGCAGCTGATTCGGAAGCGTCTGTGTCTGTATTTGAGAAGCGAGTTTTTGAATTGTGTCTAAATGTTGAGGTGTAAAAGGGGTTTTAAAGTAAGATACTATGATGGTTTTGTTAAAAAATAGTCGTGGAATACTGGAGCTACCACGACGGTTTTTTAAAAAACTGTCATGGAAGGGGGAGCTGCCACGATGGTTTTTTGAGAAACTGTCGTGTAAGAGGGCAATTCCACCACGGTTTTTTGAAAAACTGTCGTGGTAGCTCCCCTCTTCCACGATGGTTTTTTGAAAAACAGTTGTGGAAACCCCCCTCTTCCATGACGATTTTTTAAAAGACCGTTGTGGTAGCTCCCACCCCCTTCCACGACGGTCTTCGTTTTTGCGGGCGTAACTCACCGCGCTTTTCTCGCGTACCACGACTGTTTTTAGGAAATGGTCGTTAAATAAGGGTCGTCTAATCCAAAATTTGTAGTAGTGTTTGCGGTTAATCGAAGTATGTGAAGCAATCTCAATACTTCGACCTCCAATCAGGTGCTTCGAAATTAAATTCCCAAGTGTCGAAGATGTAGATGGAGATTGCAGAACTATGAGGTCTTGCAATCAAGCTCATTTTCCAAGGACGTGCCAAGTTGACGGATGTTAGCATCTCACAACGCAACAGCTTCAAAACTAGTTGTAACCCTCTCAATAATGTGGCAGAAGCTCTAGAAGCTCCAAAAGTCCAATTGTCACCTCATTTTCAAGAGCTTGAACAAGGTCAAGAATGCAGGCTCTTTGTTTAGGATAGAATTAATGGTGGGTGTGCACTTGTTGCGCTTGGGAAGGCATAGATAGAGAGTCTTCCAACTGATACAGTCCATGGAAAACCATTACGGAAAGAAAATGTGCGCGTTAGCATCAATACCATTAGAGTTGGAACAGATAAATTGCTTGTTTTAACACTTAAAGCAACAACTGTGGGTGAAGTCACCAGAAGCTTCATCGCATGGCCTAAGAGGTTAGTTGAAGTCGTCACAATGACGAAGACGAGTCGAGCACCTAGCCATGTTCCACAAGATCTGAGCAGAAAGAAATGTGAAAAAAAGAAAAGCTCTATAAAAGCAAGACATTCATAACCTGAGGTAGAATAAGAACAAGAACAAGAACAACCTATTGCAAATGAGCAACCTAAGAAAGACTCTCCAAAGTCTTATGAAGAAAGAGAATACATGAAGAAGGTGCCTTATGCTTTGGCGGTGGGTAGTCTCATGTATGCCATGCTTTGCACATGACCGGATATAAGTTATGCGGTCGGGATTGTAAGTCGATTTCAGGTGAATCCAGGACCAAGCCATTGGGTTGCGATAAAGCATATTTTCAAGTACCTGAGAAGGACTCGAGGGTATATGCTTATGTGTTCGGGTGAGGACTTGACTCCTCTAGGATACACTGACTCGGATTTTCAATCCTGTCTGGATTCTAGGAAATCGACTTCGGGGTTTGTGTTTACTCTAGGCGGTGGTGCCATCAGTTGGAGAAGTGCGAAGCAAGATTGCACTTCAGATTTAATGATGGAGGCTGAGTATGTGGCAGCTAGTGATGCTTCGAAAGAAGCAGTGTGGCTCCGTAAGTTCCTTGGGGATCTTAAGGTAGTTCCTGATATGGATAAGGCGGTATCATAATACTGTGATAACAGTCCAGCGGTAGCTAATGCTAAGGAACTAAGATTTCACAACAAGAGTAAGCATATTGATCGAAAGTATCATGTGATAAAGGATTTCATTGAGGGCAGGCATGTCACGGTGTGTAAGATCGTGTCAGAGGACAATTTAGCTGATCCATTTACGAAGACACTTACTAAGAAAGTCTTCGAGAAACATATGGAAGCTATGGGGATGCAAAATTTGTTGTATTTACTCACTTAGTGCAAGTGGGAAATTGTTAGACATGTATGCCCTAAGAAGTAAAAATGTAATACGTTTTTGGAGACATTTTTATAAATAAAGTATTGATTCATTTATATATACCAAATCTTGTCCTCTTTACATTCATATTTGTTGAAAGTATGTTAAGCAAACAATAGTCTGAGACTATCGGTCTAAACCTTTAAGAATTAGGCATATGATGGACTGATTATGCGAAAGACACGATTCTTAAGGTGACGGTCTAAAACATATGATCCACAATCGAGGGAATAAAGTCGGGCACCTTATTCATGCAAAGATTGTTATGTTGTCTATATCCCTATTGGGAGATGGTTTGTCTTGACCATCGGAGTTGGACTCTATGAATAGAAACATTTGCACGTTGTTATAGGTGACGATAGGTTGGATCGGGACGCAAAGTGAATTGATTTGGATTAATAATTCTGTCTTAGCAAATCGATTCACTTTAGACAATCATTTGTATTGTATCTTAATCTTGAGATGGATAGTGGGCCTGTTGTCTCGACTTGTGTCTTTTGATGTACTAAAGGGTGACTCCCACATCTCAATAGTGGTATGCATGCCGGTACATTGGAGGCATGACTCTTGATAGCGTAGACTTATTATTCATAGATATGGAATCCATAGCTCTTCTTTAGGAGTAATGATATCCTCTTATATGCGTTATCTTGTAATTGAAAAACTGGAGCGCTCAACCAATTGGGTACATAGGTGTAACTGAATGGTATACTATCTTTGGATGGTAAGTTTTCTAATGGTGAGATAATGGAACATAAGATAAAAATAATCGGGAAGGTAAGACAGAACTTGTCCTTAAGCTGATAATGGATTATCATATGGTGATACGATACACTTTGATATGTCATGGAGACTTAGCTATACGGGCTTTGTAATTCTATAAAGTTCGAGAGTGCAGCTCCAAGCTTTTAGTGGAGTAGCATTGGAGTTGATAATTGTGAAATGTATATCTGGGATATTAGGTTTCATAATTATTGTGAGCTTGAACTTTATAAGTCCATTTTGGTCCGCTTTGCTAGTTCACAAAATCCTGTAACGATACGGCGTGCTTTTTTAATAATTGGTGACTTATGTCGGATTTATCATATTGGTTTAAAATTTGAAAGAATCAAATAATTCATGTCTGTTTATTGGTTGAATTAATTTTGTAATAAAATTAATTTAAGATAAACTTGTTGAATTATTGGGATCGGATAATTCTTGTCAGAAAATCGGTTGATTTAATTGGATAAATTAAATCAAAATAAACTTGTAGAATTATTGTGAATTGATTTATTTTCTTAGAGATTATCTTGATAAAGTTTGTTTTGATCAGATAACATCTCTATTGGGTTATTTGAATTAAAACTAAGACTTTATCCTATAGAATATCAGGTGAAAAATAAAAGATTCACAGAGATATTTACTTGGCAGTTTACCCTGCCAATCTATGTGTTTGGCCTGTCGATGGGGCCTGTTCGGCCTACCGATGGGGCCTGTTCGGCCTGTCGATCTGCGAGAGAAAAGATTACGCGTTTTCATGCAGATCTTATCAGATATTGATCCAAACTTGACTATGTTTCGAGTTTTTGAGACCTAATCTGATAAGGACTGACCCCAGGACCAATCACTATATAAAGGGAGTAAGTCTCATGAGTTACTCAGATCAATTGAGAGATTAAGAGTGATACTCTTCTAGTGAGCATTTGAAAACTCCCTGAGAGCTTTTGTTCACAAATCACGAACACTGGCTTTGGGTTCTCTCGATTGGTTGGAAGGAGAGTCACCAGTGGAAGAGCTGTACGTGTGAGCCCGCACTCACTCCAATCGTGGATAGAGAATAACAAAGAAGACTAGTTGGTTGAGGCTCTTTTGAAACATTACTTCTCTTCACAGGTTGCAGAGGTTCTTCAATACACAAAGGTTAGTAAGATTTTATTAATTTATACATATAGCACGTCAAACTTGTGTTTTAGAAAAATACTCTAATGTTAAAATTTTTAAAATTCCCGCTGCGCACTTTACATTATTTTTTCAAGAATTGGTATCAGAGCTCTAGGTTTTTACATAAATTCACAAGTTTGTGATCATGTTATATGTATAAATTTTGTGATCTTAATCTCTCCTATGCTTGAATTTAATTTTATAGAGAGTTGGCACCCTAGGTTTCTATATAATTATATGTTGTCATGAATTATATGGTGAATATTCATTAATTAATTATGGTTGATTAAATTGTTATTTATTTATTGATTAATTTTTACCGGTTATGGTTCCTTAGAGGATAGAATATGTATCTAGGTTTTTCATGTAATTAGATGGCAGACTGATATCTCTGTCTAAGAATTGTTATTTAATTTTAAATTTGTAAGAATGTTGTAATTAAATAATTATTCAGAAAAGGACGGATCTAGAAAATGGATGATGGCGCACCCAAGTATTTCCTGAGTCTCTAATTTTATGTTTTTGAATTGTTGAAAATAAAAATTGATGAATTGCATTAAAATTGTATTTTCTGGAATGGAGATTTCTGCTCGGTCTACATGCCGAACATTCCAGTTCGGCAGGCTGATGGTCACAGATCGATAGGTCAGACGTGTGGTTCGGTAGACCGTCAGTGGGGCAGAAATCGACTGGCTCTACCGGCAGGACGAACTTCCAATTCGGCATGCCAAACTTTCATGGGTCGGTAGGCTGATCTTTCCATCGGCCATGACTGGCAGGCCGATCACCCAGATTGGCCTGCCGACCGAGAGCTGGAAAAATTCCAGAAAAGGTGCAATTTTTGTAGTACAGTTTTAATTTTATTTTTGAGACGATTCTGAGAAACATTAAATTTGGATATGACCAGAAATATAAAGTATTTGATTCATACAGGATTGAAGACTTGAAGATGGGAATTACGTAAAGAAGGATACAACTTGAGGATTCAAGGATGAAGAATAGATATATGTCTCGATTATTCTCTTGTAATCTTAGTTTTCTATTCTCTAGGGTGGAGCCATAATATTACGGTAATTATTATTTTGCTTGTAGCTTTGCTTGATTGCTTTGCTTGTCTGTATTATAATATGATTTGCCATGTATATTGATAACCTGTCATATAGAATAGGAAGTGCCGCTCATATTAAAATTGTTCATGCATAATTTTAAAATAAAACCTTGATTTCAAAAGATTGAGTGGGAGAAGGTTTTCGAAGAGATAACCTAAGGCCTCCATCATTGGTCCATAGGAAGAACATGGTGGTCCTGACCCCTAGGAAGGGATTTCTATCATGTACCAGATTGGATCTCTGAGAGAATAAGGTATTTTAGCATGATTTATGGTTGCACACCCCTAGGTGGTGATTATAAACCATGGATAAAATATTAAAACGATGGTTATACACTCACGTTAATTTTATTATTAACCTCCCCTAGGAGCTCTGTTAATAAAATTAATGGCCAAAGAAACGATTATTAATATATGCTGGATCATACGAGTCCTGGATGGCATATATTAATCAAGAGGGAATCCGTGTTCCTGATTGAATTTGGCATGACTCCCCTAGGAGCTTGTTAAATTCTGAGTTAGGAATTATTGTTGTAAGGTTGTGATATTTTCAAGGTTTTGACACATAAACACATTTGTATGTTTTTTACATGATTGTGTTATCTTACTAAATTATTATTATATGTTTGCTTATGTTTGGTATATGATTCTTTATTGTAGATTAAAAATGTCTAAAAATGCTTTATCATCGATACATGACAAAAACCTGTTAACCAGAGAGAATTACAATGATTGAAAATAGAACCTGGATATCGTCCTGTCCTTTGAGAAACTGAAATATGTTCTGACAACCCCTTGTCCTCCCGAGCCTACAGGAGACTCATCTAATGAGCAATTCCAAGCGTATGACCGCTGGAAAGATGCTAATGATCAGGCCCGCTGCTATGTTATGGCCAACATGAATAATGTGATGCAGGCTCAACATCAGGATTATGAGACTGTGAAGCAGATCTTGGATAATCGTGAGGATATGTTTGGAGGCCAGCATGAATAATGTGCTGCAGGCTCAACATCAGGATTATGAGACTGCGAAGCAGATCTTGGATAATCGTGAGGATATGTTTGGAGGCCAGCATGAATAATGTGCTGCAGGCTCAACATCAGGATTATGAGACTGCGAAGCAGATCTTGGATAATATTGAGGATATGTTTGGAGGCCAGGCTATAACAAAGCGGCAATGGGTGCTTCGAAACTCTTAAACTATAGACAGAGACCGGGGACATCTGTAAAGGAGCATATGATGTTGGTCATGGGTTACCTCGCTGAGGCTCAAACCAATGGAGCCGACATCGATGCTGAAACTCAGATGACTATGGTCTTTGAGACTCTATCAAAGGAATTTATTCCATTTAGAGCTACATTTAATTAGACGGGATATGACCTTGATAGAATTAATGAAACAGTTACAGGAGTTTGAACTGCTGATCAGGGAGTCTCCTGCTGGTAGTGAGGCCAACATGGCAGCTGCTTCTGGTTCCAACCCTAACTCTGGTAATTGAAAGAAGCAACGGACCAAGAATGGGAAGTCTTCTGTTCCTGCTAACACCAAGAGCAAGAAGAAGAAGAAGAAGAACCCAAAAAAGCTTAGGTGCTTCTTCTGTGGTAAAGTCAGGCATATAAAGAAGCATTGCAAGGACTTCCTTTCCAAAGGAGGTAGGTGTGATCTTTTGTATTTAGAAACTTGTTTGGTTGAGGAATCCAGTGACATTTGGGTCATAGATTCCGATGCAACTAATCATGTTTGTGTTTCTCTGCAGGGGTTCAAAGAAACGAGAAGTCTGCTACATGAAGACTTCACGCTTCGGATGGGCGATGGATCCTTGGTCTCAGCGAAAGCAGTGGGAGATGTCCATCTTTACTTTGATAAATATAGGAATTTATTTTTGCAAGATTGTTTTTATGTTCCTAAATTTAAAAGGAATTTAATATCTGTATCTTGTTTATTTAAAGACTCCTACGTGGTATCTTTTAATGAAAAAGTGGTGATTCGTAAAAACAAATCTTTTATCTGTTCTGGATGGATGCAAAATAATCTATATTTTATCAAGCCTAAGATGGACTTATTGGTTAATGCTGAGATGAATGATAATAACTCTAAAAGACTTAAAACTTCTCACTCTAATAAGACTTATCTTTGGCATTTATGCCTTGGTCACATTAACCTGAATAGGATTCAAAGGTTGGTAAGGGATGGACCTTTAAGTCACTTAAAGGTGGAATCTATACCTTAATGTGAATCTTGTTTGGAGGGTAAAATGACAAAAAGACCATTCTAGTCTAAAGGCAATAGGGCTGAAGGGGTTCTAGAACTTGTGCATAGTGATGTTTGTGGACCGATGAACATCCGAGCACGAGGAGGGTATGAGTACTTCATTACTTTTATTGATGATTACTCAAGATATGGGTATGTGTGCCTGATGCACCACAAAAGTGAAACTTTTGACAAGTTCAGGGAGTTTCGGGTTGAAGTGGAAAAGCAATTGGGTAGACCCATAAAGGCACTTCGATCCGATCAAGGTGGGGAATACCTTTCTAATGAGTTCCTGGGACAGTTGTTAGAGAATGGGATTTTATTTCATTTGACTGCGTCGAGCACTCTGCAGCAGAATGGCATAGCGGAGAGAAGAAATAGGACTTTGTTAGACATGGTCAGGTCCATGATGAGTTATTCATCATTACCTTTATTCTTTTGGGGATTTGCACTACAAATTGCATGTTATCTTTTGAACAATGTGCCTTCAAAATCGGTCCTTAAAAGTCCTCACAAGTTGTGGACAAGAAGGAAGACATCCTTAAACCATATTCGCATATGGGGATGTCCAGCTCATGTCCTGTTTAAGGATCCGAATAAGTTGGAAGCACGTTCAAAAGTTTGCATGTTGGTAGGATATCCAAAAGGGACTAAAGGGGGTTATTGTTATAACTCGAAGGAAAATAAAGTCGTGGTTTCTGCTAATGTAACTTTTCTTGAGGAGAGTTACATAGACGACTTTAAACCTCGAAGCAAAGTGGTGCTTGAGGAGTTAAGGAGTGATCAGATCACTCTAGAGGTTCCGAATGAAACCGTTCTGAATAGTGTAGAAAAACCAAACAAACTTGAACAACAATCTTAGGGGCTTTGGCTTAGTGGGAGGATCAGGCGTCAACCTGAAAGGTATATGTTCAATGGGGAGGTCTTCTTGGTTGAACCGGATGAACATGATAAGGATCCTTATACTTACGCAGAAGCTATGGAGGATGTTGATTCAAAACTTTGGACAGAGGCCATGAACACATAGATGAAGTCTATGGAGACTAATCAGGTTTGGGAGCTTGTGGATCTTCCCGAAGGGGTAAAACCCATAGGGTGTAAGTGGATCTACAAGAGGAAAAGAGGAGTGGATGGAAAGGTCGAAACCTTTAAGGCTAGACTAGTAGCTAAGGGTTATACGCAAAAGGAAGGAATCGATTATGAGGAAACCTTTTCTCTTGTAACCATGCTTAAGTCCATCTGGATTCTCTTGTCCATAGCTGCCACTCTCGACTACGAGATTTGGCAGATGGATGTTAAGACGGCTTTTCTGAATGGCTATCTTGATGAGTCCATTTATATGGAACAACCTGACGGGTTTAAGATCACGGGTCAAGAGGGTAAGGTTTGTAAGCTACTAAAGTCAATTTATGGGCTTAAGCAAACTTCTCATTCTTGGAACATAAGATTTGATCAGGTGATCAAGACTTATGGGTTTTCACAAAATGTGGATGAACCATGTGTTTACAAACACATTAAGGATGGGAAGGTGGTTTTTCTACTGCTCTATATAGATGACATTTTGCTAATTAGCAATGACGTTGGGGCATTGTCATCGGTCAAATTATAGCTGACCAAGCAGTTTGACATGAAATACTTGGGTGAGGCTAATTTTTTTCTCGGTATCCAGATCTTTTGGGATAGGAAGAACAAAATGATAGCTTTGTCACAAGCTGGCTACATAGATAAAATTCTTAGGAGATTTGCAATGCAGGATTCCAAGAAAGGTGGGCAACCATCTAGGTCTGGAATTACTCTTTCTAAGAAAGACTCTCCAAACTCTTATGAAGAAAGATAATACATGAAGAAGGTGCCTTATGCTTCAGCGGTGGGTAGTCTCATGTATGTCATGCTTTGTACACGACCGGATATAAGTTATGCAGTCAGGATTGTAAGTCGATTTCAGGCGGATCCAGGACCGAACCATTGGGTTGCGGTAAAGTATATTTTCAAGTACCTGAGAAGGACTCGAGGGTATATGCTTGTGTATTTGGGTGAGGACTTGACTCTTCTAGGATATACTGACTCAGATTTTTAATCCTGTCTGGATTCTAGAAAATCGACTTCGGGGTTTGTGTTTACTCTGGGCATCGGTGCCATCAGTTGGAGAAGTACGAAGCAAGATTGTACTTCGAATTCAACGATGGAGGCTGAGTACGTGGCAGCTAATGATGCTTCGAAAGAAGCAGTGTGGCTCCACAAGTTCCTTGGGGATCTTGAGGTAGTTCCTGGTATTGATAAGGCGGTATCACAGTACTGTGATAATAGTACGGCGGTAGCTAATGCTAAGGAACCAAGATTTCACAAGAAGAGTAAGCATATTGATCGGACGTATCATGTGATAAAGGACTTCATTGAGGGCGGGCATGTTATAGTGTTCAAGATCGCGTCAAAGGACAATTTAGCTGATCCATTTACGAAGACACTTACTGAAAGAGTCTTCGAGAAACATGTGGAAGCTATGGGGATGCGAAATTTGTTATATTTACTCACTTAGTGCAAGTGGGAGATTGTTAGACATGTATGCCCTAAGGGGTAAATATGTAATACGTTTTTGGAGACAATTTTATCAATAAATAATTTATTCATTTATATATACCAAATCTTATCCTCTTTACGTTCATATTTGTTGAATGTATGTTAAGCAAACAGTAGTCTAGACTATCGGTCTAAACCTTTAAGAATTGAGCATATGATGGACTGATTATGCGGAAGACACAATTCTTAAGGTGAAGGTCTAAAACATATGATCCGCAATCGAGCAAATAAAGTTGGGCACTTTATTCATGCAAAGATTGTTATGTTGTCTATATCCCTATTGGGAGATGGTTTGTCTTGACCATCGGAGTTGGACTTCGTGAATAGAAACATTGGCACGTTGTCATAGGTGACGATGTGTTGGATCGGGACACAAAGTGAATTGATTTGGATTAATAATTCTGTCTTGGCAAATCGATTCACTTTAGACAATCATTTGTATTCTATCTTAATCTTGAGATGGATAGTGGGCCCGTTGTCTCGACTTGTGTCTTTTGATGTACCAAAGGGTGACTCCCACATCTCAATAGTGGTATGCATGCCGGTACGTTAAAGGCATGACTCTTGATAGCGTAGACTTGTTATTCATAGATATGGAATCCATAGCTCCTCTTTAGGAGTAATGATATCCTCTTATATGCGTTATCCTGTAATTGAAAAACTAGAGCGCTCAACCATTTGGATACATAGGTGCAACCGAATGGTATACTATCTTTGGATGGTAAGTTTTCTAATGGTGAGATAATAGAACATAAGATAAAAATAATCAGGAAGGTAAAACAGAACTTGTCCTTAAGCTGATTATGGATTATCATATGGGGATACGATACACTTTGATATGGCATGGAGACTTAGCTATACGGGCTTCGTAATTCTATAAAATTCGAGAGTGCAGCTCCAAGCTTTTAGTGGAGTAGCATTGGAGTTGATAATTGTGAAATGTATATCTAGGATATTGGGTTTCATAATTATCGTGAGCTTGAACTTTAAAGGTCCATTTTGGTCCCCTTTGCTAGCTCATAAAATCCTGTAACGATACGGCATGCTTTTTCAATAATTGATGCCTTATGTTGGATTTATCAGATTGGTTTAAAATTTGAAAAAATCAAATAATTCATGTCTGTTTATTGGTTGAATTAATTTTGTAATAAAATTAATTTAAGATAGACTTGTTGAATTATTGAGATCAGATAATTCTTGTCTGTTTATTGGTTGATTTAATTGGATAAATTAAATCAAGATAAACTTGTAGAATTATTGTGAATTAATTTATTTTCTAAGAGATTATCTTGATAAAGTTTGTTTTGATCAGATAACTTCTCTATTGGATTATTTGAATTAAAACTGAGACTTTATCCTATAGAATCTCAGGTGGAAAATAAAAGATTTACGGAGATATTTACGCGACAGTTCGGCCTACCAATCTACATGTTCGGCCTGCCGATGGGGCCTGTTCAGCCTGCCGATCAGCGAGAGATAAGATTACGCGTTTTTACACAGATCTTATTAGATATTGATCTGAACTTGATTCTGTTTTGAGTTTTTGAGACCTAATCTGATAAGGACTGGCCCCATGACCAATCGCTATATAAAGGGAGTAAGTCTCATGAGTTACTCAGATCAATTGAGAGATTAAGAGTGATACTCTTCTGGTGAGCATCTGAAAACTCCCTGAGAGCTTTTGTTCACAAATCATGAACACTAACTTTGGGTTTTCTCGATTGGTTGGAAGGAGAGTCATCGGTGGAAGAGCTGTACGTGTGAGCCCACACTCACTCCTATCGTGGATAGAGAATAGCAAAGAAGACCAGTTGGTTGAGGCTCTTCTAGAACGTTACTTCTCTTCACAGATTGTGGAGGTTCTTCGATACACAAAGGTTAGTAAGATTTGTTTAATTTATACATATAGCATGTCAAACTTGTGCTTTGGAAAAATACTCTTATGTTAAAATTTTTAAAATTCCCGCTGCGCACTTCACATTGTTTTTCCAACACGTACGTGTCTAAGACAACAAGTAAATGTTGAATGTGGTTTTTTTATTCTACGTTTCTTGTGAGATATAATTACAAGTCGTATACAAGCCCTAGGAAAAAAAAATTTTTATATACATACGGATATACATGAAGTTAGATTATTGTGGGTACAATTTGTAAATAGGTATGTAATTTTTAGATAGATAGATGGAGATATTAGATAAACAATTGCTCAAAATAGGTCAAATGTAAATGATCTTGTAAATACCTTGTAATTTCAATATACATCAATTTTTGTACGCAATCAAGGCCTTGTTGTAATGGGATAACACACAGGACTGGCCATCCCGTGGGAAATCACAAATTTTTGGAAATTTTTTTTAGGCAATACCAATTTTTCACGATGGTTTTCTAAAAAAACCATCGTGAAAGCTCGAGATTCCATGACGGTTTTTCTCGAAACCATCGTGGAAGCTCGATATTCCATGATGTTTTCTAGAAAAACCGTCATGGAAGTTCGAGCTTCCACAACGATTTTGTGAGAAATCGTCGTGGGATGGTTTTTTTGGAAACTGTCGTGAAAGCTTGAGCTTCCACGACAGTTTTTTTGGACAACGTCGTGGAAGAGGTGCACCCACAACCCCTTTTTCGTGCCAATTTTGCTGTTCTATGACGGTAAAAAACTGCCGTGAAAACTTGATTTTATACCACGACTGAAGTTTTACGATATCTTTTTAGCAGTCGTGAAATTTTTCCAAGATTGTTTTAAATTGTCTTGAAATTTGCAGTATGTAGTAGTGATTGGAAGAGGGAGATATGAAGTGGAGAGAGAGTGAGATGGAGGGGGGAGAGACACTAAGACAGTGGGTAGGCTAGAAAGGAGAAGAGAAAAATAAAATAAAATAAAAATTAGATATGTTTTCCAAATAGGGGTATTCTAGGTTTTTTTTCTAGGTTCAAAATAAGTATTTATTCTAAACATGCTATTATTACACATTTTTAAAACATCCGACATTATTTACTAAAGGGTTGGCAAAATCTGCTGTTTGCTACAATTTTTCTCCTATTAGTTTGTAACGCCCCGAAATTTATTTAATGTTAATGTAATGTAAATGATGAATTAGTGTGCCATAATTAATGTTTTAACATTAATTTGATTATTGGGTTGAATTTTGAAATTTTGGTTGTTTTGTTAATTTGTTGACTCCAAATGATTTCCTATTGTTTTAAAATGATGTTTATAGTTTTAAAACCCAACAATTTGTAAAATGTTAAAAATACTCCGTTTTAGAAAACCATGGGCGGCACATGGTTTTCGCACAGTAAAACCGCCCATCGATTTTCTCTATTTATTTCCTTCCTCTCTCTCTCTCTCTCCTCACTCCCACGACACACTCTCTCTCTCTCTTCCTCTTGGTCTCTCGGCTCCTCTCTCTTCTCTCAATTCTCTCTCAAAATGTTTGAAAGAAATTCGAATCCAAGCTTCGGGTTAGCAAGGAGGAAGCTCGGGGACGTGATTTAGCAACCGAGAACACGGATTGAAGCTTCGATTCGAGGTTAGTTTTGAAATTTCTAAACTCTTTCCAAAATTTTTAATTTTGTGCATTTTTGAAATCTAGGTTTGTTTAAGCTTAGAAAACCTTGGATTTGAGTTAAATGAACTTAGAACAACTAGAATCTATGCTTAGATTGAAGGAAAATGGATTGGATTCAAGATTTTTCATTTTTCCTCATTTTTCCCTATTTTTGGATTTTTGGGATTTTTGTGTTTGAATCTTGTTTAAATGAGTTTTAAAGTGTCTAAATATGTTTTTCTATCATCTATGATTATTTTCTATGCCTGGGATTTGAGAAAAACAAGTTAGAATCAAGATTTGTGTTTTGGGGAAATCGAAACCCGTGGCTGGAATTTTTGGGTTTTCCCAGTTCGGTAGGCCAAACTGCGTGTTCAGCAGGCCGGTGTTCCTTCGTCCGGTAGGCCGAACCTGGGGAAATGACCGGCCGACTGGACATGGCTTCCGACAGGCCGAACTGTGGAGTTCGGCCGGCCAAAGCAGGGAGTCCGGCAGGCCGACCGAGGCATGAAAATTTTTGTGATTTTTTACTCGTTTTCACTATTTTGAACCCTAATTTAAATTCCAACCTTATAGAATGATTTTAAAGGTACAAATGGCACACTATGACATCATGAAATGATTTATTAACATAGAATATCTCGAACTAGATATTGATCGACTTAGTTTGTATCTAGGATCGTTCGTGGTTCCGCAGAGCTAACGTATAGCGGACCAAGATTACGGTGTAGGGCACCGACACGAGTATTGAGGTAGGACTTCTACCCTATTTCTTTGGTAGCCTGGTTTTGAAATGATTTGGCTTTGAAAAGGATTTCTATTAAAGTGCTTTCAACGGTTGTTTGAAAAATTAATTTATCGGTTATATTTTAATATACCGTGATCTGAATTGAATTTCATAATGAATGTAAATGACAACATTCGGTAATTGGGTTTTGAATGATGATGATAATAAACACATAGGCATGATGCCATATCAGAGATCGGATCGTGTTGCGATCGACCTTGGGGGTAGGTCCCGAAACCCAACTAGGCCACTACGGTGGTGATACTATGGTTTGCTTAGGAAAAAGAAACTGATATTTTTGGTTGTCTAAGTAAACTGTTCTGGGTAAGAACGACTTTACTCAAATTTATTCATTTATCTATTTTGAGGTTTCTTTTAAATGTCTCCTGAATAATGACCTGTTTCTTTAAATTAAATTATTTTATAAAATATAGTCCTACTGAGCCTTTCGCTCACGTTTTACTTGTTTTAAATTTCCCCCTCTAGGTGGTTTCCCATTTAGGTTTGGAGAGGATTCTTCGGACTGAACTCAGGAGCAATAGGAGGATTGATTTATATTTTGTATTATTTAATCAAGGCATGTAAGATTTAATTATATTTGTATTTGGACTGTGATTGTATTTATGATATTGTCAGTACCATGTGTGTGCACAGGTTGTGGGTTGTGGAACCCATACTCGCGGTTCTTTATCAATATTTATTATTTGCTTAATATTTATAAATTCTTTTATAAAATGTGGTTGAAATCTTCTTACTTCTAACTTAATTTGATCCTCAAACCATTGGTTTTAATTAAATTCTTATTTAATCAATTTAAATAAACCGCCACGTCACCTCCCGTACTCCGGGGTGTGACAGAATGGTATCAGAGCTCAAGGTTATGAACCTTGGGAATTGTGCACATATAGGTTTGACAATGAAATACCTCTGACAGTCCAAATTTTGTTTTCAGAAGTGAGAGAATGGCACCTAGACGTCGTTCAACTGCTGACACCGAGTTCGAGAACGATGAAAGCATGATGAGGTCTATGTTTGCGGCTTTCCGGTAGATGGCAGCCAGGGCTAGACCGGGAGATTCTGATGTTAGTAGTCGGCATGCGTATTTTAAGGAATTCCGGCGGGCGTCTATTCTGACTTTTGATGGCAATGGGGATTCGCAATTAGTAGAGTATTGGTTGGATTCGATCTTAAAGCATTTGGATACCCTTGGTGTGCCTGAGGAGTATCGTGTGGAGTTTGTTGCGTACAAGCTCGAGGGTGGCGCTAACACTTGGTGGAAGCAGGCTAAGCGTCTGGAGCGTGGTGGCGATATCAGTTGGGACAGGTTTGAGGAGCTGTTCTATGATCGATATTTTTTGCAGGGGTATAGAGATCAGAAGGCAGCTGAGTTTTATAGATTGCAGCAGGGTGATATGTCAGTTCGGGAATATGAGGCAAAGTTTAATGAGTTGGCTAGGTTTGCTCCATCGGTGGTGGCATCGGAGTGTGAGAAATGTATTAAGTTTCAGGAGGGGCTCAAGGCTCCTATTTGGCGGCAGTTGGTTGCTCTACGGCTTAGGAGTTTCGGAGAGCTTGTGTCATCGGCGATCTCTGTGGAGAATGATTATGTGTAGTATTGTGAGGACCAAGCCAAGGCTTCAGGAGGACCGCAAAGGAGTGGCAGGAAGAGCACCAGTAGTCGTCCAGCTCCAGGGAAAGGCAAGCAAGGCGGTGCGACCAGTGGTAGTAGCAGTTCGTCTGGCAGTGGGCACAGCAATCCCTACAGTTTTCATTGTCATTTCTGTCAGCAGCCCGGACGCATCAAGAGGAATTGCCTGATCAGGAGTGCTCGTCTTGGAACTCAGACCGGGGAGGATGCCAGTCGTTCGTCTTAGCCTTAGACCCTACCTCCACCTCCGCAGTACCCACAGTTGCAATATCCGCAGTTCTCTCCTCAGCAATTCTTATATCCGACACGGGGGCAGCAGCCGTAGTATTTTCAGCGCAGTGTTCCTCAGTATCGAGCGCCGAGTACAGGTAGTGTGCAGTCGTCTCCATCTCAGCAGCATCGACCGAGTAATCCAGGACCCAGCAATGTCGGTAGAGGAAAAGAGAAGGCGCCAGTGCAGGTTCATGCAATGGCATCTGGAGGGTCAGATTCTCATGTTGGAAACGCGGTTGTTGACGGTATGATCTTGGTTTCTAGGTCTTTAGCTCGCGTATTATTTGATACCGGTGCCTCTCATTCTCTCATTTCGAGTTCTTTTGTACATGCCTTGGGATTAGAAGTAGAAGAGTTTAATGAACCCCTAGTCATAACTTCTCCCTTGGGGCGGGTGTGTGTAAATTGTATGTGTAAATCCTGTAAAATAAAGATTGGGGGTGAGATTTTGAAAAGTGATTTGATTATACTCCCCATGAGCTCCTATGATGTAACTCTAGGGATGGACTGGTTGTCCAGATATAGTGCAGTCGTGGACTGCCAACTTAGAAAAGTGACCCTAGTGTCTGATAGGGGGACGGTGATCACTTACCAGGGTGGTGGTGATTGGTTAATGAGCGAGCGTCTCATGAAGTCGTGTCTAGGAGGGCGAAGGAATCTAGGTTGTTGTGCTTTTCTTGCCAACCTAGATTACGAGCCCTATGTTCCGAGAGGCAGTTTAGCGATTTCGGTGATTGATGAGTTTGAGGATGTTTTCCCCAACGAGTTGCCAGGATTACCACCGCATCGAGAGATTGAGTTTGGTATCGAGTTGTTTCTAGGGACATCACCGATTTCTATGGCACCTTATCAGATGGCGCCGGCAGAAATGAAGGAATTGAGGAAGCAACTTCAGGAGCTCGCTGATAAGGGGTATATTCAGAATAGCACATCTCCGTGGGGAGCACCGGTTCTGTTTGCTAAGAAACATGATGGGACTCTCAGGTTATGTGTGAATTATCGGCAGCTAAATCGTGTTACGGTAAAGAACAAGTATCCCTTGCCTAGGATTGATGAGTTGTTTGATCAGTTGGGAGGTTCGCGATACTTCTCGAAGATTGATTTGCGTTTAGGTTATCATCAGCTCAGGATCAAGGAAGAGGATATTCCCAAGACAACTTTTAGGACTCGG
This sequence comes from Artocarpus heterophyllus, assembly GCA_025403435.1. Taxonomy (NCBI): domain Eukaryota; kingdom Viridiplantae; phylum Streptophyta; class Magnoliopsida; order Rosales; family Moraceae; genus Artocarpus; species Artocarpus heterophyllus. Next base: position 23,415,733 of record CM046352.1, read on the forward strand.
TATGGGCACTTTGAGTTCCTGGTTATGTCATTTGGGTTGACGAATGCTCCAGCAGCTTTTATGGATTTGATGAACAGGATATTCAGGCCGTATCTGGATCAGTTCGTGATCGTGTTCATCGATGATATTCTTGTGTATTCTAGGACTTGGGAGGAGCATGAGCAGCATCTCCAGATCGTGCTTCAGATTCTGCGGGAGCACCAGTTGTATGCTAAGAGGGAAAAGTGTGAGTTCTGGTTGACTGAGGTCAAGTTTCTGGGTCATGTCATCTCGGAGCATGGTATTTCTGTGGATCCGTCCAAGATTGAGGCTATATTGGAGTGGGAACGACCAAGGAATGTAGCGGAGATTCGCAGCTTCTTAGGTCTTGCTGGATATTACAAGAAATTTGTAAAGGATTTTTCAAAGATTGCAGCTCCGTTGACGAGATTGATCAAGAAAAATGTCAGGTTTTAGTGGAATGAAGATTGTGAGCTTGCTTTTCAGGAATTGAAGAACCGGTTGACTTCAACTCCAATGTTAGTTATTCCTAGCAGTGACGAGCCGTATGAGGTTTATGCAGATGCTTCAAGGCGTGGACTTAGATGCGTGTTGATGCAGCATGGACGTGTAGTTGCGTACGGATCGAGACAGCTACGACCTCACAAGCGGAATTATCCTACTCATGATTTAGAGCTTGCGGCGGTGATTTACGCGCTGAAGATTTGGAGGTGTTACTTGTATGGAGCATCGTTTCAGGTCTTCTCCGATCACAAGAGTTTGAGGTATTTGTTCACTCAGAGGGATCTCAACTTGAGGCAGCGTAGATGGATCGAGTACATGGAGGATTATGATTTCGTGTTGCAGTATCATCCCGGGAAAGCTAACGTGGTCGCGGACGCGCTTAGCAGGAAGTCTTCAGGGATTCTAGCTTGTTTGGTTTTTGAGGACTGGAGTAGGGATGCGACAGTGAGTGAGTATCGGCTACGGTATCATGAGGACTGTGATCGAGTTTCGATATATCATGTGGAAGCGACTCCAGCTCTTGTTCGGATGGTGAAGCAAAGTTAGTGGCAGGATCGACATTTGTAGGGGATTTGGTCGCGGATTCAGAACGGGGAGCAGTTTGAAGAATGGAGCGTGCATGCAGATGGATCGTTGTACTTCCGGGAGCGTCTTGTAGTTCCAGTTATCGCCGAGGTGACGAAAGCCGTTCTAGACGAAGCTCATAGGTCTCAATTCGCTATTCATCCAGGGAGCACCAAGATGTATCGTGATTTGAAGAGGCAGTATTGGTGGAGAGGCATGAACAAAGATGTTCGAGAGTATGTGGCCAAGTGTTTGACGTGTCTTCAGGTGAAAGCCAAGCATCAGAAGCCTGCAGGTAAGCTTCAGCCGCTTCCTATTCCATGGAGGAAATGGGAGCATGTGACGATGGATTTCCTCACAGGTTTGCCGAGGACGGAGCAGCGGCATGATGCAGTTTGGGTTGTGGTCGACAGGTTGACGAAATCGACGCATTTCATTCCGTTTAGGTCGACGTGTTCTAGGAAGGTTCTCGGGGAGTTGTATATGCAGAACATTGTGAGGTTGCATGGGGTTCCTTTGTCCATCACTTCTGATCGAGACACCAGATTTAATGCTAAGTACTAGAGGAGTTTTCAGGAGGCTTTAGGTACGGATTTGAACTTCAGTACGGCGTTTCATCCTCTTTCAGGAGGCTTTAGGTACAGATTTGAACTTCAGTACGGCGTTTCATCCTCAGACTGATGGGCAGTCTGAGCGGGTTATTCAGATTCAAGAGGATATGTTGCGTGCCTGTGTGTTGGACTTTGACGGGAACTGGAAGCAATGTTTGCATTTGGCGGAGTTCGCGTACAACAATAGCTATCAGGCGAGTATCGATATGGCACCATTTGAGGCGTTGTATGGGCGACCGTGTTGGTCACCTGTGTGTTGGGCCGAGCCGAAAGATAGGGTTATTCTTGGGCCAGATGAGATTCGTGATAGCAACGAGAAAGTCGCGGTGATTCGAGATTGGTTGAGGGCAGCTCAGAGTCGGCAGAAGAGCTACGCGGATAGGAGACGTAGACCTTTAGAGTTCGCGGTTGGAGATTTCGTTCTCTTGAGGGTATCGCCTCGTAAGGGAACTATGCGGTTCGGAGTGAGTGGGAAGCTCGCACCGAGGTATATTGGGCCGTTCGAGATCACTCAGCGTGTTGGTGTGGTCGCTTATCGGCTAGATCTTCCGCCCGAACTTTCTCATGTTCACGATGTATTTCATGTGTCGATGCTTAGGAAGTGTCCACTTGAGTAGGGTAAGATAGTTTCGTTTCGCGATGTGCAAGTTCAGGAAGATACGACGTACGAAGAAGTGCCGATTCAAATTATCGACCGGAAAGTGATTAGCTTGCGTCGTCGTGAGATACCATTGGTAAAAGTCATGTGGCAGCATCATGGGGTAGATGAAGCCACTTGGGAACTAGAGTCGAGCATGCAGGAATTGTATCCGCATTTGTTTTGTTTTTAAGATGAGTTGTAAATTTCGAGGGCAAAATTTCTTTTAGGGGTGGAGAGTTGTAACGCCCCGAAATTTATTTAATCTTAATGTAATGTAAATGATGAATTAGTGTGCCATAATTAATGTTTTAACATTAATTTGATTATTGGGTTGAATTTTTAAATTTTGGTTGTTTTGTTAATTTGTTGACTCCAAATGATTTCCTATTGTTTTAAAATGATGTTTATAGTTTTAAAACCCAACAATTTGTAAAATGTTAAAAATACTCCGTTTTACAAAACCATGGGCGACACATGGTTTTCGCACAGTAAAACCGCCCATCGATTTTCTCTATTTATTTCCTTCCTCTCTCTCTCTCTCTCCTCACTCCCACGGCACTTTCTCTCTCTCTCTTCCTCTTGGTCTCTCGGCTCCTCTCTCTTCTCTCAATTCTCTCTCAAAATTTTTGAAAGAAATTCGAATCCAAGCTTCGGGTTAGCAAGGAGGAAGCTCGGGGACGTGATTTAGAAACCGAGAACACGGATTGAAGCTTCGATTCGAGGTTAGTTTTGAAATTTCTAAACTTTTTCCAAAATTTTCAATTTTGTGCATTTTTGAAATCTAGGTTTGTTTAAGCTTAGAAAACCTTGGATTTGAGTTAAATGAACTTAGAACAACTAGAATCTAAGCTTAGATTGAAGGAAAACGGATTGGATTCAAGATTTTTCATTTTTCCTCATTTTTTCCTATTTTTTGATTTTTGGGATTTTTGTGTTTGAATCTTGTTTAAATGAGTTTTAAAGTGTCTAAATATGTTTTTCTATCATCTATGATTATTTTTTATGCCTGGGATTTGAGAAAAACAGGTTAGAATCAAGATTTGTGTTTTGGGGAAATCGAAACCCGTGGCTGGAATTTCTGGGTTTTCCCAGTTCGGCAGGCCAAACTGCATGTTCGACAGGCCGGAACAGGGATCGGCAGGCCAGTGTTCTTCCGTCTGGCAGGCTGAACCTGGGGAAATGACCGGCCGACCGGACCTGGCTTCCGGCAGGCCAAACTGTGGAGTTCGGCCGGCCGAAGCAGGGAGTCCGGCAGGCCGACCGAGGCATGGAAAATTTTGTGATTTTTTACCCGTTTTCACTGTTTTGAACCCTGATTTAAATTCCAACCTTATAGAATGATTTTAAAGGTACAAATGGCACACTAGAACATCATGAAATGATTTATTAACATAGAATATCTCGAACTAGATATTGATCGACTTAGTTTGTATCTAGGATCGTTCGTGGTTCCGCGGAGCTAATGTATAACGGACCAGGATTACGGTGTGGGACATCGGCACGAGTATTGAGGTAGGACTTCTACCCTATTTATTTGGTAGCCTGGTTTTGAAATGATTTGGCTTTGAAAATGATTTCTATTAAAGTGCTTTCAATGGTTGTTTGAAAAATGAATTTATCGGTTATATTTTAATATACCGTGATCTGAACTGAACTTCATAATGAATGTAAATGACAACACTTGATAGTTGGGTTTTGAATGATGATGATAATAAACACATAGGCATGATGCCATATCAGAGATCGGGTCGTGTAGCGATCGACCTTGGGGGCAGGTCCCGAAACCCAGTTGGGCCACTACGGTGGTGATACTATGGTTTGCCTAGGAAAAAGAAACTGATATTTCTGGTTGTCTAAGTAAACTGTTCTGGGTAGGAACGGCTTTACTCAAATTTATTCATTTATCTATTTTGAGGTTTCTTTTAAATGTCTCCTGAATAATGACCTGTTTCTTTAAATTAAATTATTTTATAAAATATAGTCCTACTGAGCCTTTCGCTCACGTTTTACTTGTTTTAAATTTCCCCCTCTAGGTGGTTTCCCATTTAGGTTTGGAAAGGATTCTTCAGACCGAACTCAGGAGCAATAGGAGGATTGATTTATATTTTGTATTATTTAATCAAGGCATGTAAGATTTAATTTTATTTGTATTTGGACTATGATTGTATTTATGATATTGTCAGTACTATGTGTGTGCACAAGTTGTGGGTTGTGGAACCCATACTCACGGTTCTTTATCAATATTTATTATTTGCTTAATATTTATAAATTCTTTTATAAAATGTGGTTGAAATCTTCTTACTTCTCACTTAATTTGATCCTCAAACCATTGGTTTTAATTAAATTCTTATTTAATCAATTTAAATAAACCGCCACGTCACCTCCCGTACTCTGGGGTGTGACATAGTTTCTAACAAGGCAACACGCTTAGTAAGATTATTAAAATGATTTTTATAATTAATTTCTAATTTAATTCTCTAAATAATTAAATTCTTAATACCTGCTGGTAACCTACTTGTTAAAAATAAAATTTAAGGAAAATCTTCTTCTAAAATTATCTTCCAAATAATTTTATTGTTTGGAGTTCAAGGAGAATAAATAATCTCTTATGGTCCTTCTAAATGTAAACAAATTAAATAGCATTCGATAAAATTTACAATAAGCTTATTTGCAACGATCTCCAATTCGTGCCCAAACCATATTGAAAGACCGTGGGATTTTTAAATACAATTCTAAGTCGCAAAAATTCATACTAATCTAAGTAAATTGATTTGAGATTATGGAATCTAGTCAATTAATTAACATAACTACGAAAATAATTATATGCTGTTGTTGCGAAATTGAAAGATATTCCTAAAATATAATAAAAGATTCCATATATAAAATATTAAGAGTAACTAATAGAACTCTCTTTCATCGTTTTTCGACTAGCTTACACGATCTAAAATCTTAACTCAAGTACATATCTTTTATTTGAAAAAAGAAATTAAAAACTGCAACTCCTCACCATTGACGTCTGCACAACAACGTGGAATTTAATGTAGCTGATTTCTGGAGGTATCATTAGCATAAGGGCACACTAACGGGTAGTTTACTACTTTCTTGTTAAAGTAAAGGATTTCCACTGGTTGTAGATGCTACCTTGTTTTTCTGACCCCATCAATCCATTATGTTAAAAACATAATAGATCTAATCCTCCGTGATGCACGGATCTTTCTCCTGAACTAGATGCAAACTTTGGTAACAATGACCCTGGATATGAAGAGAGAATGCTAGTTAGACTGAACAACCCATAAAGATCCATTTTTGTTTTTATTTTTATTTTTATTTTCTAGAAAGACCCAAACAGAAGCAGGGCAACATTTGTTAGGAAAAAAACAAAAAAAAAAAAGACTACAATTGCTTCTTTGTTCATCTCCTCAGTAACGGCATTTGCACGACAACACATAATATACTACTCGAAGACTACACTAATTAAATTTAAATCATTATATGTGAATTCATCATTGTATATTAATTTTTATTTTCATTAATCTCTTGCTTGATTAATACACACTTATTAACTCCATAAAGAGTGCTTTCTAATATATGACGGCACAGAAACATTCTAATATAACGAAATATATATTGTCATCTGTATCAAACTACATTATACGATCAGAGAGCGAAGGAAGTCTTCGAAAGAAGTTCAAAGCAGGGGACGGCTTTCGATCTCGAAAGATCGGATGGCGGAAATAGTAGAATCCAAAAGCCATTGCCACTATCTTTGATGGGACCAGGTACAAAATAATTGCCACAACCAAACACAATCCCACAAATATGCCCGTCGCACGAGGATCACGCCACGTAACCAACGCTTGCACCCGCTCGCCTTGCGTGGCTATATCCCCAAGTGCCGTTTGCACCTTAGCCCCCAGCAGTCGTAGCCTGTCGTACCTAACCCCAACTGCATCGGCCGGTCTACAGCTTGGCAAGGTGTCGAATTCCTCGTCCAACTCCTCACGATCGACGGCTTCCGCCAAGGAGAGCTTCGAATCAAAGTGCGGAAGTGGGTCCCTTGACCGGAACCTATAATTCCAAGCTCCAATCGCAAACACATAAAAAGCGAGTGTTGGGATAATCAGATCAGGAAACCATACCAGCATCACCAGCAACGCGTGCACAAGCACAGTAGCAGTCGGATTCTTCCACGTGCGAGTGTTGTCCACCCAATTGAAAACGTCGATGACATTAGCAATCACGTTGATGATCCTGATATAATTGACGCGCACCTTCCGCATGCTGAACGTGTGTGAGTCTGCATCGAGCATGTAAAGCACGGCCTCACGTCGAAGCGGTGGCTCCGACCGTGACAAGTGCTCGGCGACGATCTTAACCGCAGCGTTCCTCAACGCTTCCTGTTGCACCACCCCGAGCGGCTTGATGTGGTGCATCAACGGCAACAATGGCTGTGAGTACACGTGGAGCAAATCCATAGTAGGACTCACCCTAACAAACCGTACAGCAATCTCCACCTCGCCCATTTTGCTCATCCCACCTGGCGACAACACAAGCAGCGGGTACACATGCCTATGCACTTTCCCAGCAGCCAAAGTCGAAATCCTCACCTGAACTTTACCAAGACGGAAATCAGGACGCGTGGCGTCTTTACAGCCGTCGATCTCGCAAGACTCGAAGCTATCAAAAACTCCGATCGTCAAGACGGTGCACGGGTCAAACACCTGGAAGGTGTACTGCTCGTTCCATTTCGGATCCAAACTGTCCGACACCGTACGAGTACGGACCCACTTGGGACCGTACTTGGCGACACAGTAGGCGTCCGTACATCCTTTCCCGTCGAGGACGGAGGTTTTCACGGGGACGAGGTTTCTGCAGGCGATGATTCCGAGTTCGACGGTGCCCAGGGGGGGCTTCCAGAGCTGTCTGGCGGTGGGCCGGAAATCGCTGCTCACGTGCGCCGCCTCGTCCATCACGTGATATCCGCCATCGAAGCAGAGGCGGAGATGGAGTCTTGCTCTATTATAATTAGCTGGCGATCTCCTTTTGATCTTGTCATTATTTTCCAAGGTGAACCAACGCGAGGCGACTTTTCTGTCGTCGACTCTTCTCTCGACGGCGGTGAGCGGAACGACGGCGTTTCCCAAAGAATTCGGACCTTTTTGATGTCGTACAATTTCGAGAGTGAAGTCGAGGTGTTGATGTTGGGTGAAGGGCTCTGCCGCGACGAACACCAAGTCTTCGTTCCAAAGCGCAGTGCCGTTTCTGGTGATGGATGGTTTGGTCTTGAGGGTTTGGAATCCCAGCTGGGCTTTCAGTTGGAACGACAATTCCTTTGACGACGTCGTTATGGCCGGTAGGACGCCTTGTGCTTCTAGAACCGTCACTCGGAGGTACCAAAGCTTGGGCGACTGGTAGACTTTGGCTCTTGCGTTTGTGTCAGTCTTCCACGCGTCATGAAATGATTCGTCAGCCTGTGTCCCTATCCACGTGGCAAGCATTAGATCTCCATGATGGGCTCCGCCACCTTCCAGTCTATACCACTGCGGGGCCAAGGGGCTGTCTGGTGGGTCCCGCAAGAGGATTTCCGTCGTGTCGAAGCAGATTCCTCCCAAGAAGTTCTGGTTTTGTGACACGTCGGATGGGTCCCACACCGAGACCTCAAGAATGGAGGAGGAATATTCCGGTGATTCGCACTCGCGGGGAAAGGCGAAGGTCTGGTCCCACTCGAATAAGATGGTTTTTCTGGCGGGTTTGGATCGGACGTGGTGATTGGAGACGGAGATCTTCACGATGGGATTCCCGTTTGTAGGAAGAGACCTTGCTTTTACCACTCTCACGAACAAGTAATGCATCTTCTCCACCAGATCGAACGTCGACCGTTCGATGGAAGCCACGGAGGAGAGTTCGGACTGCAGATCGCCGGAAAACGGCCTCCTGATTGGCTTTGGGCTGTTGGTGAACTTGACTTCCGGTATCGACTTATTGGAAACAGAAGCTGCCATCATATCAAGCTCCGCCTCACGTTGCATGGAATGCATGGGAGGCGGCGGAATACTCTCAATCCCATCTTCCTTAGTTTCTGTTTCAGCTGGCGAATCTCCGCCGTCTTTTTCAGTTACCGGCCCTGGTTGCTCCGGCGGAGGTTCCGGCTGAGAGCCGCCGTCGAGCTTTTCATGCTTTTTCGTGGTATCTTCCGGAGGATTTGACTCAGCAGCAGGCTCCGCCGAGGCTTCTGGAGAAGGTGTTGGCTCAGGCTCAGGCTTAGCCTCCGGTTCTGCCGGCGGCGGCGGCGGTGGAATTGGTTCATCGGCGTAGTAGATCTTCAAGCCGACATCGCCCTGAATATTGAAGCTAAACAAATGCTTCTTCTCGAGAGGGAAGTAGATCAAGGCCTCCTCACCTTTCTTGACGAACTGGGAAGAGCTCAACCGGAGCCTTCCGAGGAAGTTATTCCGTCTGGTGGGGCCGTGGTTTTTGTCGTGGAGCAAGTTTATCTCGAGGACGTCTTCGAAAACCTCCGAGGGCTTCCCAGCGTTGAACTCCAGGACCTCGTTCCACGTCGGGTTAAGCTCACGGATCACCGTTCTCGTTCGCCTCCGCTGTCCGTAGTAATCGGCCACCATGTACGGGCTCGACGTGCCCTGCCCGTCTCTTGGTGAAAGATTCCTAGCGTCCACAACTTCCACTATTAGTTTCTGCCCTGTAGTAGTCGCCATTGTTCAAGGTTTGTGGTGAGTAATGAAAATCAGTCAACCTTAAAATGTTTGGCTACTTGTGTTATTGGTGGTTCTTTGAAATATATGTATCAGACAGAAAGAGAGAGGATTTTTGCAATGTGAGAGAGAGCTTTGTTTTTCTTAGTTGTGCTATTTACTCCCTCTTCTTCTCTTATATTATTGCAAATATAATAATAAAATGAAAAAAGGGAACGGGGTTAAGGAAGAGAGACATTAGTGGAAATCTTAATTAGTTGTATATGTGCTATAAAGGAAGGCAGAAGAAAAAGTTTGCATTGGGCGGTCATAAAAATAAAAAAATAAAACAAACAAAGGTGCTTAACTTGATGAGCAAGAAGCTTTATAAAGACTCATTAAACCTTTTGAATGCTTTCCTTTCTTTACTTTTGGGATAATACTTTGCTTTCACACACCCAAGATTCTCAGTTTGATAGCCTAATGCTTTATTTGCCGTTCATAAAACATTTTCTTTTCTTTACCAGATCATTAATTTATACTTATTATAGATATATATATATATATATATGTATGTATTATATCAGCGATGCTGATGAGCTGAAAGGCGCCACTAAAGAAGGGGTTTGCAGTGTGAGTTCAACTTTTTTTTCCAAAGATTACAAACTTTTGTGTCACCGACCCTAATATGTAGTGTTCTTTTGTGAGCAACACATCGCTTTTTATACGACTGGAAGTTTGACAAAGATAACGCTCGGTATCTAGTCATAGATACCTTTCACGCATTTCTATTAATCTGGGTCTAATTTGGACTTTTTGGACACAGCCGAGCATGCAGGGTAGCTTCATCTTCATGCAAGTGGCTCAGCTGTATTTAGATAGGGTTGTGGTTTTTATTTTCAAAGGGTTTTATTAGTTTTTATGATATTAAAAACAATGGAGAAGTTGATTAGAATACCTACTTGCATATGTATTTATTTGTTGTTTTAGAATGCTTTTCCTCGTGACCGCGAAAAGTAATTGTGATACGTAATCCGGATACATGTATTAACAACTTTAGTATCTTTTTAATTTTTTGTTATTTTTTTCGAAATAAATTAGGTTAGTCTTTTTTTTAGGGTAATTCGTAAACTTCTTGTCAAATAAAGTAAGTTAGTCTTTTTTAGTGTAAAATTATATGTTTGGGTGTTAAAAGAAATATTTGCCGTGTTTCGCTTACTTGTTGTCTTGTTAGGTCTAACATGACTGTCATAATTTGAATTAGTATTAACATTAAATTAGTGTTAATTTGGTGAAGCGTTTAATTCAAACAAAGTAGACTGTTCAAATTGAGTTAAAAATCCAACTATGAACTTAACTCTCCCTCTTATTCCAACATTTTAAATCTATGAATAGTTCACTCCTATATATTTGTGTTTATAATTCAACTCTATTATTTTACATTTACTGTTAAATTAGATATTTTTTTTAAATCTTTTCATACTTTTATTAATTAAGTTATATTTTAATGTTTTTAACTACATATCGTCCTCGACATTCATCCAAACACAAATTTAGTTCAAAATAACATTTTAAACTATATAGTTCTAATTTTTCTATTCAAATGAACACAATTCAAACTAGTGAACCAAACATGGTATTATTTTCCCTTAAGAATTAAAATTATTTGAAATTAATTGATGTAGAATATTTAGATATAGTATTTATAGCAATTGAAGTAATAAATATTAGGAGGGTGAAAGACGATCAGGTAAAAGTAGCATTGAAAAATAACAGAAATGTCAAGAACTTATTAGAAGAGTATACCACTTGAACATGATGATATGGTATACTCGGTCTCACTAACGGCTTAACTTATAGGTAAGTTAAGCTGATATTTTATGCCCCAAATTTAGAACGACCCACAAGTTTTTTAGGACAATGCTTGTATTGCTCTTTTAAAAAAACAATTAAAAAAATCTGATTGTTCTCTATTTTTTGGGAACTTAGCAAACATGGTGCTTATTTCAAAAAAGATGTGGATGGTATTCTTAAAAAGAGATCAATAAGTGAATAAAAAAAAGTAACTTAACAAACATGGTGCTTTTTGACTCTATTGTAATTTTACTTTCATTGTTATTTGTCTTTCATTGTTTTGATTGTTTGTTATTTTTAGATGATTGGATGATATAAGAGGATATTAAATTTTTCATTTCAATGTACAATATTATATATATACATATTCTTTTGGAAAAGACCCTCTTTAAAAATTTTGCTTAAGGTCCCGAATTACCTTAAGCCGGTCCTGCTCAATCTACAAAATAATTTCTCCTTTTTGGACACAGAAAAGCATATACGGATAGTTTTATCTTCATACTAGTTGGCAACTGTATACTTATATTGATATTGTTGCCATTTTCTAGGGTATTAATAAGTGAAGGGTGAATTGCATCCATTTACCTTGAATTTTTCGTCACTTTGATGGCGCTTAACTTTACGTTATTTCTCTACCATCTTTCCTTTGTTTTTTTTTTTTTTGTTAGTTTCTTGTTTTTATTGTGTTTTCATAATATTTTTGTGTTTTATAGGTATTTTGAGGAAAAAGAATGAAAAGACGATGAAAATTAAGGAGCATAAAAAAATTAAATTTCTACATTTCTATGTTCGTCAGGTGCCACGGCCTGCAAAGGGAAATAAAACAAACCAAACTTGCGAAGTGGGCGCTATAGCACAGCTTTAGGCGCCATAGCTCCCTGGCGAAGGTGAAATCTAGAATTTTGTGAAAAAAAAAGTGGGTAGTAGCAAGGGTTATCAAGTGATGGCACATGTGGACAAATCCTTACCTAATTTTTGGTCCAATGAAGCTCCAAATTTTTCCATTTTCATCCCAACTTTGAAAACCTATTCATCTTAGAGCACAAAAAGACATCGGTTTTCGCTAGAAATTCTCAATCAAGGAGCAAAAAAGAAGAGAGGAAGAGAGACGTGAAGAGTGGCTCCAAAGAGATCATTGACTTAGAGATTTTTGAAGACTACACCGTTTCTTCTTTTCCATTAGTCTCTTGAACTCCTAATTCTATTGGTTTTTATTTTTATTTTTTTGTTTTTATTTCAATTAGATTAGACTAATTTTATTTGTAGTAAAGGGTGATTTTGAAACCCTAGATATGACTATATAATTGATATTTTCATAACTATTTCCAATTTACAATCAAAATTATTTATGTCCTTCTATATTTATTGTTGAAGATTATTTTCTTATTTTATTTGGGTGGCCAACTAAATAAAACTTGAGAATTATCTATTGATAATTAGGAATTGTGATCTATAATTATCTTCTTTTTTTCTAATCATAATTAGTAACAAATTGTGATCATTGATTATAGTCAAGTTTTCGTAGAATTGCATGTGAAGCATAACTTAAATGAAATGAACCAAGCTTGTGTGTTTGTTGCTTTAATCAACCTATCTTTCTCAACTAAATGCTTTCGTTAAGTTAAAACACTACAAGAAAATCGGTTTTTAGTGACAACAATTACCATTGTTGAAAGTCCATTTTTAGCGACAACTAAGGCTTTCTAATGAACTATAGGCAAGGACAGTCTTGTTACCTTTTCGGCCAAGTTTTAGCGACAACATATCGTCACTAAAAGTCTACGTGGCAAAACACATAGTAAAAGGCTTGTTTTACTGCAAAAAATGGACTTTCAAGTCGTCGCTAAAAGTCTTGTCGCCAATGCAATAAATAGTGGATCCAACTGTTACCAATAAAATTTTTAGCGACTACGTTTTTACCATTTAGCGATGACATTTGTATTTTTGAATTTCATTAAAATTTTCAATGGCCAAATGATGTGGGTTGGAAGATATTTTCAAGACTTTTAGCAACGACATAAGTCGTTGCTAAAAGTGTTATCGTCCCTAATGGTGCAATTAAGCTAAATGTTGTCACTTCTTTAGCTTTTAGTGACGACATGGGAGGTCTTAGTGACGAATTTTTATCGTCACTAAAAGTGTTCACCATAAAATCTCCAAGCCCATCCTTCATCCTCAATCTTCTCTCTTTCTAATTATTTTCCCCCCTCTACCCCCCCACCGAGTCTCTCTACCGCCCGTTTCCCCTTCCTTCCATCATTTTCTTCCCTCTCTATCTTTTTCTTTCTCTCTGCTTATCTTTCTCTCTCTACTCGCGCCGTCATCTGCTGCTCCTCCGCGGTTCTACCCTCAGCTATGCTCGCCGCCTCTGCCGCCATAGGAATCCTCGCCTTTTCCCTCTCTTTCTCTTAAATTGCCACTGCTACTCGCTATCATCGTGTCACCCCTGCTACTACCTTATTGAGTAATTACCCATTATTGTGGTGATTATAATAGCGTTTTAACAAATTTGTATATTTAAAATTATTAGTTATTAATTTGTTAATTATTTGTATAATGTGTATATCATGGAATATGTAAAATATGTTAATTATTTGTATAGTGTGCTTATTGCGGAATTTGAATAAGAAATGTGTAACATTTTGATTGATGTGTTTATTGTGGAATTTAGTGGAATATAGAATATGTTTGTTATTTGGATAATATGTCTATTATGGAATTTGTGGAATATGTTAGTGTGTGATTTTGTGTTGGAATATGTTGAATATGTTAATGTGTGATTTTGTTTTAGAATATGTTGAATATGGTGTAATTATTATTATTATTATTATTATTATTATTGTTGTTATTGTTGTTGTTGTTGTTGTTGTTGTTATTATTATTATTATTATTGTTATTGTTGTTGTTGTTGTTGTTACTATTATTATTAATAAATAACAATTAATAAGTAAAATTGAACAAAAAAGAATAATTTGTTAAATATTTTGTCAACAACAACAACAATAATAATATTATTAAACAATTAATAAATAAAATAAAATAAAATAATTAATTCGTTAAATATTTTGTTAGTAATAATAATAAATAGTAATTATCAATTAATAAGTAAATTTGGGTAATAATAATTAATTAGTTAAATGTTTATTATTAATTTAATGTAACAGTAATGATGTTCTTAATAATTAATAAGTGAATTTGTGTGTTAATAATTAATAAGTTAAATGCTTCTTATTATTAATTAATGTAATAATAATGATGTTCTTAACAATTAATAATAAAGAATAATTAATTAATAATGAATAATTATTTGATTTTTAAGTGTTAATAATTAATAAATAATAGTTGATAATTAATTGAATAAGCTGTTTAAAATTAATAACAATAATTAAAAACTAATAATTAAAATTGGGTAATATTAATTAATTAGTGTGACACCCGTTATTCTCCTAACGGGTATTGAGGTAATTAAATTAATTTTTAATGTATAAAAAAAATTGCTTCATTTAAATTTATTTTATAATATTTATTTTTATCTATTTTTAAATTTTTTAAAATTCTCCTATATTTATTTAGTATGATTACTAAAAAGCCTTAGAACTTCTAATAAATCTCAAAAATGTCATATTGGCATTATATGTGTTAAAGTCTTTAGATGAGACATAAGGATATCTTTTCCAACTACTCTTGACCCTCATTTTCTTTATTTCCTCCGTGACATGCTTCAACATGTCTCCTCTATAATTGTTTCCATCACTTCTCTTCAAAGACTTCATCTTTTCTTCCTTTCTCTTCCACGGTTCCCACACTCTTCTTCTCATTTCTTTGCTGAAGCAAAATACTTAGAGAACTTCTTCAAGACAGCCATAAAAATCAGCCACCATCACCTCCATTTGAGCAAGAATTTCAGTCATACCGAACTAAAGGAACCTGTTTTGAAGTCATTTCAAGCTTCCAACTAACCATAATCTGAGGTTAGAATCTTATGAACAAATTTAGTCTTTCATTTATAAATTTTCTTTTATACTAAAGGATTATTCAAATTTGCGTTCTTAAACCTAAGTATATGTTTGTTGCTATTTTGGAGCATATGTATGAAGTCTAAGTGTATATGCCCTAGACAGAAAATTTATATTGTTAAACTTTTTTATACCTCTATGGGCAGTGGTTATTTCTTGAAATTCTAAGATTAAATTAAAATGATTTATTTATGAATGTAGTTGTATGTTGTGCTTTAGTTTTAATTGTCCTTATGCACGCCTTAGGATCAAGGGAGTATGGAGCTAACGTTAATTGATTCCAGGATTAAGAGACTGTTGATAAGCTTAAAAGGTAGGGATTCTATTACTCATCTTTTGTGAGGTTTTGGTAAATTAAATTTGATTGTTTTATATTGTAAAATATGTATATTGTATAGCGATAAATATAATGATTTGACATATGTTATAAATTGAGAAGCATGGTTAGGAAATTGACTCTATAAATATAAATTGAATACAAAGAAATAGTGAGATGTAAAAAGGGCGACGGTTACGTCCTTGGGCACGAATACCCTAAAAGGAAAAATAGGGGGAAGGTGATGACGCTTCCTTGGGTTGAAAGTCCCAGAACACACTATACAGGAATCGACTTGGTGAGGACTCGGGGTTTGATGTCCCCTCACCGGAACACCCTTGGAATGTTTATAGGGTGATCAAGTGCGCCCATTTGGGTTTCGATGAGTTGAGTGATACTCAATTTAACATGGATACCTAGGAACAATGATGATTGGTAATATTTGTATAAATGTGTAATTATGACACTTGGTAATGATTAACTACGGTATCCATAAGATGTGATCATAATAAACCTCATAATCTGGAATATGATGTAACCTACTAACCATGCAGATTTTAATGTGGTAATGATAAAAACCTAAAGGTGAGTAATGGTTTTCTCTACTGAGCATAGTGTTGCTCATACCCTTATGTTTATATCTTTTCAGGACTCACTAAGTGTGAGGTGGCTACGAGAAATATAGTTGAGGAAGTGATGTAACTATATTACATTGGGACTGCTTCAATCGTTGAGAATGTTCTTCATGATAATGTAAGCATCAATTGTTACTTTCTGTGACTGTATTATAATGTGTTGAGGGTTAAAATGATGATGACAACAGTTTATATTATTAAATTTAAGGTGCTACATTAAACTGTGGTTTATTTGTCGTTTATATTTTTATTTTTGAGTTGGGAGTTTTCATTTAAGTCCCGGGCAAATTTTATTTTAAGGTTTTACTTTTATTATTTATTTTTATTTTATCTCATTAAAAACTGTTAACCCCCATATAGGGGCGTTACAGAATTTTTGGTATCAGAGCCTAGGTTCGGTTAACCTAGGGAGTGTAGCACCACTTTAAAAAAAAATATATTTTTGAGATGGTTTTGAAGCTGAATTTTTATTGTCATCATCAAAATGAACCTTCACATTGATTTATACAGTCTAGAAGGATGTAACATGGAAAGGCCATAGAATGAAAATATCAATAGTTATATGAGTACAATAATTATATAGAAGGAAAGTATTAATAGTTATAAGGGAATGATAATTATATGGAATGAGTTTATAAGTAGAATGCTTATGAGAGATTCGTATAATATTTGGACCTATAAGCATATCTAATTCGTATAAACGATGAGAAATTCGTGTAGATACGAGGATTTAAAAGTATTTTGTCTCGTGAAAAACAATAAGAAATATAAGGCTTGATTTATTGATTTTAAAGTTTGACGTAGATATGCCAAATTTTTCGTAATTGATTCAAACCTAAGTAATGATTATGTGTGGATTCGATGGAGCACATAAGTGTCAATATCTTTTCTTAAAAGTTCTATTTATTTGAGGAATATGATATAAGTTGGAAATCATAGTATTGAATCATGAGAGAGATAAATGTTAGACTTTTGGTCTGTTGAGACTGTGTAAAGTCTAGAATGCATGAATCTCAAAATTGGAATATTTTGTTACGTACATTGTATTTAAGTGTATCAGTGAATCTTTTGGTTACCTAAGGTTTTGTTATATGAGGAAATTATATATTGTATGAGTAGAATTGTGGGGATTGTAGATGTTCTTAAGTAGTAACATCTAGTGTCTTTGTTCATTGATATGGTCTACGTTGAAAGACGTAAATCGTATTGATTTCAAGGTTAGTCACATTCTAAACCCTTGGTAGCAATGATGATGAATCCATTGATAGATGTTGAGTATTATCAATAACATATGGGTGTATGCATTGTTCAATAAGGTTTTGATTAAAACAAAATTATTTGAGTTGCTGGAAGATTATGTTGTTATGAAATGATTTTAAATATCATTCAGGAAGATCCTTGTTGTCGTTAAATTAGATTTGTTGTTTATAGTCAACTTTATCTATAGTGAGCTTTGAATTGGGTTTAAGATTCATACGAATTGGTTTTCAATTTTATGTTTGTTATTTAACTCGTTCTAAATGTGTTAAGGCCCGAAACAACCTGACCATTTTCAACTAAGAACATTTGGGCCTAGTTCAAATCTTAAATCAGTTTGATTCACACTGTCTCTCCCACGTGGTCTCTATACGTGTCATATACAGTGGTTTAATTATTGTTTACATATACGTTTACTGTGCATAGGAGCTTATTTCTCCGAGTTCACTTTTTCTCTCTTAATTTGTTATTTTCTCTCTAAATCGCAAATCCTCTTCTTTTTCATTAGAAATTCTTCTTTTCCTCCAAAAGAAGAAGGAATTCTAGGATTCTGTAATTTACTATCTTAATTTTTCCTTTCTATTTACTCTTCTTTCATCTCATCATGGACCCAAAGTACCAACATCTGAGAAAGTATTTCCCATCACTCTCCCAAAAGATTATCAGAAAGAAATACAAGGCTAGAATTACTCGGTTGTGGATTCTTATGCGTTTTGGCATCCCTTGTGATGTGAGAATGTTAATAGAGGGGAAAATCCGTCCGAGTGACTTTAGTCAAGATGTCGGTTTACCAGGAACAGGTACCAGTCGTAGTGCAATGAAAAGAAGAGCTCGTGCCATCGTGGTCGCTTGTAACAAATGTGGAAGACAAAATTGTAACGGTAAATGTACTTCACCTGGTTATATGTCTACGAATAGAGAGGATAAAATAAGGTTTTGTAGGAATGGACTTTCGAAGGAGAACTTGGATAGCATCCATCCTCCTCTCCACGGTCACCCTAGTGGATATGTTCAAGGAGCTATTTTTAAACTCTGGCCTAAATTTTATACAGAAAGACAACGCCTCAGGAATATGGTATTTCTAGATCCTGTTTGCCAAGCCATAAGAAAACTGGATGGGAAATAAGTCATCGCTCTATAAAGGTTATTTAGTCTTTACTTATTTGAAGCAGTTTTAGCTGATGTTCAACAGTTTGTGTTTTTCTTTTACTCAGAATATTTGCTTTTGTGTTTGAAATAATTGTGATTATTAGATTGATACAGTAAGTGTTAATATCTTATTTAATTTATGATTTTCTTAAATATATATATAATAAAATATATTATCTTATCAGACACGTTACATACGGTACAGTAATATGTTTGAATTTTGAAAAGCTTATCCAGATATTTCAAGATTTGTGTCTCAAATTTCAAAAGTTCTACAGTATTTGTCGTTTATATTAAATTTCTAGACTTGGTGTATATTTGTCAAAAAGTCTACAGTTGTGTCAAGAGGGTCTTCTGTCAAATTGTTCTCAATTGTCAAAAGTTATACAATTAGAGTCTAATCTTTTTCAAAAAGTGAATCAGATTTTCTGTAAACTATCAATCACCTTATCTTACTTTCTTATCCGCACAAGATTTTGTTTAAATCTTTGGATTACCTTTTCATTACCTACTCGTCTATCTCTTTAGCCCTTTTTGTATATTTCTCATCTTTAAAATCTCATGTAGAACCCGAAGTCTAAGTGGAGCAGACATTAAGCAACCACTTCTATAAACCAAATATGTCTACCTCCCAGTCCACGAAGAAAATAAAGAATGTCTGTGTCTTTTGTGGTTCCAGCTTTGGAAAAGATAAAGCTTATTTAGAAGCTGCAAATCACTTAGGGCAAGTCCTAGCACGCAAGAAGATTAACATAATCTATGGGGGTGGTAGTATAAAAATGATGGTAAATATGGCACTAGCAGCTAGGTCTAGCGACGCTACTGATGTAAGAATTTGGCCTCATATTCCAGTTGAAGGAAACCTTTGTAAGGAAGCCATAGGTAAGGGAGAAGGAGTCAGGAGTATCCCTAAAAATTTTAAAGACATAATCTATAATTCTGATGCTTTTATAGCATTACCTGGTGGTCTAGGTACTCTTGAGGAAATATTTATAGTTGCTTGTGGGCAATTGTTGGGCTTTTATTCCAAACCTTTGGGTCTGCTGAACGTAAAGGGTTTTTATGACGGTCTTTTGAAATTTCTAGATTACGCTGTGGAAGAAAACATCACTACAGAATCGGAGAGACAAATCTTTGTTACTGCTTCAACAGCTGAGGAATTGATAGATAAAATGCAAATCATACATCCAGAATCCGACACTGCAACATCCAAGCTTGAATGGGAAAGGGAAAGCCGGGAGCGGCCAATTGATTTGAATCTCCATCTGTAATCTTTTTGTTTTATCTTTGGCATGTAGGCATGTGTGTCCGTATTTCGTGTGTTACGAATAACCGTTTACCTTGTATTCTGTGTTTCTTGTGGTACGTCGTTGTTCAATCTTTTAGATTCATTGAGCCTAATGCCGGGATGGCTGGATACGGAGTACTTGATGCTCTCGAAACGCATCCTTCTTAAGGTCCGATCTTTTGTTTATCGATGTTTTTGTATCCTATAAGCATGCATGATATGGATAGCTGGTATACGGAGTGCCTTGTACTCTCGAAACGTATCCGTATCATGTTTGTAATGTGTAATATTCTGTTAATATTATGTGGAAGTACCAGAGTCAGTTATGGGGATATTCCATATGAAATATGAGTATATTATTTGGGTTGAATGTTTGTGTCATGAGGATAGCTGTTTAATGAAAAATATGTCGGGTTTGTCTGCAACTCTGAGATTCCGTTTAATATCTCTATGAATAAGTTTAATGTATGGTTTTGAATATAAGTGTTTGTGATATATGTTTTATGATTATGTTTTAGTTTATTAGTTGAGGTATGAAATCAAATATATTTGACTTTTCCTTACTCAAAAAGGAAAAGGAACCTAAAGATGAAGTATATAAAATTTCTCTGGCAATCTCCTTAAATGTGATTGTAAATCACAGTCCATGGACAATGAAGGACCGGAATCATGATATGGTCAATATGTATGCCTGATCAGATTCTTAGACTATTATACGGTGTTATAAGTTGAAACTTGTCAGAAATACTCTTATTGAGGGATTTAGGAGTAAGATTTATTATGCAAGTAAATAAGTGGAAATACGATAACTTAAATTTGGAGGACAAACAACATTAACGGTTTAGACTCAGAATTGGAATCATAGTGGAATCATAATTTTTACTAGTATTGCTAGAATTGAAATTTCGAGGACGAAATTTCTTTAAGGGGGGTAGAGCTGTGACACCCGTTATTCTCCTAACGGGTATTGAGGTAATTAAATTAATTTTTAATGTATAAAAAAAATTGCTTCATTTAAATTTATTTTATAATATTTATTTTTATCTATTTTTAAATTTTTTAAAATTCTCCTATATTTATTTAGTATGATTACTAAAAAGCCTTAGAACTTCTAATAAATCTCAAAAATGTCATATTGGCATTATATGTGTTAAAGTCTTTAGATGAGACATAAGGATATCTTTTTCAACTACTCTTGACCCTCATTTTCTTTATTTCCTCCGTGACATGCTTCAACATGTCTCCTCTATAATTGTTTCCATCACTTCTCTTCAAAGACTTCATCTTTTCTTCCTTTCTCTTCCACGGTTCCCACACTCTTCTTCTCATTTCTTTGCTGAAGCAAAATACTTAGAGAACTTCTTCAAGACAGCCATAAAAATCAGCCACCATCACCTCCATTTGAGCAAGAATTTCAGTCATACCGAACTAAAGGAACCTGTTTTGAAGTCATTTCAAGCTTCCAACTAACCATAATCTGAGGTTAGAATCTTATGAACAAATTTAGTCTTTCATTTATAAATTTTCTTTTATACTAAAGGATTATTCAAATTTGCGTTCTTAAACCTAAGTATATGTTTGTTGCTATTTTGGAGCATATGTATGAAGTCTAAGTGTATATGCCCTAGACAGAAAATTTATATTGTTAAACTTTGTTATACCTCTATGGGCAGTGGTTATTTCTTGAAATTCTAAGATTAAATTAAAATGATTTATTTATGAATGTAGTTGTATGTTGTGCTTTAGTTTTAATTGTCCTTATGCACGCCTTAGGATCAAGGGAGTATGGAGCTAACGTTAATTGATTCCAGGATTAAGAGACTGTTGATAAGCTTAAAAGGTAGGGATTCTATTACTCATCTTTTGTGAGGTTTTGGTAAATTAAATTTGATTGTTTTATATTGTAAAATATGTATATTGTATAGCGATAAATATAATGATTTGACATATGTTATAAATTGAGAAGCATGGTTAGGAAATTGACTCTATAAATATAAATTGAATACAAAGAAATAGTGAGATGTAAAAAGGGCGACGGTTACGTCCTTGGGCACGAATACCCTAAAAGGAAAAATAGGGGGAAGGTGATGACGCTTCCTTGGGTTGAAAGTCCCAGAACACACTATACAGGAATCGACTTGGTGAGGACTCGGGGTTTGATGTCCCCTCACCGGAACACCCTTGGAATGTTTATAGGGTGATCAAGTGCGCCCATTTGGGTTTCGATGAGTTGAGTGATACTCAATTTAACATGGATACCTAGGAACAATGATGATTGGTAATATTTGTATAAATGTGTAATTATGACACTTGGTAATGATTAACTACGGTATCCATAAGATGTGATCATAATAAACCTCATAATCTGGAATATGATGTAACCTACTAACCATGCAGATTTTAATGTGGTAATGATAAAAACCTAAAGGTGAGTAATGGTTTTCTCTACTGAGCATAGTGTTGCTCATACCCTTATGTTTATATCTTTTCAGGACTCACTAAGTGTGAGGTGGCTACGAGAAATATAGTTGAGGAAGTGATGTAACTATATTACATTGGGACTGCTTCAATCGTTGAGAATGTTCTTCATGATAATGTAAGCATCAATTGTTACTTTCTGTGACTGTATTATAATGTGTTGAGGGTTAAAATGATGATGACAACAGTTTATATTATTAAATTTAAGGTGCTACATTAAACTGTGGTTTATTTGTCGTTTATATTTTTATTTTTGAGTTGGGAGTTTTCATTTAAGTCCCGGGCAAATTTTATTTTAAGGTTTTACTTTTATTATTTATTTTTATTTTATCTCATTAAAAACTGTTAACCCCCATATAGGGGCGTTACAGAATTTTTGGTATCAGAGCCTAGGTTCGGTTAACCTAGGGAGTGTAGCACCACTTTAAAAAAATATATATTTTTGAGATGGTTTTGAAGCTGAATTTTTATTGTCATCATCAAAATGAACCTTCACATTGATTTATACAGTCTAGAAGGATGTAACATGGAAAGGCCATAGAATGAAAATATCAATAGTTATATGAGTACAATAATTATATAGAAGGAAAGTATTAATAGTTATAAGGGAATGATAATTATATGGAATGAGTTTATAAGTAGAATGCTTATGAGAGATTCGTATAATATTTGGACCTATAAGCATATCTAATTCGTATAAACGATGAGAAATTCGTGTAGATACGAGGATTTAAAAGTATTTTGTCTCGTGAAAAACAATAAGAAATATAAGGCTTGATTTATTGATTTTAAAGTTTGACGTAGATATGCCAAATTTTTCGTAATTGATTCAAACCTAAGTAATGATTATGTGTGGATTCGATGGAGCACATAAGTGTCAATATCTTTTCTTAAAAGTTCTATTTATTTGAGGAATATGATATAAGTTGGAAATCATAGTATTGAATCATGAGAGAGATAAATGTTAGACTTTTGGTCTATTGAGACTGTGTAAAGTCTAGAATGCATGAATCTCAAAATTGGAATATTTTGTTACGTACATTGTATTTAAGTGTATCAGTGAATCTTTTGGTTACCTAAGGTTTTGTTATATGAGGAAATTATATATTGTATGAGTAGAATTGTGGGGATTGTAGATGTTCTTAAGTAGTAACATCTAGTGTCTTTGTTCATTGATATGGTCTACGTTGAAAGACGTAAATCGTATTGATTTCAAGGTTAGTCACATTCTAAACCCTTGGTAGCAATGATGATGAATCCATTGATAGATGTTGAGTATTATCAATAACATATGGGTGTATGCATTGTTCAATAAGGTTTTGATTAAAACAAAATTATTTGAGTTGCTGGAAGATTATGTTGTTATGAAATGATTTTAAATATCATTCAGGAAGATCCTTGTTGTCGTTAAATTAGATTTGTTGTTTATAGTCAACTTTATCTATAGTGAGCTTTGAATTGGGTTTAAGATTCATACGAATTGGTTTTCAATTTTATGTTTGTTATTTAACTCGTTCTAAATGTGTTAAGGCCCGAAACAACCTGACCATTTTCAACTAAGAACATTTGGGCCTAGTTCAAATCTTAAATCAGTTTGATTCACACTGTCTCTCCCACGTGGTCTCTATACGTGTCATATACAGTGGTTTAATTATTGTTTACATATACGTTTACTGTGCATAGGAGCTTATTTCTCCGAGTTCACTTTTTCTCTCTTAATTTGTTATTTTCTCTCTAAATCGCAAATCCTCTTCTTTTTCATTAGAAATTCTTCTTTTCCTCCAAAAGAAGAAGGAATTCTAGGATTCTGTAATTTACTATCTTAATTTTTCCTTTCTATTTACTCTTCTTTCATCTCATCATGGACCCAAAGTACCAACATCTGAGAAAGTATTTCCCATCACTCTCCCAAAAGATTATCAGAAAGAAATACAAGGCTAGAATTACTCGGTTGTGGATTCTTATGCGTTTTGGCATCCCTTGTGATGTGAGAATGTTAATAGAGGGGAAAATCCGTCCGAGTGACTTTAGTCAAGATGTCGGTTTACCAGGAACAGGTACCAGTCGTAGTGCAATGAAAAGAAGAGCTCGTGCCATCGTGGTCGCTTGTAACAAATGTGGAAGACAAAATTGTAACGGTAAATGTACTTCACCTGGTTATATGTCTACGAATAGAGAGGATAAAATAAGGTTTTGTAGGAATGGACTTTCGAAGGAGAACTTGGATAGCATCCATCCTCCTCTCCACGGTCACCCTAGTGGATATGTTCAAGGAGCTATTTTTAAACTCTGGCCTAAATTTTATACAGAAAGACAACGCCTCAGGAATATGGTATTTCTAGATCCTGTTTGCCAAGCCATAAGAAAACTGGATGGGAAATAAGTCATCGCTCTATAAAGGTTATTTAGTCTTTACTTATTTGAAGCAGTTTTAGCTGATGTTCAACAGTTTGTGTTTTTCTTTTACTCAGAATATTTGCTTTTGTGTTTGAAATAATTGTGATTATTAGATTGATACAGTAAGTGTTAATATCTTATTTAATTTATGATTTTCTTAAATATATATATAATAAAATATATTATCTTATCAGACACGTTACATACGGTACAGTAATATGTTTGAATTTTGAAAAGCTTATCCAGATATTTCAAGATTTGTGTCTCAAATTTCAAAAGTTCTACAGTATTTGTCGTTTATATTAAATTTCTAGACTTGGTGTATATTTGTCAAAAAGTCTACAGTTGTGTCAAGAGGGTCTTCTGTCAAATTGTTCTCAATTGTCAAAAGTTATACAATTAGAGTCTAATCTTTTTCAAAAAGTGAATCAGATTTTCTGTAAACTATCAATCACCTTATCTTACTTTCTTATCCGCACAAGATTTTGTTTAAATCTTTGGATTACCTTTTCATTACCTACTCGTCTATCTCTTTAGCCCTTTTTGTATATTTCTCATCTTTAAAATCTCATGTAGAACCCGAAGTCTAAGTGGAGCAGACATTAAGCAACCACTTCTATAAACCAAATATGTCTACCTCCCAGTCCACGAAGAAAATAAAGAATGTCTGTGTCTTTTGTGGTTCCAGCTTTGGAAAAGATAAAGCTTATTTAGAAGCTGCAAATCACTTAGGGCAAGTCCTAGCACGCAAGAAGATTAACATAATCTATGGGGGTGGTAGTATAAAAATGATGGTAAATATGGCACTAGCAGCTAGGTCTAGCGACGCTACTGATGTAAGAATTTGGCCTCATATTCCAGTTGAAGGAAACCTTTGTAAGGAAGCCATAGGTAAGGGAGAAGGAGTCAGGAGTATCCCTAAAAATTTTAAAGACATAATCTATAATTCTGATGCTTTTATAGCATTACCTGGTGGTCTAGGTACTCTTGAGGAAATATTTATAGTTGCTTGTGGGCAATTGTTGGGCTTTTATTCCAAACCTTTGGGTCTGCTGAACGTAAAGGGTTTTTATGACGGTCTTTTGAAATTTCTAGATTACGCTGTGGAAGAAAACATCACTACAGAATCGGAGAGACAAATCTTTGTTACTGCTTCAACAGCTGAGGAATTGATAGATAAAATGCAAATCATACATCCAGAATCCGACACTGCAACATCCAAGCTTGAATGGGAAAGGGAAAGCCGGGAGCGGCCAATTGATTTGAATCTCCATCTGTAATCTTTTTGTTTTATCTTTGGCATGTAGGCATGTGTGTCCGTATTTCGTGTGTTACGAATAACCGTTTACCTTGTATTCTGTGTTTCTTGTGGTACGTCGTTGTTCAATCTTTTAGATTCATTGAGCCTAATGCCGGGATGGCTGGATACGGAGTACTTGATGCTCTCGAAACGCATCCTTCTTAAGGTCCGATCTTTTGTTTATCGATGTTTTTGTATCCTATAAGCATGCATGATATGGATAGCTGGTATACGGAGTGCCTTGTACTCTCGAAACGTATCCGTATCATGTTTGTAATGTGTAATATTCTGTTAATATTATGTGGAAGTACCAGAGTCAGTTATGGGGATATTCCATATGAAATATGAGTATATTATTTGGGTTGAATGTTTGTGTCATGAGGATAGCTGTTTAATGAAAAATATGTCGGGTTTGTCTGCAACTCTGAGATTCCGTTTAATATCTCTATGAATAAGTTTAATGTATGGTTTTGAATATAAGTGTTTGTGATATATGTTTTATGATTATGTTTTAGTTTATTAGTTGAGGTATGAAATCAAATATATTTGACTTTTCCTTACTCAAAAAGGAAAAGGAACCTAAAGATGAAGTATATAAAATTTCTCTGGCAATCTCCTTAAATGTGATTGTAAATCACAGTCCATGGACAATGAAGGACCGGAATCATGATATGGTCAATATGTATGCCTGATCAGATTCTTAGACTATTATACGGTGTTATAAGTTGAAACTTGTCAGAAATACTCTTATTGAGGGATTTAGGAGTAAGATTTATTATGCAAGTAAATAAGTGGAAATACGATAACTTAAATTTGGAGGACAAACAACATTAACGGTTTAGACTCAGAATTGGAATCATAGTGGAATCATAATTTTTACTAGTATTGCTAGAATTGAAATTTCGAGGACGAAATTTCTTTAAGGGGGGTAGAGCTGTGACACCCGTTATTCTCCTAACGGGTATTGAGGTAATTAAATTAATTTTTAATGTATAAAAAAAATTGCTTCATTTAAATTTATTTTATAATATTTATTTTTATCTATTTTTAAATTTTTTAAAATTCTCCTATATTTATTTAGTATGATTACTAAAAAGCCTTAGAACTTCTAATAAATCTCAAAAATGTCATATTGGCATTATATGTGTTAAAGTCTTTAGATGAGACATAAGGATATCTTTTCAACTACTCTTGACCCTCATTTTCTTTATTTCCTCCGTGACATGCTTCAACATGTCTCCTCTATAATTGTTTCCATCACTTCTCTTCAAAGACTTCATCTTTTCTTCCTTTCTCTTCCACGGTTCCCACACTCTTCTTCTCATTTCTTTGCTGAAGCAAAATACTTAGAGAACTTCTTCAAGACAGCCATAAAAATCAGCCACCATCACCTCCATTTGAGCAAGAATTTCAGTCATACCGAACTAAAGGAACCTGTTTTGAAGTCATTTCAAGCTTCCAACTAACCATAATCTGAGGTTAGAATCTTATGAACAAATTTAGTCTTTCATTTATAAATTTTCTTTTATACTAAAGGATTATTCAAATTTGCGTTCTTAAACCTAAGTATATGTTTGTTGCTATTTTGGAGCATATGTATGAAGTCTAAGTGTATATGCCCTAGACAGAAAATTTATATTGTTAAACTTTGTTATACCTCTATGGGCAGTGGTTATTTCTTGAAATTCTAAGATTAAATTAAAATGATTTATTTATGAATGTAGTTGTATGTTGTGCTTTAGTTTTAATTGTCCTTATGCACGCCTTAGGATCAAGGGAGTATGGAGCTAACGTTAATTGATTCCAGGATTAAGAGACTGTTGATAAGCTTAAAAGGTAGGGATTCTATTACTCATCTTTTGTGAGGTTTTGGTAAATTAAATTTGATTGTTTTATATTGTAAAATATGTATATTGTATAGCGATAAATATAATGATTTGACATATGTTATAAATTGAGAAGCATGGTTAGGAAATTGACTCTATAAATATAAATTGAATACAAAGAAATAGTGAGATGTAAAAAGGGCGACGGTTACGTCCTTGGGCACGAATACCCTAAAAGGAAAAATAGGGGGAAGGTGATGATGCTTCCTTGGGTTGAAAGTCCCAGAACACACTATATAGGAATCGACTTGGTGAGGACTCGGGGCTTGATGTCCCCTCACCGGAACACCCTTGGAATGTTTATAGGGTGATCAAGTGCGCCCATTTGGGTTTCGATGAGTTGAGTGATACTCAATTTAACATGGATACCTAGGAACAATGATGATTGGTAATATTTGTATAAATGTGTAATTATGACACTTGGTAATGATTAACTACGGTATCCATAAGATGTGATCATAATAAACCTCATAATCTGGAATATGATGTAACCTACTAACCATGCAGATTTTAATGTGGTAATGATAAAAACCTAAAGGTGAGTAATGGTTTTCTCTACTGAGCATAGTGTTGCTCATACCCTTATGTTTATATCTTTTCAGGACTCACTAAGTGTGAGGTGGCTACGAGAAATATAGTTGAGGAAGTGATGTAACTATATTACATTGGGACTGCTTCAATCGTTGAGAATGTTCTTCATGATAATGTAAGCATCAATTGTTACTTTCTGTGACTGTATTATAATGTGTTGAGGGTTAAAATGATGATGACAACAGTTTATATTATTAAATTTAAGGTGCTACATTAAACTGTGGTTTATTTGTCGTTTATATTTTTATTTTTGAGTTGGGAGTTTTCATTTAAGTCCCGGGCAAATTTTATTTTAAGGTTTTACTTTTATTATTTATTTTTATTTTATCTCATTAAAAACTGTTAACCCCCATATAGGGGCGTTACAATTAGTTAACCATTTTGTTATTAAAAAATTAATATAGATAAAAAATATCAAAATTAATTCTAAATTAACAACTAATAACAAAGAAATAATTAATTAGTAATAAATCATTAATTAATTAGTTGAGTAATAATAATTACGAAGTAATGATTATAAATAACGCCACACTTGTCATGAAAACAATAAATAACTTGTTAAGACTTGATAAAATGATATAAGAGTCATGAGAATATGTTAGCATTACAACCTCAATTAAAGAAATTGGTGGCATGCACACTATTAAAATAGTATGCAGTCTCTTATAATTGTACATGCGTACGATTTTGTAGTTTATCATATATCACATGTTCATTTAAAAAATAACCTTAGATCCGTTTAAGAATTTGTGAGTGGCTCACTGTCACGCCCCGGAGTACGGGAGGTGACGTGGCGGAATATTTAGATTAATTAAAAGAGAGTTTAATTGAAATTAAGGGTTTAAAAATCCAATCAAGCAAGAAATAAAGAGATTTTTCCACCACATTTGATAAAGAATTTAAAATCATTAAACAAATAACAATAATTGAATAAAAACGACGAATATGGGTTCCACAACCCACAACTTGTGCACACACATGGTTCTGACAATATCACAAACACAATTACAGTCCAAGTACAAATAAAGTTAAGTCTTACATGCCTTGATGAAATAAATACAGAATATAAATAAATTCTCCTATTGCTCCTGAGTTCGGTCCGAAGAATCTTCTCCAAACCTAAAGGGGAAACCACCTAAGGGAAATTTAAAACAGATAAAACGTGAGCGAAAGGCTCAGTAGGACTATGTTTTATAAAAATAGTTTAACGCAAAGGAACACAGCATTATTAGAAGTTATTCAACGGAAACTTAAATAAATAAATAGATAAACAATTTGAGTAGAACCGTCCTGACACAGAACAGTCTACTCGTCAAATCAAAACACCAATTTACTTTTACCTAGGCAAACCATGAAATCACCACCGTAGTGGCCCAGCTGGGTTTCGGGACCTGCCCCCAAGGTCGATCGCTACATGACCCGATCTCTGATATGGCATCATGCCCATGTGTTTATTATCATTATCATTCAAAACCCAATTACCGAGTGTTGTCAGTTACATTTATTATGAAGTTCATTTCATAATCACGGTATATTAAAATATAACCGATAAAACCATTTTCAAACAACCGTTGAAAACATTTTGATAGAAATCCTTTTCAAAGCCAAATCATTTCAAAACCAGGCTACAAAGGAAATAGGATAGAAGTCCTACCTCAATACTCGTGCCGGTACCCCACACCGTAATCCCGATCCGCTATACGTTAGCTCCACGGAACCACGAACAATCCTAGATACCAACTAAGTCAATCAATATCTGGTTTGAGACATTCTATGTTACTAAATCATTTCATGATGTCCTAGTGTGCCATTTGTACCTTTAAAATCATCCTATAAGGTTGGGATTTAAATCAGGGTTCAAAACAGTGAAAACGGGTGAAAATCACAAAATTTTCCATGCCTCGGTCGGCCTGCCGGACGCCCTGCTTCGGCCTGCCGAACTGCACAGTTCGGCCTGCCGGAAACAAGGTTCGGCCTGCCGAACATTTCCCCAGATTCGGCCTGCCGGTCGGAAGAACCCTGGCCTACCGATCATCACTCCGGCCTGCCGAACTGGGAAAACCCAGAAATCCCAGCCATGGGTTTCTCGATCCCCAAAATCCAAATCTTGTTTCTAACCTGTTTTTCTCAAATCCCAGGCATGAAAAATAATCATAGTTGATAGAAAAACATTCTAAAACATGTTTGGACTCATTTAAACAAGATTGAAACTCAAAATCCTCAAAAATCTGAAAATGAGAAAAAGAGGAGAAAAATGAAAAATCTTGAATTCAATCCGTTTTTCTTCAATCTAGGCTTAGATTCTAGTTGTTCTAAGCTCATTGAACACAAATCCACAGTTTTCTAAGCTAAAACAAACTTAGATTTCAAAAACACACAAATTCGAAAATTTTGTAAAAAGTTTAGAAATTTCAAATCTAACCTCGAATCGAAGCTTCAATCCGCGTTCTCGGTCGCCGAATCACGTCCCCGAGCTTCCTCCTTGCTGTTCCGAAGCTTGGATTCGAATGGAAATCAAAAATTTTTTTGAAGAAATTAGAGAGAGAGAGGGGCTGCCGAGAGAGAGAGAAGAGAGAGAGAGAACTCGTGAATGAGGAGAGAGAGAGAGAAGAGAGAAATAAATAGAGAAAATCGGTGGGCGGTTTTACTGTGCGAAAACCATGTGCCGCCCACGGTTTTGTAAAACGGAGTACTTTTAACATTTTACAAATTGTGGTGTTTTAAAACTCAAAACATCATTTTAAAACAATAAGAAATCCTTCGAATTCATTAATTTAACAAAACAACCAAAAACTAAAAATCCAACCAAATAATCTAATTAAAGTTAAAACTTTAATTATGGCACACTAATTCATCATTTATATTACATTAATATTAAATAAATTTCGGGACGTTACAGCTCTCCACCCCTAAAAGAAATTTCGTCCTCGAAATTTAAAACTCATCTCAAAAGCAAAACAAATGCAGATACAATTCCCGCATACTCGACTCTAATTCCCAAGTGGCTTCATCAACACCGTGATGCTGCCACACGACCTTTACCAACGGTATCTCACGACGACGCAAGCTAATCACTTTCCGGTCGATGATCTGAATCGGCACTTCTTCGTACGTCGTATCCTCTTGAACCTGCACATCGCAAAACGATACTATCTTACCCTGCTCAGGTGGACACTTCTTAAGCATCGACACATGAAACACATCGTGCACATGAGAAAGTTCGGGCGGAAGATCAAGCCGATAAGCGACCACACCAATACGCTGAGTGATCTCGAACGGCCCAATATACCTCGGCGCGAGTTTCCCACTCACTCCCAACCGCATAGTTCCCTTACGAGGTGACACCCTCAAGAGAACAAAATCTCCAACCGCGAACTCCAAAGGTCTACGTCTCCTATCTGCGTAGCTCTTCTGCCGACTCTGAGCTGCTCTCAACCGATCCCGAATCACCGCGACTTTCTCGTTGCTGACACGAATCTCATCTGGCCCAAGAATAACTCTATCCTCCGGCTCGGCCCAACACACAGGTGATCGACACGGCCGGCCATACAACGCCTCAAATGGTGCCATACCGATACTCGCCTGATAACTGTTGTTGTATGCGAACTCCGCCAAATGCAAATATTGCTTCCAATTCCCGCCGAAGTCCAACGCACAAGCACGCAACATATCCTCGAGAACCTGAATAACCCGCTCAGACTGCCCATCAGTCTGAGGATGAAACGCCGTACTGAAGTTCAAATCTGTACCCAAAGCCTCCTGAAAACTCCTCCAGTACTTAGCATTAAACCTGGTGTCTCGATCAGAGGTGATGGACAAAGGAACTCCATGCAACCTCATAATGTTCTGCATATACAACTCCCCGAGAATCTTCCTAGAACACGTCAACCTAAACGGAATGAAATGCGCCGATTTCGTCAACCTATCGACCACAACCCAAACTGCATCATGCCGCTGCTCCGTCCTCGGCAAACCTGTGAGGAAATCCATCGTCACATGCTCCCATTTCCAACCTGGAATAGGAAGCGGCTGAAGCTGACCTGCAGGCTTCTGATGCTCAGCTTTCACCTGGAGACACGTCGAACACTTGGCCACGTACTCGCGAACATCTTTCTTCATGCCTCTCCACCAATACTGCCTCTTCAAATCATGATACATCTTGGTGCTCCCCGGATGAATAGCAAACTGAGACCTATGAGCTTCATCTAGAACGGCTTTCGTCACCTCGGCGATAACTGGAACTGCAAGACGCTCCCGGAAGTACAATGATCCATCTGCATGCACGCTCCATTCTTCAAACTGCTCCCCGTTCTGAATCCGCGACCAAATCCCCTGCAAATGTCGATCCTGCCACTGACCTTGCTTCACCATCCGAACAAGAGCTGGAGTCGCTTCCACGTGATACAACAAAACTCGATCACCGTCGTCATGATACTGTAGCCGATACTCACTCACTGTCGCATCCCTGCTCCAGTCCTCAAAAATCAAACAAGCGAGAATCCCTGAAGACTTCCTGCTAAGCGCGTCCGCTACCACATTAGCTTTCCCGGGATGATACTGCAAAGCGAAATCATAATCCTCCATGTACTCTACCTATCTGCGCTGCCTCAA
Organism: Artocarpus heterophyllus; assembly: GCA_025403435.1. Lineage (NCBI taxonomy): Eukaryota > Viridiplantae > Streptophyta > Magnoliopsida > Rosales > Moraceae > Artocarpus > Artocarpus heterophyllus. The sequence continues at coordinate 23,448,522 of CM046352.1, forward strand.
GTTGAGATCCCTCTGAGTGAACAAATACCTCAAACTCTTATGATCGGAGAAGACCTGAAACGATGCTCCATACAAGTAACATCTCCAAATCTTCAGCGCGTAGATCACCGCTGCAAGCTCTAAATCGTGAGTAGGATAATTCCGCTCGTGTGGTCGTAGCTGTCTCGATCCGTACGCAACCACACGTCCATGCTGCATCAACACGCATCCAAGTCCGCGCCCTGAAGCATCAGCATAAACCTCATACGGCTCGTCACTACTAGGAATAACTAATACTGGAGCTGAAGTCAATCGGTTCTTCAATTCCTGAAAAGCAGACTCACAATCTTCATCCCACTCAAACCTGACGTTTTTCCTGATCAACCTCGTCAACGGAGCTGCAATCTTCGAAAATTCCTTTACAAATTTCCTATAATATCCAGCAAGACCTAAGAAGCTGCGAATCTCCGCTACATTCCTTGGTCGTTCCCACTCCAATATAGCTTCAATCTTGGATGGATCTACTAAAATACCATGCTCCGAAATGACATGACCCAAAAATTTGACCTCAGTCAACCAGAACTCACACTTTTCCCTCTTAGCATACAACTGGTGCTCCCGCAGAGTCTGAAGCACGATCCGAAGATGCTGCTCATGCTCCTCCCATGTCTTAGAATACACAAGAATATCATCGATGAACACGATCACAAACTGATCCAAATACGGCCTAAATATCCTGTTCATCAAATCCATAAAAGCTGCTGGAGCATTCGTCAACCCGAAAGACATAACCAGAAACTCGAAGTGCCCATACCGAGTCCTAAAAGCTGTCTTGGGAATGTCCTCTTCCTTGATTCTGAGCTGATGATAACCTGATCGCAAATCAATCTTCGAGAAGTATCGCGAACCTCCCAACTGATCAAATAGCTCATCAATCCTAGGCAAAGGATACTTGTTCTTCACCGTAACACGATTCAACTGCCGATAATCCACACATAACCTGAGAGTCCCATCGTGCTTCTTAGCGAACAAAACTGGTGCTCCCCACGGAGATGTGCTATTCCGAATATATCCTTTATCAGCAAGCTCCTGAAGTTGCTTCCTCAATTCCTTCATTTCTGCCGGCGCCATCCGATAAGGTGCCATAGAAATTGGTGATGTCCCTGGAAACAACTCGATACCAAACTCAATCTCCCGATGCGGTGGTAATCCTAATAACTCGTCGGGGAAGACATCCTCGAACTCACCAACCACCGGAATCACTGCACTACCTTTCGAAACATAGGGCTCACAATCTAGATTGGCAAGAAAAGCAAAACAATCTAGATTCCTTCGCCCTCCTAAACACGACTTCATGAGACGCTCACTCATTAGCCAATCACCACCACCCTGGTAAGTGATTACCGTCCCCCTATCAGACACTAGGGTCACCTTTCTAAGTTGGCAGTCCACAACTGCACTATACCTGGACAACCAGTCCATCCCTAAAATCACATCATAGGAACTCATGGGGAGTATAATCAAATCACTTTTCAAAATCTCATCCCCAATCTTTATTTTACAAGATTTACACACAATTTACACACACCCGCCCCAAGGGAGAAGTTATAACTAGGGGTTCATTAAACTCTTCTACTTCTAATCCCAAGGCATGTACAAAAGAACTCGAAATGAGAGAATGAGAGGCACCGGTATCAAATAAAACACGAGCTAGAGATCTAGAAACCAAAACCATACCATCGACAACCGCGTTACCAGTCTGAGAATCTGACCCTCCAGATGCCATTGCATGAACCTGCACTGGCGCCTTCCCTTTTCCTCTACCGACATTGCTGGGTCCTGCATTACTCGGCCGATACTGCTGAGATGGAGATGACTGCACACTACCTGTACTCGGCGCTCTATACTGAAGAACACTGCGCTGAAAATACTGCGGCTGCTGCCCACGTGCCGGATATGAGAATTGCTGAGGAGAAAACTGCGGATACTGCAACTGCGGGTACTACGGAGGCGGAGGTAGGGTCTGAGGCTGAGGCTGAGATGAACGACTGGCATCCTCCCCGGTCTGCGATCCAAGACGAGCACTCCTGATCGGGCAATTCCTCTTGATGTGTCCGGGCTGCTGACAGAAATGACAATGAAAGCTGTAGGGATTGCTACGCCCGCTGCCAGACGAACTGCTACTGCCACTGGTCGCACCGCCTTGCTTGCCTTTCCCCGGAGCTGGACGACTACTAATGCTCTTCCTGCCACTCCTCTGCGGTCCTCCTGAAGCCTTGGCTCAGTCCTCACAATACTGCACGTAATCATTCTCCACGGAGATCGCCGACAACACAAGCTCTCCGAAACTCCTAAGCCGTAGAGCAACCAACTGCCGCCGAATAGGAGCCTTGAGTCCTTCCTAGAACTTGATGCATTTCTCGCGCTCCGATGCCACAGCTGATGGAGCAAACCTAGCCAACTCGCTAAACTTTGCCTCATACTCCCGAACTGACATATCACCCTGCTGCAATCTATAAAACTCAGCTGCTTTCTGATCTCTATATCCCTGCGAAAAATACCGATCATAGAACAGATCCTCGAACTTGTCCCAACCGATATCGCCACCGCGCTCCAGACGCTTAGTTTGTTTCCACCAGGTGTTAGCGCCACCCTCGAGCTTATACGCCGCAAACTCCACACGATACTCCTCAGGCACACCAAGGGTATCAAGATGCTTCAAAATCGAATCCAACCAATACTCTGCTAACTGCGGATCCCCATTGCCATCAAAAGTCGGAATAGACGCCCGCCGAAATTCCTTAAAGAAAGCATGCCGACTACCAACACTGGAGTCTTCCGGTCTAGCCCTGGCTGCCATCTGCCGGAAAGCTGCAATCATAGACCTCATCAGGCCCTCATCATTTCCGAACTCGGCGTCAGCGGTTGAACGACGTCTAGGTGCCATTCTCTCACTTCTGAAAACAAAATTTGGACTGTCAGAGGTATTTCATTGTCAAACCTATGTGTGCACAATTCCCAAGGTTCATAACCTTGAGCTCTGATACCATTCTGTCACGCCCCGGAGTACGGGAGGTGACGTGGCGGAATATTTAGATTAATTAAAAGAGAGTTTAATTGAAATTAAGGGTTTAAAAATCCAATCAAGCAAGAAATAAAGAGATTTTTCCACCACATTTGATAAAGAATTTAAAATCATTAAACAAATAACAATAATTGAATAAAAACGATGAATATGGGTTCCACAACCCACAACTTGTGCACACACATGGTTCTGACAATATCACAAACACAATTACAGTCCAAGTACAAATAAAGTTAAGTCTTACATGCCTTGATGAAATAAATACAGAATATAAATAAATTCTCCTATTGCTCCTGAGTTCGGTCCGAAGAATCTTCTCCAAACCTAAAGGGGAAACCACCTAAGGGAAATTTAAAACAGATAAAACGTGAGCGAAAGGCTCAGTAGGACTATGTTTTATAAAAATAGTTTAACGCAAAGGAACACAGCATTATTAGAAGTTATTCAACGGAAACTTAAATAAATAAATAGATAAACAATTTGAGTAGAACCGTCCTGACACAGAACAGTCTACTCGTCAAATCAAAACACCAATTTACTTTTACCTAGGCAAACCATGAAATCACCACCGTAGTGGCCCAGCTGGGTTTCGGGACCTGCCCCCAAGGTCGATCGCTACATGACCCGATCTCTGATATGGCATCATGCCCATGTGTTTATTATCATTATCATTCAAAACCCAATTACCGAGTGTTGTCAGTTACATTTATTATGAAGTTCATTTCATAATCACGGTATATTAAAATATAACCGATAAAACCATTTTCAAACAACCGTTGAAAACATTTTGATAGAAATCCTTTTCAAAGCCAAATCATTTCAAAACCAGGCTACAAAGGAAATAGGATAGAAGTCCTACCTCAATACTCGTGCCGGTACCCCACACCGTAATCCCGATCCGCTATACGTTAGCTCCACGGAACCACGAACAATCCTAGATACCAACTAAGTCAATCAATATCTGGTTTGAGACATTCTATGTTACTAAATCATTTCATGATGTCCTAGTGTGCCATTTGTACCTTTAAAATCATCCTATAAGGTTGGGATTTAAATCAGGGTTCAAAACAGTGAAAACGGGTGAAAATCACAAAATTTTCCATGCCTCGGTCGGCCTGCCGGACGCCCTGCTTCGGCCTGCCGAACTGCACAGTTCGGCCTGCCGGAAACAAGGTTCGGCCTGCCGAACATTTCCCCAGATTCGGCCTGCCGGTCGGAAGAACCCCGGCCTACCGATCATCACTCCGGCCTGCCGAACTGGGAAAACCCAGAAATCCCAGCCATGGGTTTCTCGATCCCCAAAATCTAAATCTTGTTTCTAACCTGTTTTTCTCAAATCCCAGGCATGAAAAATAATCATAGTTGATAGAAAAACATTCTAAAACATGTTTGGACTCATTTAAACAAGATTGAAACTCAAAATCCTCAAAAATCTGAAAATGAGAAAAAGAGGAGAAAAATGAAAAATCTTGAATTCAATCCGTTTTTCTTCAATCTAGGCTTAGATTCTAGTTGTTCTAAGCTCATTGAACACAAATCCACAGTTTTCTAAGCTAAAACAAACTTAGATTTCAAAAACACACAAATTCAAAAATTTTGTAAAAAGTTTAGAAATTTCGAATCTAACCTCGAATCGAAGCTTCAATCTGCGTTCTCGGTCGCCGAATCACGTCCCCGAGCTTCCTCCTTGCTGTTCCGAAGCTTGGATTCGAATGGAAATCAAAATTTTTTTTGAAGAAATTAGAGAGAGAGAGGGGCTGCCGAGAGAGAGAGAAGAGAGAGAGAGAACTCGTGAATGAGGAGAGAGAGAGAGAAGAGAGAAATAAATAGAGAAAATCGGTGGGCGGTTTTACTGTGCGAAAACCATGTGCCGCCCACGGTTTTGTAAAACGGAGTACTTTTAACATTTTACAAATTGTGGTGTTTTAAAACTCAAAACATCATTTTAAAACAATAAGAAATCCTTCGAATTCATTAATTTAACAAAACAACCAAAAACTAAAAATCCAACCAAATAATCTAATTAAAGTTAAAACTTTAATTATGGCACACTAATTCATCATTTATATTACATTAATATTAAATAAATTTCGGGACGTTACACTCACTAATTCTTGAATTGTCCTGGTTGGATAGTTTGGGATTGTATTATTGTGTTTGTTATTCATAATTCCTCAAACGCCTTGTAGTAGTGGTTTGGATAGCTTTCCTTTGTTCTTCGGGTGTTTTATTTTGTAGCACACTTAGGAGAACTAAGAGGAGATACTGCCCAAATTTCTACAAGAAAGGGGTGGCATGGAATGAATAATAAATGTGTAATATTACAATCCTAAATGGGATAAGAACTTACCTTTTAGGTGTCAAGTAAAGGTGGATAATAGTTTTACATATGCATACAATAACATCATTTGTGAGAACACTTCGTCCTTTTAGTGGATCATTGTAACAATACTGATCAACAAGAGTTGGACACATCTGAAGAACTGTCTTGCTCCTGTATATTGGAAAGGCTTACTAGAGTTTATAGAACTTGCTAGAAACCATGTCAGTAACCATGGCATTGTAACATGTCCTTATCAAGATTGTGTGAACATATACATGCAATTGTTAGAAACTATTAGAGCGTATCTATTTAATAGAGGCTTTTACAAATTATATACGACATGGACATTTCATGGGGAAGCTCCAGATGACTCTACAACATCGACTAACGATGTTTCTGAACTGGTTGATGAGGTGCACACCTTTATAGATGACATAATAAGGCAATCAGGTAACAATGTGTTGGAAAAATAGTACGCAGTGGAATTTTAAAATTTTTTACATCAGACTATTTTTCAAAACACAAGTTTGATATACTATATGCATAAATTAACTAGATCTTACTAACCTTTGTATGCCTAAGAACTTCCGCAATCCGTGAAGAGAAGTAACGTTTCAGAAAAGCCTCAACCAACTGGTCTTCTTTGTTATTCTCTATCCACGATCAGAGTGAGTGTGGGCTCACACATACAGCTCTTCCATGAGGTGACTCTCCTTCCAACCAATCGAGAGAACCCAAAGTTAGTGTTCGTGATTTGTGAATAAGAGCTCTCACGGAGTTTTTCAGATTCTCACCATCACTCTTAATCTCTCAACTAATCTCAATAACTCTTAAGACTTATTCCCTATTTATAGAGGTTGGGTCTAGGGTCAGTCCTTATCAGATTAGGTCTCAAAAATGCAAACCATAATCAAAATCAGATCAATATCTAATAAGATCCGTGTAGAAACGCTTAATCTTATCCTTCGCTCATCGACAGGCCGAACTACATAATTGGCAGGCTAAACTGGCCCATCGACAGGCCGAACTACAGAATAAAAATTTTAGCAAATCTTTTATTTTCCACCCGAGATTCTATAGGATAAAGTCTCAGTTTTAATTCAAATAACCCAATAGAGAAGTTATCTGATCAAAACAACTTTATCTAGATAATCTCTAGGAAAATAAATGAATTTTTAATAATTCTACAAGTTTATCTTGTTCTAATTTATCCAAAAATTAAATCAACCGATAAACAGATAAGAATTATCTGATCCTAATAATTCAACAAGTTTATCTTGAATCAATTTTATCACAAAATTAATTCAACTGATAAATAGATATGAATTATTTGATTCTTCCATATTTTAAGCAATTTGATAAATCTAACATAAGTCACCAATTATTGAAAAAGCACACCGTATTGTTACAGGATGTTGTGAGCTAGCAAAGGGGACCAAATGGACCTATATAGTTCAAGCTTCCGATAATTATGAAACCCAATATCTCAGATATACATTTCATAATTATCAACTCCAACGCTACTCAACTAAAAGCTTAGAGTTGTATTCTCGAACTACATAGAATTACAAAGCCTGTATAGCTAAGCCTCCATGACATATCATAATGTATCATATCCCTATAGGATTATCCATAATCGGCTTAAGGACAAGTTCTGTCTTACCTTCTCGATTATTTTTATCTTACGTTCCATTATCTCACCATCGAAAAACTTACCATCCAAAGACAATATACCATTTGGTTACACCTATGTATCCAAATGGTTGAGCGCTCCAATTTTTCAATTACAGGATAACGCATATAAGAGGATATCTCTACTCCTAAAGAGGAGCTATGGATTTCATATCTATGAATAACAAGTCTATGCTATCAAGAGTCATGCCTCCAACGTACCGACATGCTTACCACTATTAAGATGTGGGTGTCGCCCTTTGGTACATCAAAAGACACAAGTCAAGACAACGGACCCACTATTCATCTCAGGATTAAGATACAACACAAATGATTGTCTAAAGTGAATCAATTTACCGAGACAAAATTATTAATCCAAATCAATTCACTTTATGTCCCGATCCAACACATTGTCACCTATGACAACGTGCCAATGTTTCTATTTATGGAGTCTATCTCCGATGGCCAAGACAAACCATCTCCCAACTTTATTCCCTCGATTGCGGATCTTATAATTTAGACCGTCACCTTAAGAATCGTGTCTTCCGCATAATCTGTCCATCATATGCCCAATTCTTAAAGGTTTAGACTGACAGTCTCAGACTATTGTTTGCTTAATATACATCCAACAATTATGAACGTAAAGAGGACAAGATTTGGTATATTAATAATGAATAAATTCTTTATTGATAAAAATGTCTCCAAAAACTTATTACATTTTTACTCCTTAGGGCATACATGTCTAACAATCTCCCACTTGTACTAAGTGAGTAAATATGACAAATTTTGCATCCCTATAGCTTTCACATGTCTCTCAAAGACTCTCCTAGTAAGTGTCTTTGTAAATGGATTAGCTAAATTGTCCTCTGACGTGATTTTGCACACCGTGACATGCCTACCCTCAACGAAGTTATTTATCACATGATACTTTCAATCAATATGCTTACTCTTCTTGTGAAACCTTGGTTCCTTAGCATTAGCTGCCGCCGCACTGTTATCACAGTACAGTGATACCGCCTTATCCATACCAGGAGCTACCTCAAGATCCCTAAGAAACTTACGGAGCCACACTGCTTTTTTTAAAGCATCACTAGCTGCCACATACTCAGCCTCCATCGTTAAATCTGAAGCTCAATCTTACTTCACACTTCTCCAACTGATGGCATCGCCACCCAAAGTAAACACAAACCTCGAAGTCGATTTCCTAGAATCGAGACAGGATTGAAAATCTGAGTCAGTGTATCCTAGAGGACTCAAGTCCTCACCCAAATACACAAGTATGTACCCTCGAGTCCTTCTCAGGTACTTGAAAATATGCTTTACCGTAACCCAGTGGTTTGGACCTAGATCCGCCTGAAATCGACTTACAATCTCGACTGCATAACAAATATCCGGTCGTACTGCCGAAACATAAGGCACCTTCTTCATGTATTCTCTTTCTTCATAAGACTTTGGAGAGTCTTTCTTAGAAAGAGTAATTCTAGACCTAGATGGTTGCTCCCTTTCTTAGAATCCTACATTGCAAACCTCCTCAGAATTTTATCTATGTAGCCGGCCTGGGACAAAGCTATCATTTTGTTCTTCCTATCTTGAAAGATCTGGATACTGAGAACAAAATTAGCCTCTCCCAAGTCCTTCATGTCAAATTGCTTGGTCAACCATAATTTGACCGATGAGAATGCCCCAATGTCATTGCCAATTAATAGAATGCCATCTACATAGAGTAGTAAAAAAACCACCTTCCCATCTTTAATGTGTTTGTAAACACATGGCTCATCCACGACTTATGAGAACCCATAAGTCTTGATCACCTGATCAAATGTTATGTTCCAAGAACGGGAAGCCTACTTAAGTCCATAAATTGACTTTAGCAGCTTACAAACCTTACCCTCTTGACCTATGACCTTGAACCCGTCTGGTTGTTCCATATAAATGAACTCATCAAGATAGCCATTCAAAAAAGCCGTCTTGATATCCATCTGCCAAATTTTGTAGTCGAGAGCGGTAGCTATGCACAAGAGAATCCGGATGGACTTAAGCATGGCTATAAGCGAAAAGGTTTCCTCATAATCGATTCCTTCCTTTTGTGTATAACCCTTAACTACCAATCTAACCTTAAAGGTTTTGACCTTTCCATTCACTCCTCTTTTTCTCTTATAGATCCACTTACACCCTATGGGTTTTACCCCTTCGGGAAGATCCACAAACTCCCAGACCTGATTAGTCTCCATAGACTTTATCTCTATGTTCATGGCCTCTGTCTAGAGTTTTGAATCAACATCCTCCATAGCCTCTGCGTAAGTATAAGGATCCTTGTCATGTTCATCCGGTTCAGCCAAGAAGACCTCTCCATTGAACATATATCTCTTAGGTTGACGCCTGATCCTCCCACTATGCCGAAGCCCCTTAGGTTGTTGCTCAGGTTTGTTTGGTTTTTCTACACTGATTGGAATAGTTTCATTCAGAACCTCTTGAGTGATCGGATCACTTCTTAACTCCTCAAGCACCACTTTGCTTTGAGGTTTAAAGTCGTCCATATAACTCTCCTCAAGGAAAGTTGTATTACTTGAAACCATGACTTTATTTTCCTTTAGGTTATAGAAATAACCCCCTTTAGTCCCTTTTTGATATCCTACAAACATGCAAACTTCCGAACGTGCTTCCAACGTCTTCGGATCCTTAAACAGGACATGAGCTGGATATCCCCATATACGAATATGGTTTAAGGATGTCTTCCTATTCATCCACAACTCATGAGGAGTTTTAGGGACCGATTTTGAAGGCACATTGTTCAAAAGATCACATGTGGTTTGTAGTGCATACCCCAAAAGGATAAAGGCAATGATGAATAACTCATCATAGTCCTGACCATGTCCAATAAAGCCCTATTCCTTCTCTCTGCTACGCCATTCTGCTACGGAGTGCCCGGCGCAGTCAAATGAGATTAAATCTCATTCTCTAATAAGTGTCCCAAGAACTCATCAGAAAGGTATTCACCACCTCGATCGGATCAAAGTGCCTTTATGGGTCTACCCAATTGCTTTTCTACTTCAGCCTGAAACTCCCTGAACTTGTCAAAAGTTTCGCTTTTGTGGTGCATCAGGTACACATACCCATATCTTGAGTAATCGTCAATAAAAGTGACGAAGTACCCATACCCTCCTTGTGCTCGGATGTTCATCGGTCCACAAACATCACTATGCACAAGTTCTAGAACCCCTTCGACCTTATTGCCCTTAGACCCGAATGGTCTTTTGGTCATTTTACCCTCTAAACAAGATTCACATTGAGGTATAGATTTCACCTTTAAGTGACTTAAAGGTCCATCCCTTACCAGCTTTTGAATCCTATTTAGGTTAATATGACCAAGGCGTAAATGCCAAAGATAACTCTTATTAGAGTGAGAAGTTTCAAGTCTTTTAGAGTTATTATCATTCATCTCAGCATTAAGCAATAAGTCCATCTTAGGTTTGATAAAATATAGATTATTTTGCATCCATCCAGAACAAATAAAAGATTTGTTTTTACGAATCACTACTTTATCATTAAAAGAAACCAAATAGGAGTCTTTAAATAAACAAGCTACAAAAATTAAATTCCTTTTAAATTTAGGAACATAAAAACAATCTTGCAAAAGTAAATTCCTATAATTATCAAAATAAAGATGGACATCTCCCACTGCTTCCGCTAAGACCAAGGATCCATCGCCCATCCGAAGCGTGAAGTCTTCATGTAGCAGACTTCTCATTTCTTTGAACCCCTGCAGAGAAACATAAACATAATTAGTTGCACCAGAATTTATAACCCAAATGTCACCGGATTCCTCAACCAAACAAGTTTCTAAAAACAGAAGATCACACCTACCTCCTTTGGAAAAGAAGTCCTTGTAATGCTTCTTTATGTGCCCGACCTTCCCACAGAAGAAGCACTTAAGCTTCTTTAGGTTCTTCTTCTTCTTCTTCTTCTTCTTGCTCTTGGTGCTAGCAGGAATTGAAGACTTCTTGTTCTTGGGTCGTTGCTTCTTTCCATTCCCAGAGTTAGGATTGGAACCAGAAGCAACTACCATGTTGGTCTCTCCACCAGCAGGAGACTCCTTGATCAGCAGTTCAAACTCCTGTAACTGTTTCATTAATTCTGTCAAGGTCATATCTTGTTTATTGCTTAAATTAAAAGTAGCTCTAAACGGAATAAATTTCTTTGACAGAGTCTCAAAGACCATAGTCATCTGAGTTTCAGCATCGATGTCAGCTCCATTGGTTTGAGCCTCAGTGAGGTAACCCATGACCAACATCATATACTCCTTTACAGATGTCCCCGGTCTCTGCTTACAGTTTAAGAGTTTTTGAAGCGTCCCTTATCGCTTTGTTATGGCCTAGCCTCCAAAAATATCCTCAAGATTATCCAAGATCTACTTCGCAGTCTCACAATCCTGATGTTGAGCCTGCAGTATGTTATTCATGCTGGCTATAACATAGCAGTGAGCTTGATCATTAGCATCTTTCCAGCGATCATACACTTGGAATTGCTCATTAGTTGAGTCTCCTATAGGCTCGGGAGGACAAGGGGTTGTTAGTACATATTTCAGTTTCTCAAAGGAAAGGCCGATATCCAGGTTTTGTTTCCAATCGTTATAATTATCTCCGGTTAATAGGTTTTTGTCAAGTATCGATGATAAAGTGTTTTTAGACATTTTTAATATACAATAAAGAATCATATACCAAACATAAGCAAACATATCATAATTTAGTAAAATAACACAATCATGTAAAAACATACAAATGTGTTTATGTGTCAAAACCTTGAAAATATGACAACCTTACAATGATAATTCCCAACTCAGAATTCAACAAGCTCCTAGGGGAGTCATGCTAAATTCAATTAGGAACACGGATCCTCTCCTGATTAATATATGTCATCCAGGACCCTTATGATCCAGCATATATTAATAATCATTTCTTTGGCCATTAATTTTATTAATAGAGCTCCTAGGGGAGGTTAATAATAAAATTAACGTGAGTGTATAACTATCATTTCAATATTTTATCTATGATTTATAATCACCACCTAGGGGTGTGCAACCATAAATCATGCTAAAATACCTTATCCTCTCAAAGAACTAATCTGGTACATGATAGAAATCCCTTCCTAGGGGTTGGGACCACCATGTTCTGCCTATGGACCAACGATGGAGGCCTTAGGTTCTCTCTTCCAAAACCTTCTCCCACTTAATCTTTTGAAATCAAGGTTTTATTTTAAGAAATATGCATGAACAATTTTAATATGAGCGGCACTCCATATTCTATATGACATGTATCAATATACATGGCAAATTATATTATAATGCAGACAAGCAAAGTAATCAAGCAAAGCTACAAGCAAAATAATAATAACCGTAATATCATGGTTCCACCCTAAAGAATAGAAAACAAAGATTACAAGAGAATAATCGAGACATGTTATCGATTCTTCATCCTTGAATCCTCAAGTTGTATCCTTTTTTATGTAATGCCCATCTTTAAGTCTTCAATCTCGTATGAATCGAATACTTCATATTTTCGGTCATATCCAAATTTAATGTTTCTCATAATTGTCCCAAAAACAAAATTAAAACTACACTGAAAAAATTATACCTTTTCTAGAAAATTTTTAGCTCTCGATCAGCAGGCTGATATGGGTGATCGACCTGCTGGTCACGACCCATCGGCCTATCGATCAGGAAGATCGGCCTGTCGACTCATGAAAGTTTGGCCTGCCAAACTTTTGCTGGCAGAGCCTTTGATTTCTGCTCCACTGATGGCCTGTCAAACCATACGTCTGGCCTGCCGATCTATGACCATCGGCCTACCGAACTGAAGGGTTCAGCGTGCCGACCGAGCAAAAATCTCTCATTCCAGAAAATACAATTTTTAATGCAATTCATCAATTTCATTTTCAACAATTCAAAAACATAAAATTAGAGACTCAAGAAATCCCTTAGAGTGCCATCATCAATTTTCTAAATTCGCCTTCTAGATCTGTCTTCTCTGAATGATTATTTAATTACAAAATTCTTACAAATTTAAAATTAAATAACAATTCCTAGACGGAGATGATAGTCTGCCATCTAATTACATGACAACATATATAATATATAGAAACCTAGAGTGTCAACTCTCTATAAAATTAAATTCAAGCATAGAAGAGATTAAGATCACAAAATTTATACATATCACATGATCACAAACTCGTAAAATTATGTAAAAACCATGGCTCTGATACCAATTGTTGGAAAAATAGTACGTAGTGGAATTTTAAAATTTTTTACGTCAGACTATTTTCCAAAACACAAGTTTGACATGCTATATGCATAAATTAACCAGATCTTACTAACCTTTGTATGCGGAAGAACTTTCGCAATCCATGAAGAGAAGTAACGCTCCAGAAGAGCCTCAACCAACTGGTCTTCTTTGCTATTCTCTATCCATGACTGGAGTGAGTGTGAGCTCATACGTACAGCTCTTCCACGAGGTGACTCTCCTTCCAACCAATCGAGAGAACCCAAAGCTAGTTTTTGTGATTTGTGAACAAGAGCTCTCAAGGAGTTTTTCAGATTCTCACCAGTAGAGTATCACTCTTAATCTCTCAGCTGATCTCAATAACTCTTAAGACTTATTCCCTATTTATAGAGATTGGGTCTAGGGTCAGTCCTTATCAGATTAGGTCTCAAAAATTCAAACTAGAATCAAAATTGGATCAATATCTAATAAGATCCGCGTGAAAATGCATAATCTTATCCTTCGTTCATCGGCAGGCCGAACTGCATAATCGGTAGGCCTAACTGGCCCATCGACATGCCGAACTAGAGGATCGACAAGCCAATCTACTGAATAAAAATTTTAGCAAATCTTTTATTTTCCACCCGAGATTCTATATGATAAAGTCTCAGTTTTAATTCAAATAATTGATCAAAACAACTTTATCTAGATAATCTCTAGGAAAATAAATGAATTCCTAATAATTTTACAGTTTATCTTGATCTAATTTATCCAAAAATTAAATCAATCGATAAACAAATAAGAATTATTTGATCCTAATAATTCAACAAGTTTTTCTTGAATCAATTTTATCACAAAATTAATTCAACCGATAAACAGACATAAATTATCTGATTCTTCCAAATTTTAACCAATCTGATAAATCTAACATAAGTCATCAATTATTGAAAAAGCACGCCGTATCATTACAGGATGTTGTGAGCTAGCAAAAGAGACCAAATGGACCTATATAGTTCAAGCTCCTGATAATTATGAAGCCCAATATCCCAGATGTACATTTCATAATTATCAACTCCAACGCTACTCCACTAAAAGCTTGGAGCTATACTCTCGAACTACATAGAATTACAAAGCCCATATAGCTAAGTCTCCATGACATATCATAGTGTTTCATATCCCTATAGGATTATCCATAATCGGCTTAAGGACAAGTTCTGTCTTACCTTCCTGATTATTTTTATCTTACATTTTATTATCTCACCATCAAAAAACTTACCATGCAAAGATAGTATACCATTTGGTTGCACCTATGTATCTAAATGGTTGAGCACTCCAGTTTTCTAATTACAAGATAACGTATATAAGAGGATATCTCTACTCCTAAAGAGGAGCTATGGATTTCATATCTATGAATAACAAGTCTACGTTATCAAGAGTCATGCCTCCAACGTATCGACATGCATACCACTATTAAGATGTAGGTGTCACCCTTTGGTACATCAAAAGACACAAATCAAGACAACAAGCCCACTATTCATCTCAGGATTAAGATACAACACAAATGATTGTATAAAGTGAATCGATTTGCTGAGATAGAATTATTAATCCAAATCAATTCACTTTTTGTCCCGATCCAACACATCGTCACCTATGACAACGTGCCAATGTTTTTATTTATGGAGTCCATCTCCGATGGCCAAGACAAACCATCTCCCAATAGGGATATAGACAACATAACAATCTTTACATGAATAAAGTGCCCAATTTTATTCCCTCGATTACGGATCTTATGATTTAGACCGTCACCTTAAGAATTATGTCTTCCGCAAAATTTGTCCATCATATGCCTAATTCTTAAAGGTTTAGACTGACAGTCTCAGACTATTGTTTGCTTAACATACATCCAACAATTATGAGCGTAAAGAGGACAAGATTTGGTATATTAATAATGAATAAATTCTGTATTGATAAAAATGTCTCCAAAAACTTATTGCATTTTTACTCCTTAGGACATACATGTCAACACAATGATCATGCAGAGACAAAAGATGCCATTCTTAAAGATCATAAAGATAATACACAAGCCTTTTCGAGGAGTTAGTGATGGAATTATATCCAGGTATTTCAACATGTTCAACATTAAAATTTATAGTGAAAGTGATGTATTTGAAAGTAGAGTATAAGTGGACAAACCAATCTTCCGATAAAGTGTTGAAGTTGTTGAAAGATTCACTTCTTGATATTCATATAATGGGTTCACACTACCAGGCGAAGACAAAGTTGAAGAAGCTTAGGTTAAGGTAGGAGTCCATTCATGTCTACAAGTATGTACTATTTTGGAAGGAGAATGCTCAACTAGAAGCATCTCCAGTGTACAAAGAGAGCCATTAGGTTGATAAGACAAGAAGAGGAAGAAAGTACCACACAAAGTGTTACAATATTTTCCTTTAAAAGGATAGATTATCACACTTGTATGCCTCTTCACATCAAGGTGGATCGAATTATGAAGAGGTGTTGAGGGAACCGGCTGATGATATGGCTTAAAAGTGTTTTGACAAACTACATTCGGATTTCACAGCTAAACAATGAAATGTTCGATTGGGCTTAGCTACCGATTAATTTAATGCTTTTGGAAGCATGACTATTCTGTACAATATTGGTTTTGACTTGTTACAACCTACCTCCATGGTTGTGTATAAAAGATCCATACTTCATATTGACTTTGTTGATCCTAGGCTCAAGCTCTCCTAGAAAGGATATGGATGTGTTTTTGAGACCGCTTGTAGATGAGTTGAAGGAGCTATAGACTGAAGGGATTGTCGTGCGAGATGCTACTTCTAATACTTCATTCAATATGTGTGTCGCTTTAATGTGGACTATTAATCACTTCTCTACTTGTTGTAGTTTAACCAGTTGGAGTGGTCAGGATTATAAAGCATGTAAAAAATGCAATGATGGGACACCATCAAGGTGCTATAGGAGAAAATTTTGTTATGTTGGTTATTATAAATGGCTTCTAGGTGATCACAAAATACGTCGATGCAGAAAGATTGATAATAAAGTAGACTGGGGTAATGCACCGGTTCCTAAGACTTAAGAAGAGATATTAAACCAACTCAAGCATGCTCGAGTTCAAGTTTGAATTCCTAGTAAACACAAGAAATATGGATTTGTGAAAATAAAGTATGATTTGCGAGAGTTGAACTGGTCCAAGGTCAGTGTATTTTAGGAAATAACATATTAGAAATCATTGTTTCTACACTACAATTTGGATGTCATGCATATCGAGAAAAATGTATGCAGTAGTTTGGTAGGGACATTTTTAAATATAAAAGGCAAGGATACAGATAAAGAAAGAAAAGATTTGGAGGACTTGGTAAGAAACGAGTTGCACCTATACAAGGACGAGGATAAGTGGATGAAACCACATACAAGCTATACTTTGGTGTCACCTAATAAAAAATTGTTTTGTGATTCCATTAAATCAGTGAGGTTTCCTAATAGGTTCGCATCTAACTTGAGGAAAAATGTTGTTCATTCAGGGAGTAAGATTACTGGTCTTAAATTTCATGACTGTCATGTAATAATGCAATGGTTGTTGGGAATAGGGATTCCTCCATATCTAAAAAAAGAGATTGTTGACAAAATTACCAAATTTGGCAGATTTTTCCTGCTCATATGTGCAAGAACTTTGAACATTAAAGAGTTGAAGAAAGCACAAGTAAGTAGTATAATAATTTTGTGCAAATTGGAGACAATTTTCCTGCCAGCTTTTTTTGATATCATGGTTCACTTGGTGCTGCACCTACTAGAGGAAGCCATTCTTGGAGGTCTAGTTCATATGATATGGATGTATCCATTTGAACGGTACATTGGCAACCTTAAACAATATGTACAAAATCGAGCTCAACCAGAGGGATCCATTTTAGAGGGGTACATTGTGAATGAAGTACTAATATTTTGCTCTATGTACCTAAGTAATGTTGAGAACAAGTTCAACAAACATGAAAGGAATGGGGTGGAGAATGATCCTTTTTGAAATTGGGAGTTGTCTGTTTTTCAATCTCAATTTCATTCGCTGGGAAAGCTGACACTAATCACATTAGATGAGACAACAAGGAAGAAAGCTGAGTGGTACATATTAAACAATTGGCGCAAAATTGAACAATATCTCAAGTATAATCCTATATTACTCATTGATGAGACTGTAAAAGTGTACATTTTCTAAGGCTTAAATCATTTAATTATGCTTTTATTTCTCATTAAATTCTCTAATTAATAGCAATTTTGTGTTAATAAGTATTTTTGTGTCTTAGTGTGTAAATGTGTTTAAAAATGTATTTTTAGTGTGTTTTTATGTTTAATAGAATTTTTAGTAATTTTTAGAGTCTTTTCGGTGTGTTAAATAAGTGTCTAGTATGTAAATAGTCAAAGCCGTGAAAATAATGCGGTTATTTTATTTTGAGTTTTAGAGTGTTTGATAGTGTGTTTTAAGTTTGTAAATATGTTTTACTATATTTTTAGTAATTTTCAAAAATATTTCCAAGTCATAAAAATTATGTGTCAAACCGTAAGAGACTGAAAATTTTAGGAGTTTTTATTTATTTTTGTGTGTTTTAATGTAAAATAAATATTTTTAATATTTTTGTAAATATTATGTTTGTAAAATAGTGTGTTTGTGATTTTTAGATTTGAAATCTGGAGGAAAAACGGAGCAAAATGACACCAAAACGGATAAAATCGGACATCAAATGCATCAAAAAGATAAAGGCAATTCGAATTTCTATTAAATGGGACACGTGGCATCATGAGAGCCGTCAGATTCACTGCCAAATCAATCTCAGCCGTCCGAGGAAGAGACGTGTGTCAAAGCGTCATCTGGTGCATCAACAGAATCTCAAGGTACAGTCCACGTGTCGAAAAACGATTGGCACGTGTGATTCACGCGCCGACAAGCTGCAGACGCGTCAGTTTGGAATCGTAGATAGCTTCGAATCTCATGCAGTCATGACCATGTGCAGCCACTCTCTCAGCCATTCGATGCGAATACCTACACTGATCTAACGGTCCCAAAATCTCGGTCCCATTGGTCCCACCTGGGCCCATCCTGCCCGCGTTTGACAGCCGTTGGATCTCGTTTTGAACGGTCCAGATTGTGTCTGTTTCGTGCTGGTCTGGTCTGCGTCACACCGGATTACAAACTCAAATTTGCATATCAAAGAGCAAATCTCAGCGTGGAAACGGAGATAAGATCATATCATTTTGATCCGATTCTTCAAATAGTGAATTTTTTCAATATAAAAGAGGCTCTCCCCCCCCCCCCTCCTTGAAAATACCCCCTCAAGGCCTTCGGGCCTCCTCTCCACTTCTCCCATTTTTTCCTTTTTTCCTCTTTTACCCCTTAGGTAAAAAAATATATATATGTCTAATTTAGTGTAGAGAGTTTGATGAGGCAGAGAGATGATCTTGTATGCATAGTACTCTGGTATGTGTTTTAACTCTATATCTGTGTTGTAATGCTTATATTTTTGTAGAATAAATTATATCTTTATGTTTTCAATAATTATTATTACTGTTGTTATGCTGTCAATTTTTACATAAATTCAGTCATGCTTTCTTTATGTAATTTAATTGTATTGCATAATTAATATTAACAATACTAAAGTCATGCTCGTTTATTAAGTTGAGTTTCTGCTGCATTATAGACATAGACTGGCACAGTAAATACTTGGTAATTCTTGATTTATTATAGACAAAGAATGGCATAGTGTATTCTTAGACCATTTAATAAGTCGAGGTGCTGCCGAATTTAACGTAATAATTTATTCCATGAAAATATATTAATTTTGATTTGTTATTATTTTTTCTATCTTAAAATTATGTTGGTTATAATTGAGTGACAGCGGTTATAATTTTCATAATTAGTGCACCAAATCATTAGTGACAGATGATTATTTTGCTAGTTTTTATAGGAAAACCCTTACTGCATTATGGCTTGTTATATTGTCGCTTTAGGTTGACCTATATAATTAGTAAAAAGTGCTCGCAATTAATGAGAAAAGATATAATAAATCAAATACTTTAGATAATTATTATTTAGAGTTAAAATTCTATATCAGTTGCAAAACATACAAGGGATTCTCAAAGCTTCACCGTTTTAATTTTATGCTTTAAATTTTGAATTAAATAAAATAAAAACCACAAAAACATTTCTTTCATTTTAAACTTTGACTTGAAAAAGTGCTTGCCTTTTTGAACGTTTATTTTTATCAATATTTCGAGTTACAAATTTTCACCTCCCTGTGGATACGACAATCTTTTCTATACTACATACGTCCGCCGTTTATTAAGAAGAATAAAAACATTCATTTGGGGTGTAACCACCAATCACTCATCTTGTTTGATAATTAATTATGCATCACAAAATATAATTATTAAAAAATAGATATAAAATTTTTATACAGTCAACGCATGAGGGAACTAATAGCAAGTGATCGACAAAACTTGGATGAAATTCAAGAAAAAGAGTTCCCTAATTGGTTCTAAAAGAAGGTATAAAATACTATTAAATCGAATGATCACATTATATTGCATACAAGCGATTTATCAATTATGTATTCTTAAACTTCTAACTAACTTCATCTTCTTATAGATGTATGATTTACAATAAATTAACTCACCAATAGTAAATGATGAGTTGCTTGCCTTGTCATTGAGGTCTAACATATTCGTTCGATTATATTCAGGTTGTGTAGTTAATGGAGTTAAGTTCCTTGCATACAATCTTGATGTAAGGCGTCAAACTCAAAGTTATGGGGTGTGCGTATCTGGAACAAAATATGCCACTTTCATGGGCAGCTAGAGGAGATCATTCAATTGTCACACATAAATGATTGTTTCATGGTATTATTTAGGTGCAAGTGGTTCGATACCAATCCAATTAGGAGAAGAAAATAGGTGTGAAAAATAAGACAAATATCTGCATCAATGCTGAATAGTATAAGGATGATCCTTTTATACTTGCTTTCCAAGCATAACAAGTATTCTATGTAAATGATCTTTTAAATAGCTCAAGCTAGAAAGTTTGTTAAACACTCTGGGCATCAACAGATATGGGATATGCCTGACAAGGAACTACATGAAGGTCAAGCCTTATATGACAACAACTCTTCCAACTTTGAAATAGAGATTGAACAACCTAAGTTGGACTCCTTAACACTTAGATGTCCTAATGTTGAATCTGATGTTGTGGAAAATGTGCAAGATATCTTAGAAGATAACATAACAAATGATTCTGAGTTCATTGATGATGAAAATATCAATGCTATAATAGAAGAGCACGACAATCATGAGGAGCCAATGAGGAAGATGACGTTGAAGATGATGATATAGATCATAACTTTGAAGATAGTGCTGACACAAGGAGTGATAATGATTGATTTTTACCCATTGGATTTTTTTATATACTTTGAAACTCACACCAATTTTTAGATTTATTTAATGCCATATAAAATAATCATCATTGCTCTACATCAATCTATAGCTATGTTTGCTCATGTAGCTACTTGCCTGGGTTCCGCTGGTGGATCCAAGCCCCTACTAGGACCATATTGGTTGCCTTCACAGTGTGAGTCAAGTATGAATAACAAACTCTTAACATTTTTTGATGTATACATTAATCTATACATATCTATGGACTTTTTTTTTAATATACATGAGGTGTCACCCACCATAAAAAGGAATTTAGGACCAACCTCTTGTCGTCGAAAGGTTGGGGACAAGAATCGCGGCATTAACATTGGTCAGCTTGTCACAATAAAAGGGAAATTACTTTTCCAATTTGACAAAGAAAGAAAGACTTAGAAGGCCATCGGGGACAATGTGGCCTTTTTTAAGAGTGGAATGGGGGTACACACTAGGGATTGTGTAGCCCCTCATTATGATAAATGAACTAATATCCCGAAGGAAGATCCTAGTTCGATTCTTGGCAGAGTACGAGCAATAAGCTAATTCATATTTAAAACTTTAAGTGATGTTTTTAGTATTGTATTATTAATGTTTGAATAACATGAAGGATTGGTTTTGGATACTTGATGATATTGAGACAAATGCCATCATTTATCGGGAGGCCATGAGAGCATACTAGGATTGAAAAAATGATCTCCACGAGACATTCAAAAAGTACAGAGGATAGACTGACCAGAAACATGTTAGGGCTAAGATCCTATCCAACACTAGATGCCCTTAGCATTGGCGTTTATGCTGTGATCTATTTACGTCGGAGAAATTTTAGGTTTTATTTTCCTTAATCTTCTTCTTAATGATATTAATGCAATGCAAATACAAAAATATTTTTCAATCTTTTTCAATACGTATTTCCCTTAATATTTTTCAATACGTCACTGTAAAAATATTTTTCTAAACATATAGGCCAATCAAAGACTAATGCGGCTAATCATGAGAATTCCAAGTGGTTAAGCTATTAAGGACAGTCTTCTTTTGCTCCACATAGGTACAAAAAGATAAGTAATTTTATTCTTTAGTTTCAAAATTTAATGTTTCCAAAAAATGAAAGAGAAAACTTAAACACATTTCTAATGATGCAGATGAATCCTGAGATCGGTACACCGTAGTTGCTCATTGATAATCGGTGTGACCAACATTTCCGCCAGGGTAAAGGATGCGCTAGCGATGTTGCTAAGGCAGCACATATAAGCATTGTTCTATCACTTATTAGATTTCTTTTTAAACATTTGTATATTATACATTTTCTAATTTATTCTTTTATATTATTTTAATTACAGTCTTAGATGGTTGAGAAGAGACAAACTCTACAATTGCAGTCTGCTGGTAGCTCATCTGACCTTATTAACGTGGATAAGGAGGCGATTCAAGACTTAGGTTTACTTGGATCATAGCACTATTATCTATTTAGTAAAATAGGGTATAACGTGTAGCTTTCTCTGAGTAGAAGCTCGTATGCATAAACACGATATATGGGAAAATGAATTATGGAGCACGTGCTTCGTAGCCGTAGAGGGGCACCTAAGAGTATAGGTCCAGCCTTTAATATGTGGGACATTCCTTTTACTTCTTTTACTAAATCACATTCTTATGGATCTTCCCAAAGCATACATACACAGCTTACCCAACATCCAGCAGTGGCTCACACAGATAAATTTTCTCTCTCTTATCCCTAAGTGTGGTGCCAATCATAAGGAGATTTATCTCCAAAAAATCAACAAATCATAGTGTAGGATGTTGTGATTATTTGCATCATCCAATATAAGTCCAATTCAAACAATTCAATTTAAATTAGAATTTCATTATCAAGATAATTATCTAATTTAAACAATTGTAAATAATTATCCATTATTGTAATTCAAATTCAACTAGGATTTAGATTAATTATTCAAATACTAAATTTAAATAATTAATTATCTAAAATCTTGATTACTAATTCGAACAATTATTTTCCAAAATTAATTAAATAATTAATTATCTAGAAAATTAGCAAATATAGGCGCCAACCCTAGTAGGCCCTTTGCCCACTTGCAGTTCGAACCTAGACTATGTGGCCCATGCATCCCATCAGGCCTGATGGCCCAACTCGCATCTACTTTTGTCTTACCTGTGGTAAACCAAACTTGCTTGATTTGTCATAAAGAAATTAGTGTGTTAGCATTGGGACCTAATGGACATATATTATCAAGCTTCATTAATAACAAATAAATTAATTCTTGATTAATTATCCATTTAATTATTATTTTCAGTGTCTTTCTAGTACAGACTTGAAGCTGCACTCTTGATAATATACCGTATTACAAGGCTCTTGAAATATAAATCTTGCCCATAACCTCTCATATTATGTGTATCTTCATACGTTATCCACAATCAGATTAAGGGCTTAGTTTTGTTTTACCTTCTGACTAATTTATCTTAAAGTTCCATTATTTTACCATTGGAAAAATTCATTCCTTTTATAACATGTACAAAAGGAATATCATCCGGTTATCATACGTATTCAGATGATAGAGGCCTCGTTATATTTTCTAATACCCGAATAATGCCTTTAAAAGGATAAGATTAACTCTCCCAAATAATGCCTTTAAAAGGATAAGATTAAATCTTTGTTAGAGAGCTAGAGATTCTGTCTGTTAATTATGCTCTCATTGAATATAGATTGCATTTCCAACATACTGACAACGGAGTGTTCGATCGTTAGAAATCCTGCCTTTGGCATATCAAAAGACACAAGCTATAAACATGGAGTCATAAATCCACTTCAAAATTAAGATGATACATAAATGATTATCAAAGAGAATTAATTTAAGTTAAACAGAATTATTATTAAATCAATTCAACTTTTGGTCCAGTCCAGTGTGCTACCACCATTAAGGCTACTACACCAATGTGTCTAACATAAAGTCAAACTGCTCCGATGACCAATATAAGCCGCCCCCAATTGGACATAGATCCCCATTACAGTCTTGTAATATATAGAGTGCCCAGCTCTATACATAGACTGCGAAATATATAATTTAGACTGTTAATCTCTAAATCGGATTTTTCTGCATATAAACTCCATATATACACAATTTCAAGATTTGGTTCTAATAGTCAAGGATCACATTTTTCCTAATATATAATTATTAATATGAAAGTAATATGAGGATCATTATCAATACATAAAATATTCATATTATTATTTATTTTACCAAAATGTCATAAACACTATCAAAGTATTTATTTCTTAGAACACTAATCCTAAGACGTTATGGGTCCAAGCCAAGTATAGGAGACTTGGTGACTTCTGCTATAAATGTGGGAAGCTTGATCATGTTCAGAATTTTTACGTGTTGCTGGAAGGGACTTCCATTACGTCTCTTCATGATGTTGTCGTCTCATTACATGGTCCATGGTTAAAAGCTAATTCTATGGTTCGGGATTGCTTCACCAATCGACGATTTTGGTTTGTGTCCCTAAGAAATACTGCTCTGGCTACCCAGTTTAATCTAAAGTTTCCCCCTGCTACCTACTGAAGCTGTCCTTGCAGGAGAAAAATTGTCGAAAGCCCAATTTGGGTGAGGATTACCAGCTTAGATGGTGGCCCGTGCCCCAAAGAGACCCAAAAAGGCGTCAACACGTGTGCTGAGATTACCGTCGAAAAGGGTCGTTGAACAGGTTGGTGTTGGCTCTCAAATTTTCGTTTTTGAATGTTTCTGGTCCGTCTAGCCTTTTGTGGCAACCGAATCCTCCCCCCATTGTTCACCAAACGAGTATCCCGCCTAATATTCATTTGAACCCTGCTTTTTTCTCGATTACTTGTAGTTTGACTTTAAAAGGGATATCTTCAACGAATGGTGTGGGATCTTCCTTAAATGTAGGCCAGCAAGGGCCCCTTTTTATCTAACTTCTCCCTATGTCTTTACGAGCTGATAATGAAGAAGCTGCGGGCCTAACTTCTAGCTCTAATCCATCCACCGCTAGGAGATCCGACTTTCTAGATGATAGCCCAAAAGTCCAATCGCCCAAGAACCGTCGGCGAACTCTTGTTGAGCAATAAAACAACATCGCCAAGCCAGCCCCCATCTCAAGCCCACACCAAGCCCGGTGCCGATACTTGCCTTCCAGTCTCAAACCCAGCTCCACCTTTACTGGAAAAAGATGAACAAACACCTCATCACGTTCTCCAAGATTTCTTCCCCTCCTCAACATCCAATCGCAATCAAGCTCTTCCCCACCACCACCTCAAAATTTCGTAGAGTGGGTGCAGTGAGAGTTGCTCTTCGGAATTGGAATAAAACTTAGTTTGGTAATGTCAAGACCAACATCGCTCATGTAACAAATGAGCTCAATGAAGTCCTTGAGTAGGACATCTCTGCTTAGCGTTGTGATCTGGATTTGGAATAGGCGGAGCAGCGAGCCTGGAGACATAAATCGCGTATGGATTGGGCCTTAAATGCTCAAGATTCTTCTTCCTCGAGGACGCCCAAATTTCATTGGGTCTATCGAAGTTAGGCGTGGATGTTGTGAAAGGTAGTGCTTAGTTTCTTTAAGTGGGGTTCTATCTTTAGAGGATTTAATATTTCTAACGTTGTCTTCGGAACCACCCTTCAGCGGTAAATCCTTTTCGCCCCATCTCTCTCTATAATGTTATCTATAAGGTAATTACAAAATTAATTGCAACCAGATCAAGCTAGTCCTGAGTGACCTTATCTGCCTAACCCAAGGAGCTTTTGTGCTTGGGCGGTCGATACAAGATACCATAATCATATACTCCGACAGACCTTCCACTCCTTGAAAAAAGGGCAAAGTGGATGTGGGTTCGATGATCACCAAGTTGGAACGTGAAAAGGCCTATGAGTGATTATATTGGGCTTTCTTAATCCAAACTGTTAGGGGCTTGGGCTTCCCGAGTAGACTAATTAGCTGGGTTAAAGAATGCATATCATCATTTATGAATTCTGCCCTAACAGTGAAGTGGGGGTGGCAAATCCTTCAAGGGCACGAGTCCCTGGCTTCGACAGTGCTTTATCATAAATATCTAATAACGTGCGAATTTCTTGGAAGCGGACTACAGAAGATCGGATTCTTGGATATGGAAATTGATCATTAAATTAAAAAAAAAAAAATTCTAATCTGTCTCAATGCTTGTAAGCAGTTTGGCAATGGTCGACATATCAATACATGGCATGACCCCTAGGCTCCTAGCAAGCTGGGTTTGAACTTTGAAACCTAAGCCAAGAGGCATGCCTGGGCCAGGATATGCCTATGCGGCGGACCTCCTTTTACCGGGAGGGGTGTAGGACTTTGCTAAACTGTAACACCCTAAGATGGGGGTTAATATATTTTAACAAATTAAATTAGATAATAGAAAGTAAAGCAAATCATCAAAATTTTATAAAAATTTGCCCATGGGTCTCAAGATAAAATTGTAGAAATTTAAAATCAAATGAAAAATAAACCTACCGTTTATGTAGCACCTCTAGTTAAATTATACAAATTCGTAATCATCAACATAGTTACAATCCTCAAATAATTAAACACAGTCACAAAGAGAATCTTACTTGTTCACTGGATATATACCATATGCAATTATAAGCCACTACCATCATTTGAGACCACCAGATCTTCTTTTTATCTCACTGGTTTATATACTTAAGGACAAAATTTTAAAACAATAGAAAAATAAGCAAAAAGTTCAATAGAATTTGTTTTATCGAACTTTATTTTTTAAAACAATAAGATCTTAAATCTACAAGAAAATTCTAGATATCGATTCATCATAAATTCTCTTTTCACAATCTATTTCATATATTATATTTATCAACGTATCATATATTTTTGCCTTTCAAGCATCCACACATGGAGTACCCCTAGCCAAGGTTTAGGGTTCTGCCCCGAAGGTTATATCATCATAACATGTCCTCTATGTCTTTCTTTTCACACATTTACTGTCTAGAGTTATTCTTCTTTCTTTTCTTTTCTTTTCTTTTCTTTTTTTTTTTTTTTTTTTGTAACTCTTAGACAGTGTTTGAAAACATTCAATAAATTCTGAGCCTAAATCTTTTCAACATCTATTTTTCCTATGATTGTCAAATTATAAATGTTAATTTATGTATATATCTTTCTCAAATCATCTACTAAGAAAAACCATTTTCACAAAGCAATGGTATTTAAACACTTTTTTTTTTTATATAATATTTATTCAATGGTTAAAACAATTTAAATCATGGCTATCAAAGAAATGATAAGAAATCCTACCTCTTTGGAAAATAAATCCACAAATAACTCCTAATCCATTTACACCATATTTCCTCCAAGTTTGCCTTTAACCTTAAGACGTATAACAAATTATAAATTTAACTTAAATACTAATTTTCTAAGTAAGTTAATTTATTTTATTAGTGTGCCTTCATCATTAATTTGCTCAAAATATGCATAATAGAATTTTAACTTAGTTTCAATAATTTTAGAAATTAAAATGAATTTTATTTATTTATTTATTATTTATTTATTTTTTTACAAATTTGTTAAAATAGTTTTTTAAACATATAATTCAATTTTAAAAATATTTAGAAATAAAAATAATTAAAAATTTTGATATTCATTTCAAACAAAATTATTGGAAATTACTATTTTATAGCAAACATACTTAATATTTTTGTAACATAAATTGTCAAATAACTACCATTATCTTAAAGGTTTAGCTTGCTATTACCCTTCCCTTCAGTAAAGGATTCAATTCTTGCCTATCACAAAATAATATTTCTTTTTTTTGAAAAACAACAAGAACTGGGTAACAATGACAGTTTTATTTTCTCTTCAATTTTTGATATCATTTTAGCTTTTAATGTAGGTGAAAACAACAAGAACTGGGTAACAATGACAGTTTTATTTTCTCTTCAATTTTTGATGTTGTTTTAGCTTTTAATGTAGTTTTTCACCTAGGTTTTTTTGCCTAGAAACGACCAGAACTACTCCTCCTCCAAATCCAACAAAAAAATCACGTTTCAAACATTAATCTAAATGTAAATATATTGTATATTCATCCACAAACATCAAAAACACGTTTTTAACAAATTTCATACTTAAAACACAAATTTAAATCAAAGTTTAACTTCAAAAAATTTATATTAAACTCAAGCCAAAACATTGCTTTAATCACAAAAATCACCTTGTTTCCAAGTTCTATGAGGTGCTAGAAGGTTGTTTTTATGATTTTTGGAGGAAGTTGGGATGGATTTTAAAGTTTTGTTTTTTTTTTTTTTTTTTTTGCTTTGGGTAGTTGCCATGTGGGAAAGAAGCAGAGAAAAAGGAAGGGAAAACAAAGAAGGGATGAAGAAGAAAGGAAGCAAGGTAAGAAATGGAAGGAAGGAAGGAAGGAAGAAGAAAAGAAAAGAAATGAACAAGAAGAGAAAGGAAGGGAGAGAGAGGACATGGGAGAGTGGAGGAGGGAGACATAGAGTCTTGTCTCCCGGAACAGGTTTAGATGTTTAAGGACAAAAGTGCCAAAATTACACTTCCATAAATAAACTGAATAGTAGAGGCATTTTGATAATTTCACAAAATAGGCGCAGAAAAATTTTAAAAAATTTTAAAATATGTAAAATAAATAAAATAAGGTAAATTTGTGACAAAAATTAAATTTTAAGATTCAAATTGGTACACTAATAATTAAATTTAATACAATTAATACCAATTTAAAATAATAGGTGTTACAACTTTACCCTTCTCAAAAGAAATTTTGTCCTCGAAATTAATTCATATCTCAAAAGCAAAACATGTGAGGATACAATTCACGCATCATGGATTCTAACTCCTAAGTTGCCTCGGCTTCATGGTGGTGTAGCCATAGCACTTTGACTAACAGAATCTCCTGACAATGCAAACATGTCACTTTGTGGTTGATAATCTGAATTGGCATTTCCTTATAAGTTGTATCTTCCCGGATTGGTACATCAGGCCATGAAATGATGGTGTCAGGCTCGGATTAACATTTGCGAAGCATCGACATGTGAAAGACATTGTGTATATGGGACAATTTTGGAGGTCATTCAAGGCAGGATGCAACAACACCGACTCTTTGTCAGATCTTAAATGGGCCTATATATCTTTGTGCAAGTTTTTCGTTAACTCTAAATTGAGTAACGCCTTCATGTGGAGACACTTTTAGTAAGACATAATTACTCTCTTGAAATTCTAGTGGTCTATGTCCTCTATCGGCATAACTCTTCTAGTGACCTAAGAGTGATTTTCAAACGTTCCCAAACAATGGCAATCTTTTTATTATTATCTTGAATGTCATCTGGTCTAGTGGTGAGTTGGTCTTTTGGCTCTAATTAACATGCTGGTGATCGACGCGATCTTCCTTAAAGAGCTTTAAATGGGGTCATATCGGTGTTAGCTTGGTAACAGTTGTTGTAGGTGAAATCAGCTAACTGCAAATGTTTCTTCTAGCTTCCGTTGAAGTCTAAAATACATGTGTGAAGCATGTTCCCAAGGTTTTGAATAACTTACTCAGATTGTCCATTTGTTTGAGGATAAAAAGATGTATTGAAGTTCAGTTCTATGCCCATCGCTTTTTAGAAACTCTATTAATACTTGGCATTGAAATGCATGTCCATGTCTGACGTGATTATTAGTGGAACTCCATGTAGTCTGATAACCTTTTCAAAATACAATTCTCTATTTTTCAAACTGTTCCCCGTTATGTATCCACGTCAAGATCCCCTAAAGATGCAAGTCCTGTCATTGATTTTGGTAAATTATTGTAGAAGAACTAGTGTAGAATTTGAAGCGTGAACTATCACCTAGTTCTTATCTTCATAGTATTGCAAGCTATAAACATCTATTGTTGCTGTCCATTTCCAGTCTTCTAAGGCTAAATAGAAAAGTGTTCTAGAAGCTTTCCTACTTGTGCATCTGCTACAACATTTGCCTTTCCAGGATGATATTACAAAGTAAAGTAATAATCCTGCATGTATTCCATCCATATTCTCTGTCTCAAGTTCAGATCCCTTTGAGTAAATAGATACTTTAAACCCTTATAATCAAAGAAAACCTGAAAATTTGCTCCATAGAGATAGCATCTCTTATTATTAAAGCAGAGATCACCGTTGCAAGCTTTATATCATGAGTAGAATAGTTTTGCTTGTGCAGTTTTAGTTGTCGCGATCCATAAGCTACAACCCGTCCTTCTTGCACTAATACACGACCAAGTCCTCGTCTTGACGCATTAGTATAGACCTCATACGGTTTGTCGTAATTTGAAATAGTCAATACTAGAGTATTAGTCAACGTAGTCTTCAATTCTTTGAAGGTATGCTTACACTTCTCATTTTGATTAAATAAAATGGTTTCTTGATCCTCATAAGAACTTAAATCTTTCATAGAGTACCCTATGTCGAAGGTTATGTCTATATAAGTATCTCAACTGTATAATTGTTAACATATCTATTCTATGGTTTTTCTATGTCGAGACATTCTCCTGGATTGCATAAGTCAAACTAAGGGTTCAATTTGATGATTACGTTTTCAAATTAAAAACCATTTAAAATTGTTTTAGAATAAAAAGTGATGTTGCACTCCTTAGGTTTATCGAATCTAGACTCTGATACCAAAATTTGTAACGTCCCTAAATAAGGGGTAATTAAATAAGATAATAAAAAGTAAAGTAAACTATCAAAATTTTATAAAAATTTGACCGTGGGTCTGAAGAATAAATTATAGAAATTTAAAATCAAATGAAAAATAAACCCATAGTTTATGTAGCACCTCTAGTTTAATTATACAAATTCATGATCATCAACATAGTTACAACTCTCAAATAATTTAACATGGTCACAGAGAGAAGCTTACTTGTTTACTTGATATATACCATATGTAACTATAAGCCATTACCATCATCTGAGAGTACCAAATCTTATTTTTATCTCACTTGGTTCAAATAAGCTGGGGAGGGAGTTTTAAAACAATAGAAAAATGAGCAAAAATCCCAGTAGGATTTATTTTCTTAAACTTGATTTTTTTAACAATAAGATCTCAAATCCATAAGAAAACTCTAGATGTCGATTTATTATAAATTCTTTTTTCGCAATCCATTTCATATATCATATTTATCAACATATCATATAAATCAATTTTTCCAAAAACTAGAAGAAGTGGGTAAATCAAGGCTTAAGTTTAGACAATCCAAGCTAAAAACATTGTTTTGATCACCAAAATCCCCTTGTTTTCCAGCTCTATGAGTTGCTAGAATGTTGTTTTTGTGATTCTTGGAGGAAATTGGGATGGGTTTTGAAGTTTTGGTTTTCTTTGTTTTTGCTTTGGGTAGCTGCTGTGTGGGAAAGGAATAGAGAAAGAAGAAGGGAAAACAAAGAAGGGAAGAAGAAGAAAGGAAGCAGGGGAAGGAATGGAAGGAAGGAGGAAACAAGAAAAGAAAGGAAAAGAAAAGAAAAGAAAAGAAAAAGATGAGAGAGGAAGCAAGAGAGAGGACGTGGGAGAGTGGAGAAGGAAGACAAGGAATCTTGTCCACTGGAGTGGGTTCCGATGATTGAGGAAGAAAGTGCTAAAATGGCACTTTCATAAATAAATTGAATGGTAGGGGTATTTTGACAACACAGAATACGTTTAGAAAAATTTTAAAAAATTCAAAAATAGATAAAATAAATAAAATGAGGTAAATTTGTGATAAAAATTATATTTTATAGATTGAAATTGGTATACTAATAATTAAATTTAACACAATTAATACTTGTTTAAGATTGCATAAACTCATAGAGGACACGCGGCTGATTAGTGCTGTGGATTCGGATGGGATGAATAGATGGATTTGCAGGGCAGATCAAAATGAAGCTTCTCTTCTAAATCTGCCTACTTCACCGCTCTTGAGTTGAAGTTGAGCTGGAATCCAATGCCTTCATCAACTCCTAGTGTCTGGTGGAACAAGGTTTGGAGCAGCCGCATTTTTGAAAGACATAAAACTCCTTTGGTGGCATGTAATCTCGAGAAAGACTAAACTCCCATGTTCAGATCTGGAACTAAATCTGTTGTCCACTTGTTTTTCCATCGTGACTTTTCCAAGTGTCTTTGGCTGGCCTCTTCTTGGAGTACTGGAATCCAGAATATTCAAGCTTCGTCTTCACTGAATTTGGGACTTTTAATAGAATTAATGCTTGCAAGGGTAGTCAGGAGGCAGTCTGCTGGGAGCTTGACGCTATGCTAGAGCCCAGTCTGCTGCTTGCCAAGGCCTTGTCGGCCTGTTCTTTTAGTCATGTCTTTAGAGGTTGTAACTATTTTGCACACAATGTCGCTGAATGGGCCTCGTTTTGTCACTTTAAGGGAAACATTGAGGTTTGCTCTGTTCTCTGTGATGTTGCTGTAGACTCCTCCGACTGGTCTTCATAGTTTTGGAACCTCTCTCTTTTCAATGAATGACGTTTATTACCCAAAAAAATTACAACTATTCTCATCAAAATTTAATCCTAGTATTAAACGTCCGGAGTTAGAGGTTACAATTTTATAAATACAAAGATTAAATTTCCAAAAAGAACGAAGGTGTCGCGAGAAAATTTAGAGAAACAGAGACTGAAAAGATGCTCTACATAATACATGCATATATGCACCTTCTGTTACAAGAGTACAAAACACTACAAATCTGGTAATTGTGGGAGATCAAATCATTGCAACACCGGAACAACCGTCACAGACTAACCGGTCTCCATCACCTCACTCGTTGCCACATCAGCTCCTGACAGGCAAGGCACCCGAGCCAATCAAAGGAGGCCATAAAGTCCATACCCTTCACAGGCGCAGGCCTGAGACAAAAGAACCCCAGCACCCATATATCAAGTGTTGCTTTGTGTGTCGCCCCGTTTGCTTTATTTTGCTTTATGTGGCTAAGGGTGCATGGTTATTTTCCCCCCTGTGTGCTTGTTCGAAAAACTTGCCGAGTGCAAGTGAGATTGAGTCGTTGACTAGGAGGACGTCTTAGTTGCATCACAAGGCGAAAAATTGAGTGAAAAATCCGACCATGTGACTATATGTGTCTAGTGTGTCTGTGTTTAAATGCATATTCTTCGTAGCCTATATAATACGCACTAGTTGTAAGAAGAAATTAAACCCAAGGCAGTAACAATCACACGCGCATGACGCTATCAATTTGTTTGGAACTCGTACCGTATTTTTTTGTATTTTAAGCACACAGCAACAACTTTTTAAGTTAATCACCAAGGCATGAAAATAAAAAAATAATATAACCAAAAAAAAAAAACTAAAGAATAATTCATTACAACAAACATCATTTCATTTATTAATAAACCAAAAAATAAGGGGAAAAGGCTACAGTCTACAACACATGATTCATAACATCTGGGCAGAAACCATACTGTCAAACTATGTAACTTCTAGAGATGAAACGAAGCGAAAAAGAGTAGCAAAGATTTACTGGTAAAGTTTTTCCATAGTCCTCTTCAAGAGTTCACCATCAGCGCCAATGACTTCAGCCGCCTTTTTCCCATCTTGAAAGAAATGAAACGTAGGCTGCCAGGAAATGCATACATCGAAAGGAATATTTATCTAGATATATATAGTGAAAGAATGGGTAAATCGTATGGAATTGGATATTAATGGCGTCACTTTTCTTTTCCTTGTCAAGCATAGCATTAAGCTTAAACTAAGATAATGATCGAAATGCATAAATTACAAAATTTGGGAACGTAATCCGCACAATGTGCCCCTAACATGTAATTGGATTTAATAATAAGCAGCCTATATCCATAACTTCCATACAAACAAGAGCCTTTCATGCATGTACCCATACATGTATTATGCAGTAAAAAAACTAACTTTTTAATAAACCTGCATCAAAAGAACTAATGAATACAAAACAACAACAGAGACGAAGAGAGTGAGAGCATTTCTTCACAGGAATCATAGTTATGTTGTCAAAATGTTGACATATTGGTAAAAAATGATAACCATCTCATATATTGTCCAACACATTGCAACCAATAAAAGACACTGAGATGTTATAAATAGAATGATATTCAACTATTTGTCAGCAATTGCTTGGGGCCCATTCGTATAATTTTCAAGTTGGTTTTATGACTTTTTTTTCAATTTGCTTTCGTCAAAAATCCTTTTCAGTGGCTTCAGTAGGGTACTCCATACTAATTTACACTTTGTCAGTTTTGACAGAACATGACGATAGTTTGTGCACCATTTAGTGTTTATCTTCTACTTATGCGAAGAAAGTACAATGTGGTAAGATCTAAGACATGATGTATCCCTAACTATCTGGAATTCAATAGATGAAAATTTTTTATCGTATGATTTTTTTTTTTTTAGAAGGAATGATGAATCTTTAAGATAAATCTTTCCATGGTTTAAGGCAAACATCCATCTTTTTTTCCCCTTTTAATTGCTGACAATAATACTAATATTTCGGACATGTATATATATATATATATATATTTTTTTTTTTTTTTTGACCTTGGCTACATAAAGACATAATTTCCATATAAAAAAAAAAGATGAAGGATCAAGTTATTTACCACAGATGTAATATTCAACTCGCTCAATGTCTTTGCAAGGTCTTCCTGCAAATAGAATAAGCGATATTAGCACTGCCAGCTTTGATACATAACAAGCGGGTATTTAACATTGTTGCCCCTAAACTTGTCGCATATTTGCAATTTGTCCCTTGAACTTTTAATTTGGGCAAGTTGCCTCCTAAACTTACAAATTTGTAGCAAATCACCCCCATTGATAACAATTTTAAGTTTTTGACTAAATTGATATGTGATTTTCACATGAGTTGTTAATTAAAAGCATAAAATGGTTTTTCATATCAATAGTAACCCAAATTTATATTCAAACCAAAGTTGCTTCAAAATACTCTATTTTGATGAAAACTTAATTAAAGGTATTAACCACAATAAATTTTGGTCCAAATATATAAAAATGACCATTCATGTGCAAATTACAAATCAATTTTGGTCAAAAAACTAAAATAACTATCAATGAGGGGTGATTTGCTACAAATTTGTAAGTTCAGAGGGCAACTTGCCAAAATTAAAAGCTCAAGGGGCAAATTGTGTATGTACGACAAGTTCAAGGGAGTAATAGTGCTAAACACCCTATAACAAGCACACTAACTCTTTGCTATGAATGTTGCACCTCAAACTCAAAAGTAATATGACAATATAGAACACCAGACGATCAAGCAATTTATACATATTATGAATTTATGATTATCACCACCACCATAGCCATACCAAGGCTCCAAGAACGAATTTTAGAACACGAAAAAGTTCAACAGGACATGCCAGGAAACCCTAAAGGTTTAAGCCAGTCATCTTCAAGCTAGTGAACATTTTGCAATGCAGACATGAGTCAATTAGCATCACTAAATGACAATGTTGCCGCTATCCTAGGAAATCTCTAGCACTCTACTTTATAATGGAGTAACAGCAGCATAGCAAAGTCATTGCAACTACCTATTCGCTCACTCGCATCTCCCCCATCCCCTTCATTATCATCACTATTTATATTCTATTTATCAACATTCTCTTTCCACGAGACCGAAATGCAAATTAATTTACTTCCTAACTAAACCCTGTCTGTCCAATCAAAACTGCATAGAAAGTCCTAAAGATTCGATGATAGCTTTAATAGAAAAATTTTTGAGAACAGATAATGGTTCTCTACTTCTCACAATTTTCTCTCTTTTTTTTTAGTTTTACCTTAGGTTAGAATTCACTAAAGTGGTTACAGAAATGGGAATTCCAAAACTATAAACCAAACTACTTTAAAAAGGAAAGACAATAAATTTAAAAGAAGAAAAAACGTGCTCCCTGACAATTTTTACCCAAGTCCTTGCATTAAGGCATCCAGATCCATGTATCGCTCCTATTAAGAGCATACATTTCATTTAAGATTCCTTTTTTTTCCTTTTTTTCTAACTAAAAGCACATTTTTATTTTCTGAACAAATAGATATTTCAGGTTCCTTGGGCAAAAACTCCTATGAAAAAAAAAAAAGAAAAAGAAAAAGAAAAATTCCCTCCGCTAACCTAAACTAACCTAAAACCAAAATAAGTCTAATTTAACTTTTCTTAAAGGTATGGCATAGATGGAAAACATGCTTTGGAGACGTTGTGACATGCTTTTGGAGAAGTTGTGATGTAGAACTAAGCAGGAAGATAGAGAATCAAATAGAGCAACAATACAAGTAGATAATATATAGACAGAAAGATAACAACAAGAACTCAATTGGAGGAAAACCAGAAATCTCAATATCATTCATCAACCATGTCTTAATTGAAATACAAACTATCCTCTTTTGAAACTACTAACATAAAAAGATAACAGGAATACCTTAATCGCCAAAAAAATATCTCTACTTCAATCAAAACTAAAAGTTAAAAGTAAAACGCATCCTACTAGATAAATATATACAATTAATTTCTCTATCCTGCTCCTCAACAAATTGACTACGAGGCATTTGAATTAGTCCACGGCCATCCATAGAACATCTTTCCTAAGGTTTGTGCTGAAATTAGGGATTGGTAAAAAAAAAAAGTCTTGTGAAAAAAAAAGGTAATATTTCAAATTTAAACACAAAAAGGGACACAAACATGAAGGAGGAGGGAGCTATTACACTGAAGTCCAGGTTCCCTTGGGCAAGAAGGGAACGCGGACATGAAGCTATTTCATTGTTAATTAAACGTGAGGAAGGCTAAGAACACAATTTCAAAATTGTAAATTGGCGATAGGCTCATAGTGAATAGTGAAGAGATTGTCACGGAAATAACGAGTTTTTATGAAGATCTGACTTTTGGAGGTGCATTTAATGGTATCCTTGGCTTAAAGTGTTCCCTGTTTCTACGAGCACAGCATGGTTGTTGGAGAAATTATTCAACATAGAGGAAGTTAAGAAAGCAATTTTCAGTTGCAACGGTAACAACACCCCTAGCCCTGACAGGTTGTCACCAGCTTTCTTCCAAAATTGTAGGGATACTTTTAGAAGTGACATCAGAAGTCACCAAGGCAACTTACATCTACCTCATCCCAAAAAATGAAAACTTTTTAAGGTTGGAGATTTCGGACCCATAAGTTTAGTTATCACTCTCTAAACTATCATTTCTAACATGCTGTCGGAAAGATTGAAAGATGTGCTCAAGCATACCATCTCATAAGTGCAAGGTGCTTCTTTTTTTTTTTTTTTTAATAACAAAAACTCCTTTTATTGGTTAAAAAATCAAATACAAAGGAAATGCAAGGTGCTTTTGTAACAGGGATATTGGATCTGGGAACAACAGTCAACATCTTCAATGCCAGAAAACATTCCTACCTCATCAATGTCGATTTTATATGTTGTTACATGAGGATACTGCTCACTCAACCTTCCAATGACTGGCGATATTAACCTGCCTGCATAAAATAAGTTGAAAAAGGCCTCAATTGTATTTAGGCAAAGGAATATAATAAACAAAACAATTTTTTTTTTCTCTTTTTGGGAGAAAACAATTTATGATTTCCTTCAACAAACTGACTAGAAATATGCAGTTAAAACTTACAAGGCCCACACCAAACTGCAGTGAAATAGAAAATAGCTGGCAGAGATCCATCTGTTGCAACAAATTTTACAGACGTTAAGGAAACAATAATTTACTTTATTTTATCCTAAGAAATTCAAACTTGGCAAGAAAACAACTTATATAAGACGATACCTTGAACTTTTTTAAAAGCACTTTTGAACCCTTCCTCAGACTTCACAATAACAATGTTTGAAGGACCTGGATCATGCACATCATATCGCACATTTAGAGACAGAGAGAGAGAGGAGTAAAGCATAAAGATGTTAGCAGCCATATAATAATTACCAAACAAAAAATTAACTATCATGTAAATAACCTACAAACTTACAAGCTATCTGTTGTATCTCCTAGGACTGTTTAGAATTTAGTTAAGTTTATCTTTTAGTTAGTTTAGATCTCTATAAATAGGCTAGTGATTAAATTCTAACAGAGAGAGTTGATGATTGAGTAATGAATACTGAGTTTCTAAGTTCTTCCTCTTGAGTTGCGGTTCTTCTCTTGAATCCCTTTTTCTCTCCTTTGCTTCTATTTCAATCCCTCTTGTGCTTCAATTTCTCCTTCTTTATTTTGCTTCTACCTAGATTCTTTCTCTCCGATATCGGTCCTAGATCAGTTGGTTTCAGAGCCAAAACAGTTCTTAGCTATCAAAACCCAACATTTTTTTTTTTTGGTAACTCAGGATGTCAAGGCCAATTTCGAGCACCTGACTAATCTCTGAGGGTGTGTGTAGACCCTCGTATCCGAACATACCGGCACAGACTAGGGGAGGTCTTAAGCCACTTAGCTATCAAAACCCAACATGAATGTACCTAATGTAACATCCATGATCCAACTATCCATTTGATGTCAGCAAATCACTCCTCTTTTGCAACACAATTCTATGACAAAGATAGATTTTTATGGGTTACCAGAATTCTTCCACCATGTCCTAACAATTAAACAGAAACCAAGCATTCCCATGAAAACTAAAAAATCATTTTAGAGCCAATCAAACAATAGATTATCAAAAGCAAAAATAAAAGAAAGCTTAAGAGAGTGAGAAGTTGTACCTGATGCTGAGGGGGATGAAGAGAGGAAGCGGTGTTGAAGAAAAGGGAGGTTAGAGAAGAGAAAGGCTATGGAAGCTGGCGTCGAAGGTGGAGGCGGCGATGCCATTTTAATGGAATTTGAGGAAATGGAAGGAAGAAGATGATACGACCAACGCAACTTATTACGGTTGCCGATCAGACTCAGTTGTCGCACCACGGCTCCGAAATTTCTCGCCATTACTCCCTCTCTTCTCTCTCTCCGTGTCAGAGTTTGTGGGGTTTTAAGCGTGGTTTTTGCCTTAAATACAATGTTATGCAACCCGAGTTGCGAAAAATCGCAAAAGCATACGGTGGTGTCCACAGCGTGAGCCTCTGCCTTGTTGCTCCTCAACTTTTTATTTTATTTTTATTGAAAATATCATTTTTTTTCAAAACTAATGATAGTAAATATGAAGTTTTAAAGTTATTTGTAATAAATATCAAATTTATTATTTAAATAATTTATCTATCTTTTTATTTATAGTGTAGATAAATTTTATTTACACAATAAATAAATTTATGATACAAATAATGTATTTACTTCTTTATTTACAATATAAATATTTCTTATTTGCATAGCAACTAAGTTGTTTACATTGTAAATGAAATTTACTACAAATATTTTTAAAATCTAATATTTACTTTAAAAAGTGTTTGAGCAACTTACAAGGATGCCCCCAACTGCACCACTTTATTAAAAATGTTCTCCAACAAATCACTTATCAAAATTGCCCCTTAATTAAAAATTAGGGATTTATAAAAAGATCAAGTTACCTCTCATCTCATTGACTCATGCAGGATGCCGAGATAGAACCTGTCAGGTTCTATCTTCAAGCCCATTGAAACCCGGCTCCGATCGCCGACTAAGGGTGCCAGATTTTAACCTGCCAGGTTCCAAACTAGAACCTACCATATTTCAACATATTTTTTTTAAACAAAGAAACGGCAACCACCTTCGATCGCCTACGCATGTGCCAAATTGTAACATGGTGGAACCTACTAGATTCCAACAAATTTTCTTTGAAGCAATAAAGCGTCTGTGACGACCCGCCTTTTCGGGCAGTCACTTTACTTTCTTAAACATCGTTTCATAAACAGTAATTTTACTTACTCAGTAAGAAAAATACTGAAATATTTTTTTTCCTTTAAATGTTCTTTAAAACTGATGCGACCTCTGTGACATTTCAAATTGAGACCTCGCTCAACACTTGCCCTTAAAATTATTTCAAATCATTTCTTAAAACTTAATAAGAAACAATTATTAAATCATAGTTTAGAACTTTTATTTTATAATTACATAGAACAGATCGTAAACTGTATCTTAAAACTTTGAATACAATTCTTAGAACTCTGATTTTCTTTAAAACTTCACAAACACTACATTAAACAATGGAAAACCTTTTAGTTGCGTAGCGGAAACAAAACCATGGTGGTATCCATACCTAAATCTTCGCATCTGTCTTCCGCAGCACCCCGCTCTTCTAGCGGGTCCTATTGGTCACCAATAAATTACCTACAGCATGAAGAAACTTTTAATGAGCTTTCGCTCAGTAAGTTCAAACATAAACTCACAATTCATTTAATCATGCTTTAAAACTTTTCTCATAAAAACCTTTCTCTTGAAACATTTTTCAAAAACGTTTTCCATAAACATTTCTGAAAACGTTTTTCATAAACATTTTTCATAAAACATTTCTGAAACGTTTTGCATAAACGTTTTTCGTAAAACATTTCTTTAACGTTTTTCTTAAAACATCGTTCATAAACCTTTTCTTGAAAACATGAAAATGTTTTTCATAAATATTTATCATAAAACATTTCTCTAAATATTTTTCATAACATAACATATAAATATTTCATAAAAAAAAGCATTCAAGTAACATCAGAATGCATGACTCCATTTATGCTCAATTATTAACTTCAATTATGAGCATTTTATGAACATTCTTTTCTTACTTTAACTTTCTATCTTCGTTTTTTTTTAACTTTTCTTATCTTATTTTAACTTTCTCTCCTTATTCCTTATCTTACCTTATCTTACCTTCATTTCCCTTACTTTACTTTAGTGTTCGTACCAACTCATTAATCATGAGATCATAAACATGATGCTTTCCTTGTGGAAAACTTGAGACCATTAAACATTGAGGTCTTATACCTCACATCTAGGAAGTCAAACTTTAACTTTACTTTTATTGCCTCATAACAAGGAGGCTGGTACGACACTTTCTTTTTCTCTTTACGTTACTTCTTATTAACTTTAGCATTTCAAATGCAGTCACATCATATGCAAACACACTTGCAATTCATAGCTTGTACTATAAAACCTATTGCATAACAAATGCAACATATTGCTTAACAAATGCATCATTAAACGCAAACACATTTTGCAAATCATAACTTGTATTCTAACACTTATTGCATAACAAATGCAACATATAATGAAATCACATTTTACAAATTATAACTTTTATTCTAAAACTTATTGCACAACAAATGCAACTTATTGCATAACAAATGCATCATGAAACTTATAACTTAAACTATAAAACATTATGCATTGTCATAATGCAAAACATACTTTCAATACTTTGAAAATCATAACTTAAACTTTTAAAAAACGTCATGCATATCAATATGCAAATAAACCTTTAACATAACGGTTGCAAATTCGTTGCAATTCTTTTTCTTGATCTTTAAAACTTTTTGCACAATAAATGCAAACATACTTTAAAATAAACTTGCATAATAATTGCAAACTCATTTGCAAATTATATAAATAAGCATTTAAAAATCATTTATTTCATGTTGTAGGTGAGATTTGAACTTACCCGAACTATGCTCTAGCATTCTCTATTCCATTCCTTTTCCTTCCATTAGTCAGCCTTTGCATCTTGATCAAACAATAGCCGACTTATTAGTTAATTTCTTTATTATCAATCCACTCGATTAATAATAAAACGTAAACATTAACCATTCTTTCCTCTTAACTTGACTAGTATACTTTCGTTTACCATTGTCTTTACTTAACCTTATAAACCATTGGTTTACCT
The DNA here is from genome assembly GCA_025403435.1 of Artocarpus heterophyllus. NCBI lineage: Eukaryota > Viridiplantae > Streptophyta > Magnoliopsida > Rosales > Moraceae > Artocarpus > Artocarpus heterophyllus. The sequence continues at coordinate 23,490,057 of CM046352.1, forward strand.
TTCCTTCACTTAGCTTTGTAACCCACCGGGGTTACTTTTTCTTTTAACTTCGTAACCCATCGGTTTACCTCTCGTTTACTTAAACATCCCTTATTAATGGTCTCACATGACAATTACATTACTTAACGTATTACGGAACATTTTTCATCTAATAACATTATGCTAAATTGGAGTGTTCGACTTCGTTCTAGCCGTTTCTTTGATAATGACGATTTTACCCTTAACGGGTTTTTCGTCACCCTTGTAACATTATAAAACCCATTCTCACATAAAACAGTGTAACAATCAGGGTCGAGCCGGGCTGCCTCCCCGGCAATACGTTATAGGTGCCTGCCAAGCTCTCACCGGGGATCTCAACACCTCAACATTATTGGATGGATTGGTACTTGGGAGCACCTTAAAGCTCTCTTATCCAAGAGGGAAAAGGTTCGACTCCTGGGGGATACGCTCCCCCCGTTGGAGGCAAATCCGCGTGGAGGCTCCCGACCTCCTTAAGAACTCAGCTGGGATCTAACTCGGTTGGGACACTCGGGGTCGAGCCGGGCTGCCTCTCCGGTAATACGTTAGAGGTGCCCGCCAGGCTCCGGCCGGGGATCTCAGCACCTCAACATACGATATACACGTGATTATAGGCTACATTATACAAGAGATTCTGTTGTTCTTGAAGGGCATTATGATGTAAGTTGGATATCTGATATACAAGATTCTAAAGCTACAATTAGTTATGTATTCACTTTGAGAGGTGCAGTAGTTTCATGGAAGTCCTCAAAGCAGACGGTAATAACCAGATCCACTATGGAATCTGAATTTGTAGCCTTAGAAAAAAGCGGTGAAGAGGCTGAATGGCTAAGGCATTTCTTGGAGGATATTTTTGAATGGCCTAAACGTATGCCTACAATATGCATATATTGTGATAATCAATCTGCTATTGGCAGGGCACAAAATGTGATGAACAATGGTAAGTCAAGACATATATGTCGTCGATATAATATCGTTAGAGAACTGATCTCAACTGGAGTCTTGACAATAGACTATGTAAGGTCTAAAGAGAATATTAGGGATCCGTTAACCAAAGGACTAAATAGAGATCAAGTTAAGAAAACATCGAGAGGAATGGACTTAAGCCCATAAAAGAATAGGTTGAAACAGTGGAAACCCAACCTTGTTGACTGGAGATCCCAAGATCTAGGTTTAATGGTATAACTAAACTGAATAGACTGAGAAGGATCACTATGGGGGTTATCCTAACCCATTCCTATAAAAAACAGAATGATACCCATAGGGAAAGGTCAAACAGTTTGCTTTTAATGATTCTTATGCATCGAATATGATGGGAATTCAAACAAAGTAATACGGGTTATTCTTAAAGTAAGAAATCACCTATGTGAAAGAGAAGTGAGGCCGCTTAAAAAAAGAATTGCTAGGCCTCAATTCTTTGGAAACTCTTGCAAAACCAGGGAGATGTTCATGGTAAAAATGAACATAACCATGAGAACTGAAACTGTGTCAGAAAAATATCTTTATGAGGTATGCTATCATTTACACAAACGGCAGAACAGTTCAAGGACATCATGTCTACTGGTCAGCCACTAAAGTAAACATACTTTCACAAGAGAAGGTTCAAAAGTTAACGCTTACCTATTCTATGTAAGTATTAACCGTAGAACTCTATCACCATGAGTGTCTTTATTCTCCCTTGTCGTCGATCAATTTCATTCATGTGGGGGATTGTTGGAAAAAATGGTTAATAACCATTTTGAGGAGCCATTTTGAGACTTAATTTTTAGTGGGGCCCACTTTGTAAAAGTGATTGGTCTTGGCGGATTTACGTTTTCTGTCGCGAGGAGATCGAAATCATATATTTATATGCTCAAAATGGTAATCGGGTGAATAAGAAATTGATGCTCAAAGTGTGCTCATTGACCTTTGGATTTTGTTTAAAAAAGCCTAAATGTGGATTCCTACATTGGTTAGGCACTAAAGCTTGACGTCCCCTGACATGTATAAGTACTAGGGTAGTCCCATATTAGTTAGACATTAAAGCTTGACATCTCCTGACATGTATAAGTACTAGGGTCTTTCTCTAGATCTAGCCACCCACAAAAATTACACACAGAAAATAACATATAGCTTTCTTCTTATTTTCGAGTCTTTTTGCTCTCTTCTTTTTTGAGTCTTGTCTACTGTTGTCATAGACATTTGAGGAAGACGTCGTTTCAAGTTCACCTGAGGTAGTGTTCGATCGTGTATAAACCATCGTCACTTGTCATTGTATCTTAAGAGACAGTCGTCCATCGAATTCTCGTGCACAACCAGAGGGGACGAATCTCGACTATCATTTTCGTTTCAATTGAGATGCGCTTTGAAGGTTAAATTTTGTTGTAATATTTTATTTCCAATTTTGTTGAAATATTCTTTCATTTATATTGTACTTGTTCGTTGTACCTTCTATATTTTTCTGACACAGACACATTGTTTGTACTAGTTTGTTGTTTAATGAAATTCTCTTTCTTTTCCAAAAAATAAATTAATAATACTCACATCCCTACCCTATATAATATAATATGAAAATATTACAAAATTAGTTGCATATTGTGAAATCATATTTGTCAATGGTTTTAACAACAATGAGGTGAACATTTCAATGGTTTCATATTGTAAAATTCATTTAATCCATTTGATATTTAATATAATCATTATGTTGCCATACAACGGCCATATGATTGGTTCTAACAAATTATAGAAATTTATCAACTTTTATGGAGAAGGACCAAAATTGCCCAAAAAAAGTCAGAGAGTAATTTATTGAAAAATGTCCAAGTGCCAACATATCGTCATGCTCATAGTTCAAGGACTACTAGAGCTAACAACCCTTGTTTATGTTAGCCTAAAAATATTATCTAAGATGGAGTGATTTGAATTCAAGGGCTATTTACGATCCTTATGATTATTGAAAAATTCACACTAATCCTAACAAAATTAATATGCCCTTTGACAAAAATAACATTTTCATGTGCCAATTAAATAGAAATCAAACAACTAAATCAAGCAAGACCAGATAGCACATAAACAAGTAAATCAATGACAACATGTTAAAAGAACTCCTACATGAAATGTAGGAAAAGAAAACCATGACAGGGTCCACTGTTGTGAAGCAAATCACAAGTCAATTTCTTCATTATTTTAATCAACTTTCCCGCTATCAAGCCAAGTACAAAATAGTGACTTCTCTATTTGAGACTCACCTTAACTTTTATAACGGCCAAGTGTTAATAAAGAATGTTAGTTTTCTTTTCCATGCCAAATAAATAAAGTGCTTGAAAACTTATCACTCTTAGTTTATAAAGGATTTGAAACTTGAATCTCACAAGGAAATCTCCCTCAAAATAATACAAAGGGTTAAGCATTAAAAACCATAATATATGGGTAGTGAAGCTCAACATCCCTAGTGTTAAGATTTTCATGTTGGCATTATTTTGCCAACAGAAGGATTTGATTTTGAAATGATTAGCGTCTGATTTGTTGCAGAAAACCTTTTTGAAAAGATTTGGATTTATTGAAATTTATTCTTATTTGTTTTCTTATTTTAACAAGAAAAATTGTGCTTTTTTCTTTTTTTGGAAACTTTGATGTTAATGGATTGATTTGCTCTAAAAGAAGATTTTGATTTGCAGTAAGTAATGGTTTAGGGGGCATTGCTGTTTTTATGGAAACTATTTCATGACAATGAATTTGGATTGATTTGGTCAAAGCCAATTTTTGTTTTAGAAAGTCCAATTTAGATGAGAAGATTGATTTGTAAGAGAAGATCTTGTTATGCTAAACAAAACGTCTAAGTTGATGGAGTATTTAACTGAATCATGCTGCATTAAATTGAAGATATAAAGAACTAACCAGAGTTGACTTGTGTCAAAGAACTGACTGTGGACTGTGTTAAAGATTTTGAGAGCTGGCTTATTTGGCAATTTAATTGAAGTCTCAAAATGATCAATACACATCTTTTGTGCCTCATAATTTCAGAAAAGAGCAATTGTTTTTCATATTTATTCAAGAGAAGAAATTTAGGTTTTGAGGAGAAAACTTTGTGTTGAAAGGATTTTAGCATTATATCAAGAGGATCTCGCAAAACATGTTCATTGAGTTATTGGGCTTCTTTCAAGACATAATTTGAGTATGACTATGCCAGAGCGGTAAGCTTTAAAAGTTATCTACGCTGAAATATAAGGACAACTACAAATATTAACAAAGCATCCTTGATGGAAAACTTTTCGGAGTCGGGGCAAGATCCCTCAAAGCGAACTCTATTTCTCAAAGTTTCTACAAATTCCGTCCATTATTTCATATATAACGCATTCAAGACTCAAGTAAAGTATTGTTACTTTGGGGCTGATTCCTAAGAGGGGTTCGCGCTTTGGAGGTAGTGTTGTTAATCCAGGATCCACCCCTGTCGACAAAAAGCAAATAGAAATTCAAGTCACGTCAACAATCAACATCAAGCATTAATTCTTTGGGAAGGCCAGGTTGCGTTCAGAACAAATCAGACCCAACAAGAATGGTCGCTTTGGGCCTAAATGTTGCTGATGGGATTGTTAGCCCGTTATTCAGGGTGTTTAACAGTAGTAAGAACCACTCAGTTTCTATCATAATTTTAATTATAAATAGTGTAAAGCTCTCATATGTTACAATAACAATAAAAAAATATATTACAGTATTAAACTTTCACATGCTACAGTACAAGTGGTTCCCATCATTGGTTCCCACCACCCTTCCAAACACCCTACCATTCTCGTGAAAGTATTGATCGGTTGGGCATCCTCATTTTGATTGGGTTATTGACTTAGCGCACTTGGGATGGATCCATATGTTGTCTACTACTGTAGAGCTGGTAAGTATTGGTTCATTGGAATCGATGCCATAAATTTGACAGTTACAAGGAAATACTTTGACTAAGCCATAAAGTAGAACATGAAGAGATATTTGATATTTACACCCAATCAGAGATCGACATGTGCCCTACTACTATAAGCTTTACCGTGCCCACTCCTTCCATTAGATTGAAGCCCACATTCTCATGCGTACTCTATGTAAATAGAGAGTGAAGCCTTCATTCAAGGGATCCGAATTTTAGTTTACTGAAACTCTACAAAAATCTTTCTAGCATTATATTGCAAATTGAAATATTTGTAATCTGTATCGACCTATTCCTCATAGTGAAGAACAATAGACAAAGCTCTCATTATAGAGTGAACTATTAAAAATCTTACATGTGGTATCATTTACTTTTATTGTATTATTTGATTTGTATAATTTTAATCTAACTTCCATTTATAATTATTCTGATCTTATTTGTGAAGCTTTATAGTTCCTAACAACTCTTATTTTAGGGCCCAAAGTCTCAAATAGTAAACATTAAATCACGTTTTAATCTATTTATATCTAATTGTAGATCCAATGTCTACAGTTCCTAGCTTACTCATACATAAACGATGAAGCCATGCATATAGACTTAAGAAACTTGAAGCAAGGATCAACAACAACGAGCAAAATCTCAAAAAACAACATATATATCCAACAAAAAATCATCATGATCAATGATTCAAAAAAGGAAAAGAATGAAGAACATATCAAGGAAAATGGAGGAATTACTCTCTCATAAAATCAATGCTTTCTCTATCCAGACGGGACCTATTTTGTCAACATGCAATGATCTTCAGCAGAGTCCATGTTGATTCGAATTTTTGAACCATTATTTAACATAACTTTTGAAAACTTTTTCTTAACTAGTATATTTTGGGACTCATTTTTCTCTAACTATTGGAAATGTCATCATTTTGAAGCAGAGATTGTAAATTAACTTGAAAACAAAGAGTTTGCAGACATCAGTTTTAAAGCATCAACATCTAGTCATAATAATTGTTGGAATTAAAATATGAAACGCAGCGAAAGGAACGGATCGTTGACAAACAAAAATTTTCTAAAAGCTTTGTTCATTAGGAATAGATGTATAATTTTAATTACAAAAAGCTTTAGGAATTTTTACTAACCTTTTGAAGACTATCAGAGTATCCTAGCTTTCCTCTTTGACACCACGATCTTCTAAATTAGGCCTCCACACAAATGGAAAGACGAGTGGGCGTCAAACTGCAAGAATGAATTTTCCTCACACTTTTCTAAATCTGTTATGTACTCAACACATGAGATAGCAGACCTTTTTTTTTCTTTAAAGAAGAACTCTCAGTTTTTCTCTCTAAAAATTATGTGAATAAAAATTACTGAGATAACTGTTATCTCTCCTTTTTTATATCTGAGCCATTAGTAATTTTACTTTCCCTTTTCTTTTTCTTTTCCTTTTTCTTTTTCTTCTTTTCGAATCACTAAAATTGATTCATATATATATATATATATATATATGGAAAGTGTGAAACTTTCGTTTCACGTCTTTCCTTCTTTTTTTTTTATAATATTATATTAATATATATATATATATATATTAATATATTATAAAATCTTACATATATATATAAAAAGATTTGGTTCAAAACCATATATATATATATATATATATATATATATATATAAATCTAAATTCAAAAATAAATCACATTTATTTAAGAATAGATTTTAAAATTAACCAATTAATTGATTAACTAATGCTTAGTTAAATGTGATAACATTTATCACATTACATTATGTATCACAGAGAATATTTTTCTGTGTCACGTTAATAATTCAAGTGTGAAAAAAATTAATCTAGAATTCAATAATTTTGAATTAAACATGTATAATTCATTCTATGCAAAAATCCAATATAGTGTTATAGAGGTGGTATTGGGGACCTATGCACCTATAACCCAAGCTCCAATAAATTTGACATTTAATCAAACTCTTTAATTAATGTGCCAAATTTATTAGTTTCAGTGTTACTCCACTAAAAACCTGAAACTGAACTCTTGAGATTATAGTGAAATTACTCAAAGAAAATTAACGAGTAGTCCATTGATATAATCATTACATATAAGTCAGTCCTCCATAAATAGTTCATAATAAGAGCTAGGTTCAATTTTCGTTCACCTCTCTTATTACATCTTTATCCTTGAGTTCCAATAATTCTCTAATGAACAATTAATTCATAATCTTATTATGAACGAGCGCTCTACTGTTCAAACCTTGAATTATCACTCAAGAGAACTATTTTTCTAACTTCCATAGGGAAGGAATGGATTCCATATCTGTATAATATTATTCCCAGTCATTTATTACTATATGTTTCCAAGATGCTAAGTTATAATCTGTGCTTAGACAAATTTTACCATGCAAGTCAAAAAACATAATGTCATAAATAGGAGTCTAATAAATACTCAGGATTAAGACTGTCAAATATATGATCATCATAGTGATAAATTTGAATACTCTATTTGTAACGGATGATTATTAGAGATTCATAATTTATCTGGTCCAGTCCTATATAATCTCATTATATAAAGTACCTCCAATCCAATGTCTCTATATTAATAGTCCGGATAATGACTATTTCATTTTAGATGAGATTAGACCGTACTTGTAATTTTTAATTAAAGATCCCAAACTTTAATTAATTATTACAGACTATTTAGATTATTATCTATAAATTTTATCCCTAAGCAAATAACACTTATATGCTAAATTTATAGTCACATAAATAATCATGTAATTTTTTTGATGTTTATAAATGTATTCATAATACATATAATCAACCAAAATAATAATAAATGTCATTTTATTTATTTATTAACAATATGTACAATGTCACAGCTTTTAGGGCACCAAACCCAATAATCTCCCACTTGCCCTAAAGCAGGCGAGACATGTCTCTAAAACCTAAGCCTTCCAAGTGTCCCTCAAAGCTCTTTGCAGGTAACGTCTTGGTGAAAGGGTCGGCAAGGTTGTTTTTCGACACTATCTTCACAACTTCCACATCGCCTCGATGCACTATCTCTCTAATCAAATGATATTTTCTTTCTATATGCTTTCCTCTTTTGTGGCTTCTAGGTTCTCTTGAATTTGCCACTGCACCACTATTGTCACAATACAGTGTGAGTGGTTTATCCATGCCTGGAACTACTTCCAAATCATTTAAGAACTTACGGAGCCAAACAGCTTCTTTAGCTGCTTCACAAGCAGCCACATATTCTGCTTCCATAGTTGAATCAGCAATACAAGATTGTTTGATGCTTCTCTAAACTATGGCTCCACCACCAAAAGTAAACACTGATCCAGACGTAGATTTACGTGTGTCTTTGTCTGATTGAAAATCAGAATCAGTGTATCCAATGGGAATCAAATTCTCACCAGAATAAACTAGCATATAGTTTCTCGTTCTCTTAAGATACTTGAGAATATGTTTAACCGCTACCCAATGATCTAATCTTGGGTTGGATTGATACCGACTGACTATACCCACCGCATACCAGATGTCAGGTCTTGTACACAACATGGCATACATTAGACTTCCTACTGCAGATGCATAGGGTACCCATCTCATATTTTCTTCCTCTTGAGGTGTCTTAGGACACTGTTCTTTTGAAAGATAAACTCCATGTCGTGTAGGCAAATTACCTTTCTTGGAGTTTTGTATCAAAAATCTGATAAGCACCTTATCGATATACGATGCCTGAGACAGCGCCAACAGTTTGTTCTTGCGATCTCTTATGAGTTGGATTCCAAGAACATAACTTGCTTCTCCTAAATCTTTCATTTGGAAATTGTTGGCGAGCCATTTCTTTACATCAGATAATACGCCTACATCATTCCTAATGAGTAGGATATCATCTACATAAAGAACTAAGAAGACCACCTTCTTATCTTTGATGTACTTGTAAACACAAGGTTCATCAATATTTTGATCGAAACCATAAGATTTGATTGCTTCATCAAATCTCAAGTTCCAAGATCTTGAAGCTTGCTTGAGTCCATAGATGGACCTCTGCAACTTGTAAACTTTTTGCTCTTGACCTTTGACTACAAACCCTTCTAGTTGCACCATATAGATGCTTTCCTCAAGATAGCCATTCAAAAAGGCAGTCTTGACATCCATTTGTCATATCTCATAATCAAGACAAGCAGCAATGGATAAAAGAATCCGAATGGATTTAAGCATAGCTATAGGCGAGAAAGTTTCTTCATAGTCAACTCCCTCCTTTTGGGTATAACCCTTTGCCACAAGCCTAGCTTTGAAAGTCTCAACTTTCCCATCCACTCCTCTTTTCTTCTTGTAAATCCATTTGCACCCTATGGGTTTTATCCCTTCAGGTAGGTCTACAAGATCCCAGACTGAATTGGAGTACATGGACTCCATTTCAAGGTTCATAGCCTCCAGCCATTTTTTCTTCTCAGAAACTTCCATTGCATCACGATATGTCAATGGATCATCTTCACCATTATCAGAGATAGCAACATTTGCTTCTCCAAGTTCCCTGTAGCGAGCAGGTGGTCTCACAACCTTCCCACTACGTCGAGGTGGTATGACATTCTGATAGGGAGATGTGGTCTCCTCATTTTGTCCTTTGACAACAGTTGTCAATTGCGGTCTGATCTGATCAAAAAGTAACTCTTCAAGTACAACTTTGCTACAAGGTTTATAGTTTGTCATATAATCATTCTCGAAAAAAGTGGCATTTGTCGATACAAATACTTTCTTTTCCTATGGACTATAAAACAAACCTCCCCTCGTTCCCTTTGGTTATCCCACAAATAAGCATACTTCAGAACATGATTCCAACTTCCTAGTCTTACCTTTCAACACATGTGTTGGACACCCCCATATACGGATATGTCGCATACTAGGTTTGCGACCATTCCATAACTCTAAAGGTGTTTTTGAAATAGACTTAGATGGAACTATGTTTAGAAGATATATTGCAGTTTGTAGTGCATATCCCCAAAATGAAGTGGGTAACGATGAGTAGCTGAGCATGGATCTCACCATATCAAGCAACGTTCTATTTCTTCTCTCTGTAACACCATTTTGTTGTGGTGTTCCAGGTGCGGTGAGTTGTGATAGAATACCATGTTCTATCATATAGTCCTTGAATTCAGTATCAAGGTATTCTCCTCCTCAATCAGATCGCAGACTCTTCACCGTCTTTCCTAATTGTTTTTCAGCTTCCGCTTGGAATTCTTTGAACTTTCCAAAAGTTTCAGATTTCCTTTGCATTATGTATATGTAATCATACCTTGAATAATCATCAATAAATGTGATGAAATATTCGTAACCACCACGTGCTTGTACATTCATTGGACCACAGACGTCTGAATGTATTAGCTCAAGTGGTTCCTTGGCCCTTTCGCCTTTTGTAGAGAAACGCCTCTTAGTCATTTTACCTTCAAGACAAGATTAGCAAACTGGTAGAAAACTAACTTTTAGCTCTTTTAAAGGACCTTCCTTTACCAGTCTGTTAATTCTGTCAAGGTTAACGTGACCTAATCTAAGGTGCCATAGGTATGTTTCATTATTAGAAGAAATCTTTTGCTTCTTGGGTTTAGGTTGTTTAACTTTGAACATTTTGGTATTGAGCAGTACTTTTTCGTTGGGCCTTAAGGTGTAAAGCCCATTTTCCAAATGTGCAGAACAAATATCCAAACCATTTCTAGAAATATTAACATAATTATTATTAAAAGAAACAATAACATTTGTTCAAACAACCTGGAAACAGAAATCAAATTTCTACGAAAACAAGGAATGTAATAAACATTGTCTAAAATTAAAAACTTATTTCTAATATAAAGTTTAACAATTCCCACTGCTCTTACTGAAACAACCTCTCCCGTTCCCACTCTCATCGTTTGTTCCCCGTCGGCAAGCTCCCTTGAAGAACTAAGCATCTGCAAAGAAGAACAAACATGATTAGTTGCCCCTGAATCAATTATCCAAGGTGAAGTATCATCTTTAACTAAGCAAGCTTCTAAAATGAGTAAATCTGATTTACCGTTGTTCTTCTTTTCTTTGAGCTCCTGAAGATACTTCTTGCAGTTTCTCTTCCAGTGCCCAACTACGCCGTAGTGGAAACATTTTCCTTTAGGCTTCTTTTGGTTGGAGCTCTTTTTGTTGTTGTTGCTTTTGTTCTTCTTAGGTTTCCCTCCATTCTTAGACTTACCACTTCCTTTAGTCCCCTTCCTCTTCTTATTCTTTTGGGCAGAAGATGAGGGTTGAGCTTCTGCAACATTTGTCTCAGCTTCTTTAGTCTTTTCTTTCGAAATAGTCTCGAAGGTTTGAAGCTCATTAAGCAACTCAGTCATGTTATATTTCAGCTTGTTCATGAAATAGTTGCTTTTGAACTAAAGGAACGCAGGGGAGAGGGTTTCCAAAATCATCTCCACTTGTGTGGCTTCATCTATCACTGCCCCGTTCACCTTAGCCTCATGGAGATAGTTAACCATGTTGAGAACATGTTCTCTGACCGAAATCCCTGCCTTCATTTTGGCATTCATTACTGCCTTAACGGCTTCGTGGCGTGCCTTTTCAGAAGGTTTACCAAACATGTCTTGCAGAGACTGCATTATCTCATAAGCGGTCTCCATGCTTTCGTGCTTCATCCTAAGCACGTCAGACATCCCAGCCAAAAGAAAACAGCGGGCCTTGTTGTTTGCCTGAATCCAACGATCATATGCTTCCTGTACATTATGAGGAGCATTGGTAGCAGGCTCTGGAGGACATTCCTCTGTCAGGACAAACTTATAACTTTTGCATATTAGTACAATGTTCATGTTACTCTTCCACTTGACAAAATTATCTCCGGTTAATTTTTCATTTGAGAGAATTGCGATGATTGGATTAGACATTGTTGCTGTAATAAATAAATAAAATAGCATAAATTAAAATGGTTGCATAAACATCATAAATATATGTTTGGAATAGTAAACATGATGTATGATGCATATGAAAAACACAAAAAAATATTTTACTAATTCCACGATTATTCAATTTTAATAAATAAAGTGCCGCCGTAGGGTAGGTCAAATTATTTATGAATTGAATTGAGACATTCTCAATTAATAAATATATTCAAAATATCTTATATTTTCTATATTTATTAATAACCGTTTATTTTGGTCAAGATATAATTAACAATTTAATTATGTCTTTATGAGTGTAACCCACTATTTTGGATTTTAACAACTTAACTCAAAATTGCCGCCGTAGGGTAGGTCAATTTTGAAATATATTATAAAATCCTATCTCAAGGAAGCCAACCTTGATATTGATTTAAATGGACACCCTCCGTAGGAAGGATGAAATCAAAGCGTCGCGAGGCGCCACCTAAATCTCACGGTGTTGTACTAATAGTGGAGACCGCAGGTTATATTGTCATATTACCTTCTCCTACTGATTATTTTAAAAGATGTGTTTTATCTTATAAAACATCATATGTTACATAATTCTAGTAGATAAAAACAATTTTTAATTACTAGATTATATTATTTGTCAATAGAATCTCATTCTATTTACACTTAAATAAATTACCCGATTTTCTAAAAATCTAAATTTATTATGAATTGTCTAAGTTACCGAATATTAAACAATTTAAAATTAGATAACTTAGAATTTATGTGAATTTTACCAAGTCTTAACTATTAAAACTAAATTCACATTATTTGGTTGATTAATAAATTAAGATTCTATAAAATCAACCCAATTAATTTAATCTCATTAAATTAATGTTAACACATATTAAATCATTTTATAAACTCCTTTAAAAAATAATATGCTAAGTGTATGCATGTTATGTTACAACAACTATAAGTGGGCACTTTCCTAGATGACATGTTATCATGCATGAACATGTTATCACAATCATCACATGAAAATAAAAATGAAAATAAACAATGAATTTTTGACCGGGTCCTTTTAGATAATTAAAATTACAACCCAAAAAATAATAAAAAAATAAAATTACAGGGGTCTTCTTGTAATTTATACATAATTCCCTGCTCCAATTTTGCAGTCTTCATCAAGTGGTTTATTGTGCAATAATTTGTTGGATTACCCTTGAAATTTGATATGCCCAAAGTTCTCAACTGGGCCAAAAAATCCAATAGACATCTTTTTATTCATCGCTCCATGTGTAGCAAGTGAAGGAGATGAGAGAAGAAAAAATAATAATAAGAAATTACAAAAAGCCTATACCCCTTTATGGGTTTACACAGATTGATCTAATCAAACTGAAAATAAAATTATTAATCCAAAAGGACCATATAATTAACGACCAAAAATCCTTTCATTAAACAACCATTCATCACATGAATAAAAATTAACAAAGATGCAAAGTGCCCACAAACATACATAAAAAACATGATATCATCAAAATAAAATCATGTTTAATTAAAATTATATTTGCTATAACCCGCTCTGATACCATTTGTTAGAATTAAAATATGAAACGCAGCGGAAGGAACGGATCGTTGACAAACAAAAATTTTCTGAAAACTTTGTTCATCGGGAATAGATATATAATTTTAATTACAGAAAGCTTTAGGAATTTTTTACTAACCTTTTGAAGACTTTCAGGGTATCCTAGCTTTCCTATTTGACACCACGATCTTCCAAACCAAGCCTCCACACCAATGGAAAGACGACTGGGCGTCAAACTACAAGAATGAATTTTCCTCACACTTTTCTGAATCTGCTATGTACTCAACACATGAGATAGCAGACCTTTTTTTTTTCTTTAGAGAAGAACTTTCAGTTTTTCTCTCTAAAAATTACGTGAATAAAAATTACTGAGATAACTGTTATATCTCCTTTTTTATATCTGAACCATTAGTAATTTTACTTTCCCTTTTCTTTTTCTTTTTCTTCTTTTCGAATCACTAAAACTGATTCATATATATATATATATATATATATATATATATAAGAGGAAACCGTGAAGTAAAAGGAAGCTTGCCCTTTTCTTTCCTTTTTTTTTATATGATGACCGAATCATATATTCAGTTATATATATATATATATATATATATATATATATGGAAAGCGTGAAACTTCTGTTTCACGTCTTTCCTTCTTTTTTTTATAATATTATATTAATATATTATAAAATCTTATATATATATATATAAAGATTTGGTTCAAAACCATATATATATATATATATATATATATCTAAATCCAAATTCAAAAATAAATCACATTTATTTAAGAATAGATTTTAAAATTAACCAATTAATTGATTAACTAATGCTCAGTTAAATGTCATAACATTTATCACATTACATTATGTGTCACAGAGAACATTTTTCTGTGTCACTTTAATAATTCAAGTGTGAAAAAAATTAATCCAGAATTCAATAATTTTGAATTAAACATGTATAATTCATTCTATGCAAAAATCCAATATAGTGTTATAGAGGTGGTATTGGGGACCTATGCACCTATAACCCAAGCTCCAATAAATTTGACATTTAATCAAACTCTTTAATTAATGTGTCAAATTTATTAGTTTCAGTGTTACTCCACTAAAAACCTGAAACTGAACTCTTGAGATTATAGTGAAATTACTCAAAAAAAATTAACGAGTAGTCCATTGATATAATCATTACATATAAGTCAGTCCTCCATAAATAGTTCATAATAAGAGCTAGGTTCAATTTTCGTTCACCTCTCTTATAACATCTTTATCCTTGAGTTCCAATAATTCTCTAATGAATAATTAATTCATAATTTTATTATGAACGAGCGCTCTACTGTTCAAACCTTGAATTATCACTCAAGAGAACTATTTTTCTAACTTCCATAGGGAAGGAATGGATTCCATATCTGTATAATATTATTCCCAGCCATTTATTACTTTATGTTTCCAAGATGCTAAGTTATAATCTGTGCTTAGACAAATTTTACCATGCAAGTCAAAAAACATAATGTCATAAATAGGAGTCTAATAAATACTCAGGATTAAGACTGTCAAATATATGATCATCATATTGATAAATTTGAATACTCTGTTTGTAACGGATGATTATTAGAGATTCATAATTTATCTGGTCCAGTCCTATAATCTCATTATATAAAGTACCTCCAATCCAATGTCTCTACATTAATAGTCTGGATAATAACTATTTCATTTTAGATAAGATTGGACCGTATTTGTAATTTTTAATTAAAGATCCCAAACTTTAATTAATTATTACGGACTATTTAGATTATTATCTATAAATTTTATCCCTAAGCAAATAACACTTATATGCTAAATTTATAGTCACATAAATAATCATGAAATTTTCTTGATGTTTATAAATGTATTCATAATATATATAATCAACCAAAATAATAATAAATGTCATTTTATTTATTTATTAACAATATGTACAATGTCACAGCTTTTAGGATATCAAACCCAACAATAATATCATTAATAACCAATAATTGTAATGTTTTCAAGCCTCAATAAGATAGAAATACAAGTAAGTAAATCCATACATTGAACGCACGCTTAAAAATCTCTAAATCATAATTTAAAGTAGCTCACAAGTATTCGTTGTCTCAGAGTTTAGACCATATTACTTATATTAAAATACTAACACTAATGTCGAAACCAAAATAAAAAAATAAAAAAAAATACTAACACTAATGTGAAATATAACTGCAAAGTGGCAGCCATTCCCGGTCCAGGGTACGGACTATGTGTCCCCTTAAATTGACGAGACGTCATTTGTTGGAGTATTTTGAGGACGTCACTTTTTTCATTCACAGATAGCAGTCATACTATATTGGCTTTGGATATTTTAATTATATGCTTTGTACACTACATCTAGAAAGGCAGCCCTTTCGATCTAATATTTGGAGATCATTTGTTAAACTTTCTTGAAAACTGAGTCCCATCCAGTGCAATATAGCACATTTTTCGTGACGAGGTTTTTACTAGAATATGTCATCTAATGGTTGTCATCTAAAGTATAAGCTTATTAATTCATCAATAAACTCTTGGTTTGCTAATTCTTTATGCTGTTCTCATAATAATTTAGGAGGTGTTTTCTGAATATTGAAGATAGATTTATTGTCTAACCCTCGGTTTTTTGGAGGATATTAATATTAACAAAATCTTCAACTCTATTTTGTGATTTCTATGTACTGATTGGTAAAATATTTTGAGACATCATGCTTGTTAAATCTTTTACCTTTTTTTTTTCATCCTTTTTATCTTAAAAGAGGACATAATTATAGAATTTTGAGGTATTTTGAATTACTTCTCCATGAGTAGTTTTCGATATATATATATATATATTTTTTTTTTTGTTTGAAAAAATAATTAATAACCATTTTGAGGTATAATTTTTTGTGGGATTCACTTTATAAAAGTGATGGGGCTTGACGGATTTGTGTTTTTCATTACGAGGAGATCAAAATCATATATTTATATGCTCAAAATGGTAATCGGGTGAATAAGAAATTGATGCTTAAAATGTGCCCATTGACATTTGGATTTTGTTGGAATAAGTCTAAATATAGAGTTTCACATTGGTTAGGCATTAAAGTTTGATATGGTTTTTAGTTGATTGCACTTTTATGGTTAGGTAAGATGTTACACTTAAAAGGCTCTCTTATGCACAGGAGTCTAAATCACGACCCCAGTGGGCTAGGGGCCCTATGTGTCAACGCACGACGTGGACCCAACGAATGCTGGGTTCGTTGAGCTTGCCTTACGCGGGCCATGTTTTGCACAATTTTTTATTGCTTCCAACAACAGTAAATTCGAATATAAACTGTTAATGACTGCTCATAAAACTAGTTTAATGGCACCTCATAAAATCTCCAAATTTAAACTGTTGAAAGGCTTAATGACTGCTCATAAAGCTGGGTTAATGGCACCGAATTTAAACCTCATAAATATGGTATTAAGCCTTGTAACACCCCATTCTGTTCACACACATGAGTTGCACTGATGCCTGTTGCTCTCTTTTTCGAGTTTGTCATTGACCGTTTTTGGTGGTAGAGAAAAACACTGTTACAAGTTCGCCAGAGACGAAGCTCAATTGTGCTAAGTCCATCATTGTTTGTTATTGTATTCTATGAGACAGACGTCCGTCGAATTCTCATACATAACTGGGGGACGAATCTGTTTTAAGGAAAGCATAAGCTACACGTGCCTTAATTGTTTTCCCGTTCAATCTTTCGCTTTGACTTGGTTGGAGTTGAAGGTTTTGTTATTATCTGTTTCCTGTTTTTCCATATTTACAATTGTAACTTGTTTGTTTTATCCATGCAATATTCTATTTACAATTGCTACTAACAGTACATGCAATATATTGCTAACATATATATATATATATATATTTAAAAGTTTTTGGCATTGCGTTAAAGACTTGAAAAGGGATATAATCTAGTTCTTTTGGTTTAACATAAAGTTCAAACTCCATGAAAACGTAACTACCATTATTTTCAGTTAAGCATTGATAACATTATTCCTCAATTTTTGTCCTAATTTCTCGATTATAATTCTCAAAAATCAAATTTTTTGTTCCAAGGCAAACAAGAAAATAAATTCTCTTTTTTAACTTTTTTTTATTCAATTTGAAATTCTTATTTATGTCCAGAACATAGAGTTGACTTTGATCGTCTGAGTCATCCATCTGAGTAGGAGAAGGTAGATTGGAGGAGAAAATTGAAGGGACGCATTTATATCATTTCATCCTATTTTGTTACTATAATTGTAGAACAATTTTTGGATATATCATAAATATCATTATCAAGTATTTTTAAGTCGAAACCTGATTTTGAAAGGACATGGGGAACTAGAGGACCTGACAAGTTGGCTAAATTGCTGAGGTTTTTCTCCTAGAAAAGATTAATTTATCTTTTTCGTCCAAGCGTTCAACAGCGCATTCTAAATTTGAATTTTTTAGACTTTTTGCCGGAATGGCCTCAATGATATTCCGCTATTCTGGAAGTGATTTTCCCTCCTACTTAATCCTTTTTCGTACATGGCAATTTGCTCTACACAAATTCGTTTGAATTTGAAATTACGTCTCACTTTTGTAACTAGTTCTCAAAAGCTGAGAACATAGTTTTGCAATGGATTGCTATATTTAAGGCCTATATTTACATGCGAAAATTGCACGTCCAAAGAGAAAGTCTTCAAGATGTGTGGCTCTCGCAGTGAAATTTGGATAGCAAGCAAAATACAACGCCCCATTTACACAAACCGGTTTGCGCACCATTTTGAGTAATAAGTTCATGTATTTCAGGTGCGCCTTTTGTCCCTCAAGGAGAGGAGGGACGTAGTGTTCAAGATAGCTTTTGGAAATATGGTTCGAATTGAAGATTTATACTGAAAACACTATAGCAAAATTAACATGATCTAAAAAACTTTAACTGAAAACACTATAGCAAAACAAGAATGAACCAAAACTTTTTTGTTCAAACCGTTATTTACAAGTGGAGTGCAAACATTTTCTAGTTAAGCGTTTGACAACAACCCACACAAGACCCATATGCAAGTATTTGTACGTTAGTGATTAGTTATCGATTTTTTGTAACAAGTTGGAAAGTTTCATATTCTTACTAAGCAAATGGAACTACCTAGTACGTACGCAACAATCTTAATTAAGTAACCTGCATATGCATATGCATATGTCCTTTGTCGTTTTGTTTTATTTATAGGGTGTTTTTCAAATGAGTTCAATCTCATAAAATTAAACTCAAATATAATAAAACTCTCACATATTATAATATAAAGTAAAATATGATACAGTGAAAACTCTCATATACTTTTAACATTTGAGTTCAAACTCATTAATTTTTATTTATTTTCTAAACACCCTATTATTTATTTTTTTAAATGATTATTTATTTTTTATGTTTACGTGCACGAAGATGCTGGAAATATAGATGGAAACACGAAATGAAATTAGGGAAAAGCAGAAATTATATATAGACACTAATAAAACAAAATTTAAAACAAACGTAAAATGCAGAAAAGTGAAAAGCAGAATATAAATAGTTAATTCAAATACAAAACGAAAATATACTGCAGCCATAAAACACACAAAAACTAAAGAGAAGCAAAATTTAAATAATAGTTGTACAGTCTAACCGTCTAGGCTACTAGGTGTGAGCATCCGGCAGGTTGGTGTATTTGGATTTGTTAGATTCAAATGATCTCAAATTTTATTAGGTAAGTTAAAACAGATTTATCAGATTGTGAGATTTTTGTTCACCTCTACTAGCTAGCTAGCGTGTACCATATCCAGATTTGAAGGAATATATAAGGAAACAAACAAAATATGGTATTATTACGATTACTATACTAGTATGAGGAGTAAACGAAATGAGAATATTATCCAATTTCGGCCGTGTAAAAATGGCGAAAGCACGCCTTAATAACGCTAACACACTACTCATAACATAATTATTTTTTTTACTAATAATTTTTTTATTTTTTGTGAAGAACTGTAATATTCACGTTAAACCAACACGTGTGTATGTATTCAAAACAGTAATTCTATACAAAAACAACAGTACTAACACGTGTGCGAACTAAGGAAGAGGAAAGAAAGAAAGGAAAAATCTTCTCCAGAAATGAATCTGAAATGCCATTAATTACCATATATTTCACGAAATATCCGTACATAATTCGATTTAAATTTTCTCATCCTCAAACAAACTCTGCCCACCTAAGAATACATTTGATTGTATTAATAATTAATTAATTAAAACTACAACTTAATTAATTATAGTAAAAGCATGAGATCTAATTCTTAATGACTGTAGCTAGACAGCTAGCTAGCTAGGGTTTCTCAGCATAAGCACATGAGAAAGTGGATATAGTAGATATAGGTATGCGTGTATATATATATATATACATGTATAAGTCATAACAAAGCACTCCATATACCTCTTTTGATTCTCTTCTCTTGGCTAGAAGATTAATGCATATTATTTGGTTGCTGAGAATTAAAAATTTAATTATGATGAGAAATTGTAAAGTTGATGATGAAACAATGAAGTGGAAGAAAAGGGTATCTATAATTTTTCACATCCAAGAAATATGAGCTTTAATACATGTTAATCTACTACTTAAGATTTTTTTTTTTTTTGTTTTGTTTTAATTACCTGGAAGAAATGCATATTTTGTGTTGATATCAGGATCTGCTTCTACAAGGAAAAAAAAGGTGTGAGGAATGAAGCCTGGTCCGAGATCAGGGCCTTGATGCTGAAAAGGAAAAAGAAAAGTAGATGGAAAATTTTATAGACAAGAAAAAATCCATCTTAATTTCTCCCAACATCACAGCCAATGTCATCTCATCAATTAGAGAAGAAGACAAAGGGATTTCGGATCAAACCTCATTCCACATACCCATTTTCCTCTCTCTCTCTCTAGTTTCTCTCCCTTCTCTCTCTTCCGTCTCTCTCTCTCCCATGATTCAACAATCAAAGCCAACAAAGCTGCAAGGTACTCAAGTTCTCAATCAATATGTCTTATAAGAGGACATGAAAAAGAAGGAGAAATAGTTAATTGAAAAAGGTCCATATATCAAAAGAAAAATAAAAATAAAAATGAAAAAAGAAAGAAAGAAAGAAGGAAAACATGATATAGCACATGATAGACAGGTCACTGAATCCATTGAATAATGAAAAGGCTGGTGGGTTTTGGAGGGATGGAAGTTGTCTGCTTCTATTAATGCTTTTTTTTAAGCAGCAAAGAAAAAGAGAACAGTACTGCTGCTGAGCTTTTTGCAGTGCCGTCTCTCACGAAAAGTAGAGGACTCAAAATAACGAGGATATTGGACATTATAAATTTTTATAAATTCCCTTAAAAAACTAATAAATTAAAAAAAAAAAAACATGGGGACACGGTTTTATGGACCCCCATGATTCACTATTTCTTCTATTAATATTAAAAAACAATTGAATTCTCTTAGTTGGGGTCACATTCACAAGAAAAGCAATGACAACAATGAAGATATCTCCAAATCACGATCAAGGGAAAAAAAAGAAAAGAAAAGAAAAAAAAAGGGTCACCGTTAAGATCCAAGCATGATTCTGCACTCATTTTCTTGTGTAATAGTCATAGAGAGGGACATATTAGAGAAAATTAATACCATTATAGGAGCCAAAGTCTCAGCGAATCAATTTAATGTTGCTTAATTTGTAGTTAGTAGTCCGAACTACCACCAATAATATTGATACATGTAAATTAATTTTGGGCCCTCATATCTATACGTGCTTCTTGTTATAAATTAGTAAGTTTGTGTTTTAGGTTTTTAATAGCCCGGAGACTAATCAAAGATTTTAGCAGCCCATAGATCAGATCAAGCACCACATGATAGTGACATCTACAAGCTGAAATATAGTTGTTATAAGCGACGATGATGTGCGTGGGGATCTAGCCTTTATATTACATTAGTACTTGAGACTATCTCAAGGCTAAATATTAGTTTTTAGAAGGTTTTGTGACGGTTTTGGATTTAGACGAATGATATTGTGTTTTTTGAAATGGAAACGGCCTAACAGACAAAACTCGTTACTTTGCTACAACATATGACGTTTGTTAGCTAAGTTCAATTGTTTAGGCCTTTAAAGGCCTTTTTTTTTT
The DNA here is from genome assembly GCA_025403435.1 of Artocarpus heterophyllus. Taxonomy (NCBI): domain Eukaryota; kingdom Viridiplantae; phylum Streptophyta; class Magnoliopsida; order Rosales; family Moraceae; genus Artocarpus; species Artocarpus heterophyllus. The sequence continues at coordinate 23,511,623 of CM046352.1, forward strand.
TTTTTTTTTTTTTTTTCTACTTTAGTAATTTTGCTTTGTAATAAATTGTTATACGGAATTTCTAATGCTAGTTTTGTTTCCTTATTTCTTATGTCGAATAGTTTCACCTTCCACTTTGTTTAAAATTTTACTTTTTAACAAAATTTTGTATTTTTCTTATTTTTAATTATTTTTAGACGGTTTTTACTAGTTCTCTGTTTGTATTATGTCCTGTAGATATGGTGTAACGCCCTGAAATTTATTTAATGTTAATGTAATGTAAATGATGAATTAGTGTGCCATAATTAACGTTTTAACATTAATTAGATTATTTGGTTGGATTTTAAATTTTTGGTTGTTTTGTTAATTTGATGAATCCAAATGATTTCTTATTGTTTTAAAATGATGTTTTGAGTTTTAAAACACAACAATTTGTAAAATGTTAAAAATACTCCGTTTTGCAAAACCGTGGGCGACATATGGTTTTCGCACAGTAAAACCGCCAATCGATTTTCTCTACTTATTTCCTTCCTCTCTCTCTCTCTCCTCACTCTCACGCGTCTCTCTCTCTCTTCCTCTTGATCTCTCTCTCGGCACTCTCTCTCTCTCTATATCTCTCTCTCAAATTTTTAAACCCTCGAATCCAAGCTTCGGGATAGCAAGGAGGAGGCTCGGGGACGTGATTTAGCAACCGAGAACGCAGATTGAAGCTTCGATTCGAGGTTAGTTTTGAAATTTATAAACTTTTTCCAAAATTTTCAATTTTGTGCATTCTTGAAATCTAGGTTTGTTTAAGCTTAGAAAACCGTGGATTTGAGTTAAATGAACTTAGAACAACTTGAATCTAAGCTTAGATTGAAGAAAAACGGATTGAATTCAAGATTTTTCATTTTTCTCCTCATTTTCTCATTTTCAGATTTTTGAGGATTTCGAGTTTAAATCTTGTTTAAATGAGTTCAAACATGTTCTAGTATGTTTTTCTATCAACTATGATTGTTTTTCATGCCTGGGATTTGAGAAAAACAAGTTAGAATCAAGATTTGAATTTTGGGGATCGAGAAACCCGTGGCTGGGATTTCTAAATTTTCCCAGTTCGGCAGGCCGAACTGTGTGTTCGGCAGGCCGAAGTGATGATCGGCAGGCCGGTGTTCTTCCGACCGGTAGGCCGAACCTGGGGAAGTGTTCGGTCGACCGAACTTTGCTTCCGGCAGGCCGACCGAGGCATGAAAAATTTTGTGATTTTTCACCGTTTTCACTGTTTTGAACCCTGATTTAATTTTCAACCTTATAGGATGATTTTAAAGGTACAAATGGCACACTAGGACATCATGAAATGGTTTAGTAACATAGAATGTCTCGAACTAGATGTTGATCGACTTAGTTTGTATCTAGGATCGTTCGTGGTTCCGTGGAGCTAACGTATAGCGGACCGGGATTACGGTGTGGGGCACCGGCACGAGTATTGAGGTAGGACTTCTATCCTATTTCCTTGGTAGCCTGGTTTTGAAATGATTTGGCTTTGAAAATGATTTCTATCAAAATGTTTTCAACGGTTGTTTGAAAATGGTTTTATCGGTTTTATTTTAATATACCGTGATTATGAAATGAACTTCATAATGAACGTAATTGATAACACTCGGTAATTGGGTTTTGCATGATAATGATAACAAACACAAAGACATGATGCCATATCAGAGATCGGGTCGTGTAGCGATCGACCTTGGGGGCAGGTCCCGAAACCCAGCTGGGCCACTGCGGTGGTGATGTCATGGTTTGCCTAGGTAAAAGAAAAATGGTGTTTTTGATTGTACGAGTAGACTGTTTTGTGTCAGAACGGTTCAACTCAAATTATGTATTTATTTATTTATTTACTTATTTATTTAAAGTTTTCTTTTGAGTACTCCTAACAATGAACTGTTTCTTTAAATTAAATTATTTTATAAAACATAGTCCTACTGAGCCTTTCGCTCACGTTTTATTGTTTTAAATTTCCCCCTCTAGGTGGTTTCCCATTTAGGTTTGGAGAGGATTCTTCGGACCGAACTCAGGAGCAATAGAAGGATTAATTTACATTTTGTATTATTTAATCAAGGCATGTAAGAGTTAACTTTATTTGTATCTTGGACTGTAATTGTATTTATGATATTGTCAGTACCATGTGTGTATACAAGTTGTGGGTTGTGGAACCCATACTCGCGGTTCTTTATTAATTTTTATTATTTGCTTAATATTTATAAATTCTTTTATAAAATGTGGTTGAAATCTTCTTATTTCTCACTTAATTTGATTCTCAAACCATTGGTTTTAATTAAATTCTTATTTAATTGATTTAAATAAACCGCCACATCACCTCCCGTACTTTGGGGCATGACAGAATGGTATCAGAGCTCAAGGTTATGAACCTTGGGAATTGTGCACACATAGGTTTGACAATGAAATACCTCTGACAGTCCAAATTTTGTTTTCAGAAGTGAGAGAATGGCACCTAGACGTCGTTCGACAGCTGACGCCGAGTTCAGGAACGATGAAACCATGATGAGGTCTATGTTTGCGGCTTTCCGGCAGATGGCAGCCAGGGCTAGAACGGGAGATTCTGATGTTGTTAGTCGGCATGCGTACTTTAAGAAATTTTGGCGGGCATCTATTCCGACTTTTGATGGTAATGGGGATCCGCAGTTAGCAGAGTATTGGTTGGATTCGATCTTGAAGCATTTGGATACTCTTGGTGTGCCTGAGGAGTATCGTGTGGAGTTTGCTGCGTATAAGCTCGAGGGTGGCGCTAACACTTGGTGGAAACAAGCTAAGCGTCTGGAGCGCGGTGGCAATATCAGTTGGGACAGGTTTGAGGAGCTGTTCTATGATCGGTATTTTCCGCAGGGGTATAGAGATCAGAAGGCAGTTGAGTTCTACAGGTTGCAGCAGGGTGATCTGTCAGTTCGGGAGTATGAGGCAATTTAATGAGTTGGCTAGGTTTGCTCCATCAGCGGTGGCATCGGAGCGTGAAAAGTGTATTAAGTTTCAGGAGGGGCTCAAGGCTCCTATTCGGCGGCAGTTGGTTGCTCTACAGCTTAGGAGTTCCGGAGAGCTTGTGTCGTCGGCGATTTCTGTGGAGAATGATTATGTGCAGTATTGTGAGGACCGACCCAAGGCTTCAGGAGGACCGCAGAGGAGTGGCAGGAAGAGCACCAGTAGTCATCCAGCTCTAGGGAAAGGCAAGCAAGGCGGTGTGACCAGTGGCAGCAGGAGTTTGTCTAGCAGCAGGCGCAGCAATCCCTACAGCTTTCATTGTCATTTCTGTCAACAGCCCGGACACATCAAGAGGAATTGCCCAATCAGGAGTGCTCGTGTTGGATCTCAGACCAGGGAGGATGCCAGTCGTCAGTCTCAACCTCAGCCTCAGACCCTACCTCCGCCTCCGTAGTACCCGCAGTTGCAGTATCCGCAGTTCTCTCCTCAGCAATTCTCATATCCGGCACGGGGGCAGCAGCCGTAGCATTTTCAGCGCAGTGTTCCTCAGTATCAAGCGCCGAGTACGGGTAGTGTGCAGTCGTCTCCATCTTAGCAGCATCGGCCGAGTAATCCAGGACCCAGCAATGTCGGTAGAGGAAAAGGGAAGGCGCCAGTACAGGTTCATGCAATGGCATCTGGAGGGTCAGATTCTCAAACTGGTAACGCGGTTGTCGATGGTATGATCTTGGTTTCTAGATCTTTAGCTCGCATTTTATTTGATACCAGTGCCTCTCATTCTCTCATTTCGAGTTCTTTTGTACATGCCTTGGGATTAGAGGTAGAAGAGTTTAATGAACCCCTAGTCATAACTTCTCCCTTGGGGCAGGTGTGTGTAATTTGTATGTGTAAATCCTGTAAAATAAAGATTGGGGATGAGATTTTGAAAAGTGATTTGATTATACTCCCCATGAGCTCCTATGATGTAATTCTAGGGATGGACTGGTTGTCCAGGTATAGTGCAGTCGTGGACTACCAACTTAGAAAAGTGACCCTAGTGTCTGATAGGGGGACGATGATCACTTACCAAGGTGGTGGTGATTGGTTAATGAGTGAGCGTCTCATGAAGTCATGTCTAGGAGGGCGAAGGAATCTAGGTTGTTGTGCTTTTCTTGTCAACCTGGATTGCAAGCCCTATGTTTCGAGTGGCAGTATAGCGATTCTGGTGGTTGATGAGTTCGAAGATGTTTTCCCCGACGAGTTGCCAGGATTACCACCGTATCGGGAGATTGAGTTTGGTATCGAGTTGTTTCCAGGGACATCACTGATTTCTATGGCACCTTATCGGATGGCACCGGCAGAAATTAAAGAATTGAGGAAGCAACTTCAGGAGCTTGCTGGTAAGGGATATATTCAGAACAGCACATCTCTGTGGGGAGCACCGGTTTTGTTTGCTAAGAAGCATGATGGGACTCTCAGGTTATGTGTGGATTATCGGCAGCTAAACCGTGTTACGGTGAAGAACAAGTATCCCTTGTCTAGGATTGATGAGTTGTTTGATCAGTTGGGAGGTTCGCGGTACTTCTCGAAGATTGATTTGTGTTCAGGTTATCATCAGCTCACGATCAAGGAAGAGGATATTCCCAAGACAGCTTTTAGGACTCGGTATGGGCATTTTTAGTTCCTGGTTATGTCGTTTGAGTTGACGAATGCTCTGGCAGCTTTCATGGATTTGATGAACAGGATATTTAGGCCGTATCTGGATCAGTTCGTGATTGTGTTCATCGATGATATTCTTGTGTATTTTAAGACTTGGGAGGAGCATGAGCAGCATCTTCGGATCGTGCTTCAGACTCTGCGGGAGCACCAGTTGTATGCTAAGAGGGAAAAGTGTGAGTTCTGGTTGACTGAAGTTAAGTTTCTGGGTCATGTTATCTCAGAGCATGGTATTTCAGTGGATCCGTCCAAGATTGAAGTTATATTGGAGTGGGAACGACCAAGGAATGTAGCGGAGATTCGCAGCTTTTTAGGTCTTGCTGGATATTATAGGAAATTTGTAAAGGATTTTTCGAGGATTACAGCTCCGTTGACGAGATTGATCAAGAAAAATGTCAGGTTTGAGTGGGATGAAGATTGTGAGCTTGCTTTTCAAGAATTAAAGAATCGGTTGACTTCAGCTCCAGTGTTGGTTATTCCTAGCAGTGACGAGCCGTATGAGGTTTATGCGGATGCTTCAGGGCGCGGACTTGGATGCGTGTTGATGCAGCATGGACGTGTAGTTGCATACGGATCGAGACAGCTACGACCTCACGAGCGGAATTATCCTACTCATGATTTAGAGCTTGCAATGGTGATTTACGCGCTGAAGATTTGGAGGTGTTACTTGTATGGAGCATCATTTCAGGTTTTCTCCTATCACAAGAGTTTGAGGTATTTGTTCACTCAGAGGGATCTTAACTTGAGGCAGCGTAGATGGATCGAGTATATGGAGGATTATGATTTTGCGTTGTAGTATCATCCCGGGAAAGCTAATGTGGTCGCGGACGCGCTTAGCAGGAAGTCTTCAGGGATTCTAGCTTGTTTGATTTTTGAGGACTGGAGCAGGGATGCAACGGTGAGTGAGTATCGGCTACGGTATCATGAAGACTGTGATCGTGTTTCGGTGTATCATGTAGAAGCGACTCTAGCTCTTGTTCAGATGGTGAAGCAAAGTCAGTGGCAGGATCGACATTTGCAGGGGATTTGGTCGCAGATTTAGAACGGGGAGCAGTTCAAGGAATGGAGCGTGCATGCAGATGGGTCGTTGTACTTCCGGGAGCATCTTGCAGTTCCAGTTATCGCCGAGGTGACGAAAGACATTCTAGACGAAGCCCATAGGTCTCAGTTCGCTATTCATCCGGGGAGCACCAAGATGTATCATGATTTGAAGAGGCAGTATTGGTGGAGAGGCATGAAGAAAGATGTTCGAGAGTACGTGGCCAAGTGTTCGACATGTCTTCAGGTGAAAGCCGAGCATCAGAAGCCTGCAGGTCAGCTTCAGCCGCTTCCTATTCTAGGGTGAAAATGGGAGCATGTGACGATGGATTTCCTCACAGGTTTGCCGAGGACGGAGCAGCGACATGATGCAGTTTGGGTTGTGGTCGACAGGTTGACGAAATTGGCACATTTCATTCCGTTTAGGTCAACGTGTTCTAGGAAGGTTCTCGGGGAGTTGTATATGCAGAACATAGTGAGGTTGCATGGAGTTCCTTTGTCCATCACCTCCGATCGAGACACCAGGTTTAATGCTAAGTACTGGAGGAGTTTTCAGGAGGCTTTAGGTATGGATTTGAACTTCAGTATGGCGTTTCATCCTCAAACTGATGGGCAATCTGAGCGGGTTATTCAGATTCTCGAGGATATGTTGCGTGCATGTGTGTTGGACTTCGGCAGAAACTGGAAGCAATGTTTGCATTTGGCGGAGTTCGCGTACAACAATAGTTATCAAGCGAGTATCGGTATGGCACCATTTGAGGCGTTGTATGGGCGACCGTGTCGGTCACCTGTGTGTTGGGTCGAGCCGAAAGATAGAGTTATTCTTGGGCCAGATGAGATTCGTGATAGCAACGAGAAAGTCGGGTGATTCGAGATCGACTGAGGGCAGCTCAGAGTCGGCAGAAGAGCTACGCGGATAGGAGACGTAGACCCTTAGGGTTCGCAGTTGGAGATTTCATTCTCTTGAGGGTATCACCTCGTAAGGGAACTATGTGGTTCGAAGTGAGTGGGAAGCTCACGCCGAGTTATATTGGGCCATTCGAGATCACTCAGTGTGTTAGTGTGGTCGCTTATCGGCTTGACCTTCCGCCCGAACTTTCTCATGTGCACGATGTGTTTCATGTGTCGATGCTTAGGAAGTGTCCGCCTGAGTAGGGTAAGATAGTTTCGTTTTGCGATGTGCAGGTTCAGGAAGATACGACGTACGAGGAAGTGCCGATTCAGATTATCGACCGGAAAGTGATTAGTTTGCGTCATCGTGAGATACCGTTGGTAAAAGTCATGTGGCAGCATCATGGGGTTGATGAAGCCACTTGGGAACTAGAGTCGAGCATGCAGGAATTGTATCCGCATTTGTTTTGTTTTTGAAATGAGTTGTAAATTTCAAGGGCGAAATTTCTTTTAGGGGTGAAGAGTTGTAACGCCTCAAAATTTAGTTAATGTTAATGTAATGTAAATGATGAATTAGTGTGCCATAATTAATGTTTTAACATTAATTTGATTACTTGGTTGGATTTTTAGTTTTTGGTTGTTTTGTTAATTTGATGAATTCGAATGATTTCTTATTTGTTTTAAAATGATGTTTTGAGTTTTAAAACACAACAATTTGTAAATTGTTAAAAATATTCCGTTTTACAAAACCGTGGGCGGCACATGGTTTTCGCACAGTAAAACCACCCACCGTTTTTCTCTATTTATTCCCTTTTTCCCTCCTCTCTCCTCACTCTCCCGATTTCACTCTCTCTCTCCTCTCTCTCTTGATCTCTCGGCAATCTCTCTCTCTCCATCTCTCTCAAAATTTTTGAAAGAAATTCGAATCCAAGCTTCGGGTTAGCAAGGAGGAACTTCGGGGACATGATTTAGCAACCGAGAACGCGGATTGAAGCTTCGATTCGAGGTTAGTTTTGAAATTTCTAAACTTTTTTCAAAATTTTCAATTTTGTGTATTTTTGAAATCTAGGTTCGTTTAAGCCTAGAAAACCTTGGATTTGAGTTAAATGAACTTAGAACAACTAGAATCTAAGCTTAGATTGAAGAAAAACATATTGAATTCAAGATTTTTCATTTTTCTTCCTATTTTCTCATTTTCAGATTTTTGAGATTTTTGAGTTTAAATCTTGTTTAAATGAGTCCAAACATGTTCTAGTATGTTTTTCTATCAACTGTGATTATTTTCTATGCCTGGGATTTGAGAAAAACAAGTTAGAATCAAGATTTGGATTTTGGGGATCGAGAAACCCGTGGCTGGAATTTCTGGGTTTTCCCAGTTCGGCAGGCCAAAGTGCGTGTTCGGCAGGCCGAAACTGGGATCGGCAGGCCGGTGTTCTTCAGTCCGGCAGGCCGAACCTAGAAATTGTTCGGCCGATCGAACTTTGCTTCCGGCAGGCCGAACTGTGCAGTTCGGCAGGCCGAAGCAGGGAGTCCGACAGGCCGACCGAGGCACGGAAAATTTTATGATTTTCACCTGTTTTCACTGTTTTGAACCTTGATTTAAATCGCAACCTTATAGAATGATTTTAAAGGTACAAATGGCACACTAAGACATCATGAAATGATTTAGTAACATAGAATGTCTCGAACTAGATATTGATCGACTTAGTTTGTATCTAAGATCGTTCGTGGTTCTGCGGAGCTAACGTATAGCGGACCGGGATTACGGTGTGGGGCATCGGCACGAGTATTGAGGTAGGACTTCTATCCTATTTCTTTGGTAGCCTGGTTTTGAAATGATTTGGCTTTGAAAAGGATTTCTATCAAAATGTTTTCAACGGTTGTTTGAAAATGAATTTATCGGTTATATTTTAATATACCGTGATCTGAAATGAATTTCATAATGAATGTAATTGACAACACTCAGTAATTGAGTTTTGAATGATAATGATAATAAACACATAGGCATGATGCCATATCAGAGATCGGGTCGTGTAGCGATCGACCTTGGGGGCAGGTCTCGAAACCCAGCTGGGCCACTACAGTGGTGATATCATGGTTTGCCTAGGAAAAGAAAAATGGTATTTCTGATTTGTGCGAGTAGACTATTCTAAGTCAGGACGGTTCTACCCAAATTATCTATTTATTTATTTATCTATTTATTTAAGGTTTCTTTTGAGTACTCCTAACAATGAATTGTTTCTTTAAATTAAATTATTTTATAAACATAGTCCTACTAAGCCATTCGCTCACGTTTTATTGTTTTAAATTTCCCCTCTAGGTGGTTTCCTATTTAGGTTTGGAGAGGATTCTTCGGACCAAACTCAGGAGCAATAGGAGGATTGATTTATATTTTGTATTATTTAATCAAGGCATGTAAGACTTAACTTTATTTGTATTTGGACTATGACTGTATTTATGATATTGTCAGTACCATGTGTGTATACAAGTTGTGGGTTGTGGAACCCATACTCGCGGTTCTTTATTAATTTTTATTATTTGCTTAATATTTATAAATTCTTTTATAAAATGTGGTTGAAATCTTCTTATTTCTCACTTAATTTGATTCTCAAGCCATTGGTTTTAATTAAATTCTTATTTAATTGATTTAAATAAACCGCCACGTCACCTCCCGTAGTCCGGAGCGTGACACATCCTCTCTCTCTCCCCTCTCCCTTCTGTTAGTCTAAGCTCCATCCGAGAAGGTCGATCTCCGACGTGACCCATTTGTAAAAAAATTTATAAAATTTAGGCTCCGATTATAATTTTTCAAAAAAGAGGGGGTCAAAATGTAATTTTATATGTGAAGGAAATAATTTTAATAATTGTATTTTTGCCCCTCTAATTTTAAAAAATTACAATTTGACCTAAATTTTTTGAAAAATTTTTATAAGAAGGCTCTTATCCTAATAACACAACACCAAACATAGGATTGAATTAGCTAAAATTTTATCCTATTCTTTCCAATTCAATCCAATCTAATCCTCTGTGACTGTCTCACCCAACGCACCAAACGAGCCCCAATAGTATAGGTCTCATTTTTGTTGTTTGTTCTATTTTTTTGTCTTTTGGTTGGATTTGTTTCTCTCTATGGTTGTTTGATTTACTTTAAATGAAATAAACAAAGAGATTGAAGGGGGAAAAGACCTTACTGACATACAAAGAAGAAACATAAATTGTTCACAGTATAATTAAGGATTTATAAAGATAGGGCATCGATGGGTATTATTTTGAAAAGAATATTAGGCTTTATTAAATAGTGAATATGTTTGTGATGTGCTTTTGCTCTGTATTTGAATTTTTGGTTGAATCTGAGCATCTTACTCTCTGTTTGAAGATTGTGGATTTTTTTTTTTAGGATTGATCTTTGATTTGAATTTGTTGTTAGTATTTGAACAAAATCCGGCGGGTTCTATGATGGAATTAGGCAGATTCCAAGACAAAATCTGAGGTGTTCTATTATGCTCCTGCACCCCGCGCTAGCGATCAGAGGCAGTTGGTGTTTCTTTATTTCAAAGAAAATGTAATGCCCTACCTTATCAAGCCATCACTTAACTCTCTTAAAACATTATTTCTTAAATATTAATCTTACCTACTTATTAAGAAAATGTAAGTTTTTTTCTTTAAACATATTTAAAATCTGTCACAACTTTTGTTGCAACCAAAGTTGAGACATAGCTCAACACAACTGTGAAAAAATTTAGAATGATTTAAAGTCATGTGTACTTCAACATAATCATAAAGTTAAGTTTTAAACTTATAAGAAATAGAAATAAAAAACAAAGTTTAAAACTTAACTTTATGACTATGTACTTAAACATTTCGTAAAACACATCTTACAACTGTGAAAACATTTCTTATAAAAAGATTTCCTTAAACTTTGACTTTCTTAAAACTTATTTAAAACACTATATCAAATAGTGAAAATCTTTTATTTTACTAGCAGAAGACAACCTGTAGTGATATCCATACCCAAATCTACGTATCCGTCCATTGTAGCACCAAGCTCACCAACCAACTACATTGGTCTCATGTAGGACTACCTACAGCATGAAGGAACTTATAATGAGCTTTCGTTCAGTAAGTTCAAACATAAATTCATAAATCATTTAAAACTTTTCTCTCAAAATCCTTTCTTGTAAAACGTTTTTCATAAACATTTCTTATAAAACATTTCTTAAACGTTTTCCATAAAATGTTTTTCATAAACCTTTTCTTGTAAACATTTTTCATAAAATGTTTTCCATCAATATTTATCATAAAATATTTCTTAGAATGTTTTTTATAAACATATCATATAAAAATGCACGCTAAATTATAATGTATTTTTCCAATTATGCTTAGTTATGAACTTTCTGTTATGAGCATTCTTATTATCATTCATAACTTTCATAACTTCTTATCATTGTTCTTATCTTTTCTTATCTTGTGTAGTTTAGTGTCCATACCAACATCATCAATCAATCAAGAGATCATGACTTTAACATAACATGATGCTACCTTTGTGAAGACTTCAGACCATCAAACACCGAGGTCATAACTTTATCATAACTTGAATATCTCACATCAAGGTGGCTGGTACGACACTTTCTTTTTGTCTTTGAGTTACCTTCTTGCAAACTTTAGTAGTATATTAAATGCTAACACATTTATACTATAACTTAACATAGATTAAACATAGCATATACAAATATATTGCGAATCATATATAGAATTTTAAAACATAATGCATAGGGCTGGCAATAAACATGTTCGTATCATGTTTGTGTCGGCACATTTACAGCACGACATGTTTAGGCCGAATACGAACACGAATACGACACGATTAATAAACGTGCCAAAAAATGCAAATACAAACACAACCCGCTTATGGCACGCGTAACATGGCATGACGCGATTAACACGATTACTAAGCGGGCCGTGACAGGCTGACACGATAACAATACATATATGGCACGTTTATGACCTAGTTAACTAAAAATTAAAAAAAATTTAAAAAAAGCCAATAAAAAAAATTAACAAAAACACAATATCTAATTAATACTAACCTACTACAAATATTAAAAATATTTTTATTTTTAAGTTTGAAAGTGTTATAAACAGGCGGGTCGTATCGTGCCGTGTCGACACGTATACAGTCCGTTTAATTAAACGTAAAATGCCCCTTCAAGGGCTATCAAACGAAAAATTTAAAATTGTTGTGGAGACATCCACATCAATAAATATATAACGCTCCCTTTTGGATGCCTATCACATAAGAATTTGCCTTGTTAAAACCTTACTAGGAAAAAACCAAAGGGAAAAAATCCTAGTGAAGGGAAAAGAATATAATACTCTTGTTCTATTACACATTCAAAGATGAGTAGTGATACTGGAGGACATTGATTAATGATCTTTAAATCGACAAATTCTAACATTGTATATGAAATTTTCAAATGCCGCAGTAGGAAGTGATTTAGTGAATAGATCTGCTAAGTTGTCACTTGAATGAATCTGTTAAACATTTATATGTTAGACTAGGTGCTCTAGGGATTAAAGATATAATTGCCTTTGAGATATTTAATCAATAAAGAATTATTATTTTTGTAATATATCAATGTTGTCCTTTTTATGTTCATTTATATTTAATGTATGATAAGCAAACAAAAGTCTGAACCTGTCAATCTAAACCTTTAAGATCATGCATATGATAAATAGATTATGCAGAAGACATGATTAAGGTTATGGTCTACATGTTCCTATAGTTATTTAGATCACTTGAGAAATTTAGAGAGAGTATTCTGCTAAGAGAAGCTCTAAAACTCACATCAAGAACTATAACTCTTAGTTTTCTCTTGTGGTTGGAAGGAAGGAAGGGTGAATGAAGTGTGCCCATTTGTATTCCGATCATAGAAAAAGAGAATAGTAAAGAAGACCAATTAGTTGAGGTTCTTCTAGTTGTAATTCGCGAGTAGTAGTTCTATTGGTTTTGTTTTGATTAGACATGCGGTTTCTGGTCTACAAGAGGTACAAAGATCTATTTTTAATTTATCCTATATTCATGTCTAACTCACTTACATAAAAAGGTTTTTATTAAAAAATTTAAAATTTTGCTACGTATTTGTTTTCCAACATGTTCCTATAGTTATTTAGATTACTTGAAAAATTTAGAAAGTATTTCAATTAAAAAAACTCTCAAACTCCCATACAAATATTGTTTAACAGCAGGCACAACAATTTTTGGTTTTCTGTTCTGGTCGAAAGGAGACGTTGTCTGACGAAAAACTAAACAACATGTGCCCACTCGCATTCCAATTGTGGAAAAAAGAATAGCAAAGAAGACTAGTCAGATAAGACTCTTCTGATAGCAATTCTATCATAGCAGTTCTATTATTTTTATTTTGTCAGACGTCCGTTTTTTGGTCTACAAGAGATGTGAAGATCTTTTATTAATTTATAGTATATAGCATGTCTAACTCGTTTTATGGAAAAATGTTTTTATTAAAAGTTTAAAATTCCATTGCATAATCATTTTTCAACAATTGGTATCAAAGCCATGGTTTTATGGAGTTTGTGATCATGCTATGTATATAAATCATGTGATCTTAATCTCTCCTATGTTTTAAATGAATTTTGTAGAGAGTTGGCACTCTAAGGTTTCTATATATTTATGTATTGTCATAGATTATATGGTAAATGATATTAATTATTAATTAAATTTCTATTTTAAATATTATTATCATTAATTAGTTATTTTTACCGGCTATGACTCCTTAGAGGTTAAAATGTGTATTTAGATTTTTCATGTAATTAGATGGCGATCTATCATCATCGTCAAGAATTTGTTATTTTATTTTATAGAATTCTGTAAATAGGAAGCAATATAGGTTTGGGTTGTAAATTTCTATCAAAATGTTTATTTTAATTAAAGACATATCTAAAAGATAAAGATGATTGCAGTTCTATTTGTTTTCTATGTTTATAAAAATTTTCCACGAGATTTTGGAATTGTTATTAAAATCAAAACTAACAAGTTGATTAAGAGAAATTGTTTCAAGCCTAGTTTATGATAGATCGGTCGACCGCCTTATACAGGTGAGGTCGACAAGCTACATTTGAGGAGCTGTTCTATTAGATAGAGTCAATCAACTAGCCCTTGTGATTACTAGCCAATTGCCAGACGATAGAGACTGGTGTTTACTTATTTTTGTAAAGTATTTCTTTTATGAGACAATTTTGAGAAAAACAAAAAGAAAATTTTATGACACCTAGAGAATAAACTTCAATCATAGATGAGATTGAAATAGAAGACAGTTGCCACATAAAGAAAGATACAACGAGAAGATACAAGATAAAAAATTGATATATGTGTCGATTGAATTTTGCAATCTTTATTTTCTTTTCTCTAGAATGGAACCATGATGTTACCATTTATTATTATATTCCTTGTAGCTTTGTATATTGCGTTTCTTGTTTGCTTTATAATATGTTCTGTCATGTGTATTGATAACATGTCATGTAGAATAAAAAGTTCTACTAATTAAAAATTGTTCATGTATGTTTTAACATAAACTTTGCTTTTAAAATATTGAGTGGGAGAAAGTTTTCAAAGAGAGGACCTAAGGCCTCCATCATTGGTCCATAGGTAACACATGATGGTTTCGACCCCTAGGAAAGGATACATCATATACCGGGTTGGATCTCTAATAGGATAATTTACTTGAGCATGTTTTATCATTAATCACCCTAAGTGGCGATCATAAAATCATGGATCAAGTAGTTTGAATCATTATTAAACACTCAAAATTAATTTTATTAACCTCCCTTAGGAGCTCTGTTAATAAAATTAATGCCAAAGAAAACAACAATTAGTATATGCTAGACCAAGACGAGTCTTAGATGGTACATAGTCAGATGGATCTGTGTTTCTAGTTGAATTTAGCAAGTCTCCCCTATAGGGATGTTGCATATTATGATCTGTCAAGGGCGAAAAACTTATTGGAGTTTCATAATCTTGTATATAGTTCGAGAGTGCATCTCTAAGGTTTTAAAGGACTAGCTTTAACGTTGATAATCGTAAAATGAGCATGTCAGGGACATACCATTTTATAGTTATAGGATCTTAATTTAAATATGTTTATCGAGTATCCTTTACTAGCTCACACATTTTCTTGCAATGATACGGCATGTTTCTCCTACAAATTGGTAAGTTATGTTAATTGTATGATAGGTTTATATACGATTGATTGGATTGTAATAACTCATGTTCGTTTGTTGATTGAATTATTTTTATAAATTAATTCAAGATAAACATGTAGAATATTTGTACACATTTTATTTGATATGGGGTTATTGGCATATGATTGTTTTAATTGGATAACATATACATTAGGTTATTTGAATTAAATTTGAGACTCTATGAAAGATTTTTGGGTCAAATAAAATGGGTAATTACCTAATCGGTTTATAACCAAAGGATTGGTGGATCGACTAAGTCGACTAGAGCTTTAGAAAAGATGATGTTGGGCCATCTTAGACCGGTTGGTTGATTGGCATACACAGGGGCCGATTGACCAGTCCTACTACATTAGCAAAGAAGTGTTACGTTCTTTGCTACGGGATTTTGACCCAATGATGTATTTTGAAACCTTATCTAAGTAGAATGAATGCCTAACCTACCAAAATTAGAGACTTGTTCCTATTGTTAATTAGATCACTTGAGAAATTTAGAGAGAGAAACTCTAAAACTCCCATAGGGTTATTGTTCAACATCAAGAAAAATAATTCTTAGTTTTCTCTTGTAATTGGGAGGATAGACATTATCAAGAGGAGAATCGAACGACTCGTGCCTACTCATATTCTGATTGTGGGAAAGAAAATACCAAAATAAACTAGTTGGTTAAGGTACTTCCAGACTCAATTCTCTCACAGCAATTCTACCATTGTAATTTTGTCAAAAGTGTGGTTACCATTAAACCAAAGTATGAAGGTCTGAAAATAATTTATGATATACAGCATGTCCAACTCATTCTATGGGAAAAGATTTTTATTAAAAAAATTTTAAAATTTTGTTATGTACTCGTTTTCCAACAAAGCTTTCTCTATATAAAAACAATTTAGGGCCTTTTCTGTATGGGTGGATTAATGCATTAATATCCCATCGGACATATGCTCAATTTGTAAGCCAAGACAAAACTTAATTTTTCGTAGATCCTTTATCTCAAATTCTTTCTTTAAATATGTAATTGTCTCTTTAATCTCTTCAGGGGCCCCAATTATATAAATCATCAACATACATTATAATGATAGTGAACCTGAATTCTGATCTCTTAATAAAAACACATAGATAAATTGGATTGTTGACTTATCCTTCCTTCAAAAAATGCTTATTAAAGTGATTGTACTACATACATCTAGATTGTTTTAATTCATACAAAGATCTTTATAATTAATTGAACACATATTCTGGGATCTAGAAATATATGGTTTAGGTATTTTGAATCCTTAAGGGATTTTCATATAAATATCACAATCTAGTGATCGTACAAATATGTAGTTACCACATCCATTAAACACATATCAGGTCCTTCAAAGAATGTCAGGCTACTCAAGTATTGAAAAATAATTGCATCAACCATAGGAGAATATGTCTCCTCGTAATCAATTCCTGGTCTTTGTGTGAGAAACCTTATGTAACAAGTTATGCTTTGTATATTACAATTTCATTTTTCTCATTACACTTATGCACAAAGACCCCTTTGTATCTGACTAGTTTAACATCTTCATGTGTGTGAAATATAGGTCCAAATACTTCACGTTTTATGAAAGAGTTTAATTCTGCACATATTGCGTCTTTCTATTTTGGCCAATAATTTCTACAGCAAATATTAGTTCAAGATCCTTGTTTTTTTTTTCGTTATGTCATGCACCATTGGATATGCATATATATTATCGACAATAACTTTATCACAATTCCATTGTTTTCTTATGCTGACATAATTTATTGAGATCTCAACATTTTTTATATGTTCAAGTACCTAGACCACTTTTTTATCTTTTCTTCATTTATAACACCAATAACTCTTTTTTCGTAATATGGCCTCTTCAATAAAGCTAATTTCTTCATAAGTGTTAGTTTGCTCATCTTTTCCCTTTTTCTTTCGAAGGATTTTATCTTTGGAACTGATTGGTCTACTATGTTTTACGCATGCCTTAAACTCATTTTTTGCTACATTTTTAACTTGTTCGATAGGGATATCAATTCGAGCTAGAACATTAACAGCTATTATGAGTGACTTAGTCACTTTTTTGTATCATTAATGGGGTATTTGGCTCTCACTTAAAACTAATTGGTTCTAACTAACAAATAGTGTAAAGCTCTCAGCAACTACAATAAAAAAACAAAAAAGTTGCTACAGTGTAAAACTCTCAAATGCTGTAGTATTTTTAACTAAAACTGTTCTAACAATTGGTTCTAACCATACTTTCTAAATACCAAATAAATGCATTTGGTAATTATTCATAATACTTTGTAAATGAATAATTCTTTGAGCTTCTAGTTCACATTGATTGGTGCAAGGGTCAAAAATGAGATAATGAAGATGCATTCCATGAAATGTTACGTTGTTTTTTTTAATTGTTTCTTTTCTCCCCTAATGTTAGAAAACTATCTCATTAAATTGACAATTAACAAATTGAGCCATAATAATATCAACAGATAGGGGTTCAAGATATTTGATTGTAGTGAGGGATTCCAACCTAACATAAATTCCCAGCTTTTGCTCAGGGACTGTCTTATTACACTGTGATGGAGCAATTGGAACATATATTATGTAACCAAAAACTCGTAAATGGGATATATTTATTTCTTGACCAAAAGCAAGTTGTAATAGGGAGTATCTTCAATTACCTATTGGTCTAATGTGAATAAGTGCTATAGCAAGCAAGATGACATGGCCCCAAGCAGAAACAGACAACTTTATTCTCATCAATAATAGTCTAGCAATTAACTAAAGATGTTTAATAAATGATTCCGTTAAACCATTATGTGTATATACATAAGCAACAGGATGCTTAAGATTAGCCCTAATTGATATATAATAATTATTGAATGCTTGGGACATGAATTTACCAACATTATCAAGACGAATAGTCTTGATTGTATAATCTAGAAAATTGTGCTCTTAATCGGATTATTTAAGCAAGAAATCTCACAAATGTAAAGTTGTGAGTAGATAATAAACAAATATGTGACCAATGCATTGAGGCATCTACCAAGACAATAAAATATCTAAATGGTCCAAATGCTAGGTGGATAGGCCCATATATATTTGTTAGACATAGTGCCCTAAGGAGTCAAATGTTATAATATGTTTTTGGAGACATTTTATTAATAAAGAGTTTATTTATTATTCATATACCAAATGTTGTCTTCTTTATGTTCATATTTTTTGAATGTATGATAAGCAAATAAAAGTCTGAGACTATCAATCTAAACCTTTAAGAATCGTGCATATGATAGATAGATTATGCGGAAGACATGAATCTTAAAGGTGATGGTCTAAATCATAAGATCCACTCGAGGGAATAAAGTTGGGTGCTTTATTCATCCTAAGATTGTTATGTTGTCTACATCCCAAATGGGAGATGGCTTGTCTTGATCATCGAAGTAGGACTCCACAAGTAGAAACATTGGTGCATTGTCATAGGTAACGATGTATTGGATTAGGACATAAAAGTTGAATTGATTATGTTAATAACTTTGTTTGTGTAAATCAATTCACTTTAGACAATCCAATGTGTTGTGTCTTAATCCTGAAGTGACTAATGGGCCTATATTCTTGACTTATGTCTTTTGATGTACATAAGGGTGACATCCAGACTTTATGATGGTATGCATACCGATACATTGGAGACATGACTCTTAATTCACGTAGACTCATTATTCATAGATATGGAATCCATTGCTCTCTTTATAGAGTTAATGATATTCTCTTATATGCATTATCCTATAATTGGAAGACTGGAGTGCTCAACCATTTAGATACATAAGTGTAACAGAATGGTATACTATCTATAGATAGTGGAAGGAGAGTCACCAGAGGAAGAACTGTATGTCGTGTCACCGCCCATACTCCGATCGTGGGTAAAGAATAGCAAAGAAGACCGATTGATTGAGACTCTTCTAGAACATTCTTCTCTACACAGATTCAAGCCCTCTTCGGTATATAAAAAAGGTTAGAAAGATTTGTCATTAATTTATGTATTTAGCATGTCAAACTTGTATTTTGGAAAATACTTTGATTTAAAATTTATAAAATTCTGTTATGTATCATTTATCTATTGAAAAAATAGTACGCAGCGGAATTTTAAAATTTTCATATCAAAGTATTTTCCAAAACACAAGTTTGACATGCTATATGCGTAAATTAACCAGATCTTACTAACCTTTTGTGTGCTGAAAAGCTCCTGCAATCAATGAAAAGAAGTAAGTTCCAGAAAGACCTCAACCAACTGGCATTCTTTGCTATTCTCTATCCAAGATCGGAGTGAGTGTGGGCTCACGTCATTCAGCTTTACCACTAGGTGATTCTCCTTTCAACCAATTGAGAGAGCCAAAGATAGTGTTCGTGATTTGTGAACAAGAGCTCTCAGAGAGTTTCAGAATCTCAGCAGCAGAGTTTTACTCTTAATCTCTCAATTGATCTGAATAACTTATGAGACTCACTCCCTATTTATAGAGGTTGGGTCTAGAGTTAGTCCTTGTTAGATAGGGTCTCAAAAATTTGAATCAAAATCAAACCAAGATCATAATCTAATAAAATCCACGTAAAAATACGTGATCTTTTTATCGCCTGGTCGGCAAGCTGAACTAGCAAATAAGTCTGCTGAACCTCCTTAATTGGTAGGCCGAACTTAAAGATCGGCCTGCCATACCTCCAACAAAAGATCCCTATGAATCTTTATTTCTCACCCGAGATTCTTAGGATAGAGCCTCAGTTTTAATTCAAATAACTCAATAGAGAAGTTATTTGATTAAAATAGTCATATCTAGATAATCTCTAAAACAATAAATATTCCTGATAATTCAACAAGTTTATCTTGAATTAATTTAATATTAATCTAACCGATAATAGGCATGAATTATCTGATCCCGATAATTCAACAAGTTTATCTTGAATTAATTTTGTCACAAAATTAATTTAACCGATAAACAAACATGAATTATCTGATTTTATCGAATTTCAGCCAATTTGATAAATCTAACATAAGTCACCAATTATTGAAAAAGCATGTCGTATCATTACAGGATTTTTTGTGTGCTAGCAAAGGGGACCAAATGGACCTAAATAGTTTAAGCTCCTGATAATTATGAAACCCAATATCTCAAATATACATTTTATAATTATCAACTCTAATACTACTCCACTAAAAGCTTGGAGCTGCACTCTTGAACTATATAGAATTACGAAGCCCGTATAGGTAAGTCTCCATGACATATCATAGTGTATTGTATCCCCATAGGATTATCCATAATCGGCTTAAGGACAAGTTCTGTCTTACCTTCCCGATTATTTTTATCTTATGTTCTATTATCTCACTATCAGAAAACTTACCATCCAAAAACAGTATACCATTCAGTTACACCTATGTAACCAAATAGTTGAGCGCTCTAGTTTTCCAATTACAGGATAACATATATTAGAGGATATCACTACTCCTAAAGAGGAGCTATGGATTCCAAATCTATGAGTAACAGGTCTACACTATCAAGAGTCATGCCTCAACATTCCAACATACGTACCACTATTAAAATGTGGATGTCACCTTTTGGTACATCAAAAGACATAAGTCAAGACAACAGGCCCACTATTCATCTCAGGATTAAGATACAATACAAATGATTGTCTAAAGTGAATCGATTTATCGAGACATAATTATTAATCTAAATCAATCCACTTTATGTCCCAATCTAACATATCATCACCTATGACAATATGCCAATGTTTCTATTTGTGGAGTCCACATCCGATGGCCACGACAAACCATCTCCTAATAGAAATATAGACAACATAACAATCTTTACATGAATAAAGCACCCAACTTTATTCTCTCAATTTTGAATCTTATGATTTAGACCGTCACCTTAAGAATCGTGTCTGCCGCATAATCTGTCCATCATATGCCCAATTCTTAAAGGTTTAAACTGACAGTCTTAGAATTTTGTTTGCTTAATATACATTCAACAAATATTAACATAAAGAGGACAAAATTTGGTATATAAATAATAAATAAATTCTTTATTGATAAAAATGTCTCCAAAAATATATCATATTTTTTACTCTTTAGGGCATACACGTCTAACATTACCAACAATTGGTATCAAAGCCAAGTTTTTTTTGCATAAATTTACGAGTTTGTGATCATGCTATATATATAGATTATGTGATCTTATTCTCTCCTATGCTTGAATTTAATTTTTTAGAGAGTTGGCACTCTAGGGTTTCTATATAATTAAACCTTGTCATGAGATTATATGGTGAATGTTTATTAATTAATTATGATTGATTAAATTCTTATTTAAGTATTAATTAATTAATTAATACCGGTTATGGTTCCTTAGAGGTTAGAATGTGCATCTAAGTGTTTCATGTAATTAGATGGTGGTCTATCTTCGTCATCTAAGAGTTATTATTTTAATTTTAAATTTGTTAAATTTTTTAATTAAATAGTCATCCGAAGTGAAGACGGATCTAGAAGATAGAGATGATAGGAATTCCAATGTTTTTCCTGAGTTTCTAAAATTTTTATGTATTTGTATTGTTGAAAATAAGATTGAAAAACCGCTTAAAAACTATTTTCTGAAAAAAAAAAAAAACATGAATTCAGCTCGGTTGGCGGGCTGAGCCCATGGGTCCAACAAGCCGATGGTCGCAGACCGACAGGCCATCTACGAGGCAAAATTCTATCAACTCTGGTGACAGGTGAAACCTAAGGATTCTACAGGCCAATGGACAAACCGGTAGGCTTGTAGAGAGCAAAATTTTTCCAACAAAGGTGCATTTTTGGTGTAGTTTTGATTTTATTTTTTAGACAATTCTGAGAAACATGAAATTTTATGATGACCGAAAAAGTAAAACATTTGATCTATGAGGGATTAAAGAATTGAAGATGGATGCCACATGAAGAAGGATACAACTTGAAGATACAAGATGTAGTATCAATAATATGTTTCGATTAATCTTTCGTAATCTTTATTTTCTTTTCTCTAAGATTGAACCATGATATTATGGTTGTTTATTATTATTTTGCTTGTGGCTTTGCAAGTTGCTTTGCTTGTCTGCATTATAATATGATTTACTATGCATGTTGATAACATGCTATGCAAAATAGGGAGTGTCGCTCATTAACAATTGTTTATCCATGTGAACATAAAACGATGACATATAAAATATTGAGTGGAAGAAAGTTTTAGAAGAGAAGACTTGCGGCCTCCATCGTTGGTCTATAAGTAGCACATGGTGGTTCCGATCCCTAGGAATGGATTTCATCATGTACTGGATTGGATCTTCGAAGGGATAATTTATTTTAGGATGATTTATCATTGTACACCCCTAAGTGACGATTATAAATCATGGAAAAAATAGTTGAAACGATGGTTATACACTCAAGATTAATTTTGTTATTAATCTCCCCAAGAAGCTCTGTTAATAAAATTAATGGTCAAAGAAATGATTATTAGTACATGCTAGATCAGACGGGTCTTGGATGGCATATATTAAATGGAGGGGATTTGTGTTTCTAATTGAGTTTGGCAAGTCTCCCAAAGGCGGCTTGTTGGATTCTAAGTTAGGAATTATCATTGTAAAGTTGTGATTTTTTTAAGGTTTTGACACATAAACATATTTGTATGTTTACTTGATTTGTGTTATCTTACTAAATTGATGTGGAATGTTTGCTTATATTTGGCATATAAATCTTTATTATAGATTAAAATGTCTAAAAATGCTTTATCTTTCATACTTGATAAGAAAATGTTAATTAGCGAGAATTACAATGATTGGAAAAAGAATCTAAATATCGTCCTATCCTTTGAGAAATTGAAATTTGTGCTAACGACACCATGTCCTCTTGAGCCTACTGGTGAATCCACTAATAAACAAATCTGATTGTATAATCGCTAGAAGGATGCTAATGATCAAGCTCACTGTTATGTTATAGCTAGCATGAATAACGTGCTACAAGCTCAACATGAAGATTATGAGACTACGAAGTAGATCTTGGATAATCTTAAAAACATGTTTAGAGGCCAAGTCCTAACAAAATGGCAAGGGGCTCTTTAGAAACTCTTAAACTACAAGCAAAGATCAGAGACTACTATGAAAGAGTATATGATGTTGGTCATGGGTTACCTTGTAGAGGCTCAAACCCATGGAGCTGAATCGATGCTGAGTCACATATGACTATGGTTTTTGAGACTCTATGTAAGGAATTCATTCCATTTAGAGCTTCATATAATTTAAGCAATAAATAGAATGTGACCTTGATTGAGTTGATGAAGCAGTTATAGGAATTTAAAAATCTGATCAGGGAAACTCCTGTTGGTGGTGAGGCCAACTTGACGGCTGTATCTGATTCTAATCCTAACCCAAGGAATGGAAAGAAGTAGAAGGCTAAGGATGAAAAAATTAGGCACATAAAGAAGAATTGCAAGGGCTTCTTGTCTAATGGAAACAGGTGCGAACTTCTGATAATTGAGACTTGTTTACTCGAAGAATCAAGTGATACTTAGTTCATGGATTCTGGTACGACTAATCATGTCTGTGTTTCTCTGAAGGGATTTAAGGAAACAAGAAGATTACTACATGAGCACTTCACACTTCAGATGGGCGATGGATCCTTAGTATTGGCTGATATAGTGGGAGACGTCCATCTTTATTTTGATAATTATAGGATTTTAATTTTGAAAGATTATTTTATGTTCCTACACTTAAAAGGAATTTGATATATGTAGCTTGTTTGTTTAAAGATTCTTATTTAGTTTCTTTTAATAATAAAGTAGTGATTCATAAAAACAAATCTTTTATCTATGATGGATGGATGCAAAATAATTTATATTTTATTAAACCTAAGATGGACTCACTACCAAACACTGAGATCAATGATAACTCTAAAAGACTAAAAACTTCTCACTCTAATGAAACTTATCTTTGGCATTTATGATTAGATCATATCAGCCTGAATAGGATTCAAAGTTGCTAAAGGATGGACCTCTAAGGCATTTAAAGGTGGAATCTATACTACAATATGAATCTTGTTTTGGGAATAAAATGACTAAAAGACCATTTGGGTCTAAGGGCAATAGGGCGAAGGGGTTCTAAAACTTGTGCATCGTGATGTTTGCGGTCCCATGATGATCAGGGCCCGTGAAGGGTATGAGTACTTCATCATTTTCATTAATGATTACTCAAGATATGGGTATGTCTACCTAATGCATTAGAGAAGCTAAACTTTTGACAAGTTTAGGGAGTTTCGGGCTGAGACGGAGAAGCAATTAAGTAAACCCATAAAGGCACTTCAATCCAATCAAGGTGGTGGTACCTCTCCGATGAGTTCTTGGAACATTTATTAAAGAATGGGATTTTATCTCATTTGACTACACCAGGTACTCTGTAGTAGAATGGCATAGCTGAGAGACGGAATATGACTTTGTTTGACATGGTTAGGTCCATGATGAATTATTCGACGTTACCTTTATCCTTTTGGTTATGTACCTTTAAAATATGTGCCTTTAAAATCGGTTCCTAAAACTCCTCACGAACTATGGACGAGTAACAACACATGCTTAAACCATATCAGGATGTCACTCATGTCCTGTACAAGGAAGCAAACAAGTTGGAAGCACGTTTAAAATTTGTGTGTTTGTAGGATATCCAAAAGGGACTAAATGGGGTTATTTCTATGACCCAAAAGAAAATAAAGTCGTGATTTCAATAAATGCAACATTCCTTGAGGACAGTTACATGAACGACTTTAAGCCTCAAAGTAAAGTGGTACAACCTAAGGGGCCTCGACGTAGTGGAAGGATCAGGCATCAACCTGAGAGGTATTTGTTCAATGGTGAAGCCTACTTGGCCAAACCGGTTGAACATGATAAGGATCCTTACACTTATGTAGAGGTTATGGAGGATGTTAATTCGAAACTCTGGACAGAAGCCATGAACATTAAGATGGAGTCTGTGGAGACTAATTAAGTCTGGGAACCTGTGGATCTTCCCCAAGGGGTAAAACCCATAGTGTATAATTAGATCTATAAGAGAAAAAAGGAGCAAATGGGAAATTCAAAACCTATAAGGCTAGACTTGTAGCTAAGAGATACACGCAAAAGAAAGATATCGATTACGACAAAACCTTTTTGCCTGTAGCCATGCTTAAGTCCATCCATATTCTATTATCTATAGTTGTCGCTCTCAATTATGAGATTTAGCAAATGGATGTCAAGACGGCTTTTCTGAATGGCTATCTTGATGAATCTATATATATGGTGCAGCCAAACAGGTTCACGGCGAAGGGTCAAGATGGTAAGGTTTGGAAGCTGCCAAAGTTAATTTATAGACTTAAACAGGCTTCCCGTTCTTGGAACATAAGATTTGGTCAGGTGATCAAGACTTATGGGTTCGAACAAAACGTGGACGAGCATGTGTTTACAAACACATTAAGGATGACATTCTGCTCTATGTAGATGACATTCAACTAATTGGCAATGACGTTGGGGTATTGTCATCGGTCAAATTATAGTTGACCAAGCAGTTTGACATGAAAGACTTGGGTGAAGCTAATTATGTTCTTCATATTCAGATCTTTTGGGATAGAAAGAACAAAATGATAGCTTTATCCCAAACGGCCGATATAGATAAAATTCTCGAGAAGTTTGCAATGCATAATTCTAAGAACGATGGGCAACCATCTAGGTTTGGAATTACTCTTTCTAAGAAAGATTCACCAAAGTCTAATGAAGAAAAAGAATACATGAAGAAGGTGCCTTATGCTTCGGCAATGGGTAGTGTCATGTATGCTATGCTTTGCATACAACCAAACATTTGTTATGCGGTCGAGATAGAAAGTCAATTTCAGTCGGATCCAAGACCGAACCATTGGGTTACGGTCAAGCATATTTCAAGTACCTGAAAAGGACTCAAGGGTATATGCTTGTGTATTTGGGTGAGGATCTAACACCTCTAGGATACACTAATTCAGATTTCAATCTTGTCTGGATTCGAGAAGATCAACTTCTAGTTCTGTGTTTACTCTATGCAGTGGTGCCATTGTTTAGAGAAGTGTCAAGCAAGATTGCACTTCAAATTCAATGATGGAGGCTGAGTATGTGGCAGCTAGTGATGCTTCAAAAGAAGCAATGTGGCTCCACAAGTTCCTTAGGGATCTTGAGATAGTTCCTGGTATAAGTAAGTCAGTATCACGACATTGTGATAACATTACGATGACAGCTAATGCTAAGGAACCAAAATTTCACAAGAAGAGTAAGCATATTCATCGGAAGTATCATGTGATGAAGGACTTCGTTGAAGGTGATCATGTTGCTATATGCAAAATCAAGTCTGAGGACAATTTAGCTTATCTATTCATAAAGACACTAACTGCGAGAGTTTTCAAGAGGCATGTAAAGGCTATGGGGATGCAAGATATGTCATATTTACTTACTTAGTGTAAGTGGGAGATTGTTAGACATGGTACCCTAAGGAGTAAAATGTTGTTTATGTTTTTGGAGACATTTTATTAATAAAGAGTTTATTTATTATTCATATAACAAATGTTGTCCTCTTTATGTTCATATTTGTTGAATGTATGATAAGCAAACAAAAGTCTAAGACTGTTAGTCTATACCTTTAAGAATCATGCATGTGATGGACAGA
This sequence comes from Artocarpus heterophyllus, assembly GCA_025403435.1. NCBI lineage: Eukaryota > Viridiplantae > Streptophyta > Magnoliopsida > Rosales > Moraceae > Artocarpus > Artocarpus heterophyllus. The sequence goes on from CM046352.1 coordinate 23,538,142, forward strand.
TTATACAAAAGACATAAATCTTAAAGATGATGGTCTAAATTATAAGATCCGTAATCGAGAGAATAAATTTGGACACTTTATTCATGCTAAGATTGTTTTGCTCTCTACATTCCTAACGGGAGATGGCTTGTCTTGACCATCGGAGTGGGACTCCGTGAGTAGAAACATTGGTGCATTGTCATAGGTGACAATGTATTAGATCGGGACATAAAAGTTGAATTGATTTGGTTAATAATTCCATTTGTGCAAATCAATTCACTTTAAACAATCTAATGTGTTGTGTCTTAATCTTGAAGTGACTAACGGGCCCATATTCTTGACTTATATCTTTTGATGTACCGAAGGATGAGACCTTGACTTAATGATGGTACGCATACTGATATATTGGAGACATGAGTCTTAATTCATGTAGACTCATTATTCATAGATATAGAATCCATAGCTCTCTTTGTAGAGTTAATGATATTCTCTTATATGTGTTATCCTATAATTGGAATACTAGAGCGCTCAACCATTTGAATACATAGGTGTAACTAAATTGTATACTATCTGTGGATAGGAAATATTCCAATGGTGTGATGATAGAACATAAGAGAAAAATAATCGGGAAAGTAAAATGAAATTTATCCTTAAGCTGATTATGAATATCCTATGGGATGTAACAAATTATAATATGTCATAGACGGTTGGCTTAATTGAAGCTTCGTAATTTTATATAGTTCAAGAATGCAGCTCTAAGCTTTTAGTGGACTAGTGTTAGAGTTAATAATTATAAAATATGTATCTAGGATATTGTATTTTATAATTATAGGAGCTTGAACTGTATACGTCCATCAGGTCCCCTTTGCTCGCTTATAATAAATCCTGTAATGATACAACATGTTTTTCTAACATATTGGTGTATGTTAAATTATTAGATTGGTTGAAATTCGATAAGAGCAGATTTAATAATTCATGTTAGTTTATCAGTTGGATTAATTTTATAAATAAATTCAAGATAAAATGTTGAATTATTTGGATAATATTTTATTTTCTAAGATTCAGATATGAATGTTTTGATTAAATAACTTTTCTATTAGGTTATTTGAATTAAAACTAAGGTACTATTTAAGAATCTCGAGTGAAAAATAAGATATTTTCATGGTCATAGATTGTCGTAAGTTCGACAGACCGATGGGTTAGTTTGGTCTGCCGATGGAGTAAGTTCGGCAGGTCGATCCCCTAGATTAGCCTGCCAACCATACAATAATCTGTATACATATTTGAGACATGTTTTTCATTATAAGTTGATCTAGATTCGAATTTTGAGGCCTAATCTGATAAGGCTTAGCCTTAGATTTGACCATTATAAATAAGAGGCGAGTTTTCTTAGTTATTTAGATCAATTGAGAAGCACAAAGTGAGTACTCTAAGTTAAGAAACTCTGAAACTCCCTCAGAACTTTGGTTCAACATTAAGAACTTTAGTTTTAGGTCTTCTCAAGTGGTTAGAAGGACAGTCACAAGAGGAAGAGCTGAACGACGTGTAACCACCCACGCTTTGATCGTAGATAGAAAATAGCAAAGAAGATTAGTTGGTTGAGGCCCTTCTAGAGCATTCTTCTCTATACAGATTCATGTCCACTTAGGTATATAAATGAGGTTAGTAAGATCTATCATTAATTTATGTATTTAGCATGTCAAACTTGTGATTTAGAAAGTACTCTAATTTAAAATTTTTAAAATTCCGCTGCGTATCGTTTACCAACAATATTTCTTTGAATTCTCTCCAAAAATATAGGAGATTCAACTACAGCTTTCATTGGAGATACCCTAACAATTAATTTTCCTTGAGAACAAGTTGCATAGAAAAAAAAATCACTGGACAAAAGAATCTTTTGGTTCTTTAATGGATGTCTATGTGAATTCTCAATTATTTTTTGCATCAACAGGATGATCGGATGGTTGTGGCAGAGGGAGAACATTTTTGGATCAGAAGCTTTTTAGGTCATCACAAATGTGACTCAATTATGCAAATAAACGTGTAATAAAACCAAGATAAGAAAGCTAGTAATTTTTCTAGTATTTGCTTATGTATTGAGATTGTATCTTTAAAACTTATCAGATTGCTTTTGGATCTGCTAGAGAACAGTGTGTTGTGTATAATAAATTTGGCTTTTTTGGCAACTTGGCATTAGTTCTTATGAAACCCTTAATTAAATACGTAGCACTAGAAATCATATTGACATTAGACTTGTTTGGGTTTAAATTTGAAAAATACTTTCTCTTTAAGAATTGTGTGGGTTATCAAACTATCTAACAGACACAAATCTTCACCATTGTCCTTGGAATCATGATTAGTAAAATCCATATTCTTCATGAAGAATAAAATATAAAACTAATAAGTATTAAATAATAGATATTTAATTAAGAACCATATGTCCATTACATTCTGAAAGTTGAAAGTGACATATTAAGTAGCCTACTATAAAATACAAATCAACATGCTAAAGATCAGTTGATGCCATCATAATATTATACACTATGCAATATGGACATTTTTATCTCTAATTAAATAATCAAATTTTCTATCTAAATTCTCAAAAAACATCTAAAAGGATTGTTAGGTTACCATTTGGTCGGGCCCAAATCTTCCAATAAGGCCCAAAATGGGAGATCTGGGTTACAGTCAAAACAAATCTAGCCCAGTAGGGGCGTTTGATTTAAGGCGATACGGAAAAGTTTGATGTGAAAGAGTTTACTACGAGAAGCATCCTTTGTTCAGTACTCAATAGAGTTAAGGCCTCGATCTATTCGATTAAGAACAATTTGATTATAATTCCGTTTCCTATCTAAACATTCATCATCGTCTTAGTTTTGCCAAGTGTTGGTTCGATGGGATTGGTATGCACGACCCAGCAATTGCAACGAGAAACATGTCAAGCCACGAACTGAGACTTAAGAGAGGTTCGATTTTTACCACCTATCACAGATCGACACATGTCCCACTACTATTACTACTACATACACTATCATCCCTACTCTTTTGGTCAGTTGGAAGCCACGATCTCTCCCTATCCTCTATATAAAGGGGATGATGACTTCATAAGAGATACACAAAAAGAATCCTAGATAAACTCTACATAAAAATTCCAAGATTTTTTGTTAAATTTCTATTCTCAAGCAACTTTTAATCTATGCACCATTTATTCATCATAGTGAAGAACAATAGACGTAGCTCTCATTATAGAGTGAACCACTATAAAATCCTTATGTGTGGTATCATTTACTTTTTCAGTATTGTTTGATTTTTCTAAGCTTTTTTTTAATTTGTTTTTAGTAATTATTTTAATGGTGTACCTTGAAGTTAAATAGATCTTAATAACGATGATTTAAGGCCAAAGTTCTTGAATAATAAGTTTTGAATTGATCTAACACTTTTACGTTCAATTGTAGATCCAATCTCTACAAGGATAATGTTAATATGATGGTTAATAAAGTTTGTTTCAATGCCCTTTTCTTTCTCCTTTTGTGAAGCTTAGTAAACTTCAGCAAGATGTTTTGGTGTAAGACTAGTATGCGACTAGTGTCTTTTCATGTCACATCAATAGCAGATAGTTTCTTTACTCTTGGAGCCCTTTCTTTTTTCACCTTTCTCCTTATTTTCTCACTTATGGTGGTACTGTGTGGCTTTCTTAAAATTTAAGGAGTTATATTATGACCACCATGATGTCAAGTATTACTCCAACCATGATTGTGACCATGACCACAACTGCGGCCACACCCACGATTGTTAAACAACATAGAATTTGCTTTGGGAAATACTGTAGAATTCTTCTCCAAAGATGAAGCATTCACTTCAAGGAATGGTGCTAAACCATTTGGGTGTAATTTGTGATTTTTCATTAAAGTTTATTATTTTATTTAACAACAAGCAGACATGATATTAACTTAGAACACCTTTGAAAACCATGCTCTTAATACTACTGTTGTAGGAGCACATTTAAGGCATAGAAAGTGGGATATGTTTTCTCTAACATGTCTAATTCGGTAATATTTTCTCTGCATAATTTTAGTACTCTAAATATTGCAAAATTATACTCGCTAACTGTTTTAAAATCCTGCAAGCATAGGTGGAACCACTCATAATGAACATGTGGGAGTGTTACTGTCTTTTATTGGTCATATCTTTCTTTAAGCTTTCCCAAATGACAAATGGATCTTTTTTTCTGTAAGATATTCAAGATAATGGCGAAGAAATATCATTGCTTTTGCTCAACCCTACAAGGATGCTTCAATTCCCTTTTTATTTGTATTTCCAAGGTTCATAGCATCGAGAGTCCATGCTAAGTAATTTTTTCCTAATATATCAAGGGCAATTAACTCAAGGTTTCTAATAATTGATTAGAAAATAGAAATTAACAAAATTGTTACAAGTTAAATATGTTAATTATATGACAACAAGACGGCTAACATAAATTTAAAATAAAAAAAAAATTAAAAATTGCACAAACCTACCAAGAAACTATATACGTATGAGGAGAAAATTTTCATGTTAATAGACATGCTCATGAAATGAGAAATCAATATAAACATTAAGATAATATTTAAATAACAAGTGACCTTTGGGAACTTGTTAAAGATACATGATTTGTAGTGGTATAATGTTACCAGGAGTGCATCTAAGAAACTAAGTGCATATATTGGTGCATAGTATGTAGAGTTATTAATTTGGGAAACTGTCGTCTGATGTCAAAGTTTGAAGTCACACAAAACTTGTCAAATTGTCATTTGATGATGATTTTTAACCTTCATTGTGTGTCTCCGTATATTGTATATTATGACTCGATCTATCGCCTTATCTTTTAACTAACAGTTTTTAATCATAATAATTTTTTTTTTCTAATCGTTACATTGAAATTTCAGTTCAAAATTTTGGCTTAAATCATGTTTTTTTTTAAAAAAAATAATAATAATCCTATCTCTAACACTAAGTGATGTTATGTTTTGAAATTAATGAGGCACAGGGTTGCAAATGTAAAATTCTAATGGAATTTTCTTAGATCAACGAGATCAACGAGGTTCCATCTCCTCAACCATGTCGTCGTTCTTATGAAGAGCCACAAAAAATCTGTGACCAACCAATTTTGCGTCCCTTCATCCGTTGTGACTCCTGCAAATTGCTTCAGAGGGGCCTGACAACGAAAACCCTGGTCCTCACTTGGTGAATCTCAACTGAAGTCGCTGCCAAAAGCTCTACAAATAACCCATCTGTGCTCGGTATCACTCGACGACTCCAAAATCGTCACGCCATAAAACCCTCGAGTTCAGCCCTCTCAACGCAACCGCAGGGGAGGGTTTGATGGTGAAGAAGGGAAGAATCAGATCTATTTTCTTCCATTTTATTTTTTTAGGAGGATTGTTGTATTCGGACAGTAGGTGAATCAGTTTCGATTAGTTTTTTCCGAGAGATTTTGACCAAAGGGCAAAAAATAAAAATAAATTCCTAATCGAGTAAATGGTCATTTTTTATCAAAAAATACGTTTTTTTTATAGATAAATTATTTTAATTTTTTAAAAAAAATAAAAAAATAACTATAATAAAATAAAAAATCTCAACAAAAATATAAAAAAAAACTAAAACTGTTTTAATACTTTAAAAAAAAATTATGTCAAAAATTATTAAAACAAAAGACCATTTATTAAAAAAACTTTTCTCAAAAATCACTTTTAAAAATCCTTCCTTTTTCCCCTTCATGGCTTTATCACGTATCACATCGAAAAAGAAGGAAAAAAAAATGTTTTCACCTTTCACTTTCTCACCAAAAATTCTAGTCCCATGACTCAATTTATATCCCAATCTTTTGTCTTTTCTAGTCTTTTCACACCTTTTTCTTTTCTTTGCCCTTTCCCCTAATTTTTATTTTGTTTTAATCTGGACTAGAAGATTTTCTATTGAACATTTCACCACCTTCTTTTAGGCCCAAAAGCTTTGGGTTGTTGGAGGAGATGATATGATCTGTTGCCGTGTTCATGTTGGTCCTACATGCTCTCTCTCAGTGGGACTTTTGCATTGCGTTTTCCATGTGGATCCCTTACAAGTCTATCATGGCCTGAACATCACCTTCGCTTCACATTAAAGGAAAAAAGAAAGAGATAAGTGATTTGAGTGATTTTTTTTTTTTTCTTTTTCCTTCTAAAATTAGTTGGTTGTTTGAGAACTCGGTAAACCAACTATCTTTAACTTGGGTAAATCTCAAAGGCCACTTATGAGATAAAAGCCCTATTATCTTTCAACTTCTTTCATAACGCCCCTATTTCGAGATATTTAGGGAATATGCGGAAAAAAAAAATCCCATGGACTGAACTTTGTTGCACCCTAAAAAGTTTGTATTAACTGTCATTTTGTTTAAATAAAACTATTTTGTTAGACAATTATACCATATTGTTCAACAAACGTTTCAAAAAAAATACCATAAACCTTAATTGACATGAACCATAAAACTTGAACATATTTTGTATTTTAAAAATATTGTATGACAAAGCCATCACATTTTCTAGAAATATTTTTTTCTTGCAACATAAATCAATACAAGCTTAAAATTTATCACGTTTTTACAAAGACGCCTCTATTTCTGCCTTCGCTGTCATGAGGGAGTCTCACGGGAATACAATTATTAGCTCCCTTTAGTTGACATTTTCAAATTCATCCTCACTAATCCTTTTCCACTAAATTATTACTAACTTCATTTAAAGCCGCCATCCATTTATAATTTTTTCTTTTCGTAATTCACCTTAATTATTACACCAAAGACCCTTTTTTTTGGCACTAGTAAGAGCTAGCTTCTAGTTAAAACTTCGTCAGAAGACAATATACACAAACAACATTTCATCAAAAAAAACAAAAAACGGATAAAAGAACAATTCTGTTCTAATCTACAAGTCGATCATTTTATTTCCCAAACAAGCCTGTGAAGTAGAACGTCAAAGTAGAAAATAAAGCACCCCAGGAAGGGTTATTACGAAAATCAACTGCCGCTACAACTTTGGAGATAAATGTACGCTGAGATTCTCTCTACAGTTAATATTTACAGTAGTGGTCTTATCAGATAGCAAAATAAAAAAACAAATAAATAAATGAAAGAAAAGAAGAGAGCCGCAATAACTACCTAAAAAAGCTATATTAATGTCATTTTCAAGACTGATTTTTAACAATCTTGACACTGCTGTAGAAGCGCTTGAGGTCCTTCATAGCCTTCTCCTCTATCTGAATAGAACGTATCGACGACAGAGAGTCAACCTCCGGTTTGAACCAGCGGTTCATTCCGGTAGAATCTGACGGCGATCCCTGACCAGAAGTAACCGAGAATCCAGATACTCTCGTCTTTGGACTATGGGAAAGACTTTGATGCTGTTTTCCCTGCTTGACATGAATAATTTTCGGGCTGTCAGAAGCAAACAGACTTGAATGCATAGCAATAAGTGCTTGTGGAACAATCATTATTAGAAATTTGACACGGCTTCCGCAAGACGCATAATAGTTAAAACTTCGAAATCAAGAGAAAGGGTTAGGAGCTTTCGTACCTGCTGCATTTGGATGTCTCTGAGAGATGGTCGAGAAAGAAGTGGCGGAGTTCCTGAAAACTGCCAAGGAGAAGGAGGTGTGCTTCTCTCTCCATCATGCGCTTGCGACATTTGAGTTGAGACCATTGGTATCGGCTTAGAAGGCAAAAACGAACTCAACCTAATTTTCCCATCACTTTTTTCATCACTAAGAAGTTCCTCCTTTTCCCTACTGCTCGATGGCTGGCTCTGCCTGGTTTTGCTTTGCTCATTCTGGATTTCCCGTAGAGATGCATGTCCTTTCGAAATTCTAGCCCCACCCCATGCAGGGCCCTCGCTTTTGGGTGTTGGCGGAGGGGGAGCAACATCTTTCGGCACGTGATCGAGAGCGCCGCTCAAGAACATGGAAAGCCCTCCCTTCCTATTCTTCTTCTTGGAAACTGTGGGCAATGGACTCCTACTCTCTGGAAATTTTGAAGTCTCCTGAACACTAAAAGCTGACTCTTTCATGGCTTGGTTGGTACGAGTCATTTCAAACATGGCATTCATATCTTCCTCCTATCAAAAGTTACAATGCACTTGACCCAATAAATACCAAAGCATAGATAAAAAATTTGTTTAGTTGGAAGTTTCATTAAGACCATTGTCAAATATACTCGTTGGAGGTTGTTTATCGGAAAACAATTATAAAGGCCCTTGTAGTAAATTTTTTATTTATAAAAATTTGCACTTTCAAAATAAGCACTACTTTTGCAATTTGCTCATGGACAAGAATCTCTCCAATACTTTCAAAATTTCTGTAATTCTACCATCTCAAAATATTTTTAAGTGTAAAAGAATTTTATTTTGACTTTTACCAAAATTTCCCAATGGGAGAAATTTTTAATACCCAAAGGATACTTTGGGACCTTAAGAGCTCTGAAATTTCAGCGGAAATTTAAAAAATATTGGAGAAATTTTTGTCTATACACAAAATTTTGGGAAGTTTCCGGTGACAAATATCGACCTTGCAAAGGTCATAGGTCCATGTCCAACCTCTCAAGAAGAAAAAGAGAAGTATTTAAATGTTTGACGGGCTAAGCACCTAAATCTCGCAAGTCCCAATCAATCCATTACCAGAAGCTGAAGCTCTATACGACTAGACTTTTAATTATCATAACCACATACGCCATATATATAGTTACGTTGATGAATAAACCAACAAAGGAACCTAAAAGAAGTGCACCTTTTCTTTTGGGACCTGAGGGACTTCAATATCCAATAAATCCTTCGATACAAGTTCTGATCCGAGTTCAGTTCCAGCAATACCAGACGTTATCCCCATTTGTTCTGCTCTTTGTTTGCTCTTTGTCCTGTGTTTTCTTGATAGCTGGGCTTTTTTATTTCCTTTTCCATCCGTACAAACTGAAGAAGATGCATTCACTGGCTGTGTTACGACCGGAACGCCAAGCTCAGCTAGTGAGCTCTCGAGAGCTGATCTCGTTTGAAGCTTTGCAATTTGTTGGTCATCGAGAAGATGCCCATTATATTGCTTTGCTTCAAGCATTTCAATTTGCTGCAACTTTTTCCGTAAAGCTCGGATTTGTTTGCAAACCACTTGATTGGGATCATCTTGAGGCCGCAAAAAGGAGTCCAATCTCTTGTTTATTTCTTTCTTTGTGGTGAACTTGCTCGTATGGTGGTCGCGAGTCCTCTGTACCTCATTTTCACTATCTTCCTCTTCGCTATTTATAATGACCGGGAAAGTAGCTGTTGGAGTTGGGAGACGGCGATAACTCCAAGGTTCAGATGATCTCAGATCCATTGCAGTTTCAAGGCTAGCTAGAATTTCCAGCGCAGCACTCGCAACAGCATGTGATGACACTGTGAAAACATAGTCAAGGTTGCGAATAACAATTTCCTGAAACAAACGAACAACAGTATTAAGTAAATAGCATGAGGAAAAAAATGCACTAAGTTTTCATCAATTGTATAGCTTATGATCAGAGATGCTCCAACCATCATAATAAACTTCATTGCATCCTATCAAGAAAAACCAAGAGGCAAAACCAACAATAAATATCCTCAAAAAAAAAAATAAAAAATAAAAAAAACCAACAAAATGCATTGCATCCTCCTTCAGACCAAAGGTCAAAGGTAACAACTGCATGAAGAAATAATAGAAAAACGTACAAAGTAACCAAAAAATATATATCAGTACTTAATTGATATTTCAAAGAAATCCAAAAGTTTTAAACTCCCTGCGCCTAATAAAAACATAGCATTCCAAATAATAATCACATCGTCAACGTGATCAGCTAACAATAGATGCCATAAAAAGGGCTGGGAAATAAAAGATCAGAACTCACATCGCTTCAAAACGATTCAAAGGCCATAGGGAAGAAACAGCAACAGAAAACATATAAATCCCATTTCCATGTACACTTAATTACAACATTAACAAGTCTTCCAATTCAGCAAGGAGTACCTCACAATACTTCCGCAGATCATCTCCTCCAAGAGAGTCAGCAATTTCAAGCAATTGTATAGCATTTCGTGGCTCCACTAAATTTTCCGCAGCCAGTTTTTCACAAAGACTTTTTAAGCTTGGTATGAACTTTTTCCCAGAATCCTCGTCAGAAGGAGGCAGCTGGTTACAGGAATCCATATCATTAGGCATAAGATATTCATTAAGCTCTTCTAGCTCTTCGCTGACATTTGATTTATGCTTCTGCAGATTCTTGGCCATACTAGGAGGATAAATTGGATGATAGAGAGAAGCAATAACCAACAAATGTGCTTCACCAACAGAAACAGAACTAGCCCGCTTTACGCCATTTAAGCGGGTTGTAACAGGTGGCTTATCCTTGCCCTTTTTCCCATCACACACGTAAACATCACCTGTTGCTGTAACTGCAGCAGTCCAATATTTCCCGGCAGAAATGTTTATGATATTTTGTCCACATAAAGAATATATCTACATAAACAAACGAGATAAAGATATAACTAGTGGTAATCCTTCTGATGGTAAGTAAACTCCAACAGAGATACCGAGCAAGTCAAGGAAAAACCTGTTGACATCTAAGATCAGGATCTGAGGAGACCCAACAAAACAATGCACCATCATCCGTAAGAGCTAAACTGTGTACCATCCCTGCAGCTACAGAAACCACGTGAAGGCGTTCCATGCGATGAAACTTCAGAGTAGTACCCCCACTCTTCTTCAAATTCCTAGCAATGACTACACGTTTTGGGGTAACAAGTCGATGGCCCCAAGTGTAAACCTGTCACATATCCACTGTAGTGGTTTAGTTAATGCTTGATGTACAATTTATGTTGTGCTTTAGCTTCAACACAACAATGTATATTGACTTAAGGTACTTACCTCTCCATCACCTCCCAACACAAGAGTGTGATATTTTGCAACGGCAACACCCGTGAATACCTTGCCTTTCAAGGATTCAACCAATCTCGGTGTGTAATTTGATGCTGAATTAGATGTACCATAGCCAAGCTGACCTTCTCTATTACAGCCCCATGTGAAAACTTCACCAGTCTCGGAAACAACAGCAGTGTGCTTATTTGCTGCGGCAACAGAAATAATTCTTGATCGAAGGGAACTCACTCTACGAGGTGTGGGTTGTGTATCCACAGATGTGTAGCCAAGTTGACCCTCTGCATAACATAATTTGAAAATAATCAATGATTTTTGCAGAACGTGTACAACTCAGACAACTGCATTCTCCACCATCCTAAGTGATCATAAACAATGATATAAACCAAATACACATTCCTTTTACTGATTAGTAGATAATAAAATGACGATCACACGTTATACCCAGCAGTGATATCTGTATATGCTCAAATCCCCCTAATGTTTACCTCTATTGGATCCCCAGGTGAACACTTCACCACCTTCGGTAGCAGCGACAGTGTGATGTTTAGCTGCTGCAATAGCCCTCACCCGACGGGATCCTAAACCAGAAATCACCTGGCGGGGTGTAATGACTGCAGCTTGACCGCTGCAAAGATTATAACAAGACATGTCTAATTGATCGGGGGGAAAAAATGTTTTCAAGAATTTTTCGTTTTCTTTATCCTCAACTGCAGCATACAGTTCAAATCATCTATTTAGTCTTACTAAGCACAACATATCAATAAAAACAATTTTGTTTTGTTTGTAGACGCTATATGCTGGCTAGTGACGTAATTTTTCATCATAAGTGGTAAGAAAAACAGAAATCACACCCAGACAGATCTCAATGCATGAATTTATGGTGTCTAAGCATGAATTTCTAAAGTTGGTTTCAGTAGTCATTGTGCATAACCAAAAATCAGATAGCAAGGCAAGTCCACTTTTCAAATACCTACAAAACACTAATGGAGAAAAACTTAAGAACGCTAAACAACCAACACTAACATGAACATCATCCATCCTTTTTCTTTCAAGAATAAACAAAATTTTATCGAGGAATAAGATAGGTGCTAAGTGAGTTAACCTCAAGTCGACATGATACAAATTAACATAGCTGCTCAGAGAAACATAACTGAGGCAAAGTACAAAACATTTTGTGAATTCCTAACAGAGTATAAATTGAAAAATCCTTAAACACATTAGCAAAATGATTAAGAAATCACTGACTGACAAGGAACTAAAAGAATGATTAAAAAAAAGACTTAATCACCATTCACATACAATAAAGCGTCAATAAACTACCTGTGTATATCGAAATCGGGATGCCCAAGTCGCCCCCCTCTTCCAAAGCCCCAAGTGAAGACCTCTCCTTTAGCAGTTACAGCAACACTATGGAACTTGGCAGCAGAAACCAACTTGATCAGTGAGCCATGAAGCGAGTCAACCTTGCAAGGCAACTTCTGTATATGTGCATTTCCAGTTCCAAGTTGGTAGTTAGCACCACTTCCCCAACTGTAGATCTCTGTCACTGCTAAAGACAAGATGAACAAGAACTCAGTTTATTCATATGTTTCACTTTGAAAGAGGATAACGTCCGCAGAAAACATTTGAAAACACAATCCTGCATACCCGAATTATGTCCAGTCCCGATGACCTGCACTAAGGGCCCAGAAAGGAGATCAATGGGTGTTCGAGATTTAGAGTCCTCCAATGTAGTAGAGGCACCAGATTGAAGAAGGATGCTTGCCACAGCAAGATGACCAAAATGCAGCGCCCGGTGAAGGCTACTCCATCCTGATTCCCCATCCTGAAACATGTGGTAATCAGAATTGGGCAAGATGGAAATCGAGAATTTTAACCATCATAAATCCAAATTGAAAATACTTCAACCAAAAATCGTAATCTTGATCTTCCTCAAATATTTTCTTCTCGAACCTAAAATCTCTTTGTGTTATAAGCAAATTCAACACTCTCCATCTGTTTACGTTTTTTTGGAATAACTTGCCATATAATATCTACAATACAAATATTTGAGGGGAAAAAAGTAATCTCAAATTGCAAATTTAGCAACGGGAACTAACAAAAATTGACTGCCACACAACATACGAGAAACATGAAACTGTTTCGTAAAAGTTTCAGACGAATTCAAGCTTTCAAAGCCCCACACATCAAAAATCATTAAAAAAATATATCAATCCAGTCTAAGAGATTTATAACTTAATAAAAGTTCACAATTAATATCCGCTTACGAACAATATGTTTCAAGCTTTATGTTCGTATCACTTTACAACTTTCAGTTATCTTCTTCAGTCACACTAAATATGACCAGGACATTCCATTATGAATTAAATTTCTCTCTTTCCTTTTCTTTTTATTTTAATTCTTCCAACCAACAAAAAGAGCTATAGAAAAGAGTGCAACAAAAAGGTTCCGTTTTTCAAATACATAATCTACTTCTTCCTTTTTCGTCAAATTAACAGTCACCTACAAGGATTCTTAAATAGCAGGTGGCTCCTTCCCACCAAAAGATGCTCACATTAGAACAATGCTGTACAAAAATTTTACATACATGAGAGGCATCATACTTTTTCCACCCTTTTAACAAAGCATATAAATTCACTTCCCCACAAAGAAAGCCATCAAACCGAGTCTAGAAATAGTTCTTGATGCTTAACCGACAACTCTATTCAGGTCAAACTTATTGCACTCCACAATCAAGAACACAAATGTCAATTAGCAATATATTCCCTCTAGAATACAAAATCAACAATGTAATCCGAGGATAAAAAAGCAACAAACCCTGGCATCGGGATTGGCACCAGCCGCTAGGAGCCTCCTAACAATGGGAACATGGTTTCTCCAAGTTGCAATATGAAGAGGGGTAAGACCAAACGCATTTCTCGAATTGATGTTACCCCCATTCTTCTTCAACAGCGCCAACGCCGAATCAACATCACCCAACGAACCCTCTTGCACGGCAAGCCATAGATCTTTGTTGGACCCGCTTGAGACAATTTTGCGACCTGGGGTCTGCAAGTGTTGATTTTGTCCTTGAGGTGAGACTAGCACCTCCATAATCTTCTAAACAACAAGCCTAATTTGACCACTTATTAATACAAGATTTGCTGGCAATCCAACAATTCCGAAACCAGAATGACAATGTCCGTGTACAATCTACTGCCTAGTCCATATTAAAGTTGAAGATAAACAAACTAATAAGTTAATTAATTAATTAAACTGGAACCACCATCATGATCATCATCGCCATCTTGAAATAAAAGCTAAGCAAGCAACACACTGCATTTTGTAGAAGGCCAATGTTAGAACCATGTTTTAAAAGAACTTGATCCAAAGTGAGTAAATTATAACAAACGTCAAGACGAGGAAAAATAAAGTGAAATGATTCCTTAGAAGAAAAAGGAACGACATCAAAGATTTCATTATGACAACTAACGATCTCAACAATTTTTTTTCTTAGAATTGTAACTCAAAGACTTTTGGTGCAAATAAGTAAAAACAATCAACAATGGTGCATAAAAGCCTCATATAAAGATTTAACATATTTATGTCCTCTCTCTCTATAAATGAATGGAGACATTATTTATTTTCTATAACCAAATTCGAGAGAGAGAGAGAGAGAGAGAGGCAAAGAGATCTAAAACAAAACCAAGCAGGCATCGACTTAAACCAAATGAGGAATCAGAAATGGCTTCATAACTCGAATCAAAATGAAAACTTCAACACAAATTTAGGACACCCACCATCTGAAAATCAAGGATCAACTTCTGATTTCAAAAACCCAAATCTTAGAATCCATTGGTGGTACCAAAAGCCAAACCAACAAATTCAAATAAATCAAAATCCATGTTAACAAAATTCAAAAAAAAAAAAGAGAGAAAATTTACTTATCATTGCACAAATTCATTTCCAATGCACAGAAATTCACCCAAAAAAAAAAACAAAGAAAGAAGCCCAAAAAGTATAAATCTACATGACGTTAAAAGAAATCATGAATACATTGGTTGGACCAAACTAAACCGAACCAAAAACTTGAATAAAATAAAACCCATGTAGAAAACGTTCCTGATAAATCCAAAAATTCATCTCCAGATGTACAGATATAAAATAAAAAAGGACCTACCGGATGAGATTTTTCTGGGAGGAAAAAAAAAAAGAAGAAGATTAAGAGAGAAAAACGAAGAGAAAAATAATACAATAAAAATAGATAGAGTTATGGGGGCATTTCAAAGACCCAGCGAATCGAATCGAAGCCAAGAATATACCATTCGGAAAGGAGAAGCGAAGGCCCAAAGCACAGCATTTGAAAGAAACCGAAACAGAAACGCAGCGTTTTTCAACTTGAAGGGTAGTTTGGGGATTTTGGATATATATTTTTTTGTTGAAACTATTTCACTCTATGTTTTAGTTTAGTTTAGTTTGACGCTTGTGAGTTGTGACGTTGGCAAAGACAGAGGAAACTTTTAAATTGGGTTTCCACCGTTTGTGCTTCCGTGCTTCTCCTCCCAACACGTGATGTGCTGGTTGGAAAATCCATCGTAACAAAATGCAAAGGTCACGCCGAATTCTCTTTTTTTAATTTAATTAACCGGTTGTTTAGCAACTATTTCCATTATACGTTTTTATCATAAATTTAATTATAAACAATATAAAATTCTCATATGTTACAATAATAATTAAAAAAATTACTACAGTATAAAGCTCTCACATGCTGCAATAAAAAATAGTTCTAACCAACAATTTCCACCACCCTTCCAAACACACTCTAAATCTTATGCCATTTTTTTTTTTTTTTGGGTTCTTTTACACCCTGTTTTGTTAAAAGGTAGGAGAGATTTAAAGAGATGGAGATAATAGTAGCTCTTTTCTATATTGTTTAGTAAGATAAGAGAGAGAATAAGTCTCCATTTTCTTTTTTGTTTGGTATTGAAAAGAGAATAAAATTGATAGATTAGATGTTATTTACAAGATTATTGTGTTACCTACATTGTTTGTATCTATTATAAATATTAGAGGCTAAAATAGGTTTTTTCTCACTCACATCTTTTTCTATTTTTTTTTTTTCGTTTGCCCATCCAAGAGAGGAAGGATGTAAATTTATGGGTCCAAGTGGATTGCTCATCCTCTCACAACTCCTCTCCAAACCCATCTCCTTCTAACCAAACACATGATTTGGCCCTTCCCTCCACTCCTCTCCTCTCCTCTCCATCCTGTTAGACATATGTGCCCTAAGGAGTAAAAATGTAATATGTTTTTGGAGACATTTTTATCAATAAAGAATTTATTCATTTATATATGCTAAATCTTGTCCTTTTTTCGTTTATATTTGTTGAATGTATGATAAGCAAACAGTAGTCTGAGACTGTTAGTCTAAACCTTAAGAATTGGGCATATGATGGACTGATTATGCGGAAGACACGATTCTTAAGGTGATGGTCTAAAACATATGATCCGCAGTCGAGGGAATAAAGTTGGGCGCTTTATTCATGTAAAGATTGTTATGTTGTCTATATCCTTTTTGGGAGATGGTTTGTCTTGGCCATCAGAGTTGGACTCCATGAATAAAAACATTGGCACGTTGTCATAGGTAACGATGTGTTGGATCAAGACATAAAGTGAATTGATTTGGATTAATAATTCTGTCTTGGCAAATCGATTCACTTTAGACAATCATTTGCATTGTATCTTAATCCTGAGATGAATAGTGGGCCCGTTGTCTCGACTTGTGTCTTTTGATGTACCAATGGGTGACTCCCACATCTCTATAGTGGTATGCATGCCGGTACGTTGGAGGCATGACTCTTGATAGCGTAGACTTGTTATTCATAGATATGGAATCCATAGCTCCTCTTTCGGAGTAATGATATCCTCTTATATGCGTTGTCCTATAACTGAAAAACTGGAGCGCTCAACCATTTGGATACATAGGTGTAACCGAATGGTATACTATCTTTGGATGGTAAGTTTTCTAATGGTGAGCCAATGGAACGTAAGATAAAAATAATTAGGAAGGTAAGACAAAACTTGTCCTTAAGCTGATTATGGATTATCATATGGGAATACGATACACTATGATATGTCATGGAGACTTAGCTGTACGAGCTTCGTAATTTTATAAAGTTCGAGAGTGCAGCTCCAGGCTTTTAGTGGAGTAGCGCTGGAGTTGATAATTGTGAAATGTATATCTGGGATATTGGGTTTCATAATTATCATGAGCTTGAACTTTGTAGGTCCATTTTGGTCTCCTTTGCTAGCTCACAAAATCTTGTAACGACACGGCGTGCTTTTTCAATAATTGGTGACTTATATCAGATTTATCGAATTGGTTTAAAATTTGTAAGAATCGAATAATTCATGTTTGTTTATCGGTTGAATTAATTTTGTAATAAAATTAATTTAAGATAAACTTGTTGAATTATTAGGATCGGATAATTCTTGTCTGTTTATCGGTTGATTTGATTTTGGATAAATTAGATCAAGATAAACTTGTAGAATTATTGTGAATTGATTTATTTTCTTAGAGATTATCTTGATAAAGTTGTTTTGATCAGATATCTTCTCTATTGGGTTATTTAAATCAAAACCGAGACTTTATCCTTTAGAATCTCGGGTGGAAAATAAAAGATTCGCCGAGATTTTTTTTTCAGGAGTTTGCCCTGCCGATGGAGCCTATTCAGCCTACCGATCAGGATGTTCGGCCTGCCGATCAGTGAGCGATAAGATTACACGTTTTCACGCGGATCTTATCAGATATTGATCCGAACTTGATTCTGTTTCGAGTTTTTGAGACCTAATCTGATAAGGACTGACCTCAGGACCAATAGCTATATAAAGGGAGTGAGTCTCATGATTTACTCAGATCAATTGAGAGATTAAGAGTGATACTCTTCTAGTGAGCATCTGAAAACTCCCTGAGAGCTTTTGTTCACAAATCACGAACACTAGCTTTGGGTTCTCTCTATTGGTTGGAAGGAGAGTCACCGGTGGAAGAGCTGTACGTGTGAGCCCATACTCACTCCGGTTGTGGATAGAGAATAGCAAAGAAGACCAGTTGGTTGAGGCTCTTCTGGAACGTTACTTCTCTACACATGCTGCGGAGGTTCTTTACAAAAGGTTAGTAAGATCTGTCTAATTTATACATATAGCATGTCAAACTTGTATTTTGGAAATTACTCTGATGAAAAATTTTAAAAAAAATTCCGCTGCGCACCGTGTTTCCAACACATCCACCCTTCAATTCCCCTACCAAACAAGCTCATGGGAGTGTAAATCTTTAGAATTTTTTCAATGAAGTGGGAGTTTGGCAAATTCAATTTCAACTCATCAATTTCAACTCTAATAGTGTAAAGTTCTCACATCTTATAATGTGAAGCAAAAATATGCTATAATGTAAAACTCTTACATGTTACAACACTATCAGTTCTAGCTTCCAGTTCCAACTCACTTCCCAAACAACTTATAATATTGTAGTAAATAATACTTTTTCATAACTAATTGTAATGATTTTTTTATCTCTTTGTTTACAATTTAAAATTCTTATTCATAATATAAATAGGTTTAAAATTTGTAAGAATCGAATAATTCATGTCTGTTTATCAGTTGAATTAATTTTGTAATAAAATTAATTTAAGATAAACTTGTTGAATTATTAGGATCGGATAATTCTTGTCTGTTTATCGGTTGATTTAATTTTGGATAAATTAGATCAAGATAAACTTGTAGAATTATTGTGAATTGATTTATTTTCTTAGAGATTATCTTGATAAAGTTTGTTTTGATCAGATATCTTCTCTATTGGGTTATTTGAATCAAAACTGAGACTTTATCCTTTAGAATCTCGGGTGGAAAATAAAAGATTCGCGGAGATTTTTTTCTCGGGAGTTCGGCCTGCCGAATGACGAGTTCGGCCTGCCGATGGAGCCTGTTCGGCCTGCCGATCAGCGAGCGATAAGATTATGCGTTTTCACGTGGATCTTATCAGATATTGATCCAAACTTGATTTTGTTTTAAGTTTTTGAGACCTAATCTGATAAGGACTGACCCTAGGACCAATAGCTATATAAAGGGAGTGAGTCTCATGATTTACTCAGATCAATTGAGAGATTAAGAGTGATACTCTTCTAGTGAGCATCTGAAAACTTCCTGAGAGCTTTTGTTCACAAATCACGAACACTAGCTTTGGGTTCTCTCTATTGGTTGGAAGGAGAGTCACCGGTGGAAGAGCTGTACGTGTGAGCCCACACTCACTCTGGTTGTGGATAGAGAATAGCAAAGAAGACCAGTTGGTTGAAGCTCTTCTGGAACGTTACTTCTCTACACAGGCTGTGGAGGTTCTTCACAAAAGGTTAGTAAGATCTGTCTAATTTATACATATAGCATGTCAAACTTGTGTTTTGAAAATTACTCTGATGAAAAATTTTTAAAAAAATTCCTCTGTGCACCGTGTTTCCAACAATTGGTATCAGAGCCATGGTTTTTACATAAATTTACAAGTTTGTGATCATGTTATATGCATAAATTTTGTGATCTTTATCTCTCCTATGCTTGAATTTAATTTTATAGAGAGATGACACTCTAGGTTTCTATAAATTATATATGTTGTCATGGATTATGTGGTAAATGTTTATTAATTAATTATGGTTGATTAAATCGTTGTTTTTGACTATTTATTAATTAATTGATACCGGTTATGGTTCCTTAGAGGTTAGAATATGTATCTAGGTTTTTCATGTAATTAGATGGCGGACTATCATTTCCGTCTAGGAATTGTTATTTAATTTTAAATTTATAAAATTTTGTAATTAAATAATTATTCGGAGAAGACGGATCTAGAAGAATGATGATGCCACCCTCAGGTATTTTCTGAGTCTCTAATTTTATGTTTTTAAATTGTTGAAAATAAAATTGACGAATTGCATTAAAGTTGTATTTTCTGGAATAAGTTTTTCTGCTCGGTCGGCATGCCAGACATCACAGTTCGACAGGCCGGTCGTGTGGTCCGGCAGGCCGAAAGTGGGGTAGAAATTGGGGTGCTCTGCCAGGCCGAACCTTCATGGATCGGCAGGCCGATGTATTTAATCGGCAGGCCGATGAAGCATGACCGGCAGGCCGATCATCCAGATCGGCCTGCCGACCGAGAGCTGCCAAGTGTCCAGAAAATGTGCAATTTTTTCGGTGCAGTTTTAATTTTAAGACGATTCTGAGAAACATTAAATTTGGATATTACCGAAAATATGAAGTTTTTGATTCATACAGGATTGAAGACTTGAAGATGGGTATTGCATGAAGAAAGATATAGCTTGAGGATTCAAGGATGAAGAATCGATAAATGTCTCGATTATTCTCTTGTAATCTTATTTTTTCTACTCTCTAGGGTGGAACCATAATATTACGGTTATTATTATTTTGCTTGTAGCTTTGCTTGTCTGCATTATAATATGATTTACCATGTATATTGATAACATGTCATATAGGATAGGGAGTGCCGCTCATATTAAAATTGTTCATGCATAATTTTAAAATAAAACCTTGACTTCAAAAGATTGAGTGGGAGAAGGTTTTCGAAGAGAGGACCTAAGGCCTCCGTCGTTGGTCCATAGAAAGAACATGGTGGTCCCGACCCCTAGGAAGGGATTTCTATCATGTACCAGATTAGATCTATGAAAGGATAAGGTATTTTAGTGTGATTTATGGTTGCACACCCCTAGGTGGTGATTATAAATCATAGATAAAATATTGAAACAATGGTTATACACTCAAGTTAATTTTATTATTAACCTCTCCTAGAAGCTCTGTTAATAAAATTAATGGCCAAAGAAAAGATTATTAGTATATACTGGATCATACGGGTCCTGGATGGCATATATTAATCAGTAGAGGATCCATGTTCCTGATTGAATTTGGCATGACTCCCCTAGGAGCTTGTTGAATTCTGAGTTGGGAATTATCGTTATAAGGTTGTGATATTTTCAAAGTTATGACACATAAACACATTTGTATGATTTTACATGATTGTTATCTTACTAAATTATTATATATGTTTGCTTATATTTGGTATGATTCTTTATTGTAGATTGAAAATGTCTAAAAGCGCTTTATCATCGATACTTGACAAAAACCAATTAACCGGTGAGAATTATAACGATTGGAAATGGAACTTGGACATCGTCCTATCCATTGAGAAACTCAAATATGTACTGACAACCCCTTGTCCTCCCAAGCCTACAGGAGACTCAAGTCATGAGCAATTCCAAGTGTACGATCGCTGAAAAAATGCTAATGATCAGGCCCGCTGCTATGTTATGGCCAGCATGAACAATGTACTGCATGCTCAACATCAAGATTATGAGACTACGAAGCAGATCTTGGATAATCTTGAGGATATGTTTAGAGGCCAGGCCATAACAAAGCGGCAAGGGGCGCTTCGGAAACTCTTAAACTGTAGACAGAGACCGGGGACATCTGTAAAAGAGCACATGATGTTGGTCATGGGTTACCTCGCTGAGGCTCAAACCAATGGAGCTGACATCGATGCTGAAACTCAGATGACTATAGTCTTTGAGACTTTGTCTAAGGAATTTATTCCGTTTAGAGCTAATTTTAATTTAAGCAATAGACGGGATATGACCTTGACAGAACTGATGAAACAGTTACAGGAGTTCGAACTGTTGATCAGGGAGTCTCCTGCTGGTGGAGAGGCTAACATGGTAGTTGCTTCTGGTTCCAATCCTAACTCAGGGAATGGAAAGAAGCAACGGTCCAAGAACGGGAAGTCTTCTATTTCTGCTGCTACCAAGAGCAGGAAGAAGAAGAAGAAGAACCCAAAGAAGCTTAAGTGCTTATTCTGTGGTAAGGTCGGGCATATAAAGAAGCATTGCAAGGACTTCCTGTTGGAAACAATTGCGCAGCGGAATTTTTAAAATTTTTCATCAGAGTATTTTCCAAAACACAAGTTTGACATGTTATATGTATAAATTAAACAGATCTTACTAACCTCAGTATGCCGAAGAACCTCCGCGACCTGTGTAGAGAAGTAACGTTCCAGAAGAGCCTCAACCAACTGGTCTTCTTTGCTATTCTCTATCCACAACCGGAGTGAGTGTGGGCTCACACGTACAGCTCTTCCACCGGTGACTCTCCTTCCAACCAATAGAGAGAACCCAAAGCTAGTGTTCGTGATTTATGAACAAAAGCTCTCAAGGAGTTTTCAGATGCTCACTAGAAGAGTATCACTCTTAATCTCTCAAATTGATCTGAGTAAATCATTAGACTCACTCCCTTTTTATACCTATTGGTCCTTGGGGTCAGTCCATATCAGATTAGGTCTCAAAAATCGAAACAGAATCAAGTTCGGATCAATATCTGATAAGATACGCGTGAAAAACGCGTAATCTTAGCTGTCGCGGTCGGCATGCCGAACTGTGAGATAGGCAGGCCGAACAGGCCAGTTCGGCAGGCCGAACACGTCATCCGGCATGCCGAACTGCCGAGAAAAAATCTCCGCGAATCTTTTATTTTCCACCCGAGATTCTAAAGGATAAAGTCTCAGTTTTGATTCAAATAGCCCAATAGAAAAGATATCTAATCAAAACAAACTTTATCAAGATAATCTCTAAGAAAATAAATCAATTCACAATAATTCTACAAGTTTATCTTGTTCTAATTGTCCAAAATTAAAACAACCGATAAACAGACAAGAATTATCCGAACGCCATAATTCAACAAGTTCATCTTGAACTAATTTCTTACATAATTAATTCAACCGATAAACAGACATGAATTATTTGATTCTTATAAATTTTAAACCAATCTGATAAATCCGACATAAGTCACCAATTATTGGAAAAGCACGCCGTGTCGTTACAGGATTTTGTGAGCTAGCAAAGGGGACCAAAATGGACCTATAAAGTTCAAGCTCATGATAATTATGAAACTCAATATCCCAGATATACATTTCACAATTATCAACTCCAACGCTACTCCACTAAAAGCTTGGAGCTGCACTCTCGAACTTTATAGAATTACGAAGCTCGTGTAGCTAAGTCTCCATGACATATCATAGTGTATCGCATCCCCATATGATCATCCATAATCGGCTTAAGGACAAGTTCTGTCTTACCTTCCCGATTATTTTTATCTTACGTTCCATTGTCTCACCATTAGAAAACTTACCATCCAAAGATAGTATACCATTCGGTCACACCTATGTATCCAAATGGTTGAGCGCTCCAGTTTTCCAATTACAGGACAACGCATATAAGAGGATATCATTACTCCTAAAGAGGAGCTATGGATTCCATATCTATGAATAACAAGTCTACGCTACCAAGAGTCATGCCTCCAACGTACCGGCATGCATGCCACTATAGAGATGTGGGAGTCACCCATTGGTACATCAAAAGACACAAATCGAGACAACGGGCCCATTATTCATCTCAGGATTAAGATACAATATAAATGATTGTCTAAAGTGAATCGATTTGCCAAGACAGAATTATTAATCCAAATCAATTCACTTTATGTCCCGATCCAACACATCGTCACCTATGACAACGCGCAAATGTTTCTATTCACGGAGTCCAACTCCGATGGCCAAGACAAACCATCTCCCAAAAGGGATATAGACAACATAACAATCTTTACATGAATAAAGCGCCCAACTTTATTCCCTCGATTGCGGATCATATATTTTAGACCATCACCTTAAGAGTCGTGTCTACCGCATAATCATCCCATCATATGCCCAACTCTTAAGGTTTAGACTGATAGTCTCAAACTACTGTTTGCTTATCATACATTCAACAAATATGAACGTAAAGAGGACAATATTTGGTATATATAAATGAATAAATTCTTTATTGATAAAAATGTCTCCAAAAACGTATTACATTTTTACTCCTTAGAGCATACATGTCTAACACTTCCTTTACAAGGGAGGTAGGTGTGACGTTCTATATTTAGAAACTGGTTTGGTTGAGGAATCCAGTGACATTTAGGTCATAGATTCTGGTGCAACTAATCATGTTTGTATTTCTCTACAGGGATTCAAAGAAACAAGAAGTCTATTGTGTGAAGACTTAATGCTTCGGATGGGCGATGGATCCTTGGTCTCGGCGGAAGTAGTGGGAGATGTCCATCTTTAATTTGATAATTATAGGAATTTAATTTTGCGAGATTGTTTTTATGTTCCTAAATTTAAAAGGAATTTAATTTTTGTATCTTTATTTAAAGACTCCTATGTGGTATCTTTTAATGAAAAAGTGGTGATTCGTAAAAACAAATCTTTTATCTGTTTTGGATGGATGCAAAATAATCTATATTTTATCAAACCTAAGATGGACTTATTGCTTAATGCTGAGATAAATGATAATGACTCAAAAAGACTTAAAACTTCTCATTCTAATAAGACTTATCTTTGGCATTTACGCCTTGGTCATATTAACCTGAATAGGATTCAAAGGTTGGTAAGGGATGGACCTTTAAGTTTGGAATCTATACCTCAATGTGAATCTTGTTTGGAGGGTAAAATGACCAAAAGACCATACGGGTCTAAGGGCAATAGGGTCGAAGGGGTTCCAGAACTTGTGCATAGTGATATTTGCGGACCAATGAACATCCGGGCACGAGGAGGGTATGAGTACTTCGTCACTTTTATTGACGATTACTCAAGATATGGGTATGTGTACCTAATGCACCACAAAAGCGAAACTTTTGACAAGTTCAAGGAGTTTCGGGCTGAAGTGGAAAAGCAATTGGGTAGACCCATAGAGGCACTTCGATTTGATCGAGGTGGGGAATACCTTTCTGATGAGTTCTTGGGACACTTGTTAGAGAATGAAATTTTATTCCATTTGACTACACCGGGCACTCCGCAGCAGAATGGCGTAGCGGAGAGAAGAAATAGGACTTTGTTGGACATGATTAGGTCTATGATGAGTTATTCATCATTGCCTTTATCCTTTTGGGGATATGCACTACAAACTGCATGTTATCTTTTGAACAATGTGCCTTCAAAATTGGTCCCTAAAACTCCTCACGAGTTGTGGACAAGAAGGAAGACATCCTTAAACCATATTCGCATATGGGGATGTCCAGCTCATGTCCTGTTTAAGGATCCGAATAAGTTGGAAGCACGTTCGGAAGTTTGAGTATTTGTAGGATATCCAAAAGGGACTAAAGGGGGTTATTTTTATAACCCAAAGGAAAATAAAGTCGTGGTTTCAACTATTGCAACTTTTCTTGAGGAGAGTTACATGGACGACTTTAAATCTTGAAGCAAAGTGGTGCTTGAGGAGTTAAGGGGTGATCCGTTCACTCCGGAGGTTCCGAACGAAACCATTCCGATCGGTATAGAAAAACCAAACAAACCTACCTGAACAACAACCTCAGGGGCTTCGGCGTAGTGGGAGGATCGGGCGTCAACCTGAGAGGTATATGTTCAATGGGGAGGTCTTTTTGGCTGAACCAGATGAACATGACAGGGATCCTTATACTTACGCAAAAGCTATGGAGGATGTTGACTCAAGACTCTAGACAGAGGCCATGAACATAGAGATGAAGTCTATGGAGACTAATCGGGTCTAGGAGCTTGTGGATCTTCTCGAAGGGGTAAAACCCATAGGGTGTAAGTGGATCTACAAGAGGAAAAGAGGAGTGGATAGAAAGGTCGAAACCTTTAAGGCTATGCTGGTAGCTAATGGTTATACGCAAAAGGAAGGAATCGATTATGAGGAAACCTTTTCGCTTGTAGCCATGCTTAAGTCCATCTGGATTCTCTTGTTCATAGCTACCGCTCTCGACTATGAGATTGGGCAGATGGATGTCAAGACGGCTTTTCTGAATGGCTATCTTGATGAGTCCATTTATATGGAACATCCAGAAGGTTTCAAGGTCACGGGTCAAGAGGGTAAGGTTTGTAAGCTGCTAAAGTCAATTTATGGACTTAAGCAGGCTTCCCGTTCTTGGAACATAAAATTTGATCAAGTGATCAAGACTTATGGGTTCTCACAGAATGTGGATGAACCATGTGTTTACAAACACATTAAGGATGGGAATGTGGTTTTACTGCTCTATGTGGATGACATTCTGCTAATTAACAATGACGTTGGGGCATTGTCATCGGTCAAATTATGGTTGACTAAGCAGTTTGACATGAAGGACTTGGGTGAAGCTAATTTTGTTCTCAGTATCCAGATTTTTCGGGATAGGAAGAACAAAATGATAGCTTTGTCACAGGCCGGCTACATAGATAAAATTCTCAAGAGGTTTGCAATGCAGGATTCCAAGAAAGGTGGGCAACCATCTAGGTCTAGAATTACTCTTTTTAAGAAAGACTCTCCAAAGTCTTATGAAGAAAGAGAATACATGAAGAAGGTGCCTTATGCTTCGGTAGTGGGTAGTCTCATGTATGCCATGCTTTGCACACGACCGGATATTAGCTATGCGGTCGGGATTGTAAGTCGATTTCCGGCAGATCCAGGACCAAACCATTAGGTTACGGTAAAGCATATTTTCAAGTACCTGAGAAGGACTCGAGGGTATATGCTTATGTATTCGGATGAGGACTTGACTCCTCTAGGATACACTGATTCGGATTTTCAATCTTGTCTGGATTCTAGGAAATCGACTTCGGGGTTTGTGTTTACTTAGGCGGCGGTGCCATCAGTTGGAGAAGTGCGAAGCAAGATTGCACTTCAGATTCAATGATGGAGGCTGAGTATGTGGCGGCTAGTGATGCTTCGAAAGAAGTAGTGTAGCTTCGCAAGTTCCTTGGGGATCTTGAGGTAGTTCCTGGTATGGATAAAGCGGTATCATTGTACTTTGATAACAATGCGGCGCTAGCTAATACTAATGAACCAAGATTTCACAAGAAGAGTAAGCATATTGATCGGAAGTATCATGTGATAAAGGATTTCGTTGAGGGCGGACATGTCACGGTGTGCAAGATCGCGTCAGAGGACAATTTAGCTGATCCATTTACGAAGACACTTACTGGGAGAGTCTTCGAGAGGCATATGGAAGCTATGGGGATGTAAAATTTGCTGTATTTACTCACTTAGTGCAAGTAGGAGATTGTTAGACATGTATGCCCTAAGGAGTAAAAATGTAATATGTTTTTGGAGACATTTTTATCAATAAAGAATTTATTCATTTATATATACTAAATCTTGTCCTCTTTACGTTCATATTTGTTGAATGTATGATAAGTAAACAGTAGTCTAAGACTGTTAATCTAAACCTTAAGAATTGGGCATATGATGGACTAATTATGTGGAAGACACGATTCTTAAGGTGACGGTCTAAAACATATGATCCGCAGTCGAGGGAATAAAGTTGGGCGCTTTATTCATGTAAAGATTGTTATATTGTCTATATCCTTTTTGGGAGATGGTTTGTCTTAGCCATCGGAGTTGGACTTCGTGAATAGAAACATTGGAACGTTGTCATAGGTGACGATGTGTTGGATCGGGACATAAAGTGAATTGATTTGGATTAATAATTCTGTCTTAGCAAATCGATTCACTTTAGACAATCATTTGCATTGTATCTTAATCTTGAGATGAATAGTGGGCCCGTTGTCTCGACTTATGTCTTTTGATGTACCAATGGGTGACTCCCATATCTCTATAATGGTATGCGTGCCGAAACATTGGAGGCATGACTCTTGATAGCGTAGACTTGTTATTCATAGATATGGAATCCATAGCTCCTCTTTAGGAGTAATGATATCCTCTTATATGCGTTGTCCTGTAATTTGAAAACTGGAGCGCTCAACCATTTGGATACATATGTGTAACCAAATGGTATACTATCTTTGGATGGTAAGTTTTCTAATGGTGAGACAATGGAACGTAAGATAAAAATAATTAGGAAGGTAAGACAGAACTTGTCCTTAAGCTGATTATGGATTATCATATGGGGATACGATACACTATGATATGTCATGGAGACTTAGCTGTACGAGCTTCGTAGTTCTATAAAGTTCGAGAGTGCAGCTCCAGGCTTTTAGTGGAGTAGCGTTTGAGTTGATAATTGTGAAATGTATATCTGGGATATTGGGTTTCGTAATTATCATGAGCTTGAACTTTGTAGGTCCATTTTGGTCTCCTTTGCTAGCTCACAAAATCCTGTAACGACAAGGCGTGCTTTTTCAATAATTGGTGACTTATGTCAGATTTATCGGATTGGTTTAAAATTTGTAAGAATCGAATAATTCATGTCTGTTTATCGGTTGAATTAATTTTGTAATAAAATTAATTTAAGATAAACTTGTTGAATTATTAGGATCGGATAATTCTTGTCTGTTTATCGGTTGATTTAATTTTGGATAAATTAGATCAAGATAAACTTGTAGAATTATTGTGAATTGATTTATTTTCTTAGAGATTATCTTGATAAAGTTTGTTTTGATCAGATATCTTCTCTATTGTGTTATTTGAATCAAAACTGAGACTTTATCCTTTAGAATCTCGGGTGGAAAATAAAAGATTCGCGGAGATTTTTTTCTCAGGAGTTCGGCCTGCCGATGGAGCCTGTTCGGCCTGCCGATCAGCGAGCGATAAGATTATGCGTTTTCACGTGGATCTTATCAGATATTGATCCAAACTTGATTTTGTTTTAAGTTTTTGAGACCTAATCTGATAAGGACTGACCCTAGGACCAATAGCTATATAAAGGGAGTGAGTCTCATGATTTACTCAGATCAATTGAGAGATTAAGAGTGATACTCTTCTAGTGAGCATCTGAAAACTTCCTGAGAGCTTTTGTTCACAAATCACGAACACTAGCTTTGGGTTCTCTCTATTGGTTGGAAGGTGAGTCACCGGTGGAAGAGCTGTACGTGTGAGCCCACACTCACTCTGGTTGTGGATAGAGAATAGCAAAGAAGACCAGTTGGTTGAGGCTCTTCTGGAACGTTACTTCTCTACACATGCTGCGGAGGTTCTTTACAAAAGGTTAGTAAGATCTGTCTAATTTATACATATAGCATGTCAAACTTGTGTTTTGGAAATTACTCTGATGAAAAATTTTAAAAAAAATTCCGCTGCGCACCGTGTTTCCAACACATCCACCCTTCAATTCCCCTACCAAACAAGCTCATGGGAGTGTAAATCTTTAGAATTTTTTCAATGAAGTGGGAGTTTGGCAAATTCAACTTCAACTCATCAATTTCAACTCTAATAGTGTAAAGTTCTCACATCTTATAATGTGAAGCAAAAATATTTTATAATGTAAAACTCTTACATGTTACAACACTATCAGTTCTAGCTTCCAGTTCCAACTCACTTCCCAAACAACTTATAATATTGTAGTAAATAATACTTTTTCATAACTAATTGTAATGATTTTTTTATCTCTTTGTTTACAATTTAAAATTCTTATTCATAATATAAATAGGTTTAAGGTGAAAAAAAATTGCTTAACATCTTTTTTCAAGATCGTAAATCTACTGTTTGCTACAAATATTTTCAAAACTTTCTATTTACTTCAAAAAAAGTTTTAAAAATCTACCTTTGATTCTCTAAAAAAAAAATTTAGTTAATGTATCATGCCCCGGAGTACGGGAGGTGACATGGCGATTGATTAAATTAATTTAATAGAGTTTTTGTTAAAAATTTTCAATTTAAGGAATTAATTAGTTATATTAAAAATGTGATACAAATTAAAACATTTGATCAATTATTAAAAATAGTAAAAACGAATAAGAAGGAAATAAAAGAAATAAAATAATAGAGAGGGCAAGGAGGATACGTGTTGGGTCTCACCGAGCCCACAACATGTGCACACATATAGTATCGACAATCAATTATTACAGTCACAGTCCAACATGAAAATAAAATTTAAATAATATGTGCCTTGATTTACTACAACTACTAACCTACTCAAGATCCTCTATTGCTTGCGAATCTAGACAGCAGACTCTCTGTCAGTCCTAAGCTGGGTTTCACCTAATTGGAAAAAGGGGTTGAAAACAAGTAAAAAGTGAACGAAAGGCTCAGTAAGACTATGCTTTAAAACAAATAAACAATTTTACACATGAAGTTTACCTTTCAGGGAAGTAATTAGAAGAAC
Source organism: Artocarpus heterophyllus (assembly GCA_025403435.1). Lineage (NCBI taxonomy): Eukaryota > Viridiplantae > Streptophyta > Magnoliopsida > Rosales > Moraceae > Artocarpus > Artocarpus heterophyllus. The sequence continues at coordinate 23,568,166 of CM046352.1, forward strand.
AGGGTTAAATAAATAAATAAATAAATTTGTTTAAATAAATCTTATGAAAAACAGTCCATCTAGAGAGTACCTTTTTCACCTTTTTGGGCAAACCATATTTATCACCACCGCAGTGGCCTAGCTGGGTTTCAGAACCTGCCCTTAAGGTCGCACGCTATTGTTGGGGAATTAGGCGACTACTAATTCCAAGGATCGCAAGAACGAACAATTGCAGAAAATAAATAGGAGAAAAGAAGAAAAAGAGACACCAAATTTTTATACAGGTTCGTCCAAATTTGAGACTACGTCCTGTTTCTGCCGCTTGCAGATTTCACTATGATGAAGGAGATTACAGATTACAAGAGCAGTTTCTCACACTCACAAATTGTGCTTACCAAAACTCTCTTCTATCTAACACCCAATGGGAATTTTTCTCTCTCTCTCAAGGATGGAGCTCTCAAGAATTTTGCCTCTCACAAAATTATGCCACTCTTAATTTTCACACACACAACCCTAGCCACCTTATGTCTATTTATAACCAAAGGAGGAGAAAAATAGCAACTAATGGGAAACCCTAGTGGTTTCCCCTTTTTGGGGCGTTTGAGTTCGACTCTAACTCAAAGTTTCGCAACAAACCAGACTCCGGGCGCCGCGGCCCTCATTTTGGGCGCCGCGGCGCTGGTTTGTTCTCGGACGAGCGCCGCGGCCCTTGTTTTGGGCGCCGCGGCCCTGGTTCGGGCACCGCGGCGCTCGTTTTCGGGCGCCGCGGCGCTGTGTCTCTGCCCCCCCTAATGCAGCGCCTTTTTTTTTTCTTTCTTTCTTTCTCCTTTGCTAGGTTGATTTGGCTCCATATTGCAACAGCTATATGACCCGATCTCTAATTATGGCATCATGCCCTTATGTTTATTTATTATTATTTAAATCTCATGTTACCAAGTACTCTCAATTACATCTATTGTTCGATTCATTATGATTATACAAGTCTTGATAAGTAATGAAAATTGTTAAGAAGCTCATCAAAACCATTCCTTGAAATTCATTCTAAAGAAAATCATTTTGAAGGAAATTATTTTGAAAGAAATTATTATGTGACCAAAAGCCCCTTTTTGAAGACATTTAAAACATTATATCATTTGTTGAAAACATTTTAAATAAAATCCTTTAAGGCCAAAATCATTTAAAGCTTGCCTACCAAGAAAGAGATAGAAGTCCTACCTCGATACTCGTGCTAGTGTCCCACACAACTGTTGGAAACAAAGTACGCAGCGAAATTTTAAAAAATTTTCATCAGAGTAATTTTCAAAACACAAGTTTGACATGTTATATGTACAAATTAAACAGATCTTACTAACCTCAGTGTGCCGAAGAACCTCCGCAACCTGTGTAGAGAAGTAACGTTCCAGAAGAGCCTCAACCAACTGGTCTTCTTTGCTATTCTCTATCCACAACCAGAGTGAGTGTGGGCTCACACGTACAGCTCTTCCACCGGTGACTCTCCTTCCAACCAATAGAGAGAACTCAAAGCTAGTGCTCGTGATTTGTGAACAAAAGCTCTTAGGGAGTTTTCAGATGCGCACTAGAAGAGTATCACTCTTAATCTCTCAAATTGATCTAAGTAAATCATGAGACTCACTCCCTTTTTATACCTATTGGTCCTAGGGTTAGTCCATATCAGATTAGGTCTCAAAAACTCGAAACAGAATCAAGTTCGGATCAATATCTAATAAGATCCGCGTGAAAACGCGTAATCTATCTCCCGCTGATCGGCAGGCCGAACACGTCATCCGGCAGGCCGAACTCACGGGAAAAAATCTCCGCGAATCTTTTATTTTCCACCTGATATTCTAAAGGATAAAGTCTTAGTTTTGATTCAAATAACCCAATAGAGAAGTTATCTGATCAAAACAAACTTTATCAAGATAATCTCTAAGAAAACAAATCAATTCACAATAATTCTACAAGTTTATCTTGTTCTAATTTGTCCAAAATTAAAACAACCGATAAATAGACAAGAATTATCTGATCGTAATAATTCAACAAGTTTATCTTGAACTAATTTCTTACAAAATTAATTCAACCAATAAACAGACATGAATTATTTGATTCTTACAAATTTTAAACCAATATGATAAATCCGACATAAGTCACCAATTATTGGAAAAGCACGCCGTGTCGTTACAGGATTTTGTGAGCTAGCAAATGGGACCGAAATGGACCTATAAAGTTCAAGCTCATGATAATTATGAAACCCAATATCCCAGATATACATTTCATAATTATCAATTCCAACGCTACTCTACTAAAAACTTGGAGCTGCACTCTCGAACTTTATAGAATTACGAAGCTCGTGTAGCCAAGTCTCCATGACATATCATAGTACATCGTATCCCCATATGATAATCCATAATCGGCTTAAGGACAAGTTCTGGCTTACCTTCCCGATTATTTTTATCTTACATTCCATTGTCTCACCATTAGAAAACTTACCATCCAAAGATAGTATACCATTCGGTTACACCTATGTATCCAAATGGTTGAGCGCTCCAGTTTTCCAATTACAGGACAACGCATATAAGAGGATATCATTACTCCTTAAGAAGAGCTATGGATTCCATATCTATGAATAACAAGTCTACGCTATCAAGAGTCATGCCTCCAATGTACCGGTATGCATACCACTATAGAGATGTGGGAGTCACCCATTGGTACATCAAAAGACACAAGTCGAGACAACGGGCCCACTATTCATCTCAGGATTAAGATACAATACAATTGACTGTCTAAAGTGAATCGATTTGCCAAGACAGAATTATTAATCCAAATCAATTCACTTTATGTCCCGATCCAACACGTCGTCACCTATGACAACGCGCCAATATTTCTATTCACGGAGTCCAACTCCAATGGTCAAGACAAACTATCTCCCAAAAGGGATATAGACAATATAACAATCTTTACATGAATAAAGCGCCCAACTTTATTTCCTCGATTGCGGATCATATGTTTTAGACCATCACCTTAAGAATCGTGTCTACCGCATAATCATCCCATCATATGCCCAATTCTTAAGGTTTAGACTGACAGTCTCAGATTACTGTTTGCTTATCATACATTCAACAAATATGAACGTAAAGAGGACAAGATTTGGTATATATAAATGAATAAATTCTTTATTGATAAAAATGTCTCCAAAAACGTATTACATTTTTACTCCTTAGGGCATACATGTCTAACAACAGTCATGGTCTGCTATACGTTGGCTCCGCGGAACCTCGAACAACCTTAAACATAAACTGAGCTCATCAATTTCCAGCTTAGGATATTTTACATTACTAACCTACCTCATGGTGCCCTAGTGTGCCATTTAGTTCGCAAAATCATACTATAAAGTTTAAATTCTTAATCGGGGTTTAAAACAGCAAATAGGGGTGAAAAATGACAAATTTTTACTATGCCTGATCGGCCTGTCGGTCTCCCTGGTTCGGCCTGCCGGCAAGCCAGGTCTGGTCGGTCAAACTTTTCTAGGTTCGGCCTGCCGGTCGTATGAATCCGGCCTGCCGAACTGGAAAATTCCAAGCATGGGTTTTGGCCTCCCCAAACCCAAATCCTCATTTCAACTTGTGTTTCTTAATTCCTAGGCATAGATAATGATCATAATTGATAGAAAAACATAATAGAACATTTTTTAATACATTAAAACAAGATTTACACAAAGATTTTGAATAAATCCAAAAATTAAGAAAAATAGAGAAAAATGAAAAATCTTGATTTAAATCTGTTTTTCTTCAAACTAAGCTTAGATTCTAGGTGTTTTAAGTTTCTCTAACCTAGATTAAAGCTTTTCTAAGCTTAAACAAGCTTAGATTTTAAATTACAAGGAAATTTGAAAAATAGAAAAAGTTTTGACAAAATTAAAAACTAACCTTGATTCAATCATTGAATCGTGTTTGTGATTGTTAAATCACGTTCCCAAGCCTTCAATTCACTGAAAACCAAAGCTTGGCTTGATTTTTGATTCAAAGATTTAAGGAAAGAAGAGAGAGAAAAGGAGAGAACGAGAGAGAGGAGAGAAGGAGAGTGAGAGAAGAGAGAATGAGAGTAAGGTAGAGAAAGAGAGAGAGAGGGTATAAATAGAGAGAAAATAAGCGGTCTCATTGTGTAAAAACCATATGCCGCCCACAATTTTGTAAAATCAGATATGTTTGGCTTCTGACAAATTGTTTTGTTTCCAAAATTCAAAATAACAAACAAAAATAATTAAGAGTAATTTAAAAATCATTAAGACAATAAAAAATAATATTAATTTAAAAAATACCGCAAAATATTCAAATTAAGTTTAAGAATATATCATGGTACACTAGCTTCACTATTTTACTTACTAATATCACGTAGTTAAATTTCGAGGGCGTTACATAATGTTATATTGTTTGAACCGTCACACTTCTATCTGGTTTTATTTTGTAAATTTTAAGAAAAACAAAGGAAATATCAGTTTAGAAGGGTGATTAAAATTAGGATTAATGGCTCGACAAGTCCCCAATTTTTTAAGTGATGATTTAAGTCTTTCTTTTCATTAAACTAGATCAGACCTTTTGATTTAGGTGTAAAAGGATGAAACTAACTGCCGTCTGTTAATTAGAAGCTGCTACATGGCTCTATTAACCCAAACAAATCCCAACCAATCATTTTTCATTTTATACCATTCCAGTTACCAAAATCAACAATTTCCATGGACGACTCCAATTAATTATAAAGTTCATGTTTATGCAGCAATTTCCAATGACAAACACAAGGTTGGTGTTGGAGCAGTAATAAGAGATTCAAAAGGCCTACTTTAGCCAAAAACATTCCTGGCATTTTTTCTCCAAGAGAAGCTGAAGCAAAGGCCCTTGTTTAAAGCTCAAGTGGACTGCAGAAACTAGTTTATGTCCTTACAATGTGGAACTGACGCTTTGGTGGTGGTTCAAGCTTTAAACAATTCATGTGCTCTGTGTAACGAATTTGGTTCTCTTGTTTCTGATGTAAGAGGGCATAAAACAACTACCATAATTAAAAATAAAAAATAAAAAAACCCTATCATAGGAAGCATATAGGCAGAGTATGGAAATTTTATATGGGAATTCATTTTTCTAATACCAGTATACTCATGTAGTGATAACCCTCATTTTCAGCCAAAAGAAAAAAATGTGACAACCTCCTCCTGATAACCATGAGTTCCTATCAAATAGCAAACGAGAGTTGAAATTGCATATGGGAAGTCATTTCTGCGTCTAAATTCCCAATATGATAATAAGTCTCTCCTATCAATAATGTATCCAAGTTACTCAATGGGACATCAAAAGAGGGTCTTACAAAATTTTTATTGTCCAATCACTGGCTACTGGCAAATTAGGCTTGCGGATCGTAACAAAGTCTGAGCCTCGTCTTGACTTAAGGTGAAGTGGTCCCAGTTCAATTTCTGCCATTTTGTCCTCTGGTTCAATGAGAGCTCTTTTTGGAACAGCAGGGTGTCCTAACAATATAATCCTCTCAATAACACATTCTGAGGAAAACTGCATGCCTGGGGCAGCGGGTGCCAAATTAAGCGATGTAAGCTTGCCATCTGCAAATACAAAGCGGCGATGGATGTAGGCCCCTTGCGTGAAGGCAAAACTTCTGCCATCATCAACATAGAGCTCCCCTTCCGCCTTTCGTGAACTATTCAGAGCAATTACCTACAAATGACCCAACATTTGCTGATAAAATACCGAAAAAAGATCAAGTCCTTAACTACCAAAAGAAGAGGAAGATAAAAAATCCAGTCATACAAAGAAGAGATAGTGCCATGGATTTACTCCAAAATGTTTATACTAATATGCTTCAAGCAGTGGCATTCAATCCCCTCATGTTTCAAGCTAAAACTTCGTGCAAGACTTTTAGGATCCAAACTTCATATTTGTTCAGGACAAAAAAACGTAGGAAAAGAAAAGAAACGAAACCTTGATCTATGAAGAAAGATATAGGCATAACCAAAATGTACTACAACCACAACATATTTCTGGCCTTTGCATATCATACAAAGTGTAGATAGAATTTACAAATGAGGTGCAACAACTTATGGGGCAGACTAAGTTAGCAATTAAAATCCAGCTAGCTTATGTATTTCTTACTCAAACACCAAAACTCTGATATGAAAATGCTTAATATGAAGGAAAGCAGGAATTTACAACAAAGTACACTCGATGACTTAAATGATGTTTTCTCGGCTCGGATGATATTCTATAAGGAACATTTTTTCCTCGACCAAAAAAAAAAAAGAAAGTTTGTTTTCTTAATCGAAATGAAAACCACCATTAGCTACCCCTTCCAACCACTAGAGTTGGGCATCAGCTATCACACCACCTAATAATAATTACTTCATATGTCATGAGCTAAGGTTGCAAATAGAAACCTCTCTTTCACAGTTTCTTCTTTTCTAATCCCTGAACCGAGCATAATGTCCTTAGTTATTAACACATAAATAAATACATTTTAATACCTGTCTAGCATATACATCTTAACAACATACACTCAAGCATGAACAATAAAGTGGCACGTCCTAAAGCATGTAAAGAAAATTGGGAAAATAATATTCAAGCATTGCTTTGCTTGTATAAATCTACATCATTTTTTCTTTAAAGTGCAAGTGTATAAGTATAGGATGCCTCTAAATGGTAGTATTACCAGAGTGTATGGATCGTTCACCATCTGTGTGGAGCTTCGACGCAACCTGTCTTTCCTAGGTATAATGGTTCCAGCTCTTTGGAATGCAGGGACAGTTTCTTCAGTGACTTCCAATTTATGTGTTGTACTTCCCTTGTATACAGCTCCAGTTCTCAAGTCATACCAAGATTCTTTCCCAGGCAAGTAAACGGATACATGCTTTACTTGCTAGTAGAAAAGACAGTAAACAACACAATTGAACACCAAAGGAATATCAGCTGTGGTCAACAAAAAGGGAAAAAATCATCAAAGTACATTATCCAAAAAAAAAAAAAAGACCACATATTGGTTGACATAAAACATAAAGTGGACTTGCTTTCGTCTTTTGTTGAATCTTCTTCATGGATTGATAGATAAGCCAATTATTCTTTTTCCCGTCTTTTAGAATACGGTTTCAAGTTAACTAATTGATTACAATGATTTGGATCAAATTTTGATATAACTGAGAGCAAAAGGCAAATGAACATATGCATGCCTTGTTCATTGGTAGAGAGGATTTAGAAATAGAATAATTTCAAATTGGGACAAAAATCAGTTTACGAAGAGGAGGAAGAAGAAGAAGAAGAAGAAGAAGAGAGAGAGAGAGAGAGAGAGAGATCTATACAGTAAAGGACTAGACACTGATATACCTCTGTGTAAATTCCTTGCACCAAGAGACTGTTTCCGACCATAATCGCTTCATCATTGCTGAAAGTAGCTTCATCAGAAGGAAATTCCATCCACAATGGACGCACAACTGGAACACCAGTCATGTTTGCCTCTCTAAATAATGTGTAAAAATACGGTAGCAACATGTAACGCGTGCGTATGGCATCTCTTATAAGCTCTGTGTTTCTTTCTCTGTAATGATCAAGAAAACAAATATTACTTGTGGCATAACAGGTCGCATGACTGCACAACCTCAAATTGAATACATACGTGTACACAATGTTCAGATTTGGGATAATTACGAGAATTTCCAAAGCACAAGAAACAGACAGGGAACACGACCAGACATAAAACTAGCAACCAAATAAAATTCGGCCTTACCCTCACTAGAGAAAGAGAGAGAGATCCTACCAGTTCAAAATCATAAATTAAGAGGCTTGAATTCTTAAACTAAATCTTATTAGGAAGCAAAATTGACTCTACACAAAGGGCTAGCTATTATTATTATTCTGCTTTTTTTTCAGGAAGAAAACTGATCTTGATCCATCTACTACAATTCCAGGGTTCCTTTCCAGCCATAGGACCAATAATATTGCCAAAGATGAACAGTTCCATAGAATGTTAGCTATATTGCTAACATCATAAGCTTAAAATCTCTTTATGGCTTCACACAGACTTGTGGAGCTCTATTCTTACCGATAGACACAACTGCAGTAACCAATACCAGTTTAAAGCCATTCAGAAATTATGGTAAAAATGAGAACCATCTATATCCAACCTGTTAAGTGTATTCTGTTATTGAGAGGCAATGAAATAATTAAGTTTTTATGTATGTGCTTCTCTAACGTCAACACAAACTTTCAGGATCTTAAAATTAACAAACACACTCCAGAAAATCTTTTTTTCTTTGTTTTTTAATACACACACACAGACATAAAAGGAAAACAAAAAGAAAAAAAATAGGGACATGATCAAGATCCAAGTACACAGCAACAACATTCATCTCTTTTCTAAATATGCAAACCAAACAATTATGTCTCTAAGATAGGAAAATGCACGCTATAGTGCCTACTCTTCGGTGTTATGAATTGAATAGTTTTTTATTCAATGATAATGGAATTCCTACCCAAATAACCATGGTTCTCGTCTTTTTGTGTCATGATGAGCATGAGCTCTAAAGAATGGATAAAAGGCACCTATTTGATACCAACGAACTAACAACTCAGTCTCAGGATTACCAAAAAACCCACCAACATCAGCACCTGCATTAACATTATAAGTAACACCACCATTAGTTAATAAAGAAATCTGATTGCTGTGGAAATCTTACTTAAAATTGATTGACTGTTTCTAACCTGAGAATGACATTCCAGCAAGGCCAAGAGTCAAAATCATAGGAACTGAAACCCTGAAGTGTTCCCACTCAGCTGTGTTGTCTCCCGTCCAAACTGCTCCGTACCTTTGGCTTCCAGCAAAAAAAGCTCTCGACAACACGAAAGGTCTATCCTTCCCATCACCTCTCTTTACAAGCCCATCAGATGTAGCCATGTGAAAGTAGTATCCGTAGGCATTATGTACGTCCCGGTGCTCAACACCTCCTTGGTGTAAAGCATCTCTAGGCATTGTAACCTGGTAATTCAACATTTTTATAAGAATAGGGATGATGTGAAATTACAATGAGATTGACAATTTTGGGTTTCGATGTCAATATCTTTGACCATGGAGCCTATCATCTACATAAAATTGAAGGAAGGAATCTCCCTTACTGTGTTAACTTATTGGCGATGGACTAACAAAATTAACTAGACTATTGCGCATTTTCTAGCATTCTCAAGATTCTTTTTTTAAATAAGACATTTAAGAAAGGGAAACAAAAAGGCTCATATTTTAGTTTTATAAGTTTGTAACCATATCAATCATACGGCAAATATTGGAGACAGGTCAAACATTTTACTCTCTTAGGAAACTATGTTTCAAATGTTTAGTTAGTTAACCTATAATTATTAGAGAAGTTTTAAATAAATACCATCAGTGGTAACAATGACCATTAGCTTTTTTTCCCATACTACGGACACTTTTTTTTCCTTTTAAATTACAATGTGTTATATGGATCCCAAAATTGAACGTAACAAACTGCTATTGGACAAAGGCCAATATGAACATCAAAATGAGAATGCATCGAAATCATTTTATAGCATAAAGCAGCATTTTGCACCTTATTATATGGTGACAACCTAAGGTATGTTTCCTTGCATAAGGAGGAAAAAAAATTAATGTATTATGTATGTTTCCTCAAACATTAAACTAACAGAACAAAAACCAAACAGTTTTAGACATAACAGATACTGATAAATAAAAAAAAGTAGGAAATAAAAGAGCCAAAAGAAAACATCTTTATGAAAATAAAACCTTTCTCTAGTAAAGATCTATGTAAAAGCAATGTTGTTTTAACCAAAGAATGAAGAGCATAAAGGCAAAGAATTGACTTACTTCTGGACCATTGAAAACAGAAGGCTCATTCATGTCATTCCAGATATACAGCGAAGGAGTGGAGCCAACGTAATTCTTGATAGAGAACTTCTCACCCCACCAAGACCTAATTTTGGGATTCACCATATCCGGGTAGGAAGACGAACCAGGCCAACACCACCCATCAAAATCATTGCCATTGGCATCCTTAACATAATAACCCTTCTGAGACGCCTCCTTGTGCAAAAAGTACGAGTCATCCCGCTTGATATGTGGATCAACAATAGTCACCATATGCCTACCTTTGGCAGACAACTTCCTCTGCATCTCTTCCGGATGGGGGAAAAGAACTCTATCCCACGTGAAGTACCTTTTCCCATCAGTATGCTCGATATCAAGCCACAACACATCGTAAGGAATATCGTGCTCGTCGAACTTGGAATCAACATTCTCCACATCCTCCTCATCCCTATAATTCCACCTACATTGGTGATAAGCAATAGCAAAGAGCTGTGGCATTGAAGGTCTACCAGTCACGCTAGTGTACTGGCTCACAACATCTTTGGGCCCAGGGCCAACAAAGAAAAAGGCATCCACGATACCCGCCTCGCTCATCCAAAGTGTGTCGATCCTACTCTGCGAGGAAGGCAGGGAAATGCCAGACTCAGCATCCCATCCAGATGCGAGAACATCAATCTGCATCTCAGCAGAGTTCAACCAAAAGAACCCCGAAGTCCTTTCCTTCCCGTGAGAAATCATGAACGGAATTGACCCGTAAAGTCCAAAAGGCGACTCGTGAACATACTCAAACACATCCAAATTGAACAATCTATAAGGTTCAGAGTCCTCAACCCCAGGTCCCCTAGTGGGTTTGAGTGCAAGACTAGTAGCGTGTTCAGGAATTCCATAAACAAAATCGGCTCCATAAAAAGACACATCAAAGCTAATAGATTGAGGCCCAAAAGGCCTTTTATCAGTGTGCCCTCTAAACTTCTCTTCCCAATCCCCATCATCATTATCATTACCATTTTCATTCTCATTCTCATTTTCATTACTATTCTCCTCTTGTTGTTTTTTCACTTTCAATTGCTCAAAATCAAACAGCCCATGAGAGTTCAAAGAGATCACACGCTTACCTCCCTTTTCCCGTACATAAACCTCGAACGGATCGTGCCTCAAAACCACTTCGTAGCCGTCGGATAAGTACACAACCGAAGATACTGATGATGATGAATCTTTCTCCGTAGAATGCCTCTGAAGCCAGAGTTTCTTCTGATCAAACTCCTCCAAGATAACATCAGGGACCTCGAATCGCTTCTTGGGTGGGTCCAAAGTAGGGTCCTCGTCGATCTTGAGACGCGCGATTCCGTCACGGTAGACAGAGAGGGTGAGAATCAAGGGCTTGGAGTGATGATCATGATCTGGGTTATCATGATTTTGGTTGGGAGTGAGCTTGGCTTTGAGGTCGCCATTTTCGATGCGTATGTCGGTAGCGGAGAGAGCAGAAGAGCCGGGTTTGCGAGCTCGAGCTCTCTTGCAGAAAGGGGTCTGGTTGCAGTTTCTGAACTCTTCCTTCTTCCATGAGAAAACTGAAGAAAACAGGAGGAATTGGAGGAGGAGGAGGAGCGTGAGGTTACTCATCTGGGTTTTCATCGATAACCGATCATACGATTGCTATTTTGATGAAGCTATGTACTATTTTGCTCTTGCTAGGGAAATGGGACTGTTGATTCCTAAGTATGTCAAGGCCCAAGTGCATTCTAAAGTTTGGGTGAATTAGACAAATTGACTAACTTTCGGGAACCTTTTTGAAAATAAACGAAATCCGGGAAATTTAATTAATTAAATACTTATACAAGTTTTTTAAGCAGTTATCTAACACGGTTAAAACTCTTGGATTTAAACTGTCTCCTCAATTTTTTCTAATTTTGATGTATGAATAGTGTCAAATTAATTCTCTTGTAGCACATCATTTAAAAATTAAAAAATTTTGCCTCTCAAGTCCCCAAACTTGGTAACGTTTGGCACCTGAATTCCCATTTTGAGAATTTGGATACTTAAGTCCCTAAACACATAATCTATTAGCATCGTAGTCCCCGTTTTAAGAATTTGGACATATAGGTCCCCAAACTCTTTTATTGGCACCCTTATGCTCTGTTTTTTATGAGTGAAAAGTGGAAGAAAAGAAAACTTGGAAGGATTTTGGATGTAAATTGATATGATGGGATGTTTAGTAGATAATAAATTGGAATGGAAAGGAAATATGGGTGAAAGAAATGGCATATGGGTCCCCCAAAATTGATGTCTCTAACTAGAGATGGATTTTGTGAGGAAAAAGTTTAACAACCATGCAAAGAAAAATGAAGTTACCAATTTGTCCTTTTTTCCAATCAAAATTCCAACAAAAAATTTTGGCACCAAATTAGAGAAATAACTAACTAATATTTAGGCAAAATAGTAATAATATTAATAATAGTTTTTCCATTCCTTTAGCTTTTCTTGCAATACTAAATAAGAGAAGATAAAATCATTTTTTTTCCATCTTCACATACCAAACAAGTAAAAAAAAAAATAAAAATCTTTCATTTCCCTATAGTTTTCTTTCCTTCATAGTTTTCTCTTTCATCCTATTTTCTTTCATTCTTACCAAATGAAGCATTAGTCTGCATCTTCTTTTTGTAGTTAAATGAAATAAGAGATATTAATATTTTGAAGACTTTTTTCACTTAGATCCTAAGAACGTGTGTGTATATATATTACAGAATGGTCCCTAAAAGCCCTCAATTTTTTTTTCAAAAATAATGTTTAAACGCCTTATCACAAAGTGATTGATTATAAACCCCCCCCCCCCCCCCAAAAAAAAAGAAATTCATAAATAGTTATTCATTATAAGTTACGTAAATTGGTTCCATGTTAGAATTATGTGACTAAATAATTGTAATGTTACAATTAGTTATTCGATTAAGAGTTTAAAGACTTGAATGTCCAAAACTCTTAAAATGGGACTAACAATGCTAACAAATTGAAAGTTTGAGGACCTAACCGTTTAAATTCTTAAAATGGGGACTAAGATGCTAACACATTAAGAGTTTGAGGATAAGTTTCTAAATTCTTAAAATGGGGAATCAAGTGCCAAAAGTTATAAAGTTTGAGGACTTGCAGCATAAATATACCTAAAAAAAATTTTGCAATAGAGTCTAATTGACTTTTACATGCTTTTCATTAAATGGCGTGTCACAATATAATTGGTAAAACACATTTGGGACTTCAAAAATTAGATGGAAGATTTAAGTCCAAAAATCTTGCTACTCACAATACAATGAGTCTCGATTTAATAAATGCTTTATCTACTAGATTGGGGCTCACTGTTTTATGAGTAATGAGATTTTAACCCTATAAGAATGAAGATGATTTTTCTTATTTGATCGGCCAAAGCCTTGTTCTCCAAGATTATGAAGAGATGGCAAGAGCTTTGTTGTGCACATGTGCATTCACATGGGATGGGGTATCTAAATCTTTTCATCTCTAGCAAGTGGATCATTATTTTCAAATTTATACGGAATTTGGTGCATAGGTTCTCACCTTTTAAACCTATGCCTCCAACTTTAACGAACGTCTAGTAAACAAAATAAACCAATGGTTCAAAACAATAAGGATTGTTTAAAACAGGATAAACTATTAATTTTAAGAACTTGATACCCCCTTCACCCTAAGTTTTTACTGTTTTGAACCATCCTCGACTATAAAAACTTCTTCCATTTTTGCTTTCCTTCCTAAGCCATAGTTTAAATTGATATTTCTAAATACTAGGTCTCTAATGTGATGTTTTATTCATTATTCAAACCTTTACATTTTAAACATTAGTTCAAAAGAACCGTTTAAACTATATATGTTCAAAACCACCAATTCAAACCACAAAGTTCAAAACTATAACAAGTCGAACTTAGGTACCAAACAGACTAATAGACAATAACTTATTCCCATATTATAGGATTTGTCCCCATATTATAGGATTTATTATATAAAAAAAATACACTTGTAAGGTTACCTTGTGGCCCAGACTTCTACCAACTGAATAATTTCACATATCTCTTTATAAATCAAATATAGGATTTTTTGACCTTTAAATGGGGTCATACACTTCAAACATGGTCCATCATAAGATTTTCTGTAAAGTTCCCATTTACCATGATAAATTGCACCGCTGTAACTCTAACTCTTTTTACTTTATTTTTGTCCTTTAGCAGTTGGCCATTCACTTAGAAAGCAACGATTGGACTCTTCCAACTTACTTATGTTAGAATTAAATATGAAACGTAATGAAAAACAAAAATTTTTCAAAAACTTTGTTCATTAAGAATAGCTATATATAATTTCAATTAATAATAGAAAGCTAGGAGAATTTTTACAAACCTCTTGAAGACCTATCAGGGTATCATAACTTTTCTTTTTGACGTTACGATCTTCTAAGCCAGGCCTCTATACCAACGGAAAGATAAGTAGGCATCAAATAGTAAGAATGAATTAACCTCACACTTTTCTAGATCTACTATGTACTCAACACATGATATAACAGATTTTTTTTTAGAGAAAGAACTCTCAGTTTTTTTTTTATTCTATAAAAGTTACATAAAAGGATATTATAATAACTGTTATCTCTAGCTTTTAATAACTAAATAGTTAGTTATTTTTTAATTAATTTTAAATTTGAAATAACCACTCAATTCAATATATGGGGAAGGGATATGCGCCACGTTCCTTCTCCCTTTATTATTATTATTATTATTTTAATAAAAAACTAAATCATGTAAAATGTGATTTAAACGGTTTATATATATATATATATACACACATGTTAAAAAAGAAAATCACAAAAAAATGTGATTCTAAATATTTATATATATATATATATATACACATACACTTTAGAATCACGTAAACGTGATTTTCTCATATATAATGCATATATATAATATAATTAAATCTTATATATATATTTAAATTCAAAGATAAATCATATTTATTTAATAATAGATTTTTAAATTAATTAATAATTCAATTTTGTATCCATATTGGAAAAGACAAAATATGATCCCACCACACATGTGTCACACACAAAATTAAAATCATATTTAAATAATCTTATTATTCAAATATTATCAATTAATTAATTTAAAACATATTTAATTAATCTTATTAATTAAATATAATCAATTAATTAATTTAATTAATGCTCAGTTAAATGTAACAATTGTTAGACATGTATGCCCTAAGGAGTAAAAATGTAATAAATTTTTAGAGATATTTTTTATCAATAAAGAGTTTATTTATTATTTATATACCAAATTGTTATCCTCTTTATGTTCATATTTGTTGGATGTATGATAAGCAAACAAAAGTCTGAGACTATCGGTCTAAGCCTTTATAATCAGACATATAATGGATAGATTATGCAGAAGACATGATTCTAAAGGTAACAGTCTAAATCATAAGATCTGTAATCGAGGGAAAAAAGTTAAGCGCTTTATTCATATAAAAATTGTTATGTTATCTATATCCCTAATAGAAGATGATTTGTCTTGGCCATCAAAGATAGACTCCGCAAATGGAAACACTGGTGCATTGTCATAGGTGACGATGCATTGGATCAAGACATAAAGTGTAATTGATTTAGATTAATAATTATGTCTCGGTAAATCAATTTACTTTAGGCAATCATATGTGTTCTATCTTAATGTTGAGATGAATAGTGGGTTCAATATCTTGACTTATATCTTTTGGTGTACCAAAAGGTGACATCTATATTTTATGATGGTACATATACCGGTATGTTGGAGACGTGACTCTTGATAGCGTAGACTTGTTATTCAATGATATTCTCTTATATGCGTTATCTTATAATTGAAAAACTAGAGCACTCAACCATTTGGATACATAGGTGTATCGGAATGGTATACAATCTTTGGATGGTAAGTTTTCTGATGTTGAGATAATGGAATGTAAGAGAAAATAATCAGGAAGGTAAGATAGAATTTATCCTTAAGCCGATTATGGATACTCTTATGGGGATACGACACATTATGATATATCATGGAGACTTAGCTATCCGGGCTTCATAATTCTATATAGTTTAAAAGTGCAGCTTTAAGCTTTTAGTAGAATAGCATTAAAGTTGATAATTATGAAATGTAAATCTGGGATATTGGGTTCCATAATTATCGGGAGCTTGAACTATGTAAGTCTATCAGGTCCCCTTTGCTAGCTCATAATAAATCTTATAATGATATGATGTGCTTTTTCAATAAATTTGTGACATATGTTAAATTATCAAATTAGTTGAAATTCGATAGAATCAGACAATTTATGTCTATTTATCAGTTGAATTAATTTTGTAAAAATTAATTCAAGATAAACTTGTTGAATTATCAGGAATATTTATTTTTCTAGAGATTATCTAGATATGGTCATTTTAATCAGATAACTTCTTTATTGGGTTATTTAAATTAAAACTTAGGCTTTATTCAAAGAATCTCTAGTGGGAAATAAAAGATTCGTATGGATCATTTGTTGTTAGTTCGGCCTGCCAATGAAGTAAGTTCGGCAGGCTGATCTACCAGTTCGGCCTACCAACTGAACGATAAGCTGATCATGCATTTTTACATGATTTTATCATATCTTAATCCATATTCAAATTTTTAAGGCCTTATCTGATAAGGACTAACCCCTGAGCCCAACCTCTATAAATAAGGAGTGAAACTCATAAGTTATTTAGATTAGTTGAGAAATCTAGAGTGAGTACTTTGTCTGTGAGTCTCTGAAACTCTCTTGAGAGCTATTGTTCACAAATCACGAACCTTAGTTCTGGGTTTTCTCAATTGGTTACAAGGAGAGTTACCTAGAAAAAGCTGTACGACATGTGGCCACATTTACTCTGATCATGAATAAAGAATAGCAAAGAAGACCGGTTGGTTGAGGCTCTTTTGAAACGCCCTTCTCTTCATTGATTTTAGGAGCTCTTCGACAAACAAGGTTAATTTATGCATATAGCGTGTTAAACTTGTGTTTTTAAAAATAATCTAATTAAAATTTTTAAAATTTCTACTACGTACTATTTTTCCAACAATTAACATCAGAGCCAAGGTTTTTACATAAATTTACGAGTTTGTGATCATGCCATATGTATGAATTATGTGATCTTGATCTCTCTTGTGCTTGAATTTATTTTTTAGAGAGTTGGTACTTTAAGGTTTCTATATATTTATGTTGTCATGGAATTATATGGTGAATGTTTATTAATTAATTATGGTTGATAAAATTATTATTTATTTATTAATTAATTTATGTCGGTTATGGTTCCTTAGAAGCTAGAATGTGCATATAAGTTTTTCATGTAATTAGATGGCGGTCTATCATCATCGTCTCAGGATTATTATTTAATTTTAAATTTGTAAGAATTTTGTAATTAAATAATTATTCGAACAGGACAGATCTAGAAGATGGATAATAGCATTCCATAGGTATTTCCTGAGTCTCTACTTTTATGTTTTTGAATTATTGAAAATAAAATTAAAAAACTACATAAAAGTGTATTTTTTCTAGAAAACATGATTTCTACTCGATCGGCAAGGTTCAGCAAGCCGATGGTCGCAGATTGATAGACCAAACCTCTATGATCGGTAGGCCGCCCACGTCACAGAATTTTGATGGCTTTGGAGGCGGGCCAACCTTTAAAGTTCGGCAGGCCGATATATCATGATCAATGGGCCAAACTGTGGGGTTTAGTAGGCCGAAAGGTCATGATCGGTAGACCGATTGCACAGATCAGCATGACAGCAAAGACCTATGAATTTTTGGAAAAGGTGGGTGTTAGTGATGTGCCTTAGGCCAATTATGTAATGACCACATTTTGACTTCGTTACATTTGCATTTTATTAATAAAGAGGCATTTTCATTATTGTTTTTATTCTAATTCTATGAATAGTTAATTCTGCCTAAGGTCATCAAGTATGTGACTTGACAGTAAAACTCTTAGGGAAAAATTGAATTCTATTCTAAATTATCCCTAGTCATTCATTATTATTGGGATAATAATGAATGAAGACTAGTATGAAGTTTGACTGATGATTATGTTTTACTAATCATATGTATGAGATACTAAATCAACTCATAGATACATATTTGAGAAATGATGTATTGGATCAACCCGCTATAAGAATACTGCATGGATAATTGTCATAAGTGATTCTCATCACAATAGTGTTATCCTAGTCCTCTGACCTGAAATCATCATTGTTTCTTGTAGGATAAGTTCTATATTTTGATACATTCTAATATTATCTTTAACAGGATGATGGAATGGATTGTTGTTGGATATAGAGTGAATCATGTGAGGAATGTGAGTGATTAAGAAGGAATTTATCCCTCATTTATTATGAGAAAGATATCTATAGGCCCCTCGATAAGTTAGACTAAAGAAAAATGTATGGCCATACTAGAATGAATTGATAAGGGTTATCAATATCAATCTACTTAAGATCGAGAAATAATATGATTGACTAGTATAAAGATGACATAAACCATGCCTTATGTTCAATCAAGGTATCTAGTGACAAAAGGACTTTAATACTTATTGTGGATTAGATTATGTAGGATTATTGACATTCACATAACTTGGGTAATCATAATGTCTTGCTAGAGGCCGTTTATGATTTGTGGGCCAAAAATAGAATTTCAAGCCCACTACCAGCGTTATGTGAACCTACAAGGCCGCACACTTAGAACAGATCAAAAATGAATTTTGGGTTTACTGTGTCTAGATTCTCCAAATCATATTTGAATTACGGACATTATCTAGATTCTCTAAATCATATTCGAATTACAGTTTACCCTAGTTAAAATCTGACTCTATCTCGAAGTCAATAGATATATATATCTGTTTTAGGGTTTTTGGCCAAATTAAGAAGAAAGAAGGCATTCTATTATTCTAAAAGTCGAGAACATTAAAAAATCCTAAAAATTAGAAAGAGTCATTTAACGCAAAGGACAGGGTACTAGCACAGCAATTCATTTTTGAGAGAGTCTGTTCGTGTGGATACCTGCAGAGGGCGTTGCTCTAAGTAACAACGTCTGAATCTGATCTTGAATACGAAAAGCTTGAGTTAGGGTGTCACAAGAGTGAACCCGCTCTCTTTTTTCTAGAAATCTTGCCCCTTTTGTCATCTTAGTAAGATTCTATGACTTTCTTATTAATCTAATCGAATTGCATGGATCTTGTGAGGGTTTTGTAGGAATTAATTTTAATTTTTCGCTGCTTATTTGAATCACAAAATCCAACAAAACTCAGCAGTGTGTTTTTCAATGCATTTTTATTTAATTTTTAATAAACATTAAATTTGGATATGACCAGAAATATGGAGTATTTGAACTGTGCAGGATTGAAGACTTGAAGATGGAAAATACATGAAGAATGATACAATTTAAAGATTCAAGAAAGAAGAATCGATAATATGTTTTGATTTATCTCTTGTAATCTTTATTTTCTTATCTCTATGGTGGGACAATAATATTACGGCTATTTATTATTATTTTGCTTGTAACTTTGCATGATTGCTTTGTTTATCTGCATTATAATATGATTTACCATGTATGTTGATAATATGTTATATAAAATAGGGAGTGCTGCTTATTAAAAATTGTTCATACATGTTCTCAAAATAAAACCTTGATTTCAAAAGATTGAGTGGGAGATGGTTTTCGAAGAGAGGACCTACCACCTCTATCATTGGTCTATAGGTAGCACATAGTGGTTTTGACCCCTAGAAAGGGACTTCCTTATGTACTTGGTTGGATCTCCAAGAAGATAGGGTATTTAAGCATGATTTATCCTTGCACACCCCTAGGTGGTAATTTAAATCATAGATAAAATATTGAAACGATAGTTATGCATTCATATTAATTTTATTATTAGCCTCCCCTAGGAGCTTTGTTAATAAAATTAATAGCTAAAGAAATGATTATTAATATATGCTGGATCATACGGGTCCTAGATAGCATATATTAATCAGGAAGGGATCCGTGTTCGTAATTAAATTTGGCAAGTCTCCCCCAGGTGGCTTGTTGAATTCTGAGTTGAAAATTATCATTGTAAGGTTGTGATATTTTCAAGGTTTTGACATATAAATACATTATATGTTTTACATGATTGCGTTATCTTACTAAATTATTATGGTATGTTTGCTTATGTTTGGTAGTGGTTCTTTATTGTAGATTAAAAATGTCTAAAAATGCTTTATCTTCGATACTTGACAAAATCAATTAACTAGTGAGAACTATAATAATTGGAAACCGAACCTGAATATCATCCTATCATTTGAGAAACTTAAATTTGTCCTAACAACTCTGTGTCCTCCCGAGCCTATGGGAGATTCCATTAATGAGCAAATCCAAGCGTATGATCGCTAGAAGAATGCTAATGATCATACCCACTGTTATGTTATGACCAACATGAATAATATGCTACAGCTCAACAAGAAGATTATGAGACTGCAAAGCAGAACTTGGATAATCTTGAAGACATGTTTGGAGGACGTGCCCTAACAAAATAGCAAGGGGCGCTTTAGAAACTTTTAAACTGCAAACAGAGATCGGGGACTTCCGTGAGGAGCATATGATGTTGGTCATGAGTTACCTCGTAGAGGCTTAAACCAATAGAGTTGATATTGATGCTAAAACACAGATGACCATGGTCTGTGAGACTTTCTTTAAGGAGTTTATTCTGTTTAGAGCTACATTTAGTTTAAGCAATAGACAGGATATGACCTTGACTAAGTTGATGAAGCAGTTACAAGAGTTTGAACTTTTGATCAGGGAAACTCCTACGGGTGGCGAGGCCAACTTGGCAACTGCATCTAGTTCCAATCCCAACCCTAGGAATGGAAAGAAGCAACGGGCAAAGAACAGGAAGCCTTCTATTCCTGCAATCGACAAGAATAAGAAGAAGAAAAAGAAGAACCTAAAAAAGCTCAAGTGTTTTTTCTACGGGAAGGTCAGGCACATCAAGAAGAATTACAAGGACTTCCTTTCCCCAGGAGCTAGGTGTGATCTTCTAGTTGTTGTAACTTGTTTGGTTGAGGAATCCAGTGACACTTAGGTTAGATTCCAGAGCAACTAATCATGTTTGTGCTTCTCATAGAGGTTCAAAGAAACGAGAAGTCTGCTACATGAAGGCTTCACACTTCAAATGGGCGATGGATCCTTCGTGTTAGCTAAAGCAGTGGGAGATGTCAATCTTTACTTTGATAATTATAGGAGTTTATTTTTTGCGAGATTGTTTTTATATTCCTAAACTTAAAAGGAATTTAATTTCTATAGTTTCTTTATTTAAAGACTCTTATGTAGTTTCTTTTAATAATAAAGTGGTGATTCGTAAAAACAAATCTTTTATCTGTAATGGATGGATGCAAAATAATCTATATTTTATCAAACCTAAGATGGACTTACCGTTGAACATTGAGGTTAATGATAATAACTCTAAAAGACTTAAAACTTCTCACTCTAATAAGATTTATCTTTGGCACTTACAATTGAGTCATATTAACCTGAATAGGATTCAAAGGTTGGTAATGGATGGACCTTTAAGTCACTTAAAGGTGGTCTATACCACAATGTGAATCTTGCTTGGAGGGTAAAATGACCAAAAGACCATTTGGGTCTATGGGCAATAGGGCCGAAGGGGTTCTCGAACTTGTGTATAGTGATGTTTGCGGACCTATGAACATCTGGGCATGAGGAGGGTATGAGTATTTCATCATTTTTATTGATGATTACTCAGGGTATGGGTATGTGTACCTAATGCACCACAAAAGCGAAACTTATGACAAGTTTAGGGAGTTTTCAGACTAAAGTGGAAAACTAATTGGGTAAACTCGTAATGGCACTTCGATCCGATTGGCGTTGAGAATATATTTTTGATGAGTTCTTAGGACACTTATTAGAAAGTGGGATTTTATCCCATTTAACTATGCTGGGCACTCCGCAACAAAAAGACGTTACTGAAAGAAGGAATAGGACTTTGTTGGACACAGTCAGGTCCATGATGAGTTATTCATCATTGCCTTTATCCTTTTGGGGATATGCACTACAAACTGCATGTTATCTTTTGAACAATGTCCCTTCAAAATCGGTTCCTAAAACTCCTCATGAGTTGTGGATGGGAAAAAGATATCCTGAAACCATATTCGCATATGGGGATGTTCGACTCGTGTCTTGTTTAAGGAAGTGAATAAGTTGGATGCACGTTTAAAAGTTTATGTATTTGTAGGATATCCAAAAGGGACTAAAGGAGGTTATTTTTATAACCTAAAGGAAAATAAAGTCATGGTTTCAACTAATGCAACCTTCCTTGAGGAAAGTTACATGGACGACTTTAAGCCTCGAAGCAAAGTGGTGCTTAAGGAGCTGACGAGTGATTCGATCACTCATGGGGTTCCAAATAAAACCGTTCCTATCAGTGTAGAAAAATGAACCAAACCTAAACAACAACCTAAGGGGCTTCGGCTTAGTGGAAGGATCTGGCGTTAACCCGAGAGGTATATATTCAATGGTGAGGCCTCCTTGGCTGAACCGATTGAACATGACTGGGATCCTTACACTTATGAAGAGGCTATGAAGGATGTTGATTCAAAACTCTGGACAGAGGCCATGAACACAAAGATGAAGTCTATGGAGACTAATCGGGTCTGGGAACTTGTAGATCTTCCCAAAGGAGTAAAACCCATAGGTTGTAAGTGGATCTGCAAGAGAAAGAGAGGAGTGAATGGAAAAGTTGAAACCTATAAGGCTAGACTTGTAGCTAAGGGATATATGCAAAAGGAAGGAGTTGATTACGAGGAAGCCTATTCGTCTATAGCCATGCTTAAGTCTATTGGAATTCTCTTGTCCATAGCTGCTGTTCTCAACTACGAGATTTGACAGATGGATGTCAAGACGGCTTTTCTAAATGGCTATCTTGATGATTCCATATATATGGAATAATAAGACGGGTTCAAGGCTAAAGGTAGGAGGGTGAGGCTTGTAAGCTGCTAAAGTCAATTTATGGACTTAAGCAGGCTTCTTGTTCTTAGAACATAAGATTTGACTAAGTGATCAAGACTTATGGGTTTGCACAAAATGTGGACGAACCATGTGTTTACAAACACATTAAGGATGAAAATGTGGTTTTTTTAGTGCTCTATGTAGACAATATTTTGCTAATTGACAATGATGTTGAGGCATTGTCATTGGTCAAATTATGGTTGACCAACTAGTTTGACATGAAAGACTTGGGTGAGCTTATTTTGTTCTTGGTATCTAGATTTTTTGGGATAGGAAGAACAGAATGATAGCTTTATCCCAAGTAGGCTACATAGATAAAATTCTCAAAAGGTATGCAATGCAGGATTCCAAGAAAGGTGAGCAACCATCGAGGTCTAGAATTATTCTTTTCTAAGAAAGACTCACCAAAGTCTTATGAAGAAAGATAATACATAAAGAAGGTACCTTATGCTCTGGCAATAGATAGTCTCATGTATGCCATGCTTTGCACATGACCGAATATTTGTTATACGATTGGGATTGTAAGTCGATTTCAATCAAATCCAGGGCCGAACCATTCGGTTATGATCAAGCATATTTTTAAGTACCTGAGAAGGACTCGTGGGTATATGCTTATGTATTCGGGTGAGAATTTAACACTTCTAGGATACACTAACTTAGATTTCCAATCTTATCTGGATTCGAGAAGATCGACTACTGGTTTTGTGTTTACTCTGTGTGGTAGTGCCATTGTTTGGAGAAGTGTCAAACAAGATTGTACTTTAGATTGAATGATGGAGGCCAAGTATATGGCAGCTAGTGACACCTCAAAAGAAGCAGTGTGGCTCTACAAGTTCTTAGGAATCTTGAGGTTGTTCTTGGCATGGATAAGGAAGTATCACTATATTATGATAACAGTGCAGCGATAGCTAATGCAAAGGAACCAAGATTCTACAAGAAGAGTAAGCATATTGATCGGAAGTATCATGTGATAAAGGACTTCATAGAGGCCGAGCATATTACTATATGCAAAATCATATTTGAGAACAATTTAGCTTTTCCATTCACAAATACACTAACTATGAGAGTTTTTGAGTGGCATATGGAAGCGATAAGGGTGTAGGATTTGTCATATTTACTCACTTAGTGTAAGTGGGAAATTATTAGACATGTATGCCCTAAGGAGTAAAAATGTAATAAGTTTTTAGAGACATTTTTATCAATAAAGAGTTTATTTATTGTTCATATACCAAATTGTTGTCCACTTTACGTTCATTTTTGTTGGATGTATAATAAGCAAACAAAAGCATGGGACTGTTGGTCTAAGCCTTTAGAATCAGGCATATTCATGTAAAGACTGTTGGATATATTATGCAAAAGACATGATTCTAAAGGTGACAGTCTAAATCATAAGATCTGCAATCGAGGGAAAAAAGTTGGCCGCTTTATTCATGTAAAGATTGTTATGTTGTCTACGTCCCTAATAGGAGATGGTTTGTTTTGACCATCAAAGATGAACTCTACGAATAGAAACATTGACGCATTATCATAGGTGACAATGTATTGGATCAAGACATAAAGTGTAAATGATTTAGATTAATAATTTTGTCTCGGCAAATCAATTCACTTTAGACAATCATATGTGTTGTATCTTAATCCTGAGATAAATAATAGGCCTGATATTTTGACTTATGTCATTTAATGTACCAAAAGGTGACATCCATATTTTATGATGGTATGCATACCGGTACGTTAGAGACATGACTCTTGATAGCTTAAACTTGTTATTTATAGATACAGAATCCATGGCTCCTTTTTAGGAGTTGATGATGTCCTTTTATATGCACTATCTTGTAATTGAAAAACTGGAGTACTCAACTATTTGATACATAGGTGTAATCGAATGGTATACTGTCTTTGGATAGTAAGTTTTCCAATGATGAGATAATGGAACGTAAGAGAAAAATAATTGGGAAGGTAACATAGAATTTATCCTTGAGCCAATTATAGATAATCCTATGGAGATACGACACATTATGATTTCTCATGGAGACTTAGCTATTCGGGCTTTGTAATTCTATATAGTTCAAAAGTGCAACTTTAAGCTTTTAGTGGAATAGCGTTAGAGTTGATAATTATGAAATATATACCTGGGATATTGGGTTTAATAATTATTGGAAGCTTGAACTATATAGGTCCATCTGGTCCTCTTTGCTAGCTCATAATAAATCCTGTAATGATATGACGTGCTTTTCTAATAAATTGGTGACTTATGTTAAATTATCAGATTAGCTGAAATTCGATAGGATTAGATAATTCATGTCTGTTTATCGGTTAAATTAATTTTGTGAGAATTAATTCGAGATAAATTTGTTAAATTATCGAGAATATTTATTTTCCTAGAGATTATTTAGATATAGTTGTTTTAATCAGATAACTTCTTTATTGGGTTAGAAAGTGCAACTCTAAGCTTCAGTGGAATAGCGTTTGAGTTGATAATTATGAAGTATACATCTAGGATATTGGGTTTTCATAATTATCGGGAGCTTGAACTATAGAGGTCCATTAGGTCCTCTTTGCTAGCTCATAATAAATCCTGTAACGATACAACGTGCTTTTCCAATGAATTGGTGACTTATGTTAAATTATCAGATTGGCTGAAATTCGATAGGATCAGATAATTCATGTCTGTTTATCAGTTGAATTAATTTTGTGAGAATTAATTCAAGATAAATTTGTTGAATTATTGAGAATATTTATTTTCCTAGAGATTATTTAGATATGGTTGTTTTAATCAAATAACTTCTTTATTGGGTTATTTGAATTAAAACTGAAGCTTTACCTAAAAAATCTCAGGTGGAAAATAAAAGATTCGCAGTGATCATTGATTGTTAGTTCGGCAGGATCTTCTAGTTTGGCCTATCGATGGAATAAGTTCAGTAGGCCGATTTGCCAATTTGGCCTACCAACCGAACGATAAGTTGATCATGTGTTTTTATGTGATTTTATTAGATATCAGTCCAGATTCAAATTTTTGAGGCCTTATCTGATAAAGACTAACCCTTGGGCCCAAATTCTATAAATTGGGAGTGAAACTCATAAGTTATTTAGATCAGTTGAGAAATCTAGAGTAAGCACTCTGTCTATGAGTCTCTAAAACTCCCCTGAGAGCTATTGTTCACAAATCATGAACTTTAGTTTTGGGTTTTCTCAATTGGTTAGAAAGAGAGTCACCAGGGAAGAGCTGTATGACATGCGCCCACACAACACTCCGATCGTGGATAGAGAATAGCAAAGAGGACGAGTTGGTTAAGGCTCTTTTGGAATGCCTTTCTTTTCATAGATTGTAGGAGCTCTACGTAAACAAGGTTAGTAAGATCTGGTTAATTTATGCATGAAGCGTGTCAAACTTATGTTTTAAAAAATATTCTGATTAAAATTTTTAAAATTTTTGCTACGTACTATTATTCCAACAACAATATTTATCACATTATATTAAGTGTCACAGAAAACATTTTTTTGCATCACATTAATATCTTAAGTTTGAAATAATTAATTTAGACTTCAATAATTCTAAATTAATTATGTATATAATTCATCTTATGCATTAAATCTAATACAGTGTTATAGAGGTGGCATTAGAAACCTATGGATATATATCCCAAGCTCCAATAAATTTTGACAATTAATTAAAATCTTTAATTAATGTGTCAAATTTATTAGTTTCAGTGTTACTCCACTAAAAAACTAAAACTGAACTCTTAAGAATATAATGAAAATTACTCAAAGAAAATTAGCGAGTAGTCCATTAATATAATCATTACATATAAGTCAGTCCTCCTTAAATAGTTCATAATAAGAGCTACGTTTAATTTTTGCTTACCTCTCGTATTATATTTTTATTCTTGAGTTCGAATAACTCTCTAATAAATAGTTAATTCATAATTTTATTATGAACTAGCACTCTACTGTTGAAACCGCGAATTATCACTTAAGAGAGTTATTTTTCTAAGTCAGGATTGGATTTCATATCTGTATAATATTATTCCTAGCCATTTCTTTTATTATGTTTCCAAGATATTAAGTTATGATATATGTTTAGACAAATCTTACTATGCAAGTCAAAAAACAAAATGTCATAAATAGGAGTCTAATAAATATTCAGGATTAAGATCATCAAATATATGATCATTATAGTGATAAATTTGAATACTTTATTTGTAATTGATGATTATTAAAGATTTGTAATTTATTAGGTCTAGTCTTATATAATCTCATTATATAAATAGTTAATTCATATTATTTGTAATGGATGATTATTAAAGATTCGTATTATATTTTTATTCTTGAGTTCGAATAACTCTCTAATAAATAGTTAATTCATAATTTGATTATGAACTAGCACTCTACTGTTGAAACCGTGAATTATCACTTAAGAGAGTTATTTTTCTAAGTCAGGATTGGATTTCATATCTGTATAATATTATTCCCAGCCATTTATTCTATTATGTTTCCAAGATATTAAGTTATGATATATGTTTAGACAAATCTTACTATGCAAGTCAAAAAACAAAATGTCATAAATAGGAGTCTAATAAATATTCAGGATTAAGATCATCAAATATATGATCATTATAGTGATAAATTTGAATACTTTATTTGTAATGGATGATTATTAAAGATTCGTAATTTATTAGGTCTAGTCTTATATAATCTCATTATATAAATAGTTAATTCATATTATTTGTAATGGATGATTATTAAAGATTCGTATTATATTTTTATTCTTGAGTTCGAATAACTCTCTAATAAATAGTTAATTCATAATTTGATTATGAACTAGCACTCTACTGTTGAAACCGCGAATTATCACTTAAGAGAGTTATTTTTCTAAGTCAGGATTGGATTTCATATCTGTATAATATTATTCCCAGCCATTTATTCTATTATGTTTCCAAGATATTAAGTTATGATATATGTTTAGACAAATCTTACTATGCAAGTCAAAAAACAAAATGTCATAAATAGGAGTCTAATAAATATTCAGGATTAAGATCATCAAATATATGATCATTATAGTGATAAATTTGAATACTTTATTTGTAATGGATGATTATTAAAGATTCGTAATTTATTAGGTCTAGTCTTATATAATCTCATTATATAAATAGTTAATTCATATTATTTGTAATGGATGATTATTAAAGATTCGTATTATATTTTTATTCTTGAGTTCGAATAACTCTCTAATAAATAGTTAATTCATAATTTTATTATGAACTAACACTCTACTGTTGAAACCGCGAATTATCACTTAAGAGAGTTATTTTTCTAAGTCAGGATTGGATTTCATATCTGTATAATATTATTCCCAGCCATTTATTCTATTATGTTTCCAAGATATTAAGTTATGATATATGTTTAGACAAATCTTACTATGCAAGTCCAAAAACAAAATGTCATAAATAGGAGTCTAATAAATATTCAGGATTAAGATCATCAAATATATGATCATTATAGTGATAAATTTGAATACTTTATTTGTAATGGATGATTATTAAAGATTCGTAATTTATTAGGTCTAGTCTTATATAATCTCATTATATAAATAGTTAATTCATATTATTTGTAATGGATGATTATTAAAGATTCGTATTATATTTTTATTCTTGAGTTCGAATAACTCTCTAATAAATAGTTAATTCATAATTTTATTATGAACTAGCACTCTACTGTTGAAACCGCGAATTATCACTTAAGAGAGTTATTTTTCTAACTCAGGAATGTATTTCATATCTGTATAATATTATTCCCAGCCATTTATTCTATTATGTTTCTAAGATATTAAGTTATGATATATGTTTAGACAAATCTTACTATGCAAGTCAAAAAATAAAATGTCATAAATAGGAGTCTAACAAATATTCAGGATTAAGATCATCAAATATATAATCATTATACTGATAAATTTGAATACTTTATTTGTAATGGATGATTATTAAAGATTCATAATTTATTAGGTCTAGTCTTATATAATCTCATTATATAAAGTACCTCCAATCTAATGTCTCTACATTAATAATCCAGATAAGGCTACTTTATTCTAAATGAGATTATACCGTATTTGTAATATTTAATTAAAGATTGGGTAATATTTAATTAAAGATCCTAAACTTTAATTAATTATTATAGGCTATTTAGATTATTATCTATAAATTTTATCCCTAAGCATATAACACTTATATGCTAAATTTATAGTCACATAAATAATCATGGAATTTTCTTGATATTTATAAAAGTATTCATAATACATACAAGAACTAAAACAATTATAAATGTCACTTTATTTATTTATTAATAATATGTATAATATCGTAGCTTATAGGGAACGAACCCCAACAGTATCCCATTTGCTCTAAAGCAGGTGAGACATGTCTCTAAGACCTAAACCTTCCAAATGTCCCTCGAAGCTCTTTATAGGTAACATCTTGGTGCAAAGGTCTATAAGGTTGTTTTCCAACGCTATCTTCATAACTTCTACATTGCCTCGATACACTATTTTTCTGATCAAATGATATTTTTGCTCTATATGCTTTCCTTTTTTGTGGCTTTTCAATTCTCTTGAATTTGCCACTGCACAATCACAATACAGTGTAGGTGGTTTATCTATGTCTGGAATAATTTCCAAATCATTTAAGAACTTATGAGCCAAACAGCTTCTTTAGCTACCTCATAATTAGCCACATATTCATATTCTATAGTCGAATTAACAATAAATGATTGTTTAATGCTTCTCCAAACTATGGCTCTACCACCAAAAGTAAACATTGATCCAGACATAGATTTATGTGTCTTTGTCTGATTGAAAATCAGAATTTGTGTATCCAATGGGAATCAAATTCTCACCAAAATATATTAGCATATAGTTTCTCATTCTCCTAAGATACTTGAAAATGTGTTTAATCGCCACCCAATGATCTAATCTTGGGTTGGATTGATACCGATTGACTATACCCACCCATAACAAATGTCAAGTCTTGTACACAACATGACATACATTAGACTTCCCATTGCAGATGCATAGGGTACTCGTCTCATGTTTTCTTCCTCTTGAGGTATCTTAGGACACTACTTTTTTGAAAGACAAACTCTATGACGTGTAGGTAAATTACCTTTCTTAGAGTTTTGCATCGAAAATCTAATAAGAACCTTATCGATGTGCGACACCTGAGACAACACCAACAGTTTGTTCTTGCGATCTCTTATGAGTTGGATTCCAAGAACATAACTTGTCTTTTCCAAATCTTTCATTTGGAACTAATTGGCGAGCCATTTCTTTACATTAGATAATATCCCTACGTCGTTCCTAATGAGTAGGATATCATCTATATAAAGAACTAAGAGGCCACTTTCTTATCTTTGATGTACTTGTATACACAAGGTTCATCAACATCTTGATCGAAACCATAAGACTTGATCACCTCATCAATTCTTAAGTTCTAAGATCTTGAAGCTTGCTTAAGTCCATAAATGGACCTTTGTAATTTGTAGACTTCTTGCTCTTGACCTTTAACCATAAACCCTTATGGTTGCACCATAGAGATGCTTTCCTCAATATGGTCATTCAAAAAGGCAGTATTGATATCCATTTGCCATATCTCGTAATCAAGACATACAACAATGGATAAAAGAATCCAAATGGATTTAAGCATAGCTACAGGCGAGAAAGTTTATTCATAATCAACTCCCTCCTTTTGGGTATAACCCTTTGCCACAAGCCTAGCTTTGAAAGTCTTAACTTTCCCATCCATTCCTCTTTTCTTCTTGTAGATCTATATGCACCCTATAGATTTTATCCCTTCAGGTAGATCTACGAGTTCCTAGACTGAATTGGAGTATATGGACTCCATTTCAAGGTTCATAGCCTCCAGCTATTTCTTATTCTTAGAATCTTCCATTGCATGACGATATGTCAGTGGATTATCCTCACGAATATCAAAGATAGCAACATGTGCTTCTTCAATTTCCCTGTAGCAAGTAGCTTGTCTCACAACCCTCCATTATGTCGAGTTGGTATGACATCCTAATTTAGAGATGTGGTCTCCTCATCTTGTCCTTCGACAATGGTTGTCAGTTACGGTCTGATCTGATCAGAAAGTAACTCTTTAAGTACAACTTTGCTACGAGGTTTATAGTTTGTTATAAAATCATTCTTGAGAAAAGTGGCATTTGTTGCCACAAATACCTTTTTTTCTTATGGACTATAAAACAAACCTCCCTTTATTCTCTTTGGATATCCAATAAACAAGCATACTTCAAAATGTGATTCCAACTTCCTGGTCTTTCCTTTCAGCACATATGCTGGACAACTCCATATACGGATATGTCACATACTAGGTTTACGACCACTTCATAATTCTAAGGGTGTTTTTTGGAATAGACTTAGATGGAATCATGTTTAGAAGACATGCCACAATTTGTAGCGCATATCTCCAGAATGAAGTGGGCAATGATGAGTAGCTGAGCATGGATCTCGCTATATTGAGTAACGTTCAATTTCTTCTCTCGGCAATACCATTTTGTTGTAGTGTTCTAAGTACAGTGAGTTATGATAGAATACCATGTTCTATCAAATAATCCTTGAACTCAGTATCAAGGTATTCTCCTCCTCGATCAGATCGAAGAGTCTTCATCGACTTTCCTAATTGCTTTTTAGCTTCCGCTTGGAATTCTTTGAACTTTTCAAAAGTTTCAGATTTTCTTTGCATTAAGTACATGTATCCATACCTTGAATAATCGTCAATAAATGTGACGAAATATTCATAATCACCATGTGCTTGTACACTCAATGGACCACAGACGTCCGAATGTATTAGCACAAGTGATTCTTTGGCCCCTTCGCTTTTTGTAGAGAAAGGCTTTTTGGTCATTTTACCTTCAAGACAAGATTCACAAAATGGTATAGAACTAACTTGTAGTTCTCTTAAAGGACCATTCTTTGCTAGTCTATTATTTCTATCAAGGTTAACATGACCCAATCTAAGGTGCCATAGGTATGTTTCATCATCAGAAGAAAACTTTTGCTTATTGAGTTTTGGTTGTTCAACTTTAAACATTTCGGTATTATAAAACGATTTTTCGTTGGGTCTTAAAGTGTGAAGCCCATTTTCCAAATGTGCATAATAAATATCCAAACAATTTTAGAAATATTAGCATAATTACAATTAAAAGAAACAACAAACATTTGTTCAAATAACCTAGAAATACAAATCAAATTTCTAGGAAAACTAGGAATACAATAAACATTGTCTAAAATTAAGAACCTATTTTTCAAATAAAGTTTAATTACTCCCATTGCTCTTGTCGAAACAACCACTCCTGTTCCCACTCTCATCGTTTGCTCCTTGTCAACAAGCTCTGTTAAAGAACTAAGCATCTACAAAGAAGGACAAACATGGTTAGTTGCTCCTGAATCAACTATCTAGGGTGAAGTATCATCTTCAACTAAACAAGTTTCTAAAACGAGTAAATCTGATTTACCTTGTTCTTCTTTTCTTTAAGCTTCTGAAGACACTTCTTGCAGTTTCAATTGCAGTGTCCAACTGCACTGTAGTGAAAACATTTTCCTTTAGGCTTCTTTTGCTTTGAGCTCCTTTTGTTGTTGTTGCTCTTGTTCCTCTTAGGTTGTCCTCCATTCTTAGACTTACCACTTTCTTTAGTTCTCTTCTTCCTTTTCCTATTCTTTCGAGCAAATGAGGAAGGTTGAGCTTTTGCAATATTTGCCTCACCTTCTTCGGTCTTTTCTTTCAAAATACACTCGAAGGTTTGCAGCTCGTTAAGTAACTCAGTCATGTTATATTTTATCTTGTTCATGAAATAGTTGCTCTTGAACTGAAGGAACGTAGGGGGGAAGGTTTCCAAAATCATTCCCACCTGTGTGGCTTCATCTATCACTGCGCCTTTTACCTCGGCCTCATGGAGATAGTTAACCATGCTAAGAACATGTCCTCTGACTAAAATTCCTACCTTTATTTTGGCATTCATCACAGCCTTAACGGCTTCATGATGTGCCTTTTCAAAAGATTTGCCAAACATGTCTTGTAGAGACTGCATTATCTCATAAGCAGTCTCCATACTTTCGTGCTTCATTCTAAGCATTTCATACTTCTAAACCAAAATGAAGCAGTGGGTCTTGTTGTTTGCCTCAATCTAATGATCATATACTTTTCGTATATTACGAGAGGCGTTGGCAGCAGGCTGTGGAGGACAATCCTTCATCAGGACAAACTTCTAATTTTTGCATATTAGTACAATATTCATGTTATTCTTCCACTTGATAAAATTATATCCAGTTAATTTTTCATTTGAAAGAATAGCGAATATTGGATTAGACATTGCTACTATGATAAATAAATAAATGACATAAACTAAACGGTTGCATAAACATCAAAAATATATATTTTAGAATAATAAACGTGATGCATGATGCATATAGAAAAACACATAAAATATTTTATTAATTCCACGATTATTCAATTTTAATAAATAAAGTGCTGTTGTAGGATAGGTCAAATTAGTTATAAATTGAATTGAGAAACTCTCAATTAATAAATATATTCAAAATATCTCATATTTTCTATACTTATTAATAACCGTTTATTTTTTTTCAAGATAGAATTAACAAATTAATTATATCTTTATGAGTGTAATCCATTATTTTAGATTTTAATAACCTAACTCAAAATTGCCGCAGTAGGGTAGGTCAATTTTGAAATCCATTGTAAATGCTATCTTATGGAAGTCAACCTTGTTATTGATTTAAATGGATACCTTTCGTAGAGAGAACGAAATCAAAGCGTCGCGATGCGCCACCTTAATCTCACAATGTTGTGCTAATAGTGGAGACCACACAAGTTATCTTATAATATTAACTTCTACTCATTATTTTAAAATGATGTGTTTATCTTATAAAACATCATATGTTTCTTAATTCTAGTAATAAAACAAAATTTTAATTACTAGGTTATATTTTGTGTTAATAGAATCTTATTATATTTACACTTAAATAAATTTCTAGATTTTCTAAAAATTTCTAAATTTATTATGAACTATCTAAGCTACTCAACATGAAACAGTTTAAAATTAGATAACTTAGTATTCATGTGACTTTTACTAAGTTTTAACTATTAAAACTCAAATCACATTATTTGGTTGATTAATAAAATAAATTAAAATACTATAAAATCAACCCAATTAATTTTAATCTCATTAAATTAATTTCATCACATATTAAATCATTTTATAAACTTCTTTATAAAAAATGAAATAATATGCAAGGGCACACATGTCGTGTTACAATAACTATAAGTTGATACTTTTCCAGACGGCATATTATAATGCATGAACATGTTATCGTAATCATCACATAAAATAATAACATGAAAATGAAATAAATAATGGATTGTTTACCGAGTCCTTTTGGATAATTAAATTACAACCCATAAAAAAAATAAGATAAAAAATACAAGGGTCTTCTTGTAACAACATATTTCCCAGCTCCAATTTTTTAGACTTCATCTTGTAGTTTACTACCGAAAAAAACTGTAGGGTTACCTTTTAAAATTTTGATAGCCCAAGTGTTTAAATGTGCCAGCAGTCCATTGGGTTACCGAAGTAACCCAATTTACTTCTTCTTTTTCATTGAGATTTTCGCGTGCAGCTGTCGATCTTCAGCCATCTCCGTGTCACCGGTTCAAGGCTGGCAGCCCCAGCCTCATGGGGTAATGCCGTTCTCCTGGCTGACGACCGAGAAGATTCACGGCACCAGAGAGACACATGCACAGTGCGTCATGGCACTGCTCCTCCGTGGAACTACTCCGACCAAAGTCAGCCGAGCTTCTGATGGAGCTCAAGGCCATGCTCCCATCGTCCTGCAAGTCCGCTGGCGTAGCCTTCTGCGCTTGGCTGAGCCTTGTAGTTGGAAGCCGAGCCACAGAAAAAATCCACGCCGATCTCGGAGGATGCAGGTGCTCAGAGCCGCGAGGTCAAACCGCTCATCACAGAGCTGAGTAGCTCATTCACGGCGGACCTTCTGCTGCGGGATAGCAGTTGCTGAGTCACCTCAGCGAGATAGGAGCATCCAATGCAGCTTCATTGGTGTCGGTGCTCCCTCTTGCTGGCTCTCCGTGGAAGCCCGCAATGCTTAAGGTCGAGCCGTGAGGCTCGAGGCAGAGCGCTGCCAAGCCTCTCGGCGGCTCATGGCTGAGCTCTGGCGGAGCTCAAGCTGGAGCCATCAATTCTGTCTCGGTTCTAAATGGAGAGATTTTTGCATGTTGAAATATACATTAATTGGAGCTCAAGCTGGAGCCATCAATTCTGTCTCGGTTCTAAATGGAGAGATTTTTGCATGTTGAAATATACATTAATTTTGTTTTATGTTGCATGAACTTCTCGAATATATAAGTATGTCATATTGGTTTTTCCACGTTGCACGTTGCACCTTTTTTTTTTTTTTAATGATAAATGGGAGAATGAGAGGGAAAAAATAATAATAAAAATAAAATAAAAAAATTACGTAAAGTCTATGCCTCCATGTGGGCTTACACAAATTTAATCTAATCAAATAGAAAATAAAATTACTGATCTAAAAAGACCACATAATTAACTACCAAAATTCCATTCATAAAATAACCATTTATCACATGAACAAAAAATTATAAAGATGTAAAGTGCCTACAAACATACATCAAGAAGATTATATTATCAAAATAAAATTATGATAATTAAAAATTATATATGCTATAACTCGCTCTCTGATGCTATTTGTTAGAATTGAATATGAAACGTAGCAGAAAGAATAGATCGTTAGATCGTTGACAAACAAATTTTTTTGAAAACTTTATTCATTGAGATTAGCTACATATAATTTTAATTAATAATAGAAAGCTTGGAGAATTTTTGCAAACGTCTTGATGACCTATCATGGTATCTTAGCTTTCCTCTTTGACATCATGATCTTCCAAGCCAAGCCTCTATACCAATAGAAAGACAAGTGGGCATCAAACAACAAAAATAAATTAACCTTATACTTTTTTATTATTATTATAATTTTATTTTTTTATAAAAGACCTAACCACGTAAAACGTATTTATAAATAATCATAGAATTTTCTTGGTGTTTATAAAAATATTTATAATATATACAAGTAATCAAAGTAATTATAAATATTATTTTATTTTATTTGTTAAGAATATGTACAATACCGTAGCTTGTAGACACAAACTCCATCACCTTCTCCTTCAATCTGATTCACTACAACTCTCATTTCTTCCTCTGGTTCACTCTTTTCCTTGACACTTAGTCCTTGATTTCTGAAATTAGCGCCAACCAGAAAATTCTCCTTCATCCAAAGTGGCTGCAGCTTTGGCTAATTCATCTACTTCTGTGTTTTCCTCCCCTGGTATCTAGCTGATAGTAGATTCTGTTGGATCAAAATCCAATATATATGGGCTAATATATTAAATCAATGTGAATTAAAGGCTATCAATAAGGTTGCCCAATTAAAAGTGATTAATTTAGGTTTTGGGCTTTTAATGCATTATTAAGTATGGGCCTCCTATGTGTAGAGACTAAAAATATAATTACTAATTTTATGATGGGCTAAATTGGTAATAAAGGATAGTTGCTAGGGCTTAGCAATTATATAAAGGGGTTGTGATCCCCAAGTCAATACGTACATTATTTTTCTGTTCCCCATCTATAGAGAATTACAGAGCATTCTGAGAAGGAGGATTTACGTACCAGACTTGGAAGATCCTCAACCAAAAGACTCAAGAATCACATTCAATCAATGGATCCATGTTAGCTTCCGCATCTTATTAATATTCTTGATGATTTGACATGAACGATCTTGGGTGATAATGGTTTTTATCACAATTTTATTCTAACAAGTGGTATTTAGAGCCTCTTCATGTTAAATAATTAAGAATCAATAATTTTTTTTAGATGTGATTCTCATTAAAAATTCTTAAATTTAATAATCTATGGTTTCTTTGAAATTGTTAAATTTGAGAACAATTATTTGAAATTTTGGTTGAATAAATACGTTATTGTATTCATATACATACATATATATAGATTCAATCTATGGTATATATATGTTGAATTTGGTTTTATAATATATATATTTTTATATATATAGACGTATAAGGTTGAATTCAGTTGAATTCTTTCCATGGGATTCAAGAAAAATTTTTTTTTTCCGCCTATATGGATTCAGTTTAGAATTCATTGTGACTTCATTTTACGTAAATGCATATATATTTGCAATTCGGTTTGCAAGAATTCGTTGAATCTGTTATGTTATTTTTCCAAAGTTTTTTTTCCCTGTTGTTTTGTTATACGGTAGCCTTGCTGCAGAAAAGAATTAAACAAAAAAAAAAATCAAAAGGGAGGATAAGAAGGGACGATTGGCCTGCTGGTGGCCTGCCACCGCCGGCGTCAGCCCCCTCCGACGACCACTGCTGGGCGCTCCATAGCCGTGGCCATGGCTGCGGCACAAGCTTCAAGTGGCGTGTCGGTTCCCAGCAAGCAGCAAGCCTAAGGATTTTTTTTTTAGAGTTTTGGGCTTTGGCCCAACACTTAAAAAAAAATAGTTGTTTGTACACGGGCCCAGTACTGGTAAACAGCAAGAAGAAAGACCTGTGACCAGTAAAGCTAGTTGGGGTTAAACCTTAGGTTATCAATGATATGGGCTGCGACCCAGGGCTTAAATTAAGCTATACATGGGCCCAATTGGGCCCATGACCAGAAAAAAGAAAGAGATTCAACCCCGGGGTGACCCTTTATTTAAAAAAAAAGGGGAAATAAATGGGGGCTGGGTTAGGACCCAAGTTGGGTTCACTCGACTGGGTCTAGCTTCGACCCAATCAAGGTTGACCAGTCAAGTTAATCGGTTGACTTTGACCAGGTTAACTTTTGACCAAAATTTTAATTTTTTATTTTAATTTTGGTCATTTTTTGTGCAATTTTAAATTCAAATATTGGTATTTTATATATATTTTGAGATGAATTAATTGAAGCAACATGTCACTAAAGTGGCCTCTCTTGTGAAAATTAATTTATTTTGAAATATAAACGGTTGTGTTTATGTAACTTATGTGAATATTGACCGGCCCAAAAGAAGACAATATTTGACAAAATTGCTTGTACACCTGTGGTGATAAACACGTGATGATTATTTAGTTTTACATGTAAGCAATAAATTAGCCCAAAGGAAGATTTATTGTTTGACATGTTCTTATTGTCAGTGTTTGATTGCTACACCAAGATATCACTTACAAGTTAATATTTCTATCCAAAGACTAAATATTAATGGAGGGCCCGATATCTTTAGATGGGGTTACCTTTATTTGGATTTATTATTGTTATTATGGATTCTTATGTGTGCTTGTTTTGGTTTTGTTTATTTTGTTCTCTGTTTCAGCTACTAGTTCTGCCTCTAATATTACTGCCACCATCAATGTAATTCCTATGCTGAATGGTAGTAACTTCAAATCATGGCAAGAGAAGCTCTTAATAGTTCTTGGAGTCATGGATCTCGACCTTGCGTCAAGGGTTCCTTCTCCTGCACCTCTTACAGATAAAAGTTTCTCTGATCAAAAGAAGGACATGGAAAGGTGGGAGAAGTCAAATCGCATGTGTATGATGATCATGAAGAAGGCCATTCCAGAAGCATTCAGGGGCATTATATAAAAAACGATAAAGACAGCCAAAGAGTTCCTTGAGGACATTGAGAAGAGATTTGCCAAAAATAAAAAGGCTAAAACAAGTACACTTTTGGCAAACCTCATCTCAATGAGATACAAAGGTAAGGGGAACATTAGGGAGTACATCATGGAGATGTCTCATCTTGCTTCAAAATTAAGAGCACTTAAGCTTGACCTTTTTGAGGACTTGCTAGTGCATTTAGTTCTTATATCTCTTCCTGCACACTTCAGTTAGTTTAAGGTGAGCTATAACTGTCAAAAGGAGACTTGGTCTCTTAATGAGCTCATCTCATATTGTGTGCAAGAAGAGGAAAGGTTGAAGCAAGAAAAGACAGAAAGTGCTCACTTAGCTAATACTTCCAAGGCCAAAGGGAAGAAAAGGAAGAAGGATAAGGAAGCTGTAGTTACGGCACCTCAAAAGAAGCAACAAAAGAGACCGGTTAATCCGAAAGGTACGGGTTGTTTCTTTTGTGGAGCTGCAGGACATAAGAAAAAGCATTGCACCAATTATCACGCTTGGCGTGCTAGAAAAGGTATGCTTCTTAATTTGGTTTGTTCTGAGGTTAATTTAACTTCGGTACCTGAACACACTTGGTGGATGGATTCTGGTGCAACCACTCACATCAGTGTGTCTATGCAGGGATGCCTGAGATGTCGAAAGCCAAATGATGGTGAAAGATACATCTACATGGGCGATGGCAAGAAAGTTGAAGTTGAAGCAAGGGAAAATTTAGATTATTGTTAAAGACTGGATTTTATTTGGA
The DNA here is from genome assembly GCA_025403435.1 of Artocarpus heterophyllus. Lineage (NCBI taxonomy): Eukaryota > Viridiplantae > Streptophyta > Magnoliopsida > Rosales > Moraceae > Artocarpus > Artocarpus heterophyllus. Next base: position 23,607,605 of record CM046352.1, read on the forward strand.
TCTTGATAAAACATTTATTGTACCATCTTTTAGACGAAATTTGATTTATATTTCAACTTTGGACAAATCTGGTTATTCATGTTCATTTGGAAATGAAAAATTTAGTTTGTTTCATGATTCAAAATTAGTTAGTTCCGGTTCTTTATTAGGTTACGATAATCTTTATTTACTTGATACAATTGCTTCATTTAATGAATCTGTGCAATTAAGTACACGGGGTATAAAGAGAAAATTAACCAATAAGAATTCAGCTGCGTTATGGCACAAGAGATTGGGTCATATCTCCAGAAGCAGAATAGAGAGACTTGTGTCAGACGAAATTCTTGACCCCTTAGACTTTACAGATTTTGATATTTGTGTTAACTGTATTAAGGGGAAACAAACCAACAAAAGGAGATTTGAAGCCAACAGGACTTTAGACGTCTTAGAACTTATACATATAGACATTTGTGGGCCATTCCCTAGGCTTCTTGGAATGGTCAACAATATTTTATAACGTTCATAGATGATTTTTCCAGATATAGCTACATATATCTCATTCATGAAAGTCACAGTCGCTGGATGTGTTTAAAAATTATAAGGCTGAAGTTGAAAATCAACTCAGCAAAAGGATTAAAAGTGTCAGATCTGACCATGGTGGTGAATACTATGATAGATATGACGGTTCAGGTGAACAATGTCCGAGACCGTTTGCTAAGTTCCTAGAGGAAAGCGGTATCGTCCCACAGTACACTATGCCGGGTTCACCCACTATGAATGGTGTTGTTGAAAGACGAAACAAAATGCTTAAGGACATGGTGAGGAGTATGATTTCTCATTCTGCCTTACCAGAATCACTCTGGGGAGAAGCACTTAAGACTGCAGCGTATATCCTTAACAGGGTTCCAACTAAAGCAACTGCCAAAACCCCTTACGAACTTTGGACAGATAAGAAGCCTAGTATAAAGCATTTGCATGTTTGGGGATGTCCAGCTGAGGCAAGGCCTTATAGGCCTAATGAAAAGAAACTGGACTCAAGGACGGTTAATTGTTATTTTATTGAATACTCTGAAAGATCCAGGGGGTACAAGTTTTATGATCCCATGACCAAATCAATATTTGAGACGGGAAATGCCAGGTTCTTTGAGAATGTCGAGTTTGCGGGGGGAGATATGGTTAGGGACTTTGTCTTTGAAGAGGAATATGTTGATATTCCCACAGCTGTTATTGACATTGATCAGGTTCCTACTCCTGACATCGTTCAAGAAGCAGACCCAAATCAAGACAATGTCGGAGAACCTCCTATTCCAGAAATTGTTCCAGAAGAACAAACTCAACCACCTCAAGAACCTATGCCATTAAGGAGATCCACTAGAGAAAGGAGAAGTGTTGTGCTAGATGATTACATTGTATTTCTCCAAGAACATAAGTATGACATTGGTATGGTGGAAGATGATCCAATCAACTTCCGTCAAGCCATGGAAAGTTCTAGATCTCAAGAGTAGATTGATGTCATGAATGAAGAGATAAAGTCTATGATAGACAATGACTTTTGGGATCTTGTCCCATTGCCTGAAGGTGCGAAACCATTGGTTGCAAATGGATATTTAAGACCAAGAGGGATTCAAAAGGCAATGTGGAGAGGCATAAGGCTCGTCTTGTCGTTAAAGGCTTTACACAGAAAGAAGGCATTGATTATAAAGAGACTTTCTCTTTGGTTTCTTCGAAAGACTCTTTTAGGATTATAATGGCATTAGTGACACATTTTGATCTTGAGCTTTATTAGATGGATGTTAAGACTGCATTCCTCAATGGTGACATTGATGAAACAATCTATATGGTACAACCGAAAAACTTTGTGTCGGGGGATGCAAAGAAGATGGTTTGCAAATTAAAGAAATCTATCTATGGATTTAAGCAAGCTTCTCGTTAATGGTATTACAAATTTTATCAGGTTATCATCTCGTTCGATTTTGAGATGAATTTGGTCGATGATTGTATATACCACAAGTTCAGTAGGAGTAAGTATATTTTCCTAGTTTTATATATCGATGACATTTTGCTTGCCAGCAACGATATAGGCTTGTTGCACGAAACCAAAAGATTTCTATCAAAGAAATTTGAGATGAAGGATCTTGGTTACGCCTTTTTTGTGTTGGGTATACGATTACACCAGGATCGCTCTCGGGGTATTTTATGATTATCACAAAAGGGCTATATCAAAAAGATTCTTAAGAGATATGGCATGCAGGATTGTAAACCAGGTGATACCCCTGTGGCTAAGGGAGACAAGTTTAGTCTTAATCAGTGCCCTAAGAATGATTTTGAGGTTAAGGAAATGCAGAAGATTCCTTATGCGTCAGTAGTAGGGACTCTAATGTATGCTCAGGTTTGTACGTATCCGGATATTGCATATGTTACAGGGATGTTGGGCAGGTACTTAAGTAATCCTAGAAAGGATCACTGGGTAGCAACCAAACTAGTGTTGAGGTATTTTCAGATAACAAAGGATTACATGCTCACGTATCGGAGGTCAGAACAGCTTGAGATCATTGGGTATACTGACTCCGATTTTGCTGAATGCCAAGATAGTATGAAATCTACATCGGGCTATGTCTACCTTATGGCTGGAGGTGCTGTCTCTTGGAAGAGTGCTAAGCAGTCTCTTTTAGCATCTTCTATAATGACGGCAGAGTTCATAGCATGTTATGAGGCGTTCAACATGGAATATGGCTGCGAAAATTTGTCACAGGGCTGCATATAGTAGACAGTATTCAAAGACCACTCAAGATATTTTGTGACAATAAGTCAGCAGTTTTGTATTCCAACAACAATAGGAGCTCGACGAAGTCAAAGCATATAGAGATCAAGTTCCTAGTTGTACAAGAAAGAGTTCAGAGTGGACAGTTATCTATAGAGCACATCGGCACAAACTCCATGATTGCGGATCCGCTTCCTAAAGGATTGCCACCCAAAATGTTTCATGAGCACACTGCTCATATGGGTGTCATATCATTTCAGGATATTTAGTTTTAGTGGGAGTTTGTAATTTTAAATGCTCTTATGATATAGACATTTTTGTTATTTTAGTTTATGGATATTTTAAGTTTATTTTCTGTAGAAATAAAGTTTCAGTTTATTCACACTCTGATTTTGGTATGGTTTGATCTCACTAAGGTTTTAAGGTGGACTAGTTGGAAATAGGCATGTTACGATCATATTGCATGAATTTTCATGCTACACATCCATGCTTGATCTTGTCATTAGTTGTATTGGTATATGTGATCATTGATGGGTCTAGTTACGACATATGTAACGAAGGTCGCTTTGGTCCTATATTGATATGGTTAATGGACAAGATTGTTGAGGTGCATAAGGTTTTGATAGCAAAATTCATGAGCTCATAAGGTATAATACACATTTATAAAGTTTCATATATCGCCCAAGTGGGAGATTGTTGGATCAAAATCCAATATATATGGGCTAATATATTAAATCAATGTGAATTAAAGGCTATCAATACGGTTGCCCAATTAAAAGTGATTAATTTAGGTTTTGGGCTTTTAATGCATCATTAAGTATGGGCCTCCTATGTGTAGAGAATAAAAATATAATTACTAATTTTATGATGGGCTAAATTGGTAATTAAGGATAATTGCTAGGGCTTAGCAATTATATAAAGGGGTTGTGGTCCCCAAGTCAGTACGTACATTATTTTTTTGTTCCCCATCTATAGAGAAATTACAGAGCATTCTGAGAAGGAGGATTTACGTACCAGACTTGGAAGATCCTCAGCCAAAAGACTCAAGAATTACATTCAATCAATGGATTCAGGTTAGCTTCCGTATCTTATTAATATTCTTGATGATTTGACATGAACGATCCTAGGTGATGATGGTTTTCATCACAATTTTATTCTAACACATTCTTCAAAGATCTGGCTCAGATTTTCTACGAGAGAATGATACTTGACGATTCTTTGTTCTTTCACTTCATAAATGCCATTCATTTGATTGATCACAAGCTACGAGTCACTTTTTACACAAATATATTCACCTCACACTTTTTTGAGAAGCCTTAAACCTATAATTGAAGCTTCATATTCTGCTACATTATTTGTTTCTTTAAAACCTAACTTCACATCGTATTCCAACTTTAAATTTCTCTTTTTTCAAAATTACTCCCACTCTAGCCCCATATTGATTACTTGCCCCATCTTCATACACCTCTCATATTTCTTTTTGTTTTTTATTGTTTTCTTTTGAACTCCCAAATCTAATGCATTTGAAATGAAATTGGCTAGAACTTGTCCCTTCTTTGTTGTTCACGGTTTGATCTTAATATGATACACTCTGAGCTCCATTGTTTACTAGGTTGGTCTTCTAGTTAAGTCCGGCTTGGATAAAACTGCTTTCAACAGTTGATTCGTTAAAACTAGTATTGTGTGTTCTTCATAATAATGTTTTTCGACATGTTTTTTGTGTCAATCAGAGGTAAAACTAATTTTTCCATTGTTTCGTGCCTTTGCTCTGTATTTGTCATCATGTTGATGTAAATAGCCGGTTTTGGTTCTAATTAATACCCATTTTATTTCTTTGGTTCTCTTCATGCTCCGAAGTAGCAATTTACGCTTATCGGAGACTCTAGGGATGAATCTTCTTAGGGCTAGTATTTTCCCTACTAACGACTGCACATCTTTTATTGTTTGGGGCCTTGCCGCATTTAACATGGATTCGCGATCCCTCTTTTGTTGACTACATAAGGAATTGTCTTGAACATACTCCAAAAGCACATTTCTCGGTTATCCTTATTTTGTACTACCTCAGAATCTGAAATGTCTCATTTAGATCTTGTTCCTTGTTTTTTTCTCTTTGCTACATAGCATACATGTATACCTCCACGCCTTTCCAATCAGATCTCTGAAAATTTTGTTTACCAATCGTTAATAGGTTGCACCAACATGTTGTTAGACATGTATGCTCTAAGGAGTAAAAATGTAATACGTTTTTGGAGACATTTTTATCAATAAAGAATTTATTCATTTATATATACCAAATATTGTCCTCTTTACGTTCATATTCGTTGAATGTATGATAAGCAAACAATAGTCTGAGACTGTCAGTCTAAACCTTAAGAGTTGGGCATATGATGGGATGATTATGCGGTAGACACGACTCTTAAGGTGATGGTCTAAAATATATGATCCGCAATCGAGGGAATAAAGTTGGGCGCTTTATTCATGTAAAGATTGTTATGTTGTCTATATCCCTTTTGGGAGATGGTTTGTCTTGGCCATCGGAGTTGGACTCCGTGAATAGAAACATTGGCGCGTTGTCATAGGTGACGATGTGTTGGATCGGGACATAAAGTGAATTGATTTGGATTAATAATTCTGTCTTGGCAAATCGATTCACTTTAGACAGTCGTTTGTATTGTATCTTAATCCTGAGATGAATAATGGGCCCGTTGTCTCGACTTGTGTCTTTTGATGTACCAATGGGTGACTCCCACATCTCTATAGTGGCATGCATGCCGGTACGTTGGAGGCATGACTCTTGATAGCGTAGACTTGTTATTCATAGATATGGAATCCATAGCTCCTCTTTAGGAGTAATGATATCCTCTTATATGCGTTGTCCTGTAATTGGAAAACTGGAGCGCTCAACCATTTGGATACATAGGTGTAACCGAATGGTATACTATCTTTGGATGGTAAGTTTTCTAATGGTGAGACAATGGAACGTAAGATAAAAATAATCGGGAAGGTAAGACAGAACTTGTCCTTAAGCCGATTATGGATGATCATATGGGGATGCGATACACTATGATATGTCATGGAGACTTAGCTACACGAGCTTCGTAATTCTATAAAGTTCGAGAGTGCAGCTCCAAGCTTTTAGTGGAGTAGCGTTGGAGTTGATAATTGTGAAATGTATATCTGGGATATTGGGTTTCATAGTTATCATGAGCTTGAACTTTATAGGTCCATTTTGGTCCCCTTTGCTAGCTCACAAAGTCCTGTAACGACACGGCGTGCTTTTCCAATAATTGGTGACTTATGTCGGATTTATCAGATTGGTTTAAAATTTATAAGAATCAAATAATTCATGTCTGTTTATCGGTTGAATTAATTTTGTAAGAAATTAGTTCAAGATGAACTTGTTGAATTATGGCGTTCGGATAATTCTTGTCTGTTTATCGGTTGTTTTAATTTTGGACAATTAGAACAAGATAAACTTGTAGAATTATTTGAATTGATTTATTTTCTTAGAGATTATCTTGATAGAGTTTGTTTTGATCAGATATCTTTTCTATTGGGCTATTTGAATCAAAACTGAGACTTTATCCTTTAGAATCTCGGGTGGAAAATAAAAGATTCGCGGAGATTTTTTCTCGGCAGTTCGGCCTGCCGATCAGAAAGTTCGGCCTGCCGAACTGGCAAGTTCGGCCTGCCTATCTCACAGTTCGGCATGCCGACCGCGACAGCTAAGATTACGCGTTTTTCACGCGTATCTTATCAGATATTGATCCGAACTTGATTCTGTTTCGATTTTTGAGACCTAATCTGATATGGACTGACCCCAAGGACCAATAGGTATAAAAAGGGAGTGAGTCTAATGATTTACTCAGAGATCAATTTGAGAGATTAAGAGTGATACTCTTCTAGTGAGCATCTGAAAACTCCCTGAGAGCTTTTGTTCACAAATCACGAACACTAGCTTTGGGTTCTCTCTATTGGTTGGAAGGAGAGTCACCGGTGGAAGAGCTGTACGTGTGAGCCCACACTCACTCCGGTTGTGGATAGAGAATAGCAAAGAAGACCAGTTGGTTGAGGCTCTTCTGGAACGTTACTTCTCTACACAGGTCGCGGAGGTTCTTCGGCACACTGAGGTTAGTAAGATCTGTTTAATTTATACATATAACATGTCATACTTGTATTTTGGAAAATACTCTGATGAAAATTTTTTAAAAATTCCGCTGCGCACTTTGTTTCCAACAATTGGTATCAGAGCCGAGGTTTTTACATAAATTTGCAAGTTTGTGATCATGTTATATGCATAAATTTTGTGATCTTAATCTCTCCTATGCTTGAATTGAATTTTATAGAGAGATGGCACTCTAGGTTTCTATATAATATATATGTTGTCATGGATTATATGGTGAATGTTTATTAATTAATTATGGTTGATTAAATTGTTGTTTAATTATTTATTAATTAATTAATACCGGTTATGGTTCCTTAGAGGTTAGAATGTGTATCTAGGTTTTTCATGTAATTAGATGGCGGACTATCATCTCCGTCTAGGAATTATTATTTAATTTGTAAGAATTTTGTAATTAAATAATTATTCGGAGAAGACGGAACGAGAAGTCGGATCTTGAAGATAGATGATGGCGCCTCCAGGTATTTCCTGAGTCTCTAATTTTATGTTTTTGAATTGTTGAAAATAAAATTGATGAATTGCATTAAAATTGTATTTTCTGGATTGAGTGTTTTCTGCTCGGTCGGCATGCCGGACCTCACAGTTCGGCAGGCCGAAGGTCACAGATCGGCAGGCCGGACGTACGGTCCGGCAGGCCGACAGTGGGGCAGAAATTTTGGTGCTCTGCCGGCAGGCCGAACCTTCATGTTCGGCAGGCCGAACCACCATGATCGGCAGACCGATCACCCAGATCGGCCTGCCGACAGAGAGCATCCAGGTGTCCAAAAAAGGTGCAATTTTTCAGTGCAGTTTTAATTTTATTTTTTGGGACGATTCTGAGAAACATTAAATTTGGATACGACCGGAAATATGAAGTGTTCGATTCATACGGGATTGAGGACTTGAAGATGGATATTACATGAAGAAGGATACAGCTTGAGGATTCAAGGATGAAGAATCGATAAATGTCTCGATTATTCTCTTGTAATCTTAGTTTTTCTATTCTCTAGGGTGGAACCATAATATTACGGTTATTATTATTATGCTTGTAGCTTTGCTTGATTGCTTTGCTTGTCTGCATTATAATATGATTTACCATGTATATTGATAACATGTCATATAGAATAGGGAGTGCCGCTCATATTAAAATTGTTCATGCATAATTTTAAAATAAAACCTTGACTTCAAAAGATTGAGTGGGAGAAGGTTTTCGAAGAGAGAACCTAAGGCCTCCATCGTTGGTCCATAGGAAGAACATGATGGTCCCAACCCCTAGGAAGGGATTTCTATCATGTACCAGATTGGATCTCTGAAAGGATAAGGTATTTTAGTATGATTTATGGTTGCACACCCCTAGGTGGTGATTATAAATCATGGATAAAATATTGAAACGGTGGTTATACACTCACGTTAATTTTATTATTAACCTCCCCTAGGAGCTCTGTTAATAAAATTAATGGCCAAAGAAACGATTATTAGTATATGCTGGATCATACGGGTCCTGGATGGCATATATTAATCAGGAGGGGATCCGTGTTCCTGATTGAATTTGGCATGACTCCCCTAGGAGCTTGTTGAATTCTGAGTTGGGAATTATCGTTGTAAGGTTGTGATATTTTCAAGGTTTTGACACATAAACACATTTGTATGATTTTACATGATTGTGTTATCTTACTAAATTATTAAATATGTTTGCTTATGTTTGGTATATGATTCTTTATTGTAGATTGAAAATGTCTAAAAACGCTTTATCATCGATACTTGACAAAAACCAATTAACCGGTGAGAACTATAATGATTGGAAACGGAACCTGGACATCGTCCTATCCTTTGAGAAACTGAAGTATGTACTGACAACTCCTTGTCCTCCCGAGCCTACGGGAGACTCAAGTAATGAGCAATTCCAAGCGTACGAACGCTGGAAAGATGCTAATGATCAGGCCCGCTGCTATGTTATGGCTAGCATGAATAACGTGCTGCAGGCTCAACATCAGGATTATGAGACTGCGAAGCAGATCTTGGATAATCTTGAGGACATGTTTGGAGGCCAGGCCATAACAAAGCGGCAAGGGGCGCTTCGGAAACTCTTAAACTGTAGACAGAGACCGGGGACATCTGTAAAGGAGCACATGATGTTGGTCATGGGTTACCTCGCTGAGGCTCAAACCAATGGAGCCGACATCGATGCTGAAACTCAGATGACTATGGTCTTTGAGACTCTGTCTAAGGAATTTATTCCGTTTAGAGCTACTTTTAATTTGAGCAATAGACGGGATATGACCTTGACAGAACTGATGAAACAGTTACAGGAGTTTGAACTGCTGATCAGGGAGTCTCCTGCTGGTGGAGAGGCCAATATGGTAGCTGCTTCTGGTTCCAATCCTAACTCTGGGAATGGAAAGAAGCAACGGGCCAAGAGTGGTAAGTCTTCTATTCCTATTGCTACCAAGAGCAAGAAGAAAAAGAAGAAGAACCCAAAGAAGCTTAAGTGCTTCTTCTGTGGTAAGGTCGGGCATATAAAGAAGCATTGCAAGGACTTCCTTTTAAAGGGAGGTAGGTGTGATCTTCTATATTTAGAAACTTGTTTGGTTGAGGAATCCAGTGACATTTGGGTCATAGATTCCGGTGCAACTAATCATGTTTGTGTTTCTCTGCAGGGATTCAAAGAAACGAGAAGTCTACTTCGTGAAGACTTAACGCTTCGGATGGGCGATGGATCCTTGGTCTCAGCGGAAGCAGTGGGAGATGTCCATCTTTGTTTTGATAATTATAGGAGTTTAATTTTGCGAGATTGTTTTTATGTTCCTAAATTTAAAAGGAATTTAATTTCTGTATCTTCTTTATTTAAAGACTCCTACGTGGTATCTTTTAATGAAAAAGTGGTGATTCGTAAAAACAAATCTTTTATCTGTTCTGGATGGATGCAAAATAATCTATATTTTATCAAACCTAAGATGGACTTGTTGCTTAATGCTGAGATAAATGATAATGACTCAAAAAGACTTAAAACTTCTCACTCTAATAAGACTTATCTTTGGCATTTGCGCCTTGGCCATATTAACCTGAATAGGATTCAAAGGCTGGTAAGGGATGGACCTTTAAGTCACTTAAAGGTGGAATCTATACCTCAATGTGAGTCTTGTTTGGAGGGTAAAATGACCAAAAGACCATACGGGTCTAAGGGCAATAGGGCCGAAGGGGTTCTAGAACTTGTGCATAGTGATGTTTGCGGACCGATGAACATCCGGGCACGAGGAGGGTATGAGTACTTCGTCACTTTTATTGACGATTACTCAAGATATGGGTATGTGTACCTAATGCACCACAAAAGCGAAACTTATGATAAGTTCAGGGAGTTTCGGGCTGAAGTGGAAAAGCAATTGGGTAGACCCATAAAGGCACTTCGATCTGATCGAGGTGGGGAATACCTTTCTGATGAGTTCTTGGGACACTTGTTAGAGAATGGGATTTTATCCCATTTGACTGCGCCGGGCACTCCGCAGCAGAATGGCGTAGCGGAGAGAAGGAATAGGACTTTGTTGGACATGATTCGGTCCATGATGAGTTATTCATCATTGCCTTTATCCTTTTGGGGATATGCACTACAAACCGCATGTTATCTTTTGAACAATGTGCCTTCAAAATCGGTCCCTAAAACTCCTCACGAGTTGTGGACAAGACGGAAGACATCCTTAAACCATATTCGCATATGGGGATGTCCAGCTCATGTCCTGTTTAAGGATCCGAATAAGTTGGAAGCACGTTCAGAAGTTTGCGTGTTTGTAGGATATCCAAAAGGGACTAAAGGGGGTTATTTTTATAACCCAAAGGAAAATAAAGTCGTGGTTTCAACTAATGCAACTTTCCTTGAGGAGAGTTACATGAACGACTTTAAACCTCAAAGCAAAGTGGTGCTTGAGGAGTTGAGGGGTAATCCGTTTACTCCGGAGGTTCCGAACGAAACCATTCCGATCGGTGTAGAAAAACCAAACAAACCTGAACAACAACCACAGGGGCTTCGGCGTAGTGGGAGGATCGGGCGTCAACCTGAGAGGTATATGTTCAATGGGGAGGTCTTTTTGGCTGAACCGGATGAACAAGACAGGGATCCTTATACTTACGCAGAAGCTATGGAGGATGTTGATTCAAGACTCTGGACAGAGGCCATGAACATTGAGATGAAGTCTATGGAGACTAATCGAGTCTGGGATCTTGTGGATCTTCCCGAAGGGGTAAAACCCATAGGGTGTAAGTGGATCTACAAGAGGAAAAGAGGAGTGGATGGAAAGGTCGAAACCTTTAAGGCTAGACTGGTAGCTAAGGGTTATACGCAAAAGGAAGGAATCGATTATGAGGAAACCTTTTCGCCTGTAGCCATGCTTAAGTCCATCCGGATTCTCTTGTCCATAGCTGCCGCTCTCGACTACGAGATTTGGCAGATGGATGTCAAGACGGCTTTTCTAAATGGCTATCTTGATGAGTCCATTTATATGGAACAACCAGACGGGTTCAAGGTCGCGGGTCAAGAGGGTAAGGTTTGTAAGTTGCTAAAGTCTATTTATGGACTTAAGCAGGCTTCTCGTTCTTGGAACATAAGATTTGATCAAGTGATCAAGACTTATGGGTTCTCACAAAATGTGGATGAACCATGTGTTTACAAACACATTAAGAATGGGAAGGTGGTTTTTCTACTACTCTATGTAGATGACATTCTGCTAATTGGCAATGACATTGGGGCGTTGTCATCGGTCAAATTATGGTTGACCAAGCAGTTTGACATGAAGGACTTGGGTGAGGCTAATTTTGTTCTCGGCATCCAGATCTTGCGGGATAGGAAGAACAAAATGATAGCTTTGTCACAGGCCGGCTACATAGATAAAATTCTCAGGAGGTTTGCAATGCAGGATTCCAAGAAAGGTGGGCAACCATCTAGGTCTGGAATTACTCTTTCTAAGAAAGACTCTCCAAAGTCTTATGAAGAAAGAGAATACATGAAGAAGGTGCCTTATGCTTCGGCAGTGGGTAGTCTCATGTATGCCATGCTTTGCACTCGACCGGATATTAGCTATGCTGTCGGGATTGTGAGTCGATTTCAGGCGGATCCAGGACCGAACCATTGGGTTGCGGTAAAGCATATTTTCAAGTACCTGAGAAGGACTCGAGGGTATATGCTTGTGTATTCGGGTGAGGATTTAACTCCTCTAGGATACACTGATTCGGATTTTCAATCCTGCCTGGATTCTAGGAAATCGACTTCAGGGTTTGTGTTTACTCTGGGTGGCGGTGCCATCAGTTGGAGAAGTGCGAAGCAAGATTGCACTTCGGATTCAACGATGGAGGCCGAGTATGTGGCGGCTAGTGATGCTTCGAAAGAAGCAGTGTGGCTCCGCAAGTTCCTTGGGGATCTTGAGGTAGTTCCTGGTATGGATAAAGCGGTATCACTGTACTGTGATAACAGTGCGGCGGTAGCTAATGCTAAGGAACCAAGATTTCACAAGAAGAGTAAGCATATTGATCGGAAGTATCATGTGATAAAGGACTTCGTTGAGAGCGGGCATGTCACGGTGTGCAAGATCGCGTCAGAGGACAATTTAGCTGATCCATTTACGAAGACACTTTCTGGGAGAGTCTTCGAAAGGCATGTGGAAGCTATGGGGATGCGAAATTTGCAGTATTTACTCACTTAGTGCAAGTGGGAGATTGTTAGACATGTATGCTCTAAGGAGTAAAAATGTAATACGTTTTTGGAGACATTTTTATCAATAAAGAATTTATTCATTTATATATACCAAATATTGTCCTCTTTACGTTCATATTCGTTGAATGTATGATAAGCAAACAATAGTCTGAGACTGTCAGTCTAAACCTTAAGAGTTGGGCATATGATGGGATGATTATGCGGTAGACACGACTCTTAAGGTGATGGTCTAAAATATATGATCCGCAATCGAGGGAATAAAGTTGGGCGCTTTATTCATGTAAAGATTGTTATGTTGTCTATATCCCTTTTGGGAGATGGTTTGTCTTGGCCATCGGAGTTGGACTCCGTGAATAGAAACATTGGCGCGTTGTCATAGGTGACGATGTGTTGGATCGGGACATAAAGTGAATTGATTTGGATTAATAATTCTGTCTTGGCAAATCGATTCACTTTAGACAGTCGTTTGTATTGTATCTTAATCCTGAGATGAATAATGGGCCCGTTGTCTCGACTTGTGTCTTTTGATGTACCAATGGGTGACTCCCACATCTCTATAGTGGCATGCATGCCGGTACGTTGGAGGCATGACTCTTGATAGCGTAGACTTGTTATTCATAGATATGGAATCCATAGCTCCTCTTTAGGAGTAATGATATCCTCTTATATGCGTTGTCCTGTAATTGGAAAACTGGAGCGCTCAACCATTTGGATACATAGGTGTAACCGAATGGTATACTATCTTTGGATGGTAAGTTTTCTAATGGTGAGACAATGGAACGTAAGATAAAAATAATCGGGAAGGTAAGACAGAACTTGTCCTTAAGCCGATTATGGATGATCATATGGGGATGCGATACACTATGATATGTCATGGAGACTTAGCTACACGAGCTTCGTAATTCTATAAAGTTCGAGAGTGCAGCTCCAAGCTTTTAGTGGAGTAGCGTTGGAGTTGATAATTGTGAAATGTATATCTGGGATATTGGGTTTCATAGTTATCATGAGCTTGAACTTTATAGGTCCATTTTGGTCCCCTTTGCTAGCTCACAAAGTCCTGTAACGACACGGCGTGCTTTTCCAATAATTGGTGACTTATGTCGGATTTATCAGATTGGTTTAAAATTTATAAGAATCAAATAATTCATGTCTGTTTATCGGTTGAATTAATTTTGTAAGAAATTAGTTCAAGATGAACTTGTTGAATTATGGCGTTCGGATAATTCTTGTCTGTTTATCGGTTGTTTTAATTTTGGACAATTAGAACAAGATAAACTTGTAGAATTATTTGAATTGATTTATTTTCTTAGAGATTATCTTGATAGAGTTTGTTTTGATCAGATATCTTTTCTATTGGGCTATTTGAATCAAAACTGAGACTTTATCCTTTAGAATCTCGGGTGGAAAATAAAAGATTCGCGGAGATTTTTTCTCGGCAGTTCGGCCTGCCGATCAGAAAGTTCGGCCTGCCGAACTGGCAAGTTCGGCCTGCCTATCTCACAGTTCGGCATGCCGACCGCGACAGCTAAGATTACGCGTTTTTCACGCGTATCTTATCAGATATTGATCCGAACTTGATTCTGTTTCGATTTTTGAGACCTAATCTGATATGGACTGACCCCAAGGACCAATAGGTATAAAAAGGGAGTGAGTCTAATGATTTACTCAGAGATCAATTTGAGAGATTAAGAGTGATACTCTTCTAGTGAGCATCTGAAAACTCCCTGAGAGCTTTTGTTCACAAATCACGAACACTAGCTTTGGGTTCTCTCTATTGGTTGGAAGGAGAGACACCGGTGGAAGAGCTGTACGTGTGAGCCCACACTCACTCCGGTTGTGGATAGAGAATAGCAAAGAAGACCAGTTGGTTGAGGCTCTTCTGGAACGTTACTTCTCTACACAGGTCGCGGAGGTTCTTCGGCACACTGAGGTTAGTAAGATCTGTTTAATTTATACATATAACATGTCATACTTGTATTTTGGAAAATACTCTGATGAAAATTTTTTAAAAATTCCGCTGCGCACTTTGTTTCCAACACATGTTTTAATCCAAAAGGCATCACTCTGTAGCATAAAAGCCCTTGCTCAGTCCAGATGACATTGTATTCCGATCTTCTTTTGCTTATTAGGATTTGGTTATACCCAGAGTATGCATCTAAGAAAGGTAACTTTTCATCTCTAGTGGTAGCATCTACCATCTGATCTATCTGCAGGAAGGGATAACTATCTTTTGGGCAAGCTTTCTTCAAGTCGGTCTAATCAATACACATCCTTTATTTCTCATTCTTCTTCTGCACTAAATACTACATTCAAAATTCAGTCAAGATTCTTAACTTCTCTTATTAAACCCGTGCCAAGCAATTTCTTGACTTCTTCTTCTATGTCTTGTTTTTATTTTGGCTCAAATCTCCATTGCCTTTGATTGACAGTATTTATGTCTTATTTTTATATTCAAGAAATGTTGTGATTCCAATGGATCTACTCCCACCATATCTTCCTGACACCAAGCAAAAATATCTCTACTACTTTTTAGAAAGTTTATTAGTTTTTCTCTTTCTTCCCTTGTTAGAAGTTACTCAAAAACATTGTTTTCTATGGTTCATTCTGATCGAGGATGACCTGATCAAGATCTTCTATGGTTGTCGGCTCTTTTTCTTCTCTCTCTTGTTTTATGATTCCTGGTCAGTCCTCCTTTGATTGCTAAGTATTACTTTCACCCTTTCTGATCATTCTTTACCACATTTATCTCTACATATTTAGTTGCTATGTTGTAGCAATGTTGTGCTACTTTGACTTCCCTTGATAGCTAGACCCGTTAGGGGATAAACATCACATTACTTGATGAAAAGTTGAAACTCCTCCTACTTTACGGATCCACCCTTTGCCCATTATTGCATTATAGCTGGACTTAGCATCAACGACTAGAAAGTCTACATTTATAGATCTTCCAATTGCTTCAATAATCAAAGAGACCGACCCCCTAGACCTAATATGACTTCCTTCAAACCTTACTAGAGGAATTGCACTAGGGTTTGATCATCTTATCATTTAACCACATGTTCTTAAAGGTCGAATGAAATAGTATGTTTGCATTGATGGCCACCATTAATCAACACCCTTTCAACATCAAAGCCTTGAATCCTCAATGTGACGACCAAGGGGTAATCAAGCTGTAATTTGAACCAACTTCATTTTTGTAATCTGTCGCTTTCTGATTTCCATATTTTCAACCATGTAGATTTCTCTTAATTTCCCCCCTTTTTCTTTTCTTGCTCAATAACCAAATCCATGTCCATTCTTCCATGGATAGCATGGATGATCGTAACGCCATTCCTAACAGTGATCGGCTTCTGTCCTTGCTCTAGCTTTGAACTTTGAGACTGTATCACCTTGTCCTGATCTTTTTTTCTTTACATACTTCAACATATAACCTAGGCTGATCATTATGAGGATTTTCCATCTTAAACTTCCATATTCAGCAATTATATGTCCACGATAGTTATGCTATTCATATATTTTTGTTTTGTCTCTCTTTTTGGGGTCAAATTGATTTGGTTTAGGTGCTCTGGATGTCCCCAGATGCTTATTTTTCTTATATATATGCTTAATAGGCTTACTTAATGTGGCTTCATCTCTGATGGCGTAAGGCTTAAATCTTCTAGCTCTTCTATCTTCTTCTTTCTGAATTATCCATCTTCTTTTGTCTTTAAATTGGTTTGGATTCCAATGCTCTCTTCCCTAGTACGTTTCTTCCCCACGGTCTTCTGCTTTGGCAACGGTCGACTCCCTAATATGGATCAAAATGGGATAAGTTGAGATCATGGCCTTGAGTTAGATTTCCCTTGTTCATAGACTTGTTTCTAGGCAGCCTGCTTCCTCCAACCTCATGCTTCCTTCAACTTTGAAAATGATATTTGCATCATTTTGGGTTTTCTTCATGTCAAAATCTTGTGCAATTTGTGCTCTTTCCTCAGGCCATCCCTAAGATGTTAGCGACCAGCTGTTCATCCACAAACTCCACTTGGTTGAGTTACTAGGTGAATCGATCAAGAAAAGATCGTAAGCTCTCCCCTACTCTCATCTTGATATTTATCAGGTCTGCCATTTTCTTTCTTTTCTTTTCTTCCAAACGTAAATGAACTAAAGCATATAACACTTGGAAGCTTGAAATGGAGTTTGGATCCAGTTGATTGAACCAGGTTGCTAAGCATCCTAAGAAAAACCCTACAGTATAGGTTTTTATTTGACGTTTCCAGCATCGTCACTTGCCTAAACAAGTGTAAGAATTCTTCCATCGAAAGTCTTTCATCTTGGGTGCCATAAACTTCTTTGGCTTTGGCTTGTGTAACATTTCTTCCAGAGAAAAGAGATCTTGTCAAGTTTCTTGCTTCTTTAATCGCCAAAACTCTCAAAGTCTAATTTTTAATTTTCTTCAACTGTCCATCAAGGAAATCTTTTACTCTTTTCATAATTTGACATCGAATGAATAGAAGCCTCAGTTTTTTTTCCTGGCATCTTGGAATCTTGACCTCTACATTTTTTTATTGAACTTTCTCTACTTTCTTACTTTTTCCTTGTTATTTCAATCTGGATCTGCTTCATCTTCCTCTAGTCCATCTTTTTCTTCTCACCCTATTCGTCATGCCCTTTAGCTTCAGTTTTTTTCTTGAATCTTTCAATTACTTCTGGAGCTCTTTCGGGCTCTGCTTAATCTCTTCCTCTGATTGTCTCTGTTTCTCCTATAGACTTTTGATTATCTGTAGGAGCTCCAATTATGAATCAGTAGTGCCATGTCCTCCCTGAACATTCGACCATGATTGTTGGGCTTTGAAATTGCCATCTTTTCACTTTACTTCTAAATTTTTCTTGTCTCATTTCCCACCGACGACTCCAAATTTGTTCGAGTGATTTTTTACTTCTCTAAACAAGTCAAAGAATCTTAATTTTAGAACTCTCTCGTTAGACAAGGATTCTTAGAGGGTGTTAGAAATCAAAGCAATAAGCAACAAGAAATAGAGAGTAAATTACACACAAGATTTACGTGAAAAAACCCTAATGAAGGGTGAAAAAATCACGGGCAGAGGAGAAGCAATCCACTAATCACAAAACAAAAATTACAACGGTGTTTAGAGCACTCAAATACAGAAATTCACTCACTCAATCACTCACAAACTCACAAAACTGAGTTCTCTGTATCACTCTCAACACTATGATCTCTATGAAATTTTGTGGCTCTTTTTGACTCTCTAATGCGTCTCTCTATAAACTATAGAGAATATGATGTATTTATATGTATGGGGACTCAAACCCTAGCCTAAAATAACCCAAAAATGCTTAAAAATACAAAATACACGATCAGGCCGCATTGTAGCGGCGCCGCGGCCCTGCTTTCAAGTGCTGCGGCGCTGCTTTACTGCCAAAGGTTTTGGGTCACAAAATAACAATCTCCACCTTGACACAAAATCCACCATAAAAAAACTCCAACATGTGATTAACCGAATTCTCCACCTCTTCTACAAAGCCCCAACGGGCAACTAACCAGCACGAGTATGAACTCTAACCAAGTTCAAGCAATGCTCAAAGTTAGATGTAGGTAACGACTTAGTCATCATATCGACAAGATTATCATGTGTACTGATTTTGCTCATAACAATATCACCACGAGCAGCAATATCATGAACAAAGTGATAACGAACGTCAATGTGCTTTGTTCTTTCATGAAACATTTGATCTTTAGTGAGAAAAATAACACTCTGACTGTCACACATCACCATAGAAGTCTTCAAATCTTCAC
Organism: Artocarpus heterophyllus; assembly: GCA_025403435.1. NCBI lineage: Eukaryota > Viridiplantae > Streptophyta > Magnoliopsida > Rosales > Moraceae > Artocarpus > Artocarpus heterophyllus. The sequence continues at coordinate 23,625,999 of CM046352.1, forward strand.
TAAGTTCTCCAAATAGGCCCTTCAACCAAATAGCTTCTTTGAAAGCCTCTGTAATAGCCATATATTCAGCCTCAGTAGTAGACAAAGCAACAATAGCCTGCAAGGTAGCCTTCAAACTAATAGCACAACCACCAACTGTAAACACATACCTAGTAAGTGACCTCCTCTTATCCAAGTCTCCAGCATAATCAGAATCAAACAAACGTCAGTAGTACCACACAAGTATCTGAAAATCCATTGCACCGCTTTCCAGTGCTCTTTACCTGGATTTGCCATGTATCTACTAACTGCACTAACTGTATATGATAAATATGGGTGAGAACATACCATAGCATACATGAGGGAACCTACTGCACTAGAGTATGGAACACGTGACATGTACTCAATCTCATCATTTGACTGTGAAGCTAACGCAGCTGAAAGTCTGAAATGTGCTGCTAACGGAGTGCTCACTGGTTTTGCTTTCTGCATGTTGAACCTGTGCAAAACTTTTTCAATATAGCCTTTTTGACTCAGATAAAGCTTACCTGCCTTTCTATTTCTCAAAATCTTCATGCCGAGAATCTTCTTGGCAGCTCCCAAGTCCTTCATCTCACACTCTCTACTGAGTTGAGCCTTTAACTTCTTAATCTCTCGTTTATCCTTAACAGTAATCAACATATCATCAACATATAAGAGCAAATAAACAAAGGACCCATCATCACCCTTCTTGAAGTAGACACAACTATCATAGCTACTCCTCTTAAACTCATGAGCGATCATAAATGAGTCAAATCTCTTATACCACTGCCTAGGAGACTATTTCAAACCGTAAAGAGGCTTTTTCAATGAGCAAACAAAGTCTTCTTTACCTGTAACAATGAAACCCTTAGGTTGCTGCATGTAAATGTCTTCCTCGAGCTCTCCATGCAAAAATGCAGTCTTCACATCTAACTGCTCAAGCTCAAGATCATGAGTGGCCACAATACCAAGCAAGGCTCAAATTGAGCTATGCTTAACCACAGGAGAAAATACATCTATAAAGTCAACACCTGGAACCTGACTGTATCCTTTTGCAACCAGTCTAGCCTTGTACCTAGCATCTTCAACTCCCGGTGTGCCTTCTTTTCTTTCAAATACTCATTTACAACGAACAACTTTCTTCCCTTTGGGTAACTTCACCAAATCCCATGTGTCATTCTTATGTAGGGATTTCATCTCCTCCTGCATAGCAATCATCCACTTGCCAAAGTCAACTGAATTAACTGCCTCTGAATAGGTAGAAGGTTCTTCACCAGACTTAATACCTTCTGCCACTGATAAAGCATAAGCCACCAAGTCGGCCTCAGCATATCTCTGTGGAGCCTAACATCTCTCCTCGGCCTATCCTTAGCAATAGAGTACTATGGTGGCAACGGTGATGGCGATGGGGAAGCACTATCGCCTTGACTCTCTAAACTTAACTGGGAAGTAAAATCGGATGATGTACTTGTCTCTATTTGAAACTCCACCTGTTTGCTAGATCTATCCCGATCAACATCACTAGACCCTGTAGTAGATGTCACACGTAACATGGAAGTCTCATCAAACACAACATCTCTACTGATAATAACTTTCTTGGTTTCCGGGCACCATAACTTATAGCCTTTAACACCAGGCTTGTAACCAAGAAATATACACTTCATGGATCTAGGCTCCAATTTTCCATTGTCAACATGAGCATAAGCAGAACAGCCAAAAATTCTTAAATTTGAGTAATCTGCAGGATCTCCTGACCACGTTTCTTGTGGTGTCTTCTTGTTAATAGCAATGGAAGGAGAGCGATTGACCAAATAGCAAGCTGTAGAAGCAGCTTCAGCCCAAAATAACTTAGGTAGCCCAGCATTGGAGAGTATGCAACGTACTTTTTCTATCAACGTCTTGTTCATCCTCTCAGCCACACCATTTGTTGCGGGGTACGTCAGACTATTAAGTCTCTTAGAATTCCCTCTGATTTACAAAAGGTATTAAATTCATTCGAACAAAACTCCAAGCCATTATCAGTGCGGAGACATTTAACTGGTTTACTGGTCTGTTTTTCTATCATGGTCTTCCAATCTTTGAATGTAGCAAAGACATCATTCTTCTGCTTCAAAAAGAATGTCCACAACTTTTTGGAATAGTCGTCAATGATGGTAAGCATATAATTAGCACTACCATAAGAAGGAACAGTAGACGGTCCCTAAAGGTCAGAATGAACATACTCCAAAATATCTTTTGTGTTGTGAATGCCTTTGCCAAATCAAACTCTCTTCTGCTTTCCAAAAACACAGTGCTCATAGAACTCCATCTTACCTGTGCACTGTCCATTAAGGAGCCCTCGCTTACTCAACTCTGTCATCCCAAGCCCACTCATATGCCCCAGTCGCATATGCCATAACTTAGTGAGATCATCATCAGACATAGTGGAAGTAGTAACTTTTGCATCACCAATAACTATAGTACCCTGCAGAACATACAAACTAGTAGTCTTCTTTTGTGCTTTCATCATCACAAGAGCGCCTTTACTGACTTTCAGAACTCCACCTTCACTAGTGTACTTGTACCCTTTAGCATCAAGAGTACATAAGGAAATTAAATTCCTCTTAAGATCGGGGACATGCCTCACATCACCTAGTGTCCTCACTATGCCATCATGCATTTTAATTTTGACAGTACTAATACCAGCAACTTTGCATGGGGCGTTGTTTCCCATCAAAATAGAGCCCTTAGGAACCGTTTCATATGTTGAAAACCAGTCCCGGTTAGGACACATATAAACATACATGCAGAGTCAAGAACCCAATCCTCATAGGGTTTAGAACCACCATCAGAAATTACCAGAAGCTCAGCACCAGAGCCTTCTTCAATGACACTAGCCTCACTAGCGTTTGGTTTCTTCCCCTTCTGATTTTCAGCCCTCTTGTTTTTATTCTACAGCTTATAACACTCAGTTTTAATGTGTCCTTTCTTCTTGCAATAGTTACAGAACTTCTCCTTATTTCTGGATTTAGACCTACCTCTAATCTCAGTCCTAAAACTTCTCTCTTGGGTTTTACCTCTAACAACTAGACCCTCTCCTTGTGTTTTAGATCCAGTAACTAACCGCTTCATCTTTTCTTTACAAAATAAAGCCTCATAAACCTCATCTAGGGTAAGAGTGTCCTGACTATACAAGATAGTATCCCTAAATGTGGTATATGATGAAGGTAGTGAACATAATAAAATTAACCCAAGGTCTTCTTCATCGTACTTAACTTCCATAGCCTCCAAATCAGACACAATCTCCTTAAACACAGTTAAGTGATCCTCAATAGATGTACCTTCAGACATTCGGTGAGAGTATAGATGCTGCTTTAAATGAAGTTTGCTAGTAAGACTCTTGGTCATGCATAATTGCTCCAGCTTGAGCCACAAAGCAGCAGTAGTCTTCTCCTTCAGTACATCCTGCAAAATCTGATTTAACAGATGAAGGTGTATTTGGGACAGAGCCTTTCGGTCCTTACGCTCCTTTTCCTCCTTCGACCATGATGAGGGCATCTTATCGAAACCCAATAGCACATCATCAAGGTCCATCTGCGTCAGAACAGCCCGCATCTCCACTTGCCATAGAGAAAACCTCGTTGTGCGATCCAGCAGCAGAATATCAAATTTCATGGTTGCCATTGCAAATCAAAGCTAAAGCTCTGATACCACTTGTTAGAAATCAAAGCAATAAGCAACAAGAAATAGAGAGTAAATTGCACACAAGATTTACGTGAAAAAACCCTAATGAAGGGTGAAAAAACCATGGACAGAGGAGAAGCAATCCATTAATCACAAAACAAAAATTACAACGGTGTTTAGAGTGCTCAAATACAGAAATTCACTCACTCAATCACTCATAAACTCATAAAACTGAGTTCTCTGTATCACTTTCAACATTATGATCTCTATGAAATTTTGTGACTCTTTTTGACTCTCTAATATGTCTCTTTATAAACTATGGAGAATATGATGCATTTATATGTATGGGGACTCAAACCATAGCCCAAAATAACCCAAAAATGCATAAAAGTGCAAAATACATGATCAGGCCGCATTAGAGCACCGCGACGCTACTTTCTAGCGCCGCTGCGCTACTTTCAAGCGCCGTGGCGTTGGATTGTAGCATCGCGGCCTTGCTTTCAAGCGCCGCAGTGCTGCGTTACTGCCAAAGGTTTTGGGTCATAAAATAACAGAGGGAAATTATCTTCTCCTAATTTCTCATAGTTGTTTCTCTAGAATCTCTTTTTAGAATTTCCTTAAATGGCTCTGAAAGTCTCCTTTCACCTTGCCAAGTTCTATTTATAAACGTTGAGGCCTAGGGTCAGTTGGGTTGATTCTTTCTTTATTTCTGAGCCGTCCGATATGCTTTATTTGCTAAGAATCGTTTGATTTGTTTCCTGACATGGCAATCCTTTTAAGTAGGTCTAAATTACACACAATAATGTTTTCTTTGAACCCTTCATAGGTTTTAAGATTCTTAAAATGCACCGACCTTTTCCTTAAAATGTTGTCGTTTTCTTAAATTTGGCAACATCGTTTTGCTATCCGATTATTTCACTGCCCACAATGCTCGATGAAATAGGATCCTTTTGCATTCTTTCATGATTGCCGTTTCATTCATATTTCCCACGAAGTTAGTTAAGTGTTCTGAAGGATTTCTAGGAATATTATTTCTAAATGGTTAGTACAAAATTATATACCTTTTAGTAAGTGATTTCTCAACTTGTCCCTCAATTTTTAGAAATTATAAACAAGTCCATTGATTGTGAAAGCCTTATTTTAATTTCATCCTTTGCCTATTTTGTGAATATATAAAATAGGGTGAAATGACATAATTATTCTTAAATAATTTATAAAAAATTATAGATTAACAAACATAAAAAGCCCCAAGACGAACAATCAATTTTCACAAAAAAAAAAAAAAGAACTTTGAGTTTTATGTTTTTTAAATATTAAAATAGTTTTTAAAATTTTAAGGAAAAAATTTAGAATGAAATTTGGTTTAATTTAAAGGTGTTTTTATTTGTTTCTCTCGTTTTTTCATTCACAAAGTGAAAAAGAAATGAAATTGAAACAAGTTTTTTGATTTAAAAGATACTTTTGCGATTTTTAAAAACAAAGAGATAAATTTAGATATAATTGAAACTAAAAGATATATCTATATAATTCACTCTTTCTCACATGGCCCATCTTCTTCTTATCATTTCTAAAAGGTAAACCCATCATTCACGCAAGCCTCTTCCACCTTGCCTTTTTGTATTGCATCTAACAGTCATATTGTAAGAATTATAATGATCAGATATTTAAGGCTTAATTGATGGTTTTTTTTTAATGGATAAGGCCTCCAACCATAGGAAAGGAGTTTATTAAAATGATTTAAAAATAGCCAATGGTCCAAAGAGCAAGAACCAGGTGTACAAGCAGACTCAAAGAACCTACTCAAGAGTTCGTGCACCAATCGATAGAGCTAAACATAACTCTAACCTTGGACGGAGCTTACCTCCTTCTAATTGTTATCCCTGTAATTTTTGGAGAAAAAAAAATCAAAAATTAACAAGTATGATTAATTAAGGATTTTTTTCATAATTACTTCGTTAAGTACATGAGAAAGTACAAGTTTAGAATTTATAGTTACAAATTTCTGTAACAATTCAATTCAAGGCTTGAAATTTTCTACAATGTTTAGAAAATTTATAAGTTTAAATTGTGACTTAATCACAATTTATGATTATGAATTTTCTCAATCAACACACAATTTGAAAGTCTTAATAGCTATAAGACTTTATTAATAAATAATATTATAAATGCATAATTTTATGTACCTTATGTATGAAACACATAACAAAATAAATGAATGATAATACACTTGGATAATTAAAATAATTATTCGGTGTGCTAAATTAAGCTTTTATGATTCAACCTTTACAGATAAATCAAAGTAATGATTTTTATAAGAATCTCAATTAGAATATTTAAATTGAGATTGATTGATAAAAAAAAATTTCTTATTCATGACAATTATACAGAATTCCTATATGATGGTAGTTTAGCAATAGAATATTAGATCATCAGCTCAACAGTATAAATCAAAAAATGGTAAGCATAAAAGTCATGAATATAAGATCGATCTCGGTTTTAATGAGATCATAAAGCATGATAAGAGTTTCAATAAAGCCATAGGAACTTTTGGAAGTTCAAGAATTCAATATCCTATATTGTACAGTCAGTTGTTATACACCTTAGTAATTACGTAAAGTTTATAATAATAATAATAAGAACAACAACAACAATGATGACGACGACGACGACAACAACAATCATAATAATAGTAATAAAAAAAGAACGTTAATGGAGTCCACGAATATTGACGAGCCTTTAAGGCAATGCAATATCACAAATAGATTACTTTTAAATCCATAATGTAATTAAGAAAAGTTTAAATAGCGTTCATAGATTGGATGTAAACCCATAAACGGCTTTTCACTATAAATCGTTCAGGTTATACCAGTAAAGCATGAAATTGTGCTAAGTTTAGATTTGAATTAAATTGACTTACAGATAGTCAATTTAATTAACGAAATTTTTATAAATTATGACAATTATTTTTATGATAAAATTATAAATTTATAATATGATAATTTTTAATGAAAAATATATGTTTTAGTTAACATTTTAAAGTTTTAGAATTTACAAAAAAATTACTTTGATCAAAGCTCTAAATACATAATATTATTTTGAGAAAAATAAGTAAATGTGGTGAATAAAATTGATCACTGGCTTTAAAGACAAAAAAGTCAAAGTTTATTATTTCAAAATAAAATCACAAAATCTATACAGTATGGATAAATTTATAAAATTGATGTTATCACAGTATAAAAGTATTAGTAAGACAATAATACAGTAAGAGAATTACAATTTATTTTATTAATTTTAAAGAGTCAAGATATTATAGTTTTAACAAAATGATCATGTTTACAAAAATTTTAAAGTTTACAGATCAAAAATTTGATCAACCGATTACGATATAGTCTAGACCTCAAAAGACTAATGACAATGTCTATAAATACTTGGACAAAAAAATACAACAAAAACCACAAAAAATCATATCTCCCTCTACTTTCTCTCTCTAACCCACCATGGCCAAAAACCCAGCCACAGATCTCGACCTTCATTTTTGACACCTCCTACGCCATCAAATAGATTGCGATGAGTTGAGTCCAATGATCTGCTGTGTTGCCCGTAATTTTGCTAGAGTAGTCTGCAATCACCAGTCAAAATGGCAAAAACCCCTTTCTTTCTGGCATAATTACTCCATCGTTTGACCACCAATCGACGTGATTCCAATTTCTATGGACTCAAATTAAAGAGGGGAAGAGAATGAAACCATTTTCCCAATTGATTTCAAGCAAAATAACCTTGTTGGAGTTAGCCATTTTCCATCGTTAAGCCACCATCAGACCCACCATCTCCGATGGCAGTGTGACACACTGTTAGTGCCAAAATTTTCAGACATAAAGAGGAGCAGAACACCTCCATCAATTGGACGATCCTATAGCTGTTCAATGGAGTTCCATGACCGCCATCCCTAACCACCATGGGAGCCATTGTTTTTGCATTTCCTGCCACCTTGTCCTAAATTGGTTGAGGGGAAACGTTTAGAGCTTCACCACGAAGCTTTTTCAACGTTTAATTTCATGAGAGCACTATGAGGAGATGGAGAACGGACTCCTCCGCCATGCGTCATCGTGAGGAGGAAGGAGCCACCATTCTGTGCGACAGTGAGACACACCACTTGTGCCAAAATGATCAAAAGACCTTGCTTGTTGAGATGCCTTGGTCAATTGCACATCATAAAGGCCATATGTCAAAGTTCTCCTTCCGCCATCGTCCATCACCACGGTTGGATTGGAGCTCTCCAATTTTAACGGCATCGACGCAAATTAATGAGGGCAAAACACTCAAAAAGGAACAGGGAGAAAAACCCCCAAGTCGATTTGATGATTTCATTGTCGGAGAGCCATCGATCGAGACACTCATTTTGGCCGAATTTTGTGAGTATGATATGTTGGGATAAAGGTTAATATTTGTGAAATTGACCATGCTATTGATTCCAAGAGGCTGAGAATAGCTAGGAGCCAAAGTGTAGACATTGTCCAATCACCAGAGCCGCTGCACGCGCCATCGCGAGTGACCAGGCACCGGCGACCTCAAGTTTCATGTTTCTAGGCCTTCGATGAGTGATCCGAGACCACCTCCTGACTTGTTTGGATGCTTCAAGTGTAACGATGCCCTCCGTTTGAGAAAACTCCACTCTGTTAGAAATCGTCTGATACTAACAGCACGTAAATCAAGGCAAGATAGACTAAAGTAACAAAGCTTGGAAGGACGTTTCCAGCAATTATAAATTTCCATGAAGCATTTTTAGCCATCCACGGTCCTCTAGCACCATTTCGAGGATGCTTTGTGGACTGTAGATACAACGAAATCTGATTGGAACTGCTTAGCTCGGAATCCAAATAAGCAAGAATCCCGCCTACAGTGTGAACAGTTTTTAAATAAATTGTTTTACATGTTTTCATAAAAAAAAATTATGAAATGCATGATCAGTGATTTGTCACACCGTGTTATGTTATAATGTGTTGTTCTATTACAATATGATTAAGATTTATTATGTTCATGTCGTGCTATGTTATGCTATGTTGTGATTGTGTCATAATCAACTATGTGATGTATGCAATAATAAATTATATTGTTTAGTCACTTTCAAGTTAAGCATGTTTATGATTTATATAATTGTGATGCTATGTAATAATACGTCATATTGCATACCTACAATAAGATAAATGAAATTAATAAGACAAATTAAGGGTGTCGTATCAACCTGCCGATCTATAGAGAGGCTCCAATATAGTTTATGATCTCAAGGACCTCGTGAACCTAGACTTCCCAAAGATTGTGCACAACCGGTACGATCACTTGAGCCCAATTAATAAGATAAGTTAAAGCTTAAATAATTAAAGCATAAAACAAGTTGATAACCAAACATAAAATTTTCATCCATATTTTTATTAAATGATTTTAATTATGTTTTGCGAGTCTAATTTCCTATTTGTTAAGTGAAGCTCATTTAAGCATGTTCATATTGTAGGTAAAAGATCTATTAGGGACATTCGATAGGCATTGGTGAGCGGCAGACGAATGCTGGAGATGGGAATGGATACCGCTCACGCAAATGTAATATTTCCTCATTTAGCTTACGAAATTATGTATGTGTAAAAAGTAAATGAGATTATATAGGTATTTATTGCAATTGGGGTAATCATACAACTTTGTCTATAGAATTTTAAGATTTGAAAATGTTGCAACAGAAAACGCAACAAATACACAAAATTTTCAAGTAAGAAACTTATAAAATTATTTGGAATTTGAAATGTTTATAGGAGTTTTACGTTAAATTAAGAAAGGATTTTAATGAATATATTTTATGAATTTATTACGAAACTTTAAAAGAATATCTTTAAGAAACTAATATGTTAGTTTTAAGATAATAAATTATAAGAAAATCTAACGATAATTTTAGGAAGGTTTTAGAAAGTATTTTAATTGGGAATTTATAATGATATCTAGTATAGACTTGTTTTAGAAATATTTTCATTAAATTAAGGAACGTTTTAAAGGAAGTAATTTTTAAATAATTATCTATATATTAAAAGAAAAGTTTTATGAACTTATTATTACATTTTAAGAAATTAATGTATAATGTACATAAAGAATTAAGTCTTTAGAAATTATGATTAAGTTAAAATGTAATGATTTTTATTATGTCATTATCATGTTTAAGAAATTAATATTTTTATGTTAGATTTATGGAATTAAGTTTTGGGAAATGATTATTATTTCTTTTAAGAAAATATGTTAAGCATTCATTATCAAGAGTTTGTTTTGGAAAAGAAAAAAAAATTACTCCACAATTTAAGTACTTTTATCAAGATTAAATAGTTAAGTAACGTCTACATAGGTAGGATCGTTACAATCCTAACAACAATGTAAAATATCCATACCTTGACCAATCCTAACTCATCATGCCACCCAACCAACTAAGAGGCATGGGGAAACTAGCCTCTAGACCAAACCCAACCCTTAGACACAACACTGAAACAACAAACATGACACAAATGGCCGGTGGGGAAACCACAGCCCTTATTACACCAAACAAAGTAGACAAAACAAACACAAAGCACAAATCCATAAAGTAGCTTCCACCACGATGCACGAATATGAGGTCTCTCAATGCTAGCTGTTGATGCTTACCGAGGTCAGGTGTCGAATCAACACCACGTACGGCTGCACATGGTGTCTAGTTCTTCCTGACTCCCCTCTGCCTGGTCGGGTGTACCTGCAACAAGAGGAAGGATGCTTTGGAGGTGAGAGAAAAGGTGTCAGTCAACAGACAAGGGCTCTCCGATGCTCAAGGCAGGGGTTGCTCCGTAGAGGACGGGAGCTTGCTAGGTGGGAAGGAGCATATCTCTAGAATACAATAAATGCATCCTATTTATAGGCTACCATTTGGACCGGGTGTCAAGCGGGTTTTGCCCACAACCCGGTGTCACATCAAGGCATGTCAGGCAATAAGTGACAAGTGTTACGTCCTTCCATAAATGGATTGGCCTCCATCAGACAGTGAGTTGTTTGGCATTTGTTGGCCTATGGTGGCGAGTAGCAGTCCACTTGTGAATGAGAATAATCTGACCTGAGTTGGTACATAGTCTGAGGTGACAACCTGCTAAGGTGCAGCCCTGGAGGCCCTGAGAAGTACCTCAGATGCAACGTCCATTGTCATCAGGGTCGGTAGTTTGCTCCTTGGTAGCTTCGTTGAGCTGTTTGGCTAACCACGCAGAGTTCATCTCCTCGGCGGTGGCGTCGAGCTCACCCTTAACATTAGCCCCCCAGTTCACCTGGTTGGTGTCCGACCGGGCGGACTACGCCGAGTGGGTGAGGTCGGCTAGAGAAAAAAGACGAAAAGGCATTCCAAAGTGGTGTGAGGCGAAAGGTCGCGTAGATCAAGTGAGAGACACGTGTCGCTTCGCGGTCGACTACGCCGCCTGTCAGGCGTAATCATTTCACTTTTTCATTTTTTACGCCCAGATTTTTCGCCTGAAATGCCTATAAATAGGGCCTTTCTTCTTGTCATTTTCAAGCAATTAAGATCATATTTCACATCCATGAGTTTTAGCTGCCAAGCTATAGTTTCTTAGATCGAAAACTTCAAGTTCTCGAACTTCCACAGCTCAATTAAGTAACTTCCCAAGAAGCATGAAAAATGAGTGACGTGTCAGATTCTTAGAATGTCGACATTTCCTGGTCGAAAAGCAGCCCAGAGGCTTGCTCGTCCACTGTCCCAGAGCGGGATATGGCTAGCCGGCTGGAGCAAATATTGAGGGTTGACTCCTAGACCGTTCTCGAGTAGGAGTTCCTCGACTTGCTCGATGGGGAGCGCCCGATAAGGCCATGTAGGGGCGAAAACCCTTACATAGGGGCAGCCAACGTAGGCTTCTCCCGAGTTACTACCCAGGAGCTAGCTAAGCTGGAGGTAGTTGGTGATGTTCTAAGCACATCCAACCAAAATTCTGGGGCCCCTGTCCAGGCGCGGACATGATTACAGTGGATATCTCCAACGAGAAGTGGGCAACCGAAGAGGTAGAGGGGACAGAATAGCCCAAAATATAAGAGGACGAGCGGGTCCAAGTCACCCGGGTCTGGGGGTGACTGCCTACAGGGTGACCTAGCCCGGGCAGACTTCGGTAGTGGCCTATACCAGCGTTATAACGGAGTCTCGGCTGGAGGACCTGCGTGTCGAGTTTAACATCCCAGACGATGTGATCCTTATCATGCCCGAGGAGAATGATTCACCCTTGGAGCCACCTGAGGGGTTCATAATGCTCTACGTTGAGTTTTTCAGGGCTAGGCTGCGCCTCTCGTTCCATCCATTCCTCCGCCAAGCACTTAACGATTTTAATGTGTGCCCGGCTCAGCTTAACCCAAACAGTTACAGGTCACTAATCAAGATGTACATGTTATAGAGGTACCATCGGGCAAATAAAATGCCGCTGAAAGCATTTAAACATGTGTATAAAATGAAGAAGCTTTCTCAGCAATTTGGGTGGTATTATGTCACTGGCTTCAGGAAAGACTTTATTTTGGGCAACTCTAACTCGGACAAACTCTGGAAGTACGAGTGGTTCTATGTCGGGGGTAATTATTTAGCATGAGCCGGTGAGGCCGTCCCTGCCGACCAGCTTGTGCCGAGGACGTTCGAACAAGGGCACGTGTGGTCTAAGAGGCCTTGGGCACCGAGCCATGTGATCAGGGCAGTCGAAGACCTGTTTGAGAAACTGAAAGCGACTAGGCAACAGTCCTTCCTGCTCGGGAAGGAGACTCTTTTTGGTTATGGCTAATTCAGGGAACCCAACAGAACAAATCCCCCACCAATTCGCCTTGCTCGGTCTGTCGGGCAGGTGACAGTCACCAAGTCGAGTGCCGTGGACATCCTGGGGCCAAGCACTTCCTGACCTGAGTGACCGACGGGGGAGCCATCATCGTCCAGCTCTGAGGACTCGTTGAGTGGCTCCTTTGATGCAGGGCCACCCGTGGCTGACGAGGACCTCAAGGATGTGATCCAGCTCATTAACCTGTCTCGCCAGCTCTGGATCGAAGGTCAGGCCCGAGTTTTTTTTTTTTTATGTGTGCCGACCTGATTTTGACTTGGGGAGATTTTGGCTTACAAAAATGTCTTCACAGCCGAGTACAGCTACTGAGAGGCAGGCTCTTATGGAGAGCCTCAGGAAAAAGAAAGGCAAGGCCGTGGAGGTCGGGAGGAAGCGCAAGCAAACTCTGAGGATGGAGCATCCCCCGCGACCCGAGCAGGTACCCACTACAGTCCAAGGACAACCACCGCAGCCTCCGAGGACCATGGTTTCGTTGAGTGAGACCCCGCCCGCTGATGCTACCATAGTGGTGCCTTCATTGGACCCCCCAAGGAGACGCTCGAACTATCGCCGGACCATTTTGGAGCGTCTCGGGGATGTGATGCCCCATGAGGACTTTTTGGTGAACCTCCGAGGAGAGGATTTCCAGGGCCTGTTCGATAGGGCCTTTCACTCTGCCGCCACGGTAAGTGCTTGCCCAACCCAGGCCTCTTGACCTTTACTTTTCTTCTCATCGAGCACTGAAGTTTTGTTATCCTCAGACGAGCGCCTTCTTGCATATGGCCTACTAACCGGGCTGAAGGAAGTCAATAAGGAGAAAGAGAGGCATAAGAAGACCTTCCACAACAAGTTGGAGGTCGAGAGGAAGCTCGGTGCTAGGAACATCGAGCCAGACTAAATCAAGACTCTCTCTCTTGAGCCAAAGAGGAAGCTCGGAAGGCCAAAGAGGACGCCATTCAGGCCAAGGCAAAGGCTGAAGAGGCATTAAGGGAGGCCAGGTAGGCAAAAGATGAGGCTGCTTGGATCAAAGAGGAGCTGGTGGCTCTGCAGGCCAAGCACCAGCGATTTTTGGAGGAACTCCCTGGCCGACTCGCCCAAGTTGTAGAGGAATTCAAGGTGTCTCTGGAGTACGCCAATTACTACTACTTCGGCATGACAGACCTCTGAGATCATTTGATCTGACAGCACCTTGAGGCTGAGGGCTTTGGCTAGTCGCTCATAGTCGAGCCAGAGCAAGGCACTGCTCAGCAACAGTAAGGCGAGGAGGTTGTCGAAGTGGACGATGACGACAACGAGGACGAATAGAGCTCCGACGGTGGTGGAGGTGAGGAAGGCGATGCCGGGGATGGGACCCAGGCTTAGGCCATCATTTTCTTTTGTTGTTTTGTTTATTTTTTTTGCCAAGCTCGGGAGGTGCTCGGTTAACTGTACCTCCCCACTACCACTCATTAATATATTTTTGTTTCCCAAGTTTATCGCTTCTCGGATTCTTTGTATATCATGTTTTCTCCCAAGTGCGATTGTTCTCAGAGATATATTTTCAAGTTTCTGGGTGAGGGGTTTCTCGGGAACGTAGTTAAGCCTTCATCTTCGTCGAGTTAGCATAGACCTCGGCCTCGAAATTGAATTAGGAATTCAGACAAGTTGGATACTCCTCGGGAGGGGCATTCCTAAACTATGTTTTTCGAGCTTCCATCTTTTCAATTTATATTGATGCCAAGTGTGTTGTCTCGATAATTACCGAGTTAACCCGAGCAAAGAGGATATCCCCATTTTCTCAGTTGGGCAGAGCACAATGGCATGTGAATACCCTATACCTTGTCATTGTCGAGTTAATCTGAGTAGGGAAAGTATCCCTGTTTTCCCGGTTGAGCATAGCACAATGGTATGTGAATATCCTATACCCTGCCACCCCCTAGACTTGTTTAAGTTTGAGGAAACTTTGTAAGTCTAATATTGGTCAGGCACATAGCTGTGCTAGGTGACTTATTGGGTGGTCTGCACGGTGACAGACCTAACAATTGACGAGGTGCCGATCAGCCCTCAGTCCGGTTATAAGACGACTCTCCTTTTCAGGAGTTGTTGTCTGGTCCTCCGGGCTAGAGTTACGGTATCCGTCTTCGGGTCTGTTCATTTCCCTCAAACACATTGCCCAATGGAATGGTGTAGGAAATTTACATTTCATCAATGTGTAGTATTTACATCCCAATCCTATTGAATAGGTCTAGTTACAAAAGAATTATAGCCAGAGGTCAAAAAAGGTTTCTGGCATTGGTCTAGCAAAAGAATCTTTTAAGGAGCTCGGTGTTCCAAGGATGACCGAGCTGGTTTCCCTTGGATTGATACTTGGGATAGGCCTAAAACCCTCTTATCCAAGAGGAAAAAGGTTCGACTCCTAGGGGACGCGCTCCTTCACTGAAGGCAAAAAAAATCCAAGCTGGGTCTCTCCCCGAGCTGGGGTACTCTTGGACCAACAATACGTAGGGGAGGTCCACCCTGGGACCTAACTCAGGGTCGAGTGCCTCACCCAAACGCGCGTTTAATGTTGAGGTGTTAAGATCCCCAACCGGAGCCTGGCGGGCACCTCGAACGACTGAGCTTCTAGGACGTACGCCCATCACCCACTCTACGTGTCCCCCATGATAGGCCATCTGAAGATCGTGTGGACGATATTCAGGGGTTTCGAGGTGTTCCCACCGTCATTTTGGGAGCGGTTCAACGCATCTTGGCTAGGTGGTTCATTCCTTCTGGAGGTAGATCCCGAGGTTATAACCCACTCAACAAACTCCCTTAAGTTCCCATCGCGGATCAATCTTTTAATCTGGTCCTTCAGCTGAATGCATTAGTAAGTATGGTGTCCCACATCCTTGTGAAACTCACAGTATCTAGCTTGGTCTCGCTTCGTCTTGCTGCCCTTAAGCTTGGGCAGTGGTACGAGCGGGTTCTTGCCGCTTACCTGGGCGAGCACTTCATCAATAGCCGCTACCAAGGGTGTGTAGCTTTGGAACTTCCCGGTCGGTGCTTCTGGCTTCTCGGGTTTCTTCTCCTTCTTCTGCTTCTCATTCTGCTCGGCGTTAGTCTGCTCTAGCACCTTCTTTTGCTTATTTTCCTTCTTGGCCTCACTAGGGTCGGCCTGTTAGACATGTATGCCCTAAGGAGTAAAAATGTAATAAGTTTTTGGAGACATTTTTATCAATAAAGAATTTATTCATTATTTATATAACAAATCTTGTCCTCTTTACGTTCATATTTGTTGAATGTATGTTAAGCAAACAATAGTCTGAGACTGTCGGTCTAAACCTTAAGAATTGGGCATATGATGGACGGATTAAATGGAAGACACAATTCTTAAGGTGATGGTCTAAATCATACGATCCGCAATCGAGGAAATAAAGTTGGGCGATTTATTCATGCAAAGATTGTTATGTTGTCTATATCCCTTTAAGGAGATGGTTTGTCTTGACCATCGGAGATGGACTCTGTGAATAGAAACATTGACACGTTGTCATAGGTGACGATGTGTTAGATCAGGACATAAAGTGAATTGATTTGGATTAATAATTCTATCTCAGCAAATCGATTCACTTTAGACAATCATTTGTGTTGTATCTTAATCTTGAGATGAATAGTGGGCCCATTGTCTTGACTTGTGTCTTTTGATATACCAAAGGGTGACATCCACATCTTAATAGTGGTATGCATGCCGGTACGTTGGAGGCATAACTCTTGATGGCGTAGACTTGTTATTCATAGATATGGAATCCATAGCTCCTTTTTAGAAGTAATGATATCCTCTTATATGCGTTATCCTGTAATTGAAAAACTAGATCGCTCAACCATTTGGATACATAGGTGTAACCGAATGACATACTGTCTTTGGATGATAAGTTTTCTAATGGTAAGATAATGGAACGTAAGATAAAAATAATCAAGAAGGTAAAACAGAACTTGTCCTTAAGCCGATTATGGACTATCATATGGGGATACGATACACTATGATATGTCATGGAGACTTAGCTATAGAGCTTCGTAATTCTATATAGTTCGAGATTGCAGCTCTAAGCTTTTAGTGGAGTAGCGTTGGAGTTGATAATTATGAAATGTATATCTGGGATATTAGGTTTCATAATTATCGGGAGCTTGAACTATATAGGTCCATTTGGTCCCCTTTGCTAGCTCACAACATCCTGCAACGACACAGCGTGCTTTTTTAATAATTGGTGACTTATGCTGGATTTATCAGATTGGTTAAAATTTGGAAGAATTAAATAATTCATGTCTGTTTATTGGTTGAATTAATTTTGAAATAAATTAATTCAAGGTAAACATGTTGAATTATTAGGATCGGATAATTATTGTTTGTTTATCGATTGATTTAATTTTAGATAAATTAGATCAGGATAAACTTGAAGAATTATTGGGAATTGTTTTATTTTCTTAGAGATTATCTAGATAAAGTTGTTTTGATAAGATAATTTCTCTATTGGGTTATTTGAATTAAAATTGAGACTTTATCCTATAGAATCTTGGATGAAAAATATAAGATTCGCGAGATTTATTATTCGGCAGTTCGGCCTGCGATGGACGTGTTCGGCCTGCCGATGGAATCTGTTCGGCCTGCCGATCAACGAAGGATAAGATCACGCGTTTTCACGCGGATCTTATCAGATAATGATCCAAATTTGATTCTGATCTAAATTTTGAGACCTAATCTGATGAGGACTGACCCTAGGACCAACCTCTATATATAAGGAGTGATTCTCATAGGTTACTTAGATCAATAGAGAGATTAAGAGTGATACTTTGCTAAGTGAGAATCTGAAAAAACTCCTTAAGAGCTTTTGTTCACAAATCACGAACACTTGCTTTGTGTTCTCTCGATTGGTTGGAAGGAGAGTCACCGGTGGAAGAGCTGTACGTGTGAGCCCACACTCACTCCGGTCGTGGATAGAGAATAGCAAAAAAGACCAGTCGGTTGAGGCTCTTCTGGAATGTTATTTCTCTTCACAGATTACGGAGGTTCTTCGGCACACAAAGGTTAGTAAGATCTGGTTAATTTGTACATATAGCATGTTAAACTTGTGTTTTGGAAATTACTCTGATATAAAATATAAAAATTTTTAAAAATTTTGCTACGTACTCTTTTTCTAACACAGCCTCCTCCTTGTGGCTTTTCATGTACTTCAAGGCATCGGCGTACCTCTGTGCATAGCCGAGCATTTGTGAAAAAGTGCTCAGTTGCTCGAAGGTCAGCGACCAGGTAAGTTTTTCGTCTCAAAGACCCCCTACAAAAATGTGCTTAAGGGTCTCATCTTCGACGTGTTTGACCTCCAGAGGTGCTCGGGTAAACCGATTGATATAGTCTAGGACGTTACCGTCCCCTTGGTTGACGACATATAGGTATGTGATCTCTTTCCTCCACGTCTTTGTCGTGGAGAAGGGTGTTGAGAAGGCATCAGTGAGCTACCAAAAAGAAGTAATCGAGGCTAGTTCAAGTCTTCGGAACCATTGCCGAGCTGGTCCAGTTAATGTCAACAAAAAGGCCTTGCACATCGCTGCGTCGCTGGCATTTTGAAGGAACATGTGTCCTTGAAACAGTTCAACATGCTCCTCGGCATTCGCTGTCCCATCGTAGGCCTTAATTTGTAAGACCTGTTAGACATGTATGTCCTAAGGAGTAAAAATGTAATACATTTTTGGAGACATTTTTATCAATAAAGAATTTATTCATTTATATATACCAAATCTTGTCCTCTTTACGTTCATATTTTTTGAATGTGTGATAAGCAAACAGCAGTCTGAGACTGTCAGTTTAAACCTTAAGAATTGGGCATATGATGGACTGATTATGCGGAAGACACGATTCTTGAGGTGACGGTCTAAAACATATGATCTGCAATCTAGGGAATAAAGTTGGGCGCTTTATTCATGTAAAGATTGTTATGTTGTCTATATCCTTTATAGGAGATGGTTTGTCTTGACCATCGGAGTTGGACTCTGTGAATAGAAACATTGGCACATTGTCATAGGTGAAGATGTGTTGGATCAGGACATAAAGTGAATTGATTTGGATTAATAATTCTATCTTGGCAAATCGATTCACTTTAGACAATCATTTGTATTGTATCTTAATCCTGAGATGAATAGTGGGCCCGTTGTCTCGACTTGTGTCTTTTGATGGCCAAAGGGTGACACCCACATCTCAATAGTGGTATGCATGCCGGTACGTTGGAGGCATGACTCCTAATAGTGTAGACTTGTTATTCATAGATATGGAATCCATAGCTCCTCTTTAGGAGTAATGATATCCTCTTATATGCATTGTCCTGTAATTGGAAAACTGGAGCGCTCAACCATTTGGATACATAGGTGTAACCGAATGGTATACTATCTTTGGATGGTAAGTTTTCTAATGGTGAGACAATGGAACGTAAGATAAAAATAATCGGTAAGGTAAGACAGAACTTATCCTTAAGCCGATTATGGATGATCATATGGGGATACGATACACTATGATATGTCATGGAGACTTAGCTACACGAGCTTTGTAATTCTATAAAGTTCGAGAGTGCAGCTCCAAGCTTTTAGTGGAGTAGCGTTGGAGTTGATAATTGTGAAATGTACATCTGGGATATTGGGTTTCATAATTATCATGAGCTTGAACTTTATAGGTCAATTTTGGTCCCCTTTGCTAGCTCACAAAATCCTGTAACGACACGGCGTGCTCTTCCAATAATTGGTGACTTATGTCAGATTTATCAGATTGATTTAAAATTTGTAAGAATCAAATAATTCATGTCTGCTTATTGATTAAATTAATTTTGTAAGAAATTAGCTCAAGATAAACTTGTTGAATTATTGCGATCAGATAATTCTTGTCTGTTTATTGGTTGTTTTAATTTTGGATAAATTAGATCAAGATAAACTTGTAGAATTATTGTGAATTGATTTATTTTCTTAGAGATTATCTTGATAGAGTTTGTTTTGATCAGATAACTTCTCTATTGGGTTATTTGAATCAAAATTGAGACTTTATCCTTTAGAAGCTCGGGTGGAAAATAAAAGATTCGCGAAGATTTTTTCTCGAAAGTTCGGCCTGTCGAATGACGTGTTTGGCCTGCCGATGGGGCCTGTTCGGCCTATCGATCAGGTTGTTCGGCCTGCCGATCAGTGAGAGATAAGATTACACGTTTTCACGTGGATCTTATCAGATATTGATCCGAACTTGATTTTGTTTTGAGTTTTTGAGATCTAATCTGATGAGGACTGACCCTAGGACCAATAGCTGTAAAAAGAGAGTGAGTCTTATGATTTACTCAGATCAATATAGATCAATAGAGATCGATTGAGAGATTAAGAGTGATACTCTTCTAGTGAGCATCTGAAAACTCCCTGAGAGCTTTTGTTCACAAATCACGAACACTAGCTTTGGGTTCTCTCTATTGGTTGGAAGGAGAGTCACCGGTGGAAGAGCTGTACGTGTGAGCCCACACTCACTCCTGTTGTGGATAGAGAATAGCAAAGAAGACCAGTTGGTTGAGGCTCTTCAGAACGTTACTTCTCTACCCAGGTTGCGGAGGTTCTTCGTCACACAGAGGTTAGTAAGATCTGTCTAATTTATATATATAACATGTTAAGCTTGTGTTTTGAAAATTACTCTGATGAAATTTTTTTTAAAATTCCGCTACGCACTTTGTTTCCAACAGGACCTTGAACTTGGGTGGCATAGGAGCTTGCATGATAACATTTGGGAATGGTGGGTCCAAGGCTCCGACATCATCCAAGCCGAAACGGTTGTTTCAGATCTCATCGATTTGGCGCTGTACTGCCCGAAACTAACGACTGTTCATATCTTCAGGCAGTTCGACCTTGTTGGGTGCTCCACCCTCCACACGGTCGCCGACCCCAGGCTGGCGATTTTGACGTGCTTCTCCCTAGCGTCCTAGCCGGTCAAATACTGATGCTCAGGAGTCTTAGGGTGATGATACTCGTGCTGCTTAAGGGCCAAGACGGCCTTCTTGGACTAGTCTGTTATTGGCCGAGGTGCCACGTGTAGAGCCTCTTGAAGACTCAAAATCAGCCTCGCTTGGGTCGGCTACATCCCGTCCTACCTAACCTCCAGCCGGGGCTGGAGGCAGGAGAGCAGGTGCAGCTTGATGTTGAGCCTGTTGTGCGAGCTGCTGTGTAAGAATTTGAACAACATTTATAAGCTCTCGGATTAGGTCCTAAGCAACTGACTCCTACGCTTGCTCGGCCCTGGCCGTGCTTCCCTACCCCCCCTAGACCGGGACCTTATGGCCTGGGGGCGGCCCTTAGGCCTACCTGGATTCTGTTGTTGATTTCTCACGTCTCTCGACCCCTCCTATCGGGCAGTGTTGTCTCGGGCATTTCCTCGAGTCACCATCTTGGTCCTCGGAGTTAATGCGACTGGTGTCTGAGTGAAGGTGTAGGCGCCCTCCTTCTAGCACCAAAATGTTGATGCTTACCGAGGTCCGACATCGAATCAAGACCACGTGTGGCTACGCACGGTATCTACCTCTTCCCGGCTCGCCTTTGCCCAGTCGGGTGTACTTGCAAAAGAGGAGGGACGCTTCGGAGGTGCAAGAAAATGTGTCAGTTAACTGACAAGGGCTCTCCGATGCTCAAGGCAGGGGTTACTCGGTAGAGGACGAGAGCTTGTTAGGTGGGAAGAAGAATATCTCTAGAATACAATAAATGCATCCTATTTATAGGCTACCATTTGGACCGGGTGTCAGATGGGTTTTACCCACAACCCAGGTGTCACATCAAGGCATGTCAGGTAGTAGGTGACAAGTGTCACGTCCTTCCTTCAATGGATTGGCCTCCATCAGACAGTGAGTTGTTTGCCATTTGTTGGCCTATGGTGGTGAGTAGCAGTCCACTTGTGAATGAGAATAAGCTGACCCAAGCTGGTACATAGCCCAAGATGGCAACCTGCTGAGGTGCAGCCCTGGAGGCCCTAAGAAGCACCTCGGATGCAACGTCCATTATCGTTG
The DNA here is from genome assembly GCA_025403435.1 of Artocarpus heterophyllus. Lineage (NCBI taxonomy): Eukaryota > Viridiplantae > Streptophyta > Magnoliopsida > Rosales > Moraceae > Artocarpus > Artocarpus heterophyllus. Next base: position 23,647,525 of record CM046352.1, read on the forward strand.
GGGTCGGTAGTTTGCTCACTGGTAGCTCCACTGAGCTGTTTGGCCGACCACCCAAAGTTCGTCTCCTCGATGGTGGCGTTGAGCTCACCCTCAACACTAGCCATCTAAAAACTTCTACCACCCAACTTTGGCCCCTTGCCCACCAGAGAGTTCCCACGGCTCCTTGGCCATCCTTTTGTACGAAACAAATCCACCTCGGCCCGCCCTCCTCGGGCAACATGAACCCACCCTCAACCATAAGTAGTCCCCTCAACGTCGGTGGCAAACAAAGGGTGACCAAATTAGCCCCACTTGCGGCCATCTCCTATGGCCGAGCCAAAACTGCCCACCCCTTCCAACCCAGCTCAATCTCGAACGTGTTCTAAGCGTCCATCGACCCTTGGCGAACGACGATGGCTCCTTCCTCGTTGGTTCGGGACCCCGATTAAGGGCAAAAGATCTCTCTCTCCTAGTAGTGCACCGAACTACAGCCTGAGTCAAAACTTCCTTCTCTAGTGGCATGAACCCCATCATCACGTAGATTGCCTGACGACCTTCAAACATAGTACAACGGCTAGTAGACCGGCAATATGCCAGCCCGCTGGCCTCAATGCTTACTCTTTACTAGTTTTCCTCACGTTTTTTAAAAAAAGTTGATGCTCCAAATTGGCCTAGTCCTAGTCAGGCTCGATTGACTTTTACTGCATGTGTAAGCTGATTCTTGAATTCAAATCCAAAGATAGTAAGCTTTTTTTTGTTGAACTAGATATATGAAATTTTATAGCAAGTGATAAACTGAGTGTTATGTCATTGTTATCCAAAGGTTATGAGAAAAAGGGAGATCAGCCAACTACCTTAATAAATAATAATTATGCCTTGTAATTTATTAAGTGAATTTCCTGCACTAAACAGGACTTGACTACAACTTCGATACACATCAACATTATAAGGTGTTTGGCAATTTTGGTTAGAACCATAGTTGTAGTTACCAAATAGTGTAAACTCTCACATACTATAGTAAAAACAAAAAGTTGCTACAGTATAAAGCTCTCACATGCTACAGTGTTTTGGACCACAACCATAGTTCTAATCACACTTCTCAAACACTAGTCTTTCTAAACAAGACTGCATCAAGGTGGCGCTGTCCTATTGTACTAAAATGTACTTTGTTTTGGAACTTGAGTTTAGGAGATTTAAATTCTTTATCTTAATTTCTTGAGATTAGGTAATTACTATTAGGGATAGGAGAATTTGGTCTACATACACACACGCCTATATACATCTCAAAAGGATAAAAAGCCCGTACTTGGTTGCACTAATTTTATAACAATAATCTTTAGGGTTATTTATCCTTTTATATCTTGTACTTAGGTTTATTCAAATGTGATACCTTCAAATTTTGATCTCAATGAATGTGTACCTTTATATTAAATTTAACACGTAAATTTATATCTTTTTCTAAATCAATGTTTAGTTTTGACCTAAAAAATTGCCCAAAATACCCTCAAATTGAAAAATAAGGTAACTTTAAAAACTTTAAAAAAAAGTTATAATAAAGTTTTTGACTCTAAAATTGTATAGAATAGGTTTTTTGTGTATAGAATACCCTAAAAAATAAGTGTTTTGTATAGAATAGGTGTCTTGCGGCTAAAATACCCTAAAAAATAAGTGTTTTGTATGTTTTTGTTTTCTTTTTGAAAATTTATATGGCTTGTTTGATTTTTAGGTTTAAATAGAAATTTAAATTTTTATGAAAGAAAATATTGTAGCAAAGTGATTTGAATATTGAATCGAACATACAAAACATACAAGCTATTAATTTTTTTCTCTTTAATTGAAGGATAATTTGATCATTTTAAAGATCAAAATCAACTACTGACTAAGTTAAGGTTTAGATTTGTGCATTAAAGTCTAAAGGTATACATTCAATAAGATAAAAAAAAATATGGCCCTGTTTGATTCCGTTTTGAAATGTCTTTTGCCATTTTCAAAATCATCAAAAATGAAAGTAGTTTCAAAACAATGTTTGGTTAACAATTTTGAAAAAATGAAAATGAAAACAATTTCCAAAAACCCCACTTTTTCCCCAAATTTTGAAAACGAAAAAACAAAAAACTTGTTTTCAATTTTTTCTTCCCTTCTTTCTTGCTACTTGACTAAGTCTAACCCAAGAAACCCACCCCCCTTCCCCCCTCCTTCTTCACGCACCTCAACCTCTCTACGGAGAATCCCACCCATAGTCACCGGCCCAACCTCACCGGTGTAGCTTGCCTTGCCGAAGCCCAACATCATTGGAGTGCCACCTACCACAGCTCTGTTGGAAAAATAGTAATCAATGAAATTTTAAAAATTTTTATGGAGTGTTTTTCAAAACAAAAGTTTGACACACTATATGCATAAATTAACAAGATCTTGCTAACCTTTAAATGCCGAAGAGCTCCCACAATCCGTGAAGAGATGTAACGTTCCAGAAAAGCCTCAACCAACTGGTCTTCTTTGCTATTCTCTATCTACGATCGGAGTGAGTGTGGGCTCACGTCTTTCAGCTTTTCCACCACGTGACTCTCCTTCCAACCAGTAGAGAAATACCCAAAGCTATAATTCGTGATTTGTAAATAATAGCCTTCTGGGGAGTTTCAGAGTCTCACTCTAGATTTCTCAACTGATATAAATAATAAAGAGACTCACTCCCCTTTTATAGAGGTTGGGCCCAAGAGTCAGTCCCTATCAAATAAGGCCTCAAAAATTCGAACCAAAATCAAATCAGATCAATATCTGATAAAATCTGTGCAAAAATACGTGATCTTTTTATTAGCTAGTTGGTAGGCTGAACTGGTAGATCAGCCTGCCGAACCTCCTCAATCGGCAAGCCGAACTTAAAGATCGGCCTGTCGAACCTGCAATAAAAAATCCCTACAAATCTTTATTTTCCACCTGTAATTCTTGAGATAAAGCCTCAATTTTAATTCAAATAACCCAATAGATAAGTTATCTGATTAAAACAATCATATCTAGATAATCTCTAGGAAAATAAATATTCCTGATAATTCAACAAGTTTATCTTGAATTAATCCAACCGATAAACTGACATGAATTATCTATGCCCGCTAATTCAACAAGTTTATCTTGAATTAATTTTATTACAAAATTAATTCAATCGATAAACAAACATGAATTATCTGATCTTACAAAATTTCAGCCAATCTGATAAATCTGACATAAGTCACCAATTATTGAAAAAGCAGGCTGTGTCATTACAACATTTTTGTGAGTTAGCAAAGGGGACTAAATGGATCTATATAGTTCAAGCTTCTGATAATTATGAAAGATATACATTTTATAATCATCAACTCTAATGCTACTCTACTAAAAGCTTAGAGCTGCACTCTTGAACTATATAGAATTACGAAGCCCGAATAGCTAAGTCTTCATGACATATCATAATGTATCGTATCACCATAGGATTATCCATAATCAGCTTAAGGACAAGTTCTGTCTTACCTTGCCGATTATTTTTATTTTGCGTTCCATTATCTCACCATCGAAAAACTTACATCCAAAGACAATATACCATTCGGTTACGCCTATATATCTAAATGATTGAGCGCTCTAGTTTTTCAATTACATGATAACGCATATCAGAGGATATCACTACTCCTAAAGAGGAGTTATGGATTCCATATCTATGAATAACAAGTCAACGCTATCAAAAGTCATGCCTCCAACGTACCAGCATGCGTACCACTATAAAATGTGGATGTCATCGTTTGGTACTTTAAAAGATATAAGTCAAGACAACGAGCCCATAATTCATCTTAGAATTAAGATACAATACAAATAATTGTCTAAAGTGAATCGATTTTTCAAGATAATTTTATTAATCCAAATCAATTCACTTTATATCCCGATCCAACACATCGTCACCTATGACAATGTGCCAATGTTTCTATTTGCGGAGTTCACCTCCGATGGTCAAGACAAACCATCTCTTAATGGGGATATAGACAACATAACAATCTTTGCATGAATAAAGCGCCAAACTTTATTCCCTCAATTGCAAATCTTATGATTTAGACCGTCACCTTAAAAATCGTGTCTTCCACATAATTTGTCTATCATATGCCCAATTTTTAAAGGTTTAGATCGACGGTCTTATACTTTTGTTTGCTTAACATACATTCAACAAATATAAACGTAAAGATGACAAGATTTGGTATATAAATAATAATTCTTTATTGATAAAAATGTCTCCAAAAACATATTATATTTTCATTTTTTAAGGCAAACACGTCTAACAAGCTCATCGGCCTTGACCCCTCCCTAATGTTGATGATCTCAACACTGCCATTGTCGCAATCGCGACCTCTCGCCCACGTCGGAGTTCATCCTATCTTCGTCGATCCTTGGCCCAACAACCCACCCTATAAATCACGATCTAGCCCCCTGCAATTCAACCTTTGTCAATCGCCCGATCGCAAGATCTCATGGGCCATCCTCTCTCTACGTCGTGACAACTATCAATCTCTACAAAAAGGTTGTCGATCTTCATGACAGGGCCGCTGAAGGGTTAGGCTAGGTTTGCCATCATCATCGCTGCACCTAGAACGATCGGCCATCTCCAGCGTCTGTCCTTACTTGAATAGCGGAAGATTTTCCTTAAATTAATACAAACACATTTTTTTATTAATAAAATTTTTATTTTTACTTCTAATTAGTATTGATTATATTAATAATTAGCGTTTTGTTTATATGGATAATTTTTTTTAAAAAAATATTTTGGATTTAAAAACACACCACCATATATAACCAAATACAATTTCAAAAACAATTCTAGAACATTTTTCAAAACATTATCATTTTTAGATTTTTTTTCAAAATCAAAAACAAAAAATGAAAATAGTACCAAACAGACTAATAGTTTTTGAATTAACCTAAAACAAATGATATAAAAAGAATAAAAGAAAATTGCACTAAATAATACATTTTCAATTCTTAGTGTAGCAAATAGAGCACTTTCTAAAATATTAAGGTAAATACCATTTTTAAAATCTTGTACTCTTTTTAAACACTTAAATTTTTAATTTAACCTCCACATTTTTCTTCTTTTTCATCATCTCTTTCTTTTTGTTTTCGTTTTTGTTTTTTATTATCTTACTGATGTTTCGTGTTTCTTTATATATCGTTCTATACAAAAATAAATTTTGTCTTAATTTAAGTAGGCTATTTATTAAACGCTGTTACATTTTGGTCTATTTATTTTTATTCCTAATTAATAATGGCTAATTCCCTCAGATTATCAACAAATCAGCTAACAATATCAGCTTATACACAATAAGAAAACAAATATAAAATAGAAGTCTTCTGAGGGCCAAAAAAAAAATGGTAAATATTGATTTAAGGCTGCAAAATTACACGCAGACCCAAAGACATAAACACCCTACAAGCAAGAAAAATGATAACAACAACAACAACAATCAAAAGAATCGTAAAATTGAATCATATAATGAAGTGCATGCACACCAAACAGTTGATATATTTGCACACGGGGAAATTGAATTAGACAGACCAAGATGGCTGTTAATGCAATCGTGAGGGCAAATCCAGAAGGCCGCTTTTTTTTCTTTTGCCTCTCACCGAACTCTTGGCTTATGCTGCAATTGGAGGTTCCTACAAATAAAATGTCTAGTCCATTATTACAAAATGATATATACCCTCCCCTGAAAAAAAATGATATATACCCAAGACCAGAAAATAATGGTCAAGTTTGATTATGATAAAATATTTACCTAACTATATATGCATTTGACATAATTAATCTTTGTTTCCCATAAAGTTGACAGTTTGTTTGTTTTATGGTGGAATATCTTCAACTAGTAAGAAAAAAATCAATAAACAAGATTATTCAGTTTTTTTTTTTTCCAACTCAAGATACATGATTATCAACAGTTTTTAAGGACTTCAGATTATAGAAAGGCACACCATCTCAACGTATGGTGTTGAGGGTTTTTGGTCCCCGGCCGGAGCCTAGTGGGCCTTAAGTCTATCCCAGGTACCAACCAGTTGGATTGGTACCTGGGATAGCCTTAAAGCCCTCTTATATGAGTGGTTAAAGGTTCGAATCCTAAGAGACACGCTCCCCCGCGGGAGGCAAATCCGAGCAGGGGCCCCCGGGCCTATCCGACAATACATTCAAGAGACCCGCCAGACTTCGGCCGGGGACCAAAAACCCTCAACATATGGCATCATAAGTAACAAAATAAACTTAAATGAAAAAATAAAAAATCTTGTTATAACAACTGTAGTGATGGTACAAGTTGAAGAGGACCCACCTTTGCGGTCAGGTTTGACACGGCCAAGTGGAATTTCTCTCTGGTTTTTGTACCTGTAACCTGTCCTGCCCTGGCCACCTTCGTAAATGCACCATTTAGCCAAGCTGCTCCAGCAGTTACATACCTGATCACCAACAAATGAGTTCAGCAATTTACAATAGTTACCGTGCGCAGGCTGAACACATCCTAAAAAGCTGTGTTTCATGGTCACTGGTCTTACATCACGCATGGGACATAGAAAGAGAAATCTCAATCTAGGAATTGCAACTCAACCACCAGACTGTAATATATGATTGAGCAAGTGAATGACGCAATTTGTTTTTTTTTTTAGATCGAGAAATTTGACACTTCAGAAGAGAAAATTAAAAACATTAAAATCAAATTAAAACAATTAGAACTTCGTCATAATCATGGCAAAGAATTTACAAATGTTGTCACTCATGTAGCATTGTAAATTATGAACTGGTGAAAAATTATGCTTCTTTTAAAAAGCATGCCGCAAGCAATTTCCTCAGGGTACTAAGTGAATAGACAGATGATTTACTGCCCGGGATAGTTACGATATACCTGCTAGTTTTTACTGCTGATCCTGTATCATTAAGTTTCCTTTCTGCCGCAAATATTGCCGCCATTGTCTTGTCCGACACATGAAGTCTTTGATCAACAGACTTCACTTTTTCATTAACGACTGAAATCCCAACGGAAAATTTTTCTGTAAGTCCAACCCTCTTGTCAAAAGAAAGAACCTTTGCAGAAGCACCGGCTCTTAACTGATGTTTTTCATCAAATGCTTTCGCTCTGTTCATTGCATCTTGTCTAATGGCCGACCCTTTTGCAATCACATTTGCAACTACATCTTGTGCTCTACTAACGTACATTCTTCCATTGCCAGATGGGTTAGTCTTGTCCTGCTAACACAAATAGATCACCCATCCATAAGCCCCTCAAAGTCAGAAATTTGCAAGAACAAACACAACAAAAGCAAGTGTAGGTCCCCAAAGAAAATAATAGGCGTTTGGTAACTTGGTTTGAACAGGAAAAATTCCAGTTCGAACCAATTTGCTATAGTATTTTCTCTCACAGAATTTGAATTGCCGCGGCGTTTTCAATTCGAAATGGCTACCCAAACGCCCTCTAAAAGGTTCCAACAAAACAATGTGGGAGTCTGCAGAGTGCTGGCATCATAACATACAGAGTAAGATTATCTACTGAGAATTACTGATGGACATTCACAATTGAAAAAACACTCTTCATGATTAATGCGATAAGAAACTGTCCTTTCACGATGGACATGTAAAGGGAAGACTGAACCAAAGGCATTTGGATCAATTATTCTTGGTCGAGGCAACAAGATGCCCATTGAATCAACTAAACACAAAAGCTGCACAAGGAAATAAAGCCAACAACATCCATATACTTGCACAATCTACACTTACTAATGATGTTCAAACAAAAAGTCTAAAAGACATGGCTGTCCTCAGAAAGGGGGAAAATGGAACATTAAGGGCGTAGCATCATCTATCTCTACCTCAACATTCTGTGAGACATTTTCAGGAGCAACACACACAGCGTTATCCACCACCCTCACTTCCTGCATGAATCACACTTCGGAATTTAGAGTTCAAGGTTTAACCACTATAGTGAAAATAAACGAAAATATAAAAGGTGAAAATCATACGTAAAGATACCTGCATATGAGATTTTGATACATAGTTTTCAACAAGAGTTATAGTCACAATCTTGTCTACTATTGTGGCTCCCTGGAACATAAAATGGAAAAAATTTTAGACTTCTATAGCAACCTCAAAGAAAAAATTAAGTGTGGTTAACAAGACAAGTTTTCTAAGTTGGAATGATAATCCTCATTAAACTTGAAGGAAATGAGTACAACTTATTTATAATGTAAGATAAAACAAAAAACACTAAAAAAAACTAAACTAACTGCTAAAACAGGTACTCTTGATATGGAGAAACAGAAATCCTAACAAACATAAAAATAAAATATTATCCCTACTAATTTGGATATCAGTTGTTAGCCAACTAATATCCGAATTTTCACACTCTCCCTCAAGCTAGGCAATAGATGTTAATCATGCCTATCTTAGAAATCATTTCTTCAAAGTTGGTCTTGGGCAGAGCCTTTGTAAGAATATCAGTTGTCTGTGATCTAGTGGCAGTGTAACTTGAAGTTCTCCAGTTTCTATCTTCTCTTTGATGAAATGCCGATTGATCTCCACATGCTTAGTTCGATCATGGTGAACTGGGTTTTTTGCACTCTGTATTGCTGCCTGGTTGTCACAAAAGATCTCTAGATTCTTCACTTCAAGCATCTTTGACTCTTCTAGTAGTCTCTTTAGCCACATTCCTTCACATATTCCATGTGCCGTTACCCTTAGCTCTACCTCTGCACTGCTTCTTGCAACAAGTGATTGCTTTTTACTTCTCCAAGTCACTAGATTGCCCCACACAAAAGTGCAACATCCTAAAGTGGACCTACAGTCTGTCAATGATCCGAACCAATCCCCATCAGTGTAGATTTCAATCCTCCTATTTTCTCCTTTCTTAAAGTACAATCCCCTGCCTGGATTCTTCTTCAAGTACCTAAGAATTCGAAAGACTGCTTCCATGTGCTCCTCTGTAGGATTGCTCATGAACTAGCTGACAACACTGTCTGGAAAAGCAATATCTTGACGTGTGTGAGACAAATAAATGAGCTTTCCTACAAGCCTCTGGTACCTTCCTTTGTCTACTAAGGGACTGTCTTCTTTGAGGCCAATCTTTTGGTTTGCCTCCATAGGAATATCTATTGGCTTGTAGCCTAGCATTCCAGTTTCTTCAAGCCAGTCAAGTGCATACTTGCGTTATGACACTACAATTCCTTTTCTTGACCTTGCAATTTCCATCCTAAGAAAGTACTTAAGTGCACCGAGATCTTTGATCTCAAATTCATGAGCCAAGAAAGACTTCAACCTCTCCATTTTTTCTATGTGATTGCTTGTGAGAATAATATCATCCACGTAAACAATAAGAATGGAAACTTTACCATCTGGTGAGTGCTTGAAAAAGAGAGTATGATCTAATTGTCCTTGAACATATCCATATCTTTTTAAGGCCTTTGTGAATCTATAAAACCAAGCTCGTAATGATTGTCTGAGTCCATACAGTGACTTGTGTAGTTTGCACAATTGATTTTCATTCTTTGAGTTCTTGAAACCCAGTGGAATCTCCATATATGCCTCATCTTCCAAGTCTCTATCGAGGAAAGCATTTTTCACATCCAACTGATGAAGAGGCCAATCTAGATTGGTTGCCAAGGACAGCAGTACAAAGACAATATTCAACTTTGCAACAGGGGCCAACGTTTGATAGCCCATACCATAAGTCTGTGTAAATCCTTTTACCACCAATCTCACCTTATACCTGTCAATACTTCCATCTGCTTTGTACCTTATAGTGAATATCCACTTGCATCCCACAAGCTGCTTTCCAGCTGTTAATTTAGATAGTTCCCAAGTTTTGTTCTATTTAAGAGCCCGCATCTCTTCATTTACTGCCATTCTCCATTTTGGTCTTTTAAAAGCCTCCTATATGTTGCTAGGTATGTCTTCACGAGAGAGATTAGTCACAAAGGCTGAGTAGCTAGATGATAAGTTCTCATGTGCTACAAAATTATAGATAGGATGTTTTGTGTATGAACGAACACCTTTTCTCATTGCAATAGTTGATCCAGCTCATTATTAGTGTTCTCAAAATGTGATTCAAGAATTGTATTACCTAGTGGAGAGGATTCTACTATCAAGTTGGATTCTCGATTTTGTAGTGCAGGTGTTAGGAACTCTATCTCTTGAGGCCATCGTCTCCTTGAGTGAGCATGAAACTCGGATAATTTCTCAAGCTATGGATTTGAACACTACAGGTTAGATGACTGCTTTTGCTTTTGCTTTTGAGGTGTTGATTGAGTTTGACATGAAGAGGAACTAGTGACAATTTGAGGATTTTGAGGTGATGGACAAGGGCTGGGCTGAGATTCAGATGTGCTAGGATTGATGACTAACTGAGACTTATCCCGATTATCTTGATTTTGGAGACGAGAATTTGGACAAGTGAGATCCCAAAACTAATCTTGACTCAAAAACTCCCCTGAAGATGGGTTTTGGGATAAAATGGTTGATGCTCGAAGAATATAACATCCATGGAGACATACATTTTCCTAGTTACTGGTGAGGAGCATCTATATCCCTTTTGAGTGGCTGAATAGCCTAGGAAAACACATTTTAAGGCTTCGGGATCTAGTTTACGTTGGTGTTGCTAATGAATGTTGACAAATGTTGAACACCCAAATATCTTTAGAGGAATAGAGGAAAGAACTCTTCTTTGAGCAAATATCTTTGTAAGGCACTCAATTGGAGTTTGAACTTGAGAATCCTAGATGGCATTCTATTTATAAGAGATGATGCAATGAGCACGGCTTCCCCTAGAAAAGTTTTGGAACATTGGACGTAAACATGAGTGACCTAGCAACCTCGAAGAGGTGTTTGTTTTTCCTCTCAACTAGCACATTCTGCTGGGGTGTATCAACACATAAACTATGATGGATTATCCCATGTTCTAGCAGGCATGACTCAAGAAGAGTGGAAATATTCTCAGCCATTGTCAGTTCTAAAAATTTGAATTTTGGATTGGAACTGTGTTTGGACCATAGAACGAAAGTTCTTAAATATTGGACCCACTTTAGACTTGTCCTTCATTAAAAACAGCCAGGTAATTCTAGAATAATCATCTATGAGTGAGATAAACCACCTAGCACTTGAGACATTATCGACTCTTGAGGGACCCCATATGTCATTGTGAATAACAAAAATGGATGTGATGCTTTATATGATTGTGTAGGATATGAGTCTTAACAATGTTTGGAAACTTGACAAACTTCATAATAAAGATCATTCACATTAATATTTCTAAACAAAGAGGGAAACAAATGTCTCACACATTGGAAATTTGGATTGCCTAATCTAAAGTGCCATAACATCATTTGACTGAATAGAGAAGTCCTATCTGAGCTTGCCGTTACAGCTTGTTTTTCGTTGCAACCAGCAGCTTCAAGTAGGTAGAGGCCCTCATACTGTCTAGCATTGCCAATTGTACTCCCCAAATCCGAATCCTAAAATTCACAATATGTAGGAGAGAATTTAGCAATACAATTCATGTCCTTTGTTAGCTTACTAATAGAAAGCAAACTATAGGATAAATTGGGAACCAATAGGTGTTAGATTTTTTGAAATTTCAATGGACCCTTTACCAGCTTCCGTTGGCATTGAACCATTAGCAATCTGAACTTTAAAGTCCTCAGAACAAGAGCTAAATGTTTTAAACAAGGACCATCTCTTGTCATGTGGGCCGAAGCCCCAAAATCTACAATCCAAGGGCTCAATCTCTCGGTTTTCACACTTAAATCATTTAAGAACTTACCTTTTTGTACTACTGTCCCTGTTCCTATGACGGATTGGCTTGTGGGGACTTGGCCGAACATTTTTGTAGTAAATTAATCTATTCCTCACTAAATAGAGCCTCAGTTGGTGGCTACTCTTCTCCAGCTGCTACAAAACTCCTTGCTTACCTGTCAGACTTGGCAGATTGACCACGAGCACTGTTTGGCTTCATGTTTGCTAGTCTTCTATGGATTTTCTAGTAAGTATCCCTGGTATGTCCTGGTTTGTTACAATGATCACACCAAGGTCGGCCCTTCTTGCCTCTATTTTCAAGGTTTTGATAACCTGATTGATTTGGTCCACGACTAACTTAGGTTGAACTTTCAATGACTGCAGGTGCACTATTTTCTTTCAGCATAACTTTCTTTATCCTTTCTTCACATCTGACTGTCATTGAAGGTGCACTATTGTTGAGTCCTGCAAGAAAAACAAAATTTCTTTGTCAACAATCTTCTTATGCCGAGCGTTATCTTCTAGACAACACCATTGCAACTCCACAAAGACATCAAGTTGCTGCCAATACCAAGTCAACATGTTGAAATATTGAGTGACCTCCATGTCTCCTTGTCACAAGTCTCTCAAGGTATTTTGCAATTCAAACAATTCTGCAGTATTCTCACTGTCAGAATAGTTTGTTTGGCAGCCTCCCATATCTCTTTGCAGTTCCATAAAACAAAAAGGTTTGGCCAATTTCATTTTCCATGGAGTTGATCAACCAGGACATGACCATATTATTTTCTGATCTCCAGGTTTTAAACTTCAGGTCTTCCTTCTATGGCATCTCCTTCTTTCTGGTGAGGTAATCATCCTTCCCGCATCCTGAAATGTACATCATGATTGACTGTGACTAATGCAAGTAGTTTCTCTCGTTAAGCTTGTGCCCTGTAATATGGAGGACTGAATTATATGCTCCTCCATTGATGTCGGAAATCGCAGAGTGAGCTCCGAAACAACCTTTGAAGAACTGGTCTCTTTATCGCTAGGATTGGATGTTTTTCCCATGATTTGTCTAACTTCAGATATAAGGCTCTGATACCATGTGGTTAATCAGAGGAGTTCTCTGAGTTGGAATGATAATTCTTATTAAATTTGAAGGAAACGAGTACAAATTATTTATAATGTAAGATAAAACAAAATACACTAAAAAAAATGAACAAACTCCTAAAAAACAGATACTCCTAATCTGAAGAGACAGAAATCCTAACATAAAAATAAAATCTGATCCCTACTAATTCGGATATCAGTTGTTAGCCAACTAATATCCGAATTCCCACATTAAGTATGTAAGGATTATGGCTTATATGTTTGTTTTTCTTTTTCTTTTTTTAAAGGGAATTTACTGCTTATATGTTTATGAAACAAATTGAGTAAAAAAACTCCCTTTGAGTAGCACCATACCAAATAAGACTATCATGTAACCATTCTGGTTTGAAAGAAAGGCATCATTGTTTGTGGAAACTATCAAAAATGATTATGACCACTAAGAACTAAAATACAAGGAATCAAATGACATGATTCAAAATGAGACAATAGTGTTCCCAATGAAATTAAGCACGAGCGCAAGAGAATATTGAGCCAACATAAACATCAGTCAAGATATGTTGAATGTGTTTCGTAGAAGAGGAATGGAAGGGAAAGTGTAGAGAGCAAAAGAAAACAACTCGTGGACATGACAATTATGCTATTGAGCCTATAGCTGCAAAACAATACATCCCCGAAAAGGATAACCAGGAAAGCACAAATCTGAGTACAAATAAAGTGGCCGGCTATGAACCAATCCATGAAGGTATACTACTTTGGAAACACGAGTCTAAAGAAAGGAGGATGATCACTAGCACGTATATATTTAGAGATAGACATGCAGATCTAGTTCACATATCATTGCCCAAAAAGAAGTGATTCCAGTGCTACATCATTTTTTGAACGCCAAGTTCTGATATCAAATGTGATGCTTCATTAAACAATATGAAGAGGATTTTCTTATTTGAATGAATTAATATTGGTGCAGTCTCCACAAAACACAAAATGATTCTAAGCATATTAAGGTGGAATTCAGATTAATTTACACAAGTGAATGAAACAAAAATAAGCACTGCTAACTGATAAAGATTAGCACATCCAAGTTAGTATCTATACGACTATCCTTATAGTACATATTTCTGTACAATTTAGTCATCCTATTTAAGTGATTAGAATGATTTGAGGGAGAATCTTAACGAAAATCCAGCTGCTGCTTTAAGACCAAAAATAAAACTACCAAATATGAACCAAATTGCAATTCAATGGTTATATCATTTTTCAGATCACTCGTAAGGACTATAAACTATGCTGAAAGCTTCAAGCTAAACTGTTTTTGCGTTTTTGGGAGTTAATGGCCCTTTTTAATTTTTTTTTTAAATAAATGGCTGAAATTTTTAAAATTAGGGAAATTGATGTTAATCATTGATTTTTTAATAGTTAATCATAATTTATAGATGTTAGTCATTGATCCAAAATAAAAAGGTCATATCTCTACTTTTTAAAAAGTTTAGCTAATTGCCTAAAAAAAGCAAAAGTTCAGCCATTTATTTGAAAAGGTGGCCAAAACGGGCCGTTTGCCTAATTCTGTCTAGTTATTAAAGTCAAGCCATGCATTGATGGAGTATGCTTGATTGAGATCATTATATCAGCCTAAATTCCAAATTAGATATGAATATTTATATGCATTTGTATGGTTTGAGTCCTCGATGTTAAACAAATGACATATTTACGAAAAAGGAAGGTGTCAGCACTTCTTCAAAAGCATATCAATGATCAGGGATTCAGGCATTGGCCTTAAGAACAAGAAAGTGAAACAGATATGAGGAAATACCGATAATAGCAACGCAATTTCAAGCGCTTTTGGATCCTTAAATGTCACAAAGGCTGTCTTTGCTTTCCCCGGTTCGCTGCACCCAAAACCCACAAAAAGAATCTACATTACCTCGCAAGTCAAAATTTATCCCCCTGGGGACTTTAACAAATTCCAGAGGAAGATAAGGACAATTTCTAAAGTGAAGCATCAAATTCTCTATTCTTAAAATCAAATAGAACACGCTATTGCTCTTCTATTGTTGTTCTATTAGTATTAACCCTTGAGAAATTCCTAGGCAATGACAGAAGTCTCGTTTCAGTTCTGTCTTTTAATTTCCAATGATCCATTTTAGCATCTCTGTCAAACCAGTAGGTTGCAACTTTTTTAACATTCTAAATTTACAATTTGTTCCAACCGTGACGTCGTGTTAGTGTTGAGATATTTTCTATATATTTCACCTTCAACCCATCACGAACACAATCCGCCGACACAAATTACCGTCCTACCAAATGTCCAAAAACTAAGACGACAAAAAAAAAATCAAAATAGAAATGACAATAATAAAGCCTTTCTTACCTACAGATCTCAATGTGTTCAATTTCTCCCGAAAACGAGAAGAATTCGTGAATCTCTCTCTCAGTAGCTAGATCCGAAACCTGTTTTACTTGGACCGTCCTCGTCTGAATTAATTAAAAAAATTGTGAAGCTCAAAACAAGAAAAAAAAAAAACGAAACATGAAGTTCGCTTAATTAGGAACTTGCCTGCATTGTGAAGAAGAGCAGTGACAAACAAAGAAGAAGAGAGGAATGTGTTTGTGAAGAGACAGCTTGCAGAGAGAGATATGCTATTTTCTAATGCCAGCCACCAGACAACTTGGACTTAACCCTGTAGTTGTAGAGAGAGAAAGTGCGTGTGAGAGAGAGTACTTTAGCAGGAATAGGAAAAAGAATCTGTAACGAGGTGCGCCGATATAAATGCAATTTCGTAAAATTCCCATTTTACCCTTCTAATTTTTATTTAGGAATGTATATTCTACGTTTTGTGACAAAGTGTAGTGGAAGCACCGTGAAACCATACATCCGACTACTTATAGTAAATTTATCGTTTATTTATAATTTGTCTCTAAATTTTTTGTTGTAGCAAGTTACACCATAAACTTATAAATTTATAATAAATTACTCATATTGATAGTGATGTTAGTTTTTTTTTACTGAAATTGACATGTAATTTATACATAAATAGTTGATTAACGACATAAATGGTCATTTTTATATATATTTGGCCCATAATTATTATGATTATTATCTTTAATTAAGTTTTTATTAAAATAAAAAATTTTGAATCACCTTTGTTTTATTTATAAATTTAAGTTAGCATGTATATATTTAAAAAAAAAAACTTTGATGCCATTATTTTACCATTTATTTGAAAATTACATGTAAATTACAAATAAAAAAATCCAACATCGTCATTAATGGTGTGATTTGTTACAAATTTATAAGTTTATGGTGTAACTTATCAAACTTAAAAGTTTAAGAGCAAATTATACATGTACAATAAGTTCAGGGATAGCATTGCAAAATACCCAATTATATATTTATATGCTCCATTGTCAACCACAAGATTATTTATTTATGAAGAATGCTACAATAAGATCCTCTAAAAATTCTTATCAATAAAACCCTTTATTACTTTTATGTTTTTAATCGTTGGATTGAAATCAAATGGTTTAAAATTTGTCTCATAAATTCAAAAATAAAGACACCTTCACCCTATCATTTTTTTTAGATTTTCACCCACCATTTTTATATTCATAAATAAAAAACTCCAAAAAATCAAAAAAAATGTCCTCTATTGGGGGCTTATTTTTCCCAACAGAGGGGGTGGAGAGTGGGGAGGAGACTCATGACTGACTACCACGTTTCGCGACTCCAAAGGGCTCGACGTCGAAGCAGGGCAGGGGGAGGTAGAAAAAGTGGATCGACAAAGATCCCATGGTGGCCGAATCGTGATGGAACCATATGTGAAGGCATTGCGACAAAATCACCATTGCCAGACTTCTCCAACATTGTATAGTCCAGACCTCATGAGATGATGTTGAGGTCAATTTGGCACACAAACTCCACACACGATGGGGTCAAGAAGGGGTGGGGTTACGGCCCACGACCTCCACACACGAGCTCGTGATCTGAGCTCACGATTTGACCTCAGATCCAATTGTTGAGCTCAGATTAACGAGACCAACCTCTTTCATGACCTACAGCAAGAACCAACCCCCTTCACGATCCGCTGGTGAGACCCTCTTTGTACCAATGATTTTTCCTCCTTGTGACGATCTGACCTTAGATCCAACTTTTTTTTTTGTTTATATTTCATGAAATTATATTTTTTGAATTTTCAATTTTTAAGTCTTTAATAATTTGATGCATTTGTGCCTTTGATATATTTGTTATCAAAATAATTGTTAACAATCATTATAGTGCGTGTTATATGACACGTGTAAATTTCATTATGGCTGCAGTGTTGAAGTAAATTGTTATATACTTCAAATTATAGGTTTTATTTTTTACTCTGCAATAGACTGCACCATGTTACGTTAAGCTGTGAAGTCTAGTTATTCTCGTGAAAATTTTTACTTTTATACAGAAGAAGCATACGGGTTATAAAAAAAAGTCTAGTCAATGTAAATTTTATATGTTCTTATTTGCTCAATTTCTCTTATAAATTTTTAATGCTTTCAGTAAAATAAAATTAAAGAAGTTAATTCTTAACATGTTATGTCTTATTAGACCATCTGTAATACAAATGTTACTGCTATTATTATATTTACTATTAAAAAGTATAAAATTAACATTTTTGATGTCTTATTCGATTTTGTCTTTTAGTACATAATGCTATTTTAAATGTCATATTTATCTTTTGTTATAATTATTAACCTTTGAACTATGTAAAAGTAAATTTTTAATATTAAAATAACTAAATAAGGATAATGTTGTAATTATAAAAGCCAAAAAAAAAAGAATTTATCAACCTATAAAAATTAAATACTAAAAATGTTATATGTTGTATTGGTGTTAAATTTATCCATTAAAGATGACATTGTATTGAAGAATGTTGTCATTTTTAAATGTCAAAATTTGACATTGACACATTAAGATAGCATTGGATATGCTTTATTATTTATCTCATTTTGTCGTAATTGCTATACTAGACAGTCACGTTATTTACTTGCTATATAGTTATACAATGTGATTTATTCAACAAGCAACCTATAAGATAATAATTATCTAAAGTTTCTTTAAAATAATATGTGAAACATTGTAGAGGATAGTATAGAAACGTCAAAGCATTGTAGAGAAATGTTCAAATAAATTTATTTGCGAAGGGGTGTGTATATATATATTTATTGAAAGAGTATATTGTTTCCATAGAAACTTGCAGTCGTTATCCAAAAAAACAAAAAAAAAGAGAAGCATATCGTAAGGGGACGAAGCAAATTACAACTTGCGTCGACCGTCCTTGATCCTATGACCTTTAATTTTTTTTTTTTTAAGAAGAATTTTTGGCCTTTCTACGTAGGGAGAAAATAAACAACCCGCAGCTCTAATAATTCCCCATTATCCCTAATATTGTATAGGGTTATTTACTTTTTAATACTTTGTATTTTAAATTTATTTAAATATTATTTATTTAGTTTTAGATCTTATTAAATTTATACTATTTGATTATATTTGAGACATAAATTTATACATTTTCTTAATCAATATAAAAAATTGGTCTAAAAATTGTCAAACATACCCTTAAATTGAAAAATAGGAGAATTTTACAAATTTAAAAAACTTTATACTAAGGTTTTCGACTTCAAAAATATATAAAATACCCTTAAAATAGATGTTTTGTATGTTTTTATTTTTAATTTTTTTAATTTTTCTCTATTTTATTTACAGATAATTTGGTCATTTTAAAAATCACATCAATTATTAATTGAAATATGATATAAATTTATGTGTTAAATATAATTAAAAATATATATTTAATAAAATAAAAAATAAAAAATATAGGTTTTAAATTAACTTAAAATAAATAGTATAAAAAGATAAATATCTAGAATTTATATATTTACATCCACAGAACAGAGAGAAAAAAATTTGTTTTTTATGTGTTCTTTTCTGAAAAAGAAAATGGAGTGAGAAAGATATAAAGTAATATGAGGGTAATAAAGTAAAAGCATGAAAGACATAATTAAAGATTCAACTCTTGTCTCTAGAACTGATATGCTTCCTTACTTTGTTCAACTCATATCGTATTTCTTTTTGGACATTGAGTGCGCCGAACAGGACCTGAGTTGGACTAGCCACTTTTTCAAAATTTTACTAAAATAATATCCACCAATAATCTTTTTAATCATTTAATTTGATCTCAATAATTTATCAGCGAACAGTACTTTTCTTCAAAAATTGGTAAGCTACAGTAGACAACAACTCAAAAAAAAAAAAAAAAAAAAGAAGTCTCATTGTCGTCCACTGAGCCTATTATGATTGAGAGAAGACGGAAAAAGTCAAAAATATACTTTTCTCATCAATGAGTCTCTTATTGAAAACGTACAAGCTCAATCGACGTTAAACGCACATAGTCCGTTTAAACATATAGGTTGAAATAAAAAGTTCAATAAATTTGATAAGACAACACATTATAATAAATTTAATTTGAAGTAAAATTTTTTGTTCAAACCCATGTTACTCCATAGACTCAAAGTCAGCAAAATTGATCTCTAATTATTTACTTTAACTACTAATGATAATCTGTCACATTTACGTAACACCTTTATGTTGTTAGAAGCTACTCAAAATTAACTAACAAACCATACAAAAACGGATCTAACTATTTATAGCTCTACATAACCAATGGTGAAGCCAGCCTTTTATTTCAGTAGAGGCAGCGTAAAAATTATATTGCAATATTTTTTAAGAACTATAAGATACATATCGAGAGTTTTATACGTTAAAAATACCCTACTGATAAGGTTTTGTCATGAAATGTTCGATTTTATTAGGATGTTTTGTTCGTAGGAAATTGCAAATAGCATAATGTCGTATTGACAAGCAATACAATAATGAGTGAGTATTATTCCCATAGAGATTGTGTTTGATTTTAATCAATTACCGAAATTGTATTAATTCTAATATTATTTCAATAGTTAAAAAGGAAATACAAAGGAAACTAATAAAATTAAAATAAAATAAGCGAAACTAAAATAACAAAAATTAAGCTCTAGGATCCAATTTCACCGATTAACTTTATTTGAATTAAATTTACGTTCTAAGATTTGTTTTGATTTATGGAATTATTAGCTAAATGCATGAAAATTTACCTACTCGCTCTTCTGATATACTAGTAAGAATATTTATGCTAATTAAAACCCCTATATTCCTATGAAATACTAAATAGCACAAATTTATTAACTTGAAGCATTCATAATGAGTACACACGCGCTAAGGATATATTCCCGTTCCAAATTCTGCATGCTACCTTATCATTGATCAAGACCCAAACTCTATTTTCCAATTTCATTCAACTCCAACAATATCATCTAATGGTTGGCCAAATTACTAAAAGCATTGAATGCATAATAGACTAGACAAGTTTTAATAATCACCAATAATCTAAGAGAGCAAAAATAAAGCAAAATCCATTAATATCATCCATTAGAACACTAGAATATAAAACTAATGCCTAAATAAAGATAAAATAAAAATAAAAACACCAATATTCAAGCATTTTTAGAATATACAAAAAATTAGAAATGAAGAATGGGAAAGAAAGCACCAAAATGGAGGTGTCACAAGCTCCAAAATCCTCTTCTCCAATCTTCTTCTTCCCCAGGCTCTCATATACTACATCGATTTTAATTAAAATTGTATCAAACCCAATGTTTCCAAACAAGCAATATATATATAATATTTGTTTTGCATTAGGGTGTTTGGAAGTTTGATTATAACCAATAATGGTTTGAACCAATTTTGGTTATAAACATTGCAGCATGTGAGGGCTTTACACTGTAGCAACTTTTTCTTTTTTATTATAGCATGTGTGAGCTTTATGTTAGTTGTTGGTTAGAACTAATTGGTTCTTACTAAAAGCCAAACACCTTAAATATCTTTTTTTAATTATTTTAGTCATACCTATTGTTCAAAAACATGCAATAACGATAAAGATATCTTACTATAGGGTTTGTTTTTCATTTTTACACGTTGTATTTTGATGATATAAAAGCTACCAAGTTTAGCATATGATAAATTTGGCATAAAATGACATTTCCTGAGAGAGTATTTTTTACACTCAAATGTTGATATTTGAATTTGACATATTATTATAGCATTGCATTAGAGATGTTCTATAAGTTAATGGGGTCACGTATGAAAAAATTAAATCTCCATGGAGGCACATATGAAAATATTAAATTTCAGGGGACATAATAAAAAAGTTATAAAGTTTAAAAGATTAAATTTTAATTTTTAAAAAATGAGTGAGGACGACAGCCTTTACTCCGCCTCACCTAGTTTCGCCACAGTAACTAACTACTACCCTTATTACTTAATAGCCCTCCTCAAGCTTATTGTTGTTATGTCTTCAACTTTGAGTTTGCATTTAGCTAGGGAAACTTTGAACTTAATTGTTGGAAAACATGAACACAGTAGACATGCTATTAGACATGTTAGACATGCTATTAGACATGTTAAACTTTGAACTTAATCAAAGCCTTTTTTTCAAATAACAAGTTAGACATGCTATGTATATAAATTAATTAAGATCTTACATACCTCTTAGAATTGGAAATACACTTTTAACAAAAAAAAAAAAAACTCCAACAGAACTGCTATTGAAACTTGCATCTGGAAGAGCTTTAACCAACTAGTCTTCTTTATTATTCTCTTTTCCACGACCAGAATACAAGTGGGTACACATCGTCCAATTCTCCTCTTGGTAACGTCTTCTTCCAACCACAAGAGAAAACCAAGAGCTAAGATTCAGGATGTTGAACAACAGCCCTATGGGAGTTTCAAAGTTTCGTTTACTAGAATACTCTTTTTAAATTTCTTTGATGATTTAAATAATAATAGACATCAGTATCCCATTTGTAGCGACTTGTAGAGAGTGAATTCTACTTAAATAAGGCTTCTAAATTCGAAACTAGGTCAAAATCTATATCAAAATGCGTGAAAACAAGTAACAGGATTTTGCTCGGCTTGCCTGCTGGTCCTGACAACTTGTTTGCTGGTTGTACCATTTGCATAACTATTTACTCTTCACCGGCCTGCCAGACTAAGGCATTGGCCTGCTGATCTACCCAATTCTAGAAATTTTTATATATCTTATTTAACACGAGAAACTTAAATAGAGCCTCAGTTTGAATTTAAATAACTCAATTGAGAAGTTATCCAATTAAAATAGCCATATATGGATAATCTCATATCAAATAAAATTTATATCTAAATAGTTCAACATGTTTATCTTGAATTAATTCATAAAATAAATTCAACCAATAAACTAATATTAATATTAAATATAATCAACCGAATTTAAACTAATCTAAGAATTAATATAAGTTACTAATATGTAGGAAAAATACGTTGTATCATTACAGGAAATATTATGAGCTAGCAAAGGAAACTCGATGGAGTATATAGATTAAGCTCCTATAACTATAAAATAATATATCCCCGATATATATATTTTATAATTATCAACTCCAAAGTTATTCTACTAAAAGCTTTGAGCTGCACTTTTGAACTATATAAAATTATGAAACCCCAATAAGTTAATCATCCATGACATATCATAATGTGTAACATTTTCATAGGATATTTATAATCAACTTAAGAATAAATTCCGTTTTACTTTTTCGATTATTTTTATCTTATGTTCCATTATCTCACGATTGGAATACTTACTATCCATAAATAGTATGCCGTTCAGTTACACGTATGTATCCAATGGTTTAGTGCTCTAGTTTTTCAATTACAGGATAATGCATATAAGAGAATATCATTAATTCTACAAAAGAGCTATGGAATCTATATCTATGAATAATGAGTCTACGTCAATCAAGAGATGTCTCCAACGTATCGATATATGTACCATCTTCTAATTCAGGATGTCACCCTTCAATACATCAAAAGACACAAGTCAAGAATATGGGTCAATTAATTCATTTTAGGATTAAGAAGCAACATATATGATTATCTAAAGTGAATTGATTTGAACCAATAGAATTATTAATCAAATCCATTCAACTTTTACCCCGATCCAATATATCGTCACCTATGACAATATACCAATGTTTCTACTCGCAGAATCCAACTCTGATGACCAAGACAAATCATCTCCCGTTAGGAATGTAGATAACAATTTTAACATGAATAAAGCGTCCAACTTTATTCCCTCGATTGCAGACTTGATCATTTAGACTATCACCTTTAAGATTCATGTCTTCCGCATAATCTATTCATCATATGCATTATCTTAATGGTTTAGACCGATAGTTCTAGACTTATATTTGATTATCATATATTCAACATAAATGAACATAAAAGGACAATATTTGATATATGAAAATAAATAATAAACTCTTTATTAATTAATGTCTCCAAAAGTTATTACATCATTTAATTTTTAAGACATCTAGTTTAACAATCTCCCATTTGTCCCAAGTGAGTAAATGTGATATGCTCCACATCCTCATAGCCTCGATAGGCTATAATGTCCTCAGACGCAATCTTATATATTGCCACATCTCCTTTATCACATGATACTCCCGATGTTTATGTTTACTCTTCTTGTAAAATATTGATTCCTTAGCATTAGCTATCACTGCAGTGTTATCACAATATTGCGATATCGGCTTACCCGTGCTAGGAACTACCTCAAGATCTCCAAGGAGCTTGTAAAGCCACACAGCTTCTTTCAAAGCTTCACTAACTGCCACATACTCGGCCTCCATTATTGAATCTAAAGTGCAATCTTGCTTGACACTTCTCCAAACAATGGCGCTTCCTTCTAGAGTAAACACAAAACTTGAAGTCAATCTCTTCTAATCTAGATAGGATTGAAAATCCAAATCAATATATCCAAGAGGTGTTAGATCCTCACCAGAATACACTAGCATATAACTTCCAATCCTTCTTAGGTACTTTAAAATATGCTCGACCGAAACCCAATGGTTTGATCTTGGATTCGACTGAAATCAACTCACTATTCTGACCCAATAACATATATCAGGTCATGTGTAAAGCTTGGCATACAGAAGACTACCTATTGCCAAAGGATAAGGCATCTTTTTCATATATTCACTTTCTTCATTAGATTTTGGAGAGTCTTTTTTAGAAAGAGTAATTCTAAACCTAGATGGTTGCCCACCTTTCTTGGAATTATACATTGCATACTTCTTGAGAATTTTATCTTTGTATATAGCTTAGGATAAAGCTATCATTTCATTCTTTCTCTCCTAAAAGATCTGGATACCCAGAACATAATTAGCCTCACATAAGTCCTTCATGTCAAACTACTTAGTCAACCATAATTTGACTAATGGATAATGCCCCAATGTCATTGCCAACAAGCAAGATGTCATCTACATAGAGCAGTAAAAAAAAAAAACTACCCTCCCATCCTTAATGTGTTTGTAAACACTTGGTTCATCCACGTTTTGTTCAAGCCCATAAGTCTTGATCATTTGATCAAATCTTATGTTTTAAGAACGAGAAGTTTGCTTAAGTCTATAAATAGGCTTTAGTAGCTTACAGACAATATTCTCTTGACCCTTAGCTTTGAACTCGTTTGGCTGTACCATATATATGGTCCCATAAAGATAGATATTCAAGAAAGTCGTCTTGACATCCTTTTGTCAAATCTTATAATCGAGAGCGGCAACAATAAACAAGAGAATACAGATGGACTTAAGCATAGCTATAAGAAAAAAAGGTTTCCTCGTAAGTGATTTTTTCCTTTTGCAAGTATCTCTTTGCTACTAGTTTAGCCTTATAGATTTCAACTTTTCCATCTGCACCTCACTTTCTCTTGTGGACCCACTTACACACTATGGGTTTTACCTATTCAGGAAGGTCCATAAGCTCCCAAACTAGATTATTCTTCATAGACTTCATCTCAGTATTCAAAGCTTCTATCCAGAGCTTTGAATCAATATCCTCTCTAGCCTCTTTGTAAGTGTAAGGATCCCTATCATGTTTAATTGATTTAGCCAAGTAAGCTTCACTAGCAAACATATATATTTTGGGTTAACGCCTAAATCTCCCTAGGTTGTTGTTCAGTCAGTTTTTCTACATTGATTGGATTGGTTTCATTTAGAATCCCTGGAGTGATCGAATCACTTATCGACTCTTCGAGTACCTCTCTATTACAAGGCTAAAAGTCGTTCAAGTAACTCTCCTCAAGGAAAGTTATATTCGTTGAAACCATGGCTTTATTTTCTTTTACATTATAAAAATAACCCCTTTTTGTCTCTTTTGGATATCCTACAAACACACGCACTTCTAAACGTGCTTGCAACTTATTCGTTTCCTTGTCCAGGACATGAGTAGGACATCCCCATATGCGAATATAGTTTAAGGATGTCTTCTTATCTGTCCATAACTCGTGAGGAGTTTTAGGAACTGATTTTGAAGGCATATTGTTTAAAAGATAACATGCGGTTTGTAGTGCATATCAAAGGCAATGTCGAATAACTAATCATGGACCTAACCATGTCCAACAAAGTCTTATTCCTTCTCTTAGCCACGCCATTCTATTACGGAGTACCTAAAACAATCAAATGGGATAAAATCCTATTCTCCACTAAGTGTCCTAAGAACTCATTGGAGAGACATTCTTTATCTCGATCGGATCAAAGTGTCTTTATGAGTTGACCTGATTGCTTCTCTGCTTCAACTCGAAACTCCTTGAGCTTGTCAAATGTTTCATTCTTATGATGTACTAGGTAGACTTATGTACCCATATCTCGAGTAATCATCAATAAAAGTGACAAAATACTCATATCCTTCTTATCCCATTCTACTGCTGAGTGCCTAGTGCAATCAAACAGGAAAAAATCTCATTCTCTAACAAATGTTCTAAGAACTCATAGAGGCATTCATCACCTCGATCATATTGAAGTGCCTTTATTGGTTTACCTAATTGCTTTTTTGCTTCAGCTTGAAGCTCCCTAAACTTATCAAAAGTTTACTTTTATGATGCATTAAGTAGACATACCCATACCTTGAGTAATCTTCAATAAAAGTGACGAAGTACTCACACCCTCCTTGTGCCCAGACGTTCATGGAACCACAAACATCACTATGCATAAGTTCTAGAACCCCTTTGGCATTATTGCCTTTAGACCCAAATGGTCTTTTGGTCATTTTGCCCTCCAAACAAGATTTACATTGTGGTATAGATTCCATCTCTAAATGACTTAAAGGCCCATCTCTTACCAACTTTTGAATCCTATTCAGGCTAATATGATGTAATCGTAAATGCCAAAGATAAGTCTTATTAGAGTGAGAAGTTTTAAGTCTTTTAGAGTTATCATTAATCTCAATGTTAAGCAGTGAGTCCATCTTAGGTTTGATAAAATATAGGTTGTTTTACATCTATCCACTATAGATAAAAAGATTTCTTTTACGAATTACAACTTTATTATTAAAAGAAACTGAGTAGGAATTTACAAATAAACAAGCAACAAAAATTAAATTCCTTTTAAATTTAGGAACATTAAAACAACCTCTTAAAACTAAACTCCTATAACTATCAAAATAAAGATGGACGTCTCTCACTACTTCAACCAACACTAAGGATCCCTCACCCATCTGAAACGTGAAGTGCTCATGTAGCAGACTTCTTGTTTCTTTAAACCCCTACTGAGAAACACAAACATGATTAATTGTTCTAGAATCTATAACCTAAGTGTCACTTGATTCTTCAACCAAACAAGTCTCAGCAACCAAAAGTTTGCAATTACCTTCTTCAAATTGGAAGTCCTTACAATTTTTCTTTATGTGTCCAACCTTCCTGTAGAAAAAGCACTTTAGCTTCTTCAGTTCCTCTTTTTTTTTTCCTTATCTTTGCCCTTCGTCGGAATAGAAGACTTCCTGTTCTTGACCTTTTGTATCTTTCCATTTCCAAAATTGAGATTGGAACCAAATGCAACCGCCAAGTTCACCTTGCCACCAGCTGAAGCTTCCCTGATCAAGTTTTCAAGCTCTTGTAACTACTTTATCAACTCAGTCAAAGTCACATCCTGTTTCTTGATCAAGTTATATGAAGCTTTAAACAGGATGAACTCCTTAAAAAGAGTCTCAAAGACCATAGTCATCTATGACTTAGCATCAATGTCAGCTCTATGCGTTTGAGTCTTGATGAAGTAACCTAAAACCAATTTCATATGCTCCTTCATAAGCGTCCTCAATCTTTGCTTGCGATTAAGTAGCTTCCGAAGAGCCTCTTGCCACTTTGTCAAGGCTTGGCCTCCAAACATGTCATCAAGATTATCCATGATCTGACAAGCAATCTCATGATCTTCATGTTGAGCCTGTAGTGTGTTATTCATGCTAGCCATGATATAGTAGCGGACCTAATCATTAGCATCCTTCTAGTGACCATACACTTAGATTTGTTCATTAGTGAATTCGCTAGTAGGTGCAGGAGAACATGGTGTGGTTAGCGCAAATTTTAGTTTCTCAAATAATAGGATGATATTCAGGTTTCATTTCCAATCATTATAGTTCTCGCCAATTAAAGTGTTTTTATCAAGTATAAAAAATAAAATGTTTTTAGACATTTTGATCTATGATAAATATTCATATATCAAACATTTAGTAACAATTCAATAAGATAACACAAACAAGTAAACCTACAATGTGTTTATAATCTCAAAACCTTGAAAACATCACAATCTTACAAGGATAATTCATAACTCAGAATTCAAAACATTATTGTTGTATATAAATAATTATGTATTATAATTATATTATATCATAGTATATTATAATATATTTATATTATATTATATTATAAGTAAACAACTATGGAAAAGTTAAATGAAATGAAAAAAATTATTTATATATGCTAATATGTTTGGTAGCCGTGGGAAAAGAAAAAAAAAAAGAAAGAAAAAAACACCTAATCAGATTAGGATTACCTTTATTTAAAAAAAAAAAAAAAAGGGGGGGGGGGGGGGGGGGGGAGGAGAATCTAATTAGATTAGAATTACACTCATTTAAAAAAAAAAGAAAAAACTAATTAAATTAGCATTAGGATTTTCTACACTAAGTTAATCTCTTCTCTCTCATAAACATATAAATGTACCTTTTAGCTATCAAAGTCTTCATTCTCTTAATCTCTAGCCAAAGAAAATTCTCTCCCTTATCTCCTCTCAAATTCATGTTCATAAACCTCCACCATCTCTCTAATCCTAAAAGCCAAGAATTCATTACTCTTTTTTTCTTTCAAGCCAAAGTAGAAGGAATTCTTTTTGGAGATTTTGTATGCAAGTCTTCTTATTTGCTGAAGAAAACATAAGAATTTAAGGTATGGTTCAAAGGTTTTTATGGTTTTCAATTTTTATGATTGATATGTATTGTTTTGTGATAAACTTTATTAGAAAATTGTTCTTTTATGTTGTGTATGTGTATGCATGTATGTTTGTATAAAAAAAAATAAATTATTTTTTTATTACTTTGATTATAAAAATATTATTTATGGTTGAAAGTATTTATGTTCTTATGATATCATGAAATTTCATGAAAATAAAGTTTTATTGTTGGAATGTGATATGAGAATTTTAAGGTTTTTGATTAGTTGGTAAGGTTTTTAGTAATGTTTTGAAATCAAATGATTTTATTTTGCTATGATTTTTGGATATGATATGTATATATATGTCACGAATGTCTGAGATGTTTTATAAATTTTCTTTCTAAATATTTTTTTTAGAGTTATAAGCTTTCAATCAGACACTGCTTACAAAATTTTATTTGCTAGTAGATTTATATTTGTACCTTATAGAGTCCATTTTATAGGACAAAAAGCTTCCTTTGATTCTATAAAAAATTATACTTTATTGTTAATATGTTAACTAAATGCCTGTAAATTTTTAGCTTCATATCCTTATTATGTTTTAAGATAAAATTCATTGATTGCCAAATAGTCAGTGGTTATGAATGTCTACCTGATATGCTTTATATTAGATAATAAATCATACTTTTAAATATGTTTTTCATGTCTATTATTTTTTTAACTTTTACTTATATATTAAGCGTATCACATAAAAACTTCAAAAGCATATCATGAATATTTGATTTTATAAAAATGTTTGAATGATATGTGTTCACTATTTAGCATATCTAGTGTTAATATTAACTCTAAATTTAAATGTGTGTTTTGAATTATTTTGAATTTATTTTAAGCTAAATTTTTTAGATATATTATGATTTTATATGTCTACTATGTATAATAATCTTTATAAATTATTTTATGACATAAATGATTTAAACTATAATTTTTAATTAGGACTGCTCATTGCCTAGGCTTTGCTGGTAGATTTTATAGTATTGATTATGTGATTTATTTAATTATCAAATGAAATTGTTATGGCTAAAGACAAATCTACAAGTTATATATATGTGCTAATCTTTATTCCTATAAATTTATGCGCTGATTGGAAGTAAATCAAAAGATATATGGTGATAAATCCTTGAAGGTCGGTCAGTTTTTATGATTGGTAGATTCACTTGAATATTTTAAAAATTGAAAAAAGGTATTTTGGATTAATATTTTCAAAAGAAGAAAATTTGAGTGGTGTTTACATAAGTTAGTTATATTATAGAATAATTCTTACACTTTATTCATGCTTATAAGTTGAAAATAATTTCTCTAATGATTACAGATTAAGTTTTCTGTTTTTATGTTTCTTGACTCTAAGTGTATGTTTGTGACTCAAAGATGCTTTGTTTCATTAAGAATGATGTTTGATGTTGGAATATGGTATTAAATGATATCATGAAGAAGAATTTTAATTTCATATATTATATGAATGATTGACATGAACTCTCCCAAAGGCGAGCACACCGAGAACCATGGCAACGTTACCCGATTTAAGGTTTAGTAAGCAAGTAAGTCAAGTAAGTATATTCTCACTTGCAACGCAATAAAAGTTCACGACAAATTTTTGACAATATGTTTTATGATAATTTTTAAGCTTATTTTTACATATTGTCTTCTCATGAAAACTCTTGTTGGAACAAGAAGGTTTAACAGATGTTTTCAAGATGAGGTATGTTAAAGGTATATCTATATATGTATCATTTAATTAAGCATTGCACACCCAATGTTTATGTTTGTCCTGCTAGGTGGATTGTCTCACAAGGTGGACTTGTATGATTGGTTTGGTATTAGCTACCTCACTTATCTCGTACAACTGTATTTATGTTTATAGCACAATGCTTAGGCCCCTAAAGATAAAATTAATAATGTTTTCATATGGAAATTTAAATAAAAAGGTATGTTCAATATAAACCTCTGTCTTGTGCACTACTATGATTATGAGTACAATGTTATGTAATAATTTTTATGAAACGTTTTATGTTGTGAGATAGGATTTTGTACTTACTAAGCTTATGCTTACTTAGTTATATCATATTGTAGATAAGGGTAAGATGTAGGTTGACTAGGATGGAGGACAAGGGTAGGGGTGTGTGCAAGGAGTGTTGGATTGAAAACGGAGTCATGTCATAAAAGAAATTTAAACTCAAACAAAATTTAATATATTATGTTTTGCATTTTTAATTGTTTGAGACTCAGTTTTATTTGTGATGTGTTCTTTTGAGCTTATGTTTTATTGAATGTAATTTATATTTTAATTTTTAGTTTCTTAGGTAATTTGTTAAAGAATATGCTATATAGTTCATTTCTTTGTAATTAGTCTTAATTAGTTGTTTGATTAGAAGTTAAGAGTGCTTGCATTATATGTGTGAGTTTGTATTTGTTAAATATTTATTTTTTGTAAACTAAGTTTTCTACAGGTGATTGGTTAGCCGAATGCCTTAGGTGTTCTATCAGGCTGATCAAGGAGGAAAAGTTAAATCCGGTAAGTAGGTTTTAAGAAAAAAAATGGATGTAATTCCTAGGATATTTCTATGAGTGTTGTTGATTGCTTTGAACTTCTTATCGATAATTATTAAGTTTAATAGTAAAAGCAATATCTCCTGTGAAGCCCGTAAGGGGGCGTTACAGCACGTAGGGGAGGTTAATAATAAAATTAATCTTGAATATGTAACCATTGCTTCAACTACTTTATCCATGGTTTATAATCAACACCTAGAAGTGAACAATGATAAAACATGCTAAAGCAAGTTATCCACTTGGAGATTTAACTCAGTACATGATGCATCCCTTCCTAGGGGTCGGAACCACCATGTGTTACCTATGGACCAATGATGAGGCTTTAGGTCCTCTCTTTGAACCAATGATGAGGCTTTAGGTCCTCTCTTTGAAAACCTTCTCTCACTCAATATTTTAAAAATCAAGGTTTTATATTAACATGCATGAACAAATTTTAATGAGCGGCACTCCCTATTATACATGATATGTTATCAACATGCATGGCAAAACATATTATAAAGCAATGCAACAAGCAAAGCTACAAGTAAAATAATAACCAATTGTAATATTATGGCCCTATCCTTTTGAAAAGACAATAAAGATTACTAAAAAAGCAATCAAAATATATATTGATTTTTCATTTTGCATCTTCTCGTTGTATTCTTCTTCATGTGGCATCCATCTTTAATTTTCAATCTCATATAGATTAAAAATTTATTTTTTTGATTATCATAAAATTTCATGTTTTTCAGAATTGTCTCAAGAAACAGAAGTAAAAAACTGCCCCAAAAAACGCACCGATTTAAAAAAATGGTTTTGCCTAAGACCGGTTTGCTGGTTTGTGATCACCAGCCTACCAATTTCATACAGAGCCTATGATTCTATTAGCGTTCGGCTGGCCAGCCATCCGATGTTTAATTAGGATTTTTTAACCTTTTGCAAAAAAAACAAAAGTTTATGTAGTTTTTAGTTTATTTTTCAACAATTCAAAAATATAAAATTTATAAATAGAAAAATACATAGAACTGCTATCATCTCTATTTTTAGAATCCATCTTCTTCTTCAAATAATTATTTTAATACAAATTTACAAACCAAAATTAAAATAATAAATCCTAAATATTGATGATAGACCACCATCTAATTACATGAAAAACCTAGATACCCATTCTAACCTTTAAGGAACCATAACATGCAAAATTAATTGATTAAATTAAAACAAAAAATTTAATTAACAATAATTAATTAATAAATATCAACCACATAATCTCATGATAACATATAATTATATAGAAACTATAGAGTGCCAACTCTCTCAAATTATAATTAAAGCATAGGAGAGATCAAGATCACATAATTATGACATAGCATGATCATAAACTAGTAAAATCTCCATAATACCGTGGCTCTAATACTAATAGGGTGTTTGGTATGGTACGAGAAACTATTGGTTAGAATTGTTTTTACTGTAACATGTGAGAGTTTTACACTGTAGTAACTTTTTTCTTTTTATTGTAGCATGTGAGAGCTTTACACCGTTTATAACTGAAATAATAGTCCAAACTGTCCAACGCCAAACAAGACTTAAATATTGGAAAATGTGAACACTGTAGAATTTTAAAAATTTTAAATCAAGCCATTTTCTAAATAACAAGTTAGACATGTTATGTATATAAATTAATTAAGATCTTAAGTACCTCTTAGAATTTGAACCGCACTTCTAACAAGTAGAACTTCGACAGAACTGCTGCTAAGAATTATGTTTGGAAGAGCTACAATAAACTAGTTTGCTTTGCTATTCTCTTTTATACGACCAAAATGCGAGTGGGCATACATCGTTCAAATCTCCTCTTGGTAACGTTTCCTTCTAACCACAAGCGAAAACCAAGAGCTAAAGTTCGGGATGTTGAACAATAGTCCTGTAGGAGTTTTAGAGTTTCTCTCACTAGAATACTTTCTCTAAATTTCTTTGGTGATTTAAATAATAATAGGAATAAGTATCCTATTTATAGTGGCTGGTAGGGAGTTAGTTCTACTTGATAAGGCTTTTAAATTCAAAACTGGGTCAAAATCCGCACCAAATGCATGAAAATACGTTACATGATTGTGCTTGACCGGCCTGCCGGACTAAGGCACCAGCCTGCCAATTCGCCCAATTCTGGAAATTTCTATATATCTTAATTTATACTAGAATCTTAGATAGAGCATCAATTTTAATTTAAATAATCTAATAGAGAAGTTATCTAATTAAAACAATCATATACAGATAACCCCATATCAAATAAAATATATATCCCAATACTTCAACATGTTTATCTTAAATTAATTCAACGAATAAACTAATATGAATTATTAAATCCAATCAACCGAATTTAAATTAATCTAAGAATAAACATAAGTTACCAATATATGGGAAAAATACATCGTATCATTACAGGAAATATTGTGAGCTAGCAAAAGAGATTCGATGGACATATATAGATCAAGCTCCCATAATTATAAAATAATATATCCCCAACACTCATATTCTATAATTATCAACTCCAAAGCTATTTCGCTAAAAGTATTGAGCTACACTCTTGAACTATATAAAATTACAAAACTCCAATAAGTTAAATCATCTATGATATATTATAATTTGTAACATCTACATAGGATATTTATAATTGGCTTAAGGATAAATTTCGCTTTACCTTTCCTGTTCTTTTTATCTCATGTTCGATTATCTCACCATTGGAATACTTACTATCTATAGATAGTATACTATTTGGTTACACCTATGTATCCAAATAGTTGAGTGCTCTAGTTTTCTAATTACATGATAATGTCTATAAAAGAATATCATTAACTCTACAAAAGAGCTATGGATTCTATATTTATGAATAACGAGTCTACGTTAATCAAGAGACATGTCTCCAACGTATCGGTATACGTACTGTCATCTAATTTAGGATGTCATCCTTTAGTACATCAAAAGACACAAGTCAAGAATTTGGGCCCATTAATTCATTTTAGGATTAAGAAGCAACACATATGATTGTTTAAAAATGAATTGACTTAAACAAACAGAATTATTAATCGATTAATTCAACTTTTGTCCCAATCCAATATATCATCATCTATAATAATATACTAATGTTTCTACGTACGGAGTCCAACTCAGATGACCAAGACAAGTTATCTCTCGTTAGGGATGTAGAAAGCATAAAAATTGTAGCATGAATAAAGCATCCAACTTTATTCCTTCGATTGCATACCTTATTGTTTAGACTATCACCTTTAAGATTCATATCTTCTGTATAATCTGTCCATCATATGCATGATCTTAAAGGTTTAGACTGACATTCTCAGACTTTTGTTTGCTTATCATATATTCAACATAAATGAATATAAAGAGACAACATTTGTTATATGAAAATAGAGAATAAACTCTTTATCGATTAAATGTCTTTAAAAACTATTACATCATTAAATCCTTTGGGCACCTTGTCTAACACTAATAGGCTTAGTCTATACTTCATTAGCTTGGTCCACAGCAAAAACATGTTGCGCCACTATCTTCTTTTGAAGAGCTTTCTATAATATGGCTAAGAGTGGGAAGGTATGGCATACTATTTCTATTGATAATACTCGGCATTTATGCAAAATACAAGGGAGACCTCTAGTAAATTTTCCTAATCATCTAAAGTTAGGGCTTGGATTATGTTACACCAATTTACAGCTACTGACTATAAACATATAAGGAAACAAATAACTAATTGATTGCTTTATAATTGTCAACTTTCCCTATTATTTCATGCCCCCTCAAGATGGAGCTTTGGAAAAAGAGTCCAATTTTGTCCCTCAGTGAGAGAAAGCAAGTATGTGGAAGGGGCTTGATGAGAGTGTCTACTAGTTGGTCTTCAGATGAGACATGGGCAACCTAGAGAGCACTGATTTGAACTTGATCTCAGATGAAGTGGAAGTCAATAGAAAGATGCTACATGAAAAAGTGGAACACTGACATAGTGCACGAGTGGCTCCAAAATTGTCACAATATATGATGGGGCATTGTGGAATCCAAATGCCAAGTTCAATTAGGGGATAGCATATCCAGTTAAGTTCGGGGCGATGTTTGTGACTAATTTATATTTTGCCTTTGTCAATGATTGAGTAATGGTGTGTTATTTTGTTGGAGCTTCAAGAAATGGGATTACGGCCTAGGTAAACGATATAAACACTTGTGGAGGAGTAATCATCTTTGTTGCTAGCTTATTTATTCATTCATTTTTTTGAACTTAGCATGGAGGAATTTATACTCTACATCTTAGATGATGTAAGGCATTGAAAATCTCTAGTGAACACACTCTTTTTCATCTATTCTTTTCTTTGAAAT
This sequence comes from Artocarpus heterophyllus, assembly GCA_025403435.1. NCBI lineage: Eukaryota > Viridiplantae > Streptophyta > Magnoliopsida > Rosales > Moraceae > Artocarpus > Artocarpus heterophyllus. The sequence continues at coordinate 23,682,679 of CM046352.1, forward strand.
ATGTGTATATTCCTCCTATATGGGCTACTTACTTCATTATGTCGTCAAAATACAAGTAATAGGATTAGATTCTCGTATCCGTACTGAGTAAGTCAAAAGATATAATTTCGTAAATTAGAGACTGCTAATAACTTATGATTAAGATCATTTTAGATATGACCATCGGTTGATGTGATTAGAACTTGTTATGTTCTAACTGAAATTATCTTGCCATTCATAATCATATCGTGTAAGTCCTACAGAATCTCATTATATACAGTGTACTCATTTAATAACTCATTGCATTAACAATTCGAGTAAGATGATTCCATTATCAAAAGAAATGATTTGTACTAATAATGCTTAATTAAATATTCCATACTTTAATTGAATAATTAATTATAATAGCTAATTATATATTATTAACCACTTAAATTATTATTCTTAAATATTATCCTCTTGTATATAACACTTATATACAACATTTAAGATCACATAGATAATTATATATTTTTGATAATATTCATGAAGTATGTAATATTCATACACACAAATATAACAAAAAATTCACTTTATTTATTTATACATATATCATTTACAAAATCATCACATATTTTAAGGGTATCTATTTTATAATATGACATATTTTTGTTCCCAAACAAGAAACTTCTCATTATTACATAGATGACTTCGTGTGGGTGCGACAGAAGATCTCGAAGATGTGGGAAGGGAGCTGCTTTATGAAGAGAGACTTTCCTATTAAATCTTTCAAAATTTTTTGTTCATTTAGAGTTTCTAAGTTTTAAGATTTATTTATTTAATACTTTAGTTCAATAATATTTTTTATAGCAGTTAATATAAATTGAGAAGTTTAGTCTTAGTATCTTCAAAAATTTAATCGCTTCAAGGGTTATTTTGTGATTAATTTTACAAATACAAGATGTTTTAGGTCTTTGTATGGACAGTTTTTTTGCAGTAATATTCCGCGTTATTTTCAAATATTTATATTTTATTGTATACTCTATTACTAAAGTTACAGTGGGAAGTTAGGAAACTGAAAAAAGTTGGGGAGAAAAAAGTTTGATGAAGTTGGCAAATGACTACGGCCGGTGCAAAAAGTCGCTCAAAAGAGGACAGTTTATACTCAGAGTCTACTTGGAAATCCATCAAGGCATGGCTACAAAACAAAGTTGACATGGCTAATGTGTTGTTGCCATACCACTTACACATCACTATCATTACTAATTGTAGTGGAGCTTCTCTTTTCACTTTGAAGCACGCATTTTGCATTGAATCAACTACTCGGATTGCATATAGTGGCACATAAAAAGCAAAATCCCTTCCTTGGTCTCCAAGTACCAGACTCTTCACTATATAAGTCAATGCAGAATTGGAACCAAACCTAAAACTGCAAAATCTTCAATGGCCACCAAAAGAGTAACCTTTCTGAGCCACGGGTTTGAGCACGAGTGCAAGGAGATTCACGATTCTTGGGGAAAGCTAAATCGGTTAGTCCTTAATTTGGCTACTCGTACACGACTTGAAAGGCAGCAAATTAGAGAGACATACAAAGCAATCTATGGGGAGGACTTGGTGAAGAGGCTGCAAGAAACCGAAACGAGTGGAAGCAGAAGCAAGGCTACTGAGATATCCCCAAAACTGTGTGTAGCCTTGTCACTGTGGATGCTTGACATGCATGAACGGGATGCTGATTTGGCCTGGGAAGCCCTGCAACAAGATGATGCCAACTACAAGGCTCTTGTGGAAATTTTCGTTGGTCGAAAATCGAGTCACATTCTTCTCATGAAACAGGTATATCAAGCAAGATTCAGAAGGCAATTGGAACAAGATATCATTAATATTGAACCTCCCAATCCATACCAAAAGGTAAGCTCATTCTGAAAGCATATAATGTTTCTGATTTCACTTGTGAAAATTGACAGCATTTTAGTGATGAAAAATGGGTTTTTGTTGAAACAGATTCTAGTGGCCTTAGTTGCTTCGCATAATGCACATGACTCAGATGTTAGCCAACACATAGCTAAGTGTGATGCTAGAAGGCTATATGAAACAGGGGAGGGAAGTCCTGGGGCCATTGAGAAAGCTGTGGTCTTAGAAATATTAAGTAAAAGGAGTATCCCACAGTTGAAGTTGACATTTTCTAGCTATAAACATATATATGGGCATGACTATACCAAGGTAATAAATATTATTAGATTTTATAACCAATCAAGACATTCAAGCTCTGATTTAGTTTTTATTTTGCAGTCACTCAAAAGGGGAGATTTTAGGGAATTCGAAAATGCCCTAGGAGTGGTTGCAAAATGTATTTACAAACCATCACACTATTATGCAAAGGTTAACACTCTTGTTTCAATAAAAAAGTATTGCTTTTTTCGCTTGTAAAATTTTTTTCAAAATTGGAAAATTTACTGTTTGGTAGCAAAAAAACTCTATTGGTAGTTTGCATATAATTTCTCAAAAGAGTTCATGAAATACAATTTTTACTGCTGTAAAAAAAATTCTCTTTCTGTTTTTAAAATTCTGGGCCTAAAATTTTGAAAGAAAGACTGACGGGTTTGGAATTTGAGCAAGCAGACATTGTACGGACGCATTAAGGGGAATACAACTGACAAGGCGGCCATACAACGAGTGATGATAAGCAGGGCTGAGGTTGATATGGATGAAATTCAAAGAGTTTACAAAAAGAAATATGGAATCGAATTAAGAGATGCGTTATGTGAGAGCATCCCATCAGGGAATTACAGAGATTTTCTTGTTGCATTGGCCGGAAAAATGAACTGAATACGTTTAGCACCAGATGCAAACAACAAGATTCTGTTGCAAGAAGAAGGGAAAAAGGAGCTAGAAATAGGCAACATTTGGGAGCTTGTATTGTATTGTAGTGTGTTTTATTATTATAATACGTATGCTGTTAGTGTCAAGAACTACTAATAAAGTTAATAATGTTATGCATTTGTCAGCTTTTTTTTTTTTTTTAATGCTATATTGCATTGCATGTTTTATTCATGACTAGATCTCAATCTCGATTTCTACTTCAACCCTAACCCTCGATCTTCCTCCTGACATGACCCTAACCTAGCTCGATCCTAGACTTAGCTTGACCTTAACATTAGTCTTGACTTGACCTAAACCTCAGTCCCAGCTTGACCCATGTCTTGTCCAATTTTTGACCTGACCTTCATCTTGGATGGACCATGAACCTGACATTATCCTTAGCCTGACCCCATACCCCTTCTGGATTAATCTATTCAACCATCTCAATCGACATCGACCCTTCTCTTGAACCAACCCTATCTCAACACCATTTTCAACCAAATATAACTCAACCTCGAACTTCTTACTCGTTTCAACTTGTTTAGATTCAGCCTCTAAACCAAAACTCTTCCTGTTTTATAGAAAATAACCTAACATTTTTTTTTTTATCAAAACATTTTTAAGACAAAAGATTTAGTTTCTGGATGAAAGACGAAAATTTTATAATATCAACAACTATACACTTTTCGTGAAGATAATTTATCCAAATTCCTAGTATAATAGAAAATATGATCTTTCATAAGGGCAAAATAGTAATTTGGCTTTCTATTGTTAGATTATGTGGAAATGCATTGTGAGATTTTGGATAGTAAACAAGGCAATAAGTAGCTCCTAGCAGCAAGAATTAGGAAAAACCATTGAGAGTAAAATGGTAATATCAAACACTTAGTATGAAAAACTCCAAAAGGCGACTGAGCCTTATGATACCGCTTCAGATATTTATGGATAGGACTTAGAACTAGTCATCCATAAGAAATAAAACCAATGGGTCTATTGGACCTCACTAGAACTCAAATGGTAATTAGCCCTTTATGAAAAGGCTACCAAAGTAAAAATTGGGCTTTTGGGGGCCCAATTTCCCACAAAGGACTTAAGAATTGTGACCCAACAGTAGCCTTGACCTTGAACCCTCAAGATGACCGACCACCCTTTCCATTGCCCGACAGGCTGGCGCAACCCTTACTAGTCAGATGTTACCTAAACCCCACCATGCTACTGTAACGCCTAAAAAATTTAATATGCGTAAATGGTGATTAGATGGTAAATAAGTATGCTTTAATGAAAACTTGAGCTTAATTAAAATATTTATGGTATTTTAAATTTATTCAATCATTTATTATTTTCATGTGTGATTTTGAATTATGAACACAAAACAATTTGTCAAATGTCTGATGTGTCCCGATTGCAAGAAACCTTGTGCCGGGAACACGGTGTTGTTTCCCCGTCCCTCTATTTAACCACTCTCACCCTCACTCTCACTCACTCTCTCTCAGCCACTCTCTCTCTCTTCACTCCCTTGCTCCTATGCTACTCCTCTCTCCCTTCCTCCTCTTTGATTTTGAGATTGAAATTTTGAGCTTTGGGCTTGATTCTCAGTTGGATTGGGAGGCAAAGAACACAAATTTGGACTCCACAAACGTGATTTTAAGCTTTGATTCGAGGTTTGTTTCCTTAAATTTTAAACTTTTAAATTTTGTCCCAAATCTTTTAATCTCCTTAAAAATGTTGTGATTTGAGTTTCTTGAGTTTAGGAAACTCTTAATCTAGGTTGGCAGGACTTGAATCATATAAAATTTAGGCTTAATTTCATGAAATTCAAGTTGAATCAAGTTTTCCCCTTTTTCCCTCATTTTTAGATTTTCTTGAAATTCCTATAGAAATCTTGTTTAAATGTGTGTGTCCTACTATGTTTGTTTATCATCTATGATCACTATATTTGATTTGGGACTTGGAAAAATAGGTTTTGATTTGATTTTGAGCTTGGGGAGGCCAAGAATCGAAGCCTCGGACCTCCCATGATTTTCCAATTCAACAGGGCGAACGCAGTGTTTGGCAGGATGGATCATAGGTTTGGCAAGCCGGATTCATCTGGTCGGCAGGCCAAACCTGGGAAAGTTCAGCAGGCCGGTCCTGGTTGGCCGGCAGACCGGATTGTGGACTTCGGTAGGCCAGACCAGGGGTTTCGACAGGCCAACCGAATCTCATGGAAAATGGCCTCTTTCGCCCATTTTTACTGTTTTAAGCCTAGATCAAGTTTTCAACCTCTTAAAATGATTTTGTGAGTGCTAAAAGCATACTAAAACACCATGAGATAGCTTAGGGATGTAGGATACCTTAAGCTAGGAATTGATAAACTTAGTTTCTATTTAAGGTTGTTCGTGGTTCTATGGAGCTAAAGTATAGCAGATTGGGACCGCGGTGTTGGACATTAGTATAGATATCGAGGTAGGACTTCTATTCCTTCTCCTTGGTAGCCATGTTTTGAAAAGAAGTTTGATCACAAAACCTTTTTATGATTTACAAGAAATGAAGTTTATTACTTATTTTCATTATTGGTTAAATAGTGGATGATAATAATGAATGTAATGAGAACATTCGGTAAAATGAAACATGATGATGTGATGACACCAGACGTGTCAGTTTGTACTGCCCAGAATGATAAAATAAAACATGATGCCAGGTACAAAGATCGGGTCATGAGAAACGCGACCTTAGGGGCAGGTCCCGAAACCTAGCTGGGCCACTCCAGTGGTGATTCATTTGGCTTTGCCTAAACCTAATAATAAGTTTGTCTACGGATGAGTAAAGGATTAATCCTGGTGAACAAATTTAATAAGTTCTAATTCATTATTTGTTTCATTTAAATTACCCCATGTTATAGCATTTGATTAAATATGATGTATATGTCTTTAAATTAAATGTTTTATTTAAGTTTTAGTCATATTGAGCCTTTCGTTCACATTTTTTTATTTTAAAATCCCCCCCCACTAGGTGGAGTTTAGCTTAGGGAGGCTGAAGAACCAGGAAGGAAATTGCAAGATTAGAACCTTATCTTTTATGGTACTTATAATAAGGCATGTAATGTTTTAAATTTACTTATATCTCCTTGGACTATGGTTATGTATTTAATATTGCTAGTACTATGTCTGCACACTAAAGTGGGTTCGGTGGGACCTAATGGGGTTTGTTTATTCAATGTTTCCTTTTTATTTATTTCTTTCAGGATTTCTAATGATTTTACATTTTCTTTTAAAATTAGTTATTATTATCTTTTAGGGCGATTCTTATTAAATTTAATTTATTTAATTTAATTAATCTGTCACGTCACCCCTCGAATTTCGGGGCATGACAGCCACGTTGTTGCATCCACTTTCAGGTTGGAGACTAGGCAACCATCCCAAAATAGTCTTTTTGACTAAAGAAACTTGAAATTGATCCATATATGATGCCTATTTTCTTCATGTCAGGCTATGGTTTTTGGTTCATATTAACTAAGGCCATAGGGTAGGTTACTGCATCACCGAAGGTTGTAGTCTAGTGGTTGGGAAGCCTTTGTTAAGCTTCTTTGCTTCATCAACAATAGCTAATTATGTTAGAATTATTCTAATATACAGGCTAATATATTAAATAAATATGTATTAAAGGCTATCAAAAAGGTTAGCCCAACTAAAATTGATCAATTTGGGTTTTAGGCTTTTAGTGTATCATTAAGTGTGGGCTTCCTATGTATAGAGACGAAAATATAATTACTGATTTTATGATGGGATGAATTAGTAATTAAGGATAACTTTGGGGTTAGCAGTTATATAAAGGGGCTGTGGTTCCTAAGTTAGTACGTACACTATTTTTTTGTCACCCATCTATAAGAAGATTATAGAGGCATACTTTGAAGGAAGACTTACGTATTAGACTTGGAAGATCGTCAACCTACAGGCTCGGGAATCACAATTCTATCTATGGATTCAGGTTAGCTTTCACATCTTATTAATTATCTTGGTGATTTGACATGAATGATTCTGGTTGATGATGGTTTTCATCACAATATCTTGTACTTGCAAGTGGTATCTAGAGCCTCTTCATGTTGAATCATTGAGAATTAATAATGTTCTAGATGTGTTTCTTGTAGGAAAATTCTCAAATTTAACAATCAATTATGTTCTAAAATTTTTGAATTTGAGGACAATAATAAGGACAATTTTTTGGAGGATTTTTTGGATTTTTTTGGCTGGTTATTTATTTTATTTTATTTTATTTTTTTAAACCCACATTAAGAAAATGTTGGCCGGTGGCATGCTTACTGCAGCCAACATAGGGACCTAGCTGGAAAGACCAAGCCATGGCGGAGCAAAGAAAGCGGCAACCATAGGCCATTGGATAAGGAGAATTAAAAAAAGAATTTGCAGTTTAGGCCGACGACAGGCCCTATCATCGCCTGCATCAGGCTTTTCTCATGGCTGCGCCACCGAGGGAAAGCCGTGGCCTCTGGCTACGGTGAAAATGGAAAAGCAGCGGCTCTTGGCCTCTGTATAAAGAAATTTTAAAAAAAGGTGTGTGGTTGTTTTGTCGGTGATTGGCCCTACCACCGTTGGTGTCAGCCCCTTCTGGTGGCAGCCTCTGGGCGCTAGCTGGAAGGAAGCCTCTGCCACCTGGCTGTACCAGGATGCACAAGCGGCCTACGTGTATTTCTCCCAAGGGGTCTATCAACCCCTAAGGTTCTTCTTCAAGCATCTAGGCTCAAGACTAGAAATAAGGGTAAGCATTACACGGGCCCAACTAGAAAAGCACCTAGGGGTTAAACCCATAGATGACCAGGTAATAAGAAAAAAAAAACTTGATGCAACATATACGGGCCCAATTGGGCTCGTGACTATAAAGGACCTAGGGGTTAAACCCTTGGGTGACCCCAGAAAAAAAGAGAAAATAAAGGGGGGCTACGTTTGGATCTAGGTTGGGTCCACTCGGCCCGGTCCAATCCCAACCCACTCAAGGTTGACCAGTCAAGTTAACCGATTGACTTTGACTAGTTAACTTTGACCAGGTTGACTTTTGACCAAAAATTTTTATTTTTTATTTTTTATTTTTAATTTTGGTCATTTTTGGTGCAATTTTAAATTCAAATATTTGTATATTATATATATTTTGAGATGAATTAAATGAAGCAACATGCCACCAAAGTGGCATCTCTTGTGGAAATTAATTTATTTTGAAATATAAACGGTTGTGTCCATACAAATATGAAGGCCAATATTTGATAAAATTTCATGTATGCTTATGGTCATAAACACGTAATGATTATTCGGTTTTACATGTGAACAATAAATTGGCCCAAAGGAAGATTTATTGTTTGGCATATTGTTGTTATCAATGTTTGATTACTACACCAAGATATCACTAACAAGTTAATATTTCTGTCCAAAGACTAAATATTAATTGAGAGCCCGATATTTTGAGATAGGGTTACCTTTATTTAGATTTATTATTATTATTTTAGGTTCTTATGTGAGCTTATTTTTGTTTGTTTTGTTTTCTGATTCAGGTACTAGTTCTACATCAAATATTACAGCCAACATTAATTCTATTCCTATGCTGAATGGTAGCAACTTCAAATCATGGCAAGAGAACCCCCTTATAGTTCTCGGAGTCATGGATTTTGACCTTGCGTTAAGGGTTCCTTTTCTTGCACCTTTTACAAATAAGAGTTTCTCTGATGGAAAGAGGGTCACGGAAAAGTGGGAGAAGTCAAATCACATGTGTATGATAATCATAAAGAAGGCCAATCTAGAAGCATTTAGGGGCACTATATCGGAAACAATAAAGATAGCCAAAGAGTTCCTCAAGGACATTGAGAAGAGATTTACCAAGAATGAAAAGGCTAAAACAAGTACACTTTTGGCAAACCTCATCTTAATGAGATATAGAAGTAATGGGAACATCAGGGAGTACATGATGGAGATGTCTCATCTTAATTCAAAATTGAGAGCACTTAAGCTTGACCTTTCTGAGGACTTGTTAATGCATTTGGTTCTTATATCTCTTCCTGTATAATTCAATCAGTTTAAGGTGATCTATAACTACCAAAAGGAGACTAAGTCTCTTAATAAGCTTATCTTACATTCAGTGCAAGAAGAGGAAAGGTTAAAGTAAGAAAAGACAGAAATTGCTCACTTGGCTAATACTTCAAAAGACAAAGGGAAAAAAAGAAAGAAGGATAAGGAAACTGCAGTTACAGCACCTCAAAAGAAACAACAAAAGAGACCGGATGATTCAAGGCATGGGTTGTTTCTTCTGTAGAGCTACAGGACATAAGAAGAAGCATTGCTCTAACTATCACGCTTGGCGTTCTAGGAAAGGTATGTTTCTTAATTTAGCTTGTTCAAAGGTTAATTTAACTTCAGTACCTAAACACACTTGGTGGATAGATTCTGGTGCAACCACTCACATTAGTGTGTCTATGCAGGGCTATCTGAGATGCTGAAAGCCAAACGATGGTGAAAGATACATCTATGTGGGCAATGGAAAGAATGTTGGAGTTAAAGTAATAGGGAAATTTAGATTATTGTTAAAGGTTAGATTTTATTTAGATCTTGATGAAACATTTATTATACTGTCTTTTAGACTGAATTTGATTTCTATTTTTGCTTTGGACAAATCTAGTTATTCTTGTTCATTTAGAAACAAAAAATTTAGTTTGGTTCATGATTCAAAAATGGTTGATTTTGGTTCTTTATCGGGTTATGATAATATTTATTTAACTAATACAATTGATTCATTTAATGAATCTCTGCAATTAAGTACTCAAGGTATAAAGAGAAAATTAACCAATGAGAATTCAGCTGTGTAATGGCACAAGAGATTAGGTCTATCTCTAGAAGGAGAATAGAAAGACTTGTGTCAGACGAAATTCTAGACCTCTTAGATTTTATAGATTTTGATGTTTGTGTTGACTACATAAAGGGGGAACAAACTAATAAAAGGAGATTTGAAGCCAATAGGACTTTGAGTATTTTAGAACTTATACATATAGATATTTATGGGCCATTTCCTATGGTTTCTTGGAATGGTCAACAATATTTTATAGCGTTTATAGACGATTTTTCTAAATGTGGCTACATATATCTCATTCATGAAAAGTCATAGTCACTAGATGTGTTTAAAAATTATAAGGCTGAAGTTGAAAAAAAACTCGGCAAAAGGATTAAAAGCATTAGATTTGATCGTGGTGGTGAGTGCTATGGTAGACATGATAGTTCAGGTGAACAACATCCAGGACCATTTGCTAAATTCCTAGAGGAATACGGTATCATCCCATAGTATGCTATGCTAGGTTCGCCCACTATGAATGGTGTCGCTGAAAGACGAAACATGACGCTTAAGGACATGGTGAGGAGTATGATCACTCATTCTACTTTACCAGAATCACTCTAGGAAGAAGCACTTAAGAGTACAACATATATCCTTAACAGAGTTCCAACTAAAGCACTTTGGATAGCCAAGAAGCCTAGTGTAAGGCATTTGCATGTTTGGGAATGTCCAGCTGAGGCAAGGACTCATAGACCAAATGAAAAGAAACTAGACTCAAGGACAATGAATTGTTCTTTTATTGGATGCTCTAAAAGATCCAGGGAGTACAAGTTTTATGATCCTATGACTAAGTCAATTTTTGAGATGAGAAATGCTCAGTTCTTTGAGGATGTCAAGTTTGCAGAGGGAGATGGTTAGGGACTTTGTCTTTGAAAAGGAATATGTTGATATTTCCACAGTTGTTATTGACATTGATCTGGCTCCTATTCCTGACATTGTTCAAGAAGTAGATCCAAATCAAGACAATGGCAGAGAACCTCCTATTCTAAATATTGTTCTAGAAGAACAAACTCTACCACCTCAAGAACCTATGCCATTAAGGAGATCCATTAGAGAAAGGAGAAGTGTGGTGCCAGATAATTACATTGTATTTCTTCAAGAATATGAGTTTGACATTGGTGTGGTGAAAGACAATCTAATCAACTTCCACCAAGCCATGGAAAGTTCTAGATCTTAAGAGTGGATTGATGTCATGAATGAAGAGATAAATTCCATGAAAGACAACGACGTTTGGGATCTTGTCCCATTGTTTGAAGTAAAAAAGCCCATTGGTTGCAAATGGATATTTAAGATCAAGAGGGATTCAAAAGGCAACGTGGAGAGGTACAAGGCTTGTCTTGTCACTAAAGGCTTTACATAGAAAGAGGGCATCGATTATAAAGAGACTTTCTCTTTGGTTTTTTGAAAGACTCTTTCAGTACTATAATAGCATTAGTGGCACATTTTGATCTTGAGCTTCATCAGATAGATGTTAAGACTGTGTTTCTCAATGGCGACATTCATGAAACAATCTATATCGTGTAATAAGAAAATTTTGTATTAGGAGATTGAAAGAAGATGGTTTTCAAATTAAAAAAAATCCATATATGGGCTTAAGCAGGCTTCTCGTTAGTGGTATTATAAATTTTATTACGTTATCATTTCATTCAGTTTTGAGATGAATGTGGTCGATGATTGTATTTACCACAAGTGCAGTGAGAGCAAGTATATTTTCTAGGTTTTATATGTCTATATTTTCTTGGTTTTATATGTCGATGACATTTTGCTTGCCATCAATGATATTGACTTATTGCACGAAACCAAGAGATTTTTATCAAAGAAATTTGAGATGAAGGATCTTGGTGATGCTTCTTTTGTGTTAGGTATACAGATATAGGATCGCTCTCCAAATATTCTTGGATTATCATAAAATGGCTATATCAAAAAAGTTCTCAAGAGATATGGCATGTAGGATTGCAAACCAGGTGATACCTTTATGGCGAAGACAAGTTTAGTCTCAATTAGTGCCCTAAGAATGATTTTGAGATTCAAGAAATGCAAAAGATTCCTTATGCGTCAGCAGTAGGGATTCTAATATATGCTCAGGTTTGTACGCATTTGGATATTGCGTATGTTACAGGGATGTTGGGCAGATACTTAAGCAATCCTAGAAAGGATCACTGAATAACAGCCAAACGAGTCTTGAGGTATTTATAGAGAACAATGGACTACATGTTCACGTATTGGAGGTTAGAACAGCTTGAGATCATTAGTTATATTGACTCTGATTATGCTGGATGCCAAGATAGTATGAAATCTACATCATGTTATGTCTACCTTCTGGCTGAGGTGCTATCTCTTGGAAGAGTGCTAAACAGTCTCTTATAGCATCTTCTACCATGAAGGCAGAGTTCATAGCATATTATAAGACGTCCAATCATGGAATATGGCCGTAAAATTTTGTCACAGGGCTGTGCATACTGGATAGTATTCAAAGACCACTCAAGTTATTTTGTGACAATAAGTCGGTAGTTCTATATTTGAATAACAATAGGAGCTTGATGAAGTCAAAGCATATAGACATCAAGTTCCTAGTTGTAAAAGAAAGAGTTCAAAGTGGACAGTTGTCTATAGAGCACATCGATACAAACTCCATCATTGCGGATCCGTTTACTAAGAGATTGCCACCGAACATGTTTAATGAGGACACTGCTCGTACGAGTGTCATGGCTTATGAGGATATTCAGTTTAGTAGGAGTTTGTAATTTTAGATGCTTTTTTGATATAGACATTTTCAGTTATTTTAGTTTTTGGATATTTTGATTTTTTTTCTACAGAAATAAAGTTTTCGGTTTATTTACACTCTGATTTTGGTATGGTTTGATCTCACTAAGGTATTAAGGTGGCCCAATTGGAAATAGGCATGTTAAGATCACATTGCATGAAATTTCCATGCTACAAATCCATGCTTGATCTTTGTCATTAGTTGTATTGGTATATGTGATCATTGATGGGTCTAATTACAATATATATAACGAAGGTTCCTTTGGTCATATATTGATGTAGTTAATGGACAAAATTGTTGAGATGCATAAGGTTTTGATAGCAAAATTCATGAGCTCAAGAATTCACATTTATAAAGTTTCATATACAGCCTAAGTGGGAGATTGTTAGAATTATTCTAATATATGGGCTAATATATTAAATAAATGTATATTCAATTTAATATATATCCAATTGTTTCTCTAATAACTTTTGTATATTCAAGTGAGTAACTTTCATGCCTTTTAGATGAAAAATAACATAATTTATGCTTAAGTTTAAAAGCACTAAGATTCATACTTAATCATTTCAGTTAGTAATTATTTATTTTGTGTGTGAATAAATGTTGCGAGTGTTTATATTTTACATTTGTTTTGCTTGATGTTAGATTTATCATTGTTAGTACGTGAAAGTTTGTTGTAGTAATTGGCTAGCATGTAATATACTATGTCGTTAGCAATATATGATGTTGTGCTTTTGGTGGTCATTAGAATAGGTAAAATGTCTCAAAAGAGCGATAGTGACCACTATGAGGAGGAGTATAAAGAGTGCACTATATCTTCCTCTCAATATAGTAAGCAAAAACAAGTTAGTAAGCCATGAAGGTGCATTGAATTTGATCCCAAAGTAGATTTTGACAGAAGAGTTAGTTTGATGAAAAAAGTTCATTGGATAAAGAAGATAGGTTAAGAATAGAAGTGACATTTGTTTCAAAAGGCCAACCAGAAGGTGCAATCGGCATTGAATTAAGCAGATGGATTGGAGTCCTTAGTCGAGAACATGTTCCTATATGGAGTAAAGATTGGAGGTGTACGGATTTGGACCAAGTACAAGATGTGATTTGGAGAGAGATTTACGAAGCTTTCATATTTGAGAAGTGGAATAGGAAAAAGGCTTTGAAAGTTTGTGGTAAATTAGCAAAGGGGTTTAGAGTATGTTACTTTTGTACAGCCATACCTTTCTATTATGGAGGATGATGAAAATGTATATAAGCGTCCTCCTATGGTAGTAGACTATTACCCCTCTATAAACAATGACAATTGGGAAGCTTTTGTGAAGTATTGACGTTTTGTTGAATTCCAACTGCTATCAACTAACGCAAGAAAAATAAGAGCAAAAAATGAATATTGTTCTATGGTTGGCAGAGTCGGATATAAAACGCTTGAGCAATCATTGGTACATTAATATCTTACTCGTATTACATATATCAATTATTCTATCATTAATATGTTACTAACATAGCATAATACAGTTAGTTGAGACAGACGTGCTACCAATACGGGAGGAGTTGTGGGCAAAATCACGTCAAGGTCCCGATGGACAGTTTAAAAATCTAAGAGTAGCAAAAATTGGAAACTTGATTGTAAGTTTATTGAACTCAAATTATTGATTTGTAATTTAATATCTATTGAAGGATATTAAGAATAACATGGTTTGTTGTTGTTTTACAGGATGAGTACACAATGCAACAAAGTCAAGGGACCTTTTAGTACGTCGATAATGATAACATATTAATGAGGGCACTAGGAACACCGGAACATTCAGGACGTGTTCGCGGTCAATCAAAGGATGTGAAGCAGTCTCAATACTTCGACCTCCAACCAGGTGCAAAATTCGATTCCCAAATGTTGAAGATGTAGAGGAAAATTGTAGAACTGCGAGGTCTTGTGATCGAGTTTATTTCCCAAGGATGTGCCAACCCGATGGATGAGAGCATCTCACAATGCAACAGCTTCAAGGCTAGCTGTAACCCTCCAAACAATGTAGCAGAAGCTCCACAAGCTCCAGAAGTCTAATTGTCACCTCCTCGTCAAGAGCCCAAACAATATCAAGAATGTAGGCTCTTTGTTGACGATAGAATTAATGGTGGGTGTGCACTTGTTATGCTTAGGAAGGCATGGATGGAGAGTCTTCCAACTGATACAGTCCATGGAAGACCCTTACGGGATGAAAATGTGCTCGTTAACATCACTACCATTAGAGTTAGAACAACTGAGTTGCTTGTTTCGACATTTGAAGCAACAACTATAGGTGAAGCTGCCGTAAGCTTCGTCGTATGGCCAAAAAGGTTAATTAAAGTCGTCACAACGACTAAGACGAGTCGAGTGCCTAGCCATGTTCCACAAGATCTAGGGGAAAGAAATGCCAAAAAAAGAAAATTTTTGCAAAATCAAGACAATTACAACCTGAGATAGAACAAGAACAAGAGCAACTCGTTACGAATGAGCCACTGCCAGCATTTAACTTCTCTTCAATACCTCAAGAATTTATGCAGTTGGCTTTATATGCACATTTTTCCATGCGCAATAGGTTGATGATTCAGTGCCCGATACTAGGAAATATTACTGTCAATGAATTGCCTATCTATGTGGGGGTATGAAGACATTAATTAATTCATGACTTTTGATCAAATCGGGGTGAACTGTATCATGGTATACCTTAGGTAATAACTCTATCCTTAATTCTTAATTTTTTAAATCTAAGTGAAGTTGTAAGGTGCTTTCAAATAATTGAGTGAATAGTTTTTTATTGTAGTTTTTTGGTAGAACATTGTGAACTTTAAGGTAAGGCGTACAATTTTGGCTTCATATCTCTAGCAATTGTTTCAAGTGCTACAAGAGAGCTACAGAGTGATTGTAGAGAGCATGCCATGTCACTCCTCTACCTATTAGCTCAAGCATCGAGGCGAAAATTATTCTTCATATCATACAATGTTGAACAACATTGGATGTTGGTAGTTATTTCATTATGGGAGGACCAAATATATTGATTTGATCCCCTCAAACACTCACCACGTGATGATTTCGTATCACTCATGAGATTATAAGTATCAATTTTGCTTATAAAATTAATTGTGTTAAGTTTTACATAATTGTATTGTCTATTTATTCATTTAATCATCACGCATTATTAGGGCGCTTAACGATTGAAAGCTTCAAGCGGGAAAAGGTGTAACATTCCGACCTAACGGAATGCTATATTCCAGAGTAAGTGTCCAAGACAACAAGGAAACGTAGAATGTGGTTTTTTTATTCTATGTTTCATGCGGGATATAATTAATACTGGAATACAAGCCCTAGCAAAAAAAGAATTTTATATACATACAAATATAAATGAAGTTAGAATAGAGTGAGTACAATTTGTAAATAGGTATGTCATTTTTAGATAGAAATAGTAGATAAATGATTGTAAATAGTAGAGATAGTAGATAAGTATGTCATTTTTAGATAGAGATAGTAAATAAATGATTGTGCAAAATAGTTCAAACGTAAATGATCTTGTAAATACCTTGTAATGTCAATATACATCATTTTTTGTATGCAATCAAGGCCTTGTTGTAATGGATAACACACGGGACTAGCCATATTGTGGAAAATTAGAAATTTTGACAATTTTTTTTGTAATACAAATTTCCATGACGGTTTTAGCAAAAAACTGTCGTGGAAACTGAACCTTACACGACGGTTTTTGTAAAAATCATCGTGTAAAGTTCACGTTTACCAACATTCCATGATGGTTTTGATAAAAACCATCATAGAAAATTCAATCTTTTGGGATGGTTTTTTGAAAAAACCATCGTGAAAGAGGTCTCCCAAGACGCCTCAAATTGGCGCCCATTTTGAGGTTCCATGATGGTAAAAAAACCATTGTGAAAACTCGATTTTTGTACCACTACTAAGGTTTTTATGATGGTTTTAAACCGTCGTAGAATTCCCATTCTGTAGTAGTAAAAGGCTATCAATAAGATTAACCCAATTAAAAGTGATCAATTTGGCTTTTGGGCTTTTAATACATCATTAAGTGTGGGCCTCCTATGTATAGAGACCAAAATATAATTACTGATTTTATGATAGGCTAAATTGGTAATTAAGGATAATTGTTAGGGTTAGCAATTATATAAAAGGGTTCTGGTCCCTAAGTTAGTACATACATTATTTTTCTATCATCCATCAACAAGAAGATTACAGAGTTATACTTTGAAGGAGGACTTACGTACTAGACTTGGAAGATCCTTAACCTACAAACTCGGGAATGACAATTCTATCTATGGATTTAGGTTAGCTTCCGCATCTTATTAATTATCTCGGTAATTTGATATGAATGATCTTGGTTGATGATGGTTTTCATCACAATATTTTGTTATAATAAATTATGCATTAAGTTGGAGGTGCAATGGGTGTAGGCCTGGGCCGATGAATCGGAGAAACCAGTGTAAGATTTCGACTACTCCTTCTATGGCGTTGGGGCATACCGCTTACTCTTGACCTAATATGAGGGTGGGATAGGAACCACTTGACTCTCTTTTTTAACTAAAAGACCTAGTGCTACAGGGCCCTAATATTTTTAACAAATTTTGGCTCATCTAGTAATGTTTATGTCTGATTTTCATTTTAAATTCTAGAAAACTCACTATTGATACATTCTTATCTTAGATCAAGAACCCCAAATATAAACAGACCGTACCCAAAAAAAAAAAAAGGGAAGGATACGGTGGGATCAATTTTTAGCACGTAATTCTTCTGTGAATAGATATAAGTTAAAGGATTCAAGTATTTGGAATACTTTTGAATTTTGGAAACCTCCTCTGAGGGGTCTTTTATATTTTTAACTCCAAATGTTATTACAACTCAACTATTTTTTACGCACGCCATATGACATACACTGATATACATAAACATAAGTATATAAATTTGTCCCTTACGAAAAAGGACAAATTAAAGAGAGAAGCTAAGCAAGCAACGATGATTTTTTATAATTTATTTATTTATTTTTTTGAGGGGAGGAACAATGGATTAATATGTAGTAATGATGATATGCTTATAATTATCATGGTAACGTAATATGCATGTGCTCTTAACTCCAAGCAGAATTTATGAAGGTAAATTTATAATTAATTGAAAGTAAAAATAGCCGGTAAACAAGTTGATGGGTTGTCCCTTGTACCCCTTGAAACCAATAAAGTGAAGTCAGGAACCTTTTGGCACATGTTTGATCTTAATCATAAGGAAATGTTAACAAGAAACAAAACTTGGAATGCAAAGCAAACATAGGAATAAAAATGGTTCCAGTAAAGGAGGAAACCTCTTGTAAGAAACCTAAGATACATTTCCATTACTTTTTTCTTGCGTGCACAAAAGACCAAAGATAACGATTCTTTATCCATAAAAAAATTTATTTGTGCATATATATATATATATATATATATATAACTATTCCATTGGAAACCAAGAGCTAGCTTAAAGAAAATTGAAAAGCGAAGAATCCATCAATGGCAGTTTACCACAAAGGCTCTTACGAGGATTTTGAACCACTTTGCCAATGGCAAAGAGGGCAAGCACGTGACATTCTTGAGGTTCATCTCCAAGGTACCTACGTATTAGCTTTAATTTATTATTTGGATAATTTGAATTTAAAACCTCAACTTTTTAGAGTCGAGTTTATCATATTTCATAGATATATGGGTGTACTTCAAAAAAAAAATGTAGTTAATCTCCAAACGAAATGCAGTATATAAGTTTTTTCAACGACCAAAATACTTTTGTACTATTCTATGGTATTCCCAACCATGTCAGAAGCTCCCTTTAAATTTTATATTGTGATGTTTTTTTTTTTTTAGATTTCACGTAGAATAAAAGTAGGACAAGATTTATACCGTACAGTGGTATATGAACCCACAAAATTTAGTGTTTCGTATCTTTAATATAAAAAAAATCACCATATCTTTGTTTAAGGTATAACTGAACGTACGATAATTTTATACCAAACTCCTTTATAAGGAGTTCTAATCCCTTCCACTCCAAATTCCCAAAAAAAAAAAGAGAGAGAGAGAGAGAGAGAGAGAGAGAGAGAGATCCAGCATCTAACATTGCCATTTGCGTGTAATAAATTTTATGCAAATATATATATATTTTTTATAGGATTCAAAAAGGAAAACTTGAGGGTCCAACTCCACAACGTGGGCATCCTAACAATTAGTGGTGAGAAACGTGAGGATGAGGAAGCCAAAATCAGCCGTTTCCGCAAACAGATCAAAGTTGCCAAAGAGTGCACCGCTGATCAAATCCGTGCAAAGTTTGCCAACGGCATTCTCTACATTACTTTGGGTCAGGTTTTGTCACGCCCCGGAGTACGGGAGGTGACGTGGCGGAATATTTAGATTAATTAAAGGAGAGTTTAATTGAAATTAAGGGTTTAAAAATCCAATTAAGCAAGAAATAAGGAGATTTTTCCACCACATTTGATAAAGAATTTAAAATCATTAAACAAATAACAATAATTGAATAAAAACCGCGAATATGGGTTCCACAACCCACAACTTGTGCACACACATGGATCTGACAATATCACAAATACAATTACAGTCCAAGTACAAATAAAGTTAAGTCTTACATGCCTTGATTAATAAATACAGAATGTAAATAAATTCTCCTATTGCTCCTGAGTTCGGTCCGAAGAATCTTCTCCAAACCTAAATGGGAAACCACCTAGAAGGGGGGGGGGGGGAATTTAAAACAGATAAAACGTGAGCGAAAGGCTCAGTAGGACTAAGTTTTATAAAATAATTTAATGCAAAGAAACATAGCATTTTCAGGAGTTATACAGAAAGGGAACTTGAATAAATAAATAAATAAATTGAGTAGAACCGTTCTGACACAGAACAGTCTACTCGTCAAATCAAAACACCAGTTTACTTTTACCTAGGCAAACCATGATATCACCACCGTAGTGGCCCAGCTGGGTTTCGGGACCTGCCCCCAAGGTCGATCACGACCCGATCTCTGATATGGCATCATGCCCATGTGTTTATTATCATTATCATTCAAAACCCAATTATCGAGTGTTGTCAATTACATTCATTATGAAATTCATTTCATGTCACGGTATATGAAAATATAACCGATAAAACCATTTTCAAACAACCGTTGAAAACATTTTGATAGAAATCCTTTTCAAAGCCAAATCATTTCAAAACCAGGCTACCAAAGAAATAGGATAGAAGTCCTACCTCAGTACTCGTGCCGGTACCTCACACCGTAATCCCGATCCGCTATACGTTAGCTCCACGGAACCACGAACAATCCTAGATACAAACTAAGTCGATCAATATCTAGTTCGAGACATTCTATGTTACCAAATCATTTCATGATGTCCTAGTGTGCCATTTGTATCATTAAAATCATCCTATAAGGTTGGGGTTTAAATCAGGGTTCAAAACAATGAAATCGGGTAAAAATCACAAAATTTTCCATGCCTCGGTCGGCCTGCCGGACGCCCTGCTTCGGCCTGCCGGAAGCAAAGTTCGGCCTGCCGAACATGTCCCCAGATTCGGCCTGCCGGTCGGAAGAACACCGGCCTGCCGATCATCACTCCGGCCTGCCGAACATGAACTTCGGCCTGCCGAACTGGGAAAACCCAGAAATCCCAGCCACGGGTTTCTCGATCCCCAAAATCCAAATCTTGTTTCTAACCTATTTTTCTCAAATCCCAGGCATGAAAAACAACTATAGTTGATAGAAAAACATTCTAAAACATGTTTGGAATCATTTAAACAACATTTGAACTCGAAATCCTCAAAAATCCGAAAATGAGAAAAAGAGGAGAAAAATGAAAATCTTGAATCCAATTCGTTTTTCTTCAATCTAGGCTTAGATTCTAGTTGTTCTAAGCTCATTTAACACAAATCCACGGTTTTCTAAGCTTAAACAAACTTAGATTTCAAAAACACACAAAATTAAAAATTTTGTAAAAAGTTTAGAAATTTCGAATCTAACCTCGAATCGAAGCTTCAATCCGCGTTCTCGGTTGCCGAATCACGTCCCCGAGCTTCCTCCTTGCTGTTCCGAAGCTTGGATTCGAATGGAAATCAGAATTTTGAAAGAGATTGAGAGAGAGAGAGAGAGAGAGTTGAAACGTGAATGAGGAGAGAGAGAGAGAAAAGAGAAATAAATAGAGAAAATCGGTGGGCGGTTTTACTGTGCGAAAACCATGTGCCGCCCACGGTTTTTTAAAACGGAGTATTTTTAACATTTTACAAATTGTTGTGTTTTAAAACTCAAAACATCATTTTAAATCAACAAGGAATCTTTTGAACACATCAATTTAACAAAACAACCAAAAACTAAAAATCCAACCAAATAATCTAATTAAAGTTAAAACTTTAATTATGGCACACTAATTCATCATTTACATTACATTAACGTTAAATAAATTTCGGGACGTTACAGCTCTCCACCCCTAAAAGAAATTTCGTCCTCGAAATTTACAACTCACCTCAAAAACAAAACAAATGCGGATATAACTCCCGCATACTCGACTCTAGTTCCCAAGTGGCTTCATCAACACCGTGATGCTGCCACACGACCTTTACCAACGGTATCTCACGACGACGCAAGCTAATCACTTTCCGGTCGATGATCTGAATCGGCACTTCTTCGTACGTCGTATCCTCCTGAACCTGCACATCGCGAAACGATACTATCTTACCCTGCTCAGGTGGACACTTCCTAAGCATCGACACATGAAACACATCGTGCACATGAGAAAGTTCGGGCGGAAGATCAAGCCGATAAGCGACCACACCAACACACTGAGTGATCTCGAATGGCCCGATATACCTCGGCGCGAGTTTCCCACTCACTCCGAACCGCATAGTTCCCTTACGAGGTGACACCCTCAAGAGAACAAAATCTCCAACCGCGAACTCTAAGGGTCTACGTCTCCTATCCGCGTAGCTCTTCTGCCGACTCTGAGCTGCTCTCAACCGATCCCGAATCACCGCGACTTTCTCATTGCTGTCACGAATCTCATCTGGCCCAAGAATAACTCTATCTTCCGGCTCGGTCCAACACACAGGTGACCGACACGGTCGCCCATACAATGCCTCAAATGGTGCCATACCGATACTCGCCTGATAACTGTTGTTGTACGCGAACTCCGCCAAATGCAAATATTGCTTCCAATTCCCGCCGAAGTCCAACGCACAAGCACGCAACATATCCTCGAGAACCTGAATGACCCGCTCAGACTGCCCATCAGTCTGAGGATGAAACGCCGTACTGAAGTTCAAATCTGTACCCAAAGCCTCCTGAAAACTCCTCCAGTACTTAGCATTAAACCTGGTGTCTCGATCAGAGGTGATGGACAAAGGAACTCCATGCAACCTCACAATGTTCTGCATATACAACTCCCCGAGAATCTTCCTGGAACACGTCGACCTAAACGGAATGAAATGCGCCGATTTTGTCAACCTGTCGACTACAACCCAAACTGCATCATGCAGCTGCTCCGTCCTCGGCAAACCTGTGAGGAAATCCATCGTCACATGCTCCCATTTCCACCCTGGAATAGGAAGCGGCTGAAGTTGACCTGCAGGCTTCTGATGCTCGGCTTTCACCTGAAGACACGTCGAACACTTGGCCACGTACTCGCGAACATCTTTCTTCATGCCTCTCCACCAATAGTGCCTCTTCAAATCACGATACATCTTGGTGCTCCCCGGATGAATAGCAAACTGAGACCTATGAGCTTCGTCTAGAACGGCTTTCGTCACCTCGGCGATAACTGGAACTGCAAGACGCTCCCGGAAGTACAATGATCCATCTGCATGCACGCTCCATTCTTCAAACTGCTCCCCGTTCTGAATCCGCGACCAAATCCCCTGCAAATGTCGATCCTGCCACTGACCTTGCTTCACCATCCGAACAAGAGCTGGAGTCGCTTCCACATGATACAACAAAACTCGATCACCGTCGTCATGATACTGTAGCCGATACTCACTCACTGTCGCATCCCTGCTCCAGTCCTCAAAAATCAAACAAGCGAGAATCCCTGAAGACTTCCTGCTAAGCGCGTCCGCTACCACATTAGCTTTTCCGGGATGATACTGCAACGCGAAATCATAATCCTCCATGTACTCCACCCATCTGCGCTGCCTCAAGTTGAGATCCCTCTGAGTGAACAAATGCCTCAAACTCTTGTGATCGGAGAAGACCTGAAACGATGCGCTATACAAGTAACATCTCCAAATCTTCAGCGCGTAGATCACCGCTGCAAGCTCTAAATCGTGAGTAGGATAATTCCGCTCGTGAGGTCGTAGCTGTCTCGATCCGTACGCAACCACACGTCCATGCTGCATCAACACGCATCCAAGTCCGCGCCCTGAAGCATCAGCATAAACCTCATATGGCTCGTCACTGCTAGGAATAATCAACACTGGAGCTGAAGTCAACCGGTTCTTCAATTCCTGAAAAGCAAGCTCACAATCTTCATCCCACTCAAACCTGACATTTTTCCTGATCAACCTCGTCAACGGAGCTGCAATCTTCGAAAAGTCCTTTACAAATTTCCTGTAATATCCAGCAAGACCTAAGAAGCTGCGAATCTCCGCTACATTCCTTGGTCGTTCCCACTCCAATATAGCTTCAATCTTGGACGGATCCACTGAAATACCATGCTCCGAGATGACATGACCCAGAAATTTGACCTCAGTCAACCAGAACTCACACTTTTCCCTCTTAGCATACAACTGGTGCTCCCGTAGAGTCTGAAGCACGATCCGAAGATGCTGCTCATGCTCCTCCCAAGTCTTAGAATACACAAGAATATCATCGATGAACACGATCACAAACTGATCCAGATACGGCCTAAATATCCTGTTCATCAAATCCATAAAAGCTGCTGGAGCATTCGTCAACCCGAAAGACATAACCAGAAACTCGAAGTGCCCATACCGAGTCCTAAAAGCTGTCTTGGGAATATCCTCTTCCTTGATTCTGAGCTGATGATAACCTGACCGCAAATCAATCTTCGAGAAGTATCGCGAACCTCCCAACTGATCAAATAGCTCATCAATCCTAGGCAAGGGATATTTGTTCTTCACCGTAACACGATTTAGCTGCCGATAATCTACACATAACCTGAGAGTCCCATCGTGCTTCTTAGCGAACAAAACTGGTGCTCCCCACGGAGATGTGCTATTCCGAATATATCCTTTATCAGCAAGCTCCTGAAGTTGCTTCCTCAATTCCTTCATTTCTGCCGGCGCCACCCGATAAGGTGCCATAGAAATCGGTGATGTCCCTGGAAACAACTCGATACCAAACTCAATCTCCCGATGCGGTGGTAATCCTGATAACTCGTCGGGGAAGACATCCTCGAACTCACCAACCACCGGAATCGCTACACCACTACTCAAAACATAGGGCTCGCAATCTAGATTGGCAAGAAAAGCAAAACAATCTAGATTCCTTCGCCCTCCTAGACATGACTTCATGAGACGCTCACTCATTAGCCAATCACCACCACCCTGGTAAGTGATCACCGTCCCCCTATCAGACACTAGGGTCACTTTTCTAAGTTGGCAGTCCACAACTGCACTATACCTGGACAACCAGTCCATCCCTAAAATCACATCATAGGAACTCATGGGGAGTATAATCAAATCACTTTTCAAAATCTCATCCCCAATCTTTATTTTACAAGATTTACACACAATTTACACACACCCGCCCCAAGGGAGAAGTTATAACTAGGGGTTCATTAAACTCTTCTACTTCTAATCCCAAGGCATGTACAAAGGAACTCGAAATGAGAGAATGAGAGGCACCGGTATCAAATAAAACGCGAGCTAGAGATCTAAAAACCAAAACCATACCATCGACAACCGCGTTACCAATCTGAGAATCTGACCCTCCAGATGCCATTGCATGAACCTGCACTGGCGCCTTCCCTTTTCCTCTACCGACATTGCTGGGTCCTGCATTACTCGGCCGATACTGCTGAGATGGAGATGACTGCACACTACCTGTACTCGGCGCTCTATATTGAGGAACACTGCGCTGAAAATACTGCGGCTGCTGTCCCCGTGCCGGATATGAGAATTGCTGAGGAGAAAACTGCGGATACTGCAACTGCGGGTACTACGGAGGCGGAGGTAGGGTCTGAGGCTGAGGCTGAGACGAACGACTGGCATCCTCCCCGGTCTGCGATCCAAGAAGAGCACTCCTGATCGGGCAATTCCTCTTGATATGTCCGGGCTGCTGACAGAAATGACAATGAAAGCTGTAGGGGTTGCTGCACCCGCTGCCAGACGAACTGCTACTGCCACTGGTCGCACCGCCTTGCTTGCCTTTCCCCGGAGCTGGACGACTACTAGTGCTCTTCCTGCCACTCCTCTGCGGTCCTCCTGAAGCCTTGGCTCGATCCTCACAATACTGCACGTAATCATTCTCCACGGAGATCACCGACGACACAAGCTCTCCGAAACTTCTAAGCCGTAGAGCAACCAACTGCCGTCGAATAGGAGCCTTGAGTCCTTCCTGAAACTTGATGCATTTCTCGCGCTCCGATGCCACAGCTGATGGAGCAAACCTAGCCAACTCGCTAAACTTTGCCTCATACTCCCGAACTGACATATCACCCTGCTGCAATCTATAAAACTCAGCTGCCTTTTGATCTCTATATCCCTGCGGAAAATACCGATCATAGAACAGATCCTCGAACTTGTCCCAACCGATATCGCCACCGCGCTCCAGACGCTTAGTTTGTTTCCACCAGGTGTTAGCGCCACCCTCGAGCTTATACGCCGCAAACTCCACACGATACTCCTCAGGCACACCAAGAGTATCAAGATGCTTCAAGATCGAATCCAACCAATACTCTGCTAACTGCGGATCCCCATTGCCATCAAAAGTCGGAATAGACGCCCGCCGAAATTCCTTAAAGAAAGCATGCCGACTACCAACACTGGAGTCTTCCGGTCTAGTCCTGGCTGCCATCTGCCGAAAAGCCGCAATCATAGACCTCATCAGGCCCTCATCATTTCCGAACTCGGCGTCAGCTGTCGAACGACGTCTAGGTGCCATTCTCTCACTTCTGAAAACAAAATTTGGACTGTCAGAGGTATTTCATTGTCAATCCTATGTGTGCACAATTCCCAAGGTTCATAACCTTGAGCTCTGATACCATTCTGTCACACCCCGGAGTACGGGAGGTGACGTGGCAGAATATTTAGATTAATTAAAGGAGAGTTTAATTGAAATTAAGGGTTTAAAAATCCAATTAAGCAAGAAATAAGGAGATTTTTCTACCACATTTGATAAAGAATTTAAAATCATTAAACAAATAACAATAATTGAATAAAAACCGCGAATATGGGTTCCACAACCCACAACTTGTGCACACACATGGATCTGACAATATCACAAATACAATTACAGTCCAAGTACAAATAAAGTTAAGTCTTACATGCCTTGATTAATAAATACAGAATGTAAATAAATTCTCCTATTGCTCCTGAGTTCGGTCCGAAGAATCTTCTCCAAACCTAAATGGGAAACCACCTAGAAGGGGGGGGGGGGGGAATTTAAAACAGATAAAACGTGAGCGAAAGGCTCAGTAGGACTAAGTTTTATAAAATAATTTAATGCAAAGAAACATAGCATTTTCAGGAGTTATACAGAAAGGGAACTTGAATAAATAAATAAATAAATTGAGTAGAACCGTTCTGACACAGAACAGTCTACTCGTTAAATCAAAACACCAGTTTACTTTTACCTAGGCAAACCATGATATCACCACCGTAGTGGCCCAGCTGGGTTTCGGGACCTGCCCCCAAGGTCGATCACGACCCGATCTCTGATATGGCATCATGCCCATGTGTTTATTATCATTATCATTCAAAACCCAATTACCGAGTGTTGTCAATTACATTCATTATGAAATTCATTTCATGTCACGGTATATGAAAATATAACCGATAAAACCATTTTCAAACAACCGTTGAAAACATTTTGATAGAAATCCTTTTCAAAGCCAAATCATTTCAAAACCAGGCTACCAAAGAAATAGGATAGAAGTCCTACCTCAGTACTCGTGCCGGTACCTCACACCGTAATCCCGATCTGCTATACGTTAGCTCCACGGAACCACGAACAATCCTAGATACAAACTAAGTCGATCAATATCTAGTTCGAGACATTCTATGTTACCAAATCATTTCATGATGTCCTAGTGTGTCATTTGTATCATTAAAATCATCCTATAAGGTTGGGGTTTAAATCAGGGTTCAAAACAATGAAATCGGGTAAAAATCACAAAATTTTCCATGCCTCGGTCGGCCTGCCGGACGCCCTGCTTCGGCCTGCCGAATTGTTCAGTTCGGCCTGTCGGAAGCAAAGTTCGGCCTGCCGAACATGTCCCCAGATTCGGCCTGCCGGTCGGAAGAACACCGGCCTGCCGATCATCACTCCGGCCTGCCGAACATGAACTTCGGCCTGCCGAACTGGGAAAACCCAGAAATCCCAGCCACGGGTTTCTCGATCCCCAAAATCCAAATCTTGTTTCTAACCTGTTTTTCTCAAATCCCAGGCATGAAAAACAACTATAGTTGATAGAAAAACATTCTAAAACATGTTTGGAATCATTTAAACAACATTTGAACTCGAAATCCTCAAAAATCCGAAAATGAGAAAAAGAGGAGAAAAATGAAAATCTTGAATCCAATTCGTTTTTCTTCAATCTAGGCTTAGATTCTAGTTGTTCTAAGCTCATTTAACACAAATCCACGGTTTTCTAAGCTTAAACAAACTTAGATTTCAAAAACACACAAAATTAAAAATTTTGTAAAAAGTTTAGAAATTTCGAATCTAACCTCGAATCGAAGCTTCAATCCGCGTTCTCGGTTGCCGAATCACGTCCCCGAGCTTCCTCCTTGCTGTTCCGAAGCTTGGATTCGAATGGAAATCAGAATTTTGAAAGAGATTGAGAGAGAGAGAGAGAGAGAGTTGAAACGTGAATGAGGAGAGAGAGAGAGAAAAGAGAAATAAATAGAGAAAATCGGTGGGCGGTTTTACTGTGCGAAAACCATGTGCCGCCCACGGTTTTGCAAAACGGAGTATTTTTAACATTTTACAAATTGTTGTGTTTTAAAACTCAAAACATCATTTTAAATCAACAATGAATCTTTTGAACACATCAATTTAACAAAACAACCAAAAACTTAAAATCCAACCAAATAATCTAATTAAAGTTAAAACTTTAATTATGGCAAACTAATTCATCATTTACATTACATTAACGTTAAATAAATTTCGGGACGTTACAGGTTTCGAACCAATCATCAGTTCATGATCATGATCGCTGTCAGAAATCATCTCAGGGAAGAGCAGAAAATAACGGCGCTGCAGTGTGTGGGGCCGTGTCGATACGTCAGACGACGAGTTGTTTAAGAGATGGCGTGTTGAGGATAGACATAAGCACAAAGATGGATGTCAGCATTCCGGTGTTGATTGCTGTGGGAATCGCTGTTGGGGGTTTTCTAGTATGGAAGTGTGCTTCAATTCCAGATCCTATTGTCT
Source organism: Artocarpus heterophyllus (assembly GCA_025403435.1). Classification (NCBI taxonomy): domain Eukaryota; kingdom Viridiplantae; phylum Streptophyta; class Magnoliopsida; order Rosales; family Moraceae; genus Artocarpus; species Artocarpus heterophyllus. The sequence goes on from CM046352.1 coordinate 23,710,734, forward strand.
ACTGAACTGATATTATGTGTTAACACAAACAATATTATTGGACTAGTCCTGGGAATCATTGGAATTTGTGGGGCTTGCATTAATTCCAGAATTGTTGCTAACCCCTAAACAATAATAAATGGTAATTTTCCCTCACTCCTTTCCAAGGAACCTATCATTTCCACTTTGTATTTCTTTATTTTATTACTTAATAATATTTTAGGGTGGAGAATTTGGCAGGGGATAGTTACTAGTAGGTGTCGATTCCTAATTGGGACGTGCTACACTAGTTATTTTCTCTCATTTTTCATTAAAGGTAAAAAACCCACACCTCCGAATCCCTGCTAGTATCTACTCAATCGCATTAGTAATATATTACCTGTCAAAAATTTACAACAATAATATACAAATAATAGAAAAGCATCAACATCACAATCGTACAATATAATTTGAAAAAGGTACGTCGTAGTTTTTTAAAAAATCAATCTTGTACCTATTCGTGTTTTTGAACACAAAATTTTTTAATTTATTAAACAAAATCATATTTGTGGTTTTCTTTGGGTTTTTTAAGTTTTTTGTTGTTATTTTCTTAAATAGTTTTGAGAAATTAACATGAGAAGATGACGCAAATGTAGGACACTATGATCCTATATACGTCATATAATTTGGAAAAGTGGTACGAAGGCTGACTACGACAATAATTCTCCTTGTTGATCGATCAAATCCCATCGGCCATTGTAGAAAGTTAGCACTCTTCTAGAATTGGTTGACCGAGAAGACCATAATTTCATTAGGCCGACCGATCTTCCCAGATGGCTAGTCTACGATCTACTATCTAACATCATCTTTTTCAGATTTTAAGATTTTTCAGGTAAAAAAAAAATCTACAAAACAATATGGTTACAATCTTATTTGTTTTTTTTTTTTGGTAAATTAAACTCCTAAAATTTGAATCTTTGAACAACACTTTAAACCAAAAGGAAGGTGTGCGAGATTGAATTGCCAATTTTGGAACTTGAATCCTGGAACGTTTGGGGATATTTCATACTTTTTGGACGATTATTTATTTATTTTTTTTTGCGAGATTAAATTGCCAATTTTGGAACTTGAATCATGGAACGTTTGGGGATATTTCATACTTTTTGGACGATTATTTATTTATTTATTTATTTTTTTGAAGAACAGGTTTTTACTTTTATTTTGATATTAATTAATTAATTATTAATATATTTTTTACAATGCAAAAGGATGTTTTAAAGAAGACAAAAGTTTCATGAAATTATGATGAGGACATCACATGTCGTTGTTGGACATGTATACCTTAAGGAGTAAAAAAGTAATATGTTTTTGGAGACATTTTTATCAATAAAGAATTTATTTATTATTTATATACCAAATCTTATCCTCTTTTCGTTCATATTAGTTGAATGTATGTTAAACAAACAAAGGTCTCAAACTATTAGTCTGAACCTTTAAGAATTGAGCATATGATGAACAGATTATATAGAAGACACGATTCTTAAGGTGACGGTCTAAATCATGAGATCTGCAATCAAGGGAATAAAGTAGAGTGCTTTATTCATGTAAAGATTGTTATGTTGTCTATATCCCTAACGGGAGATGGTTTATCTTGATGGTGGACTCCGTGAATAGAAATATTGGCATATTGTCATTGGTGACGAGGTGTTGGATCGGGTGATAAAGTGAATTGATTTGGATTAATAATTATGTATAGGCAAATCAATTCACTTTAGACAATCATATGTATTGTATCTTAATCCTGAGATGAATAGTGAGCCCAATGTCTTGACTTGTGTCTTTTGATGTACCAAAGGGTGACATCCACATTTTAATAGTGGTACGTATGCCGGTACATTAGAGGCATGACTCTTGATAGCGTAGACCAGTTATTCATAGATATAGAATCCATAGCTTCTCTTTAGGAGTAGTGATATCCTCTTATATGCATTATCTTGTAATTAGAAAACTGGAGCGCTTAACCATTTGGATACATAGGTTTAACCAAATGGTATACTGTCTTTGGATGGTAAGTTTTTCAATAGTGAGATAATAGAATGTAAGATAAAAATAATCAGGGAGGTAAGACAGAACTTGTCTTTAAGCTAATTATGGATAATCCTATAGGGATACGATACATTATGATATGTCATGGAGACTTAGCTATATGAGCTTCGTAATTCTATATAGTTTGAGAGTACAACTGTAAGCTTTTAGAGGAGTAGTATTGGACTTGATAATTATGAAATGTATATCTGGGATATTGAGTTTCATAATTATCGGTTGCTTGATCTATATAGGTCCATCAAGTCCCCTTCACTAGCTCATAAAAATTTATAATGATATGGCGTGTTTTACCAATAATTAGTGACTTATGTCAAATTTATCAGATTGGTTGAAATTCGATAAATTCTAATAATTCATGTTTGTTTATCGGTTGATTTAATTTTGTGATAAAATTAATTTAACATAAACTTGTTGAATTGTTGGGATTAGATAATTCATGTTTGTTTATCGATTGGATTAATTTTGAATAAATTAATTCAAGATAAACTTGTTAAATTATCAGGAATATTTATTTTCCTAGAGATTGTCTAGATATGACTGTTTTAATCAATAACTTCTCTATTGGATTATTTGAATTAAAACTTAGGCTCTATCCCTAGAATCTCGGGTAAAAAATAAAGATTCGCAGGGAACTTTTTTTCGCAAGTTTGGTAGGCCGATCTGTAAGTTTGACCTACTGATTAAGGAGGCTCGGTAGGCCAATCTGGCAGTTCAGCCTACCGACCAGGCTGTAAAAGGATCACGCATTTCCACATAGATTTTATCAAATATTGATCCAGATTTGATTCTGATTCAAATTTTTGATGCCTTATCTGATAAGGACTGACTTTTGGGCCTAACCTCTATAAAAGGGGAGTGACTCTCTTTATTATTTAGATTAGTTGAGAAATCTAGAGCGAGACTTTGCCAATTAGACTCTACAACTCTGTACAAAGCTGCTATTCACAAATCACAAATTATAGCTTTGGGTATTTCTCAATTGGTTAGAATGAGAGTTGCCTTGTGGAAGAGTTGTACGAGTGTGCCCACATACACACCGGTCGTGGATAGAGAATAGCAAAGAAGGCCAGTTGGTTGAGGTCTTTTTGGAACGTTACTTCTCTTTACTGATTATAGTAGCATTTCGGCATATACAAGGTTAGCAATATCAGGTTAATTTATATATATAGTGTGTCAAACTTGTATTTTAGAAAATACTTTGATATAAAAATTTTAAAATTCCGCTGCATATTATTTTTTCAACAATTGGTATCAGAGCCACGGTTTTTATATAAATTTGCAAGTCTATGATCATACTTTATGAATAAATTATATGATCTTGATCTCTCCTATGCTTGAATTTAATTTTTATTAGAGAGTTGGCACTCTAGGGTTTCTATATATTTATATGTTGTCATGAATTATATGGTGGATGTTTATTAATTAATTATGGTTGATTAAATAATTGTTTAATTATTAATTAATTAATTAATTTATGTCGGTTATGGTTCCTTAGAGATTAGAATGTGTATCTAGGTTTTTCATGCAATTAGATGGCGGACTATCATCTTTGTCTAGAAATTATTATTTAATTTTAAATTTGTAAGAATTTTGTAATTAAATAATTATTCAAAGAAGACAGATCTGGTAGGTGGATCTAGAAGGTGGATGATGGTATTCCTAGGTATTTTTTGAGTCTTTAATTTTATGTTTTTGATTTGTTGAAAATAAAATTGATAAATTAAATCAAAAACTGTATTTTTTAAAAAGGGGTGATCTCTGCTTAGTCGATATGCTCAACTCTCCAGTTTGGCAGGTCGATGGTCATAGGATTGGCAAGCTGGACTCTCGGGTTCGACAGGCCGTCAGCGGGGCAAAAATCTGGTGGCTTTGGCGGCAGGCCAAACTTTTTAGTTTAGCAAGCCGATTTGAAAAGATTAGCAGGCCAGTAGATCATGACCTACAGGCCGGTAGATCATGACCTGCAGGCCAATTGCATAAGCCGACAGAGGGCTAGAAATTTTTTCAAAAAAGGTGCAGTTTCGATGCAGTTTTAATTTTATTTTTGGGACAATTCTGAGAAACATTAAAATTTGGATATGACCAGAAATATGGAGTATTTGATCTATTTGGGATTGAAGACTTGAAGATGGGCATTACATGAAGAAGGATATAGCTTGATGATTCAAGGATGAAGAATCGATAATATGTTTTGATTATTCTCTTGTAATCTTTATTTTCTATTCTCTAGGATGGAACTATAATATTACGGTTATTTATTATTATTTTGTTTATAGCTTTGCTTGTCTGCATTATAATATGATTTGCTATGTATATTGATAACATGCCATATAGAATAGGGAGTGCCATTCATATCAAAATTTTTCATGCATATTTTTAAGATAAAACCTTGATTTCAAAAGACTAAGTGAGAGAAGGTTTTTGAAAAGAGGATCTAAGGCCTCCATCGTTGGTCCATAGGTAGTATATGGTGGTTTTGACCCCTAGGAAGAGACTTCATCATGTACCGGGTTGGATCTCCAAAAGGATATGGTATTTTAGAATGATTAATCATTGTACACCCCTAGGTGGTGATTATTAATCATGGATAAAATATTAAAACGATGGTTATGTGCGCATGTTAATTTCATTATTAACCTCCCCTAGGAGCTCTGTTGATAAAATTAATGGCCAAAGAAACAGTTATTAATATATGCTAGATCATACGGGTCCTGGATGACATATATTAATCAGGAAGGGATCCGTGTTCTTAATTGAATTTAGCAAGACTACCCTAGGAGCTTGTTGAATTTTTAGTTAGGAATTATCATTGTAAGGTTGTAATATTTTTAAGGTTTTGACACGTAAATACATTTGTATGTTTTTACATGACTGTGTTATCTTACTAAATTATTGTGATATGTTTGCATATGTTTCATATATGATTCTTTATTGTGGATTAAAAATGTCTAAAAACGCTTTATCATTGATACTTGACAAAAACCAATTAATCGGCGAGAATTATAATGATTGGAAATGAAACCTAAACATTGTCCTCTCCTTTGAGAAACTGAAATTTGTGCTGACAACACATTGTCCTCCCGAGCCTACCAGAGATTCCACCAATGATCAAATCCAAGCATATGATCATTGGAAAGATGATAATGATCAGGCCTGCTACTACGTTATGGCCAGCATAAATAACATGCTGCAAGCTCAACATGAGGATTATGAGACTGCTAAGTAGATCTTGGATAATCTAGAAGATATGTTAGGAGGCCAGGCCCTAACAAAGCGACAAGTGGTGCTTTGGAAACTCTTGAACTATAAGTAGAGACCGGGGACATCTGTAAAGGAGTATATGATGCTGGTCATGAGTTACCTTGCTGAGGCACAAACCAAAAGAGTCGACATCGATGCTGAAACTCAAATGATTATAGTCTTTGAGACTCTATCTAAGGAGTTTATCCCATTAGAGCTACTTTTAATTTAAGCAATAGATAGGATTTGACTTTAACAGAGTTGACGAAACAATTATAGGAGTTTGAACTGCTGATCAGGGAGTCTCCTGCTGGTGGCAAGGCCAATTTGGCGACTGCTTCTGGTTCCAATCCTAACCTTGGGAATGGAAAGAAGCAACGGGCTAAGAACGAGAACTTTTCTATTCCTGTAAATGGAAAGACAAGAAAAAGAATAAGAAGAACCTAAAGAAGCTCAAGTGCTTTTTTTGTGGGAAGGTTGGGCACATCAAGAAGCATTGCAAAGACGTCCTTTCTTGAGGAGGTAGGTGTGATCTTCTGTATTTAGAAACTTGTTTGGTTGAGGAATCCAGTAGCATTTGGGTCATAGATTCCAGTGCAACTAAACATGTTTGTGTTTCTCTGTAAGAGTTCAAAGAAACGAGAAGTTTGTTGCATAAAGACTTCACGCTTCGGATGGGCGATGGATCCTTGGCCTTAGCTGAAGTAGTGGGAGATGTCCATCTATATTTTGATAATTATGGGAATTTAATTTTGCGAGATTGTTTTTATGTTCCTAAATTTAAGAGGAATTTAATTTCTGTATCTTGTTTATTTAAAGACTCCTATTTGGTTTCTTTTAATAGTAAAGTAGTGATTTGTAAAAACAAATCTTTTATCTGTTCTAGATGGATGAAAAATAATCTATATTTTATCAAACCTAAGATGGACTTGCTGCTTAATGCCGAGATGAATGATAATAATTCTAAAAGACTTAAAACTTCTCACTCTAATAAGACTTATCTTTAGCATTTGTGCCTTGGTCATATTAACTTGAATAGGATTCAAAGGTTGGTAAGGGATGGACCTTTAAGACACTTAAAGGTGGAATCTATACCTCAATGTGAATCTTATTTGGAGGGTAAAATGACCAAAAGACCATTCAAGTCTAAGGGCAATAGGACCGAAGGGATTCTAGAACTTGTGCATAATGATGTTTGCAGACCTATGAACATCTGAGCACGAGAAGGATGTGAGTACTTCGTCACTTTTATAGATGATTACTCAAGGTATGGGTATGTGTACTGATGCACCACAGAAGCAAAACTTTTGACAAGTTCAGGGAGTTTCGAGCTAAAGTGGAAAAGTAATTGGGTAGACCCATAAAGGCACTTCGATCCGATCGAGGTGGAGAATACATTTCTGATGAGTTCTTAGGACATTTATTAGAGAATGAGATTTTATCCCATTTGACTGCGCCAGGCACTCTATATCAGAATGGCATAGCGGAGAGAAGAAATAAGACTTTATTGGACATAGTCAAGTCTATGATGAATTATTCATCATTGCCTTTATCCTTTTGGTGATATGCACTACAAATCGCATGTTATCTTTTGAACAATGTGCCTTCAAAATCAGTTCCTAAAATTCCTCACGAGTTGTGGATGGGAAGAAGACATCCTTAAACTATATTCGCATATGGGGATGTCTGAATCACGTCTTGTTTAGGGATGCGAATAAATTGAAATCACATTCAAAAGTTTGCATGTTTATAGGATATCCAAAAGGGACTTAAGGGGGTTATTTTTATAATCCAAAGGAAAAGAAGGTTGTGGTTTCGACTAATGCAACTTTCCTTGAGGAGAGTTACATTGACAAGTTTAGGCCTTGAAGCAAAGTGGTGCTCGAGGAGTTGATGAGTGATTCAACCACTCCTATTGGGTGTAGAAAAACCAAACAAACTCAAACAACAACCTAAAGGGCTTCGACATAGTGGGAGGATCAGGCGTCAACCCGAGAGGTATATGTTAAATGGTGAGGCCTTCTTGGCTACATCGGATGAACATGATAGGGATCCTTACACTTTTGCAGAGACTATGGAGGATGTTGATTCAAAACTCTGGACAGAGGGTATGAACACAGAGAAGAAGTCTATGGAGATTAATCACATCTAGGAACTTATGGATCTTCCCAAAGGGGTAAAACCCATAGGGTGTAAATGGATCTACAAGAGGAAAAGAGAAGTGGATGGAAAGGTTGAAACCTTGAAGGCTAGACTAGTAACGAAAGGTTACACACAAAAGGAAGGAATCGATTACGAGAAAACCTTTCGCCTGTAGCCATGCTTAAGTCCCTCTAGATTCTCTTATCCATAGCTGCCGCTCTCGACTACGAGATTTGACAAATGGATGTCAAGACAGCCTTTCTGAATGGCTATCTTGATGAGTCCATTTATATAGAACAACCAGATGAGTCTAAGGTCAATGGTCAGGAGGGTAAGGTTTGTAAGCTGCTAAAGTCAATATATGGACTTAAGCAGGCTTCCCATTCTTAGAACATAAGATTTGATCAAGTGATCAAGACTTATGGGTTCTCACAAAATGTGGATGAGCCATGTGTTTACAAACACATTAAGGATGTGAAGGAGGTTTTTCTACTGTTCTGTGTAAGACACATATGCCCTAAGGAGTAAAAATGTAATACATTTTTGGAGACATTTTTTATCAATAAAGAATTTATTCTTTTATATATACCAAATTTTGTCCTCTTTACATTCATATTTGTTAAATGTATGATAAGTAAATAGTAGTCTGAGACTGTCAGTCTAAATCTTAAGAATTGGGCATATGATGGACTGATTATGCAGAAGACACGATTCTTAAGGTGATGGTCTTAGACATATGTTCCGCAATTGAGGGAATAAAGTTGGGCGCTTTATTCAAGTAAAGATTGTTATGTTGTCTATATCCCTTTTGGGAGATGGTTTGTCTTGGCCATCGGAGTTGGACTCCGTGAATAGAAACATTGGCACGTTGTCATAGGTGACGATGTGTTAGATTGGGACATAAAGTGAATTGATTTGGATTAATAATTCTGTCTCAGTAAATCGATTCACTTTAGATAGTCATTTGTATTGTATCTTAATCCTGAGATGAATAGTGGGCCTGTTGTCTTAACTTGTGTCTTTTGATGTACCAATGGGTGACTCCCACATCTCTATAGTGGTATGCATGCCGGTACGTTAGAGGCATGACTCTTGATAGCGTAGACTTGTTATTCATAGATATGGAATCCATAGCTCCTTTTTAGGAGTAATGATATCCTCTTATATGCGTTGTCCTATAATTGGAAAACTGGAGCGCTTAACCATTTGGATAAATAGGTGTAACCGAATGGTATACTATCTTTGGATGGTAAGTTTTCTAATGGTGAGACAATGGAATGTAAGATAAAAATAATCGGGAAGGTAAGACAAAACTTGTCCTCAAGTCGATTATGGATGATCATATGGGGATGCGATACATTATGATATGTCATGGAGACTTAGCTACATAAGCTTCGTAATTCTATAAAGTTTGAGAGTGCAGCTCCAAGCTTTTAGTGGAGTAGCGTTGGAGTTGATAATTGTGAAATGTATATCTGGGATATTGGGTTTCATAATTATCATGAGCTTGTACTTTATAGGTCCATTTTGGTCTCCTTTGCTAGCTCACAAAATCCTGTAACGACATGGCGTGCTTTTCCAATAATTGGTGACTTATGTCAGATTTATCAGATTGGTTTAAAATTTGTAAGAATCAAATAATTCATGTCTGTTCATCGGTTGAATTAATTTTGTAAGAAATTAGTTCAAAATAAACTTATTGAATTATTGCGATCAGATAATTCTTGTCTGTTTATCGGTTGATTTAATTTTGGACAAATTAGAACAAGATATACTTGTAGAATTATTGTGGATTGATTTATTTTCTTAGAGATTATCTTGATAAAGTTTGTTTTGATTAGATATCTTCTCTATTGGGTTATTTGAATCAAAACTGAGACTTGATCCTTTAGAATCTCGGGTGAAAAATAAAAGATTTGCGGAGATTTTTTCTCGGGAGTTTGGCCTGCTGAATGACGTGGTCGGCCTGTTGATCAGAATGTTCGGCCTACCGATCAACGGGAGATAAGATTACGCGTTTTCACGCGGATCTTTTCAGATATTGATCCGAACGTGATTCTGTTTCGAGTTTTTGAGACCTAATATGATATGGACTGACCCCATGACCAATAGCTATAAAAAAGGGAGTGATTCTCATGATTTACTCATATCAATTTGAGAGATTAAGAGTGATTCTCTTCTAGTGAGCATCTGAAAACTCCTTGAGAGCTTTTGTTCACAAATCACGAACACTAGCTTTGGGTTCTCTCTATTGGTTGGAAGGAGAGTCACCGGTGGAAGAGCTGTACGTGTGAGCCCACACTCACTCCGGTTGCGGATAGAGAATAGCAAAGAAGACCAGTTGGTTGAGGCTCTTCTGGAACGTTACTTCTCTACACAGGTTGCGGAGGTTCTTCGGCACAATAAGGTTTGTAAGATCTGTCTAATTTATACATATAACATGTCAAACTTGTGTTTTGGAAATTACTCTGATGAAAAATTTTAAACAATTCCGTTCCGCCCTTTGTTTCCAACAATTGGTATCAGAGCCAAGGTTTTTACATAAATTTGCAAGTTTGTGATCATGTTATATGCATAAATTTTGTGATCTTAATCTCTCCTATGCTTGAATTGAATTTTATAGAGAGATGGCACTTTAGGTTTCTATATAATATATATGTTGTCATTGATTATGTGGTGAATGTTTATTAATTAATTATGGTTGATTAAATCGTTGTTTAATCATTTATTAATTAATTAATACCGGTTATGGTTCCTTAGAGGTTAGAATGTGCATCTAGGTTTTTCATGTAATTAGATGGTGGACTATCATCTCCGTCTAAGAATTATTATTTTAAATTTTTAAAATTTTGTAATTAAATAATTATTCAGAGAAGACGGATCGAGAAGTCGGATCTAGAATAGGGAGTGCCGCTCATATTAAAATTGTTCATGCATGATTTTAAAATAAAACCTTGACTTCAAAAGATTGAGTGGGAGAAGGTTTTCGAAGAGAGGACCTAAGGCCTCCATAGGAAGAACATGGTGGTCCGGACCCCTAGGAAGGGATTTCTATCATGTACTAGATTGGATCTCTGAAAGGATAAGATATTTTAGTATAATTTATGGTTGCACACCCCTAGGTGGTGATTATAAATCATGGATAAAATATTGAAATGGTGGTTATACACTCACGTTAATTTTATTATTAACCTCCCCTATGATCTCTGTTAATAAAATTAATGGCCAAAGAAACAATTATTAGTATATGCTGGATCATACGGGTCCTGGATGGCATATATTAATCAGGAGGGATCCGTGTTCCTGATTGAATTTGGCATGACTCCCCTAGGAGCTTGTTGAATACTGAGTTGGGAATTATCGTTGTAAGGTTGTGATATTTTCAAGGTTTTGACACATAAACACATTTGTATGAATTTACATGATTGTGTGATCTTACTAAATTATTATATATGTTTGCTTATGTTTGGTATATGATTTTTTATTGTAGATTGAAAATGTTTAAAAACGCTTTATCATCGATACTTGACAAAAACCAATTAACCGGTGAGAATTATAACGATTGGAAACGGAACCTGGACATCGTCCTATTCTTTGAGAAACTAAAATATGTACTGACAACCCCTTGTCCTCCCGAGCCTATGGGAGACTCAAGTAATGAGCAATTCCAAGCATACGACCGCTGGAAAGATGCTAATGATCAAGCCCGCTGCTATGTTATGGCTAGCATGAACAACGTGCTGCAAGCTCAACATCAGGATTATGAACTGCGAAGCAGATCTTGGATAATCTTGAGGACATGTTTGGAGGCCAGGCCATACCAAAGCGGAAAGGGGCACTTCAGAAACTCTTAAACTATAGACAGAGACCGGGGACATCTATAAAGGAGCACATGATGTTGGTCATGGGTTACCTCGCTGAGGCTCAAACCAATGGAGCCGACATCGATGCTGAAACTTAGATGACTGTGGTCTTTGAGACTCTGTCTAAGGAATTTATTCTGTTTAGAGCCACTTTTAATTTAAGTAATAGACGGGATATGACCTTGACAGAACTGATGAAACAGTTACAGGAGTTTAAGCTGCTGATCAGGGAGTCTCTTGCTGGTGGTGAGGCCAACATGGTAGCTGCTTCTGGTTCCAATCCTAACTCTGGAAATGGAAAGAAGAAACGGGCCAAGAGTGGGAAGTCTTCTATTCCTGCTGCTACCAAGAGCAAGAAGAAGAAGAAGAAGAACCCAAAGAAGCTTAAGTGCTTCTTCTGTGGTAAGGTCGGGCATATAAAGAAGCATTGCAAGGACTTCCTTTCCAAGGGAGGCAGGTGTGATCTTCTATATTTAGAAACTTGTTTGGTTGAGGAATCCAGTGACATCTGAGTCATAGATTCCAGTGCAACTAACCATGTTTGTGTTTCTCTGCAGGGATTCAAAGAAACGAGAAGTCTGCTGTGTGAAGACTTAACGCTTCGGATGGGCGATGGATCCTTGGTGTCAGTGGAAGCAGTGGGAGATGTCCATCTTTACTTTGATAATTATAGGAATTTAATTTTACGAGATTGTTTTTATGTTCCTAAATTTAAAAAGAATTTAATTTATGTATCTTCTTTATTTAAAGACTCCTACGTGGTATCTTTCAATGAAAAAGTGGTGATTCGTAAAAATAAATCTTTTATCTGTTCTGGATGGATGCAAAATAATCTATATTTTATCAAACCTAAGATGGACTTATTGCTTAATGCTGAGATAAATGATAATGACTCAAAAAGACTTAAAACTTCTCACTCTAATAAGACTTATCTTTGGCATTTGCGCCTTGGCCATATTAACCTGAATACGATTCAAAGGTTGGTAAGGGATGGACCTTTAAGTAACTTAAAGGTGGAATCTATATCTCAATGTGAGTCTTGTTTGGAGGGAAAAATGACCTAATGACCATATGGGTCTAAGGGCAATAGGGCCGAAGGGGTTCTAGAACTTGTGCATAGTGATGTTTGCGGACCGATGAACATCCAGGCACGAGGAGGGTATGAGTACTTCGTCACTTTTATTGACGATTACTCAAGATATGGGTATGTGTACCTAATGCACCACAAAAGCGAACTTATGATAAGTTCAGGGAGTTTTGGGCTGAAGCGGAAAAGCAATTGGGTAGGCCCATAAAGGCACTTCGATCTGATCGAGGTGGGGAATACCTTTCTGATGAGTTCTTGGGACACTTGTTAGAGAATGGGATTTTATCCCATTTGACTACGTCAGGCACTCTGCAGTAGAATGGCGTAGCGGAGAGAAGGAATAGGACTTTGTTGGACATGATTAGGTCCATGATGAGTTATTCATCATTGCCTTTATCCTTTTGGGGATATGCACTACAAAGCGCATGTTATCTTTTGAACAATGTGCCTTCAAAATCGGTCCCTAAAACTCCTCACGAGTTGTGGACAAGACGGAAGACATGCTTAAACCATATTCGCATATGGGGATGTTCGGCTCATGTCTTGTTTAAGGATTCGAATAAGTTGGAAGCACGTTCGGAAGTTTGCGTGTTTGTAGGATATCTAAAAGGGACTAAAGGGGGTTATTTTTATAACCCAAAGGAAAATAAAGTCGTGGTTTCAACTAATGCAACTTTCCTTGAGGAGAGTTACATGGACGACATTAAACCTCGAAGCAAAGTGGTGCTTGAGGAGTTAAGGGGTGATCCGTTCACTCCGGAGGTTCCGAACGAAACCATTCCGATCGGTGTAGAAAAACTAAACACACCTGAACAACAACCTCAGGGGCTTCGGCTTAGTGGGAGGATCAGGCGTCAACCTGAGAGGTATATGTTCAATGGGGAGGTCTTTTTGGCTGAGCTAGATAAACATGACAGGGATCCTTATACTTACGCAGAAGCTATGGAGGATGTTGATTCAATACTCTGGACAGAGGCCATGAACATAGAGATGAAGTCTATGGAGACTAATCAGGTCTGGGAGCTTGTGGATCTTCCCGAAGGGGTAAAACCCATAGGGTGTAAGTGGATCTACAAGAGGAAAAAAGGAGTGGATGGAAAGGTCGAAACCTTTAAGGCTAGACTCGTAGCTAAGGGTTATACGCAAAAGGAAGGAATCGATTATGAGAAAACCTTTTCGCCTGTAGCCATACTTAAGTCCATCCGGATTCTCTTGTCCATAGCTGCCGCTCTCGACTATGAGATTTGGCAGATGGATGTCAAGACGGCTTTCTAAATGGCTATTTTGATGAGTCCATTTATATGGAACAACCAGACGGGTTCATGGTCGTGGGTCAAGAGGGTAAGGTTTGTAAGCTGCTAAAGTCAATTTATGGACTTAAGCAGGCTTCTCATTCTTGGAACATAAGATTTGATCAAGTGATCAAGACTTATCGGTTCTCACAAAATGTGGATGAACCATGTGTTTACAAACACATCAAGGATGGAAAGGTGGTTTTTCTACTACTCTATGTAGATGACATTCTGCTAATTGGCAATGACGTTGGGGCGTTGTCATCTGTCAAATTATGGTTGACCAAGCAGTTTGACATGAAGGACTTAGGTGAGGCTAATTTTGTTCTCGGTATTCAGATCTTTCGGGATAGGAAGAACAAAATGATAGCTTTGTCTTAGGCCGGCTACATAGATAAAATTCTCAGGAGGTTTGCAATGCAGGATTCCAAGAAAGGTGAGCAACCATCTAGGTCTGGAATTACTCTTTCTAAGAAAGACTCTCCAAAGTCTTATGAAGAAAGAGAATACATGAAGAAGGTGCCTTATGCTTCGGCAGTGGGTAGTCTCATGCATGCCATGCTTTGCACAAGACCGGATATTAGCTATGCGGTTGGGATTGTAAGTCGATTTCAGGCGGATCCAGGACCGAACCATTGGGTTGCAGTAAAGCATATTTTCAAGTACCTAAGAAGGACTCGAGGGTATATGCTTGTGTATTCGGGTGAGGATTTAACTCCTCTAGGATACACTGATTCGGATTTTCAATCCTGTCTAGATTCTAGGAAATTGACTTTAGGGTTTGTGTTTACTCTGGGTGGCGGTGCCATCAGTTGGAGAAGTGCGAAGCAATATTGCACTTTGGATTCAACGATGGAGGCTGAGTATGTGGCGGCTAGTGATGCTTCGAAAGAAGCAGTGTGGCTCCGCAAGTTCCTTGGGGATCTTGAGGTAGTTCCTGGTATGGATAAGCAGTATCACTGTACTATGATAACAGTGCGGCGGTGGCTAATGCTAAGGAACCAAGATTTCACAAGAAGAGTAAGCATATTGATCGGAAGTATCATGTGCTAAAGGACTTTGTTGAGGGCGGGCATGTCACGGTGTGCAAGATCTCGTCAGAGGACAATTTAGCTGATCCATTTACGAAGACACTTATTGGGAGAGTCTTCGAGAGGCATGTGGAAGCTATGGGAATTCAAAATTTGTTGTATTTACTCACTTAGTGCAAGTGGGAGATTGTTAGACATGTATGCCCTAAGGAGTAAAAATGTAATACGTTTTTGGAGACATATTTTATCAATAAAGAATTTATTCTTTTATATTTACCAAATTTTGTCCTCTTTACGTTCATATTTGTTGAATGTATGATAAGCAAACAGTAGTCTGAGACTGTAAGTCTAAACCTTAAGAATTGGGCATATGATGGACTGATTATGCGGAAGACACGATTCTTAAGGTGATGGTCTAAAACTTATGATCCGCAATCGAGGGAATAAAGTTGGGCACTTTATTCATGTAAAGATTGTTATGTTGTCTATATCCCTTTTGGGAGATGGTTTGTCTTAGCCATCGGAATTGGACTCCGTGAATAGAAACATTGGCACGTTGTCATAGGTGACGATGTGTTGGATCGGGACATAAAGTGAATTGATTTGGATTAATAATTCTGTCTCGGCAAATTGATTCACTTTAGATAGTCATTTGTATTGTATCTTAATCCTGAGATGAATAGTGGGCTCGTTGTCTCTACTTGTGTCTTTTGATGTAGCAATGGGTGACTCCCATATCTCTATAACGGTATGCATGCCGGTACATTGGAGGCATGAATCTTGATAGCGTAGACTTGTTATTCAAAGATATGGAATCCATAGCTCCTCTTTAGGAGTAATGATATCCTCTTATATGCGTTGTCCTGTAATTGGAAAACTGGAGCACTCAACGATTTGGATACATAGGTGTAACCAAATGGTATACTATCTTTGGATGGTAAGTTTTCTAATGGTGAGACAATGGAACGTAAGATAAAAATAATCGGGAAGGTAAGACGAAACTTGTCCTTAAGCCGATTATGGATGATCATATGGGGATGCGATACATTATGATATGTCATGGAAACTTAGCTACATGAGTTTCGTAATTCTATAAAGTTTGAGAGTACAGCTCAAAGCTTTTAGTGGAGTAGCGTTGGAGTTGATAATTGTGAAATGTATATCTGGGATATTGGGTTTCATAATTATCATGAGCTTGAACTTTATAGGTCCATTTTGGTCCCCTTTGCTAGCTCACAAAATCCTGTAACGACATGGCGTGCTTTTCCAATAATTGGTGACTTATGTCAGATTTATCAGATTGGTTTAAAATTTGTAAGAATCAAATAATTCATGTCTGTTTATCGGTTGAATTAATTTTGTAAGAAATTAGTTCAAGATAAACTTGTTGAATTATTGCGATCAGTTAATTCTTGTCTGTTTATCGGTTGATTTAATTTTGGACAAATTAGAACAAGATAAACTTGTAGAATTATTGTGAATTGTTTTATTTTCTTAGAGATTATCTTGATAAAGTTTGTTTGGATAATCTAGAAGATATGTTTGGAGGCCAGGTCCTAACAAAGCGACAAGTGGTGCTTTGGAAACTCTTGAACTATAAGTAGAGACTGGGGACATCTATAAAGGAGTATATGATGTTGGTCATGAGTTACCTTGCTGAGGCACAAACCAATAGAGTCGACATCGATGCTGAAACTCAAATGATTGTAGTCTTTGAGACTCTGTCTAAGGAGTTTATCCCATTAGAGCAACTTTTAATTTAAGCAATAGATAGGATTTGACTTTAACAGAGTTGATGAAATAATTATAGGAGTTTGAACTGCTGATCAGGGAGTCTCTTGTTGGTGGCAAGGCCAATTTGGCAGCTGCTTCTGGTTCCAATCCCAACCTTGGGAATGGAAAGAAGCAACAGGCTAAGAACGAGAACTTTTCTATTCCTGTAAATGGAAAGACAAGAAAAAGAATAAGAAGAACCTAAAGAAGCTCAAGTGCTTTTTTTGTGGGAAGGTTGGGCACATCAAGAAGCATTGCAAAGACGTCCTTTCTTGAGGAGGTAGGTGTGATCTTCTGTATTTAGAAACTTGTTTGGTTGAGGAATCCAGTAGCATTTGGGTCATAGATTCCAGTGCAACTAAACATGTTTGTGTTTCTCTGTAAGAGTTCAAAGAAACGAGAAGTTTGTTGCATAAAGACTTCACGCTTCGGATGGGCGATGGATCCTTGGTCTTAGCTAAAGTAGTGGGAGACGTCCATCTATATTTTGATAATTATGAGAATTTAATTTTGCGAGATTGTTTTTATGTTCCCAAATTTAAGAGGAATTTAATTTTTGTATCTTGTTTATTTAAAGACTCCTATTTGGTTTCTTTTAATAGTAAAGTAGTGATTTGTAAAAACAAATCTTTTATCTGTTCTGGATGGATGAAAAATAATCTATATTTTATCAAACCTAAGATGGACTTGCTGCTTAATGCTGATATGAATGATAATAATTCTAAAAGACTTAAAACTTCTCACTCTAATAAGACTTATCTTTAGCATTTGTGCCTTGGTCATATTAACTTGAATAGGATTCAATGGTTGGTAAGGGATAGACCTTTAAGACACTTAAAGGTGGAATCTATACCTCAATGTGAATCTTGTTTGGAGGGTAAAATGACCAAAAGACCATTCAAGTCTAAGGGCAATAGGACCGAAGGGATTCTAGAACTTGTGCAAAATGATGTTTGCAGACCGATGAACATCCGAGCACGAGAAGGGTGTGAGTACTTCGTCACTTTTATAGATGATTACTCAAGATATGGGTATGTGTACCTAATCCACCACAGAAGCAAAACTTTTGACAAGTTCAGGGAGTTTCGAGCTAAAGTGGAAAAGTAATTGGGTAGACCCATAAAGGCACTTCGATCCGATCGAGGTGGAGAATACCTTTCTGATGAGTTCTTAGGACATTTATTAGAGAATGAGATTTTATCCCATTTGACTGCGCCAGGCACTCCGTATCAGAATGGCATAGCGGAGAGAAGAAATAAGACTTTATTGGACATAGTCAGGTCTATGATGAATTATTCATCATTCCCTTTATCCTTTTGGTGATATGCACTACAAATCGCATGTTATCTTTTGAACAATGTGCCTTCAAAATCAGTTCCTAAAATTCCTCACGAGTTGTGGATGGGAAGAAGACATCCTTAAACTATATTCGCATATGGGGATGTATGACTCATGTCTTGTTTAGGGATGCGAATAAATTGAAATCATAGTCAAAAGTTTGCATGTTTATAGGATATCCAAAAGGGACTTAAGGGGGTTATTTTTATAATCCAAAGGAAAAGAAGGTTGTGGTTTCGACTAATGCAACTTTCCTTGAGGAGAGTTACATTGACGACTTTAGGCCTTGAAGCAAAGTGGTGCTCGAGGAGTTGATGAGTGATTCAACCACTCCTATTGGGTGTAGAAAAACCAAACAAACTCAAACAACAACCTAAAGGGCTTGAACATAGTGGGAAGATCAGGCGTCAACCCGAGAGGTATATGTTCAATGGTAAGGCCTTCTTGGCTACACCGGATGAATATGATAGGGATCCTTACACTTATGCAAAGACTATGGAGGATATTGATTCGAAACTCTGGACAGAGGGTATGAACACAGAGATGAAGTCTATGGAGATTAATCACATCTAGGAACTTATGGATCTTCCCGAAGGGGTAAAACCCATAGGGTGTAAATGGATCTACAAGAGAAAAAGAGAAGTGGATGGAAAGGTTGAAACCTTGAAGGCTAGACTGGTAACGAAAGGTTACACACAAAAGGAAGGAATCGATTACGAGAAAACCTTTTCGCCTGTAGCCATGCTTAAGTCCCTCCGGATTCTCTTGTCCATAGCTGCCGCTCTCGACTACGAGATTTGACAAATGGATGTCAAGACAGCCTTTCTAAATGGCTATCTTGATGAGTCCATTTATATAGAACAACCAGATGAGTCCAAGGTCAATGGTCAGGAGGGTAAGGTTTGTAAGCTGCTAAAGTCAATATATGGACTTAAGCAGGCTTCCCATTCTTAGAACATAAGATTTGATCAAGTGATCAAGACTTATGGGTTCTCACAAAATGTGGATGAGCCATGTGTTTACAAAAACATTAAGGATGTGAAGGTGGTTTTTCTATTGTTCTATGTGTTAGACATGTATGCCCTAAGGAGTAAAAATGTAATACGTTTTTGGAGACATTTTTTATCAATAAAGATTTTATTCTTTTATATATACCAAATTTTGTCCTCTTTACGTTCATATTTGTTAAATGTATGATAAGCAAACAGTAGTCTGAGACTGTCAGTCTAAACCTTAAGAATTGGGCATATGATGGACTGATTATGCAAAATACACGATTCTCAAGGTGATGGTCTAAAACATATGATCTGCAATCGAAGGAATAAAGTTGGGCACTTTATTCATGTAAAGATTGTTATGTTGTCTATATCCCTTTTGGGAGATGGTTTGTCTTGGCCATCGGAGTTGGACTCTGTGAATAGAAACATTGGCACGTTGTCATAGGTGACGATGTGTTGGATCGGGACATAAAGTGAATTGATTTGGATTAATAATTCTGTCTCGGCAAATCGATTCACTTTAGATAGTTGTTGAGGGTAAGCTCGGCGCCTCCACCGAGGACACTAACTTGGTGGTCGGCAACTCAGTTCGGTAGACATAGGCTACCGCCCCGAAGACTTATGCTTCTTCCCGAGGTGCCTTCCATTTATCCGAGGGCACACCCCCAAGAAGGCTGCCACCTCAGGGATGTACAGTAGCTCGGGCTGGGCTATGCTATCCATCATAATACGTCACTACTCATCCTTGTAAGACAACACCAGGCAGACGTGCTGCCGTCCGATAGAGTCCAATCCATTGGACAATGGACGCGACACTTGTCATTTTTTGCTTAATACACTTTGATGTGACACCTAGGTAATGGGAAAAACCTATCTTACACCCGATCTAGCTGGTGGCCTATAAATAGGATGCATTTATGACGTTTTAAGGAGAGAGACTTCCTCATACCTAATTAGTTGCCGACCTCTACCGAGCAATACTTGCCTTGAGCATTGGAGAGCCCTTGTCTATTGACTAACCCCCTTTCTCCGAATCATCCCTCTTGCAGGTACTCACTCCCGACTAGGGGCAAGCTTAGGAGGAGGTCATAAGGTATTTCGGTCACACGTGGGTGTTGATCCGACGCCGGATAGCGGTAAGCATCAACATTTTGGCGCTAGAAGGAGGGCCGAACGCGCCCCAATCCAAAGTTATTATACCTCAGATTTTCGACATGACAACACGAGGTAATGTAAGAGATAGTACCGCCCGACGTCAGGAGTCGGGCGAGGCCAGGCATAAGCGACCGGCTACAGAACGGCCCAGTGATCGTCCTCAGATCGCCAGATCTCGGTCCAGAGGGCAAGGAAGCGCGGCAAGAGCCGAGTCGGTGCAGCCCCGAGCTGCACAAGATCTGATCCAGGAGCTCACAGATGCAGTTCGGATCTTAACTCGGCAGCTTGCACAGGCTCAACAGCAAGCTGCACCGGGACCGCCACCCTCTACCCAGGTTGACCAGGCAGGGGGTCGGCATGAGCAGAGCGCCACCAACTGGGAGGATCGATCAGAGCAGTCTTTGGGATCCACCAGAGGGCCCCTGCTTAACAATAGACTGGTCCATGAACGTCAGATGGGACGTCAACCATACCATGTCCCTTCACCACAAGGTTCCAGAGCCTCGGTGTTTGATCGGCTCGGGTACCAAGGGATTAACAGAAATCACCAAGGCGAAGCTGGAGGCCGTGCCGAGGGCGGAGTACCCTATCGGGTCGAACTGCCCAAAGACACGAATAGTCGCCAGTTCCGGGTGCTGCAACGACAGATCGATGAAATCTGCAATTGCAGGTTTGGTGTGGACGAAGTCGGGGCCCAAGATCCGCCCTTCCCGGATCACATAATGCGGGCACCCATGCCACCGAAGTTTAAGGTCCCACAAATTAAGTCTTACGATGGGGCCACCGACGCAGATGAGCATGCCGAACTCTTTCGCGGGCACATGCTGTTGCAGAATGCCAGCGATGCTGCGATGTGCAAAGCTTTCTCGCTCACCCTTACAGGCCCTGCTCGGCAGTGGTTCCGACGACTCGAACCAGGGTCGATTTCTTCTTTTGGGCATTTAACTGATGCCTTCTCCGCCGCATTCTCTACAACCAGGACGCGGAGGAAGGAAATAACTTCCTTGTACGCCGTTAAGCAGGGAGACGAGAGTGTCAGGGACTATGTCAACCGATTCACCCGGGCTGCTCTCGAGGTCAAGCACGTCGAAGACGAGACCCTCAAACATATTTTTGTAGGGGGCCTCCGAGACGAGAAGCTGACCTGGTCATTAGCCTTTGAGCAGCCAAATACGTTTTCACAGATGCTCGGGTACGGCCAAAGACATGCGGACGCTGCCGAGTACATGAAGAGCCGCCGGGAGGAGGCTGGCCCGAGCGGGACAAAAAAGGAAAAGAAGCAGAAAAGGCCGGAGCAGGGCAGCGCCGAGCATGCGAAGAAGCAGAAGAAAGAGAAAGCTGAGAAGCCGAAGGGGCCGACTGGCAAGTTTCAAAACTACACGCCCCTGGTGGCAACCATTGATGAGGTGCTCACCCAGGTCGGCGACAAGAATCTGTTGACACCGCCGCCTAAGCTTCGAGGCTTTAGGGCGAAGCGTGACCAGTCAAAATTTTGTAAATTCCATCAAGACGTGGGTCATACTACCCGAGACTGCGTCCAGCTCAAGGACCAAATCGAAAGGTTGGTCCGAGAAGGTCTATTGCAAGAGTTTGTGGAGAAGGCCATAAACCTGAGGGCGACCTCTATAAGGAATGACTCGTCAGGCCGAGACACGCAGAGCCGACCCAGGACCGATAGTGGGAACGCCCCAGAACCCCCAAATATCGTACATACGATACTTGGCGGGCCTGTTGCTGGGGACACATCGAGTGGGCGGCGATCCTACGTCAGAGAAGCTCAGCGGGTCGAACGAGGTGACTTCATGAACGTGTCTGAACACATCAATAAAATATGCCGCCAGGAGGACACCCCGATCACTTTCACCGAGGAGGAAGCAGACCGATTAATGCATCCCCACAACGATGCTTTGGTTTACGAACTGCCTATTGCTAACAATGTTGTATGACGAGTCTTAATTGATAATGGCAGTTCGACGGACATCCTTTTTAAGCAGGCATTTGACAGGCTGAAGATCAGTAATGCGCCTTTAGCCTCGGTCCGGACCCCACTTTTCGGCTTCGCGGGTGAGTGTGTCCGAGCAATCGGGAAGGTTAGTCTCCCGGTAACCTTTGGAGAGGGTGCTGCCAAGGTCACTCAGGTGGTCGACTTTTTAGTCGTCGATAAACCCTCTCAGTATAACATCATCATCAGCCGGTCGACGTTAAACGGATTAAAGGCCGTGGTCTCGACATATCACCTGGCAATGAAGTTCCCGGCCGATGGTGGTGTTGGAGTAATCCGCTCGTCTCAGGCGGACTCCTGGGCTTGCTTTGCAAACGCAGTCCGGGCAGCCTCAGCCCAGCAACAGGGAGTCCTGGCCGTGTATGCAGTCGACGAGACTGACCTCCCAACCGATCCAATGCCGAAGATGCTCACGGACCTAGACCCCAGGTTTCCCGAGGAAGAGGTAAAGGGTATCCCGGTCGAAGACTTAGTGCCGTTCTCCCTGGACCCCGAAAGGCCAGAACGCACAGTCCAATTCGGATCGCAGTTACAACCTGAGATCCGGACCGACCTGGAGTCCCTGCTTTCCGAGTATCACGACGTTTTTGCATGGTCTCATGAGGACATGCCCGGCATAGATCCGAGCATCATCAGCCATCGGCTTAACGTCCAACCTGGTCACAGGTCGGTGATACAAAGACGAAGAGCCTTCAACCCGGAGAGATATGCCGCAATAAACGATGAAGTCCATAAACTATTAAAGGCTGGGTTTATTAGAGAGGTCAAATATCCAGAATGGTTGGCAAATGTCATCCTCGTCAAAAAGGCGAATGGCAAGTGGCGGGTCTGCATCGACTATACCGACCTTAACAAGACCTGCCCCAAGGACTGTTTCCCACTTCCTCGGATAGACCAGCTCGTCGATGCCATAGCCGGACACGAGCTCTTGAGCTTCTTGGACGCATACTCCGGGTATAATCAGATAAGAATGGCCAAAGAGGATCAAATCAAAACCTCATTTGTTACTGACCAGGGCTTGTATTGCTACGTTGTAATGCCCTTTGGTCTCAAGAACGCCGGAGCTACCTATCAACGCCTCGTCAACAAAATGTTCGCTCGGCTGATCGGGAAAACTATGGAGGTCTATGTGGACGACATGTTAGTAAAATCTGTCCAAGCGAAGGACCACATAGCCGACCTCAGAGCTAGCTTTGACATTCTCCGGGAGTATGGGATGAAACTCAACCCGGCAAAATGCGCTTTTGGCGTCGGCTCTGGAAAATTCCTCAGATTTTTAGTTAACCGACGAGGAATTGAGGTGAACCCAGCAAAGGCCCAGGCAATCATAGACATGCATTCTCCTTGGACAGTGAAAGACGTGCAAAGGCTTACTGGCATGGTGGCCGCCCTATCAAGGTTTGTTTCCCAGGCTACCGACAAGTGTCACCCTTTCTTCAAGGCACTTAAGGGGAGGTTTGAGTGGAGCAGGGAGTGTGAGGATGCTTTCCAAGGCTTAAAAGTTTACCTAGCCACACCCCCGCTCCTGTCCAAACCTTTGCCCGGTGAGATTCTAACTGCCTATTTAGCCGTCTCCGAGAAGGCTGTCAGCTCGGTGTTGATCCGAGATGAAAACGGGATCCAGAGACCCGTCTACTATACCAGCCATGCGTTCCAAGGTGCCGAGGAGCGCTATTCATCATTGGAGAAGCTGGCCTTCACGTTAATAACATCGGTCCGGAAGCTGCGGCCGTATTACCAAGACCATACTGTCAAGATCCTGACCAAGTTTTCTCTCCGGCAAGTTTTACAGAGCCCGAAAATATCAGGTCGGATGGCCAAGTGGTCGGTCGAATTGGGCCAGTATGACATACATTTTGTGCCAAGAACGGCGATAAAAAGCTCAAGTCTTAGCAGATTTCCTTGCCGAGTTTATAGAGGCCAGAAAAGTGGCTCCCTTAGTGGAGAAATTACCCGTTGAGGGGCCTGATACAGCTGGCTGCAGTGAGCGAGGCCTTTCCCCAGAGCTAAACTAGAAACTACACGTCGATGGCTCAACCTGCGTCGACGGGTCGGGGGCAGGCTTGATTTTAACTAGCCCCGACGGATATAAGGTCATTTATGCCCTCTGTTTTGACTTCAAAACCTCTAATAACGAAGCGGAGTATGAAGCTTTGCTCGCCGGATTACGAATTGCCCAGGACCTCAGAGTTGATAGGTTGACCGTCTATAGTGACTCAATGCTAGTGGTGCAGCAAGTCACAAGAGGATTCCAGGCCCGAGCAGAATCAATGACGGCATATTTAAAAGAAGCAAAACGGTTGCTTGGACAATTCAAGTCCTATACTTTTAAGCAAATCCCCCAGTCCGAGAACGTGGAAGCCGATGTCCTTGCTCGACTAGCCTCCGAGATAGGCGGAGTAGACCCGATGTCCGTTCCTATTGAGAGACTCTCTGGACCGAGTATCAGTAAGGAGATCATGAGTCTGGTGGCTGAACCAAAGTGCACGTGGATGGACCCGATCATCCGGTACCTGACCCTAGCCGAATTACCCGACGACCGGGAAGAGGCACGTCGGATACGTAACAGCTCGACCCGGTATTTGATAATCGGGGAAAAGCTATACCGACGCGGCTACACGACACCATGCCTAAGATGTTTGGATTCCCAGGAGGCCGAGTACTTAATGACAGAGATTCATGAAGGCCTTTGTGGCAATCACTCCGGTGGACGCTCCTTAGCCCAGAAATGCCTGCGACAGGGTTATTACTGGCCTACTATGCAGCAAGACTGCGGGAGCTTTGCACGAAAATGCTTCAAATGCCAGCAATTTGCTCGGATGCTAGGGTCACACGCCGAGCCTCTAAATCTGGTGACTTCAGCATGGCCATTTGCAAAATGGGCCATTGACTTGATCGGACCACTCCCTCCGGCTCGTTCGTAATTCAGATATTGCATCGTCGCCATAGACTATCTGACGAAATGGATCGAAGTCGAGCCTTGCACCAACATGACCGAAGCTAAGTGCACCAACTTCGTATGGAAAAACATCGTCTGTCGGTTCAGAATCCCGCACACTATCGTGACCGATAACGCTAAGCAGTTTGACTCCTCAGGTCTACGCCATCTGTGCGAGAAGCTCGGCATTAAGAAAGTTTACTCTTCCTTGAGCTATCCGCAGAGTAACGGCCAGGTGGAGGCCATGAACAAGACAATTAAAGACAACCTCAAGAAGAAACTCGAAGGGCTTAAGGGCGCATGGATTGACGAACTACCCCAAGTGCTCTGGGCATACCGAACAACTACGCGAGCTGCAACCGGCGAGACACCGTTCTCCCTGGTTTATGGGGCAGAAGCCGTCATCCCAGCCGAGGTTGGATTACCGAGCTTAAGGGTCAAGCAATACGAAGAAAAACTGAATGAACAGCTCATGATGACCGAGCTCGACCTACTTGAAGAAAAAAGGAACCGGGCATCCATTCGTAATGCAGCCCGGAATCATGTTGTAGCTCGGTATTACAACAAACGGGTTCAGCCGAGAAGCTTTAAGGTTGGTGACTTAGTAATGAAGAAGGTCACGGTTCAACAACCCGGTCTTGGGTCCTTTGGTCCGAAGTGGGAAGGACCTTTTAAAGTCGAAGGTGTCGTGCGATCAGGCACTTACAGGCTGATCGATTTGGAGGGAAACCAGCTCGGACATCCTTGGAATGCCGAGCTGTTAAAAAGATTCTATTCCTGAAAAAGAAGAGGAAATCAGAGAGATTCCTTTTTTGATCTCTGGCCACAATTCTTTTGTAACTAGACCTGCTGAGCAGGGCTGGAAAAATCAATGTAAATATTACATTAATGAAGCACAACTTCCCTGAACTCATTCCACCAGAGCAATGTTTTTGGGGGAGGATTATGCCTAAGACGCCAGAACCCCAACTTGGAAGAAGGATGTTGACTCCCCACCAAGGGAGTCATCCTCGTCAAACTAGATAGGGGGGCTAGTCGGTATATATCTCATGTCTGTCATGCACACCCATAACTTGCTCGGCACATCTACGTGCCCGATTAGTCCTACACTTGTAAAGTTTCTTTAAAACTACAATAAGTCTATGGGGGACAACGGGGTAAGGGTACATATACGTCGTTTATATTCTGCCCGACCGAGACCGGAAACCTAAACTTGCTTGGATAACCAAGCAGAAATGGATAACTACTCGAAAAATCGAACAAAAGTCCTCGGATTAACTAAGGACATAAGTACTCGGCTTACCTCTGCTCGGTAAATTGTCTCCCAGCCTGGGAACTCCCCCAAGAAGTATCTAACTTTAACATTACGTGGGATGTACAATAAAACTACACGTAAGAAAAAGTGGATGCAAAACGGAAAAATATAAAATGTCAAATTTACTTCCTAGGGAGGTACAAGAAAGTCGGGCACCTCCCAAGCCTGATTACAAGAAAGCGGAGGATCAATCGGCCCGAGTCTCATCACCAGCTTGAGTCTCGTCCCTGGCCGCATTGTCGTCTTGGCCTCCCTCGGCAGCCGGCACATCCCCGTCATCATCACCGTCCACAACGACGATCTCTTCTTCAACTTCCCGTGGTTGCTCCGCATCGCCCTGGTCCAGTTCGGCGATGACCGACCAGTCAAATGCAGCCGCCTCGGGATGCTTTTCGATTACATGGTCACGGAGATCGGCCATCCCATCGAAGTAGAGGTCGGTATATTCGGGGGATGTCTTAAATTCTTCGACTGTAGCAGCCAGCTGGTCGGGAAGCCCAGCTACGAATCGGTGGTGCTCAGCTTGTAGAGTTGCTAGACGCCCCTCTAGCCGAGCGGCTTTCTCTTCCTGCCGAGCAGCCTTATCCTCTGCCTCCTTGAGCCGCCTCAACATGTCCTCGGACTCGGACTTCGCTTTCTGGGCCTCCTCCTTTGCTCGATCTAGCTCAACCTTCATGTCGTTGAGCTCTCTGTCGGAGTCCAACTTCAACAGGAGGGTCTTCTTATGCCTTTCTTGCTCTTTGTGGATCTCCCTCACCCCGATGGAGTGCGCCATGTGCACGACGGCGCTCAGCTGTGAAAAGTACAAGGGGTAAGTTCTCGGCAATACTATAGGAAGTCCCTGCAACCATTGGCCGGCTTGGATACTTACTGAGGTTGCCGTTCGGAGTGCCAGGTTGCACAAATCTGGGAAGTCCTCACCCCGAATCTCCATGAAGAAGTCATTTGGGGGAGCCACGTCCCCGATGCGTTCAAGGAGCATGCCGCGGTAGTTCAGGCACCTTCTTTGTTGGTCCTCGGAAGAACCTCTAGATGCCTCGTCTACTCGGTCGGCCTCAAAAGAGACCCTTACTGGCGGTGGCGGTGGAGCTTGGACTGATGTGGAGGTCTGCCCGGCACGTGTCGGGAGCTCAGGCGCTGGCGTCCGCTTACGCTTTTTGCTGGCTTCAACGGCCTTGCCCTTGCCCTTCCTCTGTGTTGACATCTGGGCAAGCCTGCTAGCGCGGGAGCTCGATGCGGTCATTTTTGCACAAAGAAAATCCTAGTTAAACGAAGGACGAAATAAAAGAGGAAAGGGCGACTAGAAATAAAATTCTGGGCTAACCTCCGATCCGGAGTTGGCACGACGGGTACAGGAGCCTAATCACGCCCTCAAGGTTCTCATCGGCTACAGGTGGCCCCGCATCGAGGGAGCCACTGGACGAGTCCTCGGTACTGGACGATGAAGGCTCCCTCGTCGGCCACTCGGACCAGGAAGTGCTTGGCCCTTGAAGATCCGCGTCACCCGGACGGGCAATAGTAACCTGCTCGGTTTCCCGGGCAGGACGCCTAGCTTGGGAAAAACTGCTGGATTCCCCAAACCAACCGTATCTGGACAGAGTGTCCTTTCTAAGAAGAAAGGACTGTCGTCTGGACGACTCGGGCTTCTCGAACAGTTCTTCCATGGCCTCTATCACGTGGCTCGGTGACCAAGGGTGCTTGGTCCAGACGTGCCCCAGCTCAAATGACCCCGGCACTTGTTCATCCTCGGGGATAGCTTCACCGGCTCGGGCTAAAAAGTTTCCCCCGACATAAAACCATTCGAACTTCCACAGCTTGTCTGAGTCGGGATTGCCCAGAATAAAGTCCTTTCTGAAGCCGGTGAAGTAGTACCAGCCAGACTGCCGAGGAAGCTTCTTCATCTTAAATACTTGCTTGAAGGCCTCCAACGGCATCTCAATACTCTGGTGGTACTTCCACAAAATATACATCCCGATCAGCGACCTATAGCTGTTCAGGTTCAATTGTACTGGGCACACATTAAAGTCATTAAGCGCCCGATGAAGGAAACGGTGCAGTGGTAGACGCAGCTCGGCCTTGAAGAACTCAGCGTAAAGTGTGATAAATCCCTCCGGTGCCTCTAAAGGTGAATCTCCCTCTCCGGGGACGACAAGATTCACATTGGCCGGGATGCCATACTCGTCGCGTAGGGCCTCTAACTGCGACTCAGTGATCGTGCTTGTATAACCCGCCGCCGAGGTTTGCCCAGGGCGGCTCACTCGATATGCTGTAACGCCTCGCACGCGGGTGGCCCGGACCTCTTGCTCCATTTCTGGCTGCTCTGCTCCCGAATCCCCGGCTGCATGCTCTTCATCGGAGGCATCAACTGTAATCACACCTGCAACTTGGACGGGGGCCTCAGCATTCCGACCAGAGGCGCTCGGAGCATCCTCACGGGTTTGAAACTCGGCCCTCTCCCTTGGAAAAACTTGGGAACGGCCCGCTGTTGTCGCCCCGGTATAAGGGTCTTGTTCCCTGGACGGCCTGATAAGCTTGTGCCCGCCCAGCAAATTCAAAAATTCTTGCTCGGGCATGGTCTGGGAATCGACCCTTAGGATCTGCTCCAGCCGCTTGGCCCCTTCCCGTCTTTGGGACACCGCCTCGGCATCAGATTGAGTCGAAGAAGAGCTACTGCTCTCCCTACTACTTCCCGACCATGAAACCTCCACATTTTGTGAGTCGGACAAATCACTCATTTTCACTCAAAAAGTTACCTGCTCGGGTTCTTGGTAGTTCGGTTGATATAATCCTCGACTATTACTTGAGCTCGACAGCTAAAACTTCTCGTTCGTAAAATTTCTGAAAATGAAGTGCAAATTACAGAGGGGAAGGACCCTATTTATAGCCATTTTAAGCGGGAAATTCAAGCGCAAAAACCCAAAAGGCGCAATTAATACGCCTGACAGCCGCACAGACGGCTGCGACGTGACACGCGTCCCCCGTCTGATCCGCGTGTCTTTTCGCCGCACCCCGCTCCTAAGTGTCGCTTGGCCTTCTTCCTTTGAGCCGACCTCACCCACTTGGCATAGTCCACCCGGCCGAACACCGACCAGGTGAACTGGGGGCTAATGTTGAGGGTAAGCTCGGCGCCTCCACCGAGGACACTAACTTGGTGGTCGGTAACTCAGTTCGGCAGACATAGGCTATCGCCCCGACCTGAAGACTTATGCTTCTTCCCGAGGTGCCTTCCATTTATCCGAGGGCACACCTCCAAGAAGGCTGCCACCTCGGGGATGTACAGTAGCTCAGGCCAGGCCATGCTATCCATCATAATACGTCACTACTCATCCTTGTAAGCCAACACCAAGCAGACGTGCTGCCGTCTGATAAAGTCCAATCCATTGGACAATGGACGCGACACTTGTCACTTATTGCTTAATACACTTTGATGTGACACATGGGTAATGGGTAAAACCCATCTTACACCCGATCCAGCTGGTGGCCTATAAATAGGATGCATTTATGACGTTTTAAGGAGAGAGACTTCCTCATACCTAATTAGCTGCCGACCTCTACCGAGCAATACTTGCCTTGAGCATCGGAGAGCCCTTGTCTATTGACTAACCCCCTTTCTCCGAATCATCCCTCTTGCAGGTACTCACTCCCGACCAGGGGCAAGCTTAGGAGGAGGTCATAAGGTATTTCGGTCACACGTGGGTGTTGATCCGACGCCGGACAGCGGTAAGCATCAACAATAGTCATTTGTATTGTATCTTAATCCTGAGATGAATAGTGGGCCCATTGTCTCGACTTGTGTCTTTTGATGTACCAATGGGTGACTCCTACATCTCTATAGTGGTATGCATGCCGGTACATTGGAGGCATGACTCTTGATAGTGTAGACTTGTTATTCATAGATATGGAATCCATAGCTCCTATTTAGGAGTAATGATATCCTCTTATATGCGTTGTCCTGTAATTGGAAAATTGGAGCGCTTAACCATTTGGATACATAGGTGTAACCGAATGGTATACTATCTTTGGATGGTAAGTTTTCTAATGGTGAGACAATGGAACGTAAGATAAAAATAATCAGGAAGGTAAGACAATACTTGTCCTTAAGCTGATTATGGATGATCATATGGGGATGCGATACATTATGATATTTCATGGAGACTTAGCTATGCGAGTTTTGTAATTCTGTAAAGTTCGAGAGTGCAGCTCCAAGCTTTTAGTGGAGTAGCGTTGGAGTTGATAATTGTGAAATGTATATCTGGGATATTGGGTTTCATAATTATCATGAGCTTGAACTTTATAGGTCCATTTTGGTCCCCTTTGCTAGCTCACAAAATCCTGTAACGACACGGCGTGCTTTTCCAATAATTGGTGACTTATGTCAGATTTATCAGATTGGTTTAAAATTTGTAAGAATCAAATAATTCATGTCTGTTTATCGGTTGAATTAATTTTGTAAGAAATTAGTTCAAGATAAACTTGTTGAATTATTGCGATCAGTTAATTCTTGTCTGTTTATCGGTTGAATTAATTTTTTAAGAAATTAGTTCAAGATAAACTTGTTGAATTATTGCGATCAGTTAATTCTTGTCTGTTTATCGGTTGATTTAATTTTGGACAAATTAGAACAAGATAAACTTGTAGAATTATTGTGAATTGATTTATTGTCTTAGAGATTATCTTGATAAAGTTTGTTTTGATCAGATATCTTTTCTATTGGGCTATTTGAATCAAAACTGAGACTTTATCCTTTAGAATCTCGGGTGGAAAATAAAAGATTCGCGGAGATTTTTTCTCGGGAGTTCGGCCTGTCCAATGACGTGGTCGGCCTGCCAATCAGCAAGAGATAAGATTACACGTTTTCACGTGGATCTTATCAGATATTGATCCGAACTTGATTCTGTTTCAACTTTTTGAGATCTAATATGATATGGACTGACCCCAGGACCAATAGCTATAAAAAAGGGAGTGATTCTCATGATTTACTCAGATCAATTTGAGAGGTTAAGAGTGATTCTCTTCTAGTGAGCATCTAAAAACTCCCTGAGAGCTTTTGTTCACAAATCACGAACACTAGCTTTGGGTTTTCTCTATTGGTTGGAAGGAGAGTCACCGGTGAAAGAGCTGTACGTGTGAGCCCACACTCACTCTGGTTGTGGATAGAGAATAGCAAAGAAGACCAGTTGGTTGAGACTTTTCTGGAATGTTACTTCTCTACACTGGTTGCGGAGGTTCTTCGGCACACTGTGGTGAGTAAGATCTGTCTAATTTATACATATAACATGTCAAACTTGTGTTTTGGAAATTACTCTGATGAAAAATTTTAAAAAATTCCGCTACGCACTTTGTTTCCAACACTATGTAGGTGACATTCTTCTAATTGGCAATGACGTTAGGGCGTTATCATTAGTCAAATTATGGTTGACCAAGTAGTTTGACATGAAGGACTTAGGTGAGGCTAATTTTCTTCTCAATATCCAAATTTTTTGGAATAGGAAGAACAAAATGATAGCTTTGTCCTAGGTCGGCTACATAGATAAGATTCTCAAGCGGTTTGCAATGTAGGTTTCCAAGAGAGGTGGGCAACCATCTAGGTCTAGAATTACTCTTTCTCAGAAAGACTCTCCAAAGTTTGAGGAAGAAAGAGAATACATGAAGAAGGTGCCTTATGCTTCGGCAGTGGGTAATCTCATGTATGCCATGCTTTGTACACGACTAGATATTTGTTATGCAGTTGGGATTGTAAGTCGATTTTAGGCAGATTCAGGACTGAACCTTTGGGTTGTGGTCAAGCATATTTCCAGAGAGGTGGGCAACCATCTAGGTCTAGAATTACTCTTTCTCAGAAAGACTCTCCAAAGTTTGAGGAAGAAAGAGAATACATGAAGAAGGTGCCTTATGCTTCGGCAGTGGGTAATCTCATGTATGCCGTGCTTTGTACACGACCAGATATTTGTTATGCAGTTGGGATTGTAAGTCGATTTCAGGCAGATTCAGGACTGAACCTTTGGGTTGTGGTCAAGCATATTTTCAAGTACTTGAGAAGGACTTGAGGGTATATGCTTGTGTATTTGGGTGAGGATTTAACTCCTTTATGATACACTGACTTGGATTTCCAATCCTGTTTGGATTCAAGGAGATCGACTTCAGGTTTTGTGTTACTCTAGGCGACGATGCCATCAGTTAGAGAACCGTAAAGCAAGATTGCACTTTGGATTCAATGTTGGAGGCCAAGTATGTGGTAGCTAGTGATGCTTCAAAAGTAGTAGTGTGGCTTCGCAAGTTCCTTGGGGATCTAGAGGGAGTTTTGGGTATGCATAAGGCGGTATCACTATGTTATGATAATAGTGCGGCGGTAGCTAATGCTAAGGACCAAGATTTCACAAGAAGAGTACGCATGTTGATTGAAAGAATCATGTGATAAAGGACTTTGTTGAGGGCAGGCATATCATGGTGTGCAAAATCATGTCAGAGGACAATTTAGCTAATCCATTCATGAAGACACTTACTGGGAGAGTCTTCAAGAGGCATGTCAAAGCTATAGGGATGCAAGATTTGTCATATTTACTCATTTAGTGCAAGTGGGAGATTGTTCGACATGTTTGCTCTAAGGAGTAAAAATGTAATATGTTTTTAGAGACATTTTTATCAATAAAGAATTTATTCATTATTTATATACCAAATCTTGTCCTCTTTACGTTCATATTAGTTGAATGTATGTTAAGCAAACAAAACTCTTAGACTATCAGTCTGAACCTTTAAGAATTGGGCATATGATGGACAGATTATGCGAAAGACACGATTCTTAACATGATGGTCAAAATCATAAGATCTGCAATCGAGGGAATAAAGTAGAGCGCTTTATTCATGCAAAGATTGTTATGTTGTCTATATCCCTAACAGGAGATGGTTTGTCTTGACCATCGGAGGTGGACTCTGTGAATAGAAACATTGGCACGTTGTCATAAGTGACAATGTGTTGGATCGGAACATAAGGTGAATTGATTTAGATTAATAATTCTATCTAAGCAAATCGATTCACTTTAGACAATCATATGTATTGTATCTTAATCCTGAGATGAATAGTTGGCCCGTTGTCTTGACTTGTGTCTTTTGATATACCAAAGGGTGACATCCACATTTCAATAGTGGTACGCATGCTGAAACGTTGGAGGCATGACTCTTGATAGTGTAGACCTGTTATTCATAGTTATGGAATCCATAGCTCCTCTTTAGAAGTAGTGATATCCTCTTTTATGCGTTATACTGTAATTGAAAAACTGGAGCGCTCAACCATTTGGATACATAGGTCTAACCAAAGGGTATACTGTCTTTGGATGGTAAGTTTTCTTATGGTGAGATAATTGAACATAAGATGAAAATAGTTGGGAAGGTAAGACAAAACTTGTCCTTAGGCCAATTATGGATAATCCTATAGGGATATGATACATTATGATATATTATGGAGACTTAGCTATACGGTCTTCGTAATTCTATGTAGTTCGAGAGTACAGCCCCAAGCTTTTAATGGAGTAGCGTTGAAGTTGACAATTATAAAATGTATATCTAGGATATTGAGTTTTATAATTATCAGGAGCATAAACTATATAGGTCCATCAGGTCCCTATTGGTGGCTCATAAAAATCCTGTAACGATACGGTGTGCTTTTCTAATAATTGGTGACTTATGTCAAATTTATCAGATTGGCTAAAATTCAGTAAAATCAGATAATTCATGTTTGTTTATCGATTGAATTAATTTTGTGATAAAATTAATTCAAGATAAACTTGTTGAATTGTTGGGATTAGATAATTTATGTCTATTTATCGGTTGGATTAATTTTGAATAAATTAATTGAAGATAAACTTATTAAATGATCAGGAATATTTATTTTCCTAGAGATTATTTAGGTATGACTATTTTAATCAGATAACTTTTTTATTGGGTTATTTGAATTAAAATTGAGGCTCCCTCCTTAGAATCTCGGGTGGGAAATAAAGATTCGTAGGGATCTTTTTATCGCAAGTTTGGCCAGCCAATCTTTAAGTTCGGCTTGCCAATTGAGGAGGTTCGGTAGACCGATCTGCTAGTTCGGCCTACATACTGTGCAGTAAAAGGATCACACGTTTCCACACATTTTTTCAGATATTGATCTAGATTTGATTTTGATTCGAATTTTTGAGGCCTTAGCTGATAAGGACTGACTCCTAGGCCCAACCTCTATAAAAAGGGAGTAAGTCTTATTATTATTTAGATCAGTTGAGAAATCTAGAGTTAGACTCTGCCAGCAAGACTTTGCAACTTCCTGGAAAGCTATTGTTCACAAATCATGAACTACAGCTTTGGGTATTTCTCAATTGGTTAGAAAGAGGGTCGCCTAGTGGAAGAGCTATACGAGTGTGCCCACACATACACCGGTCGTGGATTGTGAATAGCAAAGAAGGCCAATCGGTTGAGGTCCTTCTAAAACATTACTTTTCTTCACTAATTGCGGTAGCTTTTTGACATATACAAGGTTAGTAAGATTTGGTTAATTTATGTATATAGTGTGTCAAACTTGTATTTTGGAAGATACTCTGATATAAAAATTTTAAAATTCTGCTGCATACTATTTTCCAACACTTCATTCTTAAAACTTTTATGTTAGAGGATAATGACTTTAATATGCGATGAATTTTAAGGTTACATTTCTATCAGACGCCTGTTATTTTGGTTCCAATTATGGATGCATAATTTTTTTTATTTCTTTTTCCACCCTAAAGTATTGTGTTCCAAATAGACTCTAAGGTTTTTAAGAGAAGATAAAGTGTAAACATTAACATTCCATATCCGGCAGAAAATAATATATAAAGCTTTTGAAACTAAACACAAGCGAAGCAGATTCTATTCTGAAAGTAACCCGAAAGAAAAAGTAATTGTAGAACTTTAACTTGGACATTCTCAAATTGCTTTCAAAAAGTTCATATCTCTCTAGATATATAATTGACAAATTTCAATGATAACATGATGCGTTGATAGTTTTGAAAAATTAATCAAAGAAAGACATGCCTTCTATAAATACTGACATATATGATGATTTCAAACCTTTTTGCAAATGGCAAATAGAGATTACCTACGACATCCTACTGGTCTATCTCCAAGCTAATTTGTATCCTCTATATATATATATAGAGGTTGTGGTGAGTTTTTGGGAATGCCATATAATTGAGTTATGTAACCTCTCTATTGAGGGAAAAAAAATTATTATACATTTGGGAGAAAGTGCCACATAGCACATTTTATTTAAAGGTGAGTAAATAATGTCATGTAGTTTAAAAAGTGTACAAAATAGCATATTTAAATTTTAAGTAGATTTCATATCTCCAAAAAGACAAAAAAGCCCTTTTCAAGCCCTTGCAGTAATCTATCTAAAATCACCTTCTCGAAATTGGAAACCAAAAATCGAAAACATTGCCTCCATAAAAAAAACCCTAGCAAAAATCCTTTGAGGAGTCCTCACCTCCATCGCCTTTCTCGATGATTTCCAAGCCTCCATCCTTGTCCTTGGCGACTTCTAAGACTTTATCACCATTCTTGTAGAATTCTTTGACTCCATTGCCTCGAAAAAAGGCATCATTGATGTCGCTAGTTTCCTCTCAGGTTGTCGTTTCAAAGAAATTGCTTCATCGTCAAATCAATACCTGCAACAAAAACAATGCCAAGTAAGTAACAAATTTTCTAGGGTTTTTAAAGTTTTTTGGTTCTTTTATTGTTAGGTAAATGCAGTGTTACATTCACTCTATTTGTTCTTAGTTGTGAAAAATGAAAGGAAATATGGTATTTCTTGTCAAATACTGTTTTTTCTAGAGTTTTTTTTATGATTTTTTGTTTGTGAATTACTGGGAAAATGTAGTATTACATTGGCTTTAAGTGTTCTTGGTTGTGAAAAATGGAAGGAAATACGATATTTCTTGGTAAATACTATATTTCCTAGGATTTTTGACTTTTTTATTTTCGTATTGCTGGGTAAATATTGTATTACATTGGGTTTGTGCATTCCTGGTTGTGAAAAATGGTAGGAAATAAAATATTTCTTGGTAAATACTGTATTTGCTAGGAATTTTTTACGTTTTTTGTTTGCGTATTGCTAGGTAAATAGAATATTGCATTGGCTTTGTGTGTTTTTAAATGTGAAAATGGAAGGAAATAGGTATTTCTTGATAAATACTGTATTTCCTAAGGATTTTTAGTTTTTTTGTTTGCATATTGCTAGGTTAATACTATATTACATTGGCTTCATGTATTCTTGGTTGTGAAAAATAGAAGGAAATACAATATTTCTTGGTAAATACTGTATTTCCTAGGGATTTATTGCATTTTTTTGATTGTGTATTGCTGGGTAAATAAAATATTACAGAGGATTTATAACAAATAATGATCTCTGTTTAAAGACAACATTTCATATACCAAAAAACAAAAGGATGACAAAAAAAGAAGCCCTTTTATCTAAATAAAAAAAAGGGGAAAAAAAACGATAATAGTTCTAGTAAGTAACTCTTTGTTTACACTATGATTTATTCACAGATTAAAAAAAATGCTATATGTATGTATTAACACCATAATTAAACATTCTTAATTCTTAATACTATTCTTGACTTTATATAGGAAATCAAAATGAAGAAACCAAAAGAAGAATAGGATACATCATTGGGGCTCATCATGTGCTGTAGCATCAGAGTAGTGGGTGACATCAAGAGAACACTCACAAAAACCTAAAAGGAACTGTCCAAAAAAGGACCATTTAGGAAGTTCCTTAGGCTAAAGATTAACACTTTCCCTACGAGAATAGGACATCAACTGCTTCTAAGGCAAGTTGAGCACACAAACGTCTATAAGCTTGCATTCATGATAGGGGGTAAAAAATTGATAATAGGGCTGCAAGACTTTGTAATACTTATAGGCCTCAACTATGAGCAAATATGCAACGTGAAAAAAATAGAATTGCCCGAAGACAATATTTTGAGAAAGTATTTTGACGAAGATGCAATTTTTCTCAAAGACTTAGTAGAATGATTTGAAGATGATAAAAAAAAATTCTCAAGTAACAAGACGATGAAGATGTTGTAAAGCTCGCCAATCTTTATTTCATCCACAAGGTGCTAACCTCAGACCAATGATGAAGAGTTCAAAAAATATCCATGGGGAAGGTTATCCTATGAAAAAACAATAAAGTGCTTCTACAAGGATATTGAGAGCACATCAAGCTATGGTGTTTTAATGTACAGCTTCCCATTTGCAGTAAGACTTTGGGTATTTGAAAAACTACTCATTCTGAGGGAAAAAGAACTTGTGGAGCTACATGATAGAACAACAAAGCCAAGAATGTTAAAGTGGGGCAACTCTTGTGCTAGATGGAATGATTTGGACAGCTTGTTTTGATGTTAAAAATGTGAGTATTTTAAATCAAATACTATTAATATGCTTTTGTATTACATAGTAAATATAATATTACTGTGAATACAGTATTAATACAAAAATATAATATAACACAAATTTCATTACATGCAAGCCAAAGTGGAAGAAATAGTTCCTAATGAGAACGTAAAAGTGTATATTTTCTGAGGATAAAATCAAAATATTTATACTTTTATTTTTTATTAAATCCTCTAATTAATAGGATTTATGTATTAACAAGTATTTTTGTGTCTTAGTGTATAAATGTGTTTCAAAATGTATTTTTAGTGTGTTTTTATGTTTAATAATATATTTAGTAGTTGTCAAAATCGTTTCTTAGTGTTTTATAATTAATTAGTTTGTAAATAGTAAAAACCATAAAACAATGTTGTGTGATTTTATTTTAAGTTTTAATGTATTTGATAGTGTGTTTCAAGTTTGTAAATATATTCTATTACATTTTTAGTAATTTCTAAAAATATTTTCAAGTCTTAAAAATTACATGTATGTCAAACCGAAAGAGACTGAAAATTTTAGAAGTTTATAATTATTTTTTGTGTGTTTTAATATAAAATAAAAATTTTTAATATCTTTGTAAATATTATGATTGTAAAATAATTAATTTTATTTTAATTTTCTATGTTTAGATTTGAAATCTAGCGCAAAAACGGAGCAAAACGGTGCAAAAGCGAACATCAAATGCATAAAAACCCAACAAAAATTTGAATTTATCTAGAAAGAGCCACGTGGTACAATTTTGTCCATTGGATTCGCTGCTAAATCTATCCAGACTGTCCAACCAAGGGACGCATGTCAATGCGTCATCAGCTACGTCAACCGCGTCTCAGCAGTAAGTCCACATGTCCTCGTTTGATTGGTGCGTGCATTAACTTCACGCGCGTCAAAGGGAATCTCGGGTAGCGTTGGATCTCGTGCGAGTAGCCTTACATGTGCTCGTCTTTAGAGTCGTTGGATGTACATACCAGGACTGATTGAACAGTCCTCAATCTCGGTCCCACTAGTCCCAATGGTCCCCATTCGGACCCATCCTTGCTCGTTTCTTTTGACCGTTGGATCGTGAAATGGATGGTCCAAATGCAGCTGCAACCGTGCCTCCAACCACCGCGTCACCCCTGATTTCAAACTTAAATTCGTACATTGATGAGAGGAATCTCGTGTGAAAAAAAAAGGAAGAAAGAGGGATCAATTTGATCCATTTATTTTCAAAATTCTAATGATAAAAATAATTAAAAAATTTGTATGCATAGCTCATTTTGAGCTTTATATATACTGAGGTCTTCAGCCTTGGTTCTTCACCCCTCCAAGGCCTTTGGGCCATTTCTTCCTTTCTCCCTCTTCCTTTGTTTTCTTTTTCTCTGCCGAGCCACCTCAGCAGTAACCCTTTGGATAAAAATAATAAAATATTATCTAAATTAGTGTCGAGAGTTTGGTGAGACAGAGAGATGATCTTGTATGCATAGTACTTTGGTATGGATTTTAACTCTATATCTGCTTTGTAATGCTTATATTTTTGTGGAATAAATTATATTTCTATGTTTTTAATAATTATTGTTAGTGTTGTTATGCTGCCAATTTTTACATAAATTCAGTCATGCTTTGTTTATATAATTTAATTATGTTGCATAATTAGTATTAATAATAATGAAATGATGCTTAATTTTATGGAATGTCTTTTACTGCGGTATGACTTGTTATATTGTGGATTCTAGATATTTCATAAGACGAAGTGCTGTCAGAATTAATGTAAAAATTTATTCCATTAAAATATAATAATTTTGATTTGTTATTATCTTTTCTATCTTAAAATTATGTTAATTATAATTGTAGTGATAGCAGTTATAATTTTGATAGTTAGTGCACTAAATCATTAGTGAGAGATGATTATTTTGCTAGTTTTTATAGGAAAACCTTTACTGCATTATGGCTTGCTATATTGTCACTCTCGATTGGCTTATAAAATTAGTAAAATGTGCTTGTAATTAATAAGAAAAGATATAATAAATCAAATGGTTTAGATAAATATTTCTTTAGAGTTAAAATTTCATATCAGTTACAAAACATTCAAGAGACTCAAAGCTTTACCATTTTAATTTTATGCTTCAAATTTTGAACAAAAAAAATAACAAGAGTATTTCTTTTATGTTAAACTTTGTTTTGAGAAGCTACTTGCCTTTTTGGCCCTTTATTTTTAACAATTTGTCGAGGTACAAATTTTCATCTTCCTATGGATATAACAACTTTTTTATACTACAAACGTCCGCCGTTTAAGAGAAACATTTTAGGCGACTCGAACAAAAATTTGACGCTATTGCTGGGGAGGTGCTGTTACTTTGTCAGATTGCTGAAATAATCAAAAAATCATGTAAGTACTCTGTCCTTATCTTGTAAATACTATAAATATTGTTATTTTAGTTTTTAGTTTAATTTTTTAGTTAAATAGGCTACTATTTACGTCAGTCACTATTCACACACTGTTCATTATTCATAAAAAAATTAAAAAATAAAATAAAAATATTTTATTTTTAATTATAGTTTGTAAAATATTTATTTTCTTAGTTTTAGGTTTAGATTTAGGTTTTTGACTAAGAAATAAAACTTCATAAAATTTTAGAGTTAGGTTTCATAAAATAAATTGTGGTTTTGTAAAGACTACTCTTTGAGGAACTTTTGTTTGGAGGCTGGTACTGGCTTGGATACCTTTCCCATAACCGGTTAATTTTGAAAACTTTTCTAACACCAGTCATTCCAAGAACATTGTTCTAACTAGGACATTGGTTTTTAAGCAGCCTTAGCCCCACCAATTTTTCCTAGGAACATCCTTAAAGCGTATAATTCTCAAGATCTATAAAATAAATTAGGCAGATGCTTTTCATTTACTACTTTATTCTCCCCGAATAAAGAAAGCTAAGCATCTTGTCTTTCCCTTGTAAATAAAAAAAAATTAATTAAAAATAAAAAATAAAAAAAAATAAAAAAGAGAAACACTTAGGGTTAATGCTTTGACATAGAGACAAATTTGGTCAATTTGTTAAGGCTTCTAACTCAAGAAACCTAGTGAACAATTGTCGAACCCTTTTCCACATTCTTCATCTTCATCAACCACTCTTTCAAATCCATTTGCAATGGAGAATCTCAGTGACAATCCTCAAAGAATGCTGATGAAAGACTTCATGCACCCAACTCGCACTTTAAATTCTTCATGTATTATGTTTCCATTGAATCTTCCACAATAGGATTTTAAGGCAGGCCTGATTCAACTTTCATCAACCTTCTTCGGATTAGAAAGCAAAAATCCTCATGTTCATATTCATGAATTTGAGGAAGTTATCGCCACTTTCCATAACCACCCTGACAATGCTGATTTCATTAAATTGAAATTCTTTCCTTTCTCACTGAAAGATAAAGCCAAAAGTTGGCTCTATTCTTTAAGACCTCGATCCATCAAATCATGGAATGACATGACATTTGCTTTCTTCCACAAATACTGCCTATATCAAAAGACTAACAATCTCAAGAAACAAATTTTGACTTTCTCCTAGAACGACCATGAAAATTTCTATAAAGCTTGGGAAAGGTTTAAGGATTTGTTGGGTCAATGTCCTCACCATGGTTACAAAAATTAGCATCTCGTCAGCTTCTTCTACGAAGGACTCACAAGTCATGATCACCAATATCTAGAAGTGATGTGCAATGGAAAATTTTTACACAAGGATTCTAAAGAGGCCAAGAATTTCTTGATGAATTTGCTGAGAAAATTCATTTGTGGGCTGAATTAGATATTTCTCATAATACTAATAAGTCCTGATCAACTGGAATTCATCAATTGAAGGAAGAGGATAACCATAACCTTAGGGTTCAAGTTGAAAATCTTACAAGCGAGTTAGAAATCCTCAAAGCAAAGAATGAGAAAGTAAGTCATGTAGTCATAAGAGTTGAACTACAAGGAACAAATTTTGTGAATGAAAGGTTTGAACAACAGCCACTGGACTGCCATAAAGTGACGAGAGAATACGAGGAACAATTTAATGCCTTAAGGATAAATCATAAGCCTTATACTCCTTATTTCAAAACCTTTAATCCTGATGGAAGAAACAACTTGAATTTGGACAATAGGAATTCAAATCAACAACAATCATTTGGCAATCAATGGGGAATTGAAGAAGAAATGCACTTGAGAGAAAATGCTCCTAAGCATGATTCACACTCAAGCAAATTTCTTGAAGAAACATTGCAAGCATTCATTGAGATACAAAACAAGTCATTTGAAAAAATTGAAGCTGCTTTAATACAAATGACAAAAGAAATTTTGAAATTGACTAAAAAATGTTCATCTTAAGCTTAGGTCATATCAGAAGGACAAAACATGATACAAACCTCTAACACTGAAGAGAAGGATGAAGAAGTTAGTCATGTTACCACTCGCAATGGTAAATCATTAGAAAAATCAAAGATTATAGACACGAGTGATGAAGAAAATGTTTTACAAAGACAAGAAGAAGAAGTCAATAAACTTCCAGTAAAAGTCCCTTTTCCTCATGCTCTTCAACCCATAAGAAAGTGCCGAAAAATTATGAACACATCTTGGAACACTTGAAGCAAGTTCGAATTGATCTTCCTCTTTTGCAAATTCTCAAACAAGTGCTTGCTTCAACCAAAGGAATGAAAGATTTATGCATTGTGAAAAGGAAACATCATGTCCCAAAGACTGCATTTTTGACTGAGCTATTAAGTGCAGTTCCTGCGCAAAGAGCACCAATCAAGTACAAAGATCTTGGATGTCCCACAATCACCTGTTACATAGGAACCCATGAAATCGCTCAAGCCTTGTTAGACGTAGGAGTAAGCGTCAATCTCATGCCCTATTCTATTTACTTGCAACTAGGCCTTGGAGAGATTAAGCCAACATATGGGTCTTACAATTAGCAGATCGATCCATCAAGAAACCACGAGGGATAGTTGAAGATGTTTTGTTGCAAGTTGATAAGTTCTATTATCCCATGGATTTTCTCATTTTGGACACTTAAACTAAGGTGGATATGGAATAAAAAATTCCTATCATCCTCGAAAGACCTTTCTTAGCTATGGCTAATGCTCTCATCAACTGTTGAAATGGTCTCATGAATATCTCTTTTGAAAATATGACTCTTAAAGTAAATGTTTTCCATATTGGGAAGCAATTTCAAGGCAATGATGAGGTTCTTACACTAAAATCATTAATGAAGCTATTCATGAAGAATTTCTAAAGCAAATGCACTTGAAGAAGTCTTCCAAAGTCCTAATCTTGAAAATCCTAGGAAACAAAGTTTTGGCAACCACATTTTGAAAAGCTGTTCCAGAAGGAGAAAAGCCAAAACCATCCACTAAAGAAATCCTAAAAGTTAAGTTAGTCCAACTTCTTGAAAAATTAAAGCATGCATTCTTAGGAGCTGATGAATCTTTTCCTTTCATCATATCATCTAAATTCGATGAATCACAACAACGATAGTTAATTAACAATTTGCGTGATCATAAAAATGCATTGGGTTGGACAATAGCTGATATCAAGGGTATTAGTCCCTTGATTTGCTCCCATCATATTCAAATGAAAGAACGTGCTAATCCAAAAAGAGACCACCAAAGAAGGCTAAACCCAACAATGAAAGAAGTTATGAGGAATGAAGTTTTGAAATTGTTAAATG
The DNA here is from genome assembly GCA_025403435.1 of Artocarpus heterophyllus. NCBI lineage: Eukaryota > Viridiplantae > Streptophyta > Magnoliopsida > Rosales > Moraceae > Artocarpus > Artocarpus heterophyllus. The sequence continues at coordinate 23,754,098 of CM046352.1, forward strand.
CGAGTATCATTGACCCCATTATGGATAGTAAATAGGTCAGTCCAACTCAAGTTGTACTTAAGAAGTCTACTGTAACTGTGATAAAGAATGAAAAAAGAGATCTTGTTCCTACAAGAGTTGTCATTGGATGGCACATGTGCATTGATTATCGAAAGTTGAATGCTGCCACTCAAAAAGACCATTTCCCACTCTTGTTCATTGATCAAATCTTAGAACGTGTAGCTAGTGATCCTTTCTATTGCTTTCTAGATGGATACTTAGGATATTATTAGATAGAGATAGTATTAGAAGATTAGGAAAAGACCACATTTACATGTCCTTTCGGTACTTTTGCTTTGCGTCAAATGCCATTTGGACTTTGTAATGCTCTAGCTGCATTTCAAAGATGAATGATGAGCATTTTCAGTGACATGGTTGAGAAGATTATGGAAGTTGTCATGGATGATTTGACTGTCTTTGGTGATTCGTTTGATACTTGTCTACTTAACTTGGAAGCTGTTTTGAAAAGATATGAAGAAAAAGGCATTGTGTTAAATTGGGAAAAATGCCATTTTATGGTTTCATCTGGCATAGTTGTTGGACACATTGTCTCTGAAAGAGGAATTGAAGTTGATCCAGCTAAGATTGAGCTTATTTCAAACATGGCCACTCCAAAGACTGTTAGAGATGTTCGATCTTTTCTTGGACACGTTGGATTCTATCGGAGGTTCTTTCAAAATTTTTCAGCCATATCAAAACTATTGTGTAATCTCCTGTTGAAAGATGCAGAGTTTGAATGGACAAAAAAATGTGAAGAATCTTTCCAAACACTAAAATCTAAGTTGACCTCTACACCTATCATGCAATCCCTTGATTGGAGTTTACCATTTGAAATCATGTGTGATGCAAGTAATTACATTGTAGGAGTTGCTTTAGGCCAACAAAGGGAAGGAAAACCCTTTGTAGTGTACTATGCAAGTAAAACCTTGAACAACGCCCAAATGAATTACTCAACCACTGAAAAGGAGTAACTTGCTGTAGTATTTGCGCTTGATAAGTTTCGTTCATACCTAATAGGTTCACCCACCACTGTTTTTACTGATCATTCAGCCCTTAAGTATCTCTTTTCCAAAAAGGATGCTAAGGCATGACTTATCAGGTGGATCCTTCTTCTTCAAGAGTTTGATTTGACCATCAAGGATAAGAAAGAAGTTGAGAACATGATAGCTGACCACTTATCTCGTTTGGAACTCAATGATTCTGTCGATAATTCTCCAATTCATGATGAATTTCTTGATGAACATCTGTTCTCTTTTACCAACTTACCTTAGTATGCACACATTGTCAATTATTTGGCAATTGGAGAAGTTGCATCTGCTTGGAGTTTGCAAGAAAAAAAGAAAGTTTCTGGTTGAAATGCGTAACTTTTACTAGGATGACCCGTACATTTTCAAATACTGTCATGCTCAAATCATGAGACGCTGCATTTCTGAAGATGAAGTGTATAGTGTCTTAAAATTCTATCACATTGATGCATGTGGTGGTCATTTTTTTGCTAAGAAAACTACTGCAAAGATTCTCCAGTGTGGTCTTTATTGGCTCACTTTGCTCAAAGACACTTATCACTATTGTCATTCATGTGAAAATTGTTAAAAGTTAGGTACTCTGTCTCGTCGCCATATGATGCCTCTAAGCCCATTTATAGCAATTGAAATATTTGATTGCTAGGGAATAGACTTTATGGGACCTTTTTCACCTTCTTCTAGGTATCTATACATCCTTCTTGCTGTAGAGTATGTTTCAAAATGGGTTGAAGCTATTGCATCTGTACAAATGATAATACAATTGTTATAAAGTTCTTGAAAGAAAACATGTTATCTAGGTATGGTATGCCACGTGCTATAATCAGTGATCAAGGCACACTTTTTACAACCGATCTTTTGAAGCTTTGATGCGAAAGTATGGTGTGAGTCATAAAGTTTTGTCTGCCTATCATCCATAGACAAATGGACAAGCTGAGTTAGCAAATAGAGAGATTAAACAAATCTTTAAAAAAATGGTGAATCCAGATCAAAAAGATTGGTCTTCATGTCTTCAAGATGTACTATGGGCATACTGTATAGCTTACAAAGCTCCTTTAAGAATGTCTCCCTTTAGGCTCATTTTTGGAAAAGCCTGTCATTTACCTATAGAACTTCAACATAAAGCTTATTGGGCTATTAAAGCTCTCAACTTTGATCTTAGTGCTGCAAGTATTGAACAGAAGCTTCGACTCTCTGAACTTGAGGAATTAAGGAACGATGCTTATGACAATTCACAAATTTACAAAGCAAAAATAAAAGCGTTGCATGATAAGCAGATTCTGAGAAAGAACTTTGAGCCAAATCAATGGGTTCATCTTTATGAATCCTGACTTCGCCTTCATCCTGGTAAGTTAAAATTAGGATGGACAGGTCCATATATTGTGAAATAGGTTTTCCCAAATGGTGTTGTTGAGATTGAAGATCCATCCAATGGAAAGATACTCAAAGCAAATGGCCAGAGACTGCAATGCTACATAGAATGGATAACTAAGCTCGAAGAGGTCACTCTTACTGCTCTGGTATACCAATCCTGAGTAGTTTTTGTTGTTCTCTCTTGTAAATATTTGTTTATGTTGTTTGTTTTCTGCTTAATTTTAATTTAAAAAAAACTTTGAAAGTTGAAAATAAATTTCAAAGTTAATTCTTGCAGAATAGTTGAGATTAAGGAGGTTATAATCGAGTGCGATTAGTAAATTCTTTGTATTTGCGGCCTCTTAAGATGAATTCTGAAGAATATGTGTAAAACATGATTTTTGACTTTCAAAACAAAAAAAATAAAGTCTAGGGAAGCTGACTATAAAAGACCCTGTTTGTATTATTTTGTTGTGTGTTTAGTTTTTATTTTTGGTTTGTTAAGTTTATTATAGATCATCTCTATAGTTGTGCTGATTCAAGTAATATTTTTGCTGCTTTTACTATTCTTTTTATACATTGGGGACAATGTACATTTTAGGTTGGAAGGAGAGGGTGTGCTTTACTATTGTGCTTCAATGTTGTGCTGTGAGAAAAATAAAATTTATTTTGCTCAATTTTTTTTTTGATTTTGCTCTAGATTTTTGTATGTTTTTTCATTTTGGGGGTGTTTGGAAGGTGGTGGGAACCGGTGATGGGAACCACTTTTACTGTAGCATGTGAAAGCTTTACACTGTAGCAATTTTTTTAATTGTTACTGTAACATGTGAGAGCTTTACACTGTTTATAACTGAGTTTGTGGTGGGAACCGTGGTTCCCACCACAATGCCAAACAGGGGGTTTGTGTTATTTTTTTTTTGTGAGTCATAAAATTTAAAACAATTAATTAAAAAATGTGTTCTGTAAATATTAGTTTCTTAGTAATTAATGTGTTATTATTTTGTTTTGATATTTTTTTAATTTCATATTAATGTAATATCATTTTTCTATTCTTTGAATTGTCTAATTTTATAGACTTTCAAAACTTTAGTTTTATTTAACATTTTTATATGTTTATTTTTCAATGTGTTCCTAAGCCATTCTTTTCACACACACTGTAATGTTTAATTGTGGTAGTAAGTCAAAGCTATGAATATTTAAGTTTTATTATTTTATAAAGATGAACAATTGAAGGTAGTAACGTTTTCAAAATTAATAAACTAATTAATAAAAATAAGAAAAAGAAGACAAAGAAATAAAAGAGAAATAAAAATAGTGTAAATAAATAAAGTTTGTAATTATGTAAATTAATGAATAAAGTTAGATAAGTTTCGTTTCATAACCTCTTTAACTCGAGTAAGTAAGTTCAAAGGGGTGTTTCAACGCCTAATACCTTAGGCCAACTGGTCTAGGAGTCACTAACTTAAAGCTCGTTAAATGGGTTATGGAGAAAGCTTAAGGGAACCAACATTGCACTATCCGCATTTGTAAAGTTTGTTTAATTTTATAGTTTCTACTTTTTAATTGTTCTATTAAATAAATTTGAAGTGATGCTGCCTGTAGGAGTGATTTGAAGCAAAATATCATAATAATTTTATTCTTAGTTTTGGATGAAACTTCATAATTATTCATTATTCTTTTACATTAAGTTTGGCTTGCATACATTTTGTTAATAGCATATAAATTGTTTAAATAAAATTTTTGTTTTATTAATCTATCTAGCTAGATTAGTCAAATAATAGTCAAATGATTTTCATTGTGTGATTTTTTAGTAAATCATTTCAAAATTTTATCACCTTAATTGCTAGAGACTAGCAATAAGCCGGTTGGAGAGTGTAATGAGAATGTAAAAGTGTGTATTATCTGAGGATAAAATCATTTATTTATACTTTTGTTTCTCATTAAATCCTCTAATTATAGCATTTTTGTGTCTTAGTATGTAAATGTGTTTAAAAATGTATTTTTAGTGTGTTTTTATGTTTAATAATATATTTGATAATTTTTAAAATCATTTCTATGTGTTTTATAATTAATTAGTTTGTAAATAGTGAAAACCATAAAAATAATGTTGTGTGATTTTATTTTGAGTTTTAATGTATTTGATAGTGTATTTTAAGTTTGTTAATATGTTCTATTATATTTTTAGTAATTTCTAAAAATATTTCCAAGCCTTTAAAATTACATCTGTGTCAAATCAAAAGAAACTGAAAATTTTACAAGTTTATAATTATTTTCATGTGTTTTCATGTAAAATAAATATTTTTGTAAATATTATGTTTGTGAAATAATTAATTTTATTTTAATTTTTTATGTTTAGATTTGAAATCTAGCGCAAAAACGGAGCAAAACGGCGCAAAAAGGAACAAAATCGGACATCAAATGCAAAAAAACCCAACAAAAATCCTAATTTGTCTAGAAAAGCCACATGGTACAATTTCATCCATTGGATTCGCTGCCAAATCGATCCAGACTGTCTAACCAAGGGACGCGTGTCAATGCGTCATCAGCTACATCAGCTGCGTCTCAGCATTAAGTCCACGTGTCCTCGTCTCACACGCCGACAAACTTCACGAGCGATAAAGGGAATCCCGGGTAGCGCTAGATCTCGTGCGGGCAGCCTTGCATATGTTTATCTTCATAGTCGTTGGATGTGGATATTAGGATTGATCGAACGGTCCTCAATCTCGGTCCCATTGGTCACAATGGTCCCCATTCAGACTCATCCTTGCCCATTTCTTCTGACGTTGGATCGTGAAATGGACGGTCCAAATGCAGCTGCAACCGTGCCTCCAACTACCGCGTCACCCCTGATTTCAAACTTAAATTCACACACTGATGAGACAAATCCGCATGAAAAAAAGGGACAAAGAAGGATCAATTTGATTCGTTTATTTTCAAAATTCTAATGATAAAAATAATTAAAAAATTTGTATGAACATCTAATTTTGAGCACTATAAATACCGAGGCCTTTGACCTCGATGCTTCACCCCTTAAAGGCCTTCAGGCCATTTCTTCCTTTCTCCCTCTTTCTTTGTTTTCTTTCTCTCTATCGAGCCTCCTGCTCAGTAGTAACCCTTTAGATAAAAATAATAAAATAATATCTAAATTAGTGTAGAGAGTTTGGTGAGACAGAGAGAGGATCTTGTATGCATAGTACTATAGTATGGATTTTAACTCTATATATGCTTTATAATACTTATATTTTTGTGAAATAAATTATATTTTTATGTTTTTAATAATTATTGTTAGTGTTGTTATGTTGTAAATTTTTTACATAAATTCAGTCATGCTTTCTCTATGTAATTTAATTGTGTTGCATAATTAATATTAATAATAATAAAATGATGCTCAATTTTATGGAATGTCTTTTACTACAGTATGACTTGTTATATTGTCGATTCTAGATATTTCATATGACGAAGTGCTGTTGGAATTAATGTAAAAATTTATTCCATTAAAATATAATAATTTTGATTTGTTATTATCTTTTTTATCTTAAAATTATGTTAATTATAATTGTAGTGATAGCGGTTATAATTTTGATAATTAGTGCACCTAATTATTAGTGAGGGATGATTATTTTGCTAGTTTTTATAGGAAAACTCTTACTGCATTATGGCTTGCTATATTGTTGCTTTTGGTTGACTTATAAAATTAGTAAAATATGTTTGTAATTAATGAGAAAAGATATAATAAAACAAATGCTTTAGATAAATATTTCTTTAGAGTTAAAATTCCATATCAGTTACAAAACATACAAGAGATTCTCAAAACTTCACCGTTTTGATTTTATGCTTTAAATATTGAGTATAAAAATGACAAAAATATTTCTTTTACATTAAACTTTGTTTTGAAAAGCCGTTTGCCTTTTTGACCGTTTATTTTTAACAATTTGCCAAGGTATAAATTTCCATCTCTCTGTGGATACGATAACCTTTTTATACTACAAACCTTCACCATTTAAGAGAAACATTTTGGGCTACTCGAACAGTTCCACAAGAAGAGGAAAAGAGAAAAAATGAATGAAATTTTTTCTCGATGACATAGAAAGAGAAGGAGAAAAGGAGAAAGGGTCTAGACTTATCATGAGATGAACGACTCCGATGGCGATTTTGTCAATCCACCACCACCACCCCTAAAATCAGAAGAAAAAGAATGAAAGGAGATGAGAATCAAAGTAGATAAACTACAAAAAAGCAAACGAAGAATCATGCAAGGAAAAAAAGGAATGCAAAGAAAAGTTGAATGTGATTCTCAAAAATGTTAAAGATATCCATTGCCACATATTCCCAATGAAAAACAAAATGTTACTAAGGAACCAAAAAATATCAGTAGTGAAGGTGATAATGAACAAGAAGCAATTAATTTAGGAGATAACAGCCAAAACAAAAATGACAAATTAGCAAAAGAGATGGAGTTTGGATTTGATTTGGTTAATGTCACTATTAGGGATGTGCTCGGCGTGCTTTCTTGGAGATACCCACCTTAGCTGTCTGGCCACACTACTCATCTGGAAGCCTTATATAGACAAATCCATAACTCCCACGTGATCAGCACTTCCTCTTGAGGTACTTTGTGAGGCCCCGGCTAGCCACGACAGGAGACGTCGTCTCCTTGGGAAGAACCAATGTTGGGGATGGCTGGATGAAGCTTGCGCCCAAGCACCTACTCGTTTCCATAGGTCGACACATGGCCTCCTATCAACCGTTGGATGGAGAAGTAAACTTTTAGGGATTGCAACACTTGTCACCTGCTACCTGACACAACTTGATGGGAAACATGCGTCGTGGGCCAAACCCACCTAACATCTGGTCCAAATGGTGTCCTATAAATTGAACGCATTTACTATACTTAAAGGTAACATGCTCTTTCCCACCTAACTTTACTCTTGAACTCAGCCGAACAGGTACTTGACTTGAGTATCAAAGCGCCTTTGGCTGGTACCACATGGGTGTCCCCTTGATCTTTGAAGCATCCTTCTTGTATAAGTTTACCTCAGGATGCTGGGACGAGCCAAGAAGATAGTTCGACCATTATGCGTAGCCACACGTGGTGTTGATCACTAGTGATTCGAAGTGAGCATCAACATTTTGACGCTCGAATGAGGGCCTCATACCTTTCAAGCAACCTTATTAAATACCCATATCCATCAATAGCCATACTCAACATGGATATAAGAGGAAATACCCGGGATGAGGGTGCCTAACAAGAGGGGTCAAGGAACGCCCAAAATGTAACCAGAACGAACCTCGCAGGAGGCTCCAAGAAGCAAGGTCCCGATCAAGTGACCAGGGCAACGAAGCTAGGGCATATTAGGTCGTACAGGACCTGATCTATGAGCTGATTGCTGTAACACCCCGATGTGGGGGTTAACAGTTTTTAAATAAATAAAAATAATTTTAAATTTTATATTATTTAAATCAATTAAACAATGCCCATGGGTCTTTAAACAACAAGAAAAATAAAAATAAACGTTTTAAATACAAACCACAGTTTTTAGTGTAGCACCAAATATATATATTACAGTCATCATCACCATAGTACAATTCCCAAATAACTTAACACAGCCATAAAAAAAATAATACAACTCTTACATGTTGTAGATAAGTTACAAATAAATAAGGTCTTCTAACACGAAAACAGTAGGATTGTTTTCGCCTATTCCTCTTCAGATATGTTGCACTGAGTTCCACCTGAGAGATGAAGATATGATAGGGATGAGCATCGACATGCCCAGTAGGGAAATCATGACTCACCTTATGGTTTATCCATCACCACATTAAAACTGCATGGTTAGTAGGTTACATCATATTCCAGATTATGAGGTTTATTATGATCACATCTTGTGGATACCATAGTTAATCATTACCAAGTTTCATAATTACACATTTATACAAATATTACCAATCATCATTGTTCTTAGGTATCCATGTTAAATAGAGTATCACTCATCTCATCGAAAACCCAAATGGGTGCACTTAATCACCCTATAAACATTCCAAGGGTGTTCCAGTGAGGGGACATCAAGCCCCGAGTCCTCACCAAATCGATTCTTGTACAGTGTATTCTGGGACTTTCAACCCAAGGAAGCGTCATCACCTTCCCCCTATTTTACCTTTTAGGGTATTCGTGCCCAAGGACGTAACTGCCGCCCTTTTACATCTCACTATTCCTTTGTATTCAATTTTTATTTGTAGAGTCAATATTTTAACCATGCTTCTCAATTATAACATATGTCAAATCATTATATTCCTTGCTATACAATATACATATTTTACAATATAAAACAAACAAATTTAATTTACCAAAAACCTCACAAAAGATGAGTAATAGAATCCCTACCTTCAAAGCTTAACAACAAACTTTTAATCTTGGAATTAATTAACGTTAGCTCCACACATCCTTGACCCTAAGGCATGCATAAGGACAATTAAAACTAAAGCACAATGTATAATCACATTCATAAGTGAATTATGTGTAAACTCATCTACTAGTGCCATTAAAGTATTTTTATGCAATTATTCTTTAAATACCAAGTAAACAATTTTTATCTTAAACACAATATAAAATACATACAAGTAATTTATATGTTTTAGTCTCTAATAAGAATTCATAAATCATTTAGGATAGTATTGGAAAGGTTGTAAGACATTAAGAGACTAGAATGTGAGCAAAGTTGGGTTTTTGGTTCAAGTTAACAGTTGGTATACCATGGCAACTTGGTGGTATACTTTTGCAAAAAGGCGGGTTCACTATCTACAATCAACACACGGGTTAATAGGTGGTTTACTTAAGATAGGCGGGTGGTTTACCACTATTGGCAGGTTTACTAGTTTCTAATCCGAAAATTGAAAAATTCATAGAAATTAAAATACAACTCCGATTTAGGCTCATGATAGCTCGTTGGAAAGCTTAGGATGTCTACTTTTTAAATATGCAAACCAATTTACAAAATTCATTTTCATTTAACTCCAGAATTTTAAGAAATATCCATTGCCCATAGAGGTATTATAAAGTTTATGGGATGTCAAATTTTTCTTTAACCTAAAGCATATTATCCTTGTTTAAAATCTCAAAACCATTCCAAAATATGCAACATGCATTATATAATCACAATAAACATATTCTCATGAGTTTTATACCAAAATCATTATCTTATTATATCTCTAGCCTTTCTTGTAAATAATGATGAAAACATGCTTAAGTTTGCTCTTTAAGCTCAAAACATTATAACATCAATCTTAAAGTTATAGAAACCGGTTTTAAACATTCCTAACATGTTTCTAACATTGTTATCAAACCAAAATAAAAGTTGGTTGTGGGTTGTAACTCAAGACTCAAGTTTTTGTTCATAAATGTTCAAGGATGCATGTTAACATAATTAGAAATTTGCATGAATTTTGAACATGAAAATTATGCATTAGACATGGAGAAAATACATACTAAAAACTAAGTTTAGATTAAAGAGAACCTACCTCAAAACTTCTTTGAAAAGCACCAAAGTTTGGGTTAACAATCAAGCTTGAATTAACTCTAAAACCGCCTCGACCATGGTTAGGGATTATAATTGCCTTGGCCATAAAGAGAGCTTTGTGCTCTATGTCTTTAGTTAGAATTTGAAGTGAGAAAGGGAGAGAATGAGAAACTAGAGAAGAAGGTGGTGATGGTTAAATAAAAAGATATCAAAATGCTTGAGAGGAATGGGATGTTTATGGGGGAAAGTTGTAAGAAGAAACAAAAGAGCATTAAAAGAAAATATCATCATGTCTCCCATGGAGACTTTTAGCAAATAATGCCAACATAATTGAGGGGACAATTTGAGTGAATTATGGAAGGAGATGAGGAAATAATTAAATAGTTGGTTGAGAAAATATCTCCATGTCTTCTATTAATTGAGGGAAAATAATTCAATGTCCCCTTCGGAGACCTTTAGCAAAATGAGAAGAAGGCTATAATTGAGCATTAATTTAGGGAGACAAGATTGGTAGAAGTGAGTATTGGTAAATTTTGAATGTTTCTTAGGAAGACTTGATAAGAAAATACTAAAGTGGCATTTTTTTTTTAATGATCATAGACAACTTAGTAATTTTAAATAGCCACATTTTATTCATTAAATTTTACAAAATCATGCCCGTTAAAAAATACGGGTGTTACAATTGTCGTTGTTCACCTACTTACGCAACAAATGGCACAGTAACAAGCACACTAGCCTCCCTCTACTCTCCGTCCTCCAGTTAGGGAAGACCGGGCAAGTGGTCGAGCAAGGCTGAGGGGTGGCTCTTAGAACAAAGGAGATTCTGAACATACTAGATGACAGGCCTTAAAAGGCATATCCTAGAATAGACTTGTCAGGGAAGGCTTGCTCGGTCCTCAGGAAGGCCGTGGTTGCTCCCCTTTAGGCTCCTGAGCTTCAATCTTTGACAGGCTCGGGGACCTGGGGGCTCGCCCCGCCTGGGTCAAGCAAGAGAGAAGAGACGACAGGGTAGAGGGCGGAGCCCAGTATAGGGCAAAAATGCTAAAACACACCAACAGTCGTCAATTATGAGACTTGTAATGATAGATTGACCAGATCTGAAACTGTTGCTACGGAGTAGACGAGGGCAGCATGCCTGAACTACCCTTTACCAATGCCATCATGTGGGCCCCCATACCGAACAAGTTCAAGGTGTTGCAAATCAAAGCCTATGATGGAACGACAGATGCCGATGAACACCTAGAACTATACAGGGGCCACATGGTGCTCTAGAACGCAAGTGATACTGCCATGTGTAAGGCATTCTCACTCACTCTGACTCGCTCAACTTGGCAATGGTTCCACCTCATTGAGCTAGGCACCATGTCCTCATTTTGCCAACTATCTGATGCTTTCTCGACTGCCTTTTGTTGGAAAAATAAAACATAGCAGAATTTTTAAAATTTTTATTTTAGAGAATTTTTCAAAACACAAGTTTAACATGCTATATGCATAAATTAACCAGATCTTACTAACCTTTGTGTGCCAAAAAGCTCCTGTAATCAATGAAAACAAGTAACGTTCTATAAGGACCTCAACTAACCATCCTTCTTTGCTATTCTCTATCCTCGATCAGAGTGAGAGTGGGCTCATGTCATTTAGCTTTTCCCTAGGTCACTCTCCTTCCAACCAATTGAGAAATACCCAAAGCTATAGGTCGTGATTTGTGAACAATAGCTTTCCGAGGAGTTCCAGAGTCTCACTAGTAGAGTCTCACTTTAGATTTCTCAACTGATTTGAATAATAAAGAGAAATACTCCCTTCTTATAGAGGTTGGGCCCAGGAGTTAGTCCTTATCAGATAAGGACTTGAAAATTCAAATTAGAATCAAATCTTGGTCAATATCTGATAAAATCTGCATGAAAATACGTGATTTATTTAACGCTCGATCGGCAAGCCGAACTTAAAGATCGGCCTACCGAACTTTCGATAAATGATCCCTACAAATCTTTATTTCTCACCCAAGATTCTTGAGATAGAGCCTTAGTTTTAATTCAAATAACCCAATAGAGAAGTTATCAGATAAAACAGTCATATCTAGATAATCTCTAGGAAAATAAATATTCCTGATAATTCAAAAAATTTATCTTAAATTAATTTATTCAAAATTAATCCAACCGATAAACAATTATGAATTATCTGATCCTGATAACTCAACAAGTTTATCTTGAATTAATTTTCATAAAATTAATTCAATCGATAAACACTCATGAATTATCTGATCCTATCGAATTTCAGCCAATCTGATAATTTGACATAAGTCATCAATTATTAGAAAAGCACACCGTATCGTTACAAGATTTTTATGAGCTAGCAAAGGGGACCTAATGGACCTATATAGTTCAAGCTCTTGATAATTATGAAACCCAATATCCTAGATATACATTTCATAATTATCAACTCTAACGCTATTCCACTAAAAGCTTGGAGCTGCATTCTCGAACTATATAGAATTACGAAGCCCGTATAGCTAAGTCTCCATGACATATCATAATGTATCATATCCCTATAGGATTTTCCATAATCGGCTTAAGGACAAGTTTTATCTTACCTTCTCGATTATTTTTATCTTACGTTCCATTATCTCACCATCGGGAAACTTACCATCCAAAGACGGGATACCATTTGGTTACACCTACGTATCCAAATGGTTGAGCGCTCTAATTTTTCAATTACAGGATAATGCATATAAGAGGATATCACTACTTCTAAAAAGGAGCTATGGATTCCATAACAATGAATAATAGATCTACGCTATCAAGAGTCAAGCCTTCAACGTATAGGCATATGTACCACTATTAAAATGTGGATGTCAACTTTTGGTACATCAAAAGACACAAGTTAAGACAATGGGCCCACTATTCATCTTAGGATTAAGATACAATATATATGATTGTCTAAAGTGATTTGCCGAGATAGAATTATTAGTCTAAATCAATTCACTTTATGTCCTAATCCAACACATTGTCACCTATGACAATGTGCCAATGTTTCTATTCATAGAGTTCACTCTTATGGCCATGACAAGCCATCTCCCATTAGGGATATAGACAACATAACAATCTTTGCATGAATAAAGTGCCTAACATTATTCTCTCGATTGCGGATCTTATGATTTAGAACGTCACCGTAAGAATTGTGTCTTTCGCATAATCTATACGTCATATGCTCAATGCTTAAGGTTTAGACTAACAGTCTTGGACTATTGTTTGCTTAACATACATTCAGCAAATATGAATGTAAAGAGGACAAGATTTGGTATATAAATAATAAATAAATTCTTTATTGATAAAAATGTCTTCAAAAACATATTATATTTTTACTTCTTAGGGCAAACACGTCTAACAATCTCCCACTTGCACTAAGTGAGTAAATATGACATATTTTGCATCCCCGTAGCTTCCACATGCCTCTCGAAGACTCTCCCAATAAGTGTCTTCATGAATGGATCAGCTAACTTGTCCTCTAATGTGATTTTACATACCATGACATGCCCGCCCTCGACGAAGTCCTTTATCACATGATACTTTTGATCAATATACTTACTCTTCTTGTGAAATCTTAGTTCCTTAGCATTGGCTACCGGTGCACTATTATCACAGTACAGTGATACAATCTTATGCATACCCAGAACTACCTTTAGATCCTTAAGGAACTTGTGGAGCCACACTACTTCTTTCAAAGCATCGCTAGCTGCCACATACTCGGCCTCCATCATTGAATCCGAAGTGCAATCTTGCTTCACACTTCTCCAACTAATGGCACCGTCGCCCAGAGTAAACATGAAACCATAAGTCGATCTCCTCGAATCTAGACAAGATTGGAAATCCAAGTTAGTGTTTCCTAGAGGAGTTAAGTTTTTACCCAAATACACAAGCATATACCCTTAAGTCCTTTTCAGGTACTTGAAAATATGCTTGACTGCAACCCAATGGTTTGATCCCAGATCCACCTGAAATCGACTTACAATCCCGATCGTATAACAAAAATCCGGTCGTGTGTATAGTGTGACAACCCGCCTTTTTGGGCAGTTATTTTACTTACTTAAACGTCATTACTTAAACAGTAATCTTACTTACTTAGTAAGAAAAATACTGAAATAATTTTTTTCTTTTTTTAAACATATCATATACTTTAAATGTACTTAAAACTATTGTGACCTCTGTCGCCATTCATGTTGAGACCTCGCTTAACACTTGACTTTAAAACCATTTCAAATCATTTCTTAAAACTTAATAAGAAACATTTTGAAATGGTTTTAAAGTCAAGTGTTGAGTAAGGTCTTGACATGAATGGCGACAGAGGTCGCAACAGTCTTAAGTACATTTAAACTATATGATATGTTTAAAAAAAGAAAAAAATTATTTTAGTATTTTTCTTACAAAGTAAGTAAGATTATTGTTTAAGTAATGACGTTTAAGTAAGTAAAATAACTGCCCAAAAAGGCGGGTCGTCACAGGTGGTATTAGAGTGGTATCCTGCCATCCCATCTCGTGCTATCACATGTCCGCTACACCATAGCTCAAGTAAGTAAGTTAAGTTAAGTAGGAAGAAAAGTTAGAATCTAATGAATACGTGTTTATGTTGGATATAGCCTTTGATATTGGCACACCCAGATGAGCAACGAGAAGGCAAAGGTCTAAGGATAAACATAATGTTACTTGTTATAATGTTCTCACAAGTCGATGGTGGTTATCGTCCATCAGCGGTGTCGAGTCAACGATGATTAAACGTGGTCAACGATGGTCAATAGATGGTCGAGGCTCAAAATCAAGAAGATGAGCTTGTGACACGTTATGATGTTTAGGCGTACAATGGTGTCTCCGTAGGAGCAAATATTACTCTGTTGGAGTTATTCTGTATTGGCTACACGTGTAACGAGAAAAAGTGGATTAAGATAACGGAATAATGAAGGTCTAAAGTGATTTTTAGTGCTCTATGGAATGAGAGTGCCTGAGAGCAACCAGACGTTAGGTGACTAATTATGTGATTTTATCGAGCTTAGGCACTCCTTAGTTGAACTGAGATATGCGAATAAGCTCATAACTGTCTAGATGGGAACCACAATTAGGACAATGATGTTAAGTATGTCAGTAAAAACCTCACAGATGGGAGGATGGAAGCTAAAGATCTATATATTATGAGAAAAATTACAGCAAAATGTCATTCTAGAATGGATATAGAACCAGAAATTATGGATTTTGTGGTCGGATGACCCTGATCTTTAGATAGAAATGATGAAATTAGAATGAAAATAAACCCTATTTTCAAGAATAGCATTCAATGGTAGAATGTTAAACCTTTAAATTAATGGAAACTGTACTTAAATGTTGAAATATTAGAGTTACGCAGCAGAAGTGTGGTGTAAAATTTAAAGAAATATGTCAGTAATATGATGAAAATTGTTGGAGTTCCAAGAGGGAGGCGTAGTTTTAGTGAGAAAGTAGTGATTAAGGAAGCATGTTAAGAACGAAAAAGAGGATAAGGGAGGTGAACTACCTATGAAGGTGCTAATTTTCGAGGACAAAAATTTTTAAGGAGGGTAGATTGTAACACCCGAGAATTTCTAATGCATTAAAAAAGGCATTAAGTTAAGGATTATATTAAGACAAAAAATACAGTTTAAGGAAAAATACTGTATAATAACATGGAAAATTGTACAGTATTAGAGTAATGCAGTATAAGAATTAGATTGTTTAAGATCACGCAGTACATAAATTAGGCCGTTCAAGTTAAAGCAGTATAGGAATAATATTGCTTAGAGAATATGGAGGAATAAGAAATGTTATGTTCGACCTCCAAAAATTAACTAGAGGCAACTAAAATATTTTTATGCAATCTAAGGATAGAAAGTACACTGATTTAACCACGGCAGTATAGGAAAAATACTATGTGGTAAGAAATTACATAGTATAAATTTTTAACTCCATAAAGTGGACACTCCTTGATTTTATATTGGGGCCACATGTCTAGAAAAGTGGCCCAATCATCTCATGACACCTAGGTGGTATACTCATGGGTTACCATGAGTCACCAAATGAGATAAGGGTGCATTTATGGCAAGTTTATCACAATTTTTCTTTTCTTTCCTTTCCTTCCATGTTCGGCAGCCATAACCAAGCTTTTTTAAAAAAATTCTCAGCCCCAAAATTTGCAAAAAATAGCCCCAAACAAGTTTTACAAGCAAGTACAAGGATTTTCCACAAGTTTTAAGGAAAAATCCTAAACTTTTTAATGAGTTTTCAAGGGATTTTTCATGGGTTGAAGAGAGAAATTAATCCATGATATTTTTGTATGGAAAGGAAGCCTAGGAGGGAGTTCAAAGGAACTTTGAAGGTTAGAAATCAAAAAAAGTACCATTTGGGTAAGTTTTAAGTTTTAAAGTTTTGAAATTTTGTCAGTTTTATTTTGATTTTTATTACTTTGAACCTATGTGGCTTCTTGAGCATGTACTTGATGAAATTTCATGCATATTTGAAGTATGGCATGTTTAAGTTGTGAAATTTTGATTTATGGTGCAAAATAGTAATTTTGCAAAAAGTGTTACTTTTGTAAAATTTAATGTTAGTTTTAGTAAAAGTAATGTTTGAGCAAGAGAATGTTTTGATTAAGGCATGGAATGGTTTTTGCAGGGGTAGAATTGCAATGTTTAAAAGGATTTTTGTAAAAATGCCGTAGGGACTAAATTGAAAGAAAAAGTTCTTTCTCAGTAGAAATAAAAAATACCCAAAAACACCCCTGTACAGTGGGAATTTCAAAAAAGTTACAACACAAAAGTTGTAGGTCTCGACGAAACTGTTAGGTGTCGCAAACAGTTTGTCGAAAATCTTAACCGTTTGTGAGATTTTAATTTAACAAGAATTTGTTAAAATGAGAAAAAAATTTAAAAGAGCAAAAATATCATTTTTCCAAAGGATTTTGAATATGGTACTTTGAGTAAAAATGTTCCTCATGAAAAATGGGGACTAATGGTGTAAAAATATTATTTTTGGTTCCAAGGGCAAAAATGTAAATATTTTTATATTGGGGCCAAAACTGTAAATTGTATGAAAACTGGGTTTTCACTAGAGAACGTTAGTTTTCTATACTGCTATAGGCAGTAAGTATTATAGATGCTAAGTTTTAAGGATTTAAAGTTCAGTCGAGGAATGAATGAAAGAAAAAGAGTTAAGGCCAAAATGGTCATTTTGCAAAAGTGGCCAAAACGGACTCAAAACGCGTGATGTTAGGAAATGCTCTTTAGTGCAGATTTTTTTGTAATATGTAAGTAATGAGACGTTAAAGTTACGCAATGAGTTTTATAGAATTACGAAGTTGATGAAAAACCCAAAAAGGGTAAAAAATGTCATTTTTACGAAAACGGTTGGAAGGGAGTCAAACACTTCGATTTACCATAACGTTTTTAGACGGAAAATGTTCCGTAATATGTTAAGTAACATAACCGTCATGTGTGATGAGAGATTTAATAAGGGATATTTAAGTAAAGGAAAAGTAACCCTAGTGGGTTACAAGGCTAAGTGAAGGAAAGGTAAACTGATGGTTTATAAGGTTAAGTAAAGATAACGGTAGACTGATAGTATACCAAGTTATGAAAAAGGAATGAATGGTTAATGTTTACGTTTTATTATCAATCAAGGGGATTGATAAAAAGAAATATAATTAATGAGTCGGCTGTCATATGATCAGGACACAGAAGCCGATCAAAGGAAGGAAAAGGAACGAGAAAGAAACAAAATAGAGAACGCTAGGGCATAGTCTGGATAAGTTCAGACTTCACCTATAGTATGAAGTAAATAGTTTTTAAATGCTTACATATGCAATTGTAAATGAGTTTGCGATGGTTATGCAAGTTGTTTTTAAAGTATATTTGCATTTATTATGCAAAAAAAGTTCTAAAGTACAAAATAAGATTTGCAATGAATTTGCAACCGTTATATTTAAAGCCTATTTGTATATTGATATGTATGAATGTTATAAATTATGATTGGTCTGTGTATTATAAATGTGCCATGACTTAAAGTATTATATGAATATAACATGAAATAGTTGCTATCCAAAGAAGAAAAATGTATAGCAACTTTACGATATGAAAGTATGAACGACAAGTGTATGTATGAAATGAACGACATGAGTATGAGTAAAATGTGAAAGCATGAAATGAGAAAGTATGATATGAATGATATGTATATGTATGATATGTTTATGAATATGATAAGTAAGTATGATACCTGTACGAGTGAATGATATGGATATAAATGTTATGATTGATGCTTGTTAGTTAGAACATAACAAGATATAGTATATAAGTGCAATACCATGTAGTGCATAATAAACATGCACAATAAGGTCCATAAGAAACCCATTAAGGATATAATCTCCAATTTGCCTATAGGAAACTAGAAAAATTACTATAGGACATCCTAGGTTCGATTAGAAATCGTGAGAACGATTTAGATAATTAAATAGAATTTGAAAAATTTCTCGTGACCAACAGAAAGGTCACAAGAGTAGAGCCAAAAGAGAGATATGAAAAGTTAAGCTCTATTATGACCTTTAGAAGTTTTCAGACAAGTACGTAAACATGTTTTAGATAATCATTATCCCTAGTCTAGAACGACTAGATGAAAAAAGACCTATAGACTGAACAATAAAAAGATGAACTTACTGGCCAGCCTCTATGTACTAGATTATGATCTAGATACGGATGTGCAACCTAGATACGAAATAGCATTAGTATTAGTCTTGCATTTCGATAATGCATAATGTTTTATGATTTAAGTTATAAGTTTTATGAAGTATTTGTTATGTAATATGTTGCATTTGCATGCAATATGATTTAGAATAAAAGTTATGATTTGCAATATGTGATTGCGATATATATTGCATTTGTATGCAATATGATTCAAAATAAAAGTTATGATTTGCAATATGTGATTGCGATATATATTGCATTTGTATGCAATATGATAAAGAATATAAGTTATGCTTTGCAAAATGTAATTGCGTTATATGATGCATTTGTTATGCAATAAGTTTCAGAGTACAAATTATGATTAGCAAAATGTGTTTACATTTTATGTTGCATTTGTTATGCAATAGATTTTAAAGTACAAACTATGATTTGCAAGTGGATTTGCATATAATGTGGTTGCATTTGATGTGCTCACTAAGGTTAATAAGAAGGTAACGTAAAGTGAAGAGAAAGTATCGTACCAGCCTCATCGTTGTGAGGTAATGAAAGTAAAATTAAAGTTTAACCTCCCAGATGTGAGTTACACGACCTCAAAGTTCGATGGTCTTAAGTCTTCCACAAGGGAAGCATCACGTTTATGATCTCATGATTAAAGATGTTGGTACGAACACTAAAAGTTGTAAGATAAAGAAAGTTAAGGAAAAAAAGGTGGAAAGTTAAAGTCAGATAAGGAAAGTTAAAGTGTAAGATAAGAAAAGATAAGGAACAATAGTAGAAAGTCAAAGTAAGTAAGAATCTTCGTAAGATGCTCATAATCGGAAGTTCATAATTGAGCATAAATGAAAACATACATTGTGATTGTATTTGATTTGTTTATTATGAAACATTTATATGCTATGAAAAACATTTTGAGGAATGTTTTATATTAAATGTTTATGAAAACATAAATGACATTATGAAGAGCAATCTGAGGATTGTTTTATGTTAAATATTCTATGAAAAGCGTTTATGAAAAATGTTATAGAGATTGCTTTAGAAAAACGTTTATGAGAAACGTTTTAGGAATATTTTATGAAAAATGTTTATGAAAAGTGTTTATGATAAAAGTTTTAAGAAAAAGTTTATAAATGACGTTTTACGAAAAACATTCTAAGGATTGCTACATGTTAAGTGTTTTATAGAAAACGTTTATGAGAAACGTTCTAGAAAAGTTTTATGAAGAATGTTTATGAAAGTCATTTTTATAAATGTCTATAGAAAATAGTAATGATATATGTTTTAAGAGAAAGGCTTTCATGAGAAAAGTTTTTAAAGCATGTTTAAATGCTTTGTGAGATTTTGTTTGAACTTACTGAGCGAAAGCTCATAAAAAGTTTTTTCATGCTGTAGGTAGTTTTATGGGCGACCAGTAGGACCCGTTAGAAGAGCTATGTGCTGCGGAGGATGGATGCAAGGATTTGGGTATGGATACCACTACAGTAATGTTTCCGCTGTTTAAAAGAAATATTTTCCACTATTTAATATAGTGTTTTCAAAGTTTTAAGAAAAAAAAAAAACAAAGTTTGAAGAAATATTTCCAAGTTTTAAGATACAGTTTATAAACTGTTTAATATAATTATAAAGTTAAGTCTTAAGCGATGTTTTAGTAAATGTTTCTTATTAAGTTTTTAGAAACAATTTGAAATGGTTTTAAAGTCAAGTGTTGAGCGAGGTCTCGACATGAATGGCGACAGAGGTTGCAACAGTTTTAAGTATGTTTAAAGTATATGATATGTTTAAAAAAAAGAAAAAATTATTTCAGTATTTTTCTTACTAAGTAAGATTATTGTTTAAGTAATGATGCTTAAGTAAGTAAAATGACTGCCCAAAAAGGCGGGTCGTCACACAAAGCATGGCATACATGTGACTACCCACAGCCGAAGCATAAGGCACCTTCTTTATGTATTCTCTTTCTTTCTCCGACTTTGGAGAGTCTTTCTTAGAAAGAGTAATTCTAGACCTAGATGGTTGCCCACCTTTCTTGGAATCTTGCATTGCAAACCTCTTAAAAATCTTATCTATATAGCTGGCCAAGGACAAAGCTATCATTTTGTTCTTCCTATCCCAAAAAAATCTAGATACCAATAACAAAATTAGCTTCACCCATGTCCTTCATGTCAAACTACTTGGTCAACCATAATTTGATCGATGACAGCACCCCAATGTTATTGCCAATTAACAGAATGGCATCTACATAAAGCAATAGAAAAACCACCTTCCCATCCTCAATGTGTTTGTAAACACATGGCTCGTCCATATTTTGTAAGAACCCATAAGTCTTGATCACTTGATCAAATCTTATATTCCAATAACAAGAAGCCTGCTTAAGTCCATATATTGACTTTAGTAGTTTACAAACCTTACCCTCTTGACCCTTGACCTTGAACCCGTCTGGTTGTTCCATATAAATGGACTCATCAAGATAGCCATTCAGAAAGGCTATCTTAATATCCATTTGCCAAATCTCGTAGTCGAGAGCGGTAGCTATGGACAAGAGAATCTGGATGGAGTTAAGCATGGCTACAAGTGAAAAGGTTTCCTCATAATCTATTCCTTCCTTTTGTGTGTAACCCTTAGCTACCAGTCTAGCCTTAAAGGTTTCAACCTTTCCATCCACTCCTCTTTTCCTCTTGTAGATCCATTTACAACCTATAGGTTTTAAACCTTTAGGAAGATCCACAAGTTCTCAAACCTGATTAGTCTGCATAGATTTCATCTCTGTGTTCATGGCCTCTATCTAGAGTTTCGAATCGACATCCCCCATGGCCTCTGTGTAAGTATGAGGATCCTTGTCATGGTCATCTAGTTCAGCGAAAAAGGCCTCACCATTGAACATATACCTCTCAGGTTGATGCCTAATCCTCCTACTATGCCGAAGCCCCTTAGGTTGTTGTTCTAGTTTGTTTGGTTTTTCTACACCGATTGGAGTGGTTTCTACTAGAACCCTTAGAGTAATTGGATCACTCCTTAACTCCTCAAGCACCACTTTGCTTCGAGGCTTAAAGTCGTCCACGTAACTTTCCTCAAGCAAAGTTGCATTAGTCAAAACCACGACTTTATTTTCCTTTGGGTTATAAAAATAAGTCCCTTTAGTCCCTTTTGGATATCTTACAAACATGCAAACTTTCGAACGTGCTTCCAACTTATTTGCATCCTTAAACAAGATATGAGTCGAACATCCCCATATGCGAATATGGTTTAAGGATGTTTTCTTGCCCATCCATAACTCGTGAGGAGTTTTAGGGATCGATTTTGAAGGCACATTGTTCAAAAGATAACATGCGGTTTGTAATGCATATCCCCAAAAGGATAAAGGCAATGATGAATAACTCATCATGGACCTAACCATGTATAATAAAGTCCTATTTCTTCTCTTAACTACGCCATTTTGGCTACAGAGTGCCCGACGCAGTCAAATGAGATAAAATCCCATTCTCTAATAAGTGTCCTAAGAACTTATTAGAAAGGCATTCACCACCTCAATCGGATTGAAGTGCCTTTATGGGTCTACCCAATTGCTTTTCCACTTCAGCTTGAAACTCCATGAACTTGACAAAAGTTTTGCTTTTATGGTGCATTAGGTACACATACCCATACCTTGAGTAATCATCAATAAAAATGATGAAGAATTCATACCCTCCTCGTGCTCGGATGTTCATCGGTCTACAAACATCACAATGCACAAGTTCTAGAACCCCTTCGGCCCTATTGCCTTTAGACCCGATTGGTCTTTTGGTCATTTTACCCTCTAAACAAGATTCACATTGAGATATAGATTCCACCTTTAAGTGACTTAAAGGTCCATTCTTTACTAATCTTTGAATCATATTCAGGTTAATATAACTAAGGCACAAATGCCCAAGATAAGTCTTATTAGAGTGAAAAGTTTTAAGTCTTTTACAGTTATTATCATTTATCTCAGCATTAAGCAGTAAATCCATCTTAGGTTTGATAAAATATAGATTATTTTGCATCCAACCAGAATAGATAAAAGATTTGCTTTTGCAAATCACCACTTTATTATTAAAAGAAACCAAATAGGAGTCTTTAAATAAACAAGCTATAGAAATTAAATTCCTTTTAAGTTTAGGAACATAAAAACAATCTCGCCAAATTAAAATCCTATAATTATCAAAATGTAGATGGACTTCTCCCACTACTTCAGCTAAGACCAAGGCTCTATCGTCCATCTGAAGCGTGAAGTCTTTATGAAGCAGACTTCTCGTTTCTTTAAACCCTTGTAGAGAAACACAAACATGATTAGTTGCATTGGAATCTATAAACCAAATGTCACTAGATTCCTCAACCAAACAAGTTTCTAAATATAGAAGATCACACCTACCTCATCGGGAATGGAAGTCCTTGCAATTCTTCTTAATGTGCTTGACCTTCCCATAGAAGAAGCACTGTAGCTTCTTTGGGTTCTTCTTCTTCTTCTTCTTGCTCTTGTTGTTAGCAGGAATAGAAGACTTTTCATTCTTGGCCTGTTGTTTCTTTCCATTCCTAGGGCTAGGATTGGAACCAGAAGCAGCTTCCAAATTGGCCTCGCCACCAAAAGGAGACTCCCTGATCAGCAATTTGAACTCTTGTAATTGTTTCGTTAATTTTGTTAAGGTCATATCCCATCTATTACTTAAATTTAAAGTAGCTCTAAATGGGATAAACTGCTTAGACAGAGTCTTAATGACCATAGTCATCTGAGTTTTAGCGTCGATATCGGCTCCATTATTTTGTACCTCAGCAAGGTAACCCATGACCAATATCATATACTCGTTTACAAACGTCCCCGGTCTTTGTTTATAGTTAAGAAGTTTTCAAAGCACCGCTTACCACTTAGTTAAGGCTTGGCCTCCAAATATGTCTTCTAGATTATCTGAGATAAGTCTAGCAGTCTCATAATCCTCATGTTGAGCCTTCAGCATGTTATTCATGCTGGCCATAACATAGTAGCAGGCCTGATCATTTGCATCTTTCCAATGATTGTATGCTTGGATTTGATCATTGGTGGAATCTCCCATAGGCTCGGGAGGACAAGGGATTGTCAACACAAATTTCAGTTTCTCAAAGAAGAGGATGATATTCAGGTTCCGTTTCCAATCATTATAATTCTCACTGGTTAATTGGTTTTTGTCAGGTATCAATGATAAAGTATTTTCAGACATTTTTAATCTACAATAAAGAACCATATACCAAACATAAGCAAACATAGTATAATAATTTAGTAAGATAACACAATCATGTAAAAACATACAAATGTATTCATGTGTCAAAACCTAGAAAATATCACAACCTTACAATGATAATTCCTAACTCATAATTCAACAAGCTCCTAGGGGAATCATGCCAAATTCAATCAGGAACACAGATCCCCTCCTGATTAATATATGCCATCCAAGGCCTGTATAATCCAGCATATATTAATAATCATTTCTTTGGCTATTAATTTTATTAACAGAGCTCCTAAGGGAGGTTAATAATAAAATTAACATGAGTGTATAAGCATCGTTTCAATATTTTATCCATGATTTATAATCACCACCTAGGGTTGTGCAATCGTAAATCATGCTAAAATACCTTATCCTCTCGGAGATCCAACCTGGTACATGATGAAGTCCATTCCTAGGGGTTGGAACCACCATGTGCTACCTATGGACCAAGGATGGAGGCCTTAGGTCCTCTCTTTGAAAACCTTCTCCCACTCAATCTTTTGAAATCAAGTAATTGAACGACATTCCCTATTCTATATGGTGTGTTATTAATATACATGGAAAATCATATTATAATGCAACAAGCAAAGTAATAAAGCAAAGCTACAAGTAAAATAATAATAAATAACCGTAATATTATGGTTCTACCCTAGAGAATAGAAAATAAAGATTACAAGAAAATAATCAAAACATATTATCGATTCTTCATTCTTGAATCCTCAAGCTGTATCTTTCTTCATGTAATGCCTATCTTTAAGTCTTCAATCCTGCATAAATCGAATACTCCATATTTCTGGTCATATCCAAATTTTAATGTTTCTTAGAATTGTCCCAAAAATAAAATTAAAACTGCATCAAAAATTGCACCTTTTATGGAAATATTTTCAGCTCTTTATCAACATACTGATCTATGTGATTGGCCTACTAGTCATGATCCACCAGCCTATCGATCTTTTCACATTAGCCTGTCAATCATCATAGTTTGTCCTACCCAACTAAAAGGTTCGGCTTGTTGCTTGAGCCACCAAATTTTTGCCCCGCTGATAGCCTACCAAACCCGAAAGTCTAGCCTGCCAATTATGCGACCATCGGCCTACCGAATTGGAGGGTTTGGCATGCCAACCAAGCAAAGATCACCCTTTTCTAGAAAATACAGTTTTTGATGCAATTTATCAATTTTATTTTCAACACTTCAAAAACATAAAATTAGAGATTAAGGAAATACCTAAGAGCACCATCATCCATCTTCCAGATTCATCTTTTCTGAATGATTATTTAATTATAAAATTCTTACAAATTTAAAATTAAATCATAATTCCTATACAGAGATGATAGTCCACCATCTAATTACATGAAAAACCTAGATACACATTCTAACCTATAAAGAACCATAACCGGCATAAATTAATTAATCAATAAATAATTAAATAATAATTTAATCAACCGTAATTAATTAATAAACATTCATTATATAATACATGACAACATAAAAATATATAGAAACCTAGAGTGTCAACTCTCTATAAAATTAAATTCAGGCATAGGAGAGATGAAGATCACATAATTTATTCATATAGCATGATCACAAACTCGTAAATTTACGTAAAAACCATGTCTCTGATGCCAATTGTTGGAAAAATATTATGTAGTGAAATTTTTAAAAGTTTTATATCAGAGTATTTTTCAAAACACAAGTTTGACATGCTATATGCATAAATTAACCAGTTCTTACTAACCTTTGTGTGTCAAAAAGCTCCTGTACTCAATGAAAAGAAGTAACGTTCTAAAATGACGTCAACCAACTGGCCCTCTTTGCTATTCTCTATCCTCGATCAAAGTGAGTATGGGCTCACGTCGTTTAACTTTTCCCCAGGTGGCTCTCCTTCCAACCAATTGAGAAAGACCCAAAGCTACAGTTCATGATTTGTGAACAACAGCTTTTCGGGGAGTCGTAGAGTCTAACCAGCAGAGTCTCACTCTAGATTTCTCAACTACTCTGAATAATAATGAGACTTACTCCCCTTTTATAGAGGTTGGGCCCAAGAGTCAGTCCTTATTAGATAAGGATTCAAAATTTTGAATTAGAATCAAATTTGGATCAATATCTGATAAAATTTGCATGGAAACGTGTGATTTATTTAACGCCCGATTGGCAGGCCGAACTAGCAAACCAGTCTATCGAACATACACCATTGCCAAGCCAAACTTAAAGATCGGCCTACTGAACTTTCAATAAATGATCCGTGCAAATTTTTATTTCCCACTTGAGATTCTTGGGATAGAGCCTCAATTTTAATTCAAATAACATAATAGAGAAGTTATCTGATTAAAACAATCATATCTAGATAATCTCTAGGAAAATAAATATTCCTGATAATTCAACAAGTTTATCTTAAATTAATTTATTCAAAATTAATCAAACCAATAAACAATCACGAATTATCTGATCCCGATAATTTAACAAGTTTATCTTGAATTAACTTTCATAAAATTAATTCAACCTGTAAACACGCATGAATTATCTGATCCTATCGAATTTTAGCCAAGCTAATAATTTAACACAAGTCACCAATTATTAGAAAAGCACGCCGTATCGTTATAGGATTTTTATGAGCTAGCAAAGGGGACTTGATGGACCTATATAGTTTAAGCTCCTGATAATTATAAAACCCACTATCCCAAATATACATTCCATAATTATCTACTCTAACGCTATTAAACTAAAAGCTTAGAGCTGCACACTCGAACTATATAGAATTACGAAGCCCGTATAGTTAAGTCTCCATGACATATCATAATGTATCGTATCCCTATAGGATTATCTATAATCGGCTTAAGGACAAGTTATGTCTTACCTTTCCGATTATTTTTATCTTATGTTCCATTATCTCAGCATCGAAAAACTAACCATCCAAAGACGGTATACCATTTAGTTACACCAATGTATCCAAATGGTTGACACTTCAGTTTTCTAATTATAGGATAACGCATATAAGAGGCTATCACTACTCCTAAAGATGAGCTATAGATTCCATATCTATAAATAACAGGTCTACGCTATCAAGAGTCATGCCTCCAATATACAGGCATGTGTACCACTATTAAAATGTGGATGTCACTCTTTGGTAGACACAAGTCAAGACAACGGGCCTACTATTCATCTCAGGATTAAGATGCAATACATATGATTGTCTAAAGTGAATCGATTTGTCGAGACAGAATTATTAATCCAAATCAATTCACTTTATGTCCTGATCCAACATATCGTCACCTATGACAACGTGCCAATGTTTCTATTCACGGAGCCCACCTTAGATGGTCAAGACAAACCATCTCCCAATAGGGATATAGACAACTTAACAATCTTAATATGAATAAAGCGCCCAACTTTATTCCCTCAATTGCGGATCTTATGATTTAGACCATCACCTTAAGAATCGTGTCTTCTGCATAATCTGTCCATCATATGCCCAATTCTTAAGGTTTAGATCGACAGTCTAAGACTATTGTTTGCTTAACATACATTCAGTAAATATGAACGTAAAGAGGACAAAATTTGGTATACAAATAATACATAAATTATTTATTGATAAAAATATTTCCAAAAACATATTTCATTTTTACTCCTTAGAGCATACATGTCTAACAACTTCACCACATCCCAAATAAGGAGGAAGGAAGTTACCCACCTTTTTGTTGTTAAGTAAGGTGATGGGGATGTACGATACTACATCAATCGCTTTACCCAAACATCGCTGGAGGTGAGGCACCTAGAAGATGAGACTTTGAAGCACGCCTTCTCTGTAGGGCTAAGGGATAAGGGCTTAATTTGGTCTCTTGCCCTCAAGTAGCCAAGTATATTTTTTTAATTCTCGGCTATGCCCAAAGGCATGCCGACATGGCCGGCTACATGAAGAGCCACCGCAATGGAGAAGGCAATAGCAGTGGCAAGAAGGGCAAAAAGCAAAAAGATCCAACCAAGCAGTTTGAGCCTGACCAGAACAAGAAACCCAAGACCAATAAGTCCATAGTCCCAATCAAGAAGTTCCAAAGCTACACACCCTTAGTAGCCACCATCGACGAGGTGTTGAACCAAGTTAGCAACTGGAACTTATTAGTAAATCGGCCTCCATTGAAAGGGGACAGAGCAAAGAGAGATAAGAACGAATACTGTAATTTCCACAGAGATATCGGATATAGTACTTATGATTGCATTTAGTTGAAAGATCAAATCAAGAAACTCATCTAGGACAGATATCTTAGAGAATTTGTCAAGCGAGTCCTGACCCTTGGCCCTAATGCTAGGAGAAACGATCAGCTGACCTAAGAAGGTCAGCTGGAGCGTATAACATTGACGATGGGAACACCCCAAACTTGTTGAACATCATACACACGATCTTCAATGGACCGATTACTAGGGACACCGTAAGTGGCTGCCAAACTTGTACTCGGGAAGCTAGGCAGGTTGAACATGGGGACCACATGAATATATCCAAGCATATCAATAAGATCTATCGATAAGAGGATGTTATCATTACCTTCATGGAGGAAGAAGCGAATAGGCTCATTTATTTGCATAATGATGCTTTGATGTGCGAGCTGTACATAGCCAACAACATAGTTCGGCAAGTGCTAATCGATAATGGTATCTCGACCAATATCCTATTCAAGCAAGCATTTGACAAGCTCAAGATCAACAACGCCGTACTAATTTTGGTCTAGACACCCTTGTACAGCTTCTCAGGGGAGTGTGTCCGAGCTATCGGTATGATCTGTCTGCCAGTCAAATTTGGTTAAGGTGGTGCTTAGGTAACACATCTCATGGAATTTCTCGTCGTCAATAAGTTATCTCAGTATGATATCATCATTGGGTGGCTGACTCTCAATGCTCTTAGGGCTGTAGTCTCGATCTACCACCTAGCAATGAAATTCCTAACTGAAAAGGGGGTCAGGGTGATAAGGTTAAGACATAAGGATTCTTGATAATGCTATGTCAAGGCTGTAAAGGAAGCAGCAACTTAGCAGCTAAATGTCTTGGCCATTTTCAAAGTCGACGAGATAAAGTTTCCTACTAAGTAGGAGCCAAAAATGTTATCCGACCTCAACCCACGGTTGCCCGAGGAGGAGGTGCAAGCCACACCTACAGAAGAATTGATACCCTAGCACCTAGACCTCAAACACCCCAATCGAATGGTCCTACTTGGCTCTTAGCTAAAGCCTGAGATCTGGGTAGACCTAGAAATGTTCCTAAGAAAATATCGGGATGTGTTTGCCTGGCCCTATGAAGACATGGCCAAGATCGACCCAAGCATTATCAGCCATCGTCTAAATATTAATCCTAGGTAGAAATCAGTCATCCAAAAGAAAAGCGCATTAAATCCAAAGAGGTATGCTGCTATCAATGAGAAAGTTCAAAAGCTCCTAAAGGCTAGATTTATCTGGGAAGTTATGTATCTAGAGTAGCTGGCAAATGTGGTCTTGGTCAAAAAGGGCCAATGGGAAGTGGTGGATCTGTATTGATTTTACCGACCTAAATAGAGCCTACCCAGAGGGCTACTTCCCATTGCCCCAAATGGACCAATTGGTTGACACGACCGCTGAGCACGAATTGCTAAGCTTTATGGATGCATATGCTAGCTATAATCAGATTAGGATCACCAAGAAGGATCAAGTGAAGACCATATTCACCACAGACCAGGATTTATTTTGCTATGTAGTCATTCCATAAGGATTGAAGAATGTCGGGGCCACTTACCAACGCTTGGTGAACAAAATGTTTATTTGGCAAATCGGGAAGACCATGGAGGTGTATGTTGATGGCATGCTTGCATATCACATTTTGATCTCTAGGACAGTTTCGACATACTCTAAGAACACAAGATGAAACTCAACCCGACCAAGTGTGCATTCAAAGTGGAGTCTGGCAAATTCCTCAAATTCATGGTCAACCATCATGGCATTGAAGTCAACCCAGCCAAAGCCCAAGCTATGATGAACATGCACTCTCCTCGAACAGTCAAAGAAGTCCAAAAGCTGATTGGCATAATCATGGCCCTATCCTGATTCGTCTCCCGGTCCATTAGCAAGTTGTAGCCTTTTTTTCTAAGCACTCAAAGGGAGGTTTAAATGGAACAGGGAGTGTGAGGAAGCACTTTAGAACCTCAAAAAATACTTGCCCACACTCCCACTCGTATCCTAACCTCTACTGAGATAGATACTCTATGGCTACCTAGTAGTATTCAAGAAAGCGGACTACTTAATTCTTATCCAAGAAGAAGAGAACATTTAGAAACCTGTCTACTACACCAGTAAAGCATTCCAGGGAGCCAAGAAGAGGTACCCTCCATTAGAGAAATTGGCCTTTACTCTTGTCACCTCTGCTTGGAAACTCTAACCATACTTTCAGGGGCACATGATTTGAGTCCCGACCAAGTACCACTTATGCCAGATCCTGCAAAATCTAGAAATCTCTACTCAAATGGCTAAGTGGTTTGTAGAGCTCAAAGATTTCACCATACATTTTGTGCCCTGAATGGCCATAAAATCACAAGCTCTGGCCCACTTTATAGTAGAGTTCACAGATGCTAGACAGACCACCCCTTTGGTTGAGAAGGCATCTATTGAAGATTCTGAACTAACCAATTGTAGCATGACTAGACCCGAACCTAAATGGAAGCTATTCATCGACGGTTCATCAAGCATGAATGGGTTAGGTGCCGGGCTTATCTTCATCAACAAAGACGGCTACAAGGCCAACTATGCACTTTCGTTTGATTTTAGGGCCTCTAATAATGAGATTGAATATGAAGCAATGATAGCTAGTCTTAAGATTGTGTGAGAGCTCAGAGTGGATTGCATCCGTATTCACAACGACTCTATGCTCATAGCCCAGTAGGTAACTAGAAGATTCCAAGCTTGGAGGAGTGCATGGCAGCCTATCTAAATGAATTTAAGACCCTGCTTGGACAATTCAAGAGCTACTCCTTCATTCAAATCCCAAGAACAGAGAATACAGAGGCTGATACACTTGGTCGGCTAGCCTTAGGCCTTAAAGACAACAACCTAACACCAATTTCGATCGAGGGTTAGCTGAGCTAAGCATCAAGAAAAAATCAATCAGTGAGGCGACGATCAGGCTGGAACTTGGATGAACCCAATTATTTGATACCATGCCATAACTAAACTGCCTAACGATTGAGAGGAAGCTTGATGAATTCGTAACAGCTTGGCCTAGTATTTGACGATCAAGGGAAGGCTTTATCGGTATGGCTACACTATGCCCTACCTAAGGTGCATCGAAACTCAAAAGGCTCAGTACTTGATGGAAGAAATCCATAATAGGTTATGTGGCAATCAGGCAGGGGGACAATCCTTGTCTCTAAAGTGCCTTTGCCAGGGCTACTACTAGCCAACCATGGAATACACCCATAAGTGTCTCAAATGCCAGTAGTTTGCCTAGGCAATTGGACGCCACGCTAAGCCGCTCAACTACTTTGTGTGTGCCTGGCCATTTTCCAAGTAGGACATTGATCTAATTGGTCCTCTTTTCATAGCCCGATCACAATTTAGGTACTGTATAGTGGCCATCGACTATCTCACCAAATGTGTTGAAGTTGAGCCCTACATTAATATGACCAAAGCTAAGTGTATTAACTTTATCTAGAAGAACATAATTTGCTAATACGGTGTTCCATACACTATAGTGACCGACAAAGCCAACCAATTTGAGGCAGCAAGTCTCCTCAAAATGTGCAAGTGGCTTGGCATCAAGAAGCTATTCTCCTCGCCAAGCTACCCTTAGAGCAACGAACAAGTTAAGGTCATCAATAAGACCATAAAGGATAACCTTAAGAAGAAACTAGAAGGCTTCAAGGGTGCTTGGATCAACAAGCTACCAAAAGTGCTTTGAGCATATTGTACGACTATCTAGACGGCCACCTGGGAGACTCCTTTCTCCTTGTCTAAGGAGCTGAAGTTGTCATCCCTACCAAGGTTGGCTTGCCGAGCTATAGAGTGAAACACTACGACAAGTAGCAAAATACTAAGTTGATGATGGCCAAGTTTGATCTATAGGAGAGAAGAGGGATGTTGCTTTTATCCAAACTGCAGCTTGGAATCAAGTTGTTACTCAATACTACAAAAAGCGTGCACAACCAAGAAGCTTCAAAGTTGGGGACTTGGTCTTGAAGAAGGTTACTGTTCAACAGCCCGGGCTTAGATCCTTTGGACCAAAATGCTACAACCTATTTAGAATGGTCAGTATTGTTCGACTAGGCACTTACAAGATTGCTAGCACTGAAAGGAATATGCTTGCCCACCCATAGAATATCGAGCACCTAAAAAATTCTACTGCTAACACAGGCCAAATCATCTTTTTTGACCTTTGGCCCTACATTCTTTTTGTAAAACTATAAAGACCTATCAACTAGGGCAGAATACAAAGGTACAAAAGAAATTTTCAATGAGAAACGAATTCAAAAATTCTTGAGTAAAATACGAGCCAAGATCATGCAGGTCAACCTTGACCTACCTCTTCATAACTTCGAAACTTGGGGAAGGCCAATTAGCTCCTGACGAGGGGGGACCACTTTAACTCCCTATAGAGGGCTGGTCAGTGTAAATCCCAACCACAAATGGACTTAAAAAATTAGTCCATTAGTCCAATTGCACCACAGACTGCCCAACCAATGATCATATCAAGCACTGGTAGAGACCTAGTGACAAAATCCCAACCATGATCAAACATGAAGAAATCCTAAAGGATTAAACATGTCTGGGGGGTACAAGGGTATTGCGGCACTACGATACCCCATAAACCTAGGCAGAACACATTCCTATTGGAAAAAAAATATGAGGTGCGCAGCGGGAATTTTAAAAATTTTAACATCAGAGTATTTTTTCAAAACACATGTTTGACATGCTATATGTATAAATTAAACAGATCTTACTAACTTTTGTGTATCGAAGAACCTCCGCAACCTGTGAAGAGAAGTAACATTCCAGAAGAGCCTCAACTAACTGGTCTTCTTTGCTATTCTCTATCCACGATCGGAGTGAGTGTAGGCTCACACGTACAGCTCTTCCACCGGTGACTCTCCTTCCAACCAATTGAGAGAACCCAAAGCTAGTGTTCGTGATTTGTGAACAAAAGCTCTCAGGGAGTTTTCAGATGCTCACCAGAAGAGTATCACTCTTAATCTCTCAATTGATCTGAGTAACTCATGAGATTTACTCCCTTTATATAGCGATTGGTCCTGCGGTCAGTCCTTATTAGATTAGGTCTCAAAAACTCGAAACAGAATCAAGTTCGGATCAATATCTGATAAGATCCGCGTGAAAAAGTGTTATCTTATCTCTCGCTGATCGGCAGGCCAAACAAGCCCCATCGGCAGGCCGAACTGCCGCATAAATATCTCCACAAATCTTTTATTTTCCACCCGAGATTCTAAAGGATAAAGTCTCAGTTTTGATTCAAATAACCGAATAGAGAAGTTATCTTATCAAAGCAAACTTTATCAAGATAATCTCTAAGAAAATAATGTTGGAAACAAAGTACGCAGCGGAATTTTAAAAATTTTTCATCAGAGTAATTTTCAAAACACAAGTTTGACATGTTATATGTATAAATTAAACAGATCTTACTAACCTCAGTATGCCGAAGAACCTCCGCGACCTGTGTAGAGAAGTAACGTTCCAGAAGAGCCTCAACCAACTGGTCTTCTTTGCTATTCTCTATCCACAACCGGAGTGAGTGTGGGCTCACACGTACAGCTCTTCCACCATTGACTCTCCTTCCAACCAATAGAGAGAACCCAAAGCTAGTGTTCGTGATTTGTGAACAAAAGCTCTCAGGGAGTTTTCAGATGCTCACTAGAAGAGTATCACTCTTAATCTCTCAAATTGATCTGAGTAAATCATTAGACTCACTCCCTTTTTATACCTATTGGTCCTTGGGGTCAGTCCATATCAGATTAGGTCTCAAAAATCGAAACAGAATCAAGTTTGGATCAATATCTGATAAGATACGCGTGAAAAATGCGTAATCTTAACTGTCGCGGTCAGCATGCCGAACTGTGTGATAGGCAGGCCGAACTAGCCAGTTCGGCAGGCCGAACTTTCTGATAGGCAGGCCGAACTGCCGAGAAAAAATCTCCGCGAATCTTTTATTTTCCACCCGAGATTCGAAAGGATAAAGTCTCAGTTTTGATTCAAATAGCCCAATAGAAAAGATATCTGATCAAAACAAACTTTATCAAGATAATCTCTAAGAAAATAAATCAATTCACAATAATTCTACAAGTTTATCTTGTTCTAATTGTCCAAAATTAAAACAACCGATAAACAGACAAGAATTATCCGAACGCCATAATTCAACAAGTTCATCTTGAACTAATTTCTTACATAATTAATTCAACCGATAAACAGACATGAATTATTTGATTCTTATAAATTTTAAACCAATCTGATAAATCCGACATAAGTCACCAATTATTGGAAAAGCACGCCGTGTCGTTACAGGATTTTGTGAGCTAGCAAAGGGGACCAAAATGGACCTATAAAGTTCAAGCTCATGATAATTATGAAACCCAATATCCCAGATATACATTTCACAATTATCAACTCCAACGCTACTCCACTAAAAGCTTGGAGCTGCACTCTCAAACTTTATAGAATTACGAAGCTCGTGTAGCTAAGTCTCCATGACATATCATAGTGTATCATATCCCCATATGATCATCCATAACCGGCTTAAGGACAAGTTCTGTCTTACCTTCCCGATTATTTTTATCTTACGTTCCATTGTCTCACCATTAGAAAACTTACCATCCAAAGATAGTATACCATTCGGTTACACCTATGTATCCAAATGGTTGAGCGCTCCAGTTTTCCAATTACAGGACAACGCATATAAGAGGATATCATTACTCCTAAAGAGGAGCTATGGATTCCATATCTATGAATAACAAGTCTACGCTACCAAGAGTCATGCCTCCAACGTACCGGCATGCATGCCACTATAGAGATGTGGGAGTCACCCATTGGTACATCAAAAGACACAAGTCGAGACAACGGGCCCATTATTCATCTCAGGATTAAGATACAATACAAATGATTGTCTAAAGTGAATCGATTTGCCAAGACAGAATTATTAATCCAAATCAATTCACTTTATGTCCCGATCCAACACATCGTCACCTATGACAACGCGCCAATGTTTCTATTCACGGAGTCCAACTCCGATGGCCAAGACAAACCATCTCCCAAAAGGGATATAGACAACATAACAATCTTTACATGAATAAAGCGCCCAACTTTATTCCCTCGATTGCGGATCATATATTTTAGACCATCACCTTAAGAGTCGTGTCTACCGCATAATCATCCCATCATATGCCCAACTCTTAAGGTTTAGACTGACAGTCTCAGACTACTGTTTGCTTATCATACATTCAACAAAAATGAACGTAAAGAGGACAATATTTGGTATATATAAATGAATAAATTCTTTATTGATAAAAATGTCTCCAAAAACGTATTACATTTTTACTCCTTAGAGCATACATGTCTAACAAATAAATCAATTCACAATAATTCTACAAGTTTATCTTGATTTAATTTATCCACTTAAATCAACCGATAAACAGACAAGAATTATTCGATCCCAATAATTCAACAAGTTTATCTCAAATTAATTTTATTACAAAATTAATTCAACCAATAAACATACATGAATTATTTGATTCTTTCAAATTTTAAACCAATTTGATAAATCTGACATAAGTCACCAATTATTGAAAAAGCACGTCGTATCGTTACAAGATTTTGTGAGCTAGCAAAGGGGACCAAAATAGACCTATAAAGTTCAAGCTGACGATAATTATGAACTCCAATAGCCAAGATATACATTTCATAATTATCAACTCCAACGCTACTCCACTAAAAGCTCAAAGCTGCACTCTCGAACTTTATAGAATTACAAAGCTCGTATAGCTAAGTCTCCATGACATATCAAAGTGTATCGTATCCCCATATGATAATCCATAATCGGCTCACGGACAAATTCTATCTTACCTTCTCGACAATTTTTATCTTACGTTCAATTATCTCACCACTAGAAAACTTACCATCCAAAGATAGTATACCATTTGGTTACACCTATGTATCCAAATGGTTGAGCGCTCTAATTTTCCAATTACAGGATAACGTATATAAGAGGATATCATTACTCCTAAAGAGGAGCTATAGATTCCATATTTATGAATAACAAGTCTATGCTATCAACAGTCATTCCTCCAACGTACCGGCATGCATACCACTATTGAGATGTGGGAGTCACCCATTGGTACATCAAAAGACACAAGTCGAGACAACGGGCCCACTATTTATCTCAGGATTAAGATACAATACAAATGATTGTCTAAAGTAAATCAATTTGCCAAGACAAAATTATTAATCCAAATCAATTCACTTTGTGTCCCGATCCAATACATCGTCACCTTTGACAACATGCCAATGTTTCTATTCACGGAGTCCAACTCCGATGGTCAAGACAAACCATCTCCCAATAGGGATATAGACAACATAACAATCTTTGCATGAATAAAGCGCCCAACTTTATTCCCTCGATTGTGGATCATATGTTTTAGACCATCACCTTAAGAATCGTGTCTTCCGCATAATCCGTCCATCATATGCCTAATTCTTAAGGTTTAGATCGACAGTCTCAAACTATTGTTTGCTTCACATACATTCAACAAATATGAACTTAAAGAGGACAAGATTTGGTATATATGAATGAATAAATTCTTTATTGATAAAAATGTCTCCAAAAACGTATTATATTTTTACTCCTTAGGGCATGCATGTCTAACAATTCCTACCCAGCCAAATATATATATAAAAGCCTGATGAGGACACATTCCTGCCTGGCTAGAAACATATGCAAAAAAAGAAAAAGAAAAAAAAAGTAAAAACAAGAAAAATTAATAAGTAATCTAAGCATTGAAACATAAAAATTATGAATTTTATTAAG
This sequence comes from Artocarpus heterophyllus, assembly GCA_025403435.1. Lineage (NCBI taxonomy): Eukaryota > Viridiplantae > Streptophyta > Magnoliopsida > Rosales > Moraceae > Artocarpus > Artocarpus heterophyllus. The sequence goes on from CM046352.1 coordinate 23,791,036, forward strand.
AAATAAAGTCTAGGGGAGGTACAACAACTGGGCACCTCCCATACCCAGGCAAAAGAAAGAAAAATGAAAGAAGAAAGGGATGAGAATAAAAATGAAAGAAGAAAGGGATGAGAATTGGAACACCAAGTCAGGGCTGGGCATTGTCCTTGGTGTATTCAACGTCCAAGTTGATGACCGCCTACTCGCCATTATCCCGTTCAACTAGTGCTGGGGTCTTTTCATTCCCTGCCTCTCCCTCTTTCACGTCCCGGTCGACGACCAATGACCAATCCATGGCGGCAGCCTTGGGCTGCTTCTCTAATAGATACTCTTGTAAATCGTTCATCCCAAGATAGTATTAGTCAACGAACTTGGCAGACAGTTTGAACTCCTCCACCGCCTAGGTCAGCATTCTCGAAAGCTCTTCCTGAAGGAACTTGTCGTATTCCCCCCTTGCTGCTTAGGTTGCTTCCTGTTCCCTGAGGAGATCCGCCTGAGTCTGCCCAGCCTCCTTTTGAGCTTTTTGAGCTTCGTCTTTAGCCCATACAAGCTCTGCCTTAAGCCCCTTTAGGTTGGCCTTGAGTCAAGCTAGTTTGCCTTCACTCTCCTTAAGCTTTTTCTTGACATCATTCCTTTCCTCGACGGCCTTCTTGGCCTTTTCTTGCTTAATGTTGGCCTGATGCTTGGCCCTAAGGTTGATGAGCTTCAGGGTCGTACTGTTCTACAAGACGAAGGAGTTAGTGGAATAAATGACAAGTCAAAGTACTCAGAATCCCAAACCAATCTCACCTGAATAATTTGGCAGAAAGCCAAGTTGCAGCATTCCTAGTTAGGACTAGTTTCAAACAGAGAGAAAGTAGTCTAAATTGGGCACGGTCTCTCCGAGGTACTCAACCATATAAGGGCACATCGGTTGGTCCCTCCAAGGTACTCGACCATGTGGGGATATTATGCCTTGCACCTATCACTTGGTCTGTTAGACAAGCAAATGGAACATCATCTCGGTAGTGGTCTGTCGAGCTAGTCCCCTAAACTAGCCATAGTTGGCCAGATTGGTCCTCCATAACAAAAACACCTGCTAACAAATAGCCTTAGGCTTGGTGTGCAGATCCTCTATTGACGCTAAGAATCTGCTCGAGGCCCATGGCGCTCATCCTTGGCCTCCTCCGCCGGACGCACCTCCTCTCGTGCCACGCGCTCTCGGCTTCTGGTTGGCTCGGCTCGGTCCAGCCGCTCTGTCGCGGGATGAGGCGCTGCCGTGGCCTTGTCTTGGGAATCGTCGGTAGATCTACTTCGGTGCGATCTTTGGCTTCTCGGAGCTTGGCCTTCAAGATGAGCGTGCTCTACTTTGATGTTCAAGAGGTAACCATTCTTTAGAGTTTTGTTTGCCATTCCCAAATTTAACAGAATCTACATTGAAAAGGTCGTACATTGGTCATTTTGGCCTAAATTGCTCGAGTTTTGCTAGCTGAAAATGTCATTCGTTTGGATTTCACTAGTCTGATTTAAGCAATTTAATACGAATATACAATCATTTGACGAAAACCCTATGTGAAAGTTTCTGGCTTTCTGCATTTTTGACATCAAGTTAAATAGCTTTAATTATAAAGCTGTTTTAGTTAGAAAATTGACTAACTTTTTATACTTGTTTTGAAGTTTAAACTTAAAGTCACAAGTTCAATTTGGACTAGCGAACTTTATCAAGGTATTTATTTCATCGGGTTTATAGTCATTAACTGCAGACTGACATGCATATTTAGGCCATCCTGTGCTGTATGTATGTTGTTGATAACACTTTTTCTTTTTTGTATTTTTGGTTGAACCTGGTTTTATTCTATGTTAAGTTTTTTGTAATACACATTCTCATAGGAGGGTGGAAATGTGAAGAGTTCTAAAATAAGGTTTCCTTCGGCTGCCCGAAGAATGGATACTCTTAATGATTTACTCGCTGCCAGCGACCTGGTTTCGCTTCACTGTGCTCTGACAAATGAAACGATTCAGATTATAAATGTCGAATGTTTGCAGCACATAAAGCTTGGTACTATTTTTGTTCTCGACATTTTGTTGGAGTTCTCGTGTGCTTAAAGGTTTCATAGTTTGTTATGTTATATTAATGTTTTCTTTCCTTGTTGTGGATTAATTACCCCTTTCTTATAAAGGGGCGTTTCTTGTAAATTCTGGAAGCAGTCAGTTGTTGGATGATTGTGCTGTCAAACTTGGTAGGCACAACCTGATTGGCGGGACTACTTTACCAACCCGAGACAACCAATTTCCCCAGACATATAACCACTCGACTTCCACAACTTTTCTGAGTTGGGATTGTCGAGGATAAAATCCTTCTTGAACCTGGTGAAGTAGTACCACCCGATCTACTGAGGAAGCCTTTTCATCTTCAATGATTGTTTGAAGGCATCCCACAACGCATTGATCATGAAGTAGCATTTCCATAAGATGTATATCCCGATTAGAGAGCAATAGCAGTTTGGGTTGAATTGAGCATGGCACATGTTCAGATCGTTTAGTGCCCGATGAAGGAAGGGGTAAAATGGAAGATGGAGTCTTGCTTAGAAGAACTCTATGTATAATGTAATATACCACTATGGCTGATCTACAGGGAAGTTTCTGTCTTTGGGCAAGACCAAAACAATGTCGTTGGGAATTTTGTACTCCCGATGAAGTGCTTCAAGCCAGGTTAGACCAAAACAGTGCGTCATTCCTAATGTGTATCCTATCGGTGATGTCTGGTCGGGTCGGTGTGCCCTATAAGCCACCACACCTTAGGCTATAGTCACGACAGCAAGCTATTCTTCCTTATCCTCAACATTACTTCCTTGGACCTGTTGCCTCTCCTCAGCGATGGCTGCATCGACAGTCACTTCTCCAATTATAGGGGCCTCTGCCGCGACACCTTGGGTCAAAATAGCTCGGCACGTTAGCAGCGGCCATCAGGGGGTGTGCTCCTAGGCAGTAACCCAGGATGTGCCTACAGCAGCTACTCCAATATAGGGGTCTCATCCCCTGCACGGCCTAATAGGACCCCTACCCACAAGCATGTCTAGAAATTCTCTCTTGGGGACTGTTCCTTGCTGTAAGTTAAGGATCTCAACCAATCAAACCTCTCCTTCCAGCTCAGTTGCTATCTCTATGATATCTACCTCCTCGGACATTGCTTGGTCAGTCTTGGTACTATCGTCTGACCAAGAAACATTTACTGATTGATTTTGGGAGTCACTTAGGTCACTCATGTTTCTATGTTTGGAAAGTACCTGTTTGGGATTGGTTGCTTGGGTCTGAGAAAATCAAATCCTCCCAATTGGTTTCCTACTCAGCAGCTAATCTCAGAAGGCTAGAAAATCGAATGCACAGTGTCTTGAAAAGGCAGGAATCGGCTCTTATTTATAGCTAAAGATTACGCGCTAAAGATGAGGTGGCATAATCATTATGCCCATCAGGGAAACAACCAGTCACTGGCTGACACGTGTTAGTCAGCCTTGACTAGTTGACCTTTTGGATTCTGAGGTCCCAAAGACGAATTTGAAGACCACTTTCATCCAAGCACCCCTTGGAGCATAATACACCAGGCCAAGCACCAACCAAGTGCATTAGGGGGCTATTGTTGGGGATGTGCTTGGTGTGCTCTTTTGAAGATACCTACTTCAGCTATCTGATCACACTACTTGGCTAGAAGCCTTATATAGAGGAATCTACAACTCCCACGTGATCAGCATTTCCTCCTAAGGTGCTCTATAGGGCCCCTGCTGGCCACGACATAAGATGTCGTCTCCTTGGGAAGAACATGTGCTTGGGATGGCCGGATGAAGCCTACATCTAGGCACGTACTCACTTCCACAGGTGGACACATGGCCTTTTATCAACCCTCGGATGGAGAACTAACCTTCCAGGGATTGTGACACTTGTCACCTGCTACCTAAGACAACTTGATGGGACACATAGGTCATAGGTCAAACCCACCAAACTCTCGATCCAAGTGGTGGCCTATAAATTGAGTGCATTTGTTGCATTTAAAGGCAACATGCTCTTTCCCACCTAACTTTACTCCCAAACTTGGCCAAACAAGTACTTGACTTTAGCGTCAAAGAGCCTTTGACCGGCACCACACTGATGTTCTCTTGATCTCTAAAGCATCCCTTTTCTTGTATAGGTTCACCTTGGGAGGCTAAGACGAGCCGGGAAGATCGTCTAACCATCGTGCATAGCTGTACATGGTGTTTGAGTACCAGTGATTTGAAGTGAGCATCAATAGTCATCAACAATGTAATCATAGGAACAAATACAGAAGAGGTAAAAAAAAAAATTTGTTAACCTGTCGATATAGTATTTATATGCATCTATTTGAGCACTAGGTCTGGATCTATGCACGTAATATAGTATTTCACTGCTTGAATTAACCTGTTAAATACTGGGTCTGGATTTATGCAGATACAGTATTTACATTGTAATACTATATTTCATTTGAATTAACCTATTAATATAGTATTTCACTACTTGTATTTACATGTTAAATAATGGGTCTAGATTTATATAGGTAATACAGTATTTACATTGTAATATCATATTTCATTTAATTCAAAATAAAATTAGGAAATTGTATTAACCTATTAGTATAGTATTTCATTGCTTATGTTAACCTGTTAAATACTAGGCCTAGATTTATGCATGTAATATAGTATTTACATTGTAATATTGTATTTAGTTTGCTTCAAATTAAATTAGGAAATTATATTATCTTGTTAATATAGTATTTATATGCATCTGATTATTGGGGTAAGGATTTCTACACATAATATAATATTTACTTGAATTAACCTGCTGCAATAATATTTTTATAAGGATTGTATTAAATATTTTTGCCTTAGTAATTTTTGGTAAATATCATATTTCCATCCTATTAAAAACATAGGAAGAAGGAGATCAAGAGAGAAAACAATAAGAATAAGGGAAGGATAAAAATAGAGAACAAGAAGAAGAAGCGAAGGAAAAAGAGAGAGAACAAAAAGAAGAAGAAAAGCAGATAGAGAGAGAAGAAAAAAATAGGATATAGAGGAGGAGGTAAATACTAAGATTTAATGAAATATGTAATTCTTGGTGAATAATGAATAAAAGTTGTATAGCTTATTATTTCCACTTCAAAAAAAAGAAACATAGGAAGAAAAGCAATAGAAAGAAAGAGAGCAAGAAGAGGAGGAAGAAGAGTTAGAAGAGAAAGAAGAAGAGCTAAATAACAAAAAACAAGAACAAAAAGATGATAATAGACAAGAGAATGTAGAGGCAATAAAAGAGGTAAAAAAAATAGTTAATTTGTATTGTTGGTTAATACAGTTTTGTGGTAGTGCATGCTATAAAGAAATACAGTATTAACAATGAAATTTTGTAATTCTATAGTCTTTTGGAACTTTTGGACATGTATGTCTATATTAATATAGTATTACAGTGGCCATGCTAACTAATAATGATATGTATTTCTGAAATCACAACACAATACACAGAAAAAGGAGGACCAAAAGAAGATAAAGGGAAGAAGAAAAAGAAGAAAGAAATGGAGGTAAACAAAAATTAGAAATGTTACTTGATTTAAAATTCACTAATATGAAAAAAAACAATATATTAACGAATGAAATAGTGTTATTTCAGAAGAAAGAAAACCCAACAATTCATTTTACAAGAAAGAGAAAAATGACCGCAAAAAAGAGAACATCCAAAGGACAAATGGATGTCGATCCTTAAAAAGACGAGAGAAAAGAGTACCAAAGCAGCCAAGGAAGCTTCAGAACCCATATATAGATAAATCTGGCTCTGCAAAGGAAGAAAACCTAACAAAAAAAAAAAGACAAGAGTTGGATCTTGAATATCCTCATTTCAAGATATATTCAAGATATGATTCCTAAGACTACCTTACACAAAATCATGAAACACTTTAGATTGAACCAATTTCAATGCTACACCCACCTTTTGATGATGCAATAGAAACGAAAAAAATAGAGGATTACATATCAACTTGGCATATGACCATTTTATTTCCTTGATGATAATATAGTATTACAAAATAAATATTATATTTCATATTATTCAATTGAAAAAATTAAATCTAAAACTACTTGGATACACGTTAGTTTCCTACAAATTATCTCGTTTTCTTTGATAAAAACCATAATTATTTGAAATCAATAGGCTGCAATACAGTATTTCTTTGTAAATACAGTATTTCTATGATGGTAATACAATATTACAAAAAATACTGTATTTCATATGGTTCAATTGAAACAAGAAAGTTGTATTAAGATGTTAATAGTGTTGATACAATATTACATTAAAGATACTCTAAACTTAAATAGCATTGCAAAAAGAATGTATAATAAATTGGTAATATAAAATTTTGAGAATGATATTCCAATAGATTAACACAAAAAAATGAATTTAGAATTTTGTTAATCCATGATCAAACATACAAAGTTAAAAACAAAATCACAGGTAATACAATATTACAATATAAGTAGCATATTTAATTTGATTAACATGAAATTAGAAACTTGTATCAGCCAGTTAATATATTATTTCTAATGCTTGACTTCAATACCGGGTTTGAATTTATTATTACAAAAATAAACAAAGTATTACGAAACAAATACTATATTACAAAATAAGACAATTCTCTCATTTCTTTATAAGAAATAATTCATTCTCATATATTAACAAAACAATATAAACTTGTAAATCAATAATCAAACATGTCAAAAGTAATCATCAAATTACATAAACCAGTAAAATATAATATCAACCTGCAAATCTATGTTCACTAGATAAGAAAATAAAAAGATCAAAAAAATGATTGCATAGAAAAATGTAAACTACATTGGATTTTGACTGCAAGACTTCATCTTCTTCGATGAAGACGCTCCACTCATCACCACAGGAACATGGTAATTACATCTACGCCTGTTGTGCCCCAGCTTTCCACACCTGGAGTGCCTCACAGCAGGCCATTCTTCACCAACAGAGGGGATCCATCTATTGTTTGGCTTTCTAGGAGGGTGCTTGATTTCTTCGGCTAATACTAGCTCCATTTCCACATCCTCAGGAGCTGTCCAACTAGACCTATCCCCCAAAGGATAAATAATATCATTATATGTTTGTCTGTAAATATTGTTTCTAAAGTAAGGCGAAGCAAAATCAGCAGGGTCTAATTTTCTCTTCCAAACAATAGCAACGACATGAGCACATGGGAAATCATCACACTGCCAAACAAGGCAAGAAAAAGTTCTTCTAATCAAGTCTACAATGTTGTCCACGACACCATTAATAAGTTAATATTGATAGACATCAATTGGATAAACCTGCAAAGGCACATAAAGAATTCAAATTACAAAAAAGGGAAAAATTTTGGTAAATAAAATATTAACACGTTAATACAGTATTACAGCATTAACAGGTTAATATTGTATTACACCATATTGGACTTTAGACAACATATTAACAAGTAAATATAATATTTACAAAAAAAAAAGAAGAAATCTTTAACAACTCACATTCATAATGTATCACCAACATGGAACATATTGCCCTTGGCCCAAGCTTCAAAATCAACACCAAGGTCCCACCCTTTTTCATCTCCAACAATGTATTCAGTTGCCGTTGCAATCGTCGGAATTACGACAATCATTGTAATGCTAAGGATCACAAATCGGTGTGAAGCCATGGGAACTCTTATGTTATTATTTTTTTTTTTTTAATTTTTTGTTGTTCTACGACTTTGAATGCACTGCTTAGAACAGGTGAAACTTGTAAAGCTATTTATATGGCGATGTAAATGAATAAATTTTAGAAAAAGCTGCCTCGGAGGAACAGAAACCGTCCATGGTACAAACTTTGGTTTACCCGTTTGTTAATTTACAACCAAAGAAAAAAAAAAAAATTGGTGAAACAGCTGGTAAGTATTATAAATTTTAGAAATTCGTGGTTTTCTAATTCCAGAAAAAATTCAAAAAATGGCGTGTGTGATATCTGGATTGGGTAAATATCATACTAAAGTGTTTGGAAGATGAGTTGTTTTGTTGAGAATATGAGAGATTTTAGCTCTATTGTTGCCTTTGTCCAGGCACTAATTGAAGGATTATTTTAATTTTTTGAAAACTTCATTTGTTCTTTTCTATTCTTGTTCCTGACAACAATGTTATATATGACTGCTTTGATTTCATCATTAACGTAAGTCCAGCCGTCGCAGTATATAATATAAAATATAAAAAAGTGTCAGTTTCTCATAAGTTTGAAGCAACTATAGGAAATGAAAATTTATGTTCGTGATTCATTCTTTTTGGTTAAAAATTTTTGTTAATAGCACAATTGACTGTAAAACCAATTAATCAGATTGGAGTAGTCTAGTTTCCTTGTCGCTGTGAAATTGACGATCTGAAGCGGCCGGCCAGATAGAAAGGCGTTATGATTTCAATTGATTTGTGCATCGCGGAGCTAGAGTACCGGAAGCACCTTAACTGTAAAACCAACAATGTTTTATGCCTAATTGCAACCAAAAAAATAAAAAAATAAAAAAATAAAACCTCTACAAAGGGATACGATATGATCAGTTTGAAAAATCTTTAAAAAAAAATTCATGAAAAAGCTCATATATATATATATATATATGTGTGTGTGTGTATGTATACACACACATGTGGAGAGCATATAGAAGGAGAAGAGCTCAGAGCTTTCACGAAGATGAGTCAATATATATAAGTAACTTTACGCCTCGCAAGATGTACAACACGAAAGTACCATTCAAATGTCAAGGACAAAAAAAAAAAAAAAAAAGGTAGGATGTACTAGGGGCGTACAGAAACAGGAAAAAAGCATGTAGTACAACTTGATTCTAACACTTTTTTCAATCTTAGAAAATAATGGGGAAAAGTAGACGAATGGTATATTTTTGATATTTTTTAAATAAAGAGTTGAATTATTTAAAAATTAAGAAAATGGTCAAATTTTGTGCTTAGAAACGAAACGGCCTTTTTTATATAGTAATACATCATTGATTAATATTTGTATATCACTTATTAATTGTAGTATATTACTAATAGGGTTGTACAAAAACCATCCCGCACCCGTCAACCGCCCGCGCCCGCACCCGCCCATCTCAAAAAAAGTGAGTTTACGTTAGCAACTCACTGGTGGCCACCAATATATTCAGTGGGCGGGTTTGGTTTTAAGTTTTTAAAGGCGAGTTCAACCCGCACCCGCCCGCCTATATATTTTTTTAAAAAAAATTATCATTTATTTCATTTTGTTCTTATTTTAGAGATGATTGAACAATCCAACACTTCAAGCATGGGCTCGACTGCCTCTTGACATATTAGAAACTAGAAATTCTCCAATTATTTTGTGAAGTGATCAAAATTCAAATCAAATAAGTTAGTAGAGAAAGCCCTAAAAGAAAAAGAACACTTGACTTTGTTCATCATTTCATTTGTAGCATTCTATTATTTTCGAACCCAGTGAATAGGCTTTAATTTTTATGGACTCTTGACTTTGTTTATCACTTCATATGTAGTTGATGTTTCTTGTTGCAGTGAATGATTATATTTCTTAATTTGTACTTTTGAATATGGTCACTGTCTTTAAGCATCAAACTTGTTGGGAATGCTTTATGTATTATCATCTTATATTTTCAACAATTTTTCTTCACTTTCTAAAAAAAGGTCCAAAAAATTTCATTGGGCAATAGCATAGGTCTAAACCACCTCAACCCGCCCGCACCCGCCCGCAACCACCCAAAACCAAACCAAAATCATGGCGGGCGGTTTGCGGGTTGGTTAATCGCCAACCCGCCATCCAAAAAAACCGCACTGCACCCGCCCAAAAACCATCAAACCGCCCGCCGTTCACCCCTAATTTACTAATAAATTGGTTTATTATAGATCTACTAATATTAAATTTTTACCAACAAACCAATAAATTATTAAGTGAATAAACCACCAAGTTAACTAATGATAAACTACAAATTAATACATATTAATTAGCATCAATACATCATTGATGTCATTTTTCTAATTTTAAAAACGTCAGTAGTTTTTGTAAAAATTTAACGACACAAGTGCACATTATTACAAACAAGTAATATAATGACGAGCGAGAATCACTTCCATGAAAATTGATTGCTTACTAAGTACCAAAATTATTTTGACTCAAAATTTATTTAAACAAATCAAATAAAAGGGTGATGATATTGGGGTTCTTTACAAAAATATCACAAATATAAACCTTGGATTTACTTATCCTACAAAAACTATTTATAAAAAATACCATAGCCACATCATCATCATCTTATATTTGGTATTTCAAATATACCCCAACTACTAAACAGTATTGACCGTGGTTATCGGCCGAAATCTGATATCCGTTATCCGCTATGGATACTACCGCTGTCATTGGCTAAAATTCGGCATCCACTGTGGTTAGCTGCTAGTAACCACAAACACCAACGGCACCACCGCCATCTCCATCATCGGAAAAACACAAAAATTCATTAAAAAACAAAACACAATAAATAAATAGACATAATAGAAACATAAATCAAATGTTGGAATTGTTGTTTATATAATATAGTGAAAATTCCACTAGGCCATTATAGATGTAAAGTATTTTGTAATTAATAAAATAATATTCCTTTTATTCTTCTACAAGTATATCTTGTTGAATACATGTATATATGCAAATATCATAAAGGTTCCAATACTTGTAAAAGTACATAATCATGTATATGAAGCGTTCATAATACATAATATATGATTATGTATCCTTAGTATAAACTTTGGTTTACAATCAGTAGATAAAGCTAGACACTTTATCTTACTTCAGATTGTGATGCTGTCTGTTCCCAACTTTGTGGAATGATTTTATTTGGATTATAATAATGTGATGGTTACTAAATAGAGACATCAGTGTGTGTGGAACACATTAAACCTAGACCAAGATGGAATTTAAGTTCTTGTGTAATTCCATAACAAGAAACACTATTACATACTGGGAATTCCACGACAATGAAAAAACCGTCGTGATACAAAAATCAAGTTTTCATGACGGTTTTTTACCGTCGTAGAACCTCAAAATAGGCACCAATTTAGGGGATGTGGGAGGACCTCTTTCACAATGATTTTTCAAGAAAACCGTCATGAAAGATTAGAGTTTCCACGATGGTTTTTAAGAAAACCGTTGTGGAATATGAAGTTTCCACAACGGTTTTTTAGAAAACCATTGTGGAATGATGGCATAAAAAAAATTGCCAAAATTTTTTATTTCCCATGGGATGGCCAGTCCCGTGTGTTATCCATTACAACAAGGCCTTGATTGTATACAAAAATTGATGTATATTGAAATTACAAGGTATTTACAAGATCATTTACATCTAAGCTATTTTGCATAATCGTTTATCTACTATCTTTATCTAAAAATGACATACCTATTTACAAATTATACCTACTCTATTCTAACTTTATTTATATCCATATGTATATAAAATTCTTTTTTTTTCCTAGGGCTTGTATACCATTATTAATTATATCTCGTATGAAACATAGAATAAAAAAAACCATATTCTACGTTTCCTTGTTGTCTTGGACACTTACGTCTAGAATATAGCGTTCTGTTTGGTTGGAATATGACACCGCTTCCCACTTGAAGCTTTCAATTGTTAAATGCCCTAACAATGTGTCATGATTAAATGAATTAATAGACAATACAATTATGGAAAGCTTAAAATAGTTAATTTTATAAGAGAACATTAATACTTACAATCTTGTGGGTAATACAAAATTATCACGTGATGGCTATTCGAGGGGATCAAACCAATATATTTGGTCCTCCCATGGTGAAATAAGTGCCAACATCCAATGTTCTGCAACATTGTATGGCATGAAGAATAATTTTGCCCTCGGTGCTTGAGCTAATAGGTGGAGGCGTGCTCTCTGCAATCACTCCGTAGGCCTCTTGCAGCACTTGAAACAATTACAGGAGATATGAAGCCGCAATTGTGTGCCTTGCTTTGAAGTTCACAATATTATCATGAAAAACTACAATAACAAACAACACAATCAATTATTTGAAATCAGCTTACAACTCTACTTATATTTAAAAAATTACGAATTAAAAATAGAGTTATTACCTGAGGTATACCATGATACAGTTTGCTCCAATTTGAGCAAAGTTGATGAAGTAGTAAATGTCTTTATACCCCACATAGATAGGCAATTTATTGCCAGTGACATTTACTGGTATCGGGCACTGAATCATCAACCCATCGCGCATGAAAAAATGTACATATAAAGCCAACTACTTAAATTCAGGGGGTACTAAAGATAAGTTAAATGCAAGCAGTGGCACATTCGCAATAGGTTGTTCTTGTTCTTGTTCTACCTCAAGTTCTGATTGTCTTACTCTTGTAGAGTTTTTCTTTTTTTGGTGTTTCTTTTCCGTTAGATCTTGTAAAATGTGGCTAGGCGCTCGACTCATCTTCATCATTGCGACAACTTCAATTAACCTCTTTGGCTATGCGATAAAGCTTCTAGTGGCTTCACCCACAATTGTTGCTTCAAATGTCAGAACAAGCAATTTAGTTGTTTAAACTCTGATGGTAGTGATGCTAACGCGCATGTTTTCTTCCCCTAATAGTCTTCCATGGAGTATATCAGTTGCAAGACTCTCCATCCATGCCTTCCTAAGCACAACAAGTGCACACCCACCATTAATTCTATCATCAACAAAGAGCCTGCATTCTTGACATTGTTCGGGCTTTTGACGACGAGGAGACAATTGGACTTCTAGAGCTTGTGGAGCTTCTGCTACATTGTCGGGAGGGTTATAGCTAGCTTTGAAGCTATTGCATTGTGAGATGCTATCATCTATCGATTTGGCACATCCTTGGGAAATGAACTCGGTCACAAGATCTCGCAATTTTGTAATTTCCATCTGCATCTTGACATTTGAGAATTTAATTTTGAACCTGGTTGGAGGTTGAAGAATTCAAATTGCTTCACATACTTTGATTGACCTCGAACACGTCCTAAATGCTCCGATTTCCCTAGTGCCCTTGTCAATATGTCATCATTACCGATGAATTGAAAGGTCCCTTAACTTTGTTGCATCGTGTACTCATCCTATAAAACAACAACAAAATCATGTTATTCTTAATATCCTTCAATAGGTATTAAATTACAAATTAATAGTTTGAGTTCAATAAACTTACAGTTAAGTTCCTAATTTTTGCTACTCTTGGATTTTTAAACTATCCATCGGGACCTTGATGTGATTTTACCCACAACTCTTGTGTTGGCAACACGCCCATCTCAGCTAACTATATTATGCTATGTTAGTAACATATTAATGATAGAATAATTGATATATGCAATACGAGTAAGATATTAACGTACCAATGATTGCTCAAGCTCTCTATATCCAACTCGGCCAACCATAGAGCAGTATTCATTTTTCGCTCTATTTTCTTGCATTAGCTGATAGTAGTTGGAATTCGACGGAACATTGATATCTCACAAAAGCTTTCCAATCGTCATCGTTTATGGAGGAATAGTAGTGTACTACTGTACGAGGCTGGTTGTATACATTTTCATCCTCCTTTAGAATGGAAAGGTATGGGTGTACATAGGTAACATAGACGTCGAATCTAAACTTCTTTGCTAATTCACCATAAACCTTCAAAGCCTTTTTCGTATACCAATCCTTGATTGTGAAAGCTTTGTAAATCTCTCTCCAAATCACATCTTTACTTGGTCTAAATTCTTAGACCTCTAATCTTTAATCCATATAGGAATATGTTCTCGACTAATGACTCTAATCCAACTGCTTAATTCATTGTCGGGTGCGCCCTTTGATTGGCCTTTTGAATCAAACGTCACTTCTATTCTTAAACCTTTCTTCTTCATCTGAGGAACTTTTTTCATCAAAGTAGTTCTTCGCTCAAAATCTACTTTGGGGTCAAATTCGATGCACCTTCATGGCTTACTATCTTGTTTTCCCTTGCTATATTGAGAGGAAAATCTAGTGCACTCTTCATACTCTTCCTCATAATGGTCACTATCGATCTCTCAAGACATTTTACTTATTCAAAGTAAGCAAAAGCTAACACACACATACTAATATTAAATTACAATTTTATTCAAAAAAGTATAAACAAATAATCAATTCTAATCAATAATGATCCATATTATAAATTCACATATTATAAATGTACATATTAAAACATATTATAAATTTACATATTAAAACATCAATGCACATTTATAAATTCACAAATTAAAATAAAAATTCACATATTAAAACATCAATTCACGTATTATAAGTTCACATATTAAAACATCAATTTACATATTATAAATTCACATATTCAAACATCAATTCACATATTAAAACATTAATTCACATATTTAAACATAATGCAAAGGGGGAGGCAGGGAAGGGGGAAGGAGAGGGAGGGGGTGGTGTGGGAGGCGCAAAAAGAGGGGGAAGGAAGGGGGAAGGGGCGGAGGGGGAGGGGGAGGGGATGGGGATGGGGGCCCGCGGGTGGGGGGTGGCTGGTGGGGTTTAGGGTGGCAGGGATGGGGAAGGAAGGGGGAAGGAAGGGGAGGGGTGAAAGCAGCGATGGGGGGGGTGGAGGTAGTGAAGGGGGGCGAAGGGGGAGGGGACGGGGGCGGCGGCAAGGGGGAGGGGGGCATGGAGGGGAGGGGGAGTGGGCAAGGGTAGGGGTGGAGGGGAAGGCAAAGGGGTGCTAGGGGGAAGGGTGGGGTGGAGACAAGGGGGAACAAGAGAAGGAGGGAGGGCTTATCGATGACGATGACGGCAAGGGGACGACAACGGCATGGCGGCAATAGTGAGAGAGGAAAAAACTGGGGGGAGAGAGAAAGACTTTTAGAGAGAGGGCTAGCTACGATATTTGAGTTTGAAAATGGTCAGGAGGCGCGTGGGTTTCAAAATATATAAAGCCCTAGGTCCCGCATTACACAACAGCTTTTTTTGAGAAACCATCATATAATGTACAAGCTTACATGACGGATTTTCAAAAAAACTGTCAAGTAATGTACAAGGTTACACAACATTTTTTCAAGAAACTGTCATGTAAGCTTAACTTTCCACGATGGTTTCTTTTAGAAACCATTGTAGAATATCCTTTTTTTGATGGTTTCTTAAGAAAACCATCATAAAAAAATAGTCAAATTCACCACTTACATAAGTTTTTCTCTTCTGCCCTAGGTGGCCAGCCTATGTGTTAAGCATCCAATGGCTTAGAATGTTTGCTTTTTCTTGTTTTCAGCATAAATATAATTATAAATAGATATCCCAAACCCTTAAAAAAGGTGAAAAACAAAACAAAGAAATATATTAAATAAATTAATATAAAATTGTTTACAAATGCTCATTTTTTTCTCTTTTTTTCATTGGTTCCTCAATATATATACATTCCACATCTTCACAAAGCAAGTGCAAAACGCCATCTTCAAAATCATCTATCTCTTCAACCAGTGGCAATCCCTTTGTGAATGAAGGGATGTCCGTGCAATCCTCGACAACTTCTTCAATGTCAATAACTAGTCTTGGCTTCATCGGGACAAATTGAGACAATTCCATGTCTTGGGGATCCGTAGTATAAAAAATTTTCATTTTTTGTGATGCCACAATCAAGGGATCATTCTTGTATCCCAATCTTCTAAAGTCAACCACCATGATGCCGTCATTATTGGCCTTAGCATAGTTATTGTTGGCCCACTTACACTTAAAAAGTGCTATGCGCAATCCCCCATAATCAAGTTCCCAAATATCTTTAATGAAACCAAAGTAGTTCATGGTCCCATATACCAAATTCTTGTCCTTGGTAGAGGCAATATGCATAGCCTTGGCACGGAGAGTCTCACCGATATTTTGGACAAGATACTTCTCATCTCTTTCGCGAGTGTAGAAAGTGCAACCATTTATGGAATATGATGTATACCTTGTAACTACTGACAATGGTCCTCTAGCTAGGTTCTTTAAGTCTTGTGACGTACCTCTATCTTCTAATGTGGAGCACTTGCCATAGATGTGTGTACGGTTGTGTTCATATTGGAACCACTTCTCATTTCTTGCTCTTTTTAAGTTTGTCTTTTTAAATTCATTTATGTGCACCTCAATCAAAGGCTTGACTTCATTAGCATTGTGCAAGATATAAAGACAAACTTGCTCCCACTCCTCTCAATTTACTGAGGAAGGATTGCTAGTAAATAGTCCCCTATCCTCAATGTTTATAGTCTTTGGCACGCTAATTGCTTCCACATTAGACAAGTACTTGGAGCAAAATTCAACCGATTTCTCAACTATGTAACTTTCTACAATACATCCCTCCAACCTATTTCGGTTTTTCACATAGCCCTTTAAAACCTTCATATATCTTTCAAATAAGTACAACCATCTCAAATACATCAATCCGTTTAACTTAACTTCACATACTAAGTGCACCATTAGATGAATCATGATGTCAAAAAATGCCAGTGAAAAATACCTCTTAAGCATGCATAAGGTTTCCACCAACTCTGATTGTAGTGAATCTAGCAATCTGGATCAATTACCTTGGAGCATATTAAATTAAAAAACAAACACAACTTGGTAATTTCAAAGCTCACATCCTTTGTTAGAATTCCCCATAAAGCAAGTGGTTGTAATTGCTACATCAACACATGACAATCGTGTGTTCTCATGCCAATAAGTTTCAAATCCTTCAACTTTTTAAAGTTCAAAGAATAGCCGTCTGGCACTTTCAATGAGGCAGACCATTCACATAGCTTTCTCTTTTTTGCTCTTAATAACGTGTGCTTCACCGGAGTTAAGTAAGTGCAGTTTCCTCTTTTCTCGGGAAACAAATTAGGCCTAATCTCCATTTCCATGAGATCCAACTGTGCTTTTTCACTATCCTTAGTCTTGCCCAGAACGTCTATCAATGTGCCGACTATGGCTTCACAAATGTTTTATCAATATGCATAACGTCTAAGCAATGATGAATAAAAAGTGTCTTCCTGTATTGAAGATCAAAAAAGATTGATCTTTTTTTTCATGGTCTGTCTATTGATGGCTCATCCTTACCTCACTCTTTTCCCAAATACCACTTTTATATTTTTTATCATTTCAAATATTTGTTCACCCATCAAAGGACGAGGAGGGTCTCCTTCTTCGCTGTTGCCATCAAAAGCTTTCTTTTGTTTACGGTAACGATAATCTCTTGGCAACCATCTTCTATGACCAAGAAAAACGGTTTTCTTACCATTCTTTAACCTTTTATGAGATGTTTCCTTCATTCAAATAGGACAACCAATAAAACTCTTCATTGAATAACTAGATAAATTGCCATATGTGAGAAAGTCGTTGATTGTCCATATCAACATTACACGAAGTGTGAACGTCTCTTCTCAGTAAGCATCTCTAACTTCGACTCCATTTTCTCATAGGTTTTTTAGGTCTTCGATTAATGGTGCCAAGTATACATTAATGTCATTGCCTAGTTGGTGAAGACCTGACATCAATAAAGACAACATTAAAAAATTTTGCTTCATGCACATCTTTGGAGGGAGATTGTAGTTAACAAGTATTACAGGCCAAGTGCTATGCCAACTACTCATGTTACCATGTGGGTTCATTCTATCCATTGATAAACTGAAATTATATTTCTTAGATCTGCACAAAAGTCGAGATGATCAGCTTCAAAAGTCTTCCATTGTGGTGAATCCGTTGGATGTCTAAGCATACCATCATTGACCCGTTTGTCATGATGCCATGTCAAATTCTTGGCATGTTCTAGGTTTTCAAATAAATGCCTCAAACATGGTACCAATGAAATGTACCATAACACTTTCTTTGACACTCCATTCTTACCATCTTTTGGCTCCTTTCCTTTCTTCCACTTGCTTGTTGACAAACTGGATAATAATTCTCATCCTCATACTCATTCCTATTAAGAGCATAATCATTTTCACAAGCATGAATTTTCTCCTACTCTATTCCCAAAGTGCTTAAAGTCTACTTATCCTCATACATACTAGTTAGCAATTTATTACCCTATGGTAACAGCCTTCCTAAAAATTCTAAAAGCTTTGTGAAACTAGAATTTGACCACTCACCCGACACTTTCAAATTCCATGATCTAACTAAAGTGGATAATTTGGTGAAATTGGTACAACCCTCATACACCAATGTCTTGGCATCATTGTCTCAAATAAATCCAACCGGTATAAGAAGTGTTCTTCCAAATTGTTGACCATGTCAACCATATTGTTGTGATCATCCGTATTATCCTCCACAATAGCTTCCTTTTCTTTACTTACGAAGTTGGATTGAACTTGGACTTGCCATGAAAATATCATGTTTGATAATTGCTTATAATTTCATTCTGAAATAAATGTCCTCTAACAACTAGAATTGGATGCAATCTATGGTTCCCACATTGAACATAAGGACACCAAATTTTATCACCATTGGCATGAGTTTTGGTAAAATCCAAGAACTTTTCCACACCATTGACATATTCTCTAAACAATTGAAAATCCCACATCCATTTCCTATCCATTTCGCAAGTCCTAAATCGAAATAATAAATAGCAATTCAATTAAAAATAATTTTATAAATTACACATACCCATCATATTCTAATCATAAAACAAAAATGTTCCCATCATAAAACAAATTATACATATGCATCATAAAAAAAATTAATCATACCCATCCACAATACAATAAACGTGAATTAAACAACAAAATTAACAACAATTTATCAATTTCTAATAAAAACTTAAAATTAGGAAGGAGATTAAGGAGGGCTAAGGCAGAAAGGGACGGCAGCAACAGTTTTGGAGGGATTTGTGTTTGTATTTGAAAGGTGAGTTTCTGATTTATGTCTGATTGTCAAGGTAGGAAAAGGGATTTTGAGTAAGCTACCATGATAATTTTTTAAAAAACTATCGTGGTATGCAAAGCTTACCACAACTGTTTTTTAAAAAACAATCGTGGTAGACCCACAACCTACCGCGACGGTTTTTGTCTTCTTGGGTGTAACTCCCCATGTTTTTTCCCCTTTAGCATGACGATTTTTGAGAAAAGGTCATTAAATGAGAGTCGTATAATCTCAAATTTGTTGTAGTTAAATTAGAATTATATCACTTTGATTATTTTATAGATCTTACCTTAATCCTGAGGTGATTACTGAACTCACATAAATGTATCATGTCTTTTGATTGCCAATGAGTGAGATCTGTAATATCAATGATCAATACCCTGGTATTTTAGATACATAATATTATGGATAGCTAGGAATACTACTCAAAGATATGGAATCCATAGCACCTACCAGATAGGATGATAAGATAATATTCCCATGAGTATTAATTTAGGAACCTGGGTGAAGAGTACTAGCTATTGATATGGGATATCAAATATTACCCAAATCCTTATCTATGATTGGTTCATAAATAGGTTAGCCATTAGAGAATTAACGAGACTCATGAATAAATATGTAATTAGAGAGGTTATATGAAAATCTATAAACCTAGCTCTAATTATGAAAACTATTGTGGAGGGTATTATCACATGGTAAATGATTATATCGATGGACGACCTTAGTTATGACATTTTATGTTTGAGGTTCCTTATTATTCGGTATATAATTTAAGACTGCAACCTTGGTTTCTAATGGGGGCACAAACCGGAGTTAATAGTTATTATTAATTTGATTTTGAGCTAATTAAATTATAAATAATTATTGGAGCTTAAATTATATATGTTCATTGGGTCCCCTTGCTAGCTCCACAATGTTCTTTCAAATGGATCAATGAAAATTTTCTTAGATTAATTTTGTCTCTATGGGCAAAATGGTAATTTCACATAACAATGCACCAGGACTATGTGGCACCACACACTGGAGCTTTGGGAGTCCATATGGCACCACTCCATGATTTTAGGAGATAAATAGATCACGTGATCTTCATGTGATCTATTTATTATCCTGTTATAGATAAGAATCTTTTTCAAGAGTTGAAATAGATTCTACAGACAATTATTTGAATTATGAGATGATTTAAATAACTAAGAAAATCATGAAAGATATTTATTTTAAAAGTTAAAATAAATAATATCTTAATTTGTACTGAAATCAAATTTCAAACAGATACTAGATGAATATAGGATCACACAATTAAGGTGGTTATGACATGTGTTACACCACCATTGGAAGCTACAGATCATGCTTACCACATCTGGGAGTTGGCGTGATCTGCCCAGAATCCTTGTGGGATTTTGTTTCAACTTCTAGGCCTCATGTACCTATAAATAGACCTTGGACGTTTTATTTTCAATAGACTTTTCTCTAGCCTCCATAGTGTGTTCCTTAAGCTCTCCTCTTTAGAGTTTGAAGAAACCCTATTGAGAAAGGTTGGAAGGAGATTATCCAAGAGATTTCACCGGTGCCCACACACTAGTTGATCCCGAGATAGGAGAATATCAAGGAAAATTTGAAAGTTTTGAAACGCTTAATCATCTAGTGCTATTGCTAAACCTGTAAGTTTATGTCATTGTTTAATTCTTGTATATAGCATCATAGAAGAATATTGAAAGTTTAAGAAAAATTTGAAAACCTTATTCCATTGTGTTTTTTTTTTTTTTTTGGGTTTCCACCCAACATCAAATGTATAAGACAAATGAATTAAAATAAATCTAATTTAAAAAAAAAAACGAACAAGATTATGAAAAGCCATATTAAAAACATGAACTTGAACATTATAGTGAGCTGAGCAGAAGTCGTATCTCCACTTTCGGAGTTGTTGTGGGATAAGAACGACAACGCGAGGCCACAAAAGACACTAGATCTATCATAAGAGAACAAAGACGAGTTGCTCATTGCACAGCTCCTAGAGTCAACTATGCTCGTCGCATGGCTCTCGATGTTGGTAGTGGTCATCATGTGGCTCCTTAGTCTATGCTCATCGCACAGCTCTCAATGGACTTGTTAGCGTCGTTTCCCATCAGCGTTGTAGAGGAAAGGGTGATGGAGAGAGAGAAGCAAGAGAGATAGAAATAGTGTGAGAGAAACAGAGACAGTTACAGAAGAGAGAGAAAATGAGAGAGAGAATATGAGACTTTTTTAGTGAAACAAGAGATAAGTCTTATGTATTTAAGTGCATTTTAGACTTTTTGGTTTATGCTTTGATATGCCACATGGCAAAAAAATTGAAACTTTTTCTACTTGTGGCACAAGTCGATCCTTACATGATTTTAGTGGTAGTCAATGGTGACTTTGCCGTAGGAAGAGCTGCTTCTTTCTTACTTAATAGTGGGGGCTTCCAGTCACATTAAATTTCATCTAGAAAATATTATTTAGGAAGCATGTAATTAATAATAGGATTTTAATCAAAAATAATTATTGAAGTAAAAAGTCAAAGTTCTAAAATATAGAGTGGGAGAGGGAAAATTCAATATAATTTTCCCACAGGCTCCATTATTGGTCCAAAACTCAAATAATATATATTCAAGGAGTTCAAGGTTTATTATAACATGAACAAGATAAAATTAACCATGATAGAGCTCATGAATGAACTTCATTCAGCTAAAGAGATCTATTAATCTGAGAAGCCTTTGGGAAGCTTGAACCTCACCGAGGATTTCTTCTTCTAATGGAAAGCCAAAATGCAAATCCTAGAATAAGAAGAAGAACAACAACAAGAAGACTAGGAAAGCAAAGAAGAGCAGCACCAAGAAAGATGGGAAGCCGAAAGGCAGATGCTTCAAGTGTGGTGCAAAAGGGCACTGGAAAAAGGACTGCCTTAAGATAACCAGATCAGGTGTGGGTAATCTTTTTGTGATTGATGCTTGTATAGAATTCTATAGATATTTGGATTGTATATTCTGGTACTACAAATCATATTTGCAACTCACATTTTTTGTTTCAAGAAACCAAGAAGCTTACTAAAGGTAGCATGGACCTACGGTTAGGAACAGGACAATTTGTGTCAACTGAGAAGATTAGATCTATTCATTTATCTTTTAATGATAGGACTTTAGTTTTAAATGATTGTTTTTATGTTCTAGACATAGGAATTTAATTTTAGTTCTTTGTTGCTTAAGCAGGGGGACACTGTTAATTTTTACTCTTTTCTATTTTTACGAATAGTAAAATGGTTTGTCCTAGTTCATTGAAAGATGGTTATATCATTTAAGTCCTAAGATCCATACTTTTCATGACATGAAAATAAATGATGAGCATACGTATGTATCTAAGAGGAGAAAGATTTCTCCTAACCAAAGTTATTTTTGGCATCTACGTTTGGGTCATATTAACCCTAACAAGGTACAAAGAGTTATCAAAGATGGGCTCTTGGGCTCATTAGAATTTGAATCATTGCCAATCTGTGAATCTTGTTTAGAAGGGAAAATCACAAAAAGCCCCTTTTCGGCCAAAGGAGAATATGCGACCGTATCTCTTAAATTGGTACATACAGATGTATGTGGACCAATTAATGTACAAGCCTGAACAGGATATGAATACTTCATCACATTTACCGATGATTACTCAAGATTTGGTTATGTTTATCTAATGCTTCACAAGTTTGAAGCCTTTGAGAAATTTAGAGAATATAGGGCTAACAAAAAAGCAATTAGATAAGAACATAAAGACACTTCAATCTGGTCAAGGTAGCAAATACCTCTCTGGAGAGTTCAAGAACTACTTGGAAGAAAATGGGATAGTCTACCAATTAATAACTCCAAGTACTCCACAATAAAATGGTGTTGTTAAGAGGAGAAACATGACTCTTTTGGATATGATGAGACCAATGCTTAGTTACTCTACATTGTCGGTGTTGTTTTGGGGTCTAGCCCTAGAAACTGCAATGCACCTTTTGAACTTAAATCCTTTTAAGTCAATGCCAAAGACCCCAAAGGAATTATGGATAGGCCACAACCCTAGTTTGAACCACATCCATATTTGGGGAACAATAGCACATGTTCTAAATGTTGGAAAAATAATACACAGCGGAAATTGTAAAATTTTCTAACTAGCGTATTTTCGAAAACATAAGTTTAACATGCTATATGCATAAACTAACCAGATCTTACTAACCTTGTTTTCTAAAAAGCTCCTGCAGTCCGTGAAGAGAAGAACATTTCAGAAGAGCCTCAACCAACTGATCTTCTTTGCTATTCTCTATCCACGATCAGAGTGTGTGTGGGCGCACAACATACAGCTCTTCCAATTGACTCTCCTTCCAACCAATTGAGAAAACCCAAAACAAAGGTTCGTGATTTATGAACAATGGCTCTCAGGGGGTTCGTGATTTGTGAACAAGAGCTCTCAAGAGAGTTTTAGAGACTCACAGACAGAGTGCTCACACTAGATTTCTCAACTAATCCCTATAATTTATGAGTCTCACTCCCTATTTATAGAAGTTGGGCCCAGGGGTTAGTCCTTATCAGATAAGGCCTCAAAAAATTTGAATCTAGATCAATATTTGAAAAAAATAGCGTAAAAACACGTGATCAGATTATCATTCTGTCAGTAGGCCGAACTTACTCCATCAACAAGCCAAACTTGAAGACGGCCTACCGAACTTATGATAAATGATCCTTGTAAATCTTTTATTTTTCACCCAAGATTCTTTGGGATAAAGTCTCAGTTTTAATTCAAATAACCTAATAGAAAAGTTATCTGATTGAAATGACTTTATCTAGATAATCTCTAGGAAAATAAATACTCTCGATAATTTAACAAGTTTATCTTGAATTAATTTTCACAAAATTAATTCAACTGATAAACAGACATGACTTATATAATCCTATCGAATTTCAGCCAATCTGATAATTTGACATAAGTCACGAATTTATTAGAAAAGCACGCCGTATCGTTATAGGATTTATTATGAGCTAGCGAAAGAGACCTGATGGACTTATATAGCTCAAGCTCCCAATAATTATGAAACCCAATATCCCAGATATGCATTTCATAATTATTAACTCTAAAACTACTCACTAAAAGCTTAGAGCTGTACTCTCAAACTATATAGAATTACAAAGCCCAAATAGCTAAGCCCTCATGGAATATCATAATGTGTCATAATCTTTTTGTCTTACCTTCCCAATTATTTTTCTCTTACGTTCCATTATCTCACCATCGAAAAACCTACCATCCAAAGACAGTATACCATTCAGTTACACCTATGTATCTAAATGATTGAGTGCTCTAGTTTTCTAATTACAGGATAACGTATATAAGAGGATATCATCGACTCCTAAAGAGGAGCTATGGATTCTGTATCTATGAATAACAACTTTACGCTATCAAGAGTCATGCCTCAATGTACCAGTATGCATACAATCATTAAATATGGA
This sequence comes from Artocarpus heterophyllus, assembly GCA_025403435.1. Taxonomy (NCBI): domain Eukaryota; kingdom Viridiplantae; phylum Streptophyta; class Magnoliopsida; order Rosales; family Moraceae; genus Artocarpus; species Artocarpus heterophyllus. The sequence goes on from CM046352.1 coordinate 23,815,422, forward strand.
TATGACCCTTTGCTACATCGAAAGAGATAAGTCAAGACAATAGGCCCACTATTCATCTCAAGATTAAGAAACAACACATATAATTGTCTAAAGTGAATTGATTTATCGAGACAAAATTATTAATCCAAATCAATTACACTTTATGTCTCAATCCAATGCATCATCATCTATGCTAATGCACCAATGTTTCTATTTGCAGAATCCTCCTCCGATGGCCAAGACAAACCATCTCCTATTAAGGATATAGACAAATAACAATCTTTACATGAATAAAGCGCTCAACTTTATTCCCTCGATTGTGGATCTTATGATTTAGATAATCACCTATACAATCATTTCTTCTACATAATCTGTGCATCATATGCTTAATTCTAAAGGCTTAGACTGACAGTCTCAGACTTTTGTTTGCTTATCATACATCCAACAAATATGAACGCAAAGAGGATAACAATTTGGTATATGAATAATAAATAAATTCTTTATTAATAAAAATGTCTCCAAAAACATATTACATTTTACTCCTTAGAGCATACATTTCTAACTATCTCCCACTTGCACTAAGTAAGTAAATATGACAAATTTCGCATCCCCATAGCTTCTATATGTCTCTCAAAAACTCTCGCAGTTAGTGTCTTCATGAATGGATCAGCTAAATTGTCCTCGGATACGATTTTACATATAGCAACATACTTGGCCGCTATGAATTCCTTTATTACATAATAGTTTCGATCAATATGCTTTCTCTTCTTATGAAATCTTAATTCCTTAGCATTAGCTATCACCGCAGCGTTGTTGCAATACAGCGATACTGCCTTATCCATACCTGGAACTACCTCAAGATCGTCAAAAAACTTGTGGAGCCACATTGCTTCTTTCAAAGCATCACTTGGTGCCACATACTCGGCCTCCATTATTGAATCTAAAGTTCAATCTTGCTTGATATTTCTCCAAACAATGGCACCACTGCCCAGAGTAAACACAAAACTAGTGGTCGATCTTCTAAAATCTAGACAGATTGGAAATCTGAGTCAGTGGATCCCAGAAGTGTTAAATCCTCACCCAAATACACAAGAATATATCCTGGAGTCCTTCTTAGGTTCTTGAAAATTGCTTGACCGTAACCCAGTGGTTCGATCTAGGATCCACCTAAAATCGGCTAGCTATCCTAACCGCATAACTAATATTCGGTCATGTGCAAAGCATGGCATACATGAGACTACCCACTGTCAATGTATAGGAGGCCTTCTTCATGTATTCTTTTTCCTCATCAGACTTTGGCAAGTCTTTCTTAGAAAGAGTTATTCTATACCTAGATGGTTGCCCACCTTTCTTGGAATCCTACATTGCAAACCTTTTGAGAATTTTATCCATGTAGCCCGCTTGGGACAAAGCTATCATTTTGTTCTTCTTATCTTAAAAAATCAAGATACTAAGAACAAAATTAGCTTCACCTAAATCTTTCATGTCAAACTGCTTGGTCAACCATAATTTGATCGATGGCAATGCCCTAATGTCATTGCCAATTAGCAAAATGTCATCTACATAGAGCAATAGAAAGACCACCTTCCCATCCTTAATGTGTTTGTAAACACATGGTTCGTCCACATTTTGTGTGAACCCATAAGTCTTGATCACCTGATCAAATCTTATGTTCCAAGAATGGGAAGCTTGCTTAAGTCTATAAATTGACTTTAGCAGCTTACAAACCTTAACCTTTTGATCCTTAGCCTTGAACCTATCTAGTTGTTCCATATAAATGGACTCATCAAGATAGCTATTTAAAAAGACCGTCTTGACACCCATCTACCAAATTTCATAGTCAAGAGCGGTAGCTATGGACAAGAGAATACAAATAGACTTAAGCATGGCTACAGGTGAAAAGGTTTCCTTGTAATTAATTCCTTCCTTTTGTGCGTATCACTTAGCTACCAGTCTAGCCTTATAGGTTTTGACTTTTTCATTCACTCCTCTCTTTCTCTTATAAATCCACTTATACCTTATGGGTTTTACCCCTTCGGGAAGATCTATTAGTTCCCAGACCTGATTAATCTCCATAGACTTCATCTCTACGTTCATGGCGTTCGTCTAAAGTTTCAAATTAATATCCCCCATAGCCTCTTCGTAAGTGTAAGGATCCCTGTCATGTTTAATCAGTTTAGCCATGAAGGCCTCACCATTGAACATATACCTCTTGGGTTGATGCCCGATCATCCCACTACGCCAAAGCACCTTAGGTTGTTGTTCAGGTTTGGTTGGTTTTTCTACACTAATTGGAATGGTTTCATTCAAAACCCCCAGAGTGATCAAATCACTCTCCAACTCCTCAAGCACCACTTTGCTTCGAGGCTTAAAGTCATCCATGTAACTTTCCTCAAGGAAAGTTGCATTAGTTGAAACCAGGACTTTATTTTCCTTTGGGTTATAGAAATAACCCCCTTTAATCTCTTTTGGATATCCTATAAACACATAAACTTCCAAACGTGGTTTTAACTTATTTGCTTTCTTAAACAAGACATGAGCCAGACATCCCCATATGCGAATATGGTTTAAGGGTGTCTTTTTCCCCATCCACAACTCATGAGAAGTTTTAGGAACTGATTTTGAAGGCACATTGTTCAAAAGATAACATACAGTTTGTAGTACATATCCCCAAAAGGATAAAGGCAATGATGAATTACTCATCATGGACATGACCATATCCAACAAAGTTTTATTTCTTCTCTTAGCTATGCTATTATACTATGAAGTGCCCAACGCAGTCAAATGGGATAGGATCCCATCTCTAATAAGTATCCCAAGAACTCATCAAAAAGCTACTCTCCATCTCGATCAGATCAAAGTACCTTTATAGGTCTACCCAATTGCTTTTCCACTTTAGCCTGAAACTCCTTGAACTTGTCATAAGTTTCGCTTTTGTGGTGCATTAGGTACACATACCTATACCTTAAGTAATCATTAATAAAAGTGACGAAATACTCATACTCTCCTCATGCCCAGATGTTCATAGGTCTGCAAACATCGCTATTGACAAGTTCTAGAACCCCTTCAACCCTATTGCTTTTAGACCCAAATGGTCTTTTGGTCATTTTATCCTCCAAACAAGATTCACATTGTGGTATAGATTCCACTTTTAAGTAGCTTAAAAGTCCATCCCCTATCAACCTTTGAATCCTATTCAGGTTAATATGACCTAGTTGTAAATGTCAAAGGTAAGTCTTATTAGAGTGAGAAGTTTAAAGTCTTTTAGAGTTGTTATCGTTAATCTCAATGTTCAGTAGTAAGTCCATCTTAAGTTTGATAAAATACAGATTATTTGGCATCCATCCATCACAGATAAAAGATTTGTTTTTACAAATCATCACTTTATTATTAAAAGAAACTACATAAGAGTCTTTAAATAAACAAGCTATAGATATTAAATTCCTTTTAAGTTTAGGAACATAAAAACAATCTTGCAAAAATAAATTCCTACAATTATCAAAGTAAAGATGGACATCTCCAACTACTTCAACCAACACTAAGGATCCATCTCCATCTAGAATGAAGTCTTCATGTAGCAGACTTCTCATTTCTTTGAACCCCTACGAGAAACATAAACATGATTAATTGCTCTGGAATCTATGACCCTAGTGTCACTGGATTCCTTAACCAAACAAGTTTCAACAACCAGAAGATCACACCTACCTCCTTGGGAAAGGAAGTCCTTACAATTCTTCTTTATGTGCCCGACCTTCTCGCAAAAAAAAGCACTTGAGTGTCATCTGTGTTTCGGCATCAATGTCAGCTCCATTGGTTTAAGCCTCAGTGGGGTAACCCATGACCAACAACATATGCTCCTTTATAGATGTCCCTAGCCTTTATTTGCAGTTTAAGAGTTTTCGAAGCACCCCCTGCCACTTTGTTAGGGCCTAGCCTCCAAACATGTCTTCAAGATTACCCAAGATCTGCTTTGCAGTCTTATAATCTACTTCGCAGTCTCATAACATAATAGTAGGCCTGAGCATTAGCATCTTTCCAGCTATCATACGTTTAGATTTGCTCATTAGTGGAATCTTTTATAGGCTAGGGAGGACACAAAGTTGTTAGCTCAAATTTTAGTTTCTCAAAAGACAAAACGATGTTCAGGTTTCGTTTTCAATCATTATAGTTCTCACCGATTAATTAGTTTTTGTCAAGTATCCAAGATAAAGCGTTTTTAAACATTTTTAATCTACAATAAAAAATCATATACCAAACATAAGCAAACATACCATGATAATTTAGTAAGATAACACAATCATGTAAAATATATACAAATGTGTTTATGTGTTAAAATCTTGAAAATATCACAACCTTATAACGATAATTCCCAACTTAGAAATTAACAAGCCACCTAAGGGAGACTTGTCAAATTCAATTAGGAATATGGATCCCCTCCTGATTAATATATGACATCCAAGACCCATCTAAACCAGCATATATTAATAACCATTTCTTTGGTCATTAATTTTATTAATAGAGCTCTTAGGGGAGGTTAATAATAAAATTAACATGAGTGTATAACCATCGTTTTAATATTTTATCCATAATCTATAATCACTACCTAGGGGTGTGCAATGATAAATCATGCTAAAATACCTTATCCTCTTAGTGATCCAACTCGGTACATGATGAAGTCCCTTCCTAAGGGTCAGAACTACCATGTACTACCTATGGACCAACGACGGAGGCCGTAGGTCCTCTCTTCGAAAACCTTCTCCCACTCAATCTTTTGAAATCATAGTTTTATTTTAAGAACATGCATGAACAATTTTTAATGAGCGACACTCCTTATTCTATATTACATGTTATCAACATACATGGCAAATCATATTATAACGCAGACAAGCAAAGCAATCATCAAAGCTATAAGCAAAATAATAATACATAGCTGTAATATTATGGTCCCACCCTAGAGAATAGTAAATAAAGATTACAAGAGATAAATTGAAACATATTATTAATTCTTCATCCTTAAATCTTCAATTTGTATCCTTTTTCATGTATTGTCCATCTTCAAGTTTTCAATCCCGCATAGATCAAAAACTCCATATTTTTGGTCATATCTAAATTTAATGTTTCTCAGAATTGTCCCAAAAATAAAATTAAAACTGCAGTGAAAAATAAACCTTTTTTGAAAATTTACAACTCTCTGCTCGCATGCCAATCTATGCAATTGATCTGCCGGTCATGATCCTTCGGCATGCCGAACATCACAGTTCAACCTATCGATCATGATAGATCGGCCTGCCGAACATGAAAGTTTGGCTTGCCGCCAGAACCGTCAGAATTCTACCCCATGAAAGGTCTGTCAATCCTAGAGGTTCGGCTTGCCAATCTGCGACCATCGGTCTACCAAACCTAAAGGTTTGGCCTACCGACCGAGCTAAATTTAAATTTTTCAAAAAATACACTTTTATGTAGTTTTTCAATTTTATTTTCAACAATTCAAAAACATAGAATTGAGACTCAGGAAATACCTACAGAATGCTATTATCCATCTTTTAGATCTGTCTTCTATATCCATCTTAAATGGAGATGATAGTCTGCCATCTAATTACTTGAAAAACCTAGATATACATTCTAACCTCTAAGAAACCATAACCAGCATAAATTAATTAATTACTTAATAATCAAAAAATAATTTAATCAACCATAATTAATTAATAAACATTCACCATATAATCTATGGCAACATAAATATATAGAAACCCTAGAGTGCCAACTCTCTAAAAAAATTAAATTCAAGCATAAGAGAGATTAAGATCATATAATTTATACATATAGCATAGTCATAAACTCGTAAATTTAGGCAAAAAAATGGCTCTGATATCAATTGTTTGAAATATGGTATGTAGCAAAAATTTTAAAATTTTTAAACCAGAGTATTTTCTAAAACATAAGTTTTGCACGCCATATGCATAAATTAACCAGATCTTACTAACCTTGTTTACTGAAAAGCTCCCACAGTTTGTGAAGAGAAGAACGTTTTAGAAGAGCCTCAACTAGCTGGTCTTCTTTGCTATTCTCTATCCACGATCGGAGTGTGTATGGACACACAATGTATAGTTCTTCCAAATGACTCTTCTTCCAACCAATTAAGAAAACCCAGAACTAAGGTTCGTGATTTGTAAACAATAGCTCTTAGGGGAGTTTCAAAGACTCACAGACAAAGTACTCACTCTAGATTTCTCAACTGATTTCTATAACTTATGAGTCTCACTCCCTATTTATAGAGGTTAGGCACAGGGGTTAGTCCATATCAAACAAGGCCTCAAAAAATTCAAATTTGGATCAATATTTGATAAAATTACATAAAAACACGTGATCAAATTATCGTTCGACTGTCAGGGCGAACTGGTAGATTGGCTTGCCAAACATACTCCATCGGCAGGTTGAATTTGAAGACCAGCTCGCCGAACTTACAATAAATGATCCCTGTAAATCTTTTATTTCCCACTCAAGATTCTTTAGGATAAAGCCTCAATTTTAATTCAAATAACCTAATAGAGAAGTTATCTGATTAAAACAACTTTATCTAGATAATCTCTAGGAAAATAAATATTCCTGATAATTCAACAAGTTTATCTTGAATTAATTTTCACAAAATTAATTCAACTGATAAACAGACATGACTTATATAATCTTATCAAATTTCAGCCAATCTGATAATTTGACATAAGTCACCAATTTATTGGAAAAACACGCCGTATCGTTATAGGATTTATTATGAGCTAGCAAAAGAAACCTGATGGACCTATATAGTTCAAGCTCCCAATAATTATGAAACCCAATATCCGAGATATGCATTTCATAATTATTAACTATAACACTACTCACTAAAAGCTTAGAGCTGTACTCTCAAACTATATAGAATTACGAAGCCCAAATAGCTAAGTCCTCATGGCATATCATAATGTGTCATATTCTTATAAGATTAGAGCTGTACTAGTCATTGCATAGATTAACTCTAACACTACTCACTAAAAGCTTAGAGCTGTACTCTCAAACTATATTGAATTAATTTTCACAAAATTAATTCAACTAATAAACAGACATGAATTATCTAATCCTATCAAATTTTAGCCAACCTGATAATTTGACATAAGTCACCAATTTATTAAAGAAGCACATCGTGTCGTTATAGGATTTATTACGAGCTAGCAAAGGGGACCTAATGGACCTACATAGTTCAAGCTCCTAATAATTATGAAACCTAATATCCCAGATATACATTTCATGATTATCAACTGTAACACTACTCCACTAAAAGCTTAGAGTTGCACTCTTGAACTATATAGAATCATGAAGCCCAAATAGCTAAGTCTCCATGACATATCAAAATGTGTCATATCCCCATAGGATTATCTATAATTGGCTTAAGGATAAATTATGTCTTACCTTCCTGATTATTTTTCTCTTACATTCCATTATCTCACCATCAGAAAACTAACCATCCAAAGACAATACACCATTCGGTTACACCTATTTATCTAAATGGTTGAGCGCTCTAGTTTTTCAATTATAGGATAATGCATATAAGAGGATATCATCAACTCCTAAAGAAAAGCTATGGATTCTGTATCTATGAATAACAACTCTATGCTATCAAGAGTTGTGTCTCTAACGTACTGATATGCGTACTATCATTAAATATGGATGTCACCCTTTTGTGTATCAAAAGACATTAGTCAAGACAATGGGCCCACTATTCATCTCAGGATTAAGATACAACACATATGATTGTCTAAAGTGAATTGATTTGTCAAGACAGAATTATTAATCTAAATCAATTACACTTTATGTCTCAATCCAATGCATCGTCACATATGACAATGCACCAATGTTTTTATTCGCGGAATCATCCTCCGATTGCCAAGAAAAACCATCTCTCACTAGGGATATAGAGAACATAACAATCTTTACATGAATAAAGCACCCCACTTTATTCCCTCGATTGCAGATCTTATGATTTAGATCGTCACTTATAGAATCATGTATTCTGCATAATTTGTCCATCATATGTCTAATTCTAAAGGCTTAAAACAACAGTCTCAGAGTTATGTTTGCTTATCATACACCCAACAAATATGAAAATAAAGATGACAACAATTTGGTATATGAATAATAAATAAATTCTTTATTAATAAAAATATCTCCAAAAACATATTATATTTTACTCCTTTGTGCATACATGTCTAACACTAAAACTTAAGGCAGACAAGATGGAATCGCGCTTAGAAGTGTGCATGTTTGTAGGCTATCCAAAGGAACGAGAAGAGGATTGTTCTATAGTCCTGAGGAGAGAAAGATTATAGTGAGCACAAATGCTACTTTCTTAGAACAAGACTACATGAACAATTTGTGGCCAAAGAGTAAGATAGTTTTGGAGGAATTTTCAAATGATTGAATTAGCATTCAACCATCTATGCCTATTCAACCAGAAGAAGAACGGCAATCAAAAAATCAAATCACCATCCTAAAAGGGCAATAACCTATAGAGCCTCGCTGTAGTGGGAGGGTAACCAAATTACTAGCAAGGTACATGTTGGTGGGAGAAACATTCATAGCTATCTTAAACCAACAAGTACAAGATCCAACAAGTTACAAGGAAGCTTTAATGGATGAGGATACTCAGAAATAACAAAAGGCCATAAACCTAGAAATGGAATCAATCTATTCTAACAAATTCTGGGATCTTATAGAAGCACCAAATGGGCTAAAACCTATTGGCTACAAGTGGATCTACAAGCGAAAGAGAGTAACAGATGGAAAGATGGAAACCTTTAAAGCTAGACTGGTAGCAAATAGGCATACTCAAAAAGAAGGAATCGACTAAAAGGAAACCTTTTCACTAGTGGCCATGCTTAAATCCATCAGAATTCTACTCTCTATTGCTATATTACTAGATTATGAAATCTAGCAAGTGGATGTCAAGACTACATTCTTAAATAGACATTTAAAAGAAAACATCTATACGTAAAAACCAAGAGGGTTTGTGACCAAAGGCCAAGAACACTTGGTATGCAAATTACAAAGATTCATTCATGGATTAAAGCAAGCATCTAGATCATGAAACTTCAGGTTTGTTCAAGCAATTAATTTTTTTGGATTTAGTCAAAACATTGATGAACCTTGTGTTTACAAAAAGATCTGGGGAATAGCTGTGGCTTTTCTAATTCTTTATATGGATGATATTCTACTAATTGGAAATGATGTAGTGATTTATCCACTATTAAGAGTTGGTTAGCAAAATAGTTTGATATGAATGACCATGGTGAGGGTAGTTATGTTCTTGGTTTTAAGTTACTTAGAAACCAAAAGAATAAAACAAAAGCCTTATCTCAAGCTACTTATATTGATAAGATTTTGGCTAGATTTAGCATGGAAAATTCCAAGAAATGCTTACTACCTTTTAGAGATGGAATTACATTTTTCAAAGGACCAGTATCCCAAGACCCCAGAAGGAATGAAGTACGTGAGAAAGATTTCTTATGCGGAAACTATAGAAAGTCTCATGTATACCATGCTTTGTACTAGACTAGATATCTGCTTTTGTAGTTGGAATGGTCAGCAGATATCAATCTAATCCTAGACTTAAACATTGGATTGCAGTCAAGCATATCCTAAAGTATCTGAGAAGAACCACGGATTATATGCTTGTGAATTGTAGTGATGACCTTGTGCATGTAGAATATACAAATTTAGACTTTATGTCAGACAAGGACTCTAGAAAGTCTACGTCTAGATATGTGTTTACATTAGGAAATGGAGCTATAATTTGGAAGAGTATGAACAAAAGTTGTGTCATAGACTCCACAACTAAAGTTAAATTTGTGGCTGCTTCTGAAGCTGCAAAAGAGACTATATGGCTCCAAAAATTCCTACAAGATCTTAAGGTGGCACCTGCATCTTCTACACCCATGAAGCTTTACTGTGACAACAATGGTGTGATAGCTTAGTCAAAGGAACCAAGAAACCATAAAAAGTAAAAAAACATGAAAAGACAGTTTCATTTGATTAGAGATATCATTCGACGAGGAGAGGTAGAGGTCACCAGATAGCTTCAGTAAACAACTTGATGGATCCTTTTGCAAAAGCTTTAGTTGGGAAACCTTTTAACTTGCACTTAGAGTCCATGAGCATGCGAGAGATGCGTGAGATGCTTTGAGAGCTAGTGGGAAATTGTTGGGATTGTATGCTCTCTAAAGCATATTTTATGTGTATAAGTAGAACTGAATAAATGTCCATTTAATCATATTACATGCATTTATATAAAGTTTACAAATATTCATGGAAGACATAAATACAAGTTATCTTATGATTAAATAAATATAGTTCATAGTCGATAAATAAAGTTGGGCACTTTATTTAACTTTAGGCTATAGTAAATTCGTTAAATGAGTTGTCTTGATCATATATGAATTCACTGATGTAGTTTGTAGACACTGAACTAGATCATAAATAAGATTTAATTAACTTTGAAATGACCGTCAAACTTATTAAATCTCATAGGCATTATCTTTACTTTAATATTGATTTTGAATTAATAATAATTTCATATTTATAAATGTAATTCTATTTGAGTTGCTAATGAGTGAGATTTAATGGAGAATCAATATTCTTAATGACTTGGTGAGAGCATTAATTTATGGATAGTAAAATTATGAATTAATAATATGGAATTTGTATGATATCTCTTAATGGGTTTTTGGTACTTGACCATTAAATTCTCTGGCCAAAGTGTGTCAACATTTATTTTGAATTAAATTTTGTAATAGAGATTGTTGAAATATAATCATTAGAGAAAACCATTAAGTGTTATGGTACAAGATATAATTATATTGATTGAACAGTCGAGATATCAACTTAATTATAATAAAGTACAAAGGATTGTAAAGTAATAAAAAAATGTGGCATGGGTTGACAATCTAATTCCTCAATGACATGCAATTATGGAGTGCAATTTCGATCTTTTAGTGGAATAGATTAGAAATTAAATAATTGGTTAATTATTTGGAGTCATTTTTTATGTGCCCATTTGATCCCTAGACTAGTTTATTTAATTGATTGTACCACTATAGGTTCAATTAAAAGAGTAGATTAGCTAGTTGGGCTTTGAGCTCAAATTAAACATGCAGAATGTCTGACATAATTTTAAAGTACCACATAGAGGAACTCTAAATATTTAATTGGCATTATGCTATGTCAGATTTATTTTTTATAGATTTCAGTTATTTAAATTATTTATTAATTTGAATTTAACCTAAGTAAATAAAATATCTGAGATATATGACATGATAATTGAGTTTTCTTAAAGGTTGAGTCGTTTTGATTCTAAACATATTTATTATTAATAATATATATTTACACGTATATTGGGATAAGCCAAAGATCATGGGATCTTGGAAGCTGCCACTAAGAGCTTTAGCATATGTAATGGGTGGTTTAACCTCCCACATTATATGTCGTGGGATTCTAACTCTCACGTTGATATATTTCATATATTTTTAAAAAAATAATAATAAAAGTTTTTTTTTTCTTACTTCATAGACCAATGGGAATATATATCTTATATATGAGTTTTGTTTTCTGGTATTGTTTTAGATAGTGAATCTTTCGACAGAGCCGAAAGTAAGAAGAAAATAAGGAAAAAAAAAAAAAATATGACGGAACAATTTTATTCCTCCTCCTGTTTTTGGAGAAAATCAGAGAGAGAAAAACTTTAGGGTTCAGGCTCAAGAAGATTTCTACAGTTAGAGAAATCAAAGCTAAGTCAAAGAAAATCATTTTCAATTTTCTTTGACATTGATTTAGTGTTCATCCTTGCTAATTTATTTTAATTATTGTAGTACACAATGTGTCTACTTGTCTAGTGCAGTCAATACTGAGTCATAGTCTGAAAGATCTTTTGGCGATAGAATTAATTATCAAAATCTTGTGTTAGTGTGGCCATTAGTTTGACTAAGGTACGACTTTTATTTATATCTTATATATTTTATGAGTAGATCATGGTTTGGAATATTTTTGCTGTGCTTAAATATGTGATTATTGTTTGGTGTAAAATTTTTGTTTATCACCTGATTCATAAATTGCATGTTTTAGAATTTTTTTCCCAATAGTTCCTTTAGGAGAAAGGGAGACTAAAATGTTATTTGTTTGTTTTTATCTCTTGCTTTATCTATGATGATGGAAGAGAGAGTTCTATATAGTTAGTTCAAAGGTATTTGAAAAGATGTATTTTTTTAGCTTTTCATTTGATATTTTGATATTCGTTAACTTCCGTAAAAATCCTGAAAAATTGCCATTAAGTGCTGCAATTTTTTTGTTTTTGTTTTTCGTTTTGTTGTTTTACTGGATTTAATGGTTTCTAATTTTAAGATTATACATATTTCTTGTAAAAGATAATAAATCAAATTAATTCTCAGCGGAGAAAGCCTTAATTTTATAAGTTATTCTGGTTGATTTTGTAGTTTAATGGGCTCGACGTGGAAATTTTTTTCTTAAATATGTTAAAGAGGTTTTTTTTTTTTTTTTTGTTATTATTGAGAGGAAATATGTTAAGAGTTGCATTCGAACGAAGGAGGAGAGTTAAGTGGCGTTTGATTTGGAAAAGAAAACTTTAATATGAACAAATTATTTTTATAAATATCACAAATGTTTTAATGTGGTATAACTTAAACACACAATATAAATAATATTGTGATACTATTTTTTTAAGTGTAACATGAATAAAAATTATTTTTAAAAATATGGCACAACAGGTAATTTTATAAAAAGTTGAAGAAGTATATACATTAAAAATTTAAGAAGAAAACTAAAAATTATAAATGAAATAAGGAAAAAAAAAATGACTAATAGCTGTAGGATATAAGTGTAGAGCACTATGATTTTCGCTCACATGAAAAAATTCTAAGTGAAGCACAATACGTGGCATCCCTATATATGTTATCACCAATTGAATTTAAGGATTGAATTCTAATTTTTTTAACTTATTATATTTTCTTAAGATTGGTTTAAAAAAACTATTTTTAACTTATTCAGCCTAAAAATTATTTTTGGAGCTGTTTGGATGGACATACAAAGAATTTTTGGCTTTCATAAATTCTTTTGGAACAAACAAACTCCTTGTGACTTATAGAAAACGAGGTTATGACAAAAATAAATGAAACTTCTTCATTTACATTTTTGTTCCCTTTATTTGTGAAAAAAAAAACATAATTTCATCCATCTTCTTGTATTTACATTAAAAACTCCATCCATGCTTCGAAGCACTCTTTTCAAGATAATTTCATTTTTTTATCAATGGCCTACTCCATCGGCAAAGAAGTGGCCAAAGAGCTTATTCCTCCACTCTAAGTGTTTGATAAAGTGAGTTCGGTTCTAACTCAAATAGTGAAAGGCTTTTATATGCTGCAGTAAGAAAGCAAAAAGTTTGCTACAGTATAAATCTCTCATATTTTATAGTGTTTTTAACCAAAATTAATTATAACCATGGTTCTAGCTATACTTTCCAAACACCCTACAAGTCTACAAGAACAATGTCGAGCACCTCCTCTGCCCACACAGTTATTTTTCTATCATCTCCCGACTTCGAATTGGTGTTTCATCTAAAGATAAAAAGGCTGTTTGTTAAGGGTAGTCTAAACCAACTTCTCAGTTATGAACAGTATAAAACTCTCACATGCTACAGTAAAAATAAAAAAGTTGCTAGTGTAAGGCTTTCACATGCTACAGTAAAAATGGTTCTAACCAATAGTTTTAACCCCAACATCCTAAAAACTATTTCTAATAAACCAAAGATCTCTGCTACCTTTTTTTATCTGATATCTAATGATAAGGTGTTTCAACTGTACAAGTTTAGGTTAGAAAAAATTCTCTCTAAAAAACCGTTTTCCTGGTAGACCAACTAAACAAGGCTATGCAAGCCACTACTCCACGCTAATATCATTACAATCAATCTTCTAAATTTTAGGCAAATCATCACCCAACAAACAATTAAATATTTTTTAACAATATAAATGAGTTTGACGCTTAATTATATTGCACCTTCATTACTCTTTTTTGTTAAGTTCTATCTACATTTTATTTCGTGATTTCTAAGAAAAATCTCATCACATTATATCTAAAAATTAGTAATTACTAACTATTTAATATGATTATGAAAATTAAAATTACAATATCTAAAAAGATGAAATTACAATGATAATTCCTTACAAATAGGGATGACATTTCGATACGGACACCATGAACCATAAAGGACAAGTTTCCCTCTTGATATTAAGCAAAAATTCACCTATGCCGATACTAGTGCTACGTTGTCCTCTCAAAATTCTACTAATAACTCTCAAAATCAATATGATTTTAAAAATTACAAAAACAAACATGTTCAAACAAAACGAAAAAAAAAATTGAAATTATAACGATACATATAGTAACAATACATTGAGTTTAAAACAACATCAATTATTAATTATTGTAAATGTCCTCTTTTTTTCTTTTTTCTTTTTTTGTTAGAACTATATACGACAAAATTCTTATGGTACTTTTGAGTATCTTCAATACAAAGCTAAATTGATGTATCAATGGTAAATTTTGTATTTTAGTATCAAAAAAATTCTCCAATACAATATACCATTTTTAATGCCAAATTTGCTATGGTTGAAGAAGAAATTTTGTAATTCATCATTTTTTTAGTAAATTGCACTATTGTACTATGAACTATTCACTTTTTGTATAATACACCCCGTACTTTCATTATTGGCATAATGCACCTTGAACTTAGCGATACATACAGCAGATAAAATATTTATTTATTTCATGTAAACCTTCAAGACATATCAAAAACTAAATAAACATGTCCTATGCATATTGTTCCCAACAGACCAACACATACAACCTCAAACACATAAACAAGACCACAGTCAACAGGAATAAGCTCTGTAAGCATGTTTATCTTCTATGTCGTCGCTTCCGGTGGAGAGAAAGCAACCCAATTATCATCACGCATCGGCAACAAAGTGCTGCCATCAGGAATTGGCTTGTCTGCAGGATAAACGGTAATCTTTTTATAGGATAAGCTTACCCTATTTAATGATGGCTCAAAGCTCCAGTTGGCAGCCAAGTTGGTAGAGCACTTAGAAGGAGAAGCTGAAAATGAAACACTTCTCGACTCACATGGAGAAGAAGGGCATGCATTCGACGTAATTTCAGATAAAGAGGAACCGCCATCACCTGTCATCATGATACCAGGTAAGGAATATGACTAATGATGGAATGTTTCTTCAATCAAAAGTTCATGAAATGTGCTGTTATTGAACATCCTGGAAGAAAGGGAGGTTCAACATCGACGCATTGTTATACACATACAACAGCATTGGCTACAGGTTCAACTTAGAAAACTCACTCAGGTTAGTAATGGTCTACTTTTGTAAGGAACAACAAGGTTGTTAACTCTTAATTGGTTGGATTGAAATCAAAAACAAATGTAGTCTAAAAAAACAATATTTAATATTGAGTCCATTTGGTCTTCATTCTCCAACACTCTAGTTGGATTACGAGTTAATCACGTGGATCCATGGTGTCATATTGACAACCAATTTTGGATCATTGATTTAATTTTGTGAAAATTACTGTAGGTCTGCAGGACAATGAGTATTTATGTATAACATGCTTAAATAATATATATGTTAAATTCAATAGCAAAAAAAATGAAATAAATATTATATGTTTAGATTCAGAGATTCGGTATGAATATAGTAACCATAATACTGTTAATTTTTTCTTCAATCCTATATATTTTCGTGATGAGAGTAAAAAGCATATGAACCAAAGTTGGATGTGCAAAGATGTTCCAAGTTTAATGCTAACAAACAAACTAATGAATGAAGGAATAAATGAATAAACAAACAAACAAACAAATAATAAATAAATAAGGCAAACAAATTTAACAAAGGCCCTCGGCAATGTTTTGTTTTGCTGTTAATACACTTATAGGTAACTTGTATGCAAGACATGAAATCAACAGAAAATCATGGATTAAAAAGACATGCGCCTCAAACTGAGGCGCTCACGCAAATGAGGCGCTCACTCAAAGGAAGTCAGTCCACTGTCCGGGTACATGACCTCGGGCACTGAGTCCATTGTCCTAGCCTTATGGCAATTACAAAATAAATACTGATAAACAAAAAGAAAAACAGGTACAAAAGGCTCAAGCACCGCCACCCTCAGCTTTATCTCCTCCCCCAGCAGCACTGGCACTAGCAATGTCGGTGACTAGCGTCTTTCCGCCTCTTCATCTTCACTATGCTCCAAGAAGCGCAAATCAAGGTCGGGTTTTTTCTCCTTGAATTCTTCACAACAGCATCCACCCCCTCATTGAAAGAGCTGTCTTTGATGTCATCCATCTCAAGATAGATCTTGAGCTGCTCTGCTACAGCTTCTCGAGCCTTAGTCAACTCTCGTTCCAGCTCGGCTTCTCTTTTCTTCTTGGCTTCTGCGAGCCAGTTCACCTTTGCCTGAAGGAACGCCATTTTCTTTGTCTCCATTGCCAAGAGGTCTTCCAGGTCCTCCTTCTGTAGCCAGTACTTCTTGGTCTTGGCCTCTTTGGTGGCCAGCTTACCATCCAAATCAACTATCATGTTGTCAAGCCGATCCTTTTGAAACTGGGTCGTGGCATGGAGATCATAGGTCGCCAAGGAAGCCACAAGGCATGCAAAAGCTCATGGGATGAGTAGCCGCCCTCAATCATATCATATCTCGGGCCACATATAAGTGTATTCCTTTCTTCAATACACTTAGGGGGGCAAAGCAATTCGAATGGACTCCAAAATGCGAAAAGGCCTTCCAACAGCTCAAGATCCATCTCGACAAGCGCCTGTCCTGTCAAAGGCACTACCTAGGGAGAAATTGTATATCTACCTAGCCGTTTTGAAACATGTAGTTAGTTCAGTCATTATCCGAGAAGAGAACAAGGCACAACTACCAATCTATTATACCAGCAGGCGCATGTTAGATGCCAATACGCAATATACCGACACGGAGAAGCTAGCTCTTGCATTAACAATAACGGTCAAAAAAACTAGAATGTTATTTCCTAGAGCATACAGTGGAGGTCTTGACCAATTATCCTCCAAAGCAAGCGCTCCAAAAACCAGATACGTCAAGTCGGCTATTGAAGTGGGCAGTGGAGCTTAGCGGTTATGGATTGAATATTCACCGAGGACAGCAATAAAGGCCCAGGCCCAAGCTGACTTTGTAGCAGAATTCACAACCCGACCAGACGTCGTCAAGATGGAAGCAGAGCCAAAACTCCCAAAATGAAAATTGTATGTGCATGGATCATCTAATGAACACGATGCAAGAGCTTGGATAATCCTCATAAGCCCTGAGGATTACAAGATCACCTCGGCAATCCAGTTCCAATTCAAGGCATCTAGCAACGAAGCCGTATGAAGCAATTCTTGCAGGACTACAACTCGCGAAACAAATGGGAGTAAGCTCGATTATTGTCTACAACAATTCACAGGTCACTGTCAATCAAATTAATGGGGACCATGAAGCCCGAGGTGAATGGATGGCAGCCTACCTAAACAAGGTAAAGGACGAACTGAAGAAGTTCGAACGGCATGAGTTCATGAGAATACCCCCAGCTGATAACAGCAACGCTGATGCGCTAGCAAGACTAGAAACAACAAAGGGCTCCAAGCTTCTCAACGTCATCCATCTTGAGGTCCTCCAACAACGCACAATCCAACAAAAAGAGGTGGTCGGTCTCCCCGATCATGTTGCCGGACAGCTAGACAGCTCCTATTTACAATTATCTTAAAAGTGGCTAGATGATGGAGATGAAGCGTGGAGCCTTAAGTACAGAGCTGCCAGGTACATAATATATGAAGACATTCTCTATTGTCAACGAAATTCCACACCACTGCTCAGATACTTGGATAAAGAAAAAGTTTCGAACAAAAAAGAGATACATGAGGAAATCTGCGGAAATCATGTCAGAGGCAATCCATAGCACACAAAGTCTTACGACAAGGCTACTATTGGCCAACTTTGAAGAACAAGGCGACGGATGATAAAATAAGATTATTAGTTATCCTAACTTATATATTTGGTTAGTTTTTGAGTGAATGGGTAGTTTTTACTTCTTTTTTTATGTTTGTTTTAGTTTAAATAAAAATTAGTTAATTGTGTTCTTTAGTTATATTTTATTTTAGTCTACTTTATTTTATTTTTATTTGTTTAATGTTGTTTTTATTATTTGTAGTTTTATTCCCTTTTTATTTTTATTTTTATTTGTTTTGTAGGAAAAGAATGAGATTTTGGGAGTTTTGGGGCCGGAATTCGAGCCCTAGTGCCACAAAACCCCGGTCCCATGCGGTGTCACAAAGGGCTGGCGCCCCCATACAAGCCAAGCCCTATGGCTCCAACATCAAGCCTGTTCAAAAACCGAAGTGCGCAACCGTGCCAAGTAAGTCCCACGGCTGTGCGTGCCCACTTCTCACCCAGGTGCAAGGAAAGTGAGGCGCGAGGCCACGCCAGATTCTCCCCACCCCCACAAATGGCTATTCAGACTTCAAATGGGTGCTAATTTTGGTGGAGAAAAACCCAAGTGTTTTGGAAGTATATAAATACCCATTTCGAGGGTTTTGTATAGGGACTTTTGGACCTAATTTGGAGAGGAACCATAGCTGCCATTGGGGTTTCAAGGAGGAAGAGAAGAGGAGCTTGAAGATCATTTTGGAGCTCCACCAAAAGTTTACTTCTTTACTTTCTCTTTTCTTCAAAATTCTTGTAAATTGCTATGGATTCTATTTTCATATTTTGGTTTGTGATTTTGGATTTATGTATGATTATGTATAGCTAAATTTCTTAGTCTAAAGGGTTATGAACCCAAGTTGAGATTGTGTTTGGTTTATTGCATTGGATTAATGCAAGTTGATTTCCAATTTTTATTTATTTGTATTTCCTTGAGTTTAATGCCTCTAATTGATTGATCACCAATTAGCTAATTTTGTATTTAGGATTTGTACTTGGGAAATGAGGATTCTAAATATGGGTTTTGCAAAATACAATCCAGAGAATTGTAGACTTAGGCAACCTATGATTTTTTGTGGCTAATTAATAGAGCTTGCTTAATGAGCCCTTAATAATTGATTTTAAAAAGGAATATTGAAATTAATTACTTTGAGTATTCTTCAATTGAGTACTTGGGAGAAGAAAAATTAAGATACATGAGGGTTCTATACCAAAAAATCAAGAAAATTAATTTGTCAATAATATAGACAATTATCGATCACAATGAAAACTTGGTAAAATAACTCCTCTAAACTCGTTTTATTGCCATTTAATTAAGGTTTAATTTACTTTGTTGAATTTAATTCTGTGAGTTTTGATAGAATTTTCTCACGTATCATTAGATAAAAACTTGTGATACATATAGGAATGATCTCCCTAATTTTAATAAAAGATTCTAGGTTCCTAAAAGACTAATCAGAGGAGAATCCTTCACTAAAAAGGAAAAAACAAAAAAGGAGGAATTTGGTAATATTAATACCGGATCCTCTTTATTACAAGATACCAAATATAACTTTATCAAAATTCCGAAGATTTCTGCATATTAATTAATCTATGAGATTCCACACTCCCCCTCAAGCTGGGTTGTAAATGTTGATCATACACAGCTTGTGATTCAATTCTTCAAAGTTGATCCTTGGTAGAGCTTTAGTGAGAATATCAGCTATTTGGGACCGTGTAGGTGTATAGATAAGCTGCACACTTGAGTTCTCAATCTTTTCTGAGATGAAGTGCCGATCTATCTCTATGTGTTTGGTTCGGTCATGCTGCACCGGGTTCTTTGCAATGCTTATGGCTGCCTGATTGTCGCAAAACATCTTAATAGGACTTTTGCTAATGATTCCTAGTTCGCTAAGAAGCCTCTGTATCCAAATACCCTCACATATTCCAAGAGCTAATGCCCTGAGCTCTGCTTCTGCGCTGCTTCTTGCAACCACGGGTTGTTTCTTCCTTCTCCAAGTCACAAGATTTCCCCATACAAAGGAACAATACCCGGATGTAGAACGCCTATCTGACACATCTCCTGCCCAATCAGCATCTGAAAAAAACTTCAATTTTTCTGTTGGCACTCATTTTGTATAGCAGTCCCTTTCTTGGAGTCATCTTTAGATACCTCAAGATTCTGTTTACAGCTTCCATATGCTCTTCTGTTGGGTTGTTCATGAACTGACTTACCACACTGACAGAGAACCCAATATCTGGCCGTGGGTGATAGGTAGATGAGACGACCCACAAGTCCTTGATATCTCCCCCTGTCAACTGGTGCACTTTCTCGTTCAGTTCCAACTTTCTTGGTATGGTCCATTGGAGTGTCTGCTGGCTTACAACCTAACATACATGTTTCCTTTAGTAAATCAAGGACATATTTCCGTTGGGAAATAAATATTCCTTTCTTAGATCTAGCCACCTCCATGCCAAGAAAATATTTAAGAGAACCAAGGTCTTTGATTTCGAACTCCTTGGCTAGTTGACTCTTTATTCGTGTCAGTTCTTCATCATAATCACCTGTTAAGATGATGTCATCAACATACACTATGAGTACTACAATCTTCCTTTCTGAGGAGAACTTCACAAACAGGGTGTAGTCTGCCTAGCATTGAGTATATCCATGATCTACTACTGCTTTTGTAAACCTGCCAAACCAAGCATGAGGAGACTGCTTTAGTCCATACAGATATTTCTTAAGTTTGCATACCTTGCTGTGATTGTTGGTAGTTTCCAGTCCTGGTGGTATTTCCATATACACTTCCTCCTCCAAATCACCATTTAAGAAAGCATTTTTGACGTCCAGTTGGTTCAATGGCCAGTCTCTGTTAGCTGCAAGAGAGAGCAACACCCTAATTGTGTTGAATTTGGCTACTGGAGCAAATGTTTCTTGATAGTCAATGCCATAGGACTGAGTAAAGCCCTTAGCAACTAGGCGCGCTTTCAACCTTTCAATACTCCCATCTGCTTTGTGTTTAATAGTAAAGATCCATTTACAGCCAACTGGTTTCTTTCCAACTGAAAGATCTGAAAAAGACCACGTACCATTCTTCTCTAATGCTTTGATTTCTTCATTTACTGCACTTCTCCACTCAAGATTGTTTAGGACCTCATGAATTGAATGTGGAACCTGCACGCTATCAAGAGAAGAGACAAATGCTTGATAGGATGGTGACAGCCCTTCATAAGGCACAAATTTGCAAATAGGGTGATTGGTGCAGGATCTAACACCCTTTCTTAATGCAATAGGCATATCCAAATCACCAGACTTGTGCAGTATTTTCAAGGCCAGAAGTTTCCTTACCTGAGTTATTCTGAACAAGATTTGGACTTGGTTCTGACTCTTGGTCAAGAGTGAGAGGGATTGAGTGCTCTATCCTTCTTTCGGGCTTTGTCCTCCTAGCATAAACACGGAACTCTTTGCTTGCAATTTGTGGTGATTTGGATGGGTTAAGAATTGGCTCTTGAAAGGTGTCTTGAGAAGTATTTACAAGTGGCTGACCCTCGATTTGACCAAGAAGATCAGGAACTGAATCAGGGATTGAAATTGGGATTGTTGGAGAAGGATCATTTTCGGGTTGGAGAGGTGTTTGAGTGGTAATTGGCTAGTATGATGGTGAGTTATCCTCGGGTTGAAGGAGATTGAATTCATTGCCATGATAATCATCCCAAAACCGATATTCACTCATATTCTCCCCCTGAATTGAAGGTTTTGGGAAGTAAGCTTGATGCTCAAAAAATGTTACATCCATGGAGTTGTAAAATTTTTTAGTGACTGTGGAGCAACATTTATACCCTTTTTGGTTTGAGGAGTATCCAAGAAATACACATTTGATGGATTTAGGATCCAATTTGCTTCGATGTTGTTGATGAATATGAACAAATGTTGTACAACCAAAGATCTTTGGGTTTAAAGAAGTAATTATTTTGGTGTGTGGGAAAAATTTAAGGAAAATTTGGCAAGGTTTTTGGAACTGGATGACCCTAGAGAGCATTCTATTGATAAGATATGCAGCTGTAAGAACTGCTTCTCCCTAAAAAAGTTTTGGGACATATGTAGACAACATGAGAGACCTGGCTACTTCCAACAAATGTCTGTTTTTTCTTTCTGCAACTCCATTCTGCTGAGGTGTGTCAATACAAGAACTGATATGAACTATTCCCTGGGTTTTGAGATAGGAACCGAGAACAGTAGCATAGAATTCTTTGGCATTGTCAGTTTTTAGGACTTGGATTTTGGTTCGGAATTGGGTTTGTATCATTGAGTTGAAATTTTGAACAATTTGGCCTACTTTTGATTTTTCTTTCATCAAGAATATCCAAGTCAATCTTGTATGATCGTCTACAAATGACACAAACCATCGAGTTCCTGTTACATTTTTTACTCTTGAAGGTCCCCACACATCACTGTGAATCATGGCAAATGGGTGAGATAGTTTATATGATATTCTAGGAAACTGAGTACGAGTATGTTTTGCTAATTGACACACTTCACAATTGAAAAACTTTGAGCTTTTATTGATAAATAAGGAAGGAAATAGTTTTTCCAGTTACATAAAATTTGGATGACCAAGACGAAAATGCCATAACATTACCTCATTATTTTTATTTCCACAAGAAATAGACCGACTTCCAGAGGACACACAATTCGCATTTTGAGTTTGTCTACTAGGAGGAGTAAAGTCTTTGAGAAGATAAAGCCCACAACACATCTCAACACTGCCAATCATCTTCCCCAAATCCAAATCCTGAAACACACACACGGTAGGGAAAAATTTAGTTATGCAATTGAGATCACGAGTTAATTTACTTATAGAAAGTAAATTATAGTCCAAATTGGGAACATGGAGGACAAAGTTTAGTGTAATGTCTTGTGTGATTATGATGGAACCTATTCCCTCAACTTCGGATATAGTGCCATCGGCTATTCGAACTGTATATTTTTCTCTGCACGGGCTATAGTTGTGGAACAGGTTTTTATCTCCCGTCATGTGATCAGAGGCTCCTGAGTCAACAATCCATGGATTTGAGTGTTGTCTATTGACACTAAGGGCTTTAGAAAATTTACCTTTCTGTGCTCGCATGCCAGTTTCAGGAGTAGATGTGCTTGTCTGACTAATAGAATTCTGGCTGAAAAGTTTTTGCAACACTTCAAGTTGTTCTTTGGTAAACGGGCTTGTTTTTGTTGGATTTCCATCAATGGTTGTTGCTGTATTAGCCCGATTTTCTCGATCATTAGTTGTTCTTGAATGTTTCCCATCATTTGGTTTACCATGGATTTTCCAACAATTTTCCCTGAGATGCGCTGGCTTGCGACAATGGTCACACCATGGTCTCCCCTTTTTTTGACGGTTGTCATTGTTGGTGTAGGATTGAGTTCCCCGAGCAGCAAGGGCTGAGCTTTCCAGGTTCTGTGCAAAAGTTTGTACTCCCATCATAACCTTTTTCCTGCTTTCCTCCCGACGGACTTCTAAAAAAGCTTCACGTGTACTTGGGAGGGGTTTAGTTGCCATCACTCTGCCTCGGACTTCATCCAAATTTTTGTTGAGGCCATGAAGAAACTTGAATGTCCGCTTCTGTTCCACAATCTTCCTATACAATGCAGCGTCTTCAGAACACTTCCAAGCATGCACCTCAAACATATCGAGTTGTTGCCAATAGCGGGTGAGGGCATTGAAATGTTGGGTGACCGTGAGTTCTCCCTGGCGCAAGTCGTAGAGATTTGTTTCAATCTCGAATAGGGCTGCTATGTTTTCAGTGCTAGAATACATGTCTTTTGCAGCATCCCATATTTCCTTAGCAGTCCCATATAGGGGAAAGTTTTCTCCAATATCATTGTTCATTGAGTTAATTAACCAAGACATAACCATGTGGTTTTTGGTCTTCCACACCTTGAATTTGGGATCTTTTTCGTCTGGAATGATAACTTCTCCAGTGAGGTAATCATCTTTGCCTCTTCCACAAATGAACATCATCACTGATTGAGACCATTGAAGGTAGTTGTGTCCATTGAGTTTGTGGCCTGTGATAAGAGGTAACGATGTATCAGGTCCTCCATGACTGATTACTGCGGGTGAAAGGACTGGGTTGGACGTCACTTCAGATGTTGATGAGTTTTGTCTTTCAGTGGCCATGCCGTATTTCGTCGTGGGATGATTAGCGTTCCAGAGGTTGGCTCTGATACCATGTGAGTTTTGATAGAATTTTCTCACGTATCATTAGATAAAAAATTGTGATACATATAGGAATGATCTCCCTGATTTTAATCCAAGATTCTAGGTTCCTAAAAGACTAATCAGAGGAGAATCCTTCATTAAAAAGAAAAAAACAAAAAAGGAGGAATTTGGTAATATTAATACCGGATCCTCTTTATTACAAGATACCAAATATAACTTTATCAGAATTCCTAAGATTTATGCATATTAATCTATGAGATTCCACAAATTCCATTAATTTCGTTTAGTTTATTTTAATTTCTTATTTTAATTAAAATTTTCACTAAATCAATATAGTCTAGATTAAATTAGAAGCGCTTAAATCGCAATAGATGATAAAAGTTTAGTAATCCAATCCCTGAGGAAAATGATACTCTACTCCCACTTTGTACTTGTGATTGTGTACACTTGCACGCGACCAATGGATTACACCAAAAAATGCGAGAAGTACCAAAGGTTTGCCACCATTCCCAAAACTCCTACCGAGATCCTCACATCAATTGTTAGCCCTTGGCCCTTTGCTCAATGGGGTACAGACATCATCGGACCATTGCACAACACACCCCGAGGCTACAAATATGCCATACTTTCAGTGGACTACTACACCAAATAGGTAGATGCTGAACTGTTGACCACGATCACCAAGGCAAAATGCATGAGCTTCATCTAGAATAACATTGTATTGTCAATTTGGCGTGCCACACTCTGGTCTCTAATAATGCAAGATGGTTCGATAATGCCAAGATGAGAGAATTTTGTCACCAACTTGGCATCAACAAGCACTTGGCTCCAATTTATACTCAAAATAATGGGCAAGTCAAGGCATTCAACAAAGTTCTAAAATGTACACTTAAGAAAAAACTAGACCAATTAAAAGGAGCATGGCTAGACGAGCTATCAAATGTAGTCTGGGCATATAAGACCACAACTAGGACATCAATAGAAGAGACTCCATTATCCATGGCTTGTGGAGTAGAGGCCATGGTACCAGTTGAAATCACCACAATCACCACAATGAGCAATAGAATGGTCAATTACAATGAAACAGCCAATAGAAAACTCAAGTATCCTTCAGGTCAGACAATAGATCATCCGTGGATGTAAACCATCTCAAGCTATATTATTAGTAGGCCTTTCTATCTACAAGTTCTTTATTAATAACTTAGAACTTCATTTGTCTTTTAGAGAATTTTAAAGTCAAAATTGATGGTCACATGTCAAGATTCCATGATTAGTTCAATTTTAAAGTTAAATAAAATTTCAAAGGTCTATTTACACATTATTGTGTCAATTATTGTTTCGATTATAACATTATGTCCAACGCCAAAGCATAGTGCTCAACCTAGGACATGGGGCAACTCGGTGCACAAAGTGCCACTCCAGTCCATTATTCATGGCAAAGCCTAAAAGAGCCAAATATATATATATATATATATATATATATATATATATGAGCTCATTTATACAAAAGACCACAACAAGCCATCATAAGCAAGCTATATAATAAGCCAAGCTCAATACTTTATTCATAACAATACCTAAGGGAAGTCTAGCTCGGTTATCTACACTTTGCTCGAAATATAACTACTGTCGCAGTGATCTCAGTTATGATAAACTAAAACCAAAGCCACGAAGCTCGATTACTAGCTAGGTCAATTTAAGGTTAGCCCAGTGATTTACACTTGTAAAAATTACTAAGCCTAGCCAAGGTTTAAGGTAGGTTATTCCTAAGCTCGGGTATTTAAATTTGTAAAAAGTTACAGAGTCAAAACATTTGCTTTGTAGAAAAATATAAAACATCATAAATGAAAACGAAATAAATATATACATGATCTCAAGCACTAACCCATTGTCATAGCCTTACAGCCATTACAAAATAAATACTCATGAACAAAAAGAAAAACAGGTACAAAAGGCTCAAGCAACGCCACCCTCAGCTTGATCTCCTCCCCCAACAGCACCGGCATCAGCGATGTCAGTGACTGGCGTCACTGCCTCTTCATCTTCACCGTGCTCCAAGAAGCGCAGATCAAGGTCAGGGAATTTCTCCTTGAATTTTTTCACAACAGCATCCACCCCCTCATTGAGAGAGTTTTCTATGATCTCATCCATCTCGAGATAGATCTTGAACTGCTTTACTACAGCTTCTCGCACCTTAATCAACTCTTGTTCCAACTCGGCTTCTCTTTTCTTCTCAGCCTCTATAAGCTGGTTCACCTTAGCCTTAAGGGACTCCACTTTCTTTGTCTCCACCACCAAGAGGTCTTCTAGCTCCTGCAGCCTGTACTTCTTGGTCTTTGCCTCTTTTGTGGCCAGCTTACCCTCCAAATCGGCTATCATGTTGTCAAGTCGATCCTTTTGAAACTGGGTCGTGGCATGGAGATGATAGCTCGCCATGGAAGCCATAAGAGCCTGAGATAACCAAAAAAGGGAACTTAGTCACCGATGAAAAGTTTGGTTGACATCGAAGAAAATGGACACTGACCCTCATGCCTAGGCCGATGAGGTATTTGTTCTGCTCCAACGACGCCTTCCCTTGCATCTTGAACCATTCACTCTTGTTGTAGTTCTCCCTTATAGTGTCCATCATTGAGCTCATCCACGAAGGATAGCGAGAAATGGCAGCTTCCAAGTCATCAGGAAGCATGGTGGACGCCTGGTGCACCTGCTTCCCTTTGGAAGCCTTCTGAGTTGCTAAGGTCGGGGCAGAAGGAAGAAGCATAAACTGAGGTCGAGCATCGTCCTTACCACCCTTGGCTGAGGAATTCACTTTTATCTTAATTGGTGGCAGGCGCTTCTTGGACATAGAGGTTTCAGTCCTCTGTTTCTTGCTCTGGTCCTTCTCAATCTCTTGGGAAGAACCTCCACCAACTCTCTTTAGTCCCTTGTACTTGGACACCATTTCTGCCACCGAGAAAAACAAGTCAGTCACTTGCACTTGAGAATTTTCAAAAAATGTAGTAATTGGAAACTAATACCTTCATCATTGCCGAGGTCAATTATGGAGGCTTGTTGCTGAGAAGTTTGACCACTGACCTCTTCCTCACCTTCTAGAATGGTGGATAAGGGGACAGCTAAGTTACTCAAACCGGCCAGAAAATGGTTGATCCCAGTGGCAAGCACATTATACCACCTAAACATTTCCGGGACCTTGAAAGCAGCCTCGATACAAGCAAGCTCGTCCTGGTTGAGGCTAGGTCGGGGAGGAGAAAGGGCTGCAAAAAAGAAGACATGGTTAGAGCAAGCTCAGTTTAATTTATACGCACAATGTCAGTAGGTCAATAATCGACCACGTGAAGCAAACTGACATTGAACAGGGAAGGGAAATCTGCTCTCGATGAAGTGCTTCAAAAATGAACCCTTCAAGATAATGGACTCTTTCCAGCCGTGGTTCAAGCTGGGGTGTCGTGATAAGCTCTCCCACCTTGGGATAAGACCCGAAATAATAAAAACCGGGCTGTTTGGGCACCAACTTGAGCATAATCATATATAAAAATTCTCATACGGTTAGCTTTGCCTTCAGGTGAACTTTCCATAGGAGGTAAGCACCAGACAAAATTCTCCAACCATTTAGACTAAGCTGAGAAGGCACTATTCCAAACTCATTACAAAATCTTCCTATGGACAAAGGGGTCGGGTAAGAAGACTCCACATGAGAGCATGTTGGTATATACAGCAATTCTGCCCTCAAGTGGATCAGATGCCCGGTCCTCGAGTCCCAACATAATACAACCAAGGTCAGAGGAAAAGCAGCCATGGAACTTTTTATGGATCACCCTATGGCGTGCCTTGGATTGAAATCCAACAATATTCAGTTCCTCTTTTTCAATCAAGCCATCACCCGAGGTGACAAGGTGTGAACTCTCGGCCTTGATGTCAATCCTTGGACAATCATCTCGCCTCGGAGACTAACCGAGATCCCTTACAATAGATCATCCCCCGAGTTACTCGTACCTGACCTGTTGTCTTCATGGTATGGTTCTTCCTCGTACTTGTAAATTTGATTCATCACGTCTTCATGGTCTGGTAGAGTCAAAGCCATTTTCCAGAGCCACCTACAACAAGGGGCTCTGAGCTGTGCCTCTTCAATGATATTTTCTTTGACATCTGAGATGGAAGGACGACCAGAGGTACTCGGGGGCTTAGTTGGGTCAGAACAAACTACCACGACCCTATTGGCTTCTCGGCCACTATCCTTGTATTTAGTCGTTTTTATTTGTGCAACACAAAAGCAGAAAGGAAAAAGTTTTTAAGTCCTAATAACCGAGAAACCTCTACCTACAGAGTTAATATCTACATCTACAGGTCGAGACCTAGAGATGAAATCGGTAGTCAAGTTCATCCTAGAGCTTAACGTCCAACAAACACTAAAATCGCCAAGCAAACATTCCAAACAGGTTCAAACATACATGACACATACTCTAGTTTTTTAGACCTAGAAAAAAGCATAAAACAAGTAAAAATGCAAATCCAAGGTGGGAGAGGTGAAAATTTACAAGTTCGAGGGTGACAAATTTGGAAAATCACTAAAAATGCCTCTACGACACTTCACAAGCCTCCAACTAGCATTTCCAAGAAGATTTGAAGATTGAAGGTGATTGGCAACGAGAAATTGGGAGTGATTAGCAAAAATTGGGCAAAGCTTCAGCCCAAGAAAAGCGAGAAAAGTAAAAATGGAGGGGTTTTTTTAAAGTATTTATAAGCAAAAACGTCTTCAGATATCAACCATACGATCAATAAGAAGCTCGATCCAACGGTCCCGATCAAGATTCCCATCCAATGGATGAGATTCAAGCGGG
Organism: Artocarpus heterophyllus; assembly: GCA_025403435.1. Lineage (NCBI taxonomy): Eukaryota > Viridiplantae > Streptophyta > Magnoliopsida > Rosales > Moraceae > Artocarpus > Artocarpus heterophyllus. The sequence goes on from CM046352.1 coordinate 23,844,520, forward strand.
AAACCACGACTTCAATGTGACAACCGCGATACATTTCCCTGACACACGACATGACGATTGACATCCACGATTTGACAGCCCTATAATCGAGGTGTCCTCTAGTTTCACGATCATCATTAACTGTCACAGTGGGCATAGCTTCTTCACTGAGACATTGACCAGTTTTGACAACAGACAACCTCAGGGCACTCTGGCTACCAACCGAAGAAGTACCCCGAGTTGGGGGGAAAATGTTGTAGGGTCACCAAGAAGGCCTAGAGTAGGTGACTAGGCCAAAAAAAGGCCGGAGACTGATCTCAGCCAACATAGCCTCAATGATATCCATGGAAACGCGTTATCAGATAATACCTGAGAAGGGTAAAACAGTCAAACCGTCTTCTATATTTAAACAAAAGATCTCCAAGATGACATTAAACAATCAATCTTTATCAAAATCTACTAAATCCCAAATACTCAAAAAGGATAAGCTCAATAAGAGATCACGCAAGTGTCATCAAGCCATGAGAAAGGAGATTATCTTATGTTTGAATTGAAATTGTAATTAAAGAATTCAGTTCATGGCCGATCCTAGAGACTATAAATAGAGGCCAGCTCTAAGGAGCAGCCCAAGTCCAATTCTTGGCACAGATATCAACCCACTCCCCTGTGAGCAGCGACCAATAACCGGGTGACTAGAGTATACCCATCGACGATAGCCACATCCAAATTCCATTCTCCACAATCCTCATTCCACAAGGTCTTTTTTCTTTTTCTTTTTTCTTTTCTACCGTAGGCTGTTTATTTTTTCCTTCCTCTTATAGCTACTACAGTGATGCTATTGTATAGAAGTAGTTGATATACAAAAGTTATAATGTTATATAAAACGAAAGTTAAATAAAAAGAGCAGTACGTGTTTTTTTTTTTTTTTTTTTGAATGGGTAATATATGTTTTTTATTCATTTAGATATATAGTTATTTTGTTTTCTCAAAAAAAAAAGAGGTTATTTTGTGTGCTATATATCAACCATTTAAGTATAACGCTATAACTATATAAGAAGAGCAGTAGGATATTATATTGTATGTGTTTTTCTTTTTATTCGGTTAGGATAGGAACAAGTTATTTTTCTTTCTTTTTATGCATTTTTTTTAATCATTTCTCGGTTTATTATAATGGCTAGTGGTGCAACTCTAGATTTTATTCACGACTACAGATTTTATGCACTTTCTTATTGTGTGTTTTTATGGTTTGTGATGAACTGAGTGTATGTTTTGATTATTATGGCATGTTTATGATTTTTTTTTTTTTTTAATTCAAGGCTTACGCATTGATCCGCCTCAAGGCTTACACCTTGCCTTGATTAGATAAAAAGCCTCGGTTCCCGTTTTCACCTTTTAAAACCTTGCAAAAAACAAAGTTTTCCACAGTATACTTATAAAATATTATGCATCATATCAAGGCAATGATATTGTAGTAATGGGATTGGCGTCACAAAAAGAACTTTCAACTCTCACCCGTGCGATCCTTCACTTGCTGCATGGGTGCATTTGGTCTGACATGGTGTTGTAAACTAGCAGAAGTATTTGATTGCACGTGAGAAGATAAAAGCTCAGAAGCTTCTTGTCCTTGAAGAGAAGAGGACAGAATTAGAGGAATCTGACTTGATCTACCTGCGCAAAGAAGACAGCAATAATGAAGCACCATAATGGGCCAGAAAGGAGAGATTGAAAGTTCATGTTTCCAGGAAAAATCAGCCTTTGTTTATGAAAATCGGTATGTTAGAGCACAATACTTTAAATTTAGCACCTTAGGTCAAAGGTGAACGTGGAAATTGTCTACAGATTTTACACAGCCTGTACTCCAACGAAAAATTATAGGACAAACATCTAGTGACCTTCAAACTTGAAGGAATGTGACAATCTATGAAAAGAATTACAAGTCTAGAGAGCTGTACACACTTACGCTCTTTCAAAGCATTGTATGCAACCTTCGCTGCATTCATCTCAGCCTGTTTCTTGGTTTTTGCTTCTTCTCCAGTGAAAGGCTCTCCTTCTATCTCCACAGTTGAAATAAAAACTGCAGAATGAGTTTCGCCAGATCTGTTTGTGTAATATAACGGTAAATTCAAACCTTCTTTCTGAACCAATTGTTGCAAAAGATTCTTGTAGAAAGTGGAATCGTCCTGCAGAATTGGTTTTTATAGAAAATAGAAACTTTTAATGAATAAGTTACAGAAAAAGACGACAAGCAGTTCACCCAAGAAAAAATGAAGTTTACAACGAAGTAAACAAAGGTTTCATCTACATTAATTTTATACAGAACAGGCACACATATATGATGACCAGTAATTGAAATCTAACCTTTTGAACAGAATCAGGAGCTAATGAAATCAAAGCAACTTTTGCAGCTGCATGTTCAGCCTCCTTCAATGTGGAAAAATATTCTGGACTCTCATACGTCTTTCCATCAATTGTTACCCTGCATTTGAAGCGACTTGCATGTGGAGGGCCCTCCCGCTCACAAGAGTACACAGGAAAAGCAAGATTTCGTTTTTGAGCATATATTAGCAGTTCGCTCTTGTTCAAACGTTGGGCATCTATTCACAAAAAATATATATATATTTATATATATACATACACATTTATATTCTACGGTTCTGAGGTAGAACTTGAGGAATTCTTATTCAATAGAAAAGAATACAACCCAAGCTCTATACAATGCATCTATTAAAGAATAAGGAAACTATCCTAGTTGTATTCCAATAAATCAGAATTTCTAATAATACAGGAAATATTCTTATCCTACAATTACTGTATCAACAAGAATGCATGGTTTCCTTGAATAGAAAGACTGCATTTTTCCCAAACTCCCCCACAACTGGTAAATGGATGTTATCCATTCCTAGCTTTCCAATGATTGCTTGAAACTTTAAATTTAAAATAAATATCAAAATTGATTAAAACTTAAGCTTAATCTTGTTACACATCATAAAGTTTTTTTCTTAAATAGAGGCCCGTCAGACCATTTAACATCGAGAGATTTATAGCAATGGCTTGAAAGGTTTGCAGGCCCCATCCCATGAGGACCACACTCTGTGAGACAAACCCGTTCAGCCAAAGGGATTAAGCAGAAGTGCTCCTATGAAAAAGCACACTGCCTTTGTTCAGAGAATCAACCATTTGTAAACTTTTTCATCAGTGTATTAGGAGTTTTCCAAATAACAGAAAACATAATTGGAACTAAAAGTCATCCTTTAATTTTAATAATACAGTAAAAATCCAGACGACTCATCGATCATTCATAAAGTAGTTTTCTGAACTCATACAGATCATTCAGGATAATAGTATTAGTGATAATAATATGTAACGGAGAAAAAGACAGAAAAGAGTTTCTGACCTTTAAATGTGTTATCTCCTTGGAGAATTGATGTGTTATGACCAGGCTGAGGAGTTTGATGTGTTTCTTGATTCTGTTGTTGCAATGTTTGTCTATTTCCATATATGCCACCCGTCTCCGCGATTGCAACTGATCCTGAGGAAGAACCATTGAAATAATGAAGATGCATTCATTCATGCAAAGAAAGTAAATTTTATGTACAAATGGACAAGAGTAATCACTATTCTGTTCTCATTGAATGAGAATTTCACCTTATAATTATAAACAAGGAAATCGACATCGACATGTTTTATCCAAATCCAAATCACAAAGCTGAAATGGTAAAAATGGTAAAGTTCCAACTCATATCGCCAAAAAAACAATGAAATTTACAATAAGTTGATCATCTTGGTCTGTCCTATGACTTAATGCGGGAAATTTAGAAGGTTTTCGTCAATGCGCTAAAAGATATACTCATTTGCTTTAAAATTGCATTCGAATTTTATATAAAAGTTTTGTAATGTGTATCTAAAAACCACCTGATGATTAGCTTTAAAGAAAACACACATGTTCAATTTGATCGGAGTTACAACATTTTCACTTTTCAGTAACATTCTACTTCAAATCTAAATGATCAAGTTACAATAGACAGACAAAAAAGCAAAAACAAAACTTGAATTTGTTAAATAATTAAAACATGAGGGAGGGGATCCTTTCTTCCGGGGTGGAGGGGTTACCTGGCAAAGGCGAGAGCAGGGAAGGTTGAGGGAAAGAGGAAGACGGGGGAATGGGAATGGGAGGTTTAGAATCAGGGTTAGGGCTAGGATTGGGGAGAGAGAAGTAGTCGAAGGCAAGCTTAGCGGCGTCGTTTTGGGCTTCCCTGGAGGATTTGGAGAAAGCTAGGGTATGAAACGACTGGTCGTTGACGACAACAGTGGCAGAGAAGGAGGGATTGTGATCGAGGCCTTGCTTGGTGGTGGAGTACTCGGGCAAACTCCATGACCGCTTCTGACAAAGCTCCTGAAGCTTCGTTTTGTACATTTTTTTTCTTTTCTCTTTTCTTTCACTGAATCTCTCTGGCTTTCGCGTATTATATGTAACGCCGTCTGCTTTTCCTTTCTCTCCTTTCTTTTTTTTTTTTTTTTTTTTAAGTTCGGAAGGCCTGTTTTGGAGGGAGAGCTTCCGAGTGAAGTGAAGTGAAGTGACGACAAAAGTATGTAGCGGGATACGGTAGCACGTGGAAGAGCGATGAGAACATATACCATGTTTATAAAACAAGGGTTCTTTGTCCGGGCGGGAGGTAACCTCAAGCAAGGTATATTTTAAAATCGTTAAGTTTGATTAAAATAATTTTTTTAAATTTAACAGGTAAAAGATAAATAATTTTTAAAGATTTTTATTTGTTTTAGAGATGTAAAAATAGACCGTTTTGGTCTGATCTAACCCACACTATAGGCCAATTTCATATGGGTCAGGTTAGGTTGTACCATGGACCTTGAATGGGCTAATTCATTTGTGCCCATCTACTAATTAGGATGGGTAGGCTCATCATAGGTTGAGATGGGCCAGCATATCTAAACATGCAATCTTTAACTTTTTATTTTTATTTTTTATTTTTGAATTTTAAACAAGTTAACAAAGATAAAAGTTTAAATAATCAATGGAAATATGCAAGGGATATTTTATTTATGGTTGCCTCGTTAAAAACCTTTTCAAGAAAAACCTAGTGGCATAGAACCTTGATAAGAAAAAAAGAGTACAATCAGGATAATTATACATAAGATGTTTACAAAATTACTAAAAAAACAAAAAAGACATAAAAATAAATAAATAAATATAATTACAACATATTACTCCCAGTGGAAGTATCAGAAATGTCTAAGTTTTCAAAGTCATCAATCCAATCACCTTAAACTCGTTTGCTTCTTCTGCGAGCATCCTCTCAATCTTTGCCACACATTACTAGCTCCAGATTATTGTCAATCATACGTGCACACATTCATCAAGTACTCTACCACTGCAACTAAATACTTATTCACTTGCAACTATGGACATTGGTGTGGATAGTATATCACGAGCCATTCTAGAGAGCACAGAAAAAGTTATTGACTATGATCTCCAAAATGACCAAAGATCAAGCTTATTGAAATCCTGACCACTATCTTGCTCCTTGAAAATAAATGCCAAGCTTATTGAAATCCTGACCACTATCTTGCTCCTTGAAAATAAATGCCGCAAACTGTGTTTTCAGATAGTTTTTCAATTCACTGCATGCTGAAGATGAGAATGATGCACGAAAACTAAATTCTATGTAGTTAATCATACTTTCCCATGAAGAACCATGTGATACAAATGTAATACTCGCTAAAGGTTAGGGAATATTGTTTGGCCTCCTTTATATGTTTCATTATATGTAGTAAATATATTGTTAACTTTTGCTTGCACATTTTGAATAGTTATGATGTTGGAATGCACTATCAGTTTTTCCCCCATACCCTTAAGCAAATATTCAACACTAGCTATTTTAACTCTTGAATCTAATACAATGGCTATGCAATACAAAGGGGGAACATGCTCCCAATATTTTTTGAATTTTTGTCCCATGAACTCAATAGATTCCCTACACATGTCAAAATCTCTATGCAAATCGAAGATTGCAATAATGTCATATAATTTATGTAATGCATGAGTAGAGGTGGGATAGTGCACAACTAAGAGTTGGAGAGTGGCTTCATAAATCAAGAAATTGTAGAAGCGTGAAGCAATTTGCTAATCAAATTCTTGAAGCAACTAAATTGGATTCTTCAAGTTGTAATACGCGATTATGACCTCTTTGTATGGTAGGCATGCATTCAGCATCAAATATGTTGAATTCTATCAGTGTCTCATGTTAGTAGGAAGCTTTTTGGGTTTCATGTTTGCTCTCTTGCAAAGTTTAGCAAACTCTTTAATAACTTGCTATGTAAGCCAAGGCCGTTCGAATATTTTCCAAATAATCTTGAAAAAAATTTATGTCATCTTGAACACACAAGTTAATAATATGACAAGCACATCTTCAATGAAAGTGTTCTGCCATGTTATGGTCTTAAAGTTGTCTTGAAAAGGTTAATAGCAGCAATATTAATAGATGCATTGTCAAATGTGATGCTCAAACCTTTTCTTTAAAGACATAAAATTTAAAAAACAAAAAGAAAAAAAGAAAAAAAAAAGAAACTTCCGTAATGACATCATGAATGGCCTTGGCATTATGCGAAAAAGGCATTGGTCGAAAAGCAATTAACATTTTTTATAAAGACCAATCTTTATCTACATAGTATGCAGTTACATAAATATAACTAGTTTTGGTGTAACCTTCCTACAAATTAGATGTGCATGCAACAAATACAAAGAATGAACTAAATTTAGTTACTAAATTTTCTCTCATTGAATGAAAAACCTTCATGGTGTGAACTCTTATGGTAGTTCTTGAAACACGCCTACATTGTAGATTATAAGCATTTTGAATGTAGTCCTCAAAAGCCAGATCATCAGCAAGACTAATTAGTTGTTAAGCACTAGCCAAATATCTAGCATGTTGTCATGCCCCGGAGTACGAGAGGTGACGTGGTAGGTTAATTAAGTAAAAATCTAATTAAAACATAAGTTAGACAATTTAATTATTTATGAAAAATGTGATAACTTAAAACCTTTTTAAAGCAAACATTTATAATGATTAAGCAAATAAGATAAAATAAAATAATAAAGAAAGGAAAAATACGCGTTGGGTCCCACTGACCCACGACTTGTGCACACACATAGTATCGATAATATTAAATTACAAGCACAGTCCAAAATAGAAAGGGAAGTTAAAATAACACATGCCTTAATTAATTTGTACAACAACCTACCCAAGTCTTCTACTGGTCACAAGTCCAATCTGTAGACCCTTCGTCAATCCTAAGTTGTATTCCACCAGGAGGGGAATGATTTAAAACAGATAAAATGTGAGCGAAAGACTCAGTAGGACTATGTTTTAAAAACAGATAATCAATTTAAATACAAAATCTATCTTTCAAAGGAATAATTAGAAAGTAGAGTTAAATAAATAAACATATTCATTTAAGTAAATCTCATTTAAAACAGTTCGTCTAGAAAGTACATTTTTTATCTTTCTTAGGCAAATCATGGTTATCACCACCGAAGTGGCCTAGTTGGGTTTCGGGACCTGCCCTTAAGGTCGCACGCTATATGACCCTATATCTGATATGGCGTCATGCTCGTATATACATATTTCTATTAATTATGAAAATCTCTTTTTACCAAGTATTTTCATTTACATTCATTATGTGGTTCATTATGAAATTCACATCAATCTACTATTTGTGAAAATAGCCAATAAAAATCCTTTTGAGGCCAAAATCTTTTAAAAACTTGGCTACCAAGGAAAGGGGTAGAAGTCCTACTTCAATGTCCGTGCTGATATCCAACACCGTAGTCTCGATCTACTATATATTAGCTCCACGGAACCACAAACAACCTTAAATATATAAACTAAGCTATCAATATCAGGCTTCGGATATCCCATGTTGCTAAACTATCTCTGTAATGTCCCGAAATTTATTTAATATTAATGTAATGTAAATGATGAATTAGTGTGCCATAATTAAAGTTTTAACTTTAATTAGATTATTTGGTTGGATTTTTAGTTTTTGGTTGTTTTGTTAAATTGATGTGTTCAAAAGATTCCTTGTTGATTTAAAATGATGTTTTGAGTTTTAAAACACAACAATTTGTAAAATGTTAAAAATACTCCGTTTTACAAAACCGTGGGCGGCACATGGTTTTCGCACAGTAAAACCGCCCACCGATTTTCTCTATTTATTTTCCTTTCCTCTCTCTCTCTCCTCACTCTCACGAGCTCTCTCTCTCTCTCTTCACTCTCCCTCTCGGCAGCTTCTCTCTCTCTCTAATTTCTTCAAAAAATTTTGGTTTCCATTCGAATCCAAGCTTCGGAACAGCAAGGAGGAAGCTCGGGGACGTGATTCGGCAACCGAGAACGCGGATTGAAGCTTCGATTCGAGGTTAGATTCGAAATTTCTAAACTTTTTTTCAAAATTTTCGATTTTGTGTGTTTTTGAAATCTAAGTTTGTTTAAGCTTAGAAAACCGTGGATTTGTGTTAAATGAGCTTAGAACAACTAGAATCTAAACCTAGATTGAAGAAAAACGAATTGGATTCAAGATTTTCATTTTTCTCCTCTTTTTCTCATTTTCGGATTTTTGAAGATTTTGAGTTCAAATGTTGTTTAAATGATTCCAAACATGTTTTAGAATGTTTTTCTATCAACTATAGTTATTTTTCATGCCTGGGAATTGAGAAAAACAGGTTGGAATTCAGATTTGGATTTTGGGGATCGAGAAACCCGTGGCTGGGATTTCTGGACTTTCCCAGTTCGGCAGGCCGAAGTTCATGTTCGGCAGGCCGGAGTGATGATCGGCAGGCCGGTGTTCTTCCGATCGGCAGGCCGAATCTGGGGACATGTTCGGCAGGCCGAACTTTGCTTCCGGCAGGCCGAACTGTACAGTTCGGCAGGCCGAAGCAGGGCGTCCGGCAGGCCGACCGAGGCATGGAAAATTTTGTGATTTTTACCCGATTTCATTGTTTTGAACCCTGATTTAAATCCCAACCTTATAGGATGATTTTAATGATACAAATGGCACACTAGGACATCATGAAATGATTTAGTAACATAGAATGTCTCAAACTAGATATTGATTGACTTAGTTTGTATCTAGGACTGTTCGTGGTTCCGTGGAGCTAACGTATAGCGGATCGGGATTACGGTGTGGGGTACCGGCACGAGTACTGAGGTAGGACTTCTATCCTATTTCTTTGGTAGCCTGGTTTTGAAATGATTTGGCTTTGAAAATGATTTCTATCAAAATGTTTTCAACGGTTGTTTGAAAATGATTTTAACGGTTACATTTTTATATACCGTGACATGAAATGAATTTCATAATGAATGTAATTGACAACACTCGGTAATTGGGTTTTGAATGATAATGATAATAACCACATGGGCATGATGCCATATCAGAGATCGGGTCGTGATCGACCTTGGGGGCAGGTCCCGAAACCCAGCTGGGCCACTACGGTGGTGATATCATGGTTTGCCTAGGTAAATGTAAACTGGTGTTTTGATTTGACGAGTAGACTGTTCTGTGTCAGAACGGTTCTACTCAATCTATTTATTTATTTATTCAAGTTTCTTCTTGCATAACTCCTGATAATGTTATGTTTCCTTGCATTAAATTATTTTATAAAACCTAGTCCTACTGAGCCTTTCGCTCACGTTTTATTGTTTTAAATTCCCCCCTTCTAGGTGGTTTCCCATATAGGTTTGGAGGAGATTCTTCAGACCGAACTCAGGAGCAATAGGAGAATTTGTTTACATTCTGTATTTATTAATCAAGGCATGTAAGACTTAACTTTATTTGTACTTGGACTGTAATTGTATTTGTGATATTGTCAGATCCATGTGTGTGCACAAGTTGTGGGTTGTGGAACCCATATTCGCGGTTTTTATTCAATTATTGTTATTTGTTTAATGATTTTAAATTATTTATAAAATGTGGTGGAAATTCTTCTTAATTTCTATTTAATTGGGTTCTCAAACTCTCGGTTTTTAATTAAATTCTCTTTTAATTAATCTAAATATTCTGCCACGTCACCTCCCGTACTCCGGGGCGTGACAGAATGGTATCAGAGCTCAAGGTTATGAACCTTGGGAATTGTGCACACATAGGTTTGACAATGAAATACCTCTGACAGTCCAAATTTTGTTTTCAGAAGTGAGAGAATGGCACCTAGACGTCGTTCGACAGCTGACGCCGAATTCGGAAATGATGAGGGCCTGATGAGGTCTATGATTGCGGCTTTCCGACAGATGGCAGCCAGGACTAGACCGGAAGACTCCAGTGTTGGTAGTCGGCATGCTTTCTTTAAGGAATTTCGGCGGGCGTCTATTCCGACTTTTGATGGCAATGGGGATCCGCAGTTAGCAGAGTATTGGTTGGATTCGATCTTGAAGCATCTTGATACCCTTGGTGTGCCTGAGGAGTATCGTGTGGAGTTTGCGGCGTATAAGCTCGAGGGTGGCACCAACACCTGGTGGAAACAAACTAAGCGTCTGGAGCGCGGTGGCGATATCGGTTGGGACAAGTTCGAGGATCTGTTCTATGATCGGTATTTTCCGCAGGGATATAGGGATCAGAAGGCAGCTGAGTTTTATAGACTGCAGCAGGGTGATCTTTCAGTTCGGGAGTATGAGGCAAAGTTTAGCGAGTTGGCTAGGTTTGCTCCATCAGCTGTGGCATCGGAGCGCGAGAAATGCATCAAGTTTCAGGAAGGACTCAAGGCTCCTATTCGTCGGCAGTTGGTTGCTCTACGGCTTAGGAGTTTCGGAGAGCTTGTGTCGTCGGCGATCTCCGTGGAGAATGATTACGTGCAGTATTGTGAGGATCGAGCCAAGGCTTCAGGAGGACCGCAGAGGAGTGGCAGGAAGAGCACCAGTAGTCGTCCAGCTCCGGGGAAAGGCAAGCAAGGCGGTGCGACCAGTGGCAGTAGCAGTTCGTCTGGCAGCGGGCGCAGCAACCCCTACAGCTTTCATTGTCATTTCTGTCAGTAGCCCGGACACATCAAGAGGAATTGCCCGATCAGGAGTGCTCGTCTTGGATCGCAGACCGGGGAGGATGCCAGTCGTTCATCTCAGCCTCAGCCTCAGACCCTACCTCCGCCTCCGCAGTACCCGCAGTTGCAGTATCCGCAGTTTTCTCCTCAGCAATTCTCATATCCGGCACGAGGACAGCAGCCGCAGTATTTTCAGCGCAGTGTTCCTCAGTATAGAGCTCCGAGTACAGGTAGTGTGCAGTCATCTCCATCTCAGCAGCATCGGCCGAGTAATGCAGGACCCAGCAATGTCGGTAGAGGAAAAGGGAAGGCGCCAGTGCAGGTTCATGCAATGGCATCTGGAGGGTCAGATTCTCAGATTGGTAACGCAGTTGTCGATGGTATGGTTTTGGTTTCTAGATCTCTAGCTCGCGTTTTATTTGATACCGGTGCCTCTCATTCTCTCATTTCGAGTTCTTTTGTACATGCCTTGGGATTAGAAGTAGAAGAGTTTAATGAACCCCTAGTTATAACTTCTCCTTTGGGGCGGGTGTGTGTAAATTGTATGTGTAAATCTTGTAAAATAAAGATTGGGGATGAGATTTTGAAAAGTGATTTGATTATACTCCCCATGAGTTCCTATGATGTGATTTTAGGGATGGACTGGTTGTCCAGGTATAGTGCAGTTGTGGACTGCCAACTTAGAAAAGTGACCCTAGTGTCTGATAGGGGGACGGTGATCACTTACCAGGGTGGTGGTGATTGGCTAATGAGTGAGCGTCTCATGAAGTCATGTCTAGGAGGGCGAAGGAATCTAGATTGTTTTGCTTTTCTTGCCAATCTAGATTGCGAGCCCTATGTTTCGAGTAGTAGTGTAGCGATTCCGGTGGTTGATGAGTTCGAGGATGTCTTCCCCGACGAGTTATCAGGATTACCACCGCACCGGGAGATTGAGTTTGGTATCGAGTTGTTTCCAGGGACATCACCGATTTCTATGGCACCTTATCGGATGGCGCCGGCAGAAATGAAGGAATTGAGGAAGCAACTTCAGGAGCTTGCTGATAAAGGATATATTCGGAATAGCACATCTCCGTGGGGAGCACCAGTTTTGTTCGCTAAGAAGCACGATGGGACTCTTAGGTTATGTGTGGATTATCGGCAGCTGAATCGTGTTACGGTGAAGAACAAGTATCCTTTGCCTAGGATTGATGAGCTATTTGATCAGTTGGGAGGTTCGCGATACTTCTCGAAGATTGATTTGCGGTCAGGTTATCATCAGCTCAGAATCAAGGAAGAGGATATTCCCAAGACAGCTTTTAGGACTCGGTATGGGCACTTCGAGTTTCTGGTTATGTCTTTCGGGTTAACGAATGCTCCAGCAGCTTTTATGGATTTGATGAACAGGATATTTCGACCATATCTGGATCAGTTTGTGATCGTGTTCATCGATGATATTCTTGTGTATTCTAAGACATGGGAGGAGCATGAGCAGCATCTTCGGGTCGTGCTTCAGACTCTGCGGGAGCACCAGTTGTATGCTAAGAGGGAAAAATGTGAGTTCTGGTTGACTGAGGTCAAATTTCTGGGTCATGTCATCTCGGAGCATGGTATTTCAGTGGATCCGTCCAAGATTGAAGCTATATTGGAGTGGGAACGACCAAGGAATGTAGCGGAGATTCGCAGCTTCTTAGGTCTTGCTGGATATTACAGGAAATTTGTAAAGGACTTTTCGAAGATTGCAGCTCCGTTGACGAGGTTGACCAAGAAAAACGTCAGGTTTGAGTGGGATGAAGATTGTGAGTCTGCTTTTCAGGAATTGAAGAACCGGTTGACTTCAGCTCCAGTATTAGTTATTCCTAGCAGTGACGAGCCGTATGAGGTTTATGCGGATGCTTCAGGGCGTGGACTTGGATGCGTGTTGATGCAGCATGGACGTGTGGTTGCGTACGGATCGAGACAGCTACGACCTCACGAGCGGAATTATCCTACTCACGATTTAGAGCTTGCAGCGGTGATCTACGCGCTGAAGATTTGGAGATGTTACTTGTATGGAGCATCGTTTCAGGTCTTCTCCGATCATAAGAGTTTGAGGCATTTGTTCACTCAGAGGGATCTCAACTTGAGGCAGCGCAGATGGGTGGAGTACATGGAGGATTATGATTTCGCGTTGCAGTATCATCCCGGGAAAGCTAATGTGGTAGCGGATGCGCTTAGCAGGAAGTCTTCAGGGATTCTCGCTTGTTTGATTTTTGAGGACTGGAGCAGGGATGCGACAGTGAGTGAGTATCGGCTACAGTATCATGACGACGGTGATCGAGTTTTGTTGTATCATGTGGAAGCGACTCCAGCTCTTGTTCGGATGGTGAAGCAAGGTCAGTGGCAGGATCGACATTTGCAGGGGATTTGGTCGCGGATTCAGAACGGGGAGCAGTTCGAGGAATGGAGCGTGCATGCAGATGGATCGTTGTACTTCCGGGAGCGTCTTGCAGTTCCAGTTATCGCCGAGGTGACGAAAGCCGTTCTAGATGAAGCTCATAGGTCTCAGTTCGCTATTCATCCGGGGAGCACCAAGATGTATCGTGATTTGAAGAGGCACTATTGGTGGAGAGGCATGAAGAAAGATGTTCGCGAGTACGTGGCCAAGTGTTCGACGTGTCTTCAGGTGAAAGCTGAGCATCAGAAGCCTGCAGGTCAGCTTCAGCCGCTTCCTATTCCAGGGTGGAAATGGGAGCATGTGACGATGGACTTCCTCACAGGTTTGCCGAGGATGGAGCAGCGGCATGATGCAGTTTGGGTTATGGTCGACAGGTTGACGAAATCGGCGCATTTCATTCCGTTTAGGTCAACGTGTTCGAGGAAGATTCTCGGGGAGTTGTATATGCAGAACATTGTGAGGTTGCATGGAGTTCCTTTATCCATCACCTCTGATCGAGATACCAGGTTTAATGCTAAGTACTGGAGGAGTTTTCAGGAGGCTTTGGGTACGGATTTGAACTTCAGTACGGCGTTTCATCCTCAGACTGATGGGCAGTCTGAGCGGGTTATTCAGGTTCTCGAGGATATGTTGCGTGCTTGTGCGTTGGACTTCGGCGGGAATTGGAAGCAATGTTTGCATTTGGCGGAGTTCGCGTACAACAACAGTTATCAGGCGAGTATCGGTATGGCACCATTTGAGGCGTTGTATGGGCGACCGTGTCGGTCACCTGTGTGTTGGGCCGAGCCGGAAGATAGAGTTATTCTTGGGCCGGATGAGATTCGTGACAGCAATGAGAAAGTCGTGGTGATTCGGGATCGGTTGAGAGCAGCTCAGAGTCGGCAGAAGAGCTACGCAGATAGGAGACGTAGACCTTTGGAATTCGCGGTTGGAGATTTTGTTCTCTTGAGGGTGTCACCTCGTAAGGGAACTATGCGGTTCGGGGTGAGTGGGAAACTCGCACCGAGGTATATTGGGCCGTTCGAGATCACTCAGCGTGTTGGTGTGGTCGCTTATCGGCTTGATCTTCCGCCCGAACTTTCTCATGTGCACGATGTGTTTCATGTGTCTATGCTTAGGAAGTGTCCACCTGAGCAGGGTAAGATGGTATCGTTTCGCGATGTGCAGGTTCAGGAGGATACGACGTACGAAGAAGTGCCGATTCAGATCATCGACCGGAAAGTGATTAGCTTGCGTCGTCGTGAGATACCGTTGGTTAAGGTCGTGTGGCAGCATCACGGGGTTGATGAAGCCACTTGGGAATTAGAGTCGGGTATGCGGGAGTCATATCCGCATTTGTTTTGTTTTTGAGATGAGTTGTAAATTTCATGGACGAAATTTCTTTTAGGGGTAGAGAGCTGTAACGTCCCGAAATTTATTTAATATTAATGTAATGTAAATGATGAATTAGTGTGCCATAATTAAAGTTTTAACTTTAATTAGATTATTTGGTTGGATTTTTAGTTTTTGGTTGTTTTGTTAAATTGATGTGTTCAAAAGATTCCTTGTTGATTTAAAATGATGTTTTGAGTTTTAAAACACAACAATTTGTAAAATGTTAAAAATACTCCGTTTTACAAAACCGTGGGCGGCACATGGTTTTCGCACAGTAAAACCGCCCACCGATTTTCTCTATTTATTTTCCTTTCCTCTCTCTCTCTCCTCACTCTCACGAGCTCTCTCTCTCTCTCTTCACTCTCCCTCTCGGCAGCTTCTCTCTCTCTCTAATTTCTTCAAAAAATTTTGGTTTCCATTCGAATCCAAGCTTCGGAACAGCAAGGAGGAAGCTCGGGGACGTGATTCGGCAACCGAGAACGCGGATTGAAGCTTCGATTCGAGGTTAGATTCGAAATTTCTAAACTTTTTTTCAAAATTTTCGATTTTGTGTGTTTTTGAAATCTAAGTTTGTTTAAGCTTAGAAAACCGTGGATTTGTGTTAAATGAGCTTAGAACAACTAGAATCTAAACCTAGATTGAAGAAAAACGAATTGGATTCAAGATTTTCATTTTTCTCCTCTTTTTCTCATTTTCGGATTTTTGAAGATTTTGAGTTCAAATGTTGTTTAAATGATTCCAAACATGTTTTAGAATGTTTTTCTATCAACTATAGTTATTTTTCATGCCTGGGAATTGAGAAAAACAGGTTGGAATTCAGATTTGGATTTTGGGGATCGAGAAACCCGTGGCTGGGATTTCTGGACTTTCCCAGTTCGGCAGGCCGAAGTTCATGTTCGGCAGGCCGGAGTGATGATCGGCAGGCCGGTGTTCTTCCGATCGACAGGCCGAATCTGGGGACATGTTCGGCAGGCCGAACTTTGCTTCCGGCAGGCCGAACTGTACAGTTCGGCAGGCCGAAGCAGGGCATCCGGCAGGCCGACCGAGGCATGGAAAATTTTGTGATTTTTACCCGATTTCATTGTTTTGAACCCTGATTTAAATCCCAACCTTATAGGATGATTTTAATGATACAAATGGCACACTAGGACATCATGAAATGATTTAGTAACATAGAATGTCTCAAACTAGATATTGATTGACTTAGTTTGTATCTAGGACTGTTCGTGGTTCCGTGGAGCTAACGTATAGCGGATCGGGATTACGGTGTGGGGTACCGGCACGAGTACTGAGGTAGGACTTCTATCCTATTTCTTTGGTAGCCTGGTTTTGAAATGATTTGGCTTTGAAAATGATTTCTATCAAAATGTTTTCAACGGTTGTTTGAAAATGATTTTAACGGTTACATTTTTATATACCGTGACATGAAATGAATTTCATAATGAATGTAATTGACAACACTCGGTAATTGGGTTTTGAATGATAATGATAATAACCACATGGGCATGATGCCATATCAGAGATCGGGTCGTGATCGACCTTGGGGGCAGGTCCCGAAACCCAGCTGGGCCACTACGGTGGTGATATCATGGTTTGCCTAGGTAAATGTAAACTGGTGTTTTGATTTGACGAGTAGACTGTTCTGTGTCAGAACGGTTCTACTCAATCTATTTATTTATTTATTCAAGTTTCTTCTTGCATAACTCCTGATAATGTTATGTTTCCTTGCATTAAATTATTTTATAAAACCTAGTCCTACTGAGCCTTTCGCTCACGTTTTATTGTTTTAAATTCCCCCCTTCTAGGTGGTTTCCCATATAGGTTTGGAGGAGATTCTTCAGACCGAACTCAGGAGCAATAGGAGAATTTGTTTACATTCTGTATTTATTAATCAAGGCATGTAAGACTTAACTTTATTTGTACTTGGACTGTAATTGTATTTGTGATATTGTCAGATCCATGTGTGTGCACAAGTTGTGGGTTGTGGAACCCATATTCGCGGTTTTTATTCAATTATTGTTATTTGTTTAATGATTTTAAATTATTTATAAAATGTGGTGGAAATTCTTCTTAATTTCTATTTAATTGGGTTCTCAAACTCTCGGTTTTTAATTAAATTCTCTTTTAATTAATCTAAATATTCCGCCACGTCACCTCCCGTACTCCGGGGCGTGACAATCTCATGGTGTCCTAGTGTGCCATTTGGGTTTGCCAAATCATATTATAAAGTTGAAATCTCAATTGGGGTTCAAAACAGTAAAATCAGATGAAAAATGACAAATTTTCACTACGCCCGGTCGGCCTATCGGTCTCCCTGGTCTGGCCTGCCGAACTGTGCAGTTCGGTCTACCAACCATCTAGGTTCGGTGGGCCAAACTTTTCTAGGTTCAGTCGGCTGAACTTTTATAGGTTCGGCCTATCGAAGGTATGAGCCCTGCCTGCCAGATTCATGAATCTAGCCTGCCGAACATGAAGTTCAGCCTACTGAACTGGGAAAATTTTAGAATTTTTCAGGCACGGGTCTCAGCCTCCCCGAGCCTAAATCCTCATTTTCATATGTTTTCCTCAATTCCCAGACATGAAAAACACTCATAGATGATAAAAAAATATATTAGAACACTTCTAAACTATTTTAAACAAGATTTGAATAGAAAATCCAAGAAAATTCAAAAATAGAGAAAATGGAGGAAAAATAGAAAATCTTGATTTAAATCCTTTTTTAATCAAATTAAGCTTAGATTCTAGATGCTTTTAGTTTCTTTAACTTAGATTAAAGGTATTCTAAGCTTAAACGAGCTTGGATTTCAAAATGCTAAGAAAATTAAAAATTTTGAAAAAGTTTAAGATTTTGAAAACTAACATCGAATCGATGCTTAAATCTGAGTTTGTGGCTATTCAAATGTATTCCCGAGCTTCCAATCCACCAAAAACCGAAGCTTGGGCTTGATTTGGAATCAAAATTTGAGGGAATGAGTGTTAGACACGTATGTCCTAAGGAGTAAAAATATATAAGTTTTTGGAGACATTTTTATCAATAAAGAATTTATTTATTGTTTATATACCAAATCTTGTCCTTTTTATGCTCATATTTGTTGAATGTATGTCAAGCAAACAAAAGTCTGAGACTATCAGTCTAAACCTTTAAGAATTGGGCATATGATGGACAGATTATACGGAAGACACGATTCTTAAGGTGATGGTCTAAATCATAAGATCTGCAATCGAGGGAATAAAGTTGGGCACTTTATTCATGTAAAGATTGTTATGTTTTCTATATCCCTATTGGGAGATGATTTGTCTTGACCATCGAAGGTGGACTCCATGAATAGAAACATTGGCACATTGTCATAGGTGACGATGTGTTGGATCGGGACATAAAGTGAATTGATTTGGATTAATAATTCTGTATCAGCAAATCAATTCACTTTAGACAATCATTTGTATTGTATCTTAATCCTGAAATGAATAGTAGGCCCGTTGTCTTGACTTGTGTCTTTTGATGTACCAAAGGGTGACACCCACATCTTAATAGTGTTATGCATGCCGGTACGTTGGAGGCATAACTCTTGATAGCGTAGACCTGTTATTCATAGATATGGAATCTATAGCTCCTCTTTAGGGGTAGTGATATCCTCTTTTATGCGTTATCCTATAATTGAAAAACTGAAGCGCTCAACCATTTGGATACATAGGTGTAACTGAATGGTATACTGTCCTTGGATGTTAAGTTTTCCGATGGTGAGATAATAGAACGTAAGATAAAAATAATCAGGAAGGTAAGACAGAACTTGTCCTTAAGCTGATTATGGATAATCCTATAGGGATACGATACACTATGATATGTCATGGAGACTTAGCTATACGGGCTTCGTAATTTTATGTAGTTTGAGAGTGCAGCTCTAAGCTTTTAGTGGAGTAGCGTTGGAGTTGATAATTATGAAATGTATATCTAGGATATTGGGTTTCGTAATTATTGAGAGCTTGAACTATATGGATCCATTTGGTCCCCTTTGCTAGCTCACAAAATCCTATAACGATACCGCGTGCTTTTCCAATAATTGGTGACTTATGTCAGAATTATTAGATTGGTTGAAATTCGAAAGAATCAAATAATTCATGTTTGTTTATCGGTTGAATTAATTTTGCGATAGAATTAATTCAAGATAAACTTGTTGAATTATTAGGATCAGATAATTCTTGTCTGTTTATCAGTTGATTTAATTTTGAATAAATTAAATCAAGATAAACTTGTAGAATTATTATGAATTCATTTATTTTCCTAGAGATTATCTAGATAAAGTTATTTTAATTAGATAACTTCTCTATTGCGTTATTTGAATTAAAACTGAGACTTTATCTTATAGAATCTCAGGTAGAAAATAAAAGGTTCGCTAAGATTTTTTTAGCAGTTCGACATACCAACCCTCAAGTTTGGCCTGCCGATGGGGCAAGTTCAGCCTGCCGATTAAGCAGATTGGCTTGTCGATGCGCGATAAAAAGATCATGCGGCTTTACGCGGATTTCATCAGATATTGATCCAAATTTGATTCTGATTTGAATTTTTGAGACCTTATCTGATAATGACTGACCCTATACCCAACCTCTGTAAATAGGGAGTGAGTCTCATAAGTTATTCAGACCAATTGAGAGATTAAGAGTGATACTCTGCTGGTGAGAATCTGAAACTCCCTGAGAGCTCTTGTTTACAAATCATGAACACTAGCTTTGGGTTCTCTCAATTGGTTGGAAGGAGAGTCACCTGGAGGAAGAGCTGTATATGTGAGCCCATACTTACTCCAATCGTGGATAGAGAAGAGCAAAAAAGACAAGTTAGTTGAGGCTCTTCTAGAACGTTACTTCTTTTCATTGTTTGCTGGAGTTCTTCGGCACTCAAAGGTTAGTATGATCTGGTTAATTTATGCATATAGCGTGTCAAACTTGTGTTTTAGAAAATACTCTAATATAAAATTTTTAAAATTCCGCTGCGTATTATTTTTCCAACAAGGAGGGAGAAAGAGAGAGCCAGTGGAGAGAGAGAGCGTGAATGAGAGGAAGAGAAAGAGAGTAAGAGTTTAAATAAACAAAAAGAGGGAAGCAAAACCAATAAGAGAAACCATGTACCACCTACAGCTTTGAGAAAGGAAGTGGTTGGTATTTATCAAATTGTTTTGTTCCAAAATTCAAAATAACAAATAAAAATAATTATAAGTAATTAAAAATCATTAAAATAATAAAAAATAACATTAATTTTGAAATTTCACAAAATAATTAAATTAAGTTTAAAACATTCATCATGGCACACTATTCCACCATTTTACATTTTAATATCACTTAATTAAATTCGGGGTGTTACAACTCTCCACCCCTAAAAAGAATTTCGCCATCAAAATTACAAGTTAATTCAGAAATAAAATAAATGCGGATACAACTCCCGCATGGTCGATTCTAATTCCCAAGTGGCTTCATCAATCCCGTGATGTTGCCATACGACCTTCACTAACGGTATATCGCGATGTCGTAAGTTAATCACCTTTCGATCAATAATCTAAACTGGCACTTCCTCGTATGTTGTGTCTTCTTAGATCTGCATGTCATGAAATGAAACTATCTTATTCTACTCAGGCAGACACTTCCGAAGCATCGACACATAAAACACATCGTGAACATAAGAAAGCTCAGGAGGAAGATCGAGACGATAAGCGACTACACCTACACGTTGAGTAATCTCGAATGATCCGACATACCTTGGTGCAAGCTTACCATTTACTCCGAATCACATGATACCTTCACAAGGTGATACCTTCAAGAGAACAAAATCTTCTACCTAGAATTCCAAAGGTTGATGCATTTTATCTGCGTAACTCTTCTGTCGACTCTAAGCTGCCTTCAACCATTCTCATATCATGGTGACCTTCTCATTGTTGTCACAAATCTCATCTAATCTGAGAATGATTATGTCTTTAGGTTCTACCCAACACACTAGTGACCGACACGGTCGTCCATACAACACTTCGAACGATGCCATACCAATGCTTGCTTGGTAGCTGTTGTTCTACGCAAACTCTGCCACATGCAAGTACTTTTTCCAATTCCCACCAAAGTCTAACACACACGCATGTAGCATGTCTTCGAGAATTTGAATGACCCGCTTAGATTGCCCATCTGTTTGGGGATGGAATACCATGCTGAAGTTTAAATCCGTACCCAGAGGCTCCTGAAAGCTCCTCCAATACTTGGCGTTGAATCTGGTGTCTCTATCAGATGTAATAGATAAAGGAACTCCATGCAATCGCATTATGTTCTGCAGGTACAATTCTCCAAGAACTTTCCTCAAACATGTTGACTTGAAGGACATGAAATGCGTCGATTTTGTTAACCCGTCGACCATGACCCAAATTGCATCATGCCTTTGCTTCGTCCTCGGCAAATCGGTAAGAAAATCCATCATGATGTGCTCCTATTTCCACCTTGGAATAGGAAGACAAGTCACACACTTGGCCACGTATTCTTGGACATCCTTCTTCATACCTCTCCACCAATATTGTCTCTTCAGATCACAGTACATCTTTGTGCTTCCTAGATGAATGGCGAACTGAGACTTGTGGGCTTCATCCATCACGGCTTTCGTTACTTCTACAATTACTAGAACTGCTAGGCGCTCCCTAAAGTACAGCGACCCATCGACATGTATCCTCTATTCCTCAAATTGCTCTTCGTTCTAAATTCGCATCCAGATCCCCTGAAGGTGTTGGTCTCGCCACTGATTCTGTTTCACCATATGAATAAGAGTTGGGGTCGTCTCCATATGTTACACCGAAACTCAGTCGTAATCTTCATAGTATTGCAGCCCGTACCCACTCACTATTGCATTCCTTTTCCAATCCTCAAGAGCCAAAAAAGTGAGAATCCCTGAAGACTTCCTACTAAGCGCATCAGTGACCACATTAGCTTTCCTGGGATGGTGCTGCAGTGCGAAACCGTAGTCTTCCATGTATTCCATCCACCTTTGCTGCCTCAAGTTTAAATCCCTTTGAGTAAACATATACTTTAAACTCTTGTGATCAGAGAAAACCTAAAATGTCACCCCATATAAATAACATCTCCAATCGTCAATGCATAAATCACTGCTGCGAGCTCCAAGTCGTGAGTAGGATAGTTCCGTTCATGAGGTCGTAGCTGTCTCGATCCATACGCCACCACGCGTCCATGCTGCATTAACACGCATCCAAGTTTATGTCCTAAAGCATCTATGTAAACTTCGTATAGCTCATCACTATTCAGGATAATCAAAACTGAAGCCGTGGTCAATCGATTGTTCAACTCCTGGAAGGCAAATTCACATTCTTCATCCCACTCAAATCTAACATTCTTCCTAATCATCTTGTCAGCGGTGCTGCTATCTTTGAGAAATCCTTCACAAATTTCCTATAGTATCTTGTAAGTCCCAAGAAACTATAGATTTCTACTACATTCCTCGGTCATTCCCACTCCACTATGGCTTCTGCCTTGGATGGACCCACTGAAATACCATGCTCGAAAATAACATGTCCTAGAAACTTAACTTCTGTCAACCAAAACTCACACTTTTCTTTCTTAGCATACAACTGATGCTCCCGTAGAGTCTGAAGCACGATTCTGAGATGTTGCTCATGCTCCTCCCAAGTCTTAGAATAGACCAAGATATCGTCAATGAACATAATCACGAACTGGTCTAGATAAGGCCTGAAAATCCTATTCATTAGGTCCATGAAAGCTGCCGGAGCATTTTTCAATCCAAACGGCATCACCAGAAACTCAAAGTGTCCATACCGGATCCTGAAAGCTGTTTTAGGGATGTCTTATTCTTTAATCCTAAGCTGGTAGTATCCCGATCCCAAATTTATCTTCGAAGAGTAACGCGAACCTCTCAACTGATTAAACATTCATCAATCTTGGGCAGGCAATACTTGTTCTTCATAGTGACCCGATTTAGCTACTGATAGTCTATCCACAACCTCATGCTTCTTAGCAAATAAAACCGGTGCTCCTCACAATGATGTGCTATTCTGGATATATCCCTTGTCAGCAAGCTCCTGAAGTTGCTTTTTCAATTTCTTCATCTTTGTCGACGCCATCCGATAAGGTGCTACAAAAATCAGAGCTGTTCCTGAAAGTAGCTCGATGCTAAACTCAATCTCTCGATGTGGTGGTAATCTTGGCAACTTGTCAGGGAAGACATCTTCATACTCATCAACTACTAGAATTGTTGCACTTCTTCTTAATGCATTGGGCTCTCCTTCGAGGTTCATGAGAAAGGCATAGCAAGCTAGGTTCTTCTGTCCTCCAAGACATGTCTTCATAAGATGCTCATTCACTATTCGATCATTACCACCCTGGTAAGTGATCGTCGTTCCCCTATCGGATACTAAAGTCACTTCCTAAGTTGACAGTCTACAACTGCATTATATCTAGACAACTAGTCCATCCCTAGGATTACATTATATGAACTCATAGGGATTACAATCAAACCACTTTTCAAAATCTCATCTCCAATCTTATTTACAAAATTTACATATACAGTTCACACACACCCGCCCCAAGGGTGAGGCTATAACTAAAGGCTCATCAAATTCTTCTATTTCTAATTGTAAGGCATATACAAAAGAGCTTGAAATGAAAGAATGAGTGGCACCAGTATCAAATAAAACGTCGGCTAAAGACTAAGAAACTATAATCGTACCATCGACAACCGCGTTACCAGTTTGGGCATTCGAACTCCCTGATGTCATGGTGTGAACCTGTACTAGAGCTTTTCTTTTTCTCTACCAACATTGCTAGGTCCTAAATTAGCCAGTCGATATTGCTGCGATGAAGGTGACTGTACGCTAGCTGTACTCGGCACTCGATACTGAGAGGCATTGTGTTGAAAGTGCTGCGGTTATTGTCCTTGCGCCGGGTATGGCAGTTGCTGGGGGAGAGAACTGATGGAACTAGAGCTGAGGGAATTGTTGAGGCTAAGGTTGACAACTGGCTCCCTCTTCGGCCTGAAGTCTTAGACGAGCACTCCTAATTGGACAGTTCCTCTTGATGTGTCCCGGCTGCTGGCAATAATGGCAGTGAAAGCTGTAGGGATTGCTGTGCCCGCTGCTGGTTGAACTGTTGCTTCTGCTGTTCACGTTACCCTGCTGATTCTTCCCTTAAGTTGGACAGCTGTTGGTACTCCTCTTGCTGCTCCTTTGTGGTCCTCCGGACGTCCTTGTTCGATTCTCACAGTATTGTGTATAATCACTTTCCATAGATATAGCTGACGACACAAGCTCACCAAAATTCTTTAGTCGTAGGGCAACCACCTGTCACTGAATAGAAGCCTTAAGTCCTTCTTGAAATTTGATACACTTCTCACGCTCAGATGCCACTGCTGATGGAGCAAACCTGACCAACTCATTAAACTTTGTCTCATACTCCTAAACTAACATATCACCCTGCTGCAATCTATAGAATTTAATAGCCTTCTAGTCTCTATATCTTTACGAAAAGTAGCGGTCATAGAACAGCTCCTCAAACCTGTCCTAGCTAATATTCCCGTTGTTCTCTAGGTGTTTAGCTTGCTTCCACCAAGTGTTAACACCACCATTGAATTTATAGGCTGCAAACTCTACGGGATACTCTGCTGGCACGCTAAGGGTATCCAGGTGCTTTACGATCGAATCTAACCAATATTCGGCCACTTGCAGGTCCTCATTTCTGTAGAAGGTCGAAACAAATGCACGTCAGAATTTCTTAAAATAAGCATGCTGACGACGAGCCCCGAAATCCTCTGGTCTTGCCCTTGCTGTCATCGGCTAGAATGCAGCAAACATAGCCCTCATCATGCCTTCATCACTCCCAGGGTCAACGTCAATTGTCGAACGACGTCTAAGTGTCATTTTCTCACTTCTGAAAACAAAATTTTGGACTGTCAGTGGTGTTTCATTATCGTACCTGTGTGTGCACAATTTTCAAGGTTCATAACCTTAGGCTCTGATACCATTCTATCACGTTGCAGAGTATGGGAGGTGACGTGGTAGGTTAATTAAGTTAATTAAGTAAAAATCTAATTAAAACATAAGTTAGAGAAATTAATTATTTATGAAAAATATCTTGACTTAAACTTTTAAAGCAAACATTTATAATGATTAAGCAAATAAGATAAAATAAAATGCAATAAAATAATAAAGAACGAAAAATACGCGTTGGGTCCCACTGACCTACAACTTGTATACACATATAGTATCGACAATATTTAAATTACAACCACAGTCTAAAATAGAAAGGGAAGTTATGCTTTGATTAATTTCTACAACAACCTACCCAGGTCTTCTACTAGTCGCAAGTCCAATCTGTGGACCCTTCGTCAATCTTGAGCTGTATTCCACCTGGGGGGATGATTTAAAAACAGATAAAATGTAAGTGAAAGACTCAGTAGGACTACATTTTAAAAATAGATAATAAATTTAAATACAAAATCTATCTTTCAAAGGAATAATTAGAAAGTAGAGTTAAATAAATAAATTCATTTAAGTAAATCTTATTTAAAACAGTTCATCCAAAATGTACCTTTTTATCTTTCTTGGGCAAACCATAGTTATCACCACTGAAGTGGCCCAGCTGGGGTTCAGGACCTACCTCAAGGTCACACGCTATACGAACCGATCTCTGATATGGTATCATGCCTGTATATACATATTTCTATTAATTATGAAAATCTCTTTTTACCAAGTATTTTCATTTACATTCATTATGTGATTCATTATGAAATTCACATCAATCCATTGTTTGTGAAAATAGCCAATAAAAATCCTTTTGAGGCCAAAATCTTTTAAAAACTTGGCTACCAAGAAAAGGGGTAAAAGTCTTACCTCAATGTCTGTGCCGATATCCAACACCGTAGTCCCGATCCGCTACACTTTAGCTCTACAGAACTATGAACAACCTTAAATATATAAACTAAATCTATGAATATCGCCTTAGGATATCCCATGTTTCTAAACTATCTCATGGAGTCCTAGTGTGCCATTTGGGTTTGCAAAATCATATTATAAAGTTGAAATCTCAATCGGGGTTCAAAACAGTGAAATCGGATGAAAAATGACAAATTTTTACTATGCTCGATCGGCCTGTCGGTCTCCCTGGTCCGGCCTACCAAACTATGCAATTCCGTCTACCGACCATATGGGTTCGGTCGGCTGAACTTTTTAGGTTCGGCCAGACAGATTCATGAATCCGACCTGCCGAACATGAAGTTTGGTCTGCCAAACTAGAAAAATTTTAGAATTTTTTAGGCACAGGTCTCGGCCTCCCCGAGTCCAAATCTTTATTTTCACCTGTTTTTCTCAATTCCTAGACATGAAAAACACTCATAGATGATAGAAAAACATATTAGAACACTTCTAAACTAGTTTAAACAAGATTTGCATAGAAATTCCAAGAAAATTCAAAAATAGAAAAAATGGAGGAAAAATGAAAAATCTTGATTTAAATCCATTTTTAATCAAATTAAGCTTAGATTCTAGAAGCTTTAAGTTTCTCTAACTTAGATTAAAGTTATTCTAAGCTTAAACGAGCTTGGATTTCAAAATGCTAAGAAAATTAAAAAATTTGAAAAAGTAAAAGATTTTGAAAACTAACCTCGAATCGATGCTTAAATATGAGTTTGTGGTTATTCAAATGCATTCCCGAGCTTCCAATCCACCAAAAACTAAAGCTTGGGCTTGATTTAGAATCAAAATTTGAGGGAAGGAGGGAGAAAGAGAGAGGCAGTGGAGAGAGAGAGAGCATGAATGAGAGGAAGAGAAAGAGAGTGAGAGTTTAAATAAACAAAAAGAGGGAAGCAAAACCAATAAGAGAAACCGTGTACCACCCACGCTTTTGAGAAAGGACATGGTTGGTATTTGTTAAATTATTTTGTTCCAAAATTCAAAATAATAAATAAAAATAATTATAAGTAATTAAAAATCATTAAAATAATAAAAAATAACATCAATTTTGAAATTTCACAAAATAATTAAATTAAGTTTAAAACATTCATCATGGCACACTAATCCACCATTTTACACTCTAATATCACTTAATTAAATTCAGGGTGTTACACGTGTCATTCTTTAGCTCTTTGTTGGTCATATGACAATTGATCGACAATTGATAACACTACCATCGAGCTAAATTGAAGTGTTTGTTGATGACAATCAACACCACCTACACCATGCTTAGCTTCGCACTTTTTGCAATGCCTCTCTAAGTGACCAATACCAGAAGAGGATTTACCTATGTAGTCTTGTTTGCATACTTTGCAAATCGCACATTCTTCTATTATACCATTATCATTTGTTTACGTTATTGGGTCAAAATAACTCCAAACTAGTGAAGTTTGTTGCATTTTCCTTTTACCTTTACGAGTCACTTCGGAGGAGTCACCAACTTGAGATAGTGAGTTACCAACTCAAATTTCACCAAATTCGTTACATTTGCATTTTATTAATAAAGAGGCATTTTCATTATTGTTTTTTATTCTAATTTCATAAATAGTTAATTCTACCTAAGGTCATCAAGTATGTGACTTGATAGTAAAACTCTTAGGTAAAAATTGAATTCTATTCTAAATTATCCCTAGTCGGTTATTGTTATTGGGATAATAATGAATGAAGACGAGTATGAAGTTTGACTGATGATTATGTTTTACTAATCATGTGTATGAGATACTAAGTCAACTCATAGATACATATTTGAGAAATAATATATTGGATCAACCCGCTATGAGAATACTGCATGGATAATTGTCATAAGTGATTCTCATCACAATAGTATTATCCTAATCCTCTGACCTGAAATCACCATTGTTTTCTACATGACAAGTTCTATATTTTGACACATTCTAATATTATCTTTAACAGGATGATGGAATGGATTGTTATTGGACATAGAGTGAATCATGTGAGGAATGTGAGTGATTAAGAAGGAATTTGTTTCCCATTTATTATGAGAAAGATATCAATAGGCCCCTCGATAAGTTAGACTAAAGAACAATGTATGGCGATACTAGAATGTATTGATAAGGGTTATCAATATTAGTCTACTTAAGATTGAGAAATAATATGATTGAATAGTATAAGGATGACATAAACCATGCCTTATGTTCAATCAAGGTATCTAGTGACAAAAGGATTTTAATACTTATTGTGGATTAGGTTGTGTTGGATTATTGATATTTGCATAACTTGGGTAATCATAATGTCTTGCTAAAGGCCGCTTATGATTTGTGGGCCAAAAACAAAATTTCAAGCCCGCTGCCAACGTTATGTGAACCTATACGGTCGCACACTTAGAACAGACCAAAATCAAATTTTGGGTTTACTGTATCTAGGTTCAAACCTGATAATGTCCAGATTTGATGTACTAGATATGTCTACGTTCATTAAATCTGACATTGTCTAGATTTTATGAATCATATTTGAATTACAATTTATCCTAGTTAAAATCTGACTCTTTCTCAAAGTCAATATATATATATATATATATATCTGTTTTAGGGTTTTTAGCTGAATTAGAAGAGAAAAAGCGCTCTCTTATTCTAAAAGGAAAAAGCATTAAAAACCCTAAAATTAGAGAGAGTCATTTAACGAAAGGAGAGGGAGCTAGCACACCAATTCATTCTTGAGAGAGTCTATTCGTGTGGATACCTGTAGAGGGCGTTGCTCTAGGTAACAATGTCTGGATCCGATCTTGAATACAAAAAGCTCAAGTTAGGGTGTCACCGGAGTGAACCCGCTCTCTTCCTTCCAACAATCTTGCCCTTTTTGTCATCCTAGTAAGATTCTATAACTTTCTTATTCATCTAATCGAATTACATGGATCCTGCGAGGGTTTTGTGGGAATTAATTTTAATTTTTTGCTGCTTATTTGAATCACAAAATCCAACAAAACCCAACAATGTTCACTTACAGGCGAACATGGCATATGCATATATTATATAATATTCAATTCTCATATGTATTAAAGTAATAATTATATATACATTTAATGTATAGAATTTTGATAAGGTAATGCGTGACCTACAAACTGAGTATCTGAGTCTCAGCTTTGCTTCTTAGAAGCAAACCATGCCTACAAGCTAAAAAAAAAAGAGCTTGCCAGACCTTTTGTGATGTGACGTGTGAGGCCTTGTCTGATCCTTTGCTTCTTAAAAGAAGCAAAGCATGCCTACAGTTAAGCCAAAAAAAAAAAAGCTTGCCATGATATGATGTGTGAGGCTTTCTACTAGAAAAAGCCATACTCAGCCATGTTCACCCATGAATGAACATGGAATATATATATAAATCTATATACATATATATATATATAAAATTAGGCCACAATGGACCTTCGGTGGGCTGGCTCAACGTGGGCCTATATGAGCCAAGATGGGTGGGCCCAGCCTGGCCAAAGCCCAGCTTGGCCCTTGATTTTTCAAGGGTTGTGTCCGGCCGGCCTATGGGCCGATATATGTTGGCCCGGCCTAGCCCAGCCCAGCCCAGCCCACCAATATTTATGGGATGGGTCATGCCTTGAGCAGTGACTGTATCAGGATAGGCCTAGGCTGGCCTATAGGCCCCGACCTATTGTTGCATCTCTAATTTGTTTTGATCACCAATATTTACTTTTGGTTTAAATATCTTGTTTTTTATAAAATATACAGTTTGGATCCCTTAGGCAATAAATTGATCTTTTTAGAAAAAATATGGCATGGATATAAAGGGTTAGATTTGCAGGAAGTAAAGTAGTAAAAGAAACAAGAAGATCAAAAAATATTACCTTTAAATAGAAAAAAAAAAAGATTTAGACTAGTGATACAATTTGATTTTTTATTTCAAATTGTACTTTTTTTAAAGATTTTTTTTCAAAACTATTTTTGCTACTTTATCTTTTCTAAAATCCTCATGTTTCATTTTTGTGTAAGATTCTATCTTGAAATAAATAGTTTATTAGGTACAAAGTCAAAATTGTGTATTTCATTAACCAAGTAAAATTTTGATTCAAACAATCTCCAATGTAAATGTCAATGCTATTGCTATATCTGTCATTGCAAAGTGCGAAAATATCAAATTTGATGTGATATTTTATTTTGTGCACCAATACATAATGCTATTTTGAATGCCAAATTTGTCTTTTTCATAATTATTAAGCCTTGAAATCTATAAAAGTAAGCTTTTAATATTAAAATAATAAAAAAATGAGAATGTTGTAATTATTAAAACAAAAAAATAGATCAATCTTTATACCA
Organism: Artocarpus heterophyllus; assembly: GCA_025403435.1. NCBI lineage: Eukaryota > Viridiplantae > Streptophyta > Magnoliopsida > Rosales > Moraceae > Artocarpus > Artocarpus heterophyllus. The sequence continues at coordinate 23,874,601 of CM046352.1, forward strand.
ATAGGAATTGAATGCCAAATTTGTCATATATAATTTGCCATCAAATTTAGCATATAACAAATTTGGCATCAAAGATAGCATTGCATCGAAGAGTGTTTTTTTACTCTTAAATGAATTTGGCATTGAAACACAATATAATGTTGCATTAGAGAGCTCTTAATTCTTCAATTTATATAAAAAAATTTTAAGACACACACAAAAATTTGATCATAAAAGGAACGAAAGAAAAGTTAGAATTGATCACAAGCAATGAGATTATTTTGAGAGAAAGTTGATATTGTAGGTTTAAGAAATCTATGAGAGACATCAATATAGTTGAAATGGAGAGAAAATAAAACAAGAACAAAAAGGGAAAGTTAGAAGAACATTTAGGGTAAGAAACTACAGTGTTATGTATTTGGCCTAGTTTGGGATTGATATGTTTTGAAAAGAAGCATCCACTTTTACTTAAAGCAAAACCATAGGCAAACTCAAAACCTAAAAGCTGTAATTTTTAGTTTCTCTAAATAACTTAAAAAGTGTATTAGTTTTTGTACAAAGTGTTTATGTAAACTTTTATCAAACACTATAGTTACATCTTTTTTTTTCAAAGTGCCTTTAGAAGTTTTAAAAGCAATTCTTAAACTAGTCCTTTATTTAGTTTTGAATGTACTAAAATTTATGTCTTTTTTTAATTTATTTTTCAGATGTTGTCTCTCAAAATTATATAATAAACCATTCAATTTCCTTATCTATGTATCAATGTTATTTAAACTAATTAGGTGTTTCAATTTTCAAATACCTCATCTATATTTTTGTCACTTTTTGCCCATATGGATAATCCCATAAAATATAAGAAATTATATTTTTATTGATATCAATATTTTCATGTTTGGTAGCAACGTATATTGAAATTGGAACCGTGATATGATTTTGTCCAATTAGTGAGAATTTTGAAATTGGATGAGAACCAATCATATTAAAGTGAAAGGGGGCAAAGCAATAGAAATTCAAAGATTAGAGTAGTAAGGTGGGAACTTCTAAAAGTGCAGGTGCAAAGTGATGGTGAATTCAAAGTTTAGGTGGCATAGGTGCAAATAACCTAAAGTTTCAATTACAATTCTACCCTCATAGAACCAACCACCTGAGCACACATGCTTTTTTCCATATGGTTTTGACAGAAAATGAAGTAGAGGGGGCTAAGTAGTAGAGTTTCAAAGTTTCAGATAGTAAGGTAGAAATTTTTAAAGTTCAGGAGGCAAAATGAGGGTAACCCACTCAAAATTTAGGGGGCATATGTGTGAATAACCCAAAAAGAATAAACAGTTCATTAATAGAGGGTCCCAAACTTATGTATTTTCTATTTAGTGTAAAGGGTTTTTAGCACATTTACCCCCTAAAGGTTTTGTATTTTTGCAATGTAGTCCTTACACTTTTCTTATGGCAATTAGATCCCTAAACTAAACAAATTATGATAATTAAGCCCTAATCACAAACTTCTGTCAAAATTAGGATGACAAATGATCATGTGAGACACGTGACCTATTTAAAAGAATCTACACATTTCATTTGCTTGTCATAAGGGTCAAGTTTCAACTTTACACCCAAAAAAGAAGAAAAACATATATATATATATATATATCATTGTTAATGATATTTTTACAATTTGGTTGGCTTATATGTATATTTTAATCATTGTAGTGCTTGAAATTTTGTCATTTCTCTTCCAAATGGATCGTGTGCATCTCATGTAATTGTTTTTTGTCTTAATTTTGACAAACATTTATTATTAGGGACTTAATTGCCATACTTAGCTAAGTTTAAAGATTCAATTGCTGTGTAAAAAGAAGGTTAAAGAATTACATTGCAAAAATAAATAAATAAATAAATAAAGTTTAGGGGATAAATATGCCAAAAACTGTAAATGTCAAAATAATTAAACCTTCAAAAATGAGCGTAAAGGGTCAAAGCGGGACAAACTAATATCAACGGGGTAAAAATAATAATAAAAAAAATAGGTAAACAAATAAGGATGATTAAGTAACAAGCTAAAAAAATCTACAACATTGTTTATTGAATTACTTTTTCTTTTTGTATTACTATGATTATGATTTGATTAACGATATAGATTGCGCTTCGTTCATAGATTTTTGTTTTAACTACTACAATATTGTTAAAATAAACAATTACCATTTTTCTTTTTGGAGAAAATAAATAGCAAACTTATAGTTGTCACAGAGTGGTCAATAAATCAATACATCCACAGCGAAAATACACAGATGGTTATAAGCTATACCGTTTTAAACGAGCCTAATGGTAATACTACGAAAAAGTACCCTCACTTCTGTAAGCAATGGTGATTAGAGAACATAATTTATCTATTTTATATGAATAACCCCATGTTGGATGGAATCACCCCTAAATTATTTTTTTTTAAAAAAAAGAAGATTCCCGAGCATAGGAAAACTCCAATGATCTTACCAAACAACTCCTATTCTTTTTTGCCTCCAAAGATTTCCTCCAAATTTTGATTGCAGCTTTAGCACTTGAACAACCAACAGACCTTTTAAGCTTAGCAGGGATGGTCATGGTCATTATAGATTTGGGAGGGACCAATTGAAATATATCAACAGACCTTTTATTCTGTATTCAGTACTAATCCAACAACTCTCTTTTTTTATCCAAACCTAAAAACCCAACTCTGGTCCAACACCTAAGTTAAAGTTTACTTTCTCAACACCAACTAAAGAAGCGAGACCCCTAAAGTCGATTACAATGTCAAATGCACAAACTCGAAATGATATTTCTTCATTTATCATCAATCCAATAACACTAAGCAACATGATTCCTTTAAAAAGAGATAAGGAGGCAGCGCCTCAAAAATACAAAATATAAAAAATGAAGAAAAGAAGGGGAAAAAAAGAAATAAATCGCCCTCAAGAGCATAGTAAGCTACTAAATATTCCATCACACAATTATTAGTACAATAGAAGAAAACCCTTTTTTTCTTGTTCTCTTTGCCAATTCAATCCAGCCTTTTTCTCAAATCACTCACTTGACACTAGCAAGCTGCGTGCGGAGGAGCTTGGCAGCAGCAACCATGTTCTTGAGTGCAGGCTTGACTTCCGAATACTTGCGAGTCTTCAGACCACAGTCAGGGTTCACCCACAAAATGTTGGTCTCAAGCACGGCAAGCATCTTGTTGATACGATCAGCAATCTCTTCAGTTGATGGTATTCTGGGAGAATGGATATCATAAACCCCAGGACCGATTCCAGCTCCGTACTTCACGCCCTCACGGAAGACCGACAGAAGCTTCTCATCAGAACGGGAGTTCTCAATAGTAATAACATCAGCATCCATGTCAATGATTGAGTGGATGATATCATTGAAGTTGGAGTAGCACATGTGAGTGTGGATCTGTTTGTGGATTACAAAATATTAGATTGATGCAATATGGCGTACAGATTGAAATAAATAAATAAATTGGAGACAAATTTTTGGGTAAGAAGGATTATTACCTGTGTAGTGTCCTGGACCCCACAGTTGGTGATCCTGAAGGAGTGGACGGCCCAATCCAAATAGAAAGCTTGCTCAGACTTCCTAAGAGGCAAACCTTCTCTCAAAGCAGCCTCATCAATTTGGATGACATTGATACCCGCCTTCTCAAGATCCTCCACTTCATCCTTGATAGCCAAAGCAATCTGGTAGCAGGTTTCGAATCTGCACAAAGAAAATAGTCATGTTAAACAATTTCAGATTGAAGAATCAACCAGCAGGATGGCATGTTATTTTTCTCATTCTTTTGCTGTGGGTTTGAAGCAAGAAATACCTTGGCTGGTCATTTCGGACAAAGGACCAGTTAAGAATGGTGACTGGGCCTGTAAGCATTCCCTTCATTGGGCGAGAAGTCATGCTCTGAGCAGTGGAGGACCAAAAGACGGTCATTGGGTTGGGGCGACTAACATCACCATAGATGATCGGGGGCTTCACACAACGAGATCCATAAGATTGCACCCAACCATTGACTGTAAATGCGAAGCCCGACAACTGCTCTCCAAAGTACTCAACCATGTCGTTCCTCTGCCACAAAAAATATAAGCTCTATAAAAGGAAGGCACAGAAAGTACACAGTTTATAGCGCCCTCTAATAAAAAAATCACATCAAGCTCACCTCAGGTTCTCCATGAACCAAGACATCAATGTCGAGCTCCTCCTGGAGCTTGACAACTTTGTTAATTTCCTCCTTAATGGCCTTGACATATTCCTCCTCAGAAATCCTAAAGAGAACAGTGCAGAATTCTTAGAGAAACATCCACACCAATTTTACATAAGTTGGAAAAATATGTGCATCAATAGCTTCACTCACTTCTTGGCCTTGTATTCACGGCGGACCCTTCTTAGTTCAATGGTTTGAGGGAAGGACCCAATGGTGGTAGTTGGCAGGACTGGAAGGTTAAGCTTCTTCTGTTGAGCATCAAGTCTGGCACTTACATTCGTTGCTCGGCGATGGTCAGAACCCCTCAAAGCAGCAGCCTGATAAGCAACACAATTCACCAATAAGTACAAAGTGAACATTGATTTCATAACTAACTTGAGACAAATAAGAAAAGAAGATGAAGCACTCACAGCTTTCTGGACAGCCTCATTAGTCACTCTTGGAGAAGACCTACGTGAAGCCTGAGCTGCAGCATTTGCGGAGAAAAATGCCTGAAAAAAAATCCCAACACATTATATGCCCTCCCCCTAGGAAGACTGAACAAAACCAAGTGCCTTATGTGATGACAATAATGTTGTAATAAACTAAGATATCCTAGTTGCCTTGAGATATCTGTCAGCTGTGCCTGTCACATCGACCAAGAAAAGGAAGAGTTTACCTCGTCCTTCTGACCAGCCAAAGCATTGGCCAAGGCATTGACTTCAACAATCTTTTGAGCAGCAAAAGCAAGCCACGACTTGATTTCCTTGTCCAGCTTAGTCTCATTAACTAGATCCACGGCAGTGTGAAGAAGCGAGCAAGAGGTAGATACAACAAGTTTATCTGCATGGATGAAAGAATGATTAGCATATGCGACTTTACAGATTAAACTGCATACCGCCATTTTCCACAACAGAGCATAGGCCAAGTTAAATACCTTTGCCAACAATGCCCTCGAGAGCTTCCAATGTGCTAAGAGAAGCAGCGAGATCGTTGGCCCAGATGTTCCTTCCATCAACCACTCCAGCAAAGAGGTATTTTCCCTTGGGGAATTCACTCGTAACCAGTTTAAGTGTATTGGTTCCACGAACAAAGTCAAATCCATATGCAGTGACTCCCTTCAATTCGACCAGAGTCTTGTATGCCTCAGCAGGAATATCTGCAAAGTAGGTCTCAATGAGCACATTTAAGCCAGATAGGCTCGATTCTAGTGCAGCATATGCATTTTTAAATGCCTCATATTTGCGCGAATCCAGGTCCAACACCAGCGTGGGCTCATCAAATTGAATCCACGTTGCACCAGCTGCCTTAAGCTCCGATATAACTTCCCTGAAAAGGCATTCACCGTAAGAAAACATGTTTGGAAGTTGCGACCAATCATATAAATACAGAATAACAAAGGAGTTATTTGAGGAGGTTATTACTTGTAAATAGGGAGGATTTTGTCAAGAAGAGAGAGAAGAGAGAAGGTCTTCTCAACACCCTTTGCCGGTTTGGACAGCAAAAGGTACGACACAGGGCCAATAAGGACAGGTACGGTGTCCACTCCAAGCTGCAATTAGATGCAGAAAGAAATTCCAAGTTTAACCAGCAGACGGCGAATGGGATGTAAAATATGCGCAAAAACTGTGAAGTATTTAACCGGATATGAATACGTAGCATAAAATTAGAAACTTCTGCAAGAACTAATCATAAACCACTCCCTAATTAATGATATCCTTTTAACATGCTTTGTTACGCTTATATAATAACGTGAATTCAATGTGGTTGAATCCTATGTCAGGTTAAAACAAGCAATTAAATATTAGACCAGTTCAGCGTTTTTATTTTATCAATTTCAATATCAATATATAAACACATCAGAACGCATGAATAGGGTTGATTGAAAGATAAATAAGAAAAATACCGCCTTGGCTTCCTTGTACTCGTCGACGGCCTTGTGGGAGGCGTAGGAGAAAGTGACATCGTGGCCCAATTCAGGGACGATGAAATGGCTGCAGTTGATTCACCAACACAGTAAACAATCAAAATAATCATTCAAAATACTAATATTACTAACTAGTTGTAGTAGCAATCCATTAGCACTAATGGTAGCAGAAGACTTACTAGTTGGTGTCAAACCACTTGGTCATTTCCATAGCGGGTACAGAGGCATTTCCTCTGGCCATGGAGAAGTAGGTGTCGAATCCGATCTCGCCGCCATTCCAGCCGTATCTGGGGGGGACAGCGCCAAGCATAGCGGTGGTGTCGAGGACTTGGTCATAGTAAGAGAAAGTGTTGCTGGGAATGTACTTGATCCCAGCATCAGCCATCTGCTTCCAAATGGAGGACCTTAGATCAGCTGCAACCTTTTTCAAATCTTCAGCACTGCTCTTCCCATCCCAGAAGGACTCCAACGCAAACTTGAGCTCTCTCTTGGGGCCCATTCTCGGGTATCCAACGATGTGGGACGCCATTATATATATATTTTAATCTGATTTGATCAGATCGACGGTCGAAAATAAAATTAAAACACTATTACGAAAAATGCAAGCGCAATTTGGACATGTTGAACGAATATCAATACCAATTAGCAAGATCTTCATGCAATTATTATTAGATGAATGAAATAAAACAGATCCAGTCTTCTTTGTAACGAAGGAATCAGGTAAGAAGTTGTTGGAAGCAGAGAATTATAGTAAAGCTTAGATCAGATAAACATATATAAACAAAACCAGATCAAAAACATATAAATGAGATAAAAATTGAGGAAGTATAGATCTGGCTTTTAAAACATGGATTTCGATACAAGAAACAAAAAGCTGATTCAGATCCCCAACGAAATCAGAAAAAAAAAAAAACACAAAACAAAACAAGAAAAAGCTGAAAAAGGGGGAAATGTGAACTGACCAGTAGATCTGAAAAGCGAAGAAAAGAGAAAGAAGAAGAGGAATGCAGGGAAGGAAGAAGAAAAAACAAACACTAAGAATAGCAAGAAACAAGAAAGAAGAATAGAAAAAAAAGGAAAAGAGTGTCGCTCCGTACCTTATGGAATAAGAATAGGGAGTGTCTCTTCTTCTTTCTTTCTTTATTACTTCGTTGTTTTTGTTTGAAGAGAAGAGAAGAGAAGAGAAGAGACGGGCACGAATTCAGCAGGGCTGGTCCAATGGCTTATTTATAGTCAAACAACACACCCCCTTTCCCTCCAGATCTGCTATTGTGGCTACAACCGCCCATTTTCTTTTTCTTTTTGTTATTTACAACTCTACTCCTTAACTTTAACATAATTCCCACATCATCCCTTTAGTTTTTAAAAAAAATTATTTTTTCAAGAGTCACAAATTTAAAAGTTTATAAGAAGAAGTTAAGGAGTTTTATAAAATTTAGAGGATAAGTTGACATGAAAAAACCACGTGTTCGATTGACGATTTAAAAAAGAAAACAAACTCTTTTACAAACCTTTTTTTTTAATTCAGGATTGAGTTTATAATTTTTTTTATAAGAGCTTTATGGTCCGGTAGAAAAAAGGGTGATTGTTTCAAAAAAAATAGATTACCCATTCATTTAGCATATAATTTTTTAAATGTTATTCAATGTGTAATTTTTTTGCTAAAAATTTAATATGTAACTTAACGGTTAAAAATAGCATATGCAGATGAGCAATGATAGATTAAAAATTTTATTTGAGATATTTTTTGTTAAAATTATAGATTTTACCGATTGTCAACGAGGGATTTTATTTTTAAAAAATCAGGTTTTGCTCTGGAGAGTTATTGAGGGGAGTTTTATTTCCACAAAAAAAAAAAAAAAAAAACATTGAATGGCGGTCATACTTACAATGCTTTCATCAGATGACGCCAATATTAGCTGCTTTACATATTAGGAGAAATGGCGGTGCTATTTTTTTTATTTTTATTTTCCGCTGAAATCATAGGAAATAGCGCACATCATACAGTCCCACTCTCCGTACGGGGGGCGCGGCCAAGATTTGTTGCCATTTTGGCAAATGAAGTGGGTGGGTGGGTGGGTGGGTGGGTGAGATCTTTCTTGATTTTCTTTCACAAAAAATAAAAAATATAAAAAAATTAAAAAAACGATGGGACCCTTATTGTGGACTCCCATTTGTTATTTTTTTCCTTTTTTTTTTTTTGCTTAGTGCAAGTTAATCCTTGGTTTTGTTTTATTTTTAATTAACCGTTTGTTTGGGAAGAAACTATACTTTCTAACTTCTATAAATCTGAGAGTTGTTTTTTTTTTTTTTGAGGCAAATGACAATGAACTTTCAATAAAGAGCTACTAAAGGCCTAAGATATAGAACAAATTCAAAGCCATAAAAACAGGAGCCACTCACACAACTTGATAATGCAAGTGCACCCTTGACCCAACAACGAAGAGGACTCCTCCAATAAGTGGCACAATAACATGATTCGGCCACACAGAAAAAGCACAAGATAAGCCATATGCTAGTCCCAAAACAGACTCGTCACACAATACAGACTAAGAGCTGTGGGGAAACCACCATCTAGCTAAGACAAATACTACAAACAAAGACGGATGAGTGGACCTCCCTCTACCTGAGACAAACGGATAGTAGATGAGGAAATCATCACCATTATTACAAAACTTGCATAAACAAAACACATAAAAAGTTTACAAAGATCCAATAGGATCAACATAGCAAAATCAAGCCCCTCAATGCTAGAAATATGTGAAGCACAATAAGCACAGTGTTAAAAAAAAGCTCCCGAAACAACGATGAAAGCATCCGAGATATGACAACTTGTTGCCGCAGACGGGCGGGAGTGACCACACGCTCCGATCCACCTTCCTTGCCTCCCTTCTGCGACTTAGTTTCTAGAGTTTCAATAGGATCCTATAGCGAACGCATCCTAGATCAACGGTAAAAGAATGGCGACTCCTTCCCTTAAATAGCTTCATTCCGATTACTACCCACACTTCCGTCAGCAAGAACTTGACATTGATGACCTCTGCAACCTTCCCAAAGAATTTTGGAGGCCGACAACTCGACTAAGTGCTAGACCACTAACCCCAAATATATAATTTTAGTACCATGATTTTGTTTTTTTTGACATGAAATTTTCTTTTTATACTTATATTAATGAATCTCAATTCAATTTTGTAAAACTGTAATGGAAAATCAAAACAAGAGATTCAGCAAAACCCAATAAAGAAAAGTATATGCGTGGATTTGTATGTTTGGTAATTGCGGTTAGAACCATAGTTATGGTTCAAAATGCTGTAGCATATGAGAGTTTTACACTGTATTAGCTTTTTACTTTTTTACTGTAGCATGTGAGAGCTTATATTATTTGGTAACCACAACTATAGTTCTAACCACAATTACTAAACACCCATTTATTCATTTTTTAGGGTTATTTTATTTTTATTTTTAATTTTTTATAGTTTTCACAAAACAATTTGGGGTTTATTAATAAAAGATAAGTTGAAAATTTTACGTCACAAAACACGGACTCAAAGTACCAAAATGACATTTTCAAGAATTATAGGGGTACATTTTGATATTTTTTAAATAATAAAATATCAATGTGATGTTTTCTTAAAATATAAGTTACTGAAACGATAAAAACTTTTTTTATCACACCGTAAAATTCATATTGAAAAAACCCTACAATAATCTGTTATAATATATGGGAAAAAATAGAGCTATCAATAACCAATATAGTTCCAAATCTGTTAATATCTCCATTAAATACGGAAACATCATCAGCAATTGTTGAGTTGTGGACCAAAATTGTACAAATAATAGTAACAATAATAAATTCAAGGACTAGTCTGCCTTTAAAAAAAAGAGTTTAAGGAAGAAATCACCGTTCCAATGCTTACGCGTAAAGCACTAACCTATCTTTAAAAAAAGAAAAAAAGAAAGAGAGAGAGAAAAAAAACAAAATTAGTTCAAACCAATGTGGTTCATTTTTTATATGAAAACACTGTAATAAAATTAATTTGTCAAAACCATGTGTCAAAACAAGCTATTAGATTTTTTTTTTTTAATAAAACTTCATTTAAACTAAAATAGAACAACACAAGTTACATAAGACTGTCTGCTATGAGCCAAAATGACCTTGGATAAAGACTGGATCACTAGTAAAAGATTGAAGTCCAGATCCAATAAATAAAGGCCCACTTCTTCACCCAGAATACAGCTCCGTTAAAAGGTTAACCTATAGTTGATTGATTAAATCAATTGACCAAGTCAAGTTTTCCCAAATGAGGGCAAATGCAACATAGCCTAGAATTAGATCTAGCCACCAATTGCCACAAACAATGCTACCAAGTAGTGGGTGTGAAATTCAAGGCAAGGTCGGAGCTAGATGGACCACTTTCTTTATTATATCAACAACGTCAAAGCGTTCAGCTACCTACCGATGGAGATCTTGTCACCTTTATTCTAAGTAAGCAAGCACAATAAAAACATTTATATAGTAGTTAGGAAGTGTAATTAGAATCATAATTGTGGTTTAAAACATTGTAACATATGAGAGTTTTATCCTATCATAATTTTTTGCTTTTTACTAGAAACTTTATACTATTTAAAAATCACATGATTCCAACTACAATTATTAAACACCCTGTTAGAAGGTTTTTTTTTTTTTTTTTTTGTTTTGAGAATTGAGAGTAGAAAGATTTATATTTTAAGAGAGAAGCAACGAAGAATTGGTGGCCGAAGTTGGTAGGGAAAACGGGGGTTGGCAGGGATTGGTTGTGGGGCCACTTTTGTGCACTCTAGTCATCATATTTTTTAAAATTTGATCTTTTTAATTTGAGTTTCTTATGCTCTTGTTTACGTTACATTCCTATAGGGGAATGGAGAATAGGAAAAAAGGGTGAAAATCTGCAAAATGAAAAAAAAAAAATCTGTTGATAAAATAGAGAGGAAAAAGGGAAATTTCCCTTTATTCTATTTAATACAAAGCGCAAAAAAATTGTCTATTGATGTGATTAAAGGCAAATATTTTACACCCATAAAGTTTGTGAAACGTTATTTTTTTCAAAGTTAAAAAGGATTAAAAAAATATATTAACATCATGAATTTTTTATTTTGTAATTTCTTCTTTGGTAAACGTCTTAAAATATTTTTCGCCTAAAAAATTCTTCCTCTAATTTTTTCTCATCGATTTATCACTCTACCAAACATGGTGTTAGTACATGACTATCAAAACTCCTTGCCATTTGCTGGGAGAGTAGGTGAGACGGGGCCGCAACGTCATATTATAAAATATTTTGAGTTATGGTATCCGAACATGTTGATCACGACAGCCCTTAGAGAGGTGCTTCAGCTTGCCATTGTTTTTTCTAGTGTCCTACCATGATTAGAGAACAATGATACCGTAACAGTCTTCATGTCATACGTCTATCCAAATACACTTCAGTTTAACATTGATAGGATATGAGCTTTTCAAATTCCATGCTAATAATATATTTATAACATAAACGTTATAAATCTGGCAGATTTTGTCTCGTGAGACATGCATGATTTGTTCATGTGGAGTAATTTAGTAAAATTACTTTTAAACAGTTTAATTTAGGGGTATTTAAGCCAGATCATATATCTCTTACCTAATAAAATCCATCAGTTTTTAACTTCTCTATTGTAGAGGTACCACTAACTTAACATTTAAAAGGTCGGGGACCCTAAGTATTTTTGTTGAAGTTTAGAAATCGAAATAAGACAACTGATATTTCTCAAAAGCAAAAATAGAATTAACATTTTTGTTTTTTCTGTTTTGTTATTAATTTTTTTCCCTGAGGTTGGTTTGGTCTTTTCATGCCATCCACTTTGAATTAACCTACACAGCAATAGGTAGTTTACTTCATATTGTCCATCTATATAAATATGCCTACTTCGTCTAAGTTTGTTGCTTCTTCCTCTTAAAAATCTCTCTTTCAATAGTTAAGATATCTTTTAATTTGGGAGTGTTTTAGGCCTCCATTTATGACCGTTGAGGTCTAGCTTTGAAATGTTGTTTTTCAACACCACGTGCGGCTACGAACAGTACCTGGACGACTCTTTCCTGTTCATCTCGGCCTAATATGGTGAACCTGCAATAAGAAGAGGGACGCAACGGAGGTAAGGGCGACACTGGTATGGTGCCAACCAAAGGCACTCCGACGCTCAAGTCAAGTACCTGTTCGATAGAGTATGAGAGTTAAGTTAGTTGGGAAAAAGCACGTTACTTGGAGTTGTAGTAAATGCACTCTATTTATAGGCTACCACTTGAATCGGGTGTTAGGTGGACTTAACCCATGATCCATGTGTTGCATCAAGACCTGTCAAAGAGTAGGTGACAAGTGTCGAGACCCCCACTAGAGGATTGGTCTCCATCTAAGGGTTGGAATGAGGCCATATGTCGACCTTTTGTGGTGAGTTGCTGCCTGGTTGTAGGCTCTGATAGTTCGACCTAAGCACGTGTTCTTCTCGAGAAGGCGATGCTTTGTGTCTTAGCCAGCGGAGGCCCTATAGATCACCTTGGGAAGGGCCGAGCATGTGGAGCTACAGGTTTTCTTCTCGATGATCTTGCAAAGCAAGGTGGCTAAGTTGCCACAAGGACAGTCTTTGGGGATGGCACCAGCACACCCCCAATAGTAGCCCATATTGCACCTGGTCAGTGCTTGGCCGGGTGGACTATATCGAGAGGGTGTGGTCGGCCATGGTTGGCCTTCAGGCTTTGTCTCGGGACAATGGGATTTGAAAAGACATGTGGTCAAGCTCGATGGGACACGTGTCAGCACACGATTGGTTGTTTCCCTAACGAGCATAATCATTGTATCTCTTCAAGTTTTGCGCTCGAGTTATGACTATAAATAGGGGTTAGCTCCCCGTTATTCCAGAGTGTTTGTGTCACAATTTCTGAACTTCTAAGTTTTAGCTGTCAAGCAGTAAACAACAATCTAAGGACTTTGTTTACAAACCTAAACTACTTTATAGCCCAGTAGGTAATACTTGAACATGAACTGAACCATGAGTGACCTGAGTGATTCCCAAAATGACTCAATTATCTTTGGGTCAGATAATAGTACCGAGACTAACCAATCAAGAACAAAGGAAGTAGAAATCATGGCAACTTTGCCCAATCAGGATGGGGCGGCCTAGCAAGCCGAGATTCTTAGCCTTAGAGAGGGGACGGTCCTAGAGAGAGAGTTTCTTGAGATGATTAAAGGGAGGCACCCAATCAGACTATGCAAGGGCGAAAACCCATACATTGGGGTAGCCACCACAGGCACATCTTGGGTTACCACCTGGGGACGTGCTAGCTTGGTGACAGCCATCAATGTGCCAAGCACCTCTGGTCAGGGCGCCGAGGTTTCTGCTCCTATAATGGAAGAAGTATCTATCAATCCATCCACTGAGGAGGATCAGCTAGCCAGAGGCAACGAGGCTCAAGACACAGAGGAAGAAGAGGACAGGCCCGTCCTGGTGGCCCGGGTTCGAGGGGTAATAGCCTACAGAAGAGATAGACCCGGTCAGACTTCAGCAGCGGGATACATTTCTAGGATGACGTCGAGCCACCTTGAAGCCTTATGTCAGGAATATCAAATTCCTGACGACGTCGTCCTTATGCTACCTTGGGAAGGGGACTCGCTAGTGGACCCGCCAGAGGGCTATATCACTTTGTACATGGAGTTCTTCTGAGCTGGACTCTGCCTTCCATTCCATCCCTTCCTTCGGCAGGCACTAAACAATTTAAATATGTGCCCTGCTCAGCTAAACCCAAACTGCTACAGATCCTTGATTAGGATATATATTCTCTGAAGGTACTATAATGTAACTAAGATGCCATGGGAGGCCTTCAAGTAGGTCTTCAAGATGAAGAGGCTTCCTCAGCAGACTGGCTAGTACTACTTCATCGGCTTCAAGAAAGACTTCATCCTCAGGAACCCCAACTTAGATAAGTTTTGGAAATTTGAGTGGTTCTATGTCGAGGAAACTAGATGTTTTAGGCTGGTGAGTTGGTGCCTGAAGATCAGGAGGTGTCGAGGAGATTTGAGCAGGGACACATGTGGTTGAAGAGACCATGGGCAACGAGTAGAGTCATCGTGGCTGTAGAGGAGTTGTACATGAATCCTAAAGCTTCTTGGCAATAGACCTTTCTACTACGAAAGACGAATCTCACCCATTATGGTTAGTTTAGGGGGTCCAGCTCAACTAAACCCCGCCGAGATGATGTTCCACTTGCTCCTTTTACTAAGCAAGTGACCATTGTAGAACGCAGCGTTGCTGATGTCCTAGGGCCAAGCATCTACCAAACTAGGTGGCTAGCAAGGGAGCCATCATTGTCTAGTTTCGAGGACTCTTCTGGTAATTCCTTCAGTTTAGGGCTGCCCATAACCAACAAAGAGCTCAGGAATGTGATCAGGCTACTTTACCCGCCAAGCCAGCTCTAGATCGGAGGTTTGCCTCAAGTTTTTTTTTTATGTTGTTGCCAAGCTCAATTTAACTTGGTCATTTTCTTCTTGTAGACATGTCTTTAAAGGGAATGTCCAGGTAGGAGTGGTAGAGAATGATGGAAGAGCTCCACCGATCGAAGGGCAAAGGGGTCCTTGGGGCAAAGAGGAGAAGGACCGAGGAGCCTGAGCGTCCAGTCACTGCCGACTTGCCAAGCATCCTGTCACCACCACCAAGGCAAAGGGGCTCTTCAAACCATGGTGAAGGCAACCCTTCTACCGCACCGTCTTGCCACTGCCACTAGCCAACCTGCCGAGGAGGCGTTGTCTGTTGAGACCATTGGGGGGCCATGCCAAATGAGGAGTTTTTTTATGGCAGTTAGGGAGTAGACATTCTCAAACTGATTTCGTTCGGCATTCAAGCTGATCGTCAAGGTATGCCCGGTTTAGATTTCGAGCTTCCATTTACTTAGTTATTTTTTTAGTCTCTAATATGCATTTTTCCAAGCCTGTTCGTACTTGAAGGTTGCTGACCTCTTAGCCGAGCACACTTTTCACACTGAGTGGAGAAAGGCCGCCAAGGAGAAAGACCAAGTGGAAAAATAGCTCAAGCAAAAGGAGAACGAGCTTTCCCAGGCAAGGGCCGACCTGACCCGGGCTAAGAAAGACACCATGAAAGCTTGAGAGGAGGCCAACTAGGCAGAGGCAGAGTAAGCTCGGGCTACCCTCTATGAGGAAACAAAGAAGGTCCAAGCTATCAGGGATGAGCATGAGCAGTTTTTAAAGGAGGAGCTACTTGGCAGGCTGACTCAGGCAATGGAAGAGTTCAAGAGCTCCGTTGACTATATGGACTACCACTACCTCAAGATGAAGGATTTACAAAAATACCTTCTAGAGAAGTATCCCGAGGCTATTGCTTTGGATTGGTCACTCATCATCGAGCTCGATTCTGGCGGGGAGGACGAGGAGGCCGAGGAGGTCTTGGCTCTAGAAGGCAAGACATAGTTGTCGACCTGAATGTCGAGGATGGTGACGTCAGAGCCTAGAACTGATGGCCTTTTTATAATTTTTGTTTTATTTTTTTCTATCTAGGTTTGGGTGGTACCTGGTTATTTGCAGCTCCCACAAACTCATTAATAAAATTTTTATTTTTCCCAAGTTCAATGCTTCTCAGATTATTTTTATTTTTCCTAAGTTCAATGCTTCTTGAGTTATTTTATTTTTCCCAAGTTTAATACTCCTCTAGTTATTCTATTTTTCCGAATTTCAATGTTTCTTGGGTTATTTTATTTTTCATCATATAATCTTGTTGATCCGAGCAGGTACATGTCTACTTCTTCTATCCCTTTATTCAGGAACGCTTGTCTGACATATTCGATTTGAGCTAACTACGACAATGCATAGTGCCCTATGGCCCCTTAGAGTTGTTTAAGTTCTTTAGAACTTTTACAAGTCTAGTTGTAGTCAGGGGTTAAATTTCTTGGGGTCATCACCAGGTCGATGTGACTATTGGTCGGGTCATCCATAATGCATTGGACTAGTAGACTGTTCTTTCAAGTTCACTTGTAGTCGGTATGCGAGTCGACCAACCCCCTAGTTGGGAGTTAAGGTGGCTTGGGAGTTGTGGCTTTTTGAAATTCGAATTGCTTGAAGGAATTCTTTGAAATGTGTTTTCATTGATCTTTATTTTTTTTTCTTTTTTCTTTTTTGTACATTTCCTTGCTCTGTTCAGCAGATCTTTTAGTCACAAAAAGAATAGTGAGGCTAGAGATCAAAAAGGGCGTTCTGGCTCTTGTCAATAATAAAATTTCTTTAGGTCAGCTATTTTTGTATGTGCCTGGTCAGACGATGCTGACCACGTTGAATGGGCTGTCCCATTTAGGTCCAAAGGAACCGAGCCTGGGCTGTTAGACGATGATTTTCTTCAAGACTAGATCACCAACTTTAAAACTTCTCAGATGAACCCGCTTGTTATAGTACCTAGCAATAGTTTGATTCCAAGCAGCTGTACGGATTAAGGTAGTCTCTCTTTTTTCTTCAAGGAAGTCGAGTTCAAACATCATAAGCTCAGTGTTTTGTATCTCATCGTAGTGTTTGACCTTGAGGCTTGACAAATCGACCTAGGCTAGGATTACAACCTGGGCTCTGTGGACCATAGAGAATGGAGTTTCTCCTGTGGTAGTCCAAGTAGTAGCGCGTTATTCCTAGAGTACCTTTGGGAACTCGTGGATCCATGCACCTTTGAGCCCTTCTAATTTTTGCTTCAGGTTGTCTTTGATGGTTTTGTTAACTGCTTCAACCTGTTCGTTGCTTTGAGGGTACCCAAGTGAGGAGAACACCTTCGTGATGTCAAGCTGTTCACACATGCAAAGGAGGCTGGTTGCTTCAAATTGCTTCACGCTGTCGGTGACTATGGCGTGTGGGATGCTGTATCTACAAATGATGTTCTTTCAAAAGAAGTTGGTGCACTTGGCTTCAGTCATGTCGGTGCAGGGCTCGACCTTTACCCACTTAGTGAGGTAATCAATGGCCACTATATAGTATTTGAATTGTGACTGGGCTAGGGGTAGAGATCTGATTAGGTCTATGGCCCATTTGGCAAATGGCCAGGCAGATACCATGGAGTTAAGTGGCTCAGCATGTTGTCCAGTAGCTCGGGCAAACTGTTAGCACTTGTGGCACTTTCGTGCATATTACTTATAGTCTTGATCCATGGTCAGTTAATAGTAGCCCTGGTAGAGGCATGTAAGTGATAAAGAGCGCCCCCTACATGATTGTCGCATAACCCGCTATGAATTTCTTACATGAGGTATCGAGCTTTTTGAGACCTAACACATCTCTAGTAGGGCGTAGTGTGGCCGCGTCTGTAAAGTCTCCCCCCAATCATCGAATACTAGGCCCAGCTATTGCGAGTGCACTGGGCTTTCTCTCGGTTGCCGGGCAGCTCTACTGTAGTTAGGTGTCAAATGATCGGGTCCATCTAGGTGCTTGTTTGCTCATCGGCTATGTTTACTACTTCTTTGTTGATGCTTGGTTTGGCTAGCCTCTCTATTGGAACCAACGTTAGGTCATTATCTCCTAGGCCCAAGGCTAGCTGGGCTAGGATGTCGACTTCAGAGTTCTCAAACCTTGGGATCTGAATAAAAAAAATAGGTTATGAATTGTCTAAGCAAGGCTTTGACTTCTTTCAAATATGTAGCCATGGATTCAGTCTAGGTCTGGAACCCTTCGGTGACTTGTTGGACAACGAGCATTGAATTGTTGTGGATGTGAATGCAATCCACCTTGAGGTCTCGTGCGATTCTAAACCCGGCTAATAAGGCTTCATTTTTGACTTTATTGTTGGATGCTTTAAAGTCGAAACGGAGTGTGTAACTCACCTTGTAGCCATTTGGATTGGTGAGGATAAGGCCAACGCCCAAGCCATTCACACTTGATGATCCATCCACAAACAACTTCCACTCAGGCGCATGCCCAATAGCATTACTGTTAGGGGCATCGTGGTCTTCCATGGGAGCCTTTTCGGCCGAAGGGTTAATCTACCTAGCGTCCATAAATTTTGCAATAAAGTCACCTAAGGGTTGCACCTTTATGGCCATTTGGGGCACAAAGTGTATATCATATTACTTGAGCTCTATTGACCATTTAGCCATCCGACTAGATGTTTCTAGGCTTTGAAGGATTTAGTGCAAGGGATATTTGGTCGGGACTTGAATTTTGTGCCCTTGGAAGTAAGGTCAAAGCTTCCAAGCAGAGGTAATGAGGGCAAGCGCTAGCTTTTCTAATAGAGGGTATTGTTCCTCAGCGCCCTGAAAAGCTTTAATGGTGTGGTAGACCGGCTTTTGAGTATTTTCTTCTCAGACTTGGACCGAGCTTATTGCCTTCCCAAAAATAGCCAGGTAGGCATAGAGTATCTCTCTCGGTAAAGGTTTAGATAGGAGCGGGGGCATGGCCAAATATCTTTTAAGACTCTAGAAGGCTTCTTCACACTCCCTACTGCACTCAAACCTCCCCTTGAGTGCTTGGAAAAAGGGTTGGCAATTGTCAGTAAACTGGGAAACGAACCTAGACAAGGCTACTTCCATAATGGTCAGCTTCTATACTTCTTTGACAGTGCGGAAAGAGTGCATATCTACTATGGCTTAGGCTTTGGGGGGATTGACTTCAATGCCATGATGATTGACCATAAACCCGAGGAACTTGCTAGACTCCACCCTGAATGTGCACTTGGCCAGGTTAAGTTTCATCTTGTATTCTTAAAGAAGGTCGAAGCTTGCTCAGAGATCAGCAATATGGTCTGCTGCTCAGACAAATTTGACAAGCATATCATTGACATAGACTTCCATGGTTTTCCTGATCAGCCAAGCAAACATTTTATTTACAAGGACCTGGTGGGTGGCCTTGACATTCTTCAGTCCAAATGGCATGACCACATAACCGAACAATCCCTGGTCTATGGTGAAAGTGGTCTTTATCTGGCCTTCCTTGGCCATCCTAATCTTGTTGTATCTGGAGTAGGCATCCATAAAGCTTAGTAGCTAGTGCTCGGCCATTGCGTCCACTAGTTGGTCTGTAACACTCACCTATTTCATGTAACGGAATTATGTAATGATAGTAACGACGTTAAGTGTTATCCATATTTATTTATGATATTATTGTCACTAACCATTTATTTTAAGTTTTATGACAGGTGACGATCGCGTGGAATTGATGTGCTCAAGTGTTCATGTTAATTACAATGTATGTTTATTTATGATGCAATGATGAATTGAATGCTATGATGTATTGTATTTTAAGGACAGTTCGACAGGTCAGACTTTCAAGTTCGACAGGCCAAATAGCCTTTCTATGATCGACAGGCCGATGATAATAATCGACAGGCCGAATCTCAAGGAATCGGTAGGCCAAAGTTAAGAATCAACAGGCCAATGACAGCTGACAAGCAGTCAGTAGAAATCTCTCCAAATTTGTGATTGAGATGATTACGATGATTGGATGGTTTAATGTGATTAATTGACATATTTATGGATTAATTTTCTCATTTAAGGAAATAAAATCATTGACTTTTGACTGATTGAATGTAATTGATAAGGTTTCCCCATTTTGAAATCAAGAAATATGTTAACTTGAGCCATTCTTGGAAGTTTGACTTTTTCCCCTCAATTCCCTCCATTCCCACGGGATGATGGCCTCTAATTTGGTAAGAAATGTTATGCTCATTTATGTTATTCTCTTTTCATGATAAAATTTTTACTCTCTGTCTCTCTTTCTCTTTTTCACGTTTCCTCTTCATTCCTTCTCAAATTTTCTCAGCTATTATTTGTAAAAAATATTGAGTTTCCATTGGGGTTAAGTTCAAAGATTTGAGAAGAAATTTTTAAGGTAAGAACTCATTTTTTCGATAATTCTGAAATTCATTTCTCCTCCTCAATCCGTCTGCCATAACTTTGTCTAGGTATTTTATTTTGTTCTGAATTTTTAATATGATGTTCATATGTGAGTTATGTTAATGTTCTTTTAAGTTTCAAGTCATTTTGATTTTTCTAAATTAAGTTATGAATTTTCTACCCTCTACCACTTACAGTAAAATATTGTTGTTTGGTTATGACACACGAAAATGTGATTTGTGTTCAAGGGGTAAATGTGCTTTGTTTGCTACAAAATTTGGCTAGAATGTTCATGTATATGTTAAGTTATGAACTGGAAAGTTTAGTGATTATTTGATGAGTATTTTATGTGTTATGAAATTTTTATTGAGACTAGGTCAGGAAACTACTTTAACAGTGTTATTATTGGACTTTTGTATTATGTGATGTTTTTTATGTTTAAATGATTTTATTGATGATGAAATAATTTTATGATATTGTAATATATGTTAATAAGTTGTTAGGATGAATTTTAGTGTTAAAATATATGTGTTTTAATTGTTTGAAAATGATGAATTTATGTGACTCACTGTGTAAGTTAATGGCAGATTTCATGTTTGTTATGTATGACTTGTTTTTAGATACTAAATGTAATTTTTAGGATTAAAGAAAAATCATGGTAACATGTTTATGTGTTGACTTATCCTTGCCAAGTATGGTACTCAAATTATGTGTAAATGTTGAGTTAAGTATTGAATTCGTGGAGGTCAGTGATATATTTTATGTTGACAGTTTAAGTTTAGTGTTCTTGTAGTGATGAAATGTTTTAGTAATTGTTATTTTAAAGAAAGGAACGGATATGTGATGAAACTTGTATTTGGAAGAGATTATGAAGTATTGATGATTTCATGGGTACTTAAAAGTATATGTTAATTACTATTTTTTTTTATGAATGTATGACATGAACACTTGATGAAGTGAGCACATCGAGACTGCGACGTTGTCACCCACAAAGTTAAGGTTAAGTAAGCTATACATGTAAGTACATTCTCACCTGCAACATAATATATTTTATAAAAGGTTTGAAATTTTGTTCATGATGATATCTATGATGATTTATGATGGTTTCATTTTTATTCTCATGAAAGATTTGATGCCTAAAAGTTATGCATATATGATGATGTATTTCAATAGTATGAAAGTTTATATATGCATATATGTATCACTTAAATAAGTGTTGCACACCAATGTTATGAAATAATATGATATGATGTCATGTTTGGTTTAGGATTAGCTACCCTTCTCCTCTCATGACGACGGGCCTACAATGATGATGATGGTGCAACACTTGGGCCCTTAAGATAAAATGAAATAAATTTTAATATGGTTAAAGTAATGAAAGATATGTTTCTATGAAAATGTGATTAATGCACAATTATGAAAATGATGATGATGATGTTTATGAAATGTTTTTAAATTGTGATAAATATATGTACTTACTAAGCATTAGCTTATGCAAGTTTATATCATGTTGTAGATAAGGGTAAGAGGGTCATGGAATAGGTGGAGGATATGGAAAGGCGTGTGAGCTAAGCAAGATGAATTGTAATTAGAAAAAAACTAAGGAAGGAAGCTTTTATGGATTAAACTATATTTTATAATTTTGATTATGTTTACTTGCTTAAATTTTAAGGATTGGAACTATGACCCCTTTTTACAATGTTTTTCTTTAAGATATGTCTTTCGCTTTTAAAATATTAAGTTTGATTGAAAAATCTTAATTTACTAAAGCTGTTCGGCCTGCCGACCATTAATGGTCGGACTACCGAAGTGTTGATCGGCCTGTCGATTACCCTATATCGGCCCGCCGAACATATCAGTTTTGAAACCCCGTTTTACAAAGCCTCTGCCGGCTTGCCGGTGGACGAACTCTAGCCTGCCGATCATGTTTGGCTTGTCGAAGTCCCAAGTTCGGTTTGCCGAACTAGGAGAGCAAATGGTTTTAAAATGTTGTGATGTTTATTTAAGTTGTGATCTTAATATTTAGTATATTTACTTTATTTAAGGATGTTTATGATCAAGTAAATCATTTTATTGATCAAGTATTAAATTATTAATGATATATATAAAAAAAAATGTATGCATGGATCCTGGGTTTGCTTTTCTAAAATCATGTTTTCAAATTATCTTCAAGTTATATGGTTGACTTCAAAATAAAAGTTTAAATGAAAGCATTTATCTTAAATGAAAGTATTAAAGAATGTATGCAACGACATCTGTGACGTCCATAAGGGGGGCGTTATAGGCTTTGGTATCAGAGCGAATTTTCATTTACAATTCTTGTCGCCACACGTCAGTCCAAGTCCTCCAAGTAAGTATGTTTTTAAAGTTTTATGATATGATCCAAGTATGATGTTAAGTATAAGGTTTAGAAGTTTAATGATTAATCCTCTAGTAGTGAAAACCTGTATCATATTAGAAGATTATTTCTAAGTTCCTAATTCTTTTAGGAAATTAACGATGGATGGCCACAGAAGAATGCAAACATGCACCCAGACCAATGAAAGGCTTATGACGATGATCGTCGAGCTGCAAAGGCAGTTGGAGGATCAAAGAAGAGAGATTGCCTAATTGAGGGCCAACGACCAGAACGGCGAACAACGAGGCAATGATGTGCCTCCTCCTTCTCCTCCTCCACAGCCACAAGCTAACAAAGTTCCAGCTCCTGCTGCTAAACCTAGAGCGGCCTATCAAGAACCCCTTCTAGTCAGATGGAAGAGAGTTAAGCCAGCGGATTTTGAGGGTTCTAAGGATCCGTTAGTCGCTTAAGGATGGTTGAAGACAATTGAGGCCACTCTAAGACTCATGGATTTCACTGACAATGAGAAGGTTCTCTGTGCATCGTACTGTCTCACCATGGAGGCCAGAATTTGGTGGGATGACAAAGAATTGAGTAGGAACATTGATGAGATGACATGGGCTAACTTCTTACATGAGTTCAACATGAAGTTCTTCTACATGAACATCACAAGGAAGCATTATGAAGAGTTCGAGAATCTACGCTAGGGGGATATGTCAGTTACAGATGTTGTGACAAAGTTTGACTAGCTAGCTTGCCTATGCCCAAGAATGGTTATTGATGAAAGTGAAAGGGTCAGAAGACTGATCAGAGCCCTCAGGCTAGAGATCGCCACGATCGTTGATGGGGCAAGTCCACCTAGAAATCAAGAGCAGGTTGTTTTGAGGGCCCAACGTGCTGAGTTTCACCCATCCAAGGTAAGAAGAAATCAGCCTCAACCTGGCCAGGAAGCCAACAATGCAAACAACCATAGTCGCCCTCCACACAAAAACAACAACAACAACAACAGCAACAACAACCAAAATTGGAAGAACAACAAAAGGATGGGCAATTCATAAAACCAGCACCGCCAAGGCCACAAGAGGCACAATGGTGGCTAGCCCAATAACAACAGTAGGCACTTTCAACCATGCGCCAATTGTGGAAAGAAACATCCAGGAGAATGCCACTTGGGGACAAATCAATGTTTTATTTGTGGGCAAGAAGATCATTTTGCTAAGAACTGCCCCAATCAGACGAATGCCCAGGCCCAACAGAGAGCTCCACCTCAAGCCCAACTTCATCATATGCAAGCTTCCTTAGAAGGGCCCCTGATTAGTTAAGGAAGACTTGAAGCTTTACCTACGAATGCCCGCATATATGCCATGACAAAGGAACAAGTGGCTGCTGAAGCCTTAAATGTGGTCACAGGTCAGATAACAAGCCTTTCTATTAATGCCTATGTTCTTTTCGATACGGGTGCCAGATATTCTTTTGTATCTACGTCGTTTGCTAAGAAGTTAGAGGTTCATTTAGAGCCTATAAGACAGGGATTCACTATGGCACTACCCTATGGGGAAGTGATATTATCTACGCACTGTCTGCGTACGGTACCCCTATGGATTTCTAATAGGAAACTTTTCATCGATCTCATTATGATCGACATGTATGACTATGATATGATTCTTGGGATGGATTTCCTAAGCAAGTACAATGCTTCTATCGAATGTTGAAAATGAAAGGTAATCTTCCATCCAGAAGGTGAACATAAATTCGTATATGTTGGCGAGTCCAATAAGAAACCCAGTATGTTTTTATCCGCCATGAAAGCAAGGAAGTTGTTAGCTAGTGGCTGCATGGGCTATTTGGCAAACATCGTGGACAAAAGCCAAGAAGAAAAGATAAGAATTGAAGATGTGCCTGTAGTACATGAATATGCAGAAGTGTTTCCTGATGATCTGACAAGTTTACCACCTAAAAGAGAAGTAGAATTCGAGATTGAGCTCGCACCAGGCATCGATCCAATCTCAAAGGCACCTTATAGAATAGCCCCTGCAGAGTTAAAAGAGTTTCATGTGCAATTAAAGGAGCTACTTGATAAAGGCTTTATCAGGCCTAGTCACTCTCCATGGGGAGCTCCAATTTTGTTTGTTAAGAAAAAAGATGGCACTATGAGACTCTGCATCAACTATAGAGAGCTGAACAAGGTGATAATCAAGAATAAGTACCCGCTGCCTTGAATCGATGATTTGTTTGATCAGCTTAAGGGAGCTTCGGTATTTTCAAAGATTTATTTGTGGTCGGCTTATCACCAGCTAAAGGTTAAAGAAGGAGATATTCCTAAGACAGGCTTTCGATCAAGGTATGGTCACTATGAATTTATGGTTATGCCTTTTGGTCTGACAAATGCATCTGCAACCTTCATAGATTTGATAAACCAAGTATTCAAGGAATTCCTCGATAAATTTTTTGTTGTGTTTATCGATGATATTCTTGTCTATTCAAAGAATCAAGAAGAACATGAGGAGCATTTGAAAAATGTGCTGAAGACATTAAGAAGACACAAGCTATATGCAAAGTTCTCTAAGTGTGAATTCTGGCTTGATAGAGTGTCTTTCTTAGGGCTTGTCATATCAAAGGAAGGAATCATGGTAGATCCTGCTAAGGTAGAGGCTATTCTCAACTGGAAGCTGTTAGACATGTATGTCCTAAGGAGAAAAAATATAATATGTTTTTGGAGACATTTTTCTCAATAAAGAATTTATTCATTTATATATATCAAATCTTGTCCTCTTCACGTTCATATTAGTTGAATGTATGATAAGCAAACAGTAGTCTGAGACTGTCAGTCTAAACCTTAAGAATTGGGCATATGATGGACTGATTATGCGGAAGACACGATTCTTAGGGTGATGGTCTAAAACATATGATCCGCAATCGAGAGAATAAAGTTGGGCGCTTTATTCATGTAAAGATTGATATGTTGTCTATATCCGTTTTGGGAGATGGTTTGTCTTGACCATCGGAGTTGGACTCCGTGAATAGAAACATTGGAACGTTGTCATAGGTGATGATGTGTTGGATCGGGACGTAAAGTGAATTGATTTGGATTAATAATTCTGTCTCGGTAAATCGATTCACTTTAGACAGTCATTTGTATTGTATCTTAATCCTAAGATGAATAATGGGCCCGTTGTCTCGACTTGTGTCTTTTGATGTGCCAAAGGGTGACACCTACATCTCAATAATGGTATGCATACCGATACGTTGGAGGCATGACACTTGATAACATAGACTTGTTATTCATAGATATGGAATCCATAGCTCCTCTTTAGGAGTAATGATATCCCCTTATATGCGTTGTCCTGTAATTGAAAAACTGGAGCGCTCAACCATTTGGATACATAGGTGTAACCGAATGGTATACTATCTTTGGATGGTAAGTTTTCTAATGGTGAGACAATGGAACGTAAGATAAAAATAATCGAGAAGGTAAGACATAACTTGTCCTTAAGCCGATTATGGATGATCATATGGGGATGCGATACACTATAATATGTCATGGAGACTTAGCTACACGAGCTTCGTAATTCTATAAAGTTCAAGAGTGCAGCTCCAAGCTTTTGTGGAGTAGCATTGGAGTTGATAATTATGAAATGTATATATGAGATATTGGGTTTCATAATTATCATGAGCTTTAACTTTATAGGTCTATTTTGGTCCCCTTTGCTAGCTCACAAAGTCCTGTAATGACACAACGTGCTTTTCCAATAATTGGTGACTTATGTCAGATTTATCAGATTGGTTTAAAATTTGTCAGAATAAAAAAATTCATGTCTGTTTATTGGTTGAATTAATTTTGTAAGAAATTAGTTCAAGATAAACTTGTTGAATTATTGCGATCAGATAATTCTTGTCTGTTTATCGGTTGTTTTAATTTTGGACAAATTAGAATAAGATAAACTTGTAGAATTATTGTGAATTGATTTATTTTCTTAGAGATTATCTTGATAAAGTTTGTTTTGATCAGATATCTTCTCTATTGGGTTATTTGAATCAAAACTGAGACTTTATCCTTTAGAATCTCGGGTGGAAAATAAAAGATTTGCGGAGATTTTTTCTTGGGAGTTCAGCCTGCCGAATGAAGTGGTCGGCCTACCGAACTGGCATGTTTGGCCTGCCGATCAGCGGGAGATAAGATTAATGCGTTTTCACGTGGATCTTATCAGATATTGATCCGAACTTGATTCTGTTTCGAGTTTTTGAGACCTAATCTGATATGGATTGACCCTAGGACCAATAGCTATAAAAAGGGAGTGAGTCTCATGATTTACTCAGATCAATTTGAGAGATTAAGAGTGATACTCTTCTAGTGAGCATCTGAAAACTCCCAGAGAGCTTTAGTTCACAAATCACAAGCACTAGCTTTGGGTTCTCTCTATTGGTTGGAAGGAGAGTCACCGGTGGAAGAGCTGTACGTGTGAGCCCACACTCACTCCGGTTGTGGATAGAGAATAGCAAAGAAGACCAGTTGGTTGAGGCTCTTCTGGAACGTTACTTCTCTACACAGGTTGCGGAGGTTCTTCGGCACACTGAGGTTAGTAAGATCTGTCTAATTTATACATATAACATGTCAAACTTGTGTTTTAGAAATTACTCTGATGAAAAATTTTTAAATTTCCGCTGCGCACTTTGTTTCCAACAATTGGTATCAGAGCCGAGGTTTTTACATAAATTTGCAAGTTTGTGATTATGTTATATGCATAAATTTTGTGATCTTAATCTCTCCTATGCTTGAATTGAATTTTATAGAGAGATGGCACTTTAGGTTTCTATATAATATATATGTTGTCATGGATTATGTGGTGAATGTTTATTAATTAATTATGGTTGATGAAATTGTTGTTTAATTATTAATTAATTAATTAATACCGGTTATGGTTCCTTAGAGGTTAGAATGTGTATCTAGGTTTTTCATGTAATTAGATGGCGGACTATCATCTCCGTCTATGAATTGTTATTTAATTTTTAATTTGTAAGAATTTTGTAATTAAATAATTATTCGGAGAAGATGGAACGAGAAGTCGGATCTTGAAGATTGATGATGTCGCCTCCAGGTATTTCCTGAGTGTCTAATTTTATGTTTTTAAATTGTTGAAAATAAAATTGATGAATTGCATTAAAATTGTATTTTCTGGAGTCGGTCGGCAGGCCGAAGGTCACAGATCGGCAGGCTGGACGTGTGGTCCGGCAGGCCAACAGTGGGGTAGAAATTTTAGTGCTCTGCTGGCAGGCCGAACCTTCATGATCGACAGGCCGATCACCCAGATCGGCTTGTCGACCGAGAGTTGCCAAGTGTCCAAAAAGGGTGCAATTCTTCCGGTACAGTTTTAATTTTATTTTTGGGACGATTCTGAGAAACATTAAATTTGGATATGACCGAAAATATGAAGTATTCGATTCATACGGGATTGAAGACTTGAAGATGGATATTACATGAAGAAGGATACAGCTTGAGGATTCAAGGATGAAGAATCGAAAAATGTCTCGATTATTCTCTTGTAATCTTAGTTTCCTATTCTCTAAGGTGGAACCATAATATTACGGTTATTATTATTTTGCTCGTAGCTTTGCTTGATTGCTTTGCTTATCTGCATTATAATATGATTTACCATGTATATTGATAACATGTCATATAGAATAGGGAGTGCCGCTCATATTAAAATTGTTCATGCATGATTTTAAAATAAAACCTTGATTTCAAAAGATTGAGTGGGAGAAGGTTTTCGAAGAGATGACCTAAGGCCTCCATCGTTGGTCTATAGGGAGAACATGGTGGTCCCGACTCTAGGAAGGGATTTCTATCATGTACCAGATTGGATCTCTGAAAGGATAAGGTATTTTAGTATGATTTATGGTGGCACACCCCTAGGTGGTGATTATAAATCATGGATAAAATATTGAAACGGTGGTTATACACTCACGTTAATTTTATTATTAACCTCCCCTAGGAGCTCTGTTAATAAAATTAATGGCCAAAGAAACGATTATTAGTATATGCTGGACCATACGGGTTCTGGATGGCATATATTAATCAGGAGGGAATTCGTGTTCCTGATTGAATTTGGCATGACTCCCCTAGGAGCTTGTTGAATTTTGAGTTGGGAATTATCGTTGTAAGGTTGTGATATTTTTAAGGTTTTGACACATAAACACATTTGTATGATTTTGCATGATTGTGTTATCTTACTAAATTATTATATATGTTTGCTTATGTTTGCTATACGTTTCTTTATTGTAGATTGAAAATGTCTAAAAGCGCTTTATCATCGATACTTGACAAAAACCAATTAACCGGTGAGAATTATAACGATTGGAAACGGAACCTGGACATCGTCCTATCCTTTGAGAAACTGAAATATGTACTGACAACCCCTTGTCCTCCCAAGCCTACGGGAGACTCAAGTAATGAGAATTCCAAGCGTATGACCGCTAGAAAGATGCTAATGATCAGGCCCGCTGCTATGTTATGGCTAGCATGAACAACGTGCTGTAGGCTCAACATCAGGATTATGAGACTACGAAGCAGATCTTGGATAATCTTGAGGACATGTTTGGAGGCCAGGCCATAACAAAGCGGCAAGGGGCGCTTCGGAAACTCTTAAAGTATAGACAGAGACCGGGGACATCTGTAAAGGAGCACATGATGTTGGTCATGGGTTACCTCGTAGAGGCTCAAACCAATGGAGCCGACATCGATGCTGAAACTCAGATAACTATGGTCTTTGAGACTCTGTCTAAGGAATTTATTCCATTTAGAGCTACTTTTAATTTAAGCAATAGATGGGATATGACCTTGTCAGAACTGATGAAACAGTTATAGGAGTTTGAACTGCTGATCAGGGAGTCTCCTGCTGGTGGTGAGGCCAACGTGGTAGCTGCTTTTGGTTCCAATCCTAACTCTGGGAATGGAAAGAAGCAACGGGCCAAGAGTGGAAAGTCTTTTATTCCTGCTGCTACCAAGAGCAAGAAGAAGAAGAAGAAGAACCCAAAGAAGCTTAAGTGCTTCTTCTGTGGTAAGGTTGGACATATAAAGAAGCATTGCAAGGACTTCCTTTCCAAGGGAGGTAGGTGTGATCTTCTATGTTTAGAAACTTGTTTGGTTGAAGAATCCGGTGACATCTAGGTCATAGATTCCGGTGCAACTAATCATGTTTGTGTTTCTCTGCAGGGATTCAAAGAAACGAGAAGTCTGCTGTGTGAAGACTTAACGCTTCGAATGGGCGATGAATCCTTGGTCTCAGCGGAAGCAGTGGGAGATGTCCATATTTACTTTGATAATTATAGGAATTTAATTTTAGAGATTGTTCTTATGTTCCTAAATTTAAAAGGAATTTAATTTCTGTATCTTCTTTATTTAAAGACTCTTACGTGGTATCTTTTAATGAAAAAGTGGTGATTCGTAAAAATAAATCTTTTATCTGTTTTGGATGGATGCAAAATAATCTATATTTTATCAAACCTAAGATGGACTTATTGCTTAATGCTGAGATAAATGATAATGACTCAAAAAGACTTAAAACTTCTCACTCTAATAAGACTTATCTTTGGCATTTGCGCCTTGGCCATATTAACCTGAATAAGATTCAAAGGTTAGTAAGGGATGGGCCTTTAAGTCACTTAAAGGTGGAATCTATACCTCAACGTGAGTCTTGTTTGGAGGGTAAAATGACCAAAAGACCATACGGGTCTAAGGGCAATAGGGCTGAAGGGGTTCTAGAACTTGTGCATAGTGATGTTTGCGGACCAATGAACATTCGGGCACGAGGAGGGTATGAATACTTCATCACTTTTATTGACGATTACTCAAGATATGGGTATGTGTACCTAATGCACCACAAAAGTGAAACTTATGATAAGTTCAGGGAGTTTCAGACTGAAGTGGAAAAGCAATTGGGTAGACACATAAAGGCACTTCGATCTGATCGAGGTGGAGAATACCTTTCTGATGAGTTCTTGGGACACTTGTTAGAGAATGGGATTTATCCCATTTGACTGCGCCAGGCACTCTGCAGCAGAATGGCGTAGCGGAGAGAAGAAATAGGACTTTGTTGGACATGATTCGGTCCATGATGAGTTATTCATCATTACCTTTATCCTTTTGGGGATATGCACTATAAACCACATGTTATCTTTTGAACAATGTGCCTTCAAAATTGGTCCCTAAAACTCCTCACGAGTTGTGGACAAGACGGAATACATCCTTAAACCATATTCGCATATGGGGATGTCCGACTCATGTTCTGTTTAAGGATCCGAATAAGTTGGAAGCACGTTCAGAAGTTTGCGTGTTTGTAGGATATCCAAAAGGGATTAAAGGGGCTTATTTTTATAACCCAAAGGAAAATAAAGTCGTGGTTTCAACTAATGCAACTTTCCTTGAGAAGAGTTACATGGACGACTTTAAACCTCGAAGCAAAGTGGTGCTTGAGGAGTTAAGGGGTGATCCGTTCACTCCGGAGGTTTCGAACGAAACCATTACGATCGGTGTAGAAAAACCAAACAAACCTGAAAAACAACCTTAGGGGCTTCGACGTAGTGGGAGGATCGGCCGTCAACCTGAGAGGTATATGTTCAATGGGGAGGTCTTCTTGGCTGAACCGGATGAACATGATAGGGATCCTTATACTTACGTAGAAGCTATGGAGGATGTTGATTCAAGACTCTGGACAGAGGCCATGAACATAGAGATGAAGTCTATGGAGACTAATTGGGTTTGGGAGCTTGTGGATCTTCCCGAAGGGGTAAAACCCATATGGTGTAAGTGGATCTACAAGAGGAAAAGAGGAGTGGATGGAAAGGTCGAAACCTTTATGGCTAGACTAGTAGCTAAGGGTTATACGCAAAAGGAAGGAATCGATTATGAGGAAACCTTTTCGCTTGTAGCCATGCTTAAGTCCATCCGAATTCTCTTGTCCATAGTTGCCGCTCTCGACTACGAGATTTGGCAGATGGATATCAAGACGGCTTTTCTAAATGGCTATCTTGATGAGTCCATTTATATGGAACAACCAGACGGGTTCAAGCTCTCGGGTCAAAAGGGTAAGGTTTGTAAGCTGCTAAAGTCTATTTATGGACTTAAGTAGGCTTCTCGTTCTTGGAACATAAGATTTGATCAAGTGATCAAGACTTATGGGTTCTCACAAAATGTGGATGAACCATGTGTTTACAAACACATTAAGGATGGGAAGGTGGTTTTTCTACGGCTTTATGTAGATGACATTCTGCTAATTGGCAATGACGTTGGGGCGTTGTCATCGGTCAAATTATGGTTGACCAAGCAATTTGACATGAAGGACTTAGGTGAGGTTAATTTTGTTCTCGGTATCTAGATCTTTCGGGATAGGAAGAACAAAATGATAGCTTTGTCTCAGGCCGGCTACATAGATAAAATTCTCAGGAGGTTTGCAATACAGGATTCCAAGAAAGGTGGGCAACCATCTAGGTCTGGAATTACTCTTTCTAAGAAAGACTCTCCAAAGTCTTTTGAAGAAAGAGAATACATGAAGAAGGTGCCTTATGCTTCGGCAGTAGGTAGTCTCATGTATGCCATGCTTTGCACACGACCGGATATTAGCTATGCGGTCGGGATTGTAAGTCGATTTTAGGAGGATCCAGGACCGAACCATTGGGTTGCGGTAAAGCATATTTTCAAGTACCTGAGAATGACTCGAGGGTATATGCTTGTGTATTCGGGTGAGGATTTAACTCCTCTAGGATACACTGATTCAGATTTTCAATCCTGTCTGGATTCTAGGAAATCGACTTCGAGGTTTGTGTTTACTCTAGGTGGCGGTGCCATCAGTTGGAGCAGTGCGAAGCAAGATTGCATTTCGGATTCAACGATGGAGGCCAAGTATGTGGCGGCTAGTGATGCTTTGAAAGAAGCAATGTGGCTCCGTAAGTTCCTTGGAGATCTTGAGGTAGTTCCTGATATGGGTAAAGCGGTATCACTGTACTGTGATAACAGTGCGGCGGTAGCTAATGCTAAGGAACCAAGATTTCACAAGAAGAGTAAGCATATTGATCGGAAGTATCATGTGATAAAGGACTTCGTTGAGGGCGGGCATGTCACAGTGTGCAAGATCGCGTCAGAGGACAATTTAGCTGATCCATTTACGAAGACACTTACTGGGAGAGTCTTTAAGAGGCATGTGGAAGTTATGGGGATGCGAAATTTGCTGTATTTAATCACTTAGTGCAAGTGGGAGATTGTTAGACATGTATGCCCTAAGGAGTAAAATTGTAATATGTTTTTGCAGACATTTTTCTCAATAAAGAATTTATTCATTTATATATACCAAATCTTGTCCTCTTTACGTTCATATTTGTTGAATGTATGATAAGCAAACAATAGTCTGAGATTGTCACTCTAAACCTTAAAATTGGGCATATGATGGACTGATTATGCGGAAGACACGATTCTTAGGGTGACGGTCTAAAACATATGATCCGCAATCGAGGGAATAAAGTTGGGCGCTTTATTCATGTAAAGATTGTTATGTTGTCTATATCCCTTTTGGGAGATGGTTTGTCTTGACCATCGGAGTTAGACTCCGTGAATAGAAACATTGGCACGTTGTCATAGGTGATGATGTGTTGGATCGGGACGTAAAGTGAATTGATTTGGATTAATAATTCTGTCTCGGAAAATTGATTCACTTTAGATAGTCATTTGTATTGTATCTTAATCCTGAGATGAATAATAGGCCCGTTGTCTCGACTTGTGTCTTTTGATGTGCCAAAGGGTGACACCCACATCTCAATAGTGGTATGCATATCGATACGTTGGAGGCATGACACTTGATAGCGTAGACTTGTTATTCATAGATGTGGAATCCATAGCTCCTCTTTAGGAGTAATGATATCCTCTTATATTCGTTGTCCTGTAATTGGAAAACTGGAGCGCTCAACCATTTGGATACATAGCTGTAACCGAATGGTAAACTATCTTTGGATGGTAAGTTTTCTAATGGTGAGACAATAGAACGTAAGATAAAAATAATCGAGATGTAAGACAGAACTTGTCCTTAAGCCGATTATGGATGATCATATGGGGATGTGATACACTATAATATGTCATGGAGACTTAGCTACATGAGCTTCGTAATTCTATAAAGTTCGAGACTGCAGCTCCAAGCTTTTGTGGAGTAGCGTTGGAGTTGATAATTGTGAAATGTATATATGAGATATTGGGTTTCATAATTATCATGAGCTTGAACTTTATAGGTCTATTTTGGTCCCCTTTGCTAGCTCACAAAGTCCTGTAACGACACGGCGTGCTTTTCCAATAATTAGTGACTTATGTCAGATTTGTCAGATTGGTTTAATATTTGTAAGAATAAAAAAATTCATGTCTGTTTATCGGTTGAATTAATTTTGTAAGAAATTAGTTCAAGATAAACTTGTTGAATTATTGCGATCAGATAATTCTTGTCTGTTTATCGGTTGTTTTAATTTTGGACAAATTAAAACAAGATAAACTTGTAGAATTATTATGAATTGATTCATTTTCTTAGAGATTATCTTGATAAAGTTTGTTTTGATCAGATATCTTCTCTATTGGGTTATTTGAATCAAAACTGAGACTTTATCCTTTAGAATCTCGAGTGGAAAATAAAAGATTCACAGAGATTTTTTCTCGGGAGTTCAGCCTGCCGAATGACGTGGTCGGCCTGCCGAACTGGCCTATTCGGCCTGTCGATTAGAATGTTCGGCCTGTCGATCAGAAGGAGATAAGATTAATGCGTTTTCACGCGGATCTTTTCAGATATTGATCCAAACTTGATTCTGTTTCGAGTTTTTGAGACTAATCTGATATGGACTGACCCTAGGACTAATAGATATAAAAAGGGAGTGAGTCTCATGATTTACTCAGATCAATTTGAGAGATTAAGAGTGATACTCTTCTAGTGAGCCTCTGAAAACTCCCTGGGAGCTTTTGTTCACAAATTACGAGGACTAGGTTTGGGTTCTCTCTATTGGTTGGAAGGAGAGTCACCGGTGGAAGAGCTGTACGTGTGAGCCCACACTCACTCCGGTTGTGGATAGAGAATAGCAAAGAAGACCAGTTGGTTGAGGTTCTTCTGGAACGTTACTTCTCTCACAGGTTGCGGAGGTTCTTCGGCACACTGAGGTTAGTAAGATCTGTCTAATTTATACATATAACATGTCAAACTTGTGTATTGGAAATTACTCTGATGAAAAATTTTTAAAATTTCACTGCGCACTTTGTGTCCAACAGAAGCAACCAACAAATGCAAGTGAAATACGGAGCTTCTTGAGTCTAGCAGGTTATTATTGGAGATTCGTAGAAGACTTCTCTAAGATAGCAGCTCCACTCACGAATTTAACTTGCAAAGGAAAGAAGTATGAATGGACAGATGCTTGCGAGAAGAGTTTCCAAAAACTAAAGAAGAGGCTAATGACAACTCCAGTATTGGCTATTCTGGAAGGAAGCGATGGATTTGTAATTTATAGCGATGCGTCTAAAATGGGCCTCGGAGCTGTTCTAATGCAAAATGACAGGGTGATTGCCTATGCGTCAAGACAACTGAAGGATTACGAAAAGAACTATCCTACTCATGATCTTGAGTTAGCAGCAGTCGTCTTTGCATTGAAAATGTGGAGACATTATTTGTATGGGGTCCAATGCAAGATCTTCACCGATCATCAAAGTCTAAAGTACTTCTTCACTCAGAAGGACCTGAAAATGAGACAACAAAGATGGCTAGAGTTGGTGAAGGATTACGATTATGAAATCCTTTATCATCCTAGGAAGGCCAACCGAGTGGCCAATGCTTTGAGTAGGAAGACTGCGGCTACGCTAATGTCAATGCAATCAATGTCTCCACCTTTGAGAAAGAAAATTCTAGACTTTGGATTGGAACTTATAGTAGGCCAACTATCAGCACTCACTTTTGCTCCGACGATGTATGATGAGATTCGGAGTAAATAAAATGACTATGTAAGCTTCGCAAGGATTAAGCAGGAAATTGAAGAAGGGAAATGTCAAGAGTTTCATATTGCGGATGACGGAACTCTATATCTCAAGGACCGCTTATGTGCTCCCAATGTTGATAGCTTAAGGGAAAGGATTTTGGTAGAAATTCATGACACTCCTTACTCAATTCATCTAGGTGCAACAAAGATGTATAATGATCTAAGGGGTAACTTCTGGTGGTTTCGAATGAAACGTGATATTGCCATGTATATAAAGAAATGCTTGACATGCCAGCAAGTTAAAGTTGAACACTAGAGGCCTGGTGGTGATTTACAGTCTATCTAGATACCGGAATGGAAATGGGAGGATATAGCAATGGATTTCATTACCGGTTTACCTAGGACTATGAATGGTTATGACGCTATCTGGGTTGTTGCAGATCGATTGATAAAGATGACACATTTCATTCCCATCAAGATCACTTACTTTATGGAACGGTTAGCGAAACTCTATGTCAAGGAGATCGTACGACTTCACGGAATCCCTAAGTCTATCATCTCAGACCGTGATGGCAGGTTCACATCCAAGTTTTAGAAAAGCATACAGACTGCTATGGGGACCAAGTTACATTTTAGTATAGCTTTTCATCCTCAGATAGACGGCCAAACAGAGAGGACAAACTTGATTTTAGAAGATATGCTTTGGGCCTGTACTCTCGACTTCAAGACAAGCTGGTGTAAAATATTGCCATTAGTGGAGTGTGCTTACAACAACAGCTATCAGGCAATGATTGGAATGGCACTTTACGAGGTCCTATATGGATGAAAATGTAGGTTGCCTATATGTTGGCATGAATCTGATGAGAAGAAATTAATGGAAAGCGTCGAGGCTGAAAGGACCAATTTTGTCAACGTAACTTCTGAGATGATAAAGTTGATAAGAAGAAGAATAGAGACTGCTCAAAGCCGTCAAAAGAGTTATGTTGACAAGAGAAGAAGACCCTTAGAATTCACTGTGGGCGAATTCGTGTTTTTAAAGGTTGCACCTATGAAAGGAGTTATGAGGTTCGAAAAGAAAGGCAAGTTGAACCCAAGGTATATCGGACCTTATGAGATCGTTAAGCGGATAGGCAAAGTAGCTTATCAGCTAAGGTTATCTTCTAAAATGTCCGCGATGCATGACGTGTTCCATGTTTCTATGCTCAAGAAGTATGTTCTAGACCCAACACATGTGATTGAGCCACAAGTGATCGAGTTATGAGAAGACTTGAGTTATGAAGAAAAGCCAGTGGAGATACTCGATCGAAAAATGAAGACCTTGAGGAATAAAGAAATTCCATTGGTCAAGGTACTATGGCAGAATCACCAAGTAGAGGAAGCTACATGGGACCGTGAGGATAACATGAGAACTAAGTTTCCGCAATTGTTCTGAGTTTTGAGGAAGAAACTCTTATAAGGTGGGGAGAATTGTAACACTTGCCTATTTCATGTAACAGAATTATGTAAATATAGTAACGATGTTAAGTGTTATCCATATTTATTTATGATATTATTGTCACTAACCATTTATTTTAAGTTTTATGACAGGTGACGATCGCGTGGAATTGATGTGCTCAAGTGTTCATGTTAATTACAATGTATGTTTATTTATGATGCAATGATGACTTGAATGCTATAATGTATTGTATTTTAAGGACAATTTGGCAGGCCGAATAGCCTTTCTAGGATCGGCAGGCCGATGATAATAATCGGCAGGCCGAATCTCATGGAATCGGTAGGCCGAAGTTAAGAATCGACAGGTCGATGACAGCTGATGAGCAGTCAGCAGAAATCTCTTCAAATTTGTGATTGAGATGATTACGATGATTGGATGGTTTAATGTGATTAATTGACATATTTATGGATTAATTTCCTCATTTAAGGAAATAAAATCATTGACTTTTGACTGATTGAATGTAATTGATAAGGTTTCCCCATTTTGAAATCAAGAAATATGTTAACTTGAGCCATTCTTAGAAGTTTGACTTTTTTCCCTCAATTCCCTCCATTCCCACGTGATGATGGCCTCTAATTTAGTCAGAAAATTTTTGACTTAATAGAGAGTTTTGACGCCATTTTTTTTACGTTATGCTCATTTACGTTATTCTCTTTTCACGATAAAATTTTTACTCTCTCTCTCTTTCTCTCCTCTCTCTTTTTCACGTTTCCTCTTCATTCCGTCTCAAATTTTCTCTGCTATTATTTGTAAAAAATATTGAGTTTCCATTGGGGTTAAGTTCAAAGATTTTGAGAAGAAATTTTTAAGGTAAGAACTCATTTTTTGGTAATTTTGAAAAACATTTCTCCTCCTAAATCTGTCTACTGTAACTTTGTCTAGGTATTTTATTTTGTTCTGAATTTTTATAATGATGTTCATATGTGTGTTATGTTAATGTTCTTTCAAGTTTCAAGTCATTTTGATTTTTCTAAATTAAGTTATGAATTTTCTACCCTCTACCACTCACAGTAAAATATTGTTGTTTGGTTATGATGCACGAAAATGTGATTTGTGTTCAAGGGGTAAATGTGCTTTGTTTGCTACAAAATTTGGCTAGAATGTTCATGTATATGTTAAGTTATGAACTGGAAAGTTTGATGATTATTTGATGAGTATTTTATGTGTTATGAAATTTTTATTGAGACTAGGCAAGAAACTGCTTTAACAGTGTTATTATTGGACTTTTGTATTATGTGATGTTTTGTATGTTTAAATGATTTTATTGATGATGAAATAATTTTATGATATTGTAATATATGTTAGTAAGTTGTTAGTATGAATTTTAGAGTTACAATATATGTGTTTTAATTGTTTGAAAATGATGAATTTATGTGAGTCACTGTGTAAGTTAATGGTAGATTTCATGTTTGTTATGTATGACTTGTTTTTAGATACTAAATGTAATTTTTATGACTAAAGAAAAATCATGGTAACATGTTTATGTGTTGACTTTATCCTTGCCAAGTATGGTACTCAAATTATGTGTAAATGTTGAGTTATTAAGTATTGAATTCGTGGAGGTCAGTGATGTATTTTGTGTTGACAGTTTAAGTTTAGTGTTCTTATAGTGATGAAATGTTTTATTAATTGATATTTTCAAGAAAGGAAAGAATATGTGATGAAACTTGTATTTGGAAGAGATTATGAAGAATTGATGATTTCATGGTTACTTAAAAGTATATGTTAATTACTATTTTTTTTATGAATGTATGACATGAACACTTGATGAAGTGAGCACATCGAGACTGCGGCGTTGTCACCTACAAAGTTAAGGTTAAGTAAGCTATACAGGTAAGTACATTCTCACCTGCAACATGATATGTTTTATGAAAGGTTTGAAATTATGTTTATCATGATATCTATGATGATTTTATGATGGTTTCATTTTTATTCTCATGAAAGATTTGATGCTTAAAAGTTATGCATATATGATGATGTATTTCAAAAGTATGAAAGTTTATATATGTATATATGTATCACTTAAATAAGTGTTGCACACCAATGTTATGAAATGATATGATATGATGTCATATTTGGTTTAGGATTAGCTACCCTTTTCCTCTCATGATGATGCGCCCACAATGATGATGATGGTGCAACACTTGGGCTCTTAAGATAAAATGGAATTAGTTTTAATATGGTCAAAGTAATGAAAGATATGTTTCTATGAAAATGTGCTTAATGCACTGTTATGAAAATGATGATGATGATGTTTATGAAATATTTTTTAATTGTGAGAAATATATGTACTTACTAAGCATTAGCTTATTCAAGTTTATATCATGTTGCAGATAAGGGTAAGAAGGTCATGGAATAGGTGGAGGATATGAAAAGGCGTGTGAGCTAAGCAAGATGAATTGCAATCAAAAAAACGCCAAGGAAGGAAGCTTTTATGGATTAAACTATATTTTATAATTTTGATTATGTTTACTTGCTTCAATTTTAAGGATTGGAACTATGACCCCCTTTTTACGATGTTTTTCTTTCAGATTTGTTTTTCGCTTTTAAAATATTAAGTTTGATTGAAAAATCTTAATTTACTAAAGCTGTTCGGCCTGCCTACCATTAATGGTCGGACTGCCAAAGTATTGATCGACCAAACGATTACCCTATATCGGCCTGCCGAACATATCAGTTTTGGAACCCCGTTTTACAAAGCCTCTACCAGCTTACCGGTGGACGAACTCCGACCTGCCGATCATGTTCGGCTTGTCAAAGTCCCAAGTTTGGTTTGCCGAACTAGGAGAGCAAATGGTTTTAAAATGTTGTGATGTTTATTTAAGTTGTGATTTTAATATTTAGTATATTTACTTTATTTAAGGATGTTTATGATCAAGTAAATCATTTTATTGATCAAGTATTAAATTATTAATGATATGTATAAAAAAAAATGTATGCATGGATCTTGGGTATGCTTTTCTAAAATTATGTTTTCAAATTATCTTCAAGTTATATGGTTGACTTCATAATAAAAGTT
This sequence comes from Artocarpus heterophyllus, assembly GCA_025403435.1. Classification (NCBI taxonomy): domain Eukaryota; kingdom Viridiplantae; phylum Streptophyta; class Magnoliopsida; order Rosales; family Moraceae; genus Artocarpus; species Artocarpus heterophyllus. Next base: position 23,914,402 of record CM046352.1, read on the forward strand.
TAAATGAAAGCATTTATCTTACATGAAAGTATTAAAGAATGTATGTAACGACATCTGTGACATCCATAATGGGGACGTTACATGGTCTATCCAGGGCAACGAGAAGCAGTTCTTTGGGTAGGCGTTGTTAAGGTCGGTATAATTAATGCATACCCACTACTTCTTATTGGCCTTTTTGACCAAGACTACGTTCGCCAACCACTCTAAGTATGTGACCTCTCGGATGAACCCAACCTTCAAAAGCTTCTAGACCTCTTCATTGATGGCGGCATACCTCTCTGGATTAAATGCTCTTCTCTTTTAGATGACCGGTTTGTGCTCAGGACAAACATCTAGGTGGCGGCTAATTATGTTGAGCTCAATGCCAGGCATGTCCTCATGAGACCAGGTGAACACATTTCAATATTTTGTTAGGAACTTCTTCAGGTCGGCCTAGATCTTAGGCTTTAGCTAAGACCCATGTTGGACCATTCAGTTGGGGTGTTTAGGGTCTAAGTGGTATGGCACTAAGTCTTCTACTGGCGTGGCTCGCACTTCTTCCCTTGGCATTCACGGGTCAAGGTCAGATAACATTTTTGGTTTTTGATCAACAGGAAAAGCTATCTCATCCACTTTGAAAATGGCCGAGATAGTTAATTACCGGGCTACAGCTTCTTTGACGGCTTTGGCATAACACTCGCAGGAGTCCTTCTACCTTGACCTAATTACTCTGACTCCGTTTTCTGTTGGAAACTTCATTGCTTGATGGTAGGTGGAGACCACAGCTTTAAGGGTGTTATGGGTTGGCTACCCAATGATAACATTGTGCTGGGATTATCAACGACAAGGAAGTTGACTAAACGTGTTATCCAGGTAACACCCTTTCCAAATTTGACTGGTAAGTCGATCTTGCCTACTACACAGATGCATTCCCCCATGAAGCCATATAGAGGTGTACAGAACAGGATTATTATGGCATTGTTGATCTTTAACTTATCATAGGCTTATTTGAACAAGATATCAACTGAGCTGCCATTATTAATTAGCATATGTCGAACTATGTTGTTGGCATTTTAGAGTTCGTTCACTAAAGCGTCATCGTGGGGGTGGATGAGTTTGGCGGCTTCCTCCTCTATGAAGCTAACGGGAGTGTCTTCTTATTTGCAAATTTTATGTATGTGCTCAGACATGTTCATGAGGTCGTCTCTCTTAACAAGCTGAGCCTCACGAGCATATGGCTATTGGCTACTCGAGGTGTCCTTGGTGACTGGCTCGCCAAAAGTTGTATGTATATTGTTCAACGAGTCCGGGGCATTCCCACCATTGTTATGTGGCCGGGGCTGCCCTTCTCGAGCTGGCTAGTAGTTCCTCTTGGCATTGGTGCTAGGGGTCAGGACTCTTTCTACGAACTCCCTTAGGTGTCCATCTCAGACGAGTCTCTCAATCTGATCCTTGAGCTAGATGCAGTCATGGGTAATATGTTCGACGTCCTTGTGAAAGTTGCAGTACTTGTTTTGATCTCTCTTGACCTTGGTTCCCTTCAATGGAGGTGGGTCCACCGATAGATTCCTATTACTTATCTAGTTCAGCACCTCATTAATGCATGCGACCAAGGGTATATAGCTCTAAAACTTCTTGGTCGGGACTTTGGCTTTGTTGATCTTCGGCCACTTACTCTGGTTAGCATCTAATTGCTTGGTGGAATCTTCTGTTTGTTCCCCTTCTTCTTACTGCTGCTGTTGCTGCCTTTGGCTTCCTAGCGGCTCTTCGTATATTCAGTCGCGTCAGCATGCCTCTGAGCATAACCAAGCATCTAAGAGAATGTACTCAACCGCTCGAGGGCAAGTGACCAAATCAAGTTTTTGTCCTTGAGACCTTTCGTGAAAGCATGATTTGAAGTCTCATCTTCTATGTGCTACACCTCCATTGCAGCTCAGGTAAAACGATTGATGTAGTCTCTGACACTCCTGTCACGTTACTTGATGACATAGAGGTGGGTCACTTCCTTTCTTCTTGCCCTAGACATGGCAAAGGCAGCCGAGAACATGTCGGATAGCTGGTGGAACAAGGTCATGGTGCCAAGATCCATACGCCAAAACCATTGCCGAGCTGGTCTAGTTAGAGTGAGTGAAAAAGCCTTACACATTGCGGCATCACTAGTGTTCTAGAGCAGCATGTGGCCTCGGTACAACTTTTAGTGCTCGTCGGCATCAGTCATCCCGTTGTAGGCCTTGATTTATGAGACTTTGAACTTGTTGGGCATGGAAGCCTGCATGATAACGTCGGTGAATGGCGGGTTTGACATGCTGCCTTCATCCACTCTAAAACGGTAGTTTTGAATTTGGTCTATCTGTCGTTGAAGGTCTCAAAATTGATGACTATTGGTATCTTTGGGTAGTTCTACCCTATATTGAGCTCTGCTCTAAACCTTGTCGTCCCTTTCGTCCTGCCTGTCTTGAGGAGGGCGGTCTCCTTGGTCCTTGAGCCTATCGAAGACGGATGCTTGGGAGCCTTGTGGGGATTGGTCACGACCTCCCCGATGACCAATTTGGCCTTCCCGAACAAGTCTATTGTTCATCAAGATACCTTTGGTGGTCTATTTGGTATGCTTGAAGTCCACTTTGCCTTAGGAATTGCCCCTCTACCCTACTTGACCTCTAGCCTTGTCTTCTGGGACTGGAGGAAGGAAAACAAGAGGTGGTTGTTGTTGTGCCATTTGTTGAGTGAGTAATTGTACCATAGTGGTCAGTTCTCGGATCGGGTCTTAAGTGACATGTTTTGCCCTAGCCTTGCTGCCTTGGCCACCGGATTGGGATCTTGCTGCTCAAGGTCTTCCTCAAGATCTGCTCTGGTTTTGGTTTGGGTTTGGGCATTACCCAACCCCTCTTGTCTAGCACCCTCAACCCTGGTGTTTCCTCTGGTTACCATGCTTGGACGTCGATGAATGTGGCTGTTAAATTTGGATGTTGGGAAGGTGTAGGCACTCTCCTTCTAGTGCCAAAATGTTGAGGTCTAGCTTTGAAATGCTATTTGTCAACACCACATGTGGTTGCATATGGTGCTTGAACTGCTTTTCCCTGCTCGCCTCGGCCTACTATGATGAACCTACAACAAGAAGAGGGATGCAATGAAGGCAAAGGGGACACCGGTGTGATGCCAGCCAAAGGCTTTTTGACGTTCAAGTTAGATACCTGTTCAATAGAATACAAGAGTTGAGTTAGTTGGGAAAGGGCACTTTACCTAAAGCTGCAGTAAATGCGCTCTATTTATAGGCTACCACTTGAACCGAGTATTACGTAGGCTTGACCCATTTCTTGTGTGTCACATCAAGACCTGTAGGGAGTAGGCTTTTGTGCTGAGTTGCTGCCTAGTTGCAGGCTCTGATAGTTTAACCTGAGCACATGTTCTTCTGAAGGAGGCAATGTCTTGTGTTGCAGCCAACGAGGGCCCTATAGAGTACCTCAAGAGGAAGGGCCAAGCACATGGAGCTATAGGTTGTCTTCTCGATGATCGTGTCGAGCTACCACGGGGTAGTCCTCAGGGATGGTGCCGAGTACACAATGACAATCAGGAGTCCTATTCTTTAACCAGGTTCAAAATTTCTAAAACTTTGCATTTCATTATGTATTTTTTTTTGTTTCTTTTTCTTTTTTTTTGAAACATTAGTGTGTATTATTTATAAAATTGTACTATTTTAAATGGCTAGAAAGATCCTAGAACGCACGTGAACATTTATGGTACTTTCAAGTTTAACTGCCGAGTTCGCAATGTGTGCAAAAATGGTCTAGATTTTTGTACCCCCTTGGTTTTTTTTCTTTTTTTTTTGTTTTTTGATTTTTTGTTTTATTTATTTATTTTTAAATGTTTGCGTGTGATTTTTGTTTATAATTTCCATTCAATTGGAGAGCTTACGGTTGTCGGTTGCTAATTTGATGAAGTAGTAGTACGCATATGCTCCTGTATGCTTGCTATTTGACTAATATGGCCCTTTTGCCGTCTCTGCCTCTTGCTATCACATGCATTCCTTTTTATGTCACTAATTACATAAAGAAGTTTGTGAAGGTAATTCTTTCTTTTCTTTTTACAATTGAATCATATAAAAATCACCTCAGAGTTTTTTATTCATTTCTTTTTTAGGGTGTTTTGTAAATCATTTTAAACTCATACATTGTAGAATGTGAGAGCTTTACACATACTTTACACTGTAACATATGAGAGCTTTACATTAATCATGGTTCAAACTCATAAATTTAAACTCTTACTAAACACATGGAAAATCTTTCATCCTAAATTTTGACAATTATTCTCACAAGAGAAAATTTGAAGATCTAATACTTTTATAACAAATAAAGATATGTATCCACCTATATCTCTTTCTAGACGATAAGAACCACTCATCTATAATGTCAAATAAATGCACCATGCTAAGTTTTTATAAGTTTTAAAGATTGAAATTTATGACAAAAATAGGTACAATATTTAAGATATCATCATCCATTGGAGCATAAAATAGGATAGGAAAAAGATGAATAGCATTTTTTGAGCAGAATATAAATAAATGATTGAAATTTTTTGAAAAGTTAGTAAATAGTACTAATTAATTGAGACTTACTAGATAATCATGTATTTATATTGATAAGCGCACATATTTTTCTTTCATTCTTTTTTATATTTATTTTGTTAGCTTTTCGAGTTTTATTGTGTTTATTTGTGTTTTATAGGTGTTTTAATATCAAGGAACAAAAATGGCTAAAAATAAGGATTTTGGAGCTTTAGAAATCATATAAATTCATTTGGAACTCACTAGGAGTCGAACAACGACTTTTGGGGATGAAAACGATGAAACAGACAAAATCTAATGTAGCTTTTGGTGCCCTTGTGCCTTTTTAAGCTTTCCCCTACATGGAGGGTTAGAACCTTGGGCACTACAATGCTAGCATTGGTTCCTGCAGAGCCTGCATGCCATCAGGATGGCACTGTAGTGCTAGAAAGGGGTGCCATGGCACACCAATGTGTAAAAAAAAAAACACACATAGAGAGAGTTTATACTGCATAGAGCACCCACGAGAAGAAAATCACGCACCGGCATGCCTAGACAGAAATTCACTCCTAAATTGATCTCAATTTTCCTCATTTCATCTCATAAATGCCGAACTATAAATACCCCACCTTTGTCACACAAAATACATTAGTTTTTATTAGTTTTTCTAGTTGTCTTAGGCGGAGGAGGAGGAGGAGGAGGAGGAGAAAGAGAGAGCTCTGGTGGAGGCTCATGGGGAACCATCTATGTAGAAGGATTTTCGATGCTAAAACGTTCATCTCCTTAATCTTTTTTTTTTTTTCCCCCTATTATGTTAGTTTAGTTTCATTTATGGTTGAAGGGGATTTCAAAACCCTAGACTTGATTACTTAATTGATTTTTAGAATTATTTTCTAATTTGTCAACTAAGATTGTTTATGTTCGTCTATTTTTATTGTTCATGATTATTTTCTTGTTTTATTTGGGTGGCCAACTAAATAGGACTTAAAATTAATCTATTATTAGATTAGAATGCTTGATCTATAATTTTCTCATTTTCCAATCTTAAGTAGCAAATTGCAAGATAGGATTATGGGAGGTTTCCATTATTTGCAATGTGGAATGTAATCTACGTTGAATAATCTGAGCTTGTGTGATTGTTGCCTTGATCAACCTATCTTTCTTATCTTAATGCCTCCATTGAATTGAACTTAGAGAGCCTATTCTTGGTTATTTAAGGAAAAGAGATTAAGTGAAGAGCTTGTTTTGCTTAATGACACAATAAGGAAAGATTGAGGTAATCGAGCTTGTTGTTATTTACGTTTAGTAGTTTTGATAAAAAAAAATTGAGAATAATTTTGTGATTAATTTTATGGTTATTGTTGTCACAACCTGCCTTTTTGGATCGTAACTAAACACTTTATTATAGTTTAAAGATTTTAATTAGAACATGGAAAAAATGCACACATTTTTTAAATGACTTTTAATTTAGAGTAGGACATTTCATAATACTATGATTGTTTGCAAAAGAATTTACTACATTTGCTTATTTAATATTACATAGCATAAGTTATTTAACATATATTTTTTTCTTCAATGCCACATACTCAAAATGCTAAATATACAGTAGAAACTCCTTACTACACACTTGCCCATCCACTATTGCCAACTCCACAATGATACTATTTTGGCCTTTTGGCTGGATTCTCTATAGCATGAAATAACTAGGTGAGCTAATGCTCAGTATGTCTAAACATAGCTCACAAAATGATTTTTCTACACATATGCACGATCCATTTATGCTCATTTATGAACTTCCATTACTACATTTACTTAATTTAACTAGGGCCCAAGTGTTTGTACCAAATGCACATAATTATCATGTAACACCGAGACTGTAACATAACTTAGAACTCCCCTTGTGTTGGGAGGTTGGTGCAACACTTTCTTATCTTATCCAATGTATCATTTACCATTTTTTTTTAAATTCTGATGACATACCATTCGTGATACTCAAAGAATTTAAAACAGATATCCTACCAAGGCATTTGATTAATCAATATGATAATACTTTCTTTTTGAAAACCGTTTCTATCCATACAGTAGGTGGGGTTTGGAACCTTCTTAGTAGTGCACCATGCTTAATTAGTTTTTCTGTCCCCTTCAATCTTCACCCACATATCTTGTTTGGACAATTTTCTATCATTAATGATCTTATTTTATATCGAACCACATGTCAATAACTAAACATAAACACTAATTACCAACTTTGCTTTTTAGTCTATTTTTAAAGGTTTAGGCGTATCAGAACTTGTTTGCTTATCTACTAACGCCTTTTTATTACCCTCAGAGCTAGGGTGAAATTCCCGCTATGGACCTTGCTCTATTTCGAGCATTTTGGGGTCTGTTCGGCCTTTTTGTGAAAAAAAGACATTTTTGCCCTCGATAGGTTTTTAAAACTTTTCGAGCTTGCTTTTGTTAGTGATGTGCCCCTAGGCCAATTATGTAATGACCATATTTTGACTTCTTTACATTTACATTTTATTAATAAAGAGGCATTTTCATTATTATTTTTTATTCTAATTTCATGAATAGTTAATTCTGCCTAAGGTCATCAAGTATGTGACTTGATAGTAAAACTCTTAGGTGAAAATTGAATTCTATTCTAAATTATCCCTAGTCGATCATTATTATTAGGATAATAATAAATAAAGACTAGCATGAAGTTTGATTGATGATTATGTTTTACTAATCATGTGTATAAGATACAAAGTCAACTCATAGATACATATTTGATAAATGATGCATTGGATCAACCTGCTATGAGAATACTGCATAGATAATTGTCATAAGTGATTCTCATCACAATAATATTATCCTAGTCCTCTGACCTAAAAACACCATTGTTTCCTACATGACCAGTTCTATATTTTGACACATCCTAATATTATCTTTAACAGGATGATGGAATGGATTGTTGTTGGATATAGAGTGATTCATGTGAGGAATGTGAGTGATTAAAAAGGAATTTGTCCTTCATTTATTATGAGAAATATATCTATGGCCCCTCGATAAGTTAGACTAAAGAAAAATATATGGCCATACTAGAATGAATTGATAAGGGTTATCAATATCAGTCTACTTAAGATTGAGAAATAATATGATTGAATAGTATAAGGATGACATAGACGATGTCTTATGTTCAATCAACGTATCTAGTGACAAAAGGACTTTAATACTTATCGTGGATTAGGTTATGTCGGATTATTGACATTCGCATAACTTGGGTAATCATAATGTCTTGCTAGAGACCGCTGATGATTTGTGGGCCAGAAACAGAATTTCAAGCCCACTACCAACGTTACATGAACCTACAGGGTCGCACACTTAGAAAAGACCGAAAACAAATTTTGGGTTTACTGTGTCTAGGTTCAATGAACCTGATAATGTTCAGATTCGATGTACTAGATATGTCTAGGTTCATTGAATCTGACATTATCTAGATTTTATGAATTATATTTGAATTACAGTTTACCCTAGTTAAAATCTGACTCTTTCTCGAAGTCAACATATATATATATATATATATATATGTTTTAGGGTTTCTGGCTGAATTAGAAAAGAAAAGACAATCTCTTATTCTAAAAGGCAAAAACATTAAAGACCCTAAAAATTAGAGAGAGTCATTTAACGCAAGGAGAGGGTGCTAGCACACCAATTCGGTTTTTGAGAGAGTCTGTTCGTGTAGATACCTGCAGAGTGCGTTACTCTAAGTAACAACATCTGAATCTAATCTCGAATACAAATAGCGTGAGTTAGGGTGTCACCAGAGTGAACCCACTCTCTTCCTTTCAAAAATCTTGCCCCTTTTGTTATCCTGATAAGATTCTATGACTTTCTTATCAATATAATCGAATTGCATAGATACTGCGATGGTTTTATAGGAATTAATTTTGATTTTTCGCTACTTATTTGAATCACAAAATCTAACAAAACCCAACAGCTTTGTCCTATAAAACTTACGTTTTGTTGTTTTTATAATGATAATGAAAAAAAGGTATAGATGCCTGTTTTGCGGTAAAAACCTGTTTTAACCAAACTTCGTGATTTTATCCCCTGATTTGTAAAAATTTTAAAATTTTACACCAGTTTTCAAAATCACTATATAACATCATTGGGTTGAAATATTTTTTTGTCCCAATAAAGTATAAAATTTCCAAAGTTTCTAAATCTAGTTCTTTTAAAAAAAAATTCTTATCTTTCTTTCTTTTTTTAAAGAATTATAAATTTTGTGATTAAAAACTTGCAATATTCATAACTCATGACCCAAGCAAATTTTCACTAAACATCCTACAACTTTTATGTTTTAACTTTTCTGAAATTCGGATTACACAGTAGAGTTTCAAGCCATTTTTTAGATCTAACCCCAAAATAAAAACTTTACAATTTCGTCCTCAAAGAATTTTGCAAACTTTTGTTCATACCAATTGTCACACCCACTGGTTAAAATAGAATCAATATTTTTTTCCAACAATTTTGTTGCCTTAAAGCCATCAAAACCATCAGTTCTATAGAATACCCTAAAATTACTTTTTTTTAGGCTAAATTTCTAAACTTAAGGTTTTTAAACTTAAAAACCCTAGTTCCTCACAACATCAACACCACAAAGTATAAAAACAAGTCACATAAACATATCATGATATCTCTTAAGCATGTCATAGTCCCTATTAAATTTTTTAATAACAAAATTACTAATAAAAGCATAATTTCTAAGGCTAGTTTAGGGTACCTAAAATTTTCCTTGTAGAAATTTGTGATCCTCCACTAAAGCTTGGTCTTGGCAATTTCCCTTGACATGTTCCATGAAAAATTCCTCATAAAAAAAAAAAATGAACCCAATGATGTTATGAATTGTTTAAACAAGTTATCATAAAAACTTCATAACTCGTCAAAACTTGTTTAACATAAAAACATAACTGATCAAAAAAATGCTAAAACTTGTTTAACTAGACTTTTGTTATTGGACTTTCTTGGAAATTGATTCTTTGATGAATTTGAAAGAAAATTTTGAGGGAGTGGTTAGCGCCTTCGAGTGTGCTAAGAGAAAAAAGGAAGGTTTTTTGTCAAATTTTGACTACCTTTTCTTTTTTAAAAACTTTCTTTTTTTGGGGTCATTTTGCAATTTTCTCAACCTTTAGGGAAAAAATTGAATTAAAATCTTGTCTCCACCACCAAGGGCTGTCGTGTGTCTCCATATAATGGGTGGTAAAATTTTAACCTTTTATGTTAATGTAAGTGGGTCTCACAAACTTTTTACATAGTATAAATTTACCCCACTGTATTTTTCTATGTTGTCAGTATAGAATTTTGGGAAGATATTATCTTTAACAATCTAAAATTATACTAACTAACTTTTCCCCATATGGCTATCTTTCAACACAGTATTTTTATATATCTACATTTGTACTTTATTAGTACTATTATACTATATTGTGTACTCTTTTTACTAACGTGTGTCTTTTTACACTGTATTCATTAATTGATGAATTGTAGACACATAAATCTTTTACTAGTTTTTAAATTGGAAACTAACCATTTTTATACTGCTTGGACTATGGCATGATTATTTACTTTAACTAGTAGTTATTTCTCCTTACTAATTTATATCACAAAGTTTATAATTATTGCGATATAAATTCCATCTTAAGAGCATTTCATAAATTTTTGAGTGATCATACTTAAAAAATCTGCATATTAAATACTTTAAATTGCACAAAATTCACATACATAATCCTTATTATTATTATCTGTAAATATTTCCTTTTATAGTAATTTTTACAAAAAAAAATATATGACTTACCAAGGAAAATTTATTATTTAAATTCAATTAAATTTTAGATTTAAAGAAATGCATTTTCTCAGACATTACAATCTACCCCCTTAAAGATTTCGTCCTAAAAAATTAAAATAACCCTAGGTATTTCTTTCTCATATCATCTTCCCATTTCCCATTCCTAGATTGCTTCTTCTACCTGCTGATTGTGCCACAAAACTTTAATAAGTGGTATCCTCTTGTTTCTTAATTCTTTCTCTTCTTATGCTAGAATTTCAACTGGTTTCTGCTCGTAGGACAAATCCTCTTGAACTTCAATTGGCTTGTATTGGAGTACATGTAATGGATCTGGTATATATTTCTTTAACATAGACACATGAAATATATTGCGTACAGATGCTAGTTCAAGTGGTAGGGCTAACTTGTAAGCAACATTATCTATTATTTCCAAAATTTCAAATGGTCCAATGTATCTTGGACTCAGTTTTTCCTTTTGCTCGAATCTTATTATGCCCTTCATTGGTGCTATCTTGAGAAAACCAAATCCCCTACTTGGAATTTTAAAGGTCTCTGTTGCCTATTCTTATAATTTTTCTATGGACCTTGAGTAGCTTCTGTTCTTTGCCAAATCAACTTCACATCCCAACTAGTCTTTTGAACAAAATATGTGGTTGAAAACAACTTTTCTTTAGTTTCATACCAATGAAGTGGAGATGTGCACTTCCTTCTATAGAAAGCTTCATATGGAGCCATATCGATAGAAGCATGGTAGTTGTTATTGTATACAAATTCTATCAACGGAAGCTTTTTGTGCCATCCTCCCTTGAAGTCCAATACACATGCTCTTAGAATACCTTCTAAAGTCTGAATGGTCCTTTTTGACTGATCATCGGTCTAAGGATGGTGTGTCGTGCTAAAAGTGAGCTTTGTACTCATTGCTTAGTGACCACTCTTCCAAAATTTAGAGGTGAATCGACCATCACAATCGAAGACAATGTACTTTGGTACTCCATAATATCTAACTATTTGAGCAACATATAACCCAACCAACTATTCCATAGTATTATGAAGCTTAATAGGCAAAAGATATGTAGATTTAATTAATCTATCCACAATTACCCATATAGTATCATGTCCTCTTGTGGTTTTGGGTAATCTGACCACAAAATCTATAGTTATTTGACCCTACTTCCATTTTGGTATTGCAATCATTTATAGTTTTCCTATAGGTTGTTGGTGTTTAGCCTTCACTTTTTGACATGTTAGAAATTCTTTATTCCATGCCACCAAAAATTTTCTTTTAGTTCTTGATATATCTTGGTAGCTCCTGGGTGAACATAATATGGTGTTTTATGAGTCTGTCTCCTTAATCCTTCCTCATTAGGTACACATATCCTACTTTTGTAATAGAGAATGCCATCTTTTAAAACGCTAAACTCCATTTTATTTCCCTCAAAACTTCATTTTTGATCTTGAGCAATGAAGAATCCACTTCTTGTTGTTCTCTCATGTTTTCAAGAAGGATTGATTGAAAAGACAAATTAGTTGTCGTTCTTGTGATCAATTCGATCCTTGACTTCTTAAGATCTTCCAGTAGAGAATTTGGCATTGGTAATACCATCGTAGTAGCAGATCTTGCTTTCCGGCTGAGAGCATGTGCTACTCAATTTGCTTTACTGGGATGATATAGAATTTCACAATCATAACCCTTGACCAACTCAAGCCATCTTCGCTACCTCATGTTGAGCCTTTTGAGTAAAGATATACTTGAGACTCTGATGGTCGATAAAATTTTCACATTTAGTCCCGTATAAGTAGTGATGCCAAATCTTCAATGCGAACATTACCACTACAAGCTCTATATCATATGTTTGGTAATTTCTTTCATGATCCTTTAACTGGCAAGACACATGCACAACCACTTATCTTTCTTGCATTAATACTGCTTCCAAACCTATCTCTGACGTAACACTATAGATCACAAATTTTCCTAAGTTTGGATTTGGCATAGTCAACACTTGTGCACTTGTAAGCCTCTTCTTTAGTTCTTGAAAACATTTTTCACATTTTACAGTCCATTCATACTTCCCCTTTTGGATGAGGGCTGTGAGTGGTGCCGCAAGTTTAGAAAATTCTTCAACAAAACATCGGTAGTAGCCTACTAATCTGACAAAACTCCAAATCTTAGTAACACTTTTGGTGCTGGCTACTTTTTCACGGCTTCAATTTTATCAAGATCAACTAACACACCATCTTGTGATTCCACGTGTCCAAAGAAATGGACCTTTTATAGCCAAAAATTGTACTTTGAGAATTTGGCATATAGTTGATGCTCCCCTAGAAATTGAATTCTATACTCAAATCCTTCTCGTATTCTTCTAGAGTCTTTGAGTAAATTAGAATATCATCTATGAAAATGATGATGAATTTATTCAAATAATTTTTAAAGACTCAGTTCATTAAGTCCATAAATGTTACAGGAGCATTAGTAGTCCAAAAGGCAAAACGCAAAATTCATAATGTTCGTAACATGTTTGAAATAACTTCTTTGGAACATCTCTCTCCTTAACTTGAAGTTAGTGATATCCAGAGCATAAATCAATCTTTAAAAATATGGTTGTTACTTTTAGTTGATCAAACAAATCGTCAATTCTTGGAATAGGATACTTGTTTTTAATTGTAACTTTGTTTAACTCACGGTAGTTTATATACATCCATAAAGTTCCATCTTTCTTTTTGATGAACAGTATAGGTGCTCCCTAAAGTGAATAACCTAGACCAATGAATCCTTTGTCTTGAAGTTCTTGAAGCTAGGTTTGGAGCTCTTTAAGTCTTGCTGGAGCCATGTGGTAGGGTGCACCTTTAAGATTGGTGTAGTACCTGTCATTAAATCGATCTCAAATGAGATTTCTCGTTTTGGAAGTAATCCCAGTAACTCGTCTAGGAACAAATCAATAAATTTCTTTATGATTGAGACATCCTCTAGTCCTAACTGAGCTTCCTAGTTTTTGTTTACTAGATTCACCAAATAACCCGTACAACCACTATCCAGCAAATTTTTTACTTTTAGAGTGAATATTAGCATTGTCGGCGTCCTCAGGGTTCTCTCAATATAGACAAACTTCTTGTTTCCAACTGGCCAAAAAGTAAATTCATGATGTCGGTAGTTGATCTTGGTATCGTACTTTCCCAAGAAATTCATTCCTAGAATTACATTGTAATCTTGAATATCAATTATTATTAAATCGATAAACAATTTTCTATCGTGAATGATGATTGGTATATGACGTAACCAATGAGTAGAATTCAATAACTCACCAAAAGGAAGTATGGTCCTAAAAGTTTGTTCTATCCTATCCCTTTCAAACCCCATACATTTTGCATATTTAAGTGATGTAAATGAATGTGTAGCTCCATCATTAAATAAAACATAGGCATCGATTTTAGCTACAAAAAGTTGACCTATGACCACAGTAGAGGTCTTGCATTCGCCTCATTTTTGGTGTAAGTATAGATTCGTGCACTTGGTTTTGGTGCTTCCAGTCCCCCCTGACCAATACTAGGTCCTTTAGTCTGAGTCTGAACTGTGTGGAGTTGAGGTCCTTGTGGTCTTTCTTGATTCTGTTGGAACTAAGTCTAGTTAAACCGGTTCTGGTTAGACTGGTTTTGAGGGTTTAAAAAATAATTCTTAGCATAATGCCCTTCCTTGCCATAAATAAAACACTTATTAGTGCCAGTTTTGCATTCTCCCATATGTCTTTTCCTACATTGTCCACATATAGGTTTACTAAGCCTTCCATCATTTACCCTCTTTTTAGGTTAACTTATAACGCCTGTCATTTTTTTCTATGGATACTTATGCTAATTTAACATTAGAATGTGATATTTTAAGTGCTATTATTATTTATGTTAAGTAAATTAACTTTTTGTTTAATAATGTCATAGTGACGGTCACGAGAGATCGACGTGCTTAGGTTGTTCATGTCAAAAATGATGATAAGCTTAAACTATTTATTTTTTATAGAGTTTCAACTTGCTCTAAATTTATAATCTTTATAATACTCTAGATTTATTTTTTTGACAATGCATAAATTTTATTACATATATTCTTATTTTTATAACATTTATGATGTCATGATAATTAAATATGTAACATTTTTATTATAGGGTTAAGAAACTAGATAACATAAAATGTCCAAAAGAATAATGTGTAAATTAATATTTTTTTTGGGGTCACGAGAGCAAACATTATTATTGTATATAAGTAATTATGCATTACAATTATATTATATTATATTATATTATATTATATTATACATTATGTTATAATTATATCATATCATATTTTATATATATATATATATTATGTAAACAGAATCATATTATCTTATATGGATATATTATATATATAATATAAGGATATTATCAGTAAATATTACCATGGAAAAGAAAGGAAAAAAAAGGAGACCTAATTACACTCATCTAGTCTCTTCTTTCTCATTAGCCTATAAATATTCCTTTGAGCTACCAAAGTCTTTATTCTCTTAATATCCAGCCAAAGATAATTTTCTCCTTCACTCCCTCTCAAATTCACATTCATAAGTCTACATCATCTCTCTAATCCTCAAAACCAAGAATTGATAACTCTTATTTTTTTTCAAGCCAAAGTAGAAGTAGAAGGAATTCTTTTTGGAGATTTTGTGTGCAAGTCTTCGTATTTGTTGAAGAAAAAATAAGAATTTAAGATATGGTTTAAAAGTTTTTATGTTTTTGAATTTTTATGATTGATATGTATTGTTTTGTGACAAACTTTGTTAGAAAAATATTCTTTTATATTGTGAATGTGTACGCATGTATGTTTTTATAAAAAATAAATTATTTTGTTTATTACTTTGAGTATAACATTGTTATTTTATGATTAAAAAAATTTATGTTCATATGATATAAAAAAGTTAATGAAAATAATGTTTCGTTATTAGAGTGTGATATGACAATTTTAGAGTTTTTGGTTAGTCGGTAAGGTTATTTGTAGTATTTTAAAATCAACTGATTTTATTTTGCTGCAATTTTTGGATATGATGTGTGTATATATATGTTAGAAATGTTTGAAATTTTTTTTTATAAATTTTCTTTCAAAATATTTTTAGGGTTATGAGCTTTCAATCGAACACTACTCACGAAATTTTATTTACTAGCAGATTTATATTTTTGTCTTGTAGAGTCTGTTTTATGGGCCAAAAAGAGTCTTTTGATTCTATAAAAAATTATAAGTCATTGTTGATATGTTACTACATGTCTGTAAATTTTTAGCTTCATACCCTTATTATGTTTTAAGATAAAATTTGTTAATTGCCAAGTACTCAGTGGTTATGAATGTTTGCCGAGATGCACTTGTAATTCATGTGCTAATAAATCATGCTTTTAAATTTGTTTTGTATGATTTATTATTTTTCTACCTTTTGTTTATATGTTAAGCATATCACATAAAAATTTTAGACGATACCATAAATATTTGATTTTATAAAAATGTTTGAATGAAACGTGTTTGCTGTTTAGCATGTTTGCTATTTATATTAACTCTAAATTTGAAAGTGTGTTTTGAATTACTCCAAATTTATTTGAATATGAATTTTAGATATGTTATGATTTATGTGTCTATTATGTGTCCTAATTTTTATAAATTATTTTATTGTATAAATAATTTAATATATAATTTTCAATTAGAACTGCTGACTGACCAGGCTTTGCTGGCAAATTTTATAGTATTGATTGTGTGATTTATTTAAATTACTAAATGAAGTTTTTTATGGCTAAAGAAAAATCTTAGCATTAAGTTCCTGCAAATTTTCATGCTCTAGTTGAATATTAATTGAAAGATATAGGGTTATGAATACTTAAAGATCAGTTAATTTTTATGATTGGTAGATTTACTTGAATGTTTGGAAAATGGGAAAAAGGTATTTTAGATTAATATTTTCAAGAGAAGAAAATTTGAGTGATGTTTATATATGTTAGCCATGTTATGGAATAATTCTTACACTTTATTCATGCTTATAAGTTGAGATTATTTTCTTTAAGTGATTAAAGGTCAAGTTTTCTGTTTTTATATTTTTTGGCTCGAAGTACATGTTTGTGACTCAAAGATGCTATGTTTTGTTAACAATCATGTATGATGATGTAACATGGTATTAAATGATATTATGAACATGAATATTAATATCATGTACTATATGAATGGTTGACATGAACACTCCAAAATGCGAGCACACAATGAACCACGACAACATCACCTAATTTAAGGTTTTGTAAGCAAGCAAGTCAAATAAATATGTTCTCACCAGCAATGTGATAAAATTTTACGAAAAAATTTTGAGAATATGTTTTATGATAACTTTTAAGTTTGTTTTAACGTATTATCTTCTCATGGAAACTCTTTTTGCAATAAGAAGGTTTAACGGATGTTTCAATGACAAGGTATGTTAAAGGTGTATACATATATATATATATATATATCACTTAATTAAGCGTTGCACAGTCTATGTTTATGTTTATGATGTTTTGCAAAGATGTTTCTTTTCTGGAAGTGTTTGTTTTTATGTTATCTATTTCACATAAAAATTTTAGAACCATACCAATTTATTTGATTGAACAGAAGTTTTTGATTGAACGGTGTTCATTACTTTGTACGTCTGGAGTAAATATTGTCTTTGAGTTTGAACATATGTTTTGAATTATTTTGATTTTATTTGATTCAAATTTTTAGATATGTTATGATATTATGTGTCTAATATGTATGGTTATGTTTATGAATTATTTTATGACATATTTTATTTAACCCAAAATTTTGAGTAAGGAATGCTCATTGCTAAACATGTGTTGGTGGATTTTGTTGCATTATTTGGGAAATTTGTTTAAATTTTCAAATGATATTTTTATGGCTAGTGAAAATTCTGAGGATTGTTTACATGTGTTAGCTTTTTTTAGCAAATTTTCGTTTTGATGTGTATAAATTGTAAGAAGTAAATAGGGGAATGCTTAAAGGTCAATCAGATTTTGTGACGGGCAGTTTTGTAAGTTATTTTGGAAAATTTATTAATATATTTGAAATCAATATTTTCAAGAGAAGAAAATTTTGATGATGCCTTTATGTGTTAGCTATATTATGAAAGAGGTTTTACACTTTTATCATATATTTGATGGGACTAAATTCTCTAAGTGTTTTAAGGTCAAATTTTATGCCTTTATGTTTATTGACTCTAAGTGCATGTTTGTGACTAAAAGTTGTTTAATTTCACTAAGAATGATAGTGAATTATGTAGTAATATATTGAATGAAATTATAAATATGGATAATAGTTTTATGTGTTATGTGAATGATTGACATAGACATTTTGTAGCATGAGCACACTGAGAATTGTGGCTACGTCACCACGTAAAGGTTTAGTAAGCTAGCAATCATGTAGGTGCATTCTTACCTACAACATGATAAAAATTTATGAAAAAATTTTACATTTGTATTTAAATATTTTCTTTTTATGAAAACTTTTGTTGGAAATGATGTTTAACGAATGTTTTAAGTCTACATATATGTATCACTTAATTAAAATGTTGCGCACCATATGTTTATGTTGTCCCGCTAGGTGGACTGTCCTGCAAGGTGGACTTGTTATGTTTAGTTTAAGATTAGCTACCTCACTTCTCTTGTACAATCATATTTATGTTTATTGTGCAACGCTAGGGCCCTCAAAGATAAAATAAATCATGTTTAGTATGGAAATAAAGAAAAGATAAGTTGCGCTAATACGTTATGATTATGTTTTCACCACAAGCTTTATGAAACATTTTGTTTTGTGAGAAAAAGAAGTATACTTACTAAACTTATGCTTACCTAGTCTTAATTACATTGCAGATAAGGGTAAGAGCCAAGTTGACCAGGATAGAGGACAAAGAAGGACATGTGCTCAAGGGGTGGGATTGGAAATAGAATCATGTCATGAAAGAAATTTGAATCTCAAACATTATTTAAATATAATGTTCCACATTTTTATTTGTTTGAGACTTAGTTCTATTTGGATGTTTTCTTTTCGACATATGGTTATTATTGAATTAAAATTTTTGTTTCAAGATTTTTTATTTCTTAGGTTACTTTATAAGGACCACACTATGCTATTTATTTCATCATAACTCATCATAGTTGGGTATTAGTATTTTTATAGAATCTAAGAATTTTTGAAATGTCAATGTAAGCTCATATTATCTTAGATGTTTTGTTTTGGTAAACTAACTATTTCTACAGGTGGTTTGTTAGTCAAATGCATTCGATGTTACATCAGGCTCACCGAGGAGAGAGAAGTAAATCCGATAAGTGGTTTTAAAAAACAAATAGATGTTTTTTCTTAGAATGATTGTTTGAGTGTTATTGTTTAATTTGAATTGCTTATTAGTGATTATTGATTTTATGAAAAAAGAAATAATTCTTGTGACATCTATAAGGGGCATTACAAAAATGGGCATTTGCTAGGCGCAAGTTTCAAATCATTTAGAATGGTAAGGATTGTTTAAAATAGGCTAAAGCGTCAGTTTTGAGAACTTGACACCCCTCCCCTTTTTAGTTCTAAATGTTTTGGTTCTTTTTTTTTTTTATTTTTTAATAGTAAAAATCATTTTCATTTTTGTTTTTTAAGCACTAGTTCTCGTTTTAAAGTTGATGTGACGTTTTATCATTGTTTTAACTATTTACATTCTAAACGTCAGTTCAAAACCACTGTTTAAACCATATGGCTCAAAACTACCAGTTCAAATCACAAAGTTCAAAATCATAAGAGTTCAAACTTGCGTACTAAACAAATCCTTAGACTTTCAGTCAAAATAAAAGGATATGAGCTGGGCATACCCATACAGCCAGAAGTGATAAGCTACTGAGGGACACCTTTTTTTGAGTTTTAAAGGACACTCCCAAACAAAAAATAATAATCAAAGAAAATATCTTTAAAAGACTTGAAGAAATAGGAAAAACAATATTTTCTCTAAATTTTTCCTTGATATCATTGAAGATGGAGAGGAAAGAAAAAAAAATCATAGATTTACCCCTAAAATTCATAATTCAAAAGAAATGATTTTATTAATGGGAGTTGATTTTGTACAACCCATTGCATGTTAACACAAGCTGAACACAAGATAACTACCATACATGTCATCAAAACATCTCCAAACACCTTTAAGCTGGGTTCGTTGGGAACATTTTATTACTAAGGGGCGAAAATGTAACATGATCAAATAGTAGAGTAATAATAGGTATGGAATTTCATTTAATAAGAATTCCACCAATCAAAGCATTACATAGAAATAGGTAGGATAATACTTGAATGTAGACTAAGGGAAAATCCACCCCTTGGTCTGAGTACTGAGCATGATTGTCAAGAATAGTGATGGTGATTGGATCTCCTAAGGGATGTCGTATAAGGTTGATGTGTAATGTCCAATTAACTCATAGTTAGCTGGCAATGAGCATCTTGTATATCTATGCATTTAGTGAATTACAAGCATATAGAATTCATATTTTTATTAACATGAATACTTATTATTTTTAAGATTAAATCATGCACAAATATGCTTGTATTTATTGAATATGATATTCAATTATTAATATATGCTCTAACATGTTTTCAAAGTCATAATTGCAGTGAAAATCTTGGGTTATTGGTATGCTAAAAAGTTACGAATTGATTGGAAAGTGTTTTTTCATTTTAAGTGCATTCTAAACTAGTTGTTTTGCCTATTTACACCTTGAAAATAGCTGGATTTTATTAGAATTGAAAGTATACAAAATGGTGGAATTTGATTGGTTAGGTGACTAGGTTATAGAAAATTAAGTTGGACTTATTTGTACTTAATTTAGTTGGCTAACTATTAGTTGAATTCTTTCTCACACCCTAGAAAAAGTTGACAAAAGCTCCCAAGCAACTTTGTCATTCAACCCACCTCCTTTTGACTAAGTCAATTGCACTATAAAACTCCATTTTTGCTTCTTGTCTTCTTTAGCAGCCCCAAATTCATCCAGACCTTTCCCCACTTTTTTCTCTCCTTTTTTCATGTCCTCAAGCTTATAAAAACTTAAACAGGACCACAGAAATTCGGGCTACACACAACAAACCATGTTTTCACTATTTGAGCTTGAAAATTAAGTGTTGTAACCTCCAACAGAGTCCTAACTTCAAGCCCTACAAGGTAACATCTATATTTATATTTCTTATAGTGACATGAAGTTATTTTCTGTTATATATGATTGTAGATGTGGAGAAAGTAAGGTAGAACATATTTGAGCTCAAACTAAGCCAGCTAAGTTAGTTTCTTTGCAAAATTGAAAGTTTTGTGGAACCTGATTATTTCTTTAACTTATATTGATTTTAACTATTTATTGAGTGATTTTGAATGATTACAAATAGTAAGAAATTAGTTAGAATGCTATTTTGAATTTCTTGAAAGAAAATAAAAGGCTTGGTTATGTAAAAATCAGGTTTATGTTATGTTTGATTCTCATGTATTGGCTATCTTTCTAAGATTACTTACTTTCCTTTATAATATTTAATGTTAAGGAAATGCTAGCTATTCATTAAATATATGATTTAGCTAAAAAGTACCAAATTGTTATGCATTTGATGTTATGTAATTTAGAGCAAGAATTTGTGCATTTATATGTTTGTTGAGATGATTGAACAATTTATATTCTATGTTTAATTATGTTTAAGTAATACAACATGTTCTTTAGCCAAAAGTGTACATTGTAATATTTTCATACTCAGCCCATTTTGCATTTGAATTCATGCAAAACCATTGTAATATGAATGTATGACCTACATCAATGACTTTGGTTTATGAGAAATTAAATGGTATATGATTTTATTACATTAAGCCTTTAGCATACTTTATCTTCTAAGAGGATTGATCTTTTCACTTCACGTAAAATTGAACTTGAGGTAAGTAGAAACTATTATTTACTGCATCATAAGAACTATGTAATGTTACCTGTGTTTTAAGGTGTATTCATTAAAATGTTATTATTTGGCAATAATATAAATTGTTAAATAGCATTCATGATTCATGACATTTACATTAGAACATATGATATGATCTAAAAAAGGAAATGAGATTTTAACAAAAATAAGGGTGTGGTGCTTAATTGGTGGTTGGGTAGGCATAGGATTCGGGTAAGAGCAATGGACCCAACAAAGGGTGGTGAATATTTTGATGTTGAAAACCAAGATAGGAAAAGCCGCAAAAAATGAGGCTGAATTCGGCAAATACTTGATGGAAAAGCGTTATGATGAATAGGCCAAATTATGATGAATAGGTTCTGAAACCATGGTCTATCATTACCAGTTAAGTACCATACTCCGAGGGTACCCAAAAGTTAAGTAATGGAGAAATATTAGGTGAAAGAAAAATGATAAAAGGAATTATCTGATCGCATTCTCATTATTCTTCATGATTATAAGTTAGTTTCTGCTTATTGAGCCTTTAGCTCATTATAGTTATTATGATGTTGGATAGAGATTTGTTCATATTCCATGTTTTAGATCAGCTTTTGAAGTTTATTTTGGAATTCTACTTTATCAAACTTAGCAGCTATGTTATCGTTTTGTAAACAAATATATTACTGACTCTAGATGTGATGGGTATACTCCACATCCCATTTTTGAGTATTGTATATGTTGCAAATAAGAAAAATGAGTGAAACAATAGTTTCAAAACTCCTTTGTACTGAAATGAATATTTTAAGTGAACCATAACATTTATAATGTAAATGAAAGGTTAATACATTTTATCCTAGCTAAATAGGATTTCCACAAGCTTATTAATTAGCTTGAGGAGTATCACATAATGTCTGTGTATAGCTAAAAAATATTAAGGGGATTAGAACTATTTGAACTACTAGGTTCTAATCCTGGATTGAATAATTAGGTCTGTGAGTTGGAAAGTCATGTTGTTATTGTTGGAAAAATGGTTTGTGAGTTAGGAATACCAGCTATTTATAGGTAAGGTTAAGGGCAATCTTGTCAACTGTGCTTGCTGTAAGGTTAGCTAGGACATTTCACAACCATTGCTTTAGCATACTTGGTATGATACTGAGTTGGCCTAATTGTGCACAACATACCAGGTATAGGTATGAACTAAGTATGATACTGGGTTTGCCTTCTGTGTATAGTATATTAAATATCATGTTGACAATACCAGGTTGGCCATACTAGGTTGGTCATACCAGGTTGGCAATACCAAGGAAATACTAGTTTGACAATACCAAGTTGGTTGTATGAGTACCAGGTTCTATATACTAGGTATAGTATACCACCAGTTATAGTACACATACTAGGTAGAAGGCTAATTAAGCATGGTTTATAGTATACTAAGCATCATACCAGGTACAAAAGTCTTATATTGCACTAAGTAGGTGTGGGCTCTTGGTTCAATATGCCGGGTTCAAGTTTGCATAATAGCAGGTTCCTTCAACTTGGTTCTTACACATTCCAAGTCATGCCTTTCCTTATACCGGGTTAATTAGTTGAATCAAAATTACTCCAGTCTAATCTCAAATATTTCCCACCTTAATACTGGTTTCACCCTCTGAACTAGATCTCTCTTAAACATTTAGCCCCTACATGTATAAACGATTTTCTTTTGAGGTATGCATAAATCAGGCAGCTCTTTTTCCTATAAATAGTGGACCATATCACTATTTGGAGCATGTAATTTTAGTACACTTTGCAATACTTCACTTGTGATCATGCCTTATACTGACAACAATCCTTCTCCAAATCATCTTATTGATGTAGATGTTCTCTAAGACCTTCAAGGTGATTTAGAAACACTTCCTCCATATACGTTTCTTTTAATCAATGATCTTTGAAGGCGTGTGGCATCCTTGGAGTATGAAGTTCATGCTACAAGGGAGGCTCATGATGCTTGGCGCTTTGAACATTATGACCATTTTATGCATAATGACAACATGGCTCAAAAATAGAGGGCATAAGAATTCAACTATTGTCACTAAAAGCTTATTTATCTCACAATCATGCTACACTCTCAAAGAGGGAGACTAAGATAAAAGTCATACTTGTGTAGTATGAGAGGAATGCTAAATCCTTGAAGGCAAAAATCTATCGATGGGTCCACTGCTATTTGGACGCAAACCATGCTTTGTCATCTGTATTCCTGACAACCCCTATGCTAATTTGTCCACCCTCCATTGATGTATTTGAGTATCTTGTCAGGCCATCATCTGCTAGGCCTATGGTGTACCATTATCTCCATAGATGGATAAAAAGAAAGGATGGACATACTTCTACAAGGAATAAGGCTATGAAGTGCCCTTGTACCTCTTATTTTATTGTTATTTTCTTCTCTTTTTTTTTGAAGCCTGTAAGCCACCTTTTTGCTAAGAAATAAAGGGTCCGTTTAGTAGTGTTTTCAAAATGGATGAAAATGGTTTTGTTTTGAAAAATACAAACTTTTGGAGAATTATGCTAAGAGTGCTTTTGAAAATTTTGCCTCAAAAAACGTGCAAATCTCCCCTTTTTTGATGATGACAAAATAATTTTTTATTGTCTTGAAAGTTAATTCATTTTGCTCCCCTTTAATATGTGCAAAGGTTTTGTGAATTGAATTTTGAAAATAAAAATAAAAAATCTCCCCCCTAAAATGAATACTCCCTCTTTCACATAGCATGAAATACAATAGCAATAAGTAAATATCAATCACCACCATCCTTTACTCCACATGCATCACTCAAAACAATTTCTCAATCACATATCACAAGTTGCATATCAATTTATCAATCACCAAAAACGTTAACTCCTCAATAAAAAATATCACAAATTCCTCAACCACACACCCCCCCCCCCCTTTCGGCATCATGCAAAAAGTAAGATAATATGCATTCATATTTCATACATTGTCATAAACACACAATCCTTTATCAAACCACTAAAAGCATCACATAATCCAAAAAAAATATAAACATAAACATAGGACATTCATAGTTGGATAGAAGATCCTCCACTAAAATTCATTAGCGAAGGAGTTGAAGAATTTCTTGTTGACTGACTTACAAGTTGGTGATGTTGGTGCCCATCCTTTGTTGTTGCTCATACAGTTGATGTTGATGTGCAAAGAGCTCTTATTGATGAGTATAGAGTTGTTGAAGTGTGATGGCTCCTTCCTCTTCGTTTTCTCCTTGAGCCTTAATATTTGCCATTTCAGCTTCTTCTTCCTCTTGCTTACCTTATGGAGCAACTTATTCTCTAGCTGGCATCCACTGGCCATGAATTTCTTTGAAGCCCAACTTGCTAATGGTAAGCGCACCAAAAGCTTGATGAGGTTTGTAGTGTGCAACATCTTGCTTATCGGTAATATGGATATTAAAATACTTGAAATTTTTTGTAAGAGGCATACCATAAGGCAACCTGGCACTATTCTTTCCTTCAAATACATCTATCATCCATCACATTAACTAAAGAGGTAGTCCTAGTCTCAGTTATAATGCAATAGATGAGGTCTAGGTCTAACAAGTGAACTTCATCTTTACGATCGGCCCTTGGGAGAATGTATATGGTGATAAGTCTATGAATGAGGCGACTCCTAGGGGGTAAGGATAAGGCATTAAGCTTTTGAGGTAATCTACCATCATCATTTTCAAAATTGACCTTAGTTATATTTTTCTTATCAAACATCTACATCCTTACACCATGAATATCATTTCCATCTAAGGGTGTTTCTAGTATTTCTCTCAAAATTGATGGTGTTAATTCAATCTCTCCATGTTTCAACTTCACATTAATTTCCAATGGGTCATAGGAAGAACTAAGTTTGCATAGAATCCCTTGACAAGCCCAGGGTATACATCCTCCCTCATTGTTCTTATGTTTTTCCATTGTAATCTGTCAAACAACACCTCTACTCCAAAACTAGCAAAGTCACCAAACAATACATATTTTCCATATATAATTTTCCTACCCAAAAAGAAATTTACAAACTTTTCATTGGAAAATTCCTCAAGTGTTAACTCTTTGTTAGATGCTTTGTGTGCAAAGGATTTTGTGCATTTTGAAGGACAAGAACTGGATTCCATGGCATTGTTAAAGAAGAACCCATGAATTTGAAGAGAATGATGAAGAAAGTTAAAGGTAGTCATGGATTGAAGAGAGAAAAGGAGAAAAGAGATGAAAAATTCAAAATTTTTGGAGGAAAAGTGAGAGAAATCAAAAGAAACTCACCAAAGTTAAAGGGAAATCACAAGAAATTGCAAGATTGAGGCTTGGGCAGTGATTTTTGTGCTCTTTAGGGTGAGAGGTGACGTGGAGAAAAAAAATGAGAAGAAAATAGGGTTTTCTCGATCTCTCAGATTGGCAAGCTGAACTTACCTAGTTTGACAAGCCGATATTTCCTATCGGCAGGCCAAACTTTCTAGGTTTGGCATGCTGAACACTACAGTGAAGTACCCTTAAGCAAATTGCAAAAATGAATATTTTAACCAATTTAAGAGCATAAAAGCATTTATTATCATTCAAACAACATATCTAACAATAAATTGATCATTTAAACAAAGAGAACACATAAAAAACACAAAATCATATGTAGTGAACATCATAATTTAGCATTAAAAGTCATCATTGATCAAGCATGTGCAAATCCAAAGGGTCTATTAGGCCAAGTCCTCTTCTAACATATGAGAATCGTTCTAAGGTTAGAGATTTTGTGAATATGTCTGTTAATTGATTATTGTGCTAGTGAACTCCAAAGTGATATGCCCTTTTGTACATGGTGACGCAAGAAATAATGTCTAATTTCTATGTGTTTTGCGCATGGATGCAAAACTGGATTCATAGATAGATTGATTGTACTTGTATTATCACATAGTATGGGAACATAATCATAGTTTAAGCTTAGGTCCTTGAGTATTTGTTTCATCTATAGGATTTGTGCACAATAATGAGCCACTGAAATATATTCAGCTTCCAAGGTTGATAGCGCAATCGAGGCTTGTTTCTTGCTAAACTATGAGACTAATGCAAAGCTTAGAAATGACAAGTTCCACTAGTACTTTTTCTATCTATTGTGCAACTGGAACAATCGACATCAGAGTAACTCATTAAATCAATATGTGTGCCTTTTGAATACCATAGTCCTAAATTCTTAATACCACTTAAATATCTAAAAATTCGCTTAACGACACTAAGATGGGATTCCTTGGGACTTGATTGAAATCTAGCACATAACTATTGGAAAAGTAGCATGCAGTGGAATTTTAAAAATTTTTATACCAGAGTATTTTTCAAAACATAAGTTTGACACGCTATAGGCATAAATTAACTAGATCTTATTAACCTTGTTTGCTAAAAAGCTTCTGCAATCGATGGAGAGAAAGGACGTTGCAGAAGGATCTCAACCAACTAGCCTTCTTTGCTATTCTTTATCCACGACCAGTGTGTGTGTGGGCACACTCATACAGCTCTTCCACAGGTGGCTCTCCTTTCAACCAATTGAGAAATACCTAAAGCTATAGTTCGTGATTTGTGAACAACATCTCTCTGGAGAGTTTCAGAGTCTCATGGGCAGAGTACTTATTTTAGATTTCTAAACAGATCTAAATAACAAAGAGAACTCATTTTCTATTTATAGAGATCGGACCTGGGTCAATCATTATTAGATAAGGCCTTAAAATTTGAGTTTGAATTAGTTTCAAATTTGAATCCACGTAATTAGACTCAGAGTCTGATAGCCACGGTGGACCGTGATATATAGGCGCAGTCAACCGCACCGTCACGATACCTGATTTGAATTTGATTCAAATTCAAGGTTGATTTGATAGATGTTATCTCAACCTATTGGATAATTCCTATCTTATTAGTTTCGGGTATCTTTGATAGAGTCTCAATTTTAATTTAAAAAACCCAATAGAGAAGTTATCTAATTAAAATAATCAGATCCCGATAAACCCATGCAAATAAGATATTATCCGTAATAATTCAACATATTTATCTTGAATTAATTCACTAAATTAATTTAACCGATAAACCAACATGTTTATCTTAAATTAATTACAAAATTAATTCAACAGATAAATTAACATAAATTATTAAATCCAATTTACTTGAATTTTAGTCAATCTAATAATTTGACATAAATCACCAATTTATTGAAAAAGCACGTTGTATCGTTATAGAATTTTTGTGAGCTAGCAAAGGGGACCATATGGGCATATATAGTTCAAGCTCTCGATAATTATAAAACCCAATATCCCAAATATACATTTCATAATTATCAGCTCTAACGCTACTCCACTAAAAGCTTAGAGCTGCACTCTCAAACTACATAGAATTACGAAACTCGAATAGCTAAGTCTCCACGACATATCGTGATGTATCGTATCCCTATAGTATTATCCATAATCATCGTAAGGATAAATTCTATCTTACCTTCCGATTATTTTTATCTTCCGTTTGATTATCTCACAATCGAAAAACTTACCATCCAAAGATGGTATATCATTCGGTTACACATATGTATCTAAATGGTTGAGTGCTCTAGTTTTTTAATTATAGGATAACGCATATAAGAGAATATCAACTACTCCTAAAGAGGAGCTATGGATTCTATATCTATGAATAATAGGTTTACGCTATCAAGGGTTATGCCTCTAATGTACTGACATATGTACCAACATAAAAATGTGGATGTCACCCTTTGGTACATCAAAAGACATAAGTCAAGATAATGGGCCCACTATTCATCTTAAGATTAAGATACAATACATATGATTGTCTAACATGAATCGATTTGCCAAGACAGAATTATTAATCTAAATCAATTCACTTTATGTTTCGATCCAATACATCGTCACCTATGACAATGAGCCAATGTTTCTATTTGCGGAGTCCACCTTCGATGGCCATAACAAATCATCTCCTATTAGGGATACAAACAACATAACAAGCTTTGCATGAATAAAACACCCAACTTTATTCCATCGATTGCAGATCTTATGATTTAGACCATGACCTTAAAAACCGTGTCTTCCGCATAATCTGTTTATCATATACCCAATTCTTAAAGGTTTAGACCGACAGTCTCAGACTTTTGTTTGCTTAACATATACCTAACAAAAATGAACGTAAAGAGGATGAAAATTTGGTATATGAATAATAAATAAACTCTTTATTGATAAAAATATCTCCAAAAACATATTACATTTTTGCTCCTTAGGGCATACATGTCTAAAATCTCCCCCTTGCACTAAGTGAGTAAATGTGATATGTCACGCATCCCTATGGCCCCGATAGGCCATAATGTCTTTTGACGCAATCAAACATATTTCCACATTTTTATTGTAACATGTCTCCCTTCTACGAAGTCCTTTATCACATGATACTTCCGATCAATATGCTTATGCTTCTTGTAAAACCTTGATTCCTTAGGATTAGCTATCACTGTAGTGTTATCACAATATAGTGATACCATTTTTTCCATATCAAGAACTATCTCAAGATCCCCAAGGAACTTGCAGAGCCACACTACTTCTTTCGAAGCATCACTAGCTGCCATATACTCGGCCTCCGTCGTTGAATCCAAAGTGCAAACTTGCTTCACACTTCTTCAACTGATGGCACCACCACCTAGAGTAAAGACAAAACCAAAAGTCGATCATCACAAATCTAGACAGGATTGAAAATCCAAATCAGTGTATTCTAGAGGAGTTAAGTCCTCACCCAAATACACAAGCATATACCCTCGAGTCCTTCTTAGGTACTTGAAAATATACATAACCACAACCAAATGGTTCGGTCCTAGATCCGCCTAAGATTGACTTACAATCCCGACCACATAACAAATATCCGGTTGTGTGCACAGCATGGCATACATGAGACGGCCCACTATTGAAGCATAAGGCACCTTCTTCATGTATTCTGTTTCTTCATCAGACTTTGGAGAGTCTTTCTTAGAAAGAGTAATTGTAAACCTAGATAATTGCCCACCTTTCTTGGAATCTTGCATTGCAAACTTCCTGAGAATTTTATCTATATAGTTGGCCTAGGATAAAGCTATCATTTTGTTCTTCTTATCATGAAAGATTTGGATACCTAGAACAAAATTAGCCTCACCCAAGTCCTTCATATCAAATTGCTTGATCAACCATAATTTAATAGATGACAATGCCCCAACGTCATTGCCAATTAACAGAATGTCATCTATATAGAGCAATTGAAAAACCACCTTCCCATCTTTAATGTGTTTGTACACACATGGTTCGTCTACATTTTGTGCAAACCCATAAGTCTTAATCACTTAAACAAATCTTTTGTTTCAAGAACGGGATGCCTGCTTAAGTCCATGAATTGACTTTAGCAGCTTACAAACCTTACCCTCCTGACCCTTGGCCTTGAACCTGTCTGGCTGCTCCATATAGATGGACTCATCAAGATAGCCATTTAGAAAGGCTATCGTGACATTCATCTGGCAAATCTCGTAGTCAAGAACGGCAACTATGGACAAGAGAATGCAGATAGATTTAAGCATGGCTACAGGCAAAAAGGTTTCCTCGTAATCGATTCCTTCCTTTTGCATGTATCCCTTAGCAATAAGCCAAGCCTTAAAGGTTTCGACCTTTCCATCCACTCCTCTCTTTCTCTTGTAGATCCACTTACACCCTATAGGTTTTACCCCTTCGGGAAGATCCACAAGCTCCTAGACTCGATTAGCCTCCATAGACTTCATCTATGTGTTCATGGCCTCTGTCCAGAGTTTCGAATCAACATCCTCCATAACCTCTGCAAAAGTGTAAGGATCCCTGTCATGTTCATCCTGTTCAGCCAAGAAGGCCTTACCATTGAACATATATCACTTGGGTTGACACCCAATCCTTCTTCTACGTCGAAGCCCCTTAGGTTGTTGTTTGGGTTTGTTTGGTTTTTCTATACTGATTGGAATGATTTCATTTGGAACCCCCAAAATGATCGAATCACTCCTCAACTCCTCAAGCACTACTTTGCTTCAAGGCTTAAAGTTGTTCATGTAACTTTCCTCAAGGAAAGTTGCAATTGAAACCACGACTCTATTTTCCTTTGGGTTATAGAAATAACCCCCTTTAGTCCTTTTTAGATATCCTACAAATATGCAAACTTTTGAACGTGCTTCCAACTTATTCGCATCCTTAAACAGGACATGAGCCAGACATCCCCATATACGAATATGGTTTAAGGATGTCTTCCTACCCATCCACAACTCGTAAGGAGTTTTAGGGACCAATTTTGAAAGCACATCATTTAGAAGATAACATGCAGTTTGTAGTGCATATCCCCAAAAGGACAAAGGCAACGATGAATAACTCATCATAGACCTAACCATGTCCAACAAAGTCTTATTCCTTCTTTCTGCCGAGCCATTTTGCTGCAGAGTGCCTGGCACTGTCAAATGGAGTAAAATCTCATTCTTTAATAAGTGTCCCAAGAACTCATTAGAAAGGTATTCTCCTCCTCTATCAGATCGAAGTACCTTTTATGGGTCTACCCAATTGCTTTTCCACTTCATCCTGAAACTCTTTGAACTTGTCAAAAGTTTTGCTTTTATGGTGTATCAGGTACACATACCCATACCTTGAGTAATCGTCAATAAAAGTGACGAAATACTCATACCCTCCTCAAGCCCAGATGTTCATAGGTCCACAAACATCACTACGCAAAAGTTCTAGAACCCCTTTGGCCCTATTGCCCTTAGACCTGAATGGTCTTTTGGTCATTTTGCCCTCCAAATAGGATTCACATTGTGGTATAGATCTCATCTTTAAGTGACTTAAAACTTCATCCCATACCAACCTTTGAATCCTATTTAAGCTAATATGACCTAATCGTAAATGCCAAAAGTAGGTGTCATTAGAGTGAGAAGTCTTAAGTCTTTTAGAGTTACTGTCATTAACCTCAATGTTCAACAGTGAGTCCATCTTAGGTTTGATAAAATATAGGTTGTTTGGCATACGTCCATCATAGATAAACAATTTGTTTTTACGAATCACCACTTTATTATTAAAAGAAACCGAATAAAAATTTTTAAATAAACATGTTACAGATATTAAATTAATTTTTAAGTTTAGGAACATAAAAATAATCTCACAAGACTAAACTCCTATAATTATCAAAATAAAGATAGACATCTCCCATTGCTTCAGCCAACACAAAGGATAGGCTTGGGAGGACACAGTGTGGTTAACACAAATGTCAGTTTCTTAAAGGATAAAACGATATTTAGGTTCCGTTTCTAATCATTAAAATTATCTCCAGTTAATTGGTTTTTGTCAAGTATCGAAGATAAAGTGTTTTTAGACATTTTTAATCTACAATAAATAATCATATATCAAACATAAGCAAACATATCATAACAGTTTACTAAGATACCACAATCATGTAAATTATACAAATGTGTTTATGTGTCAAAACCTTGAAAAAATCATAACCTTACAACGATAATGCCTAACTCAAAATTCAACAAGCTGCCTTGGGGAGACTTGCCAAATTCAATTAGGAACACAGATCCCTTCTTGATTAAT
This sequence comes from Artocarpus heterophyllus, assembly GCA_025403435.1. Lineage (NCBI taxonomy): Eukaryota > Viridiplantae > Streptophyta > Magnoliopsida > Rosales > Moraceae > Artocarpus > Artocarpus heterophyllus. Next base: position 23,946,324 of record CM046352.1, read on the forward strand.
ATATGCCATTCAGGACCCGTATGATCTAGCATATATTAATAATCGTTTCTTTGGCCATTAATTTTATTAATAGAGCTCCATGGGGAGGTTAATAATAAAATTAACATGAACGTATAACCATCGTTTCAACTACTTTATGAGCAGCAATCCCTATTCTATATGACATGTTATCAACATACATGGCAAATCATATTATAATGCAGACAAGCAAAGCAAACATGCAAAGCTACAAGCAAAATAATAATAAATAACTGTAATATTGTGGTTCCACTCTAGAGAAAAGAAAACAAAGTTTACAAGAGAATAATCAAAACATATTATCAATTCTTCATCCTTGAATCTTCAAATTTTATCCGTCTTCATGTAATGTCCATCTTCAAGTCTTCAATCCCACATAGATCAAAAACTACATATTTCTGGTCATATCCAAATTTAATGTTTTTTAGAATTGTCTCAAAAATAAAATTAAAACTACACCAAAAAACTCACTTTTTCCTAAAAAACACAGCTCTCTACCAGCCTGTTGAATTTTTTAAATTCAGCCTGTTGGTGATGCGGTTGACCGTAGTATGTATAGCATGGTTGACCGTCAGTCCATAGTTGGCTTGTTGAATTCGAAAGTTCAGCCTGCCGCCAGATCCACCATTTTGCCTCGTGCAGCCATGGTCGACCATACTTTGTGTATCGCGGTCGACCATGCCCTCACCCAAGTAGAATTTTCAGAAAATAAATTTAAGGGCAGATTTTTAATTTTATTTTCAACAATTTAATAACATAAAATTAAAGACTCAGGAAATACCTATGGAGTGCTATCATCCATCTTCAAGATTCGTCTTCTCTAAATAATTATTTAATTACAAAATTCTTACAAATTTAAAATTAAATAATAAATCCTAGATAGAGATGATAATCCACCATCTAATTAAATGAAAAACTTAGATACATATTCTAACCTCTAAGGAACCATAACCGGCATAAATTAATTAATTAATTAATAATTAAATAAAAATTTAATCAACCATAATAATTAATAGACATTCACCATATAATCCTTGACAACATAAAAATGTATAGAAACCTAGAGTGCCAACTCTCTAAAAATTAAATTCAAGCATAAAAGAGATCAATATCACAAAATTTATACGTATAGCATGATCACAAACTCATAAATTTACGTAAAAACCATGACCTTGATACTAATTGTTGAAAAAGTAGTACACAGCAGAATTTAAAAATTTTTTATACTAGAGTATTTTTTTAAAACATAAGTTTAACATGCTATATGCATAAATTAACCAAATCTTACTAACCTTGTTTGTCGAAAAGCTCCTGCAATCGATGAAGAGAAAAGACGTTGCAAAAGAACCTCAACCAACTGGCCTTCTTTGCTATTCTCTATCCATGACCGGTGTGTGTGTGGGCACACTCATACAACTATTCCACAGGCGACTCTCCTTTCAACCAATTGAGAAATACCAAAAGCTATAGTTCGTGATTTATGAACACTAGCTCTCCACGGAGTTTTAGAGTCTCACTAGTAGAGTACTCATTCTAGATTGCTCAACAAATCTAAATAACAAAAAGAACTCATTCTCTATTTATAGAGGTCAGATCTGGGCTCAATCATTATCAGACTTGAAGTCTAATAGCCATGGTCGACCATGATACAAAGGCATGGTCAACTGCGCCATCGCAAATACCCAATTTGAATTTGATTCGAATCCATGGTTGATCCGATAGATGCTATCTCAACCTATTGGATAATTCCTATCTTATTAGTTCTGGGTATCTTTGATAGAGTCTCAATTTTAATTCAAATAACTCAATAGAGAAGTTATCTAATTAAATAATCATATCTCGATAAGCCCATATAAATAAGATATTATCCACAACAATTCAACATATTTGTCATGAATTAATTCACTAAATTAATTCAACCGATAAACCAACATGTTTATCTTAAATTAATTACAAAATTAATTCAACGATAAATTAACATGAATTATTAAATCCAATTAACTCAAATTTTAGCCAATCTAATAATTTGACATAAAAATTTGACATAAGTCACCAATTTATTGAAAAAGCACAACTATTGTTACAGGATTTTGTGAGCTAGCAAAGGGGACCATATGGACCTATATAGTTCAAGCTCCTGATAATAATGAAATCTAATATCTTAAATATACATTTCATAATTATCAGTTCTAATGCGACTCCACTAAAAGCTTAGAGCTACACCCTCGAACTGCATAGAATTACGAAGCTCGAATAGCTAAGTCTCCATTATATACCATAATGTATCGTATCCCTATAGAATTATCCATAATTGGCTTAAGGATAAATTTTGTCTTACCTTCTTGATTATTTTTATCTTACGTTCCATTATCTCACCATCAGAAAACTTACCATCCAAAGATGATTTACCGTTCGGTTACACCTATGTATCTAAATGGTTGAGCACTCCAGTTTTTCAATTACAAGATAATGCATATAATAGGATATCAACTACTCCTAAAGAGGGGCTATGGATTCCATATCTATGAATAACAAGTCTACACTATCAAGAGTCATGCCTCCAGCGTATCGACATGTGTACCAACATAAAAATGTGGATGTCACCCTTTGATACATAAAAAGACATAAGTCATGATAACGGGCCCACTATTCATCTCAGGATTAAGATACAATACATATGATTGTCTAAAGTGAATCAATTTAACGAGACAGAATTATTAATCCAAATCAATTCACTTTATGTCCCAATCCAACACATCGTCACCTATGACAATGCGCCAATATTTCTATTCGCGGAGTCCACATCCAATGGCCAAGACAAACCATCTCATGTTAGGGATATAAATAACATAACAATATTTGCATGAATAAAGTACCCAACTTTATTCCCTCGATTGCGGATCTTATGATTTAGACCGTCATCTTAAGAATCGTGTCTTCCATATAATTTGTCCATCATATGCCCAATTCTTAAAGGTTTAGGCCGACAGTCTCAGACTTTTGTTTGCTTAACATATATTCAACAAATATGAATGTAAAAAGGACAACAATTTGGTATATGAATAATAAATAAACTCTTTATTGATTAAAAATGTCTCCAAAAACATATTACATTTTTGCTCCTTAGGGCATACATGTCTAACAATTACCCTGCACTAAACATGATGTCGGGTCTGCTGATGGTTAATTAAAGTAAGGATCCGATCATGCCTCTATATTTAATGATATCTACTGCCTTGCCATCTTCACCCTTGTCCAATTTGGTTGAAGAGCTCATAGGAGTTGGCATTAGCTTTAGATATTCCAATTCAAAGCGTTTGAGGAGGTCCTTCACATACTTGGCTTAATTAATGAAAATGCATTTTTTGGACTGCTTAATTTAAAGTCCAAGGAAGAAATTAATTCTCCCATCATGCTCGTCTTGAATTCACTATGCATGCATTTTGAAAATTCCTCATACAAGACATGATTAGTAGCACCAAATATTATATCATCAACATATATTTGAATAATAATTAAGTCATCACCCTTAGTTTTGGTAAAAAGGGTAGTATCTGCTTTTCCAACACAAAAATCATTTTTGATTAAAAATTTGTTACGTCTTTTGTAACAAGCTCTAGGAGCTTGTTTTAAACTATACAAAGCCTTTTTCAATTTATAAACATGATCCGGATACTTGTGGTTTTCGAAACCGGGTGGTTGAGCTACATATACTTCTTCTAAAATATATCTATATAAGAATGCACTTTTGACATCTATTTGATGAAGGGTGAATCCCTTATAGCATGCAAAAGCAAGTAACATTCTAATGGACTCTAGACGAGCAACCAGTGCAAATGTTTCTTCAAAATCAATTCCTTCTTGTTGATTGAAACCTTGGGCTACTAATCTAGCTTTATTTCTTACAAAAATGCATTGCTCATCCTTTTTGTTTCTAAACACGCATTTAGTACCAATTATAGATTGAGAACTAGGCTTAAGAACAAGTTCCCAAGCAGCATTTCTTTCAAATTGATTTAGCTTTTCTTGCACTGCTAAAATCCAAAATTCATCATTTTCGGTATCTTTAAAACATTTTGGTTCAATTTGAGAAAGAAAAGCTAAATTATTACAAATATGTTTAAATGATGCTCTCATTCTCACCCCATGAGTTGGACTATCATGAACAATTATATCGATGCTAGGGTGATAAGGATGATACCTCCAATCTTTAGGCAATGGTTGTGAGGTACCTTTAACTTTTGATAATTCCTCTAAATGTTGATCATCTCTTGGTGAAGCTTGAAGAGTTGTAGAGTATTTTTGCACATCTTTTTCATTGTTTTTTATCTCTAGGTTCTTCATTTGTTATTTCCAAACCTAAATCATCATTATCCTCTATTCTTTCCATGGAAATATGAGTCATATTAAAAACAACATTTATAGATTCTTCCACAACAAGAGTTCTTTTATTGAAAACTCTATAAGCTTTGTTTGTAGTAGAATAACTAAGAAAAATTCCAACATCGGATTTTGAATCAAATTTTTCCAAATTATCTTTGGTGTTTAAAATAAAACATTTACAACCAAAGACTTTGAAATTGCCGATATTTGGTTTTCTACCCTTCTAAAGCTCATGAGGAGTTTTATTCATTTTTGGTCTAACTAGAACTCTATTGATCACATAACAAGAGGTATTAACGGCTCCGGCCTAAAAATATTTAGGTGAACTATTTTCATTAAGCATAGTCCTAGCCATCTCTTGTAAGACTCTATTCTTTCTTTCAACAACTCCATTTTATTGTGGTGTTCTTTGTGCCTTAAAGTTATGTTCATAGCCTTTTTCGTTGCAAAACAACTCAAAGGCATCACTATCAAACTCGTCTCTATGATTACTTCTAATTGAGGTAATCATGTAGCCTTGTTCATTTTGTACTCTTTTGCAAAAATATAAAAACATTTGTAAAGCGTCATTTTTATTTGCTAAAAACAAAACCCAAGTAAATCTTGAAAATCATCAACAGTGACAAAAGCAAAGTGTTTACCATCTAGATTTGTAGTCCTAGAAGGACTAAATAAATCCATGTGCAAAAGTTGCAATGGTCTAGTGGTTGAAATTTTGGAGATTGATTTGAAAGAAGTTTTAACTTGCTTTCCGAATTGGCATGCATCACATACTTTATCTTTTTCAAATTTAAGTTTTGGTAATCCTCTAGCAAGATTATTTTTTGAAACTTTTGAAAGTAAATGCATGCTAGCATGACCAAATCTTCTATACCAAAGTCAAGTTTCATCATTCAAAGCCGAAAAACATTGATTTTGATTTGGATATTTTTCAATATCAATTGTATAAACATTATCATGTCAATCACCAATGAACATCACTTCACTATTACAAACTTTTTCAATTAAACACTTAGAAGATTCAAAAGTGACTTTATACCCTTTATCACAAAATTGACTTATATTAAAAAAATTATGCTTTAAATTATTAACTAGAAACACATTTTCAATCAAAGGAGAAGAGTTGTTACCAATATCACCTACACCAAGAATTCTTCCTTTAGCATTGTCTTTGAAAGTGACATATCCACCTTTCTTCTTGGTGAAGTTTGGGAATACTGATAGGTCCCCTGTCATATGCTTTGAGCATCCACTATCTAGCAATCATTTCGATTTCTCCTTCTTCGATACATACAAAATTAATTCAATTCTTGATTTTTTGTACCCACATAACTTTGGCTCCGTCAATATTAGTTTTTGTACCTTTTAGAACCCACCTTTGCTTGATTCCAAAATATGCACTTTTCTTAATGAGATCGTAAAAGGATCTGTGTCTATCTTGATTACAATAAGTGTACACATATTTAGAATTAGTTGATGCTTTAACAAAATAATTTTTGAAATATTTTGCTCAATGTGTGGTTTATATCCTAAACCGCCTTCGTTAAAAACATATATTTGTTCACCAAGCATCAATTCAAAATTTTTCTTACCCTTCGTAAATATTAAAACCGTTTTTGTCAAATCATCAACCTTTTCTTTCAATGATGAGTTTTCAACAATCAAGGCATCATATTCTTCTTTTAAAAAAAAATTCAAAGTGTCTGTCTCTTCTAAAAGTAAAAATATTTTCTTTTTAAGCAAGGAGTTTTTAAGAACTAATTTCTGATAATCATCATGCAATTCATCAAACGTTTTGGATAATTCTTTAAAGTCTATTTCAACATCATTATCAAAAGAAAAAAAACTACTTACCACGTCATCATCGTCAATTGCCATGAAACACATGTTGGTGACTTCTCTTGGACCTTCGTCATCTAAGTCATCGGACTCTAGGTCATCCCATGTAGCTTGGAATGCTTTCTTCATCTCCTTTGTACTTATTTTTCTTTTTCAATGAACAATCCAGTCTAATATGACTGGGTTTCTTATAATCATAGCAAATAATATCATCTTCATTTTATTTCTTACCTTGATCATTTTCTTTTTCATACCTTTGCTAACGTTGAATTTTTGATAGAGCTTTTTGTACTTCTTGGTTATCGTCGCCAATTCTTTGAAATCCTTTAGGTTGCCGCCTTCTTCGTCGTCATTATCTTGATCATCGAGAATGGATGCTTTAAAGGTTATTCCCTTCTTTCTTTTATCTTCTTCTTCTATTTCATTTTACATGCAAGTTATCTCATGCATCATAAGAACCAATTAATTCTTCAAGTGGTTGAGTTGATAGGTCCTTTGTTTCTTCTAGGGTTGTTCTCTTGACATGCCAAGAAGTAGGTAGAGATCGTACAAGCTTTCTCATTAATTCACTTGTAGTAAACATCCTATCAAGAGACTTAAGTTGAAAAGTATGCCAAATATCTTGTGCTGTAGTAGAAGAAGTAATTTTATTGAACTCATTTCTATCTAGTGCACAATATAGCATGTTTATAGCTTTAGCATTTAAAGACAATTTTCTTTTATCTTCATCACTATACTCTTGGGGTTCTTTTGCTCCCAAAACTTTGTGTAATTTTTTCATAGGCTTAATTGGTCCATATTCAACGATGTCCCAAACATAATAGTTAAGGATTGTAAGCAAATTGACATCCTAGCTTTCCAATAGTTGTAATTGGTTCCATTAAAGAATGAAGCTCTATATGTGGATTAACCTTCTGAATTTTTAAAAAATTGAGTAGCCATGCTCAAGCTTGTAAAATCTTTTTAAAAAATCAAGTCGAACTTCCCCCTCTGATACCAATTGTTAGTTTAAGAATAGCTACCTAAGAAGGGGGTGAATTGGGTTTTTAAAAACTTTTTACAATTATTGAAAAATTCTAAGATAAAATATGCTCAAGCAATAAACACACAAACTAATATATTGAAATAAGTAGACAAAAATTAAATTATGTTTGAGAAAAAGAGTAGGGAGAAGAAATGTGAACGCTATTTATAGTTTTTTTATGAATATGCTTATGTCCACTGTCAATGAGTAAAAACCTTCACTTGACCTCTTGTATGACAAGACCGTCTTTTCGGCCCGATCACTTCTTTGTACAATGTTGGTGACTTGCTCTACCTGAGGCTCACCATATCTTTTTACAATATAACAATTTTAACAGAAATTGTCTAACCAAAAATCCCCCAAAATATAAGGCTTGGAAACCTAAAAGTTTAAGGATAAGATTCACAAGAATTTGGTACACTCACAAACTAATTACTGTAAAAAAAATTGAATACAATGTAAGGCTTGTCTTGGAGGTGTGAGCAATTCTCAAGGAAAATATGAAACAAATTTAGCTCAAGAGAATGTGTATGAAATGAATACTTGAGAAAACAAGGTAAGAATGACATTAAATCTCTCTTATGATTCTTAGTTAATTGCACATTGAATAGAGGGGTATACATAGCCTCCAAGTACTCACCTTTAGAATAAAAACTCAAATTTTGATCAAAATGGCCTTTGGAAGTGGAGTTCTAATGGATAGAAAACTAGTCGTTATAAACAGTTCGACAGGACAGACAATAGGTTTTGGCAAGCTAAAGTTTGAAAATTTTAAATCAAGACTCCAAACAGTCATCTGACAGACAATAGGTTTTGGCAAGCTAAAGTTTGAAAATTTTAAATCAAGACTCCAAACAGTCATCTGATTGACAGGCCAAAACTTTAGCCACGGATAGGCCAAACTAGAAGTTTGGCAGGCCATCCAAACATCTGAAAAACAAGGCTTATAAACCCTCAGATCAACGGGCCGATGCAAGGCATTCGACAGGCTGAACTAGGCCATTGGCAAGCCTACCAGAAATGGTCGGCATGCCAATCTGTGTTGCCCAAAACTGCCTAAGAAAATGTTCTAAAAAGTTTTTTTTTGTAAAAGCCAGTTCAAGTAACTTAAGAGCAGTTTTAACACATTTTCACATAGTATAACATTTTAAATATTATGAACACATATATGCAAATATTAAAAATGTTTATGAATGCATTATGTGTGTGTGAATTTGAGCTATTATTTGATCATATTTCTAAATAAGAATCGCTCACTTACATTTGGAATAAAAACTAATAAAGTCTTGAAATCTTCTAGTCCATGTGAGTCGACTCCTAATTGCATCCATAGCTAAAAATTTCTTGAATGTTCATCACTTGATTTTGCTTGAAACTTAAGCTTTGCAACACTCAAGAATACCATTAGCTCAAAAGTGCTATTTGCACATATACACAAAAATTGTATTTGCTATCATCAAAACTAATTTAAAATTACTTAATGAAACCTTGGATCCAACATATTATACCTCTTTAAAAAGTTTTATACGTCGAATTTTGTTATTAACTTTTTTTAAGAGATTTTTTATGCTTGGAATTTTTCATACCTGGTATGTACATGGTGCAGTATTTCGGGTATGAATACCATGTTGGCAATACCAGGCTGGCCATACAAGATTGGTCATATCAAGTTGGCAACACCAGGGAAATACTAGGTTCCAAGTTGGCCATACCAGGTATGAAGTACCATGTTCAATATACTTTACACCATTGGAAAACCCGGTATCATACTTGGTTCATACCTATACTTGTTAAGGCCAACTTGGTATTATACATGGTATGCCAAAGCAATGGTTGTGAAATGTCCTGGCTAACCTTGCAGTAAGCACAATTGACATGACTACCCTTAATCGTACCTATCGAGAGCTGGCATTCCCATTACACAGAACATAACTTTTCTAACAACAATAACACAATTTTGCAATTCACAACTACAACACATAAACCTGAATATTCAAGCCAGTATTAGAACTCCAGAAACCATATAGTTCTAATCCCCTTTAACATTTAGAGCTATACTGACATCAACCTTATATGAAGTCTTTTAGGAGATTCAATCACCCTCATCATTTTTTACAGTCTTGCTCAATATTCAAACCAGGGTTAGATTTTTCCTTAGTTCACATTTAGGACATGTTTGGTACACTGTATTGTATTGTATTGTATTGTATTGTATTGCATTGCATTGCATTGTATTGTATTAGTGTTATACAATACATTGTTTGGTTTTACACCGTATTAATATGTTGTATTACATTATACAATGTTTGTTTACTAACGTATTGTATTGTATTAACATTTAAACTATAAATATAGTAAATTTAGGTCTAGTTTTAGGGTCAAATTTTAAGTTCAAGTTCAAGGTCGGGATTTGAGACTATGATCGGAGTTGAGATTCGAGATCGGGGTCAGGATCGGGGTCGGGACTTGTGTTAGTATAAAAATAAAAAATAAAAAATACCACATAAAATTAAAAATCAAAAATCAATAATATCAATATAAAAATAAAAAATCAATAATATTAATACATGATGGTACTGCGTCTATTAAAAGAAAATACCACATAAAATTTGAATTGACTTGGACAAAACGAAAATTAAAATATAATACCATAATTGAAAATAAGTCTCAAACACAAATCAAATACTAAATAGTATAGATTCCTAGCAAGATGTAAAAACAAAATATTGTAGCATGTTAAATGTTTAAGTCATTAACCACCTAATGTTCTCAAAAGCAGGTTAGTTTCACAAAACTAAACCACTCTATCATGGATGTCGTATCTCTCTCATGATTTTCCTCACAAATGTCCAACGCAATGATGCATCAATTGACATAAATGTTGCCACATATTGTGGTTTCTCTAAAATGTATGTTAAGACATCGAGTTGATCCTCATCTGAGAGTCCCATGTTTTTCAACTCCAAAGCAATGTCCTTTCCATCGCCATTTCCTTGAACAAGTCGCTCACTAATTAGTCTCATTTGCTCAAATGATTGCTCAAACATTTTCTTGAATGAGGATGCAATTTCCAACATTCTGTCATCTGAGCGTGATCTTTTCTTCCGATTAGATGATCTAGACGATGTTTGATTCACTGACCTTGTATCATCATTTTCTGTAGCATCATCAGCTTCTTGATCCATATGATCAACCATATCTGTTGGTGTTTCGACTCCTCGACCAATTGCTCTATCTTTTCCAAAGATATTAGCCAACCTTTCATAAATTGGAAAACTCTTGTTCCTCCAGCCTTCTGCATCCTTGTTATTCTACAAGATAGTTCAATATATAGTAATTAATTCTCATGAAAAAATACTAGTGATTTGAACATCAAAAATATAAGGCAAAGAACCAACCAACCTGAACATAATTCAACCACACTTGGTCGTTTTCACATTCCACACATTTTTTTATATCATTCCATCCAAACCCACTTCTGTTCAACATGTCATATACTATTCCATATTGCTTTTTCAACATCCGTATCTTGTTCTCAATGTGTGGATTAGCTTTCAAGTCACAATTTGGAATCGATTTTACTAGTGCAATCTCTATCTCTTTCAATGTTCCCGATTTGAAGCTCCCATTATCACAACGATTACCACATTTGACAACAACATCCTCAAGTACAGTCAATAAGGCATCCTCTTCAAATTTACTCCATGTCCGTCTAGAATTTTTTTTGCCACTTTGTAAACTGATTTGGCTGCTAGCCCCAATATCCATACCTGAATATGAAATAAAATACATATTAGAGTAAACCAATTCTTTTGTATCAAGTTTAGTCATTCAATATCATTCAATATCATTTTCATTAGTGGCATGTGGTACCATTCTCCATTTGATGCCCATCACTAAATTAAACATCAAATAGTGCTAATTTAATCACAATTCACAAGCATAATATGTATTTCTGATTGAAGATGGGAAGTCAATTTGGTAAGGAAACAGATTTAGTACAAACCATAATATGCACAATGCAACTAAAAAACAACATAAACACCATTAAAAAACAGTTATTTTCACATATTTCTAGTCAGTCTCTTTACATTCTCATTTATTACATCACTAATTTAGCATCAACAAAACAAAAACCATAACAAAAAAAAACAAAAAAACTTAGTCTAGGTTAAAGACTTGGATAGTCAGACAAAACAAAAACTAAGGACCCCTATGTTGCCTCCATTCATTATACATTTGCATAGCCAAATTATTTCTCCATTCAGCCCAGTCAGTTGAAGAGTCTATCGTGCTAATAATCTCTTCTTCCTCATTCTCCTCTTCTTCCACTTCCTCCTCTTGAGTAGTTTGATTAACATATCTTTGTCTTTGCCTTCTTCTTAGATTATCCAATTCCTGTTCAGCCGGATCTATTGACATCTCTCTCCTAATCAGATTATGTAAAAGACAGCAAGCTGTGATTATCCGAAATTGGGTTTTAACTGGGAAAAACGATGGGCTCCTCAAGATAGACCATCGAACCTTCAACAAGCCGAAGCATCTCTCTATCACATTTCTAGCAGATGCATGTTTCATGTTAAAATACTCCTTATGGTTTTGAGGGAGATCGCCTTCCCACTCTTTTAAATGGTACCGAGTCCCTCTATAAGGTGATAGAAAGCCTTCACTATTAGCATATCCAGCATCTACCAAATAGTAGCAACCTAAAGTGAAAAGTTAATGAAGAAATTTTAGTTTAAAAGAAATTTATGTCTTCAAAAATTCAAGATGTCTAACCACTACAATTTACCTCTTGGAACCTTCAATCCATTTGGCCTACTAATGGCATCACGGAGTACTCTAGAATCGGATGCTGAGCCCTCCCATCCTGCCAATACAAATATGAACTTCATATCTCTAGAACAAACTCCTAGTACATTTGTTGCAACACTGCCCTTTCTTGTCCTATACCTGCCCTTGTCTCTTTCGCGCACCCTCACAGGAATGTAAGTCCCATCTAATGCCCCTAAGCAATTCTAAACATGGAAAAGAAAACACAACTTAGTATAAAGCCTATCACATTGTCATCAAACCTATAAATATTAGAATCATACCTTAAAACATTTCCATCTATTATCAGTGCAATCGGCAGGCACGGGATCCGGCACGGGAAGAAGAATATCTTGTAATCTTAAAACTCCATGTAGTATTGAATTAAAATATCTACTAATCGTTTCCCCCGACCTCTTAAATCTACTTCCAATTGTACGGTTCTTTACATGATGGGCAAGTGTATGCACAAACATAGCTACTTGCTCCTCCACAGTAACTAAACCATCATTTTTTACTCCTCCATTAGATTTTGAAGAATAGATTTCCTATAACGCCTGTCTACCAAATGTCATACATCCACAGTATCATCATGCACATAGTCATCATTTGCATATGCCACAACCTCATAATAAGAAATATAATCACGTTCCTTTGTGCCATATCCATATCTATAAATAATAAAAAGGAATCACTCGTAAGAAATTGTAACACAAACTCAATGAGAAACATGCACACATAAATCAAAATACTAAATTCCATCACTGACTACCCAATTTGTAATACAACGTTGATGATTCATTGTAAGGAGAAATATATCTCATAACATGATGTATGATACAGACACCAATTTAAACCTAAATAGCTAGCTTTTTTATTACAACAAAATCGACACCAACAAACAATTGTTTTTATCTTTAAAAACAAATGAAAAGCTCAAGAGAAAATAGTGTACAGCGGACTCCACAAACAAACATCAAGGGTACATTAAATATCAAGCATGTGAGAGCTTTAATATATTCTTAACTGAAAATTTTGTTAGAACTAACTAATACCAAACAGGCTACAATTGGGATTTTGGCCGCCTTCAGATTTCAATAACTTAGCTACTAGGATGGCTGATAACCTTTGAGCAGTTTTAGTATTTGCTTAACTTTGAGTAATGTAAAAGTAGGAAGCTATTTAAGAAGCTATGGCTCAGATTTTCTGGCTTGAAAACAAAATTTTAGTTGGTTTATCCTGAAACTCTAGAACCCAAAATTTAGTTCAGTTGAGATTCCTACAGGATTTTTTTTTTCCCTTTTTTAACATCTTCATGAGAAATTTCAAAACCAAGGTGGTGTGTAAAATTGGTTCTCTTTTTTCCTGTTTCTCAGGACACTTGACATCCAAAAGTGATGTTTATAGCTTTGGAGTGGTTCTACTAGAGATCTTAATGGGAAGAAGATCGATGGACAAGAAGCGGCCTAGTGGAGAACAGAACTTGGTGGCATGGGCTCGGCCATACTTGGCTGAAAAGAGAAAGCTTTACCAACTAGTGGATCCTAGATTGGAACTGAATTATTCCCTTAAAGGGGTACAAAAAGTGTCTCAGTTGGCTCACAACTGCCTCAGTAGATGAGAAAGGGCAGTGAAAATGAAGCATGAGAGATTCTCCATTAAATACTGGGAAGCAGCAAAATAGATGAGAAAGGGCAGTGAAAATGAAACACAAACTAAAAGGTTGAGGACTTGGGATGACAGCTTTTGTTGACCGGATTGTGTGAAGATAGTATTTCAAGCTTATATAATTTTTTTGGGGTGTTTTGAAATTTGCCTGAGCTAGGGGACAAGTGGAAAAAAAAGGGAAGATGCGTGCATCATTTTCCTTTTGTTTTCCTTTAGACCCTTTTACATTTAGAGATCTAACCATCAATTGGAACCTTGCTCACGATTTGCCTGTGTTGTATGTAATTGAGCTATATCTCTTGTAATTAGATAAAACCTTTCCCATTTTTATATTTCCATCTACTTTAATGTTTAGCTGTTCTTGAGTTCTGGGAATTAGTATTTTCATGTCATTATGTTTAGTTAAACTATCTCTCTTTAATTTCTTTGCCTCTAGTAGGACGGCCAATGAGACAGCAAAATATGACGGAAGACATATTGGTAGTATGAATGCAACATATTTTTGAGGCAGAACCTTGTTCTACAGTGGGCCATAAAAAACCTTTGGCATCAAGTAAAGTCATGCCAAAAAAGGAAAAAAAAAGAAAAAAAAAGAGCTGCATCAGCAAGGTATTGTTCAATCAAAGTCAGGAAAATTCTCTTCACACAATGACTGGAAAACAAACAAAGCATGACTTGTGCTGAGCATAAGCATCCATGACATATGCATTACGCTTTCTGTAAATGGTTTTGAATTAGCTGTTACTATATGCAGGTACACCAATTATGAGAGTCGAAAAGCTTAAGAATTATCAGAAAATCCTCGGGCATCACTTCTTTTCTACTGGGATGGTTTAAATCGGCAAGTAAACCATATTTAAAATGGTCAGACACATCTGACAACTGTTTACCAACAAATAGATTTTGAAAATGGAGTTATTATATGACCACAGAACATTCCTGTGTAACTTGGATATGGAAAACCATTGTGGTTGTCTGACTTCATAGAGATAAAGTTAAGAAAAAAATTGATCAAAACAAATGCAATACTACAATTGTTAAATGACCAACAAAACAATAGAGATAACAGAGCAAGAATGATAGTCATCAGAAATGGCAAACATACACAAAAGGGAAGAAGCAACACATTAACAGACCCAGAATCATAAATTTTATCTACTTGCAGACCCAGAATAGTAAGAATGAAAAAAACACAAAGAAAAAACAATGAAAAACGACAATGAGAAACAATGAAAAAAAACACAGGCGAAGCTTGAAAAAAACTCAATGAAAAAAAAAGATAAAGTTAAAAATCACGGCATGACCCAGGCGGAACAAACAATGAAATAAAAAACACACAATGAGAAACTAATCTAGTTTACATGAATAGAGAATCGAAGCTTGAAAAATTCACAATCACGGATCGAAATACTCAGATCAAAAGCGACAACAATGGATCCAGTCCCTGCACTTTCAAAAGAAAAAGAAGGAAAACCAAAGGAAGCACTTACTCGGCCTGAGTTGAGGAGTTGACTCGACAGCGAAGCGAAAGCGATCAATCCGAGCAAAAGAAGCAGAGGAATCGGAAGAAACGGCGACTCCAAAAGACTGAAACCCTAGCAGAGAGAGAGAGTTGCAGAGAGAGGTTGCACAGAGAGACTTCCCGTTGAGAGTGAAAACGAATACCACACAAATGAGTTTTGAGTAAATAATACGGGCTTTTTTTGGTGTATTATGTAATACAGTATGTATTGTATTAAATTGACATATTGTATTATTTTATACAATACATTATTAATACCAAATATTGTATTATTTTAAAATAATACAATATAAAGTTCTAATACGGTATACCAAACGAGGCCTTAAGTATCTTGTCTATTTCTATGTAAAGCTTTGATTGGTGGAGTTGTTATTAAAAGAAATTTCATATTTGTTATTTCTCTATTATTTGATTATTTTATATTTTTGCTCTTATAAATAAAATGTATCCTTTTAAATTACGCACTACGATAATGCAGCCCTACCGCACAGTTCTCCATCATTAATATTATTATTATTATTATTTTCCTAGTATTTTTCTTCGTTCCAATGCAGAGCGCAAAATAGACCAGATTCGGTGAGAGAAAAGAGAGAATCTTCTCTTTCTCTCTTTCTTTTTCCATACAAAGTGGGTGACAGGTAGAATGAAGTTGCTAGATCCGTCCTGAGCAGTAGTACGAGCATGCATCGCGTGCGAGGTCGGTGATGCATCCGTTTTGGATCGTAGTACTGCCCAATTACTTATTTGCACATTCCCACATTTTGCTCATTGGTTCTCACTTTTGACTTTCAAATCTCAATCGCCAAACAAGAGTGGGGAAATCACGCGTTGCAACTCTGCGGTTGGTGACACTGGTATGTGTCTGTTGACTGTTAGTGGTGGGTGAGAGCAAAACAAAAAAGAAACGACCAACATTTGTCAGTGAGTCACCCACTTGAGCCCGGTCTGAAAGCCCAATTCAACGACCTTGTGGGCCCCCCCTCAGAAACTTTTGTGGTATGTTATTACTTTTTCTCTCTTTTTTTTTTTTTCCTCGGGAAGAATTTTCTTAAGACTTCATTCGAAAAAATCTTATTTAACTCCTAGAGTTATTAACAAAATAAATAAGACTCAATCCAAAAGTATATTATATACTGAAATAAGTTTATAGTTTTGTAAATAACATAATTATAAATTGTGTAGAGATGAAAAAGGATTTTTTCTTATTTTGGGTGGCATTTACTATAGTAGATCTATGGTGGAGAATAAGACAGTAGAGTACAGAAAGGTTGTAAATTTTCAACTGTTAGATTTTTTTCAATAGATCAAATTTGAAAACTGCACCAAACAATTATAGAGTAAGTTACACCTGATTAATTTTTTTTTTTAAAAAATTCTTCAATTTAACTTCAGAACCGATTGAGAACCAACGTCGATGTACTCCCCCATCATCTCTGGCAACTCCCTGCTTTGCTCCTTCGACGGCGGCGCAAGCTAGATGTCACGCCCCAGAGTACGAGAGGTGACGTGGCGGAATGTTTAAGTTAATTAAAAGAGGATTTAATTAAAAACCAATGGTTTAAGGATCAAATTAAAAGAGAAATAAGAAGATTTCCACCACATTTTTTAAAAGAATTTATAAATATTAAGCAATTAATAAAAATTAAATAAAAACCGCGAATATGGGTTCCACAACCCACAACTTGTGCACACACATGGTTCTGACAATATCATAAATACAATTACAGTCCAGGTACAAATAAAGTTAAGTCTTACATGCCTTGATTACATAATACAAAATATAAGATAATCCTCCTATTGCTCCTGAGCTCGGTCCGAAGAATCTTCTCCAAACCTAAATGGAAAACCACCTAGAGGGGGAGAATTTAAAATAATAAAACGTGAGCGAAAGGCTCAGTAGGACTAAGTTTTATAAAATAATTTAATGCAAAGAAACATATCATTAATTAGAAGTTATTCAAAAGGAAACTTAAATAAACAAATAAATAAATAAATAAATAATTTGAGTAGAACCGTTCTGTCACAGAATAGTCCACTCGTCAAATCAAAACACCATTTTACTTTTACCTAGGCAAACCATGATATCACCACCGTAGTGGCCCAGCTGGGTTTCAGGACCTGCCCCCAAGGTTGATCGCTACACGACCTGATCTCTGATATGACATCATGCCTTTGTGTTTATTATCATTCAAAACCCAATTACCGAGTGTTGTCAATTACATTTATTATGAAGTTCATTTCATAATCACGGTATATTAAAATATAACCGATAAATCCATTTTCAAACAACCATTGAAAACATTTTAATAGAAATCCTTTTCAAAGCCAAATCATTTTGAAACTAGGCTACCAAGGAAATAGGATAGAAGTCCTACCTCAATACTCGTGCCCCACACCGTAATCCCGGTCCGCTATACGTTAGCTCCACGGAACCACGAACCATCCTAGATACAAACTAAGTCACTCAATATCTAGTTCGAGACATTCTATGTTACTAAATCATTTCATGATGCCCTAGTGTGCCATTTATATCATTAAAATCATCCTATAAGGTTGGGATTTAAATCAGGGTTCAAAACAGTGAAAACGGTGAAAAATCACAAAATTTTTCATGCCTCGGTCGGCCTACCGGACGCCCTGCTTCGGCCTACCGAACTGCACAGTTTGGCCTGCCGGAAGCAAAGTTCGATCGGCCGAACACTTCCCCAGGTTCGGCCTGCTGGTCGGAAGAACACCGGCCTGCCGATCATCACTCCGGCCTGCCGAACACACAGTTCGGCCTGCCGAACTGGGAAAATCCAGAAATCCCAGCCACGGGTTTCTTGATCCCCAAATTCAAATCTTGATTCCAACCTGTTTTTCTCAAATCCCAGGCATGAAAAACAATTATACTTGATAGAAAAACATTCTAGAACATGTTTGGACTCATTTAAACAAGATTTAAACTCGAAATCCTCAAAAATCCGAAAATGAGAAAATGAGGAGAAAAATGAAAAATCTTGAATTCAATCTGTTTTTATTCAATCTAAGCTTAGATTCTAGTTGTTCTAAGTTCATTTAACTCAAATCCACGGTTTTCTAAGCTTAAACAACCCTAGATTTCAAAAATGCACAAAATTGAAAATTTTGTAAAAAGTTTTGAAATTTCTAATCTAACCTCGAATCGAAGCTTCAATCCGCGTTCTCGGTTGCCGAATCACGTCCCCGAGCTTCCTCCTTGCTATCCCGAATCTTGGATTCGAAATGGAGTTCAAAAATTTGAGAGAGAATTGAGAGAGAGAGATTGCCGAGAGAGATGAGAGAAGAGAGAGGGAGAGTGAGCGTGGAAGTGAGGAGAGAGAGAGAGAAAAAGGAAATAAATAGAGAAAATCGATGGGCGGTTTTACTGTGCGAAAACCATGTGCCACCCACGGTTTTGTAAAATGGAGTATTTTTAACAATTTACAAATTATTGTGTTTTAAAACTCAAAACAACATTTTAAAACAAATAGGGAATCCTTCGAATTCATTAATTTAACAAAACTACCAAAATTCAAAAACCAACCAAATAATCTAATTAATGTTAAAACGTTAATTATGGCACACTAATTCATCATTTGCATTACATTAACATTAAATAAATTTCCGGGCGTTACACTAGATCTCTTCCACAATTGCACCGCCCAACTCTCCCATTGATGAGGTAGCTTTCCTCCGCTTTCCAATGACAATGTGCGCTCAAAGAGGTCAAGAGCTTGGCTAGTGACACGCAAAGGCACGAGGCCAAATGATGGTAAACATAAGGGGTGTCATTTGACAATAATGACCCTGCTGAAATGTCGACAGTGAGGGTGGAGCATGGTAGAGCTTTACTTATCAGAAGCTATGGAAAAATTGGGTTTTTTTGTTATGTTTCTTCAAAAAAAAAAAAAATGTTGTAAGTTCAAACGACGGTGGGCACGGGGGGCATGATCTAACAGTGGTGCCTTGTAGGGGCTAAAATGCCGATGGCCAAGGTGGTGGAGCCAGGCTAATCAGAGGTCATGGAGAAATTTGGGTTTTTTTGTTCTTTTTTTTATAAATGTTATGCGGTCTAATGACGGTGAACGCATGAGGCATGATATGACGGTAGTGACTTGCCGGGGCTGAAATGCTGACGGTAAGGATGGAGCATGGTGGAGCTCGGCTGATCAAAAGTCATGGAATTTGTTTTGTTTCTTAAAAAAATAAATGTGATAGGCATTATTTTGATTTGGTATTCCCCCGTCTTTATCTATTGCTTGATTTTAATTTAATGGCCTCTAAACATTCTCCATCGGAAGATAATTTTAGCATTCTCCACCGAAACTTTACTCCTTTTCGTATTATGCTTTTTAAGGGTTATTTTAGGGAAATTTTAGGGATTTTTAAGATAGGATCTTATTTTTTTTTTATCATTAAAAATAAATAAAACATTAAAATAAAAAATACACTAAAATAAGAAAAAGCATACAAAATAGGCAATTAGCAATTCAAATTTGGTGATTAAGAAACATAAACTTATTGATAATTTATTTTTTCAAGTCCTATTTTAAAAATATCTATTTTTAAGTAGCAGAATAAGACAAATGTTAGTTAAGACTTTTAATTACTGTTCCAATAATGTATTGAAAAAGCTTTTGAATTCAAAAGTTGGTTTAAACCTGCTTTGTAAAATAAATAAAACACTCTTATTGTTACAAATGTGAATGTAATATTTATAAGTCTCAGATAATTGGTTTGTTCAAAAAGTGTTTATAAATGTCAAAAGACCATAACGTGTATGCATCCATATGATTTCAAAGTACCTTTTAGACCAAATAAGTTAAAAAGGTGTTTTTTTTAAGTTAATACAAACAACCCTTTACTATCATGCAGTTGTCTAATCATAAACACATAACAACATTTTTTTTGGATCTTTTGTTTTTTATTTGAAATTTCCTTCTTTTTTTATCTTTTTTTGTAGTTTAATGCTATTCTATTAAAATCAATTGTACGGGGATGATGATATAAATATATCTCATTATTTTAATTTTTATTTGTAAATTATGCTTCTATTTTTTTAAAACTCAAAAGTGTTGGAATAAAATACGAAACGTAGCAGAAGGAACGGATCATTAACAAACAAAAATTTTCTAAAAAATTTGTTCATCAGGAATAGCTATATAATTTAATTAATAATAGAAAGTTTTAGGAATTTTACTAACCTTTTTGAAGACTATCAAGGTATCTTAGCTTTCCTCTTTGACACCACAATCTTCCAAGCCACGCCTCCACACCAATAGAAAGACGAGTGGGTGTCAAACTGTAAGAATGAATTAACATCACACTTTTTCTGAACCTGCTATGTACTCAACATATGAGATAGCAGACCTTTTTTAGAGAAGAACTCTCAGTTTTTTTCTCTGTGAAAATAACGTGAATGAGAATGATCTTTAGAGATAACTATTATCCTGTATTTTTATATCTGAGCAATCAATTATTTTTTAATTAATTTTAAATTTAAAATAACCATCATATCAGAAATATGGGAGATGGATATACTCTACATTCCTTATCCCTTTGTTATTCTAAAAACGAATCACAAAAAAAACAAAAATCGTTTAACCTTTTTTTTAGATATATATACATATATATATATATATATATATAACTTTTACGTAAATGTAAACTTACATTTACATTGTTGTTGCCTCCTTTTTTTAATTTAATATATATATATATATAAAAGTTTAAACATTAAAAAACTGTAAACGAAAAGTGTTTATGTTAATATATATATATATATATATTAATATACAATAAAATCTTATATATTAATAAGATTTGGTTCAAAACCATATATATATATATATATATATCTAAATTTATAAAATAAATCATATTTATTTAAAATTAGATTTCTAAACTAATCAATTAATCATTTAATTTTGTGTCCAAATAGGAAAAGACAAAAGATCGTCCTACCATACATGTGTTATCACAAAATTAAAATTATATTCAAATAATCTTATTATTCAAATATTATTAATTAATTAATTTAAAAACTATATTTAACTAATCTCATTAGTTAAATATAATTAATTAATAAATTAACTAATGCTCAGTTAAATTGTGACAACATTTATCACATTACATTATGTGTCATAGATAACATTTTTCTGTGTCACATTAATAATTCAAGTGTGAAATAATTAATTCAGAATTCAATGATTCGAAACTAAATATGTGTAATTCATTCTTATGCATTAAATCCAATATAGTGTCACAAAGGTGGGATTGGGGACCTATGGACCTATAACCCAAGCTCTAATAAATTTGGCAATTAATCAAACTCTTTAATTAATGTGTCAAATTTATTAGTTTCAGCGTTACTCCACTAAAAACTTGAAACTAAACTCTTGAGATTATAGTGAAATTACTCAACGAAAATTAGCGAGTAGTCCATTGATATAATTATTACATATAAGTTAGTCCTCCATAAATAGTTCATAATAAGAGCTAGGTTCAATTTATGTTTACATATCTTATTATATCTTTATCCTTGAGTTCCAATAATTCTCTAATGAACAGTTAATTTATAATCTTATTATGAACAAGCACTCTAATGTTCAAACATCAAATTATCACTCAAGAGAAATATTTTTCTAACTTCCATAAGGAAGGAATGAATTTCATATCTGTATAATATTATTCCCAGCCATTTATTACATTATATTTCGAAGATGCTAAGTTATGATTTGTGCTTAGACAAGTCTTACAAAGCAATTCAAAAAACATAATGTTATAAACAGGAGTCTAATAAATACTCAAGATTAAAACTGTCAAATATATGATCATCATAGTGATAAATTTGAATACCCTATTTGTAACGGATGATTATTAGAGATTCATAATTTAGCTGGTCCAATGCGATATAATCTCATTATATAAAGTACCTCCAGTCCAATGTCTCTACATTAATAGTCCAGATAATGACTATTTCATTCTAAATGGATTGGACCGTACTTGTAATGTTTAATTAAAGATCCCGAATTTTAATTAATTATTACAGACTTTTAGGTTATTATCTATAAATTTTATCCCTAAACATATAATGCTTATATGCTAAATTTATAGCCACATAAATAATCATGAAATTTTCTTGATGTTTATAAATGTATTCATAATACATATAAGCAACCAAAATAATTATAACTGTCACTTTATTTCTTTATTATCAATATGTATAATGTCACAGCTTTTAGGGCACCAAACCCAACAATCTCCTACTTGCCCTAAAGTAGGTGAGACATGTCTCTAAGGCCTAGGCCTTCCAAGTGTCCCACCTCGATTCACTATTTCTTTGATCAAATGATGCTTTTGCTCTATACGCTTTCCTCTTTTGTGGCTTCTAGGTTCTTTGAACTTTGTCACTGTACCACTGTTATCACAATACAGTATGAATGGTTTATCCATGTTTGGAATGACTTCCAGTTCATTTAAGAACTTACGGAGCCAAATAGCTTCTTTAGCTGCTTCGCAAGCAGCCACATTTTCAGCTTCCGTAGTCGAATCAGCAATACATGATTGTTTAGTGCTTCTCCAAACTGTGGCTCCACACCAAAAGTAAACACTGATCCAGACGTAGATTTACGTGTGTCTTTGTCTGATTGAAAATCAGAATCAGTATACCTAATGGGAGTCAAATTCCCACCGAAATATACCAGCATATAGTTTCTCGTTCTCCTGAGATACTTAAGAATGCGTTTAACTGCTACCCAATGATCAAATCCTGGGTTAGATTGATACCGACTGACTATACCCACCACATAGCAAATGTCTAGTCTTGTATACAACATGACATATATTAGACTTCCTACTGCAGATGCATAGGGCACCCGTCTCATGTATTCTTCCTCTTGAGGTGTCTTAGGACACTGCTCTTTTGAAAGATAAACTCCATGACGTGTAGGAAAATTACTTTTCTTGGAGTTTTGCATCAAAAATCTGATAAGCACCTTATCGATATACAATGCCTGAGATAGCGCCAACAGTTTGTTCTTGCGATCTCTTATGAGTTGGATTCCAAGAACATACTTGCCTCTACTAAATCTTTCATTTGGAATTGGTTGGTGAACCATTTCTTTACACTAGATAATACACCTATAACATTCCCAATGAGTAGGATATCATCTACATAAAGAACTAAGAAGACCACATTCTTATCTTTGATGTACTTGTATACAAAGGTTCATCAATATTTTGATCGAAACCATAAGATTTGATCACCTCATCAAATCTCAAGTTCCAAGATCTTGAAGCTTGTTTGAGTCCATAGATGGACCTCTGCAACTTTTAAACATTTTGCTCTTAACCTTTGACTACAAACCCTTCTGGTTGCACCATATAGATGCTTTCCTCAAGATAGCCATTCAAAAAGGCAATCTTGACATTCATTGTCATATCTCATAATCAACACAAGTAGCAATGGATAAAAGAATCCAAATGGATTTAAGCATAGCTACGGGCGAGAAAGTTTCTTCATAGTCAACTTCCTCCTTTTGGGTATAACCCTTTGCCACAAACCTAGCTTTGAAAGTTTCAACTTTCCTATCCACTCCTCTTTTCTTCTTGTAGATCCACTTGCACCCTGTGGGTTTTATCCCTTTAGGTAGGTTTACAAGTTCCTTAGACTGAATTGGAGTACATGGACTCCATTTCAAGGTTCATAGCCTCCAGCCATTTCTCCTTCTTAGAATCTTCCATTGCATCACAATATGTCAAAGGATCATCCTCACCATTATCAGATATAGCAACATGTGCTTCTCCAATTTCCCTGTAGCGAGCAGGTGGTCTCATAACCCTCCCACTACGTTGAGGTGGTATGACATTCTGATACGGAGATATGGTCTCCTCATTTTATCCTTCAACAACAGTTGTCGGTTGCAGTCTGGTCTAATTAGGAAATAACTCTTCAAGTACAACTTTGCAACGAGATTTATAGTTTGTCATATAATCATTCTTGAGAAAAGTGGCATTTGTGGATACAAATACCTTCTTTTCTTGTGGACTATAAAACAAACCTCCCCTCGTTCGTTTTGGGTATCCCACAAACAAGCACACTTCAAAACGTGGTTCCAGCTTCCCAATCTTTCCTTTCAGCATATGTACTGGACACCCCTATATACGAATATGTCGCATACTAGGTTTGCGACTATTCCATAACTCTAAAGGTGTTTTTGGAATAGACTTAGATGGAACCATGTTTAGATGATATACTGTAGTTTGTAGTGCATATCCCCAAAATGAAGTGGGTAATGATGAGTAGTTGAGCATGTATCTCACCATATCAAGCAGCGTACAATTTCTTCTCTCTACAACACCATTTTGTTGTGGTGTTCCAGGTGAGGTGAGTTGTGATAGAATACCATGTTCTATCATATAGTCCTTGAATTCAGTATCAAGGTATTCCCTTCTTCGATCAGATTGAAGAGTCTTCACCATCTTTCCTAATTGCATTTCAGCTTCTGCTTGGAATTCTTTGAACTTTTCAAAAGTTTCAGATTTCCTTTGCATTAGGTACATGTATCCATACCTTGAATAATTTTTAATAAATGTGACGAAATATTTGTAACCACCACGTGCTTGTACATTCAATGGACAACAGATGTCTAAATGTATTAGCTCAAGTGGTTCCTAGGCCCTTTCGCCTTTTGCAGAGAAAGGCCTTTTAGTTATTTTACCTTCAAGACAAGATTCACAAACTGTTAGAGAACTAACTTTTAGTTCTTATAAAGAACCATCTGTTAGACGTGTATGCCTTAAGGAGAAAAAATGTAATAAGTTTTTGGAGACATTTTTATTAATAAAGAATTTATTTATTGTTCAAATACTAAATCTAGCCCTCTTTACGTTCATATATATTGAATGTATGTTAAGCAAATAATAGTCTGAGACTGTCGGTCTAAACCTAAAGAATTAGGCATATGATAGACAGATTATGCAGAAGACACGATTCTTAAGGTAATGATCTAAATCATAAGATCCGCAATCGACGAAATAAAGTTGGGTGCTTTATTCATATAAAGATTGTTATGTTGTCTATATCCCTATTGGGAGATGGTTTGTCTTGACCATCGGAGGTGGGCTCCATGAATAGAAACATTGGCACGTTGTCATAGGTGACGATGTGTTGGATCGGGACATGAAGTGAATTGATTTGGATTAACAATTTTGTCTCGACAAATCGATTCACTTTAGACAATCATTCGTATTGTATCTTAATCCTAAGATGAATAGTAGGCCCGTTGTCTTGACTTGTGTCTTTTGATAATAGTGGTGTGCATGCCGGTACGTTGGAGGCATGACTCTAGATAGCGTAGACCTGTTATTCATAGATATAGAATCCATAGCTCCTCTGTAGGAGTAGTGATATCCTCTTATATGCGTTATCTTGTAATTGAAAAACTGGAGCGCTCAACCATTTGGATACATAGGTGTAACCAAATAGTATACTGTCTTTGGATGACAAGTTTTCCGATTGTGAGATAATGGAATGTAAGATAAAAATAATCAGGAAGGTAAGACAGAAATTGTCCTTAAGTCGATTATAGATAATCATATGGGGATACAATAAACTATGATATGTCATGGAGACTTAGCTATATAGGCTTCGTAATTCTATGTAGTTCGAGAGTGTAGCTCCAAGCGCTTAGTGAAGTAGTGTTGGAGTTGATAATTATGAAATGTATATCTGGGATATTGGGTTTCATAATTATCGGGTTCTTGAACTATATAGGTCCATTTGGCCTCCTTTGCTAGCTCACAACATCCTATAACGATACGTCGTGCTTTCCACCAATTAGTGACTTATGTCAGATTTATTAGATTGATTGAAATTCATAAGAATTAGATAATTCATGTTTTTTTATCGGTTAAATTAATTTTGTGATAAAATTAATTCAAGATAAACTTATTGAATTATTGGGATCGGATAATTCTTGTCTGTTTATCGGTGGATTTAATTTTGAATAAATTAGATCAAGATAAACTTGTAGAATTATTAGGAATTCATTTATTTTTCTAGAGATTATCTAGATAAAGTTGTTTTAATCAGATAACTTTTATATTGGGTTATTTGAATTAAAACTGAGACTTTATCCTATAGAATCTCGGGTGAAAAATAAAAAATTTGCTGAGATTTTAATCGGCAGTTTGGCATGTCGATCCTAAAGTTTGGCTTACCGATGAGACCTGTTTGGCCCGTCAATCATCCTAATTAGCCTACTGATGAGCGAAGGATAAGATCACATGTTTTTACGAGGATCTTATTAGATATTGATCCGAATTTGATTGTGATTCAAATTTTTAAAACCTAATTTGATAAGGACTGACCCTAGACCCATCCTCTATAAATATGGAGTAAGTCACATAAGTTATTTAGATCAATTGAGAGATTAAGAGTGATACTCTATTGGTGAGAATCTGAAAACTTCCTGAGAGCTCTTGTTCACAAATCACGAACACTTGCTTTGGGTTCTCTCAATTGGTTGGAAACAGAGTCATTTAGTGGAAGAGTTGTACGTGTGAGCCTACACTCACTCCGATTGTGGATAGAGAATAGCAAAGAAGACTAGTTGGTTAAGGCTCTTTTATAACGTTACTTCTCTTCACTGATTGCAGGAGCTTTTCGGCTTACAAAGGTTAGTAAGATCTGGTTAATTTATGCATATAGTATGTCAAACTTGTGTTTTGAAAAATACTCTGATATAAAATTTTAAAATTCCGCTACGTACTATTTTTTCAATAATTAATAGCAGAGACATGGTTTTTATATAAATTTACGAGTTTGTGATCATACTATATGTATAAATTTTGTGATCTTAATCTCTCCTATGTTTGAATTTAATTTTATAGAGAGTTGGCACTCTAGGTTTCTATATATTTTATATGTTTTCATGGATTATGTGGTGAATGTTTATTAATTAATTATGGTTGATTAAATGGTTAATTAATTAATTGATTTATACTAGTTATGGTTCCTTAGAGGTTAGAATGTGTAACTAGGTCTTTCACGTAATTAGATGGCGGACTATCATCTTTGTTTAAGAATTAATATTTATTTTTAAATTTTATAGAATTTTGTAATTAAATAATCTTCGGAGAAGATGGATCTATAAGATTGATGATGAGACTCTCAGGTATTTCCTGAGTCTCTAATTTTATGTTTTTGAATTGTTGAAAATAAAATTGATGAATTGCATTAAAAATTGTATTTTCTAGAATAAGAGATTTATGCTTGGTCGGCATGCTGAACCCCACAGTTCGGCAGGCCGATGGTCGTAGATCGGCAGGCCAAACGTGAGGCTCGGCAGGCCGTCAGTGGGGCAGAAATCAAGAGGCTGTAGCGGCAGGCTGAACTTTTAGTTCGACAGGCCGATCTTTCATAAGTCGACAGGCCGATCTTCTTGATCGACAGGCCGATCACCTAGATCGGCTTGCCGAGATCGGCCTGCCGACCAAGAGATGAAAAATTTCCATAAAAGGTGTAGTTTTTCTAGTGCAGTTTTAATTTTATTTTTGGGACAATTTGAGAGACATTAAATTTTGATATGACCGAAAATATGAAGTATTCAGTTCATACAAGATTGAAGAATTGAAGATGGGCATTATATGAAGAAGGAGACAACTTGAGGATTCAAGGATGAATAATCGATAATATGTATCAATTATTCTCTTGTAATCTCTGATTTCTATTCTCTAGGGTGGAACTATAATATTACGGTTATTATTATTTCGCTTGTAACCTTGTTTGATTGCTTGCTTGTGAATAGATGAACTCATATAGAATAGGGCCGAAGGGGTTCTAGAACTTGTGCATAGTGATGTTTGCGAACCGATGAACATCTGGGCACGAGGAGGGTATGAGTATTTCGTCACTTTTATTGACGATTACTCAAAATATGGGTATGTGTACCTGATGCACCACAAAAGTGAAACTTTTGACAAGTTTAGGGAGTTTTGGTATGAAGTGGAAAAGCAATTGGGTAGACCCATAAAGGCACTTTGATCCGATCGAGGTGGAGAATACCTTTTTGATGAGTTCTTGGGACACTTATTGGAGAATGAGATTTTATCCCATTTGACTACCCCGGGCACTCTGTAGTAGAATGGCGTAGCGGAGAGAAGGAATAGGACTTTATTGGACATGGTCAGGTCCATGATGAGTTATTCATCATTGCCTTCATCCTTTTGGGGATGTGCATTACAAACCGCATGTTATCTTTTGAACAATGTGCCTTCAAAATCAATCCCTAAAACTCCTCACGAGTTGTGGACTGGTAGGAAGACATCCCTAAACCATATTCGCATATGGGGATGTCTGGCTCACGTCCTATTTAAGGATCCGAATAAGTTGGAAGCATGTTCAAAAGTTTGCGTGTTTGTAAGATATCCAAAAGGGACTAAAGGGGGTTATTTTTATAACCCAAAGGAAAATAAAGTCATGGTTTCAACCAATGCAACTTTTCTTGAGGAAAGTTACATGGATGACTTTAAACCTCGACGCAAAGTGGTGCTTGAGGGGTTAAGGAGTGATCCAATCACTCCGGAGGTTCCGAATGAAACCGTTTCGATCAATGTAGAAAAACCAAACAAACCTAAACAACAACCTGAAGGGCTTCGGCGTAGTGGGAGGATCGAGCGTCAACCTGAGAGGTATATGTTCAAGGGGGAGGTCTTTTTGGCTGAACCAGATGAACATGACAGGGATCCTTATACTTATGCAGAAGCTATGGAAAATGTTGATTCAAAACTTTAGATAGAGGCGATGAACATTGAGATGAAGTCTATGGAGACTAATCAGGTCTAGGAGCTTGTGGATCTTCCCGAAGGGGTAAAACCCATAGGGTGTAAGTGGATCTACAAGAGAAAAAGAGGAGTGGATGGAAAGGTCAAAACCTTTAAGGCTAGACTGATAGCTAAGGGTTATACACAAAAGGAAAGAATCGATTATGAAGAAACCTTTTCGCCTGTAGCCATGCTTAAGTCCATCTGGAGTCTCTTGTCCATAGCTGCCGCTCTCGACTATGAGATTTAGCAGATGGATGTCAAGACAGCTTTTTTGAATGGCTATCTTGATGAGTCTATTTATATGGCACAACCAAACGGGTTCAAGGTCAAGGGTCAAGAGGGTAAGGTTTGTAAGCTGCTAAAGTCAATTTATGGACTTAAGCAGGCTTCTCGTTCTTGAAACATAAGATTTGATCAAGTGATCAAGACTTATGGGTTCTCACAAAATGTGGATGAGTCATATGTTTACAAACACATTAAGGATGAGAAGGTGGTTTTTCTACTGCTATATGTAGATGACATTCTACTAATTGACAATGACATTGGGGCATTGTCATCGGTCAAATTATGGTTGACCAAGTAGTTTGACATGAAAGACTTGGGTGAGGCTAATTTTGTTCTCGGTATCTAGATTTTTCAAGATAGGAAGAACAAAATGATAGCTTTATCCTAGGCCAACTACATAGATAAAATTCTTATGAGGTTTGCAATACAGGATTCCAAGAAAGGCGGGCAACCATCTAGGTCTGGAATTACTCTTTCTAAGAAAGACTCTCCAAAGACTCTTTCTAAGAAGGTGCCTTATGCTTCGGTAGTGGGTAGTCTCATGTATGTCATGCTTTGCACATGACCGGGTATTAGTTATGCAATCGGGATATTGGCACGTTGTCATAGGTGACGATGTGTTGGATTAGGACATAAAGTGAATTGATTTGGATTAATAATTCTGTCTTGACAAATCGATTCACTTTAGACAATCATTTGTTTTGTATCTTAATCCTGAGATGAATAGTGGGCCTGTTGTCTTGACTTGTGTATTTTGATGTACCAAAGGGTGACACCCACATCTTAACAGTGGTATGCATGTCGGTACGTTGGAGGCATGACTCTAGATAGCGTAGATCTGTTATTTATAGATATAAAATCCATAGCTCCTCTTTAGGAGTAGTGATATCCTCTTATATCCGTTATCCTGTAATTGAAAAACTAGAGCACTCAACTATTTAGATACATAGGTGTAACCGAATGGTATACTATCTTTGGATGGTAAGTTTTTCGATGGTGAGATAGTAGAACATAAGATAAAAATAATCGGGAAGGTAAGACAGAACTTGTCCTTAAGCCGATTATGGATAATCATATAGGGATACGATACACTATGATATGTCATGGGACTTAGATATATGGGCTTCGTAATTCTATGTAGTTCGAGAGTGTAGCTCCAAGCTTTTAGTGGAGTAGCGTTGGATTTGATAATTATGAAATGTATATCTGGGATATTGGGTTTCATAATTATCGGGAGCTTGAACTATATATGTCCATGTAGTCCCCGTTGCTAGCTCACAACATCCTGGAACGATACGACGTACTTTTCCACCAATTGGTGACTTATGTTAGATTTATTAGATTGGTTGAAATTCGAAAGAATTAGATAATTCATGTCTGTTTATCGGTTGAATTAATATTGTGATAAAATTAATTCAAGATAAACTTGTTGAATTATTGGGATCGGATAATTCTTGTCTGTTTATCAGTTGATTTAATTTTGAATAAATTAGATCAAGATAAACTTGTAGAATTATTAGGAATTCATTTATTTTCCTAGAGATTATTTAGATAAAGTTGTTTTAATCAGATAACTTTTATATTGGATTATTTGAATTAAAACTGAGACTTTATCCTATAGAATCTCAGGTGGAAAATAAAAGATTCACTGAGATTTTAATCGACAGTTCAACATGCCGATCCTAAAGTTCGGCATGCCAATCATCCTAATCGGCTTGCTGATGAGCGAAGGATGAGATCGTGCATTTTTACGCGGATCTTATTAGATATTGATCCGAATTTGATTTTGATTCAAAATTTTGAGACCTAATCTGATAAGACTGACCCTAGACCCAACCTCTATAAATAGGGAGTAAGTCACATAAGTTATTTAGATCAATTGAGAGATTAAGAGTGATACTCTGCTGATGAGAATCTAGAAACTCCCTGAGAGCTCTTATTCACAAATCATAATCACTTGCTTTGGGTTCTCTCAATTGGTTGGAAGGAGAGTCACCTAGTGGAAGAGCTGTATGTGTGAGCCCACACTCACTCTGATCGTGGATAGAGAATAGCAAAGAAGACCAGTCGGTTGAGGCTCTTCTAGAACGTTACTTCTCTTCACTGATTGCAGGAGCTTTTCGGCATGCAAAGGTTAGTAAGATCTGGTTAATTTATGCATATAGCATGTCAAACTTGTGTTTTAGAAAATACTTTGATATAAAATTTTAAAATTTCGTTGCGTACTATTTTTCCAACACCATCCTTTACTAGTCTATTAATTCTATCAAGGTTAACATGACCTAATCTAAGGTGCCATAGGTATGCTTCATTATCAAAAGAAATCTTTTGCTTCTTGGGTTTTGGTTGTTCAACTTTGAACATTTTAGTATTGTGTAGTGATTTTTCTTTGGGCCTTAAAGTGTAAAGCTCATTTTCTAGATGCGTAGAACAAATATCCAAACCATTTCTAGAAAGATTAACATAATTACTATTAAAAGAAACATTAAACATTTGTTTAAACAACCTGGAAATAGAAATCAAAATTCTACAAAAACTAAGAATGTAATAAATATTGTCCAAAATTAAAAACTTATTTCTAAAATAAAGTTTAACGACTCCCACTGCTCTTGCCGAAACAACCACTCCTGTTCCCACCTCATCGTTTGTTACCCGTCGGCAAGCTCCCTTAAGGAACTAAGCATCTGCAAAGAAGAACAAACATGGTTAGTTGCCCCTGAATCAATTATCTAAGGTGAAGTATCATCTTCAACTAAACAAGCTTCTAAAACGAGTAAATCTGATTTACTATTGTTCTTCTTTTCTTTGAGCTCCTAAAGATACTTCTTGCAGTTTCTCTTCTAGTGCCCAACTATGCCACAGTGGAAACATTTTCCTTTGGGCTTCTTTTGTTTTGACCTCTTTTTGTTGTTGTTGCGTTAATTCTTCTTACGCTGCCCTCCATTTTTAGACTTACCACTTCCTTCAGTCCTCTTCCTCTTCTTATTCTTTCGAGTAAAAGAGAAGGATTGAGCTTTTGCAACATTTGCCTCACCCTCTTTAGTCTTTTCTTTCAAAATAGACTCGAAGGTTTGCAGCTCATTAGGCAACTCTATCATATTATATTTCAGTTTGTTCATGAAACAGTTGCTTTTGAACTGAAGGAAAGCAAGGGAGAGGGTTTCCAAAATCATCCCCACCTATGTGGCTTCATCTATCACCTCCCCATTCACTTCGGTCTCATGGAGAAAGTTAATCATGTTGAGAAAATTTTCTCTAACGGAGACCCCTGCCTTCATCTTGGCATTCATCATAGCCTTGACGGCTTCATGATGTGCCTTTTCAGAAGGCTTGCCAAACATGTCTTGTAGAGACTGCATTATCTCATAAGTAGTTTCCATGTTTCGTGCTTCATCCTAAGCACGTCAGACATGCCAGCCAAAATGAAATAGTGGGCCTTGTTGTTTGCCTTGATCCAACGATCACATACTTCTCATACATTACGAGGGGCATCGGCAGCAGGCAGTGGAGGACATTCCACCATCAGGACAAACTTGTAATTCTCGCAAATTAGTACTATATTCATGTTACTCTTCCACTTGACAAAATTATCTCCTGTTAATTTTTCATTTGAGAGAATAGCGATGATTGGATTAGACATTGTTACTGTAATAAATAAATAAAATAACATAGATTAAATAGTTGCATAAACATCATAAATATATGTTTTGGAATAGTAAACGTGATGCATGATGCATATAAAAAAACAAAAAAATATATTTTACTAATTCCACGAGCATTCAATTTTAATAAATAAAGTACTGTCGTAGAGTAGGTCAAAATTTTTATGAATTGAATTGAGACATTCTCAATTAATAAATATATTCAAAATATCTCATATTTTCTATATTTATTAATAACCGTTTATTTTTGTTCAAGATTTAATTATATCTTTATGAGTGTAATCCAGTATTTTCGATTTTAACAACTTAACTCAAAATTGCCGCCGTAGGGTGGGTCAATGTTGAAATACATTGTAAAATCCTATCTCTTGGAAGCCAACATAGTTATTGATTTAAATGGACACCCTCCTCCATAGGGAGGATAAAATCAAAGCGTCACGAGACACCACCTAAATCTCACGGTGTTGTGCTAATAACGGAGTCCGTAGGTTATATTGTCATATTACCTTCTCCCACTCATTATTTTAAAAGATGTTTTTATCTTATAAAACATCATACGTTTCATAATTCTAGTCAATAAAAACAATTTTTAATTACTAGGTTATATTGTGTGTTAATAGAATCTCATCCTATTTACACTTAAATAAATTACTAGATTTTCTAAAAATTTAAATTTATTATGAATTGTCTAAGCTACCCAACATTAAACAATTTAAAATTAGATAACTTAGAATTAATGTGAATTTTACCGAGTCTTAACCATTAAAACTAAATTCACATTATTCAGTTGATTAATAAATGAAGATTCTATGAAACTAACCCAGTTAATTTAATCTCATTAAATTAATTCTAACACATATTAAATCATTTTATAAACCACTTTACACATAATGAAATAATATGTAAGTGTATGCATATCATGTTACAATAACTATAAGTGGGCACTTTCTTAGATGACATGTTATAATGTATGAACATGTTATCACAATCATCACATGAAAATAAACAATAGATTTTTGACTAGGTCTTTTTGGATAATTAAAATTACAACAAAAAAAAGATAATAAAAATTACAGAGATCTTTTTGTAATTATACATAATTCACTGCTTTAATTTTATAGTCTTTATCGGATGATTTATTGTGTAACAATCTACTAGGTTATTTTTGAAAAATTTGATAGGCCCAAGTTCTTAACTGGGCTAGCAATCCAATTTGTTACCAAAGGTAACCAAGTCTACTTTTGTTTCTGATCACAATTTCTTTTTCGAGCATCAGTGCATCTGCCACCTCTTATGTGGCACTGATTTAAAATCGTGGCTACTGTGTACTAGTCGCAGCAAGAGGCAAAAAAAAACAAAAAAAAAAGAGTTGCTGGGACACCATGTGGGCGGCGGCTATATGAAAAACTTTTTTTTTTATATATTTATAATTGCAAGTGAAGTGCATTAAAAAGCCACAGGTGCACCTTTTTTTCAATGTTTCCAATGTTTCCTTTTTTTTTTGTTTTTTTGTTAATGGCAGTTCCACATGACAAGTGCATTAAATGCACATTAATGAAGGCAACTCTCATGGATGGAAACGTACATGTATAGATAAGTTGGGTTTGAGGTGTTGCAGGTGAAGGAGAAAAAAAAATACATATATATATATATATACATAGAAAAGAAATAATAATAATAAATAAAAAAAATTATACTTTATATGGGTTTATACAGATTTAATCTAATCAAACTGAAAATTAAATTATCAATATAAAAGGACCATATAATTAACGACTAAAAATCTATTCATAAATAACCATTCATTACATGAACAAAAATCACAATGATGCAAAGTGCCCATAAACATGTATCAAAAACATGATATTATCAAAATAAAATCATGTTAATTAAAATTATATATGCTATAACCCGCTCTGATGTCATTTGTTGGAATAAAATATGAAATGCAGCTGAATGAACAAATCATTGACAAACAAAAATTTTCTAATTTGTTCATCGAGAATAGCTATGTAATTTTAATTAATAATAGAAATCTTTAGGAATTTTACTAACCTTTTTGAAGACTATCAAGGTATCCTAGCTTTCCTCTTTGACACTACGATCTTCCAAGCCAGGCCTCCACACCAATGGAAAGACGAGTGGGCATCAAACTGTAAGAATGAATTAACCTCACACTTTTTTAAATCTGTTATGTACTCAACACATGAGATCACAAACTTTTTTTCAGAGAAAAACTCTCAGTTTTTCACTCTATGAAAGTTACATGAATGGGAATGATCTTTAGAGATAACTGTTATTTCTACTTTTTTATATCTGAGCAATCAATTATTTTTTTAATTAATTTTGAATTTAAAATAACCACCATATCAAATATATAAGGAAAAAAATACCCTACATTCATTATTCTTTTATTATTCTAAAAATAAATCACCAAAAAAAAATTCGCTTAACCCTTTTTTTAGATATATAAACATATATATATATATATATATATATAACTTTTACGTAAAGGTAAACTTACATTTCCGTTGTTGTTGCCTCCTTTTTTTTAATTTAATATATATATATATATAAGTTTAAACATTAAAAAACTGTAAACGAAATTCATTTATGTTCATATATATATATATATATATTAATATATAATAAAATCTTATATATAAATAAGATTTGGTTCAAAACCATATATATATATCTAAATTTAAAAAATAAATCATATTAATTTAAAATAAGATTTTTAAACTAATCAATTAATCATTTAATTTTGTGTCCAAATAGAAAAAGACAAAAGAAGGTCCTACCACACATGTGTTATCACAAAATTAAAATTATATTCAAATAATGTTATTATTCAAATATTATTAATTAATTAATTTAAAAACTATATTTAACTAATCTCATTAGTTAAATATAATCAATTAATAAATTAACTAATGCTCAGTTAAATTGTGACAACATTTATCACATTACATTATGTGTCACATTAATAATTCAACTGTAAAACAATTAATTAAGAATTCAATAATTCCAAACTAAATATATGTTATTCATTATTATGCATTAAATCCAACATAGTGTCACAAAGGTGAGATTGGGGACCTATGGACTCATAACCCAAGCTCCAACAAATTTGACAATTAATCAAACTCTTTAAATAATGTGTCAAATTTATTAGTTTCAGTGTTACTCCACTAAAAACTTGAAACTGAACTCTTGAGATTATAGTGAAATTACTCAATGAAAATTAGCAAGTAGTCTATTGATATAATCATTACATATAAGTCAGTCCTCTATAAATAGTTCATAATAAGAGTTAGGTTCAATTTCTGTTTACCTATCTTATTATATCTTTATCATTGAGTTCCAATAATTCTCTAATGAACAGTTAATTTATAATCTTATCAGAACGAGCGCTCTACTGTTCAAACCTTAAATTATCACTCAAGAGAACTATTTTTCTAACTTCCATAAGGAAGGAATGGATTCTATATCTGTATAATATTATTCGTAGCCATTTATTACATTATGTTTCAAAGATGCTAAGTTATGATCTATTCTTAGACAAATCTTACAAAGCAAGTCAAAAAACATAATGTCATAAACAGAAGTCTAATAAATACTCAGGATTAAGACTGTCAAATATATGATCATCATCGTGATAAATTTGAAAACTCTATTTGTAACGGATGATTATTAGATATTTATAATTTATCTAGTATAGTCCTATATAATCTCATTATATAAAGTACCTGCAGTCCAATATCTCTAAATTAATTGATCCTGAACTTTAATTAATTATTATGGACTTTTAGATTATTATCTATAAATTTTATCTCTAAACATATAACGCTTATATGTTAAATTTATAGTAACATAAATAATCATGAAATTTTCTTGATGTTTATAAATGTATTCATAATACATATAAGCAACCAAAATAATTATAAATATCACTTTATGTATTTATTATCTATATGTACAATATCACAGCTTTTAAAGCTCCAAACCCAACAAAAAGATATAATTTAAGTTTGAAAACTTTTTTCATCATCCACTTTGCAGATCGAAAAATAAATAAAAAGACAATAATACGCTCAAACCAAATTTATTTTTCAAAATATTTTTTTCTTGACAAAAATTTATGAAAATTATTTTATTTATTTAAAAGACATAAGTTCAAGATCTTTCTCTTTCTCTTTCTCTTTTGAAATTTATGTTTTTAAGGTATTTATACATGCCAGTCGAATGTTCATACTTTTTGGTCATAAACTATTTAAGTTTTTTTTTTTGTAATTATTTTCATTTATAAAGCATGTGAGGGATGGAATTGTATTAGTTTTTCAATTCATAAACACCTTTACAACTTTATAAACATGTAAAATATAGTCTTGTGATTAGCTCATTTTGTAAAAGACAACAAAATAGTAACATAATACAAATTTTTCTACTGATCTTTATCCAAGCGACAAAACAATCTACTAAGTTGTCAAATTAAGGGAAAATTTGTTTGAAAAATTTTAAATCAAGGATTAAGTTTTAAATAATTTGACAAATAGCAAAATATTTTCAAATTTCTTAAAATACAAAGACAAGTCAAACATGAAATTTTTTGTGTTCTTTTGGAGGAAAAAAAACGTGATGTGTAAATGCATGCCAAGCAAATAGCTTCAACTTGACAGATTTCATGACACTTCTAGATAAATCACGGGGTGTATTGCATAATTAAATATTAAAAAATGAATAACAATATTGGAAGCAAAAGAAAAATTGAAAAAACCAGTAATTAAAGAATCAAATTTATTCTTCAATCTTTGGTCATGTTGTCGGTCTCTTTAATTTATTTTTATTTAAGTGTTTAAGTTTTTGTAATATTTTATTTCCATTATATGTTTAGGTTCTTAAATTTAGATAAAATAGTAAATTCTTATGAAAGAGGAAGGCAAACCGACATGAAAATTCAATAATGAGTTAAAACTACGAGTAAGAACAATAAACCAAAAAAAAAAGAGTGAGACCTTTTGAGTAGGTGTGGACTGCCCTACCTGTACGTACACTACCGAACTTACCAACCCATTTCAATATTACGAAGCTTTTTGCAATTGGCGTATGATATTTGACATTAGAAGGCTTGCATAAATCCTCGCCAACCTTTGATTGCTACATTTTGCTACTCCCTAACACCTCCCTAACACCTCAAGCCCCAATTCAAGTCTTGTTAATCTCCAGGGTTGCCATAGGTAGAAAACTATTGATGTTGAGAATTCCAATCAAATTACTTTTTTATTTTTTATTTTTTTAAAAGGAAAACAATGGACCTATGGTTGTGCGATAATCGTTCTGAATTCGCATATAATAAGTTGGCTTTTTTTTTTAAGCATATAAAGTTGGCTTTTCAGTTGTCGTACACGCTACAAAATGTCACAATCCAAGAAAAGGTCATCATATATAATTGGTGGAGAACAAAACGATCCACAATTGACCAAAGAACTTTCATTTAAAAAAAAATGATATAGGAGCGAGATGACGCCCAAGCTAGCTTATATTAGTTAATATCGTCACGAACCAAATGATGCCACATGGCAAGTGGTAACAAGGTTTTAAATTTGCCGGCTAAACTTCCTTTGCCAAAGAATAGAAAACAAAATCCTATTTATTAGGATATTAGTTGTAGCTTTCCTAAAGTGTTAATGTTGATAGTTGGCCTAGTAAACAAAAGTATCATTCATTAGGACTTTAAGATATGTTTATATGTATGAATTATTTGGTTTTTTTTTTGTTTGATTTTTTGAGAAATGTTAAAGTCATTCTTTTTATCACTCTCTATATTACTCTTTTGCAACTTATCATCTTATTTTTTCTTAATAAATGAAACAAAAAGCTACCATTTGTTTTGTAATTTATTACCAAAAATGCCATTTTATAAGGTGTCTTTTTATATTATGTCTGCCCGTTACTTCTCTTTTCTTAAATTATTTTCTTCTCTTTTCAAAATCAATTACTACTAGTGCACTTCTTTACCCTTTTTGCAATTAATATTTCCAAAACCTTTTGTTACCTGAAAAATAGGAACTGTTTTTGTTTGCATAACTAAATAAGCTTAAAAAAATGTCAAATAGTTAAACTATACTCAACTTCCGTCCAACTAACATTCTTCGAGCCCTTAATCCATGAACAGCTCCTCCTCAGACATGTAATTTCTCATAAAGGTATCTCGGTAGATCCTACGAAGGTAAATGCAGTCTTGCAAGTAAAAAGGCCTAGGAACATGACAAAAATGCTGTTTTCTTGGTCTAGCAGGGTACTATCGTCGATTTGTTGAGAATTTTCTTGTATTGCTGTGCCAATGACAAGATTGAATAGGAAGGGTGTGAAGTTTGATTGAAATGATCAATGTGAAGAGGCTTTTGTGGAACTTAAAAGAAGATTACTATAGCACTTGTTCTTATCCTCCCAAGTATAGGAGAGCCATATGTGGTGTATATAGATGCTTTAGATACAAGTTTGGGGTGTGTCTTGATGAAACACGATAGGGTGGTAGCTTATGGTTTTCTTTAGTTAAAGACATAAAAAAGGAATTACCCCACCCATGACTTAGAGTTGGTAGCTATGATCCATGCTTTGAAGCTACAAAGGAGTTATTTATATGGTGCCAAGTTTGAGCTTTACTCCGACCATAAGAGTTTGAAATATCTTTTCACCCAACAAGACTTAAACTTGAGGCAACGACGATGGGTCAAATACATGGAAGATTATGATTTTTCCCTACAATACCATTCCGGTAAGGTGAGTGTTATGGCATATGCTTCTAAGTTCAAAACCTCGTGTTGTCATAGCCTTGTTACCTTATGAAGATTGGAAAAGGTCAAAAGCTATTTGTAAGTTTGACTTGCAATACTATGAGGATGCAAATGTAGCTTGTGTTTATAATCTAATAGCCACACTTGTTCTTTTCTAACAAGTACAACAAGGTCAATGGCAAGATGAAAAGATAAGGGAAACTTGGAATCAATTGCAAAATGGGGAACAGTTAGAGGGATGGAAGATAAGTACAGAAGGTTTCTTATTGTTCAATGGAAGGCTTGTAGTACTGAAGGATGCTAACATTGGCAAGTTGTTTTAAGTGAAGAACACAAGTCTGAGTTTGCTATACATCTTGGCAGCATAAAAATGTACCATGATCTTAAAAGGCAACGGTAGCCCAAAATTGGCTTAGGGGATTTGCTACCCATCCTCCTATGAGCATTTCCCCTCACTCAATTTGATGAAATGTGGCTGGGAAGAGCCAAAACGGAGGCTCCCGCGGCGGTTGAAGGCGGCGTTGGTCGTTCTCTGGTGAAACGGGCTCTTTCCGTGCAATTAATCGAGGGGTTTTACTCCCCTTGATCCTCTGAACCCATTGGGAGGGGTGGTGTTAGCCACCTCCTCCGTCAAGGCGGAGTTCCACCGTGGGGGTGGCGGCGCACGGCGGTCGGAGCAATCCGGCCGTTGTTGAGCTGCCACCAAGGGTGGGTTTTGTTCCTCTCATCACGGTGGTCGTGTAGGAACAAGAATCACGTCTATCGGACGTCGGACGGTGAAGATATCTCATCGGAAAGAAATGGGTTTCGCCGCCACTTTGGGCGGCGCGTGAGCCTTCCTCCGGCGGCGTTTTTGGTGGCATGGCACCTCGTTGGACTCAGCTCATCGAGAGCTTTCCATTGGCGCGGGAGGTGTCGAAAACAGATGCCGGAATCTCAAATGAGACTTGAGGAGAGAGAGAGAAAATTCTAGAGAGAGAAAGTAGAGAGAGAAAGTAGAGAGTCATGAGAGATTTTTCTGATTTTTTTCTTTTCTTTTCTTTTATAAAAGTATAAAAAGAAATTGTGGTCCACACAATTCAATTCTTATACTGCATTGCTCTAATACTGTATAATTTTCCATGTTATTATATAGTATTTTTCTTTAAATTGTACTTTGTCTTAATATAATCATCAACTTAATGCATTTTTAATGCATTAAAAATCTCGGGTGTTACAGCTCGACTGATCAAAAGTCATTGAATTTGTTTTGTTTCTTAAAAAAATAAATGTGATAGGCATTATTTTGATTTGGTATTCCCCCGTCTTTATCTATTGCTTGATTTTAATATAATGGCCTCTAAACATTCTCCATCAGAAGAGAATTTTAGCATTCTCCACCGAAACTTTACTCCTTTTAGTATTATGCTTTTTAGGGGTTATTTTAGGGAAATTTTAGGAATTTTTAAGATAGGACCTTATATTTTTTTTATCATTAAAAATAAATAAAACATTAAAATAAAGAATACACTAAAATAAGAAAAAGCATACAAAATAGGCAATTAGCAATTCAAATTTGGTGATTAAGAAAC
The DNA here is from genome assembly GCA_025403435.1 of Artocarpus heterophyllus. Lineage (NCBI taxonomy): Eukaryota > Viridiplantae > Streptophyta > Magnoliopsida > Rosales > Moraceae > Artocarpus > Artocarpus heterophyllus. Next base: position 23,987,738 of record CM046352.1, read on the forward strand.
ATAAACTTATTGATAATTTATTTTTTCAAGTCCTATTTTAAAAATATCTATTTTAAGTAGCAGAATAAGACAAATGTTAGTCAAGACTTTTTAATTACTGTTCCAATAATGTATTGAAAAAGCTTTTGAATTCAAAAGTTGTTTTAAACCTGCTTTGTAAAATAAATAAAACACTCTTATTGTTACAAATGTGAATGTAATATTCATAAGTCTCAGATAATTGGTTTGTTCAAAAAGCGTTTATAAATGTCAAAAGACCATCACGTGTATGCATCCATATGATTTCAAAGTACCTTTTAGACCAAATAAGTTAAAAAGGTGTTTTTTTTAAGTTAATACAAACAAGCCTTTACTATCATGCAGTTGTCTAATCATAAACACATAACAACATTTTTTTTGGATCTTTTGTTTTTTATTTGAAATTTCCTTCTTTTTTTATCTTTTTTCTAGTTTAATGTTATTCTATTAAAATCAATTGTACGGGGATGATGATATAAATATATCTCATTATTTTAATTTTTATTTGTAAATTATGCTTCTATTTTTTTAAAACTCAAAAGTGTTGGAATAAAATACGAAACGTGGCGGAAGGAACGGATCATTAACAAACAAAAATTTTCTAAAATATTTGTTCATCAGGAATAGCTATATAATTTAATTAATAATAGAAAGTTTTAGAAATTTTACTAACCTTTTTGAAGACTATCAGGGTATCTTAGCTTTCCTCTTTGACACCACAATCTTCCAAACCACGCCTCCACACCAATAGAAAGACGAGTGAGTGTCAAACTGTAAGAATGAATTAACATCACACTTTTTCTGAACCTGCTATGTACTCGACATTTGAGATAGCAGACCTTTTTTAGAGAAGAACTCTTAGTTTTTTTCTCTGTAAAAATAACGTGAATGAGAATGATCTTTAGATTTAACTATTATCCTGCCTTTTTATATATGAGCAATCAATTATTTTTTAATTAATTTTAAATTTAAAATAACCATCATATCAGATATATGGGAGATGGATATACTCTACATTCCTTATCCCTTTGTTATTCTAAAAACGAATCACAAAAAAAAAAAAAATCGTTTAACCTTTTTTTAGATATATATACATATATATATATATATAACTTTTACGTAAATGTAAACTTACATTTACATTGTTGTTGCCTCCTTTTTTTAATTTAATATATATATATATATATATATAAAAGTTTAAACATTAAAAAACTGTAAACGAAAAGTGTTTACGTTAATATATATATATATATATTAATATACAATAAAATCTTATATATTAATAAGATTTGGTTCAAAACCATATATATATATATCTAAATTTATAAAATAAATCATATTTATTTAAAATTAGATTTCTAAACTAATCAATTAATCATTTAATTTTGTGTCCAAATAGGAAAAGACAAAAGATCGTTCTACCATACATGTGTTATCACAAAATTAAAATTATATTCAAATAATCTTATTATTCAAATATTATTAATTAATTAATTTAAAAACTATATTTAACTAATCTCATTAGTTAAAAATAATCAATTAATAAATTAACTAATGCTCAGTTAAATTGTGATAAAATTAATCACATTACATTATGTGTCACAGATAACATTTTTCTGTGTCACATTAATAATTCAAGTGTAAAATAATTAATTCAGAATTCAATGATTCCAAACTAAATATGTGTTATTCATTCTTATGCATTAAATCCAATGTAGTATCACAGAGGTGGGATTGGGGACCTATGGACCTATAACCCAAGCTCTAATAAATTTGACAATTAATCAAACTCTTTAATTAATGTGTCAAATTTATTAGTTTCAGTGTTACTCCACTAAAAACTTGAAACTGAACTCTTGAGATTATAGTGAAATTACTCAACGAAAATTAGCGAGTAGTCCATTGATATAATTATTACATATAAGTTAGTCCTCCATAAATAGTTCATAATAAGAGCTAGGTTCAATTTATGTTTACATATCTTATTATATCTTTATTCTTGAGTTCCAATAATTCTCTAATGAACAGTTAATTTATAATCTTATTATGAACAAGCACTCTACTGTTCAAACATCAAATTATCACTCAAGAGAACTATTTTTCTAACTTCCATAAGGAAGGAATGAATTCCATATCTGTATAATATTATTCACAACCATTTATTACATTATATTTCGAAGATGCTAAGTTATGATTTGTGCTTAGACAAGTCTTACAAAGCAATTCAAAAAACATAATGTTATAAACAGGAGTCTAATAAATACTCAAGATTAAAACTGTCAAATATATGATCATCATAGTGATAAATTTGAATACCCTATTTGTAACGGATGATTATTAGAGATTCATAATTTAGCTGGTCCAATGCTATATAATCTCATTATATAAAGTACCTCTAGTCCGATGTCTCTACATTAATAGTCCAGATAATGACTATTTCATTCTAAATGGATTGGACCGTACTTGTAATGTTTAATTAAAGATCCTGAACTTTAATTTATTATTACAGACTTTTAGGTTATTATCTATAAATTTTATCCCTAAACATATAACGCTTATATGCTAAATTTATAGCCACATAAATAATCATGAAATTTTCTTGATGTTTATAAATGTATTCATAATACATATAAGCAACCAAAATAATTATAACTGTCACTTTATTTATTTATTATCAATATGTATAATGTCACAGCTTTTAGGGCACCAAACCCAACAATCTCCTACTTGCCCTAAAGCAGGTGAGACATGTCTCTAAGGCCTAGGCCTTCCAAGTGTCCCTCGAAGCTCTTTGTAGTTAACGTCTTAGTGAAAGGGTAGGTAAGGTTGTTTTCTGACGCTATCTTCACAACTTCTATATCACCTCGATTCACTATTTCTTTGATCAAATGATGCTTTTGCTCTATACGCTTTCCTCTTTTGTGGCTTCTAGGTTCTTTGAATTTTGTCACTGTACCACTGTTATCACAATACAGTATGAATGGTTTATCCATGTTTGGAATGACTTCCAGTTCATTTAAGAACTTACGGAGCCAAATAGCTTCTTTAGCTGCTTCGCAAGCAGCCACATTTTCAGCTTCCATAGTCGAATCAACAATACATGATTGTTTAGTGCTTCTCCAAACTGTGGCTCCACACCAAAAGTAAACACTGATCCAGACGTAGATTTACGTGTGTCTTTGTCTGATTGAAAATCAGAATCAGTATACCTAATGGGAGTCAAATTCCCACCGAAATATACCAGCATATAGTTTCTCGTTCTCCTGAGATACTTAAGAATGCGTTTAACTGCTACCCAATGATCAAATCCTGGGTTAGATTGATACCGACTGACTATACCCACCACATAGCAAATGTCTAGTCTTGTATACAACATGACATATATTAGACTTCCTACTGCAGATGCATAGGGCACCCGTCTCAGGTATTCTTCCTCTTGAGGTGTCTTAGGACACTGCTCTTTTGAAAGATAAACTCCATGACGTGTAGGTGAATTACTTTTCTTGGAGTTTTGAATCAAAAATCTGATAAGCACCTTATCGATATACAATGCCTGAGATAGCGCCAACAGTTTGTTCTTGCGATCTCTTATGAGTTGGATTCCAAGAACATACTTGCCTCTACTAAATCTTTCATTTGGAATTGGTTGGTGAACCATTTCTTTACACTAGATAATACACCTATAACATTCCCAATGAGTAGGATATCATCTACATAAAGAACTAAGAAGACCACCTTCTTATCTTTGATGTACTTGTATACAAAGGTTCATCAATATTTTGATCGAAACCATAAGATTTGATCACCTCATCAAATCTCAAGTTCCAAGATCTTGAAGCTTGTTTGAGTCCATAGATGGACCTCTGCAACTTTTAAACATTTTGCTCTTAACCTTTGACTACAAACCCTTCTGGTTGCACCATATAGATGCTTTCCTCAAGATAGCCATTCAAAAAGGCAATCTTGACATTCATTGTCATATCTCATAATCAACACAAGTAGCAATGGATAAAAGAATCCAAATGGATTTAAGCATAGCTACGGGCGAGAAAGTTTCTTCATAGTCAACTTCCTCCTTTTGGGTATAACCTTTTGCCACAAACCTAGCTTTGAAAGTTTCAACTTTCCTATCCACTCCTCTTTTCTTCTTGTAGATCCACTTGCACCCTGTGGGTTTTATCCCTTTAGGTAGGTTTACAAGTTCCTGAGACTGAATTGGAGTACATGGACTCCATTTCAAGGTTCATAGCCTCCAGCCATTTCTCCTTCTTAGAATCTTCCATTGCATCACAATATGTCAAAGGATCATCCTCACCATTATCAGATATAGCAACATGTGCTTCTCCAATTTCCCTGTAGCGAGCAGGTGGTCTCATAACCCTCCCACTACGTTGAGGTGGTATGACATTCTGATACGGAGATATGGTCTCCTCATTTTATCCTTCAACAACAGTTGTCGGTTGCAGTCTGGTCTAATTAGGAAATAACTCTTCAAGTACAACTTTGCAACGAGATTTATAGTTTGTCATATAATCATTCTCGAGAAAAGTGGCATTTGTGGATACAAATACCTTCTTTTCTTGTGGACTATAAAACAAACCTCCCCTCGTTCGTTTTGGGTATCCCACAAACAAGCACACTTCAAAACGTGGTTCCAGCTTCCCAATCTTTCCTTTCAGCATATGTACTGGACACCCCTATATACGAATATGTCGCATACTAGGTTTGCGACTATTCCATAACTCTAAAGGTGTTTTTGGAATAGACTTAGATGGAACCATGTTTAGATGATATACTGTAGTTTGTAGTGCATATCCCCAAAATGAAGTGGGTAATGATGAGTAGTTGAGCATGTATCTCACCATATCAAGCAGCGTACAATTTCTTCTCTCTACAACACCATTTTGTTGTGGTGTTCCAGGTGAGGTGAGTTGTGATAGAATACCATGTTCTATCATATAGTCCCTGAATTCAGTATCAAGGTATTCCCCTCTTCGATCAGATCGAAGAGTCTTCACCATCTTTCCTAATTGCATTTCAGCTTCTGCTTGGAATTCTTTGAACTTTTCAAAAGTTTCAGATTTCCTTCGCATTAGGTACATGTATCCATACCTTGAATAATTTTCAATAAATGTGATGAAATATTTGTAACCACCACGTGCTTGTACATTCAATGGACAACAGATGTCCAAATGTATTAGCTCAAGTGGTTCCTAGGCCCTTTTGCCTTTTGCAGAGAAAGGTCTTTTAGTTATTTTACCTTCAAGACAAGATTCACAAACTGGTAGAGAACTAACTTTTAGTTCTTATAAAGAACCATCTGTTAGACGTGTATGCCTTAAGGAGAAAAAATGTAATAAGTTTTTGGAGACATTTTTATCAATAAAGAATTTATTTATTGTTCAAATACTAAATCTAGCCCTCTTTACGTTCATATATATTGAATGTATGTTAAGCAAATAATAGTCTGAGACTGTCGGTCTAAACCTAAAGAATTAGGCATATGATGGACAGATTATGCAGAAGACACGATTCTTAAGGTGATGATCTAAATCATAAGATCCGCAATCGACGAAATAAAGTTGGGCGCTTTATTCATATAAAGATTGTTATATTGTCTATATCCCTATTGAGAGATGGTTTGTCTTGACCATCGGAGGTGGGCTCCATGAATAGAAACATTGGCACGTTGTCATAGGTGACGATGTGTTGGATCAGGACATCAAGTGAATTGATTTGGATTAACAATTCTGTCTCGACAAATCGATTCACTTTAGACAATCATTCGTATTGTAGTTCCACTTGTGCATAGTGATGTTTGCGAACCGATGAACATCTGGGACACTTTAGACATTTTTATCTAGATAAAGTTGTTTTAATTAGATAACTTTTATATTGGATTATTTGAATTAAAACTGATACTTTATCCTATAGAATCTCAGGTGAAAAATAAAAGATTCGCTGAGATTTTAATCGATAGTTCAACATGCCGATCCCCAAGTTCGGCATGCCGATCATCCTAATCGGCCTGCTGATGAGCGAAGGATGAGATCGTGCATTTTTACACAGATCTTATTAGATATTGATCCGAATTTGATTCTGATTCAAAATTTTGAGACCTAATCTGATAAGACTGACCCTAGACCCAACCTCTATAAATAGGGAGTAAGTCACATAAGTTATTTAGATCAATTGAGAGATTAAGAGTGATACTCTGCTGATGAGAATCTTGAAACTCCCTGAGAGCTCTTGTTCACAAATCATAATCACTTGCTTTGGGTTCTCTCAATTGGTTGGAAGGAGAGTCACCTAGTGGAAGAGCTGTATGTGTGAGCCCACACTCACTCTGATCGTGGATAGAGAATAGCAAAGAAGACCAGTTGGTTGAGGCTCTTCTAGAACGTTACTTCTCTTCACTGATTGCAGGAGCTTTTCGACATACAAAGGTTAGTAAGATCTGGTTAATTTATGTATATTGCATGTCAAACTTGTGTTTTAGAAAATACTCTGATATAAAATTTTAAAATTTTGCTGCGTACTGTTTTTCCAACACCATCCTTTACTAGTCTATTAATTCTATCAAGGTTAACATGACCTAATCTAAGGTGCCATAGGTATGCTTCATTATCAAAAGAAATCTTTTGCTTCTTGGGTTTTGGTTGTTCAACTTTGAACATTTTAGTATTGTGCAGTGATTTTTCTTTGGGCCTTAAAGTGTAAAGCTCATTTTCTAGATGCGTAGAACAAATATCCAAACCATTTCTAGAAATATTAACATAATTACTATTAAAAGAAACATTAAACATTTGTTTAAACAACCTGGAAATAGAAATCAAATTTCTACAAAAACTAAGAATGTAATAAATATTGTCCAAAATTAAAAACTTATTTCTAAAATAAAGTTTAACGACTCCCACTGCTCTTGCCGAAACAACCTCTCATGTTCCCACCTCATCGTTTGTTCCCCGTCGGCAAGCTCCCTTAAGGAACTAAGCATCTGCAAAGAAGAACAAACATGGTTAGTTGCCCCTGAATCAATTATCTAAGGTGAAGTATCATCTTCAACTAAACAAGGTTCTAAAATGAGTAAATCTGATTTACTATTGTTCTTTTTTTCTTTGAGCTCCTAAAGATACTTCTTGCAGTTTCTCTTCTAGTGCCCAACTATGCCACAGTGGAAACATTTTCCTTTGGGCTTCTTTTGTTTTGACCTCTTTTTGTTGTTGTTGCGTTAATTCTTCTTACGCTGCCCTCCATTTTTAGACTTACCACTTCCTTCAGTCCTCTTCCTCTTCTTATTCTTTCGAGTAAAAGAGAAGGATTGAGCTTTTGCAACATTTGCCTCACCCTCTTTAGTCTTTTCTTTCAAAATAGACTCGAAGGTTTGCAGCTCATTAGGCAACTCTATCATATTATATTTCAGTTTGTTCATGAAACAGTTGCTTTTGAACTGAAGGAAAGCAAGGGAGAGGGTTTCCAAAATCATCCCCACCTATGTGGCTTCATCTATCACCTCCCCGTTCACTTCGGTCTCATGGAGAAAGTTAACCATGTTGAGAAAATGTTCTCTAACGGAGACCCCTGCCTTCATCTTGGCATTCATCACAGCCTTGATGGCTTCATGATGTGCCTTTTCAGAAGGCTTGCCAAACATGTCTTGTAGAGATTGCATTATCTCATAAGCAGTTTCCATGTTTCGTGCTTCATCCTAAGCACGCCAGACATGCCAGCCAAAACGAAATAGTGGGCCTTGTTGTTTACCTTGATCCAATGATCACATACTTCTCATACATTATGAGGGGCATCGACAGCAGGCAGTGGAGGACATTCCACCGTCAGGACAAACTTGTAATTCTCGCAAATTAGTACTATATTCATGTTACTCTTCCACTTGACAAAATTATCTCCTGTTAATTTTTCATTTGAGAGAATAGCGATGATTGGATTAGACATTGTTACTGTAACAAATAAATAAAATAACATAGATTAAATAGTTGCATAAACAACATAAATATATGTTTTGGAATAGTAAACGTGATGCATGATGCATATAAAAAAACACAAAAAAAAATATTTTACTAATTCCACGAGCATTCAATTTTAATAAATAAAGTGCCGTCGTAGAGTAGGTCAAATTATTTATGAATTGAATTGAGACATTCTCAATTAATAAATATATTCAAAATATCTCATATTTTCTATATTTATTAATAACCGTTTATTTTTGTTCAAGATTTAATTATATCTTTATGAGTGTAATCCAGTATTTTCGATTTTAACAACTTAACTCAAAATTGCCACCGTAAGGTGGGTCAATGTTGAAATACATTGTAAAATCTTATCTCTTGGAAGCCAACATAGTTATTGATTTAAATAGACACCCTCCCTAGGGAGGATAAAATCAAAGCGTCACGAGACACCACCTAAATCTCACGGTGTTGTACTAATAACAGAGTCCGTAGGTTATATTGTCATATTACCTTCTCCCACTCATTATTTTAAAAGATGTTTTTATCTTATAAAACATCATACGTTTCATAATTCTAGTTAATAAAAACAATTTTTAATTACTAGGTTATATTGTGTGTTAATAGAATCTCATCCTATTTACACTTAAATAAATTACTAGATTTTCTAAAAATTTAAATTTATTATGAATTGTCTAAGCTACCCAACATTAAATAATTAAAATTAGATAACTTAGAATTAATGTGAATTCTACCGAGTCTTAACTATTAAAACTAAATTCACATTATTCAGTTGATTAATAAATTAAGATTCTATGAAACCAACCCAGTTAATTTAATCTCATTAAATTAATTCTAACACATATTAAATCATTTTATAAACCACTTTACACATAATGAAATAATATGTAAGTGTATGCATATTATGTTACAATAACTATAAGTAGGCACTTTCTTAGATGACATGTTATAATGTATGAACATGTTATCACAATCATCACATGAAAATAAACAATGGATTTTTGACTAGGTCTTTTTGGATAATTAAAATTACAACAAAAAAAAGATAATAAAAATTACAGAGATCTTTTTATAATTATACATAATTCCCTGCTTTAATTTTATAGTCTTTATCGGATGATTTATTGTGTAACAATCTACTAGGTTATTTTTGAAAAATTTGATAGGCCCAAGTTCTTAACTGGGCTAGCAATCCAATTTGTTACCAAAGGTAAACAAGTCTACTTTTGTTTCTGATCACGATTTCTTTTTCGAGCATCAATGCATCTGCCACCTCTTATGTGGCACTGATATAAAATCATGGCTACTGTGTACTAGTCGCAGCAAGAGGCAAAAAAAAACAAAAAAAAGAGTTGCTGGGACACCATGTGGGCGGCGGCTATATGAAAAACTTTTTATATATATATATATATAATTGCAAGTGAAGTGCATTAAAAAGCCACAGGTGCACCTTTTTTTCAATGTTTCCAAGTGTTTCCTTTTTCTTTTTTTTTTTTTTTTTGTTAATGGCAGTTCCACATGACAGGTGCATTAAATGCACATTAATGAAGGCAACTCTCATGGATGGAAACGTACATGTATAGATAAGTTGGGTTTGAGGTGTTGCAGGTGAAGGAGAAAAAAAATAATACATATATATATATATATATACATAGAAAAGAAATAATAATAATAAATTAAAAAAATTATACTTTATATGGGTTTACACAGATTTAATCTAATCAAACTGAAAATTAAATTATCAATATAAAAGGACCATATAATTAACGACTAAAAATCTATTCATAAATAACCATTCATTACATGAACAAAAATCACAAAGATGCAAAGTGCCTATAAACATGTATCAAAAACATGATATTATCAAAATAAAATCATGTTAATTAAAATTATGTATGCTATAACCCGCTCTGATGTCATTTGTTGGAATAAAATACGAAATGCAACTGAATGAACAGATCATTGACAAACAAAAATTTTCTTAAAAATTTGTTCATCGAGAATAGCTATATAATTTTAATTAATAATAGAAATCTTTAGGAATTTTACTAACCTTTTTGAAGACTATCAAGGTATCCTAGCTTTCTTCTTTGATACTACAATCTTCCAAGCCAGGCCTCCACACCAATGGAAAGACGAGTGGGCATCAAACTGTAAGAATGAATTAACCTCACACTTTTTTAAATCTGCTATGTACTCAACACATGAGATCACAAACTTTTTTTCAGAGAAAAACTCTCTGCTTTTCTCTCTATGAAAGTTACATGAATGGGAATGATCTTTAGAGATAACTATTATTTCTACTTTTTTATATCTGAGCAATCAATTATTTTTTTAATTAATTTTGAATTTAAAATAACCACCATATCAAATATATGAGGAAAAAATATACTCTACATTCATTATTCTTTTATTATTCTAAAAATAAATCACCAAAAAAAAATTCGCTTAACCCTGTTTTTAGATATATAAACATATATATATATATAACTTTTACGTAAAGGTAAACTTACGTTTCCGTTGTTGTTGCCTCCTTTTTTTTAATTTAATATATATATATATATATATATAAGTTTAAACATTAAAAAACTGTAAACGAAATTCATTTATGTTCATATATATATATTAATATATAATAAAATCTTATATATAAATAAGATTTGGTTCAAAACCATATATATATATATATATATCTAAATTTAAAAAATAAATCATATTAATTTAAAATAAGATTTTTAAATTAATCAATTAATCATTTAATTTTGTGTCCAATTAGAAAAAGACAAAAGATGGTCCTACCACACATGTGTTATCACAAAATTAAAATTATATTCAAATAATCTTATTATTCAAATATTATTAATTAATTAATTTAAAAACTATATTTAACTAATCTCATTAGTTAAATATAATCAATTAATAAATTAACTAATGCTCAGTTAAATTGTGACAACATTTATCACATTACATTATGTGTTACATTAATAATTCAACTGTGAAATAATTAATTAAGAATTCAATAATTCCAAACTAAATATATGTAATTCATTATTATGCATTAAATCCAACATAGTGTCAGAAAGGTGGGATTGGGGACCTATGGACTTATAACCCAAGCTCCAACAAATTTGACAATTAATCAAACTCTTTAAATAATGTGCCAAATTATTAGTTTCAGTGTTACTCCACTAAAAACTTGAAACTAAACTCTTGAGATTATAGTGAAATTACTCAATGAAAATTAGCAAGTAGTCTATTGATATAATCATTACATATAAGTCAGTCCTCTATAAATTGTTCATAATAAGAGTTAGGTTCAATTTCTGTTTACCTATCTTATTATATCTTTATCATTGAGTTCCAATAATTCTCTAATGAACAGTTAATTTATAATCTTATTAGAACAAGCGCTCTACTGTTCAAACCTTAAATTATCACTCAAGAGAACTATTTTTCTAACTTCCATAAGGAAGGAATGGATTCTATATCTGTATAATATTATTCGCAGCGATTTATTACATTATGTTTCAAAGATGCTAAGTTATGATCTATTCTTAGACAAATCTTACAAAGCAAGTCAAAAAACATAATGTCATAAACAGAAGTCTAATAAATACTCAAGATTAAGACTGTCAAATATATGATCATCATCGTGATAAATTTGAAAACTCTATTTGTAACGGATGATTATTAGAGATTTATAATTTATCTGGTCTAGTCCTATATAATCTCATTATATAAAGTACCTGCAGTCCAATGTCTCTAAATTAATTGATCCTGAACTTTAATTAATTATTATGGACTTTTAGATTATTATCTATAAATTTTATCTCTAAACATATAACGCTTATATGTTAAATTTATAGTAACATAAATAATCATGAAATTTTCTTGATGTTTATAAATGTATTCATAATACATATAAGCAACCAAAATAATTATAAATATCACTTTATGTATTTATTATCTATATGTACAATATCACAGCTTTTAAAGCACCAAACCCAATAAAAAGATATAATTTAAGTTTGAAAACTTTTTTCATCATCCACTTTGCAGATCGAAAAATAAATAAAAAGACAATAATACGCTCAAACCAAATTTATTTTTCAAAATATTTTTTTCTTGACAAAAATTTATGAAAATTATTTTATTTATTTAAAAGACATAAGTTCAAGATCTTTCTCTTTCTCTTTCTCTTTTGAAATTTATGTTTTTAAGGTATTTATACATGCCAGTCGAATGTTCATACTTTTTGGTCATAAACTATTTAAGTTTTTTTTTTGTAATTATTTTCATTTATAAAGTATGTGAGGGATGGAATTGTATTAGTTTTTCAATTGATAAACACCTTTACAACTTTATAAACATGTAAAATATAGTCTTGTGATTAGCTCATTTTGTAAAAGACAACAAAATAGTAACATAATACAAATTTTTCTACCGATCTTTATCCAAGCGACAAAACAATCTACTAAGTTGTCAAATTAAGGGAAAATTTGTTTGGCAAATTTTAAATCAAGGATTAAGTTTCAAATAATTTGACAATTAGGAAAATTTTCAAATTTCTTAAAATACAAAGACAAGTCAAACATGAAATTTTTTGTGTTCTTTTGGAGGAAAAAAAACGTGATGTGTAAATGCATGCCAAGCAAATAGCTTCAACTTGACAGATTTCATGACACTTCTAGATAAATCACGGGGTGTATTGCATAATTAAATATTAAAAAATGAATAACAATATTGGAAGCAAAAGAAAAATTGAAAAAACCAGTAATTAAAGAATCAAATTTATTCTTCAATCTTTGGTCATGTTGTCGGTCTCTTTAATTTATTTTTATTTAAGTGTTTAAGTTTTTGTAATATTTTATTTCCATTATATGTTTAGGTTCTTAAATTTAGATACAATAGTAAATTCTTACAAAAGCGGAAGGCAAACCGACATGAAAATTCAATAATGAGTTAAAACTACGAGTAAGAACAATAAACCAAAAAAAACAAAGAGCGAGACCTTTTGAGTAGGTGTGGACTACCCTACCTGTACGTACACTACCGAACTTACCAACCCATTTCAATATTACGAAGCTTTTTGCAATTGGCGTATGATATTTGACATAAGAAGGCTTGCATAAATCCTCGCCAACCTTTGATTGCTACATTTTCCTACTCCCTAACACCTCAAGCCCCAATTCAAGTCTTGTTAATCTCCAGGGTTGCCATAGGTAGAAAACTATTGATGTTGAGAATTCCAATCAAATTACTTTTTTATTTTTTATTTTTTAAAAAGGAAAACAATGGACCTATGGTTGTGCGATAATCGTTCTGAATTTGCATATAATAAGTTGGCTTTTTTTAAAGCATATAAAGTTGGCTTTTCAGTTGTCGTACACGCTACAAAATGTCACAATCCAAGAAAAGGTCATCATATATAATTGGTGGAGAACAAAACGATCCACAATTGACCAAAGAACTTTCATTTAAAAAAAATGATATAGGAGCGAGATGACACCCAAGCTAGCTTATATTAGTTAATATCGTCACGAACCAAATGACGCCACATGGCAAGTGGTAACAAGGTTTTAAATTTTCCTGCTAAACTTCCTTTGCCAAAGAATCGAAAACAAAATCCTATTTATTAGGATATTAGTTGTAGCTTTCCTAAAGTGTTAATGCTGATAGTTGGCCTAGTAAACAAAAGTATCATTCATTAGGACTTTAAGATATGTTTATATGTATGAATTATTTGGTTTTTTTTTTTTTGTTTGATTTTTTGAGAAATGTTAACGTCATTCTTTTTATCACTCTCTATATTACTCTTTTGCAGCTTATCATCTTATTTTTTCTTAATAAATGAAACAAAAAGCTACCATTTGTTTTGTAATTTATTACCAAAAATGCCATTTTATAAGGTGTCTTTTTATATTATGTCTGCCCGTTACTTCTCTTTTCTTAAATTATTTTCTTCTCTTTTCAAAATCAATTACTACTAGTGCATTTCTTTACCCTTTTTGCAATTAATATTTCCAAAACCTTTTGTTACCTGAAAAATAGGAACTGTTTTTGTTTGCATAACTAAATAAGCTTAAAAAAAAGTCAAATAGTTAAACTATACTCAACTTCCGTCCAACTAACATTCTTTGAGCCCTTAATCCACGAACCGCTCCTCCTCAGACATGTAATTTCTCATAAAGGTATCTCGGTAGATCCTACGAAGGTAAATGCGGTCTTGCAAGTAAAAAGGCCTAGGAACATGACAAAAATGCTGTTTTCTTGGTCTAGCAGGGTACTATCGTCGATTTGTTGAGAATTTTCTTGTATTGCTATGCCAATGACAAGATTGACTAGGAAGGGTGTGAAGTTTGATTGAAATGATCAATGTGAAGAGGCTTTTGTGGGACTTAAAAGGAGATTTACTATAGCACTTGTTCTTATCCTCCCAAGTATAGGAGAGCCATATGTGGTGTATATAGATGCTTCAGATACAGGTTTGCGGTGTGTCTTGATGAAACACGATAGGGTGGTAGCTTATGGTTTTCTTTAGTTAAAGACATAAAAAAGGAATTACCCCACTCATGACTTAGAGTTGGTAGCTATGATCCATGCTTTGAAGCTACAAAGGAGTTATTTATATGGTGCCAAGTTTGAGCTTTACTCCGACCATAAGAGTTTGAAATATCTTTTCATCCAACAAGACTTAAACTTGAGGCAACGACGATGGGTCAAATACATGGAAGATTATGATTTTTCCCTACAATACCATTCCGGTAAGGTGAATGTTATGGCATATGCTTCTAAGTTCAAAACCTCGTGTTGTCATAGCCTTGTTACCTTATGAAGATTGGAAAAGGTCAAAAGCTATTTGTAAGTTTGACTTGCAATACTATGAGGATGCAAATGTAGCTTGTGTTTATAATCTAATAGCCACACTTGTTCTTTTCTAACAAGTACAACAAGGTCAATGGCAAGATGAAAAGCTAAGGGAAATTTGGAATCAATTGCAAAATGGGGAACAATTAGAGGGATGGAAGATAAGTACAGAAGGTTTCTTATTGTTCAATGGAAGGCTTGTAGTATTGAAGGATGCTAACATTGGCAAGTTGTTTTAAGTGAAGAACACAAGTCTGAGTTTGCTATACATCTTGGCAGCACAAAAATGTACCATGATCTTAAAAGGCAATATTGGTGGAAGGATGATGAAGCATGATATAGCTGAGTTTGTCATGAATTGCACTGTGACGCCCTGTCTTTTCATGCAGTCATTTTACTTACTTAAACGTCATTACTTAAACAGTAATCTTACTTACTTAGTAAGAAAAATACTGAAATATTTTTTTTTCTTAATCATATTCTTTAAACGTACTTAAAAACTGTTGTGACCTCAATCGCCATTCATGTCGAGACTTCGCTCAACACTTGACTTTAAAATCATTTCAAATCGTTTCTTAAAACTTAATAAGAAACATTTACTAAAACATCGTTTAAAACTTAACTTTATAATTATATTAAACAATTTATAAACTATATCTTAAAACTTGAAAACATTTCTTCAAACTTTGTTTTTTTTCTTAAAACTTTGAAAACACTATATTAAATAGTAGAAAATATTTCTTTTAAACAGCAGAAACATTACTGTAGTGGTATCCATATCCAAATCCTCGCATCTGTCCTCTGTAGCATCCGGCTCTTCTAAGGGGTCCTACTGGTCGCCCATAAAACTACCTACAACATAAAGAAACTTTTATGAGCTTTCGCTCAGTAAGTTCAAACAAAATCTCACAAAGCATTTAAACATGCTTTAAAAAGTTTTCTCGTGAAAGCCTTTCTCTTAAAACATACATCATTACTATTTTCCATAGACATTTATATAAACGACTTTCATAAACATTCTTCATAAAACGTTTCTAGAACGTTTCTCATAAACGTTTTCTATAAAACACTTAACATGTAGCAATCCTTAAAATGCTTTTCGTGAAACGTCATTTATAAACGTTTTCTTAAAACTTTTATCAATGATGTGTCCCACATCAGTTAGAGAGGGTGGTCTTGGGTGTTATATATATGGGTTCACAATCCTCCCCTCATAAGCTAGCTTTTAGGGTGGAGTTAGGTGGGTTCATATCATATGGTATCAGAGCCAAACCTTTGCTAGTCGGTGGGCGCATGTACAAAGGTTCCCTGTGTAACGCCCCTTAATTCGGACGTCACAGATGTCGTTACACACATACGTTCGTACTTACTTAAACTTTAAACAAATAAATAATATCAAACTTAAACTTACATAACCAGAATCCATTCATACATGTTTTTTAACACTTAACATTGATTAGAATAACATTGTTTAATTTACTCCATATTATAATTTACTTAATAATACTTAAATTAATCATAAGCTTGTTTAATAATATGGGTTTATCAAGTTGTAAAAAAATCAGAACTTAACAAAACATCACAACATATCATATTAAACATCAAATCATTTAAAACTTACTTACTCCCACAGTTCGGCAGGCCGAACTTGGGACTTCGACAGGCTGAACATCATCGGCAGGCCGGAGTTCCCTCAACCGGCAGGCCGGCAGAGGCTTTGCAATTCGGACCAAAAATTCATCCATGTTCGGCAGGCCGAGAATTGTGATCGGCAGGCCGAACTCCTAGACTTCGGCAGGCCGGCCAAAACATTCGACAGGCCGTCCAAGGCCATTCTTTGAGAAATCCAAAATTTTAAAACCAACCAACTTTTCGTAGAACATAGCGGAAGTTCATAATTCATTGAAAAATGATAAAATAACTTATAAAACCATAATATAAGTGTTCTTAAAACTTAACATAAAATATATGTTTGAATTATATAACTTAATTAAATCATAAAATCGTTCTTCTTGGCGTGCTTCCGGTTACAATTCATCGTGCATATGCTCACACGCCTTCCCATGTCCTCCACCTATTCCATGATTCTCTTACCCTTATCTGCAACATGACATATAAAACATGATTAAGCTAATGCTTAGTAAGTACATATAATTCTCACAATTTAAAACATGTTATAAACATCATCAGCATCATCATTGTCATCATATCATAAAAGTACCTTAAGCACAATTTCATAGAACATATCTTTCATAATGTTGACCATGTTAAAAACTTATTCCATTTTTATCTTAAGGGCCCAAGTGTTGCACCATAAACATCATCATAGGTGCGCCGTCATGAGAGGAGAAGGGTAGCTAATCCCAAACCAAACATGACATCATAACATAACATTTCATAACATTGGGTGTGCAACACTTATTAGGTGATACATAAATACATACTTTTCATGCTTTAAAACATGTCATCATCATACATACTTAAAATCATGAAAATCTTTCATAGAAATCCTTAAGGAAAAATATTCATAAAAATCATCATGAATAATATTATGAACATAACATCAAACCTTGTAAAAACATGTGTCATGTTGCAGGTGAGAATGTACTTACCTTATCGTTAGCTTACTTAACCTTAAAAATGCACTTGGTGACGACGCCGCGGTCTCGATGTGCTCGCTTCCTTGAGTGTTCATGCCATTTATCATTTAAAGATGCAATAAAAATCAATACTTATCATGAAATATCCATACACATAACATTCATTCATATAATATTCACATATACATACACTCATGTATACATTCATCACATTTCAGACATATCCCATAATCATCATCACAAAAAAATTGTCATTAAAACATATAAACGCCATTCATAACATACTTCCCTTAAAAATTAAAACATTTCATACATTGTAAACATGAAAATCTTTTTGAAAAACGTTTTCTAATAATTTAAAACACATACATTTAATTTAAAACTCCATACAATCATCATATTATCATGCATAAAATCATTTTATTATCATAAAATCATGTAAATACATAAAACGTTTAATAAAACGAAAGTCCCAAAAACAACATTATCAAAACAATTTTTCATGAAAACATCATATTTACCCCTTGAATAATCATTAAATTTTTTTATACTTTCAAAATTATACAGTAACATTACTGTGAAGAGTAGAAGATAGAAATATCATATTTTCATAAAACATTCATATGACATAAAATTAGAAAGCACCACATAACATATATGCATAACATCACATTTAAAAATTCGAGACAAAACACAATACCTATAGAAAGATATTGTAGACGAAACGAGGAGAAGAATATCTTTTAAAAACACAAGGAAAACTAAGTTCTTACCTTGAAATTTCTTACCATAACTCTTGAGTTCACCAACAAACTTAAAAATTTTCTTTCAAATTTTACTCAGAAAATTTTCGTGAGAGAGAGAAAAGGAACTCGTGGAGAAGAGAAGAGGAAGATAGGGAAATCAGAAAATGTCTCAGAGTTTTTGAGAGAGAAAATGCGTGAGAAGGAGAGAAAATATTAAAAGAAGAAACGTTAAAAAATTTTAACGTAATAAACACCATTGATGGGAATTCAATTCCCTTCATTAAGTCAGAAATTTTTTGACTGTTAAGGGCTGTTGGCGTGGAAGGAAAGAAGAGAAAGAAAAGGAAACCACAACACATCATCAATCTTACCATGTTTTGCCCGTTTAAAATTGAAAACCATTTAATTTGACACAAATCAATGCAAGTCAAACCCTTTAATTTCCTTAACTGATAAAAACATTCCATTATTATGCCAATTAATCACATTAATTCATCCAATTAACGTAATTAACTCAGCCATAACTCTGGAGAGATTTCTGCTAACTGCTCGTCAGCCATGTTCGGCCTGTCGGTTTTCCCCTTCGGCCTGCCGGTTCCAGCAAGTTCGGCCTGCCGGTCGGGTTCTTTAGCCTGCCATTCTCAGGCAAGAAGTTTGGCCTGCCGAGCTTAAAAGTTCGGCCTACCGATCTGTCATTAAATGTCATAACATAAAACATTCATATATCATTACATCACAAATAATCATATATTGCATCACAAATAAACATATGCTTAGAATTTCACATGAACACTAGAGCACAACGATCCCATGCGGTCGTCATCTGTCACAAAACTTGACATAAGAAGTTAGTAACATGCACATCACATATCATATCATATAACATTATTATTAATAACATTCCTTATTAACGTTACTAACTTAACGTGATTCGTTACATGAAATAGGCAGGCGTTACACCCTACCGCTCGTGTGGGTTAACGACGGAGTTAGCACGAGGACGTGCAGTCTAAAGGGGTCGGGAATGATGTGTCCCACATCGGTTAGAGAGGGTGGTCTTGGGTGTTATATATATGGGTTCACAATCCTCCCCTCATAAGCTAGCTTTTGGGGTGGAGTTAGGTGGGTTCATATCATATGGTAACCCACCTAACTCCACCCCAAAAGCTAGCTTATGAGGGGAGGATTGTGAACCCATATATATAACACCCAAGACCACCCTCTCTAACCGATGTGAGACACATCATTCCCGACCCCTTTAGATTGCACGTCCTCGTGCCAACTCCGTCGTTAACCCACACGAGCGGCAGGGAACCTTTGTACATGTGCCCACCAACCAGCAGAGGTTTGGCTCTGATACCATATGATATGAACCCACCTAACTCCACCCCAAAAGCTAGCTTATGAGCGGAGGATTGTGAACCCATATATATAACACCCAAGACCACCCTATCTAACCGATGTGGGACACATCATTCAATGATGGAGACTTAGGGAGCTCAAATGCATGGAAGGTGGTTGACCCAATACAAGTTCCTGCTGGACCAGTCATAAGAGCCCGAGTTAAGAAATTCAAGGAAGCACTAAATGGGCTGATTCACGAAATATGGAATCATGAAAATTTATGCAAGCCCATTGACCCAGGCCCACGTCAACCACAACTGTGCGTCAATTTGATCCAAGTTCTAGAAGAATCCGGATGAGTCAAGCTTGAAATCAGCTCAAATTTGCAAGATCAAGCCAATGGAAGAACTTTGGAAACTTTCCCATTTTGGCACATATGCGGATTATTTGCACTTTCCTTTGATTGTTGGGCGTGTATATGGCTGAAAATCAGCCATTAAGACTTTCCTTTCTTTTGGTTTTTATTTTAGGCTTAGTAATTATGATTGAATTTGTCAACTTTTCTTTTTGGGCAACACTTTGTAATTTTGGCCTATAAATAGGCGTTTCAAAGGTTAATGAAGAGACGAATGTTTATTTTCTGAGAGAAATAATTCTTTCTTTGGTTCTTTGATGAACTGTACGAACTCTTCGGATCAATCCGAGCGTTCAACCCTGACTTATCAATCAAGCTTTTCATCCTTGATTGTGGCATCTACGATATACCAAGGTTCTTGCTTCAATATAAGCAACGGGTCGAGGTGACTTCCATCCAAATCTGAGTAGAAACGATCTTGGTGCCTTCTTATTAATAACAGGTTTCGTCAGTATATTGGCGAGGTTCTTATCATTTGGTATCAGAGCCTCGGTTCTAGCCTCAGGTTTGTCTATCCTTCTTTGTTTCTGAATTCTAATTTATAACATAGGTTTTATTCTATATTTTTTTTAAAAAATATAGTCGAATTTAGAGTCTTAAAAAAAAAGATCCAAAAAGAAAAGAAAAAAAAGGAAAAGAAAAGAAAAAAAAATCAAGAGGATCCGAAAAAAAAAATTTGCTTTTCTTTCCTTAAAATTTTTTATTTCCTTTCCATTGTTTGAGTGTCTAGGTGTCCAAATTTGACCTCACCTCATAGTGCAAAAAAATTTGCTTCATTCTGAACTGCGTATCAAAATGTGTTGCTAAATTTGTTGCCGGATAGATTTTATTGTTGTTTGTGTAATTCCAAAATAACTGAAAGAGAGAATAAGTGAGTTAAAAAAAAAAGGCAAGAGTGGTGAGAACATTCGAGGGTAAAAGCCAATTATTCGAGTGAAACACGAGTGAACTGAGTGACCAAGTGATAGAGTGAAACACGTGAGAGAGAGAAGTAAGGTCCTTTATTATCTAACGTTGTTTTGCAGGTTTTAAAAAAAAATGAATCCGAATCAAGAAAGAGAAGCTGAAGATGATATTCCACAACAAAACGTTCCCAATCTTCAGTTGCAAGCATTAATGAGGCAAATGGAATGGCTGTTGACGCGAGTGCTAGAGCCCATTCATGAGAGATTAGATGAGGTTGATGCCAGAACACGTAATAGGCAGCCACAAAACATGCAAAATAGGCGGAGGGGTGGATTGGATCTTTCGGAGGAAGATGAATTAGAAGAGTTGGAGGAATCACCGATAAATAGGGGCAGATTTAGGTGTGGAAATAGGAATAGAGAAGCTAGGGACTGGGAAGACAATAATATAGGAGGTATTAAAATGAAGATTCCGCCATTCCAAGGGAAAAATGACCCCGGAGCTTACCTAGAGTGGGAGAAGAAAGTGGAGCTAGTGTTTGATTGCCACAACTATTCACAGTTAAAGAAAGTTAAGCTTGCTGCTATTGAGTTCTCTGATTATGCGGTTGTATGGTGGGATCAGTTGGTAATGAATAGGCGATGAAACCGAGAACACCTGATTGAGACATGGGAGGAGATGAAAACGGTGATGAGAAAGCGATTTGTACCCAGCCATTACTACCGAGAATTGTACAAAAGGTTGCAAGGACTTAGACAAGGAAACAGGAGCGTGGAGGAATATTATCAAGAAATGGAAATAGCCATGATACAAGCCAATGTTGAAGAAGATCGAGAAGCAACCATGGCAAGATTTTTGCAAGGGCTAAATTCGGATATTCAAGATAGGGTGGAGATGCAACACTATGTAGAGTTAGAAGACATGTTGCACATGGCCATCACAGTAGAGCGGCAGCTCAAGAGGAGGGGTAGCTCACGTGCGAATGTTAGTTCGGCACCTTCTTCATGGAAGCCAAATTATGGGAAGAGAGAAGAGAAATCGGTCGCTAGGCCAAAGTTTGAGCCAAAACCAGCCACAGCTAGCCCTTCAAACCAAGGTAAACTTGATTCCTCCGCTTCTCGAAACCGTGATATTAAATGTTTCAAATGCCAAGGCAGGGGTCACATCTCAAGCCAATGTCCGAACAAAAGGGTGATGGTGTTACGGGACGACGGAGAGGTTGTTACGGATGACGAATCGGACGAGGACTCCATGCCACCATTGGAGGACGTGGATGAGGAAGAGTATACTGTCCAAGGTGAATTGTTGGTCACTCGACAAGCGCTTAGTGTGCAGGCCAAAGAGGAAGAAGAAGAGCAACGTGATAACATTTTTCATACTAGGTGCCACGTGCAGAACAAGATATGTAGTGTGATAATAGATGGAGGAAGTTGTACGAACGTTGCTAGCACTACTATGGTTGACAAATTAGGGCTGCCGACGACCAAACATCCTCGACCTTACAAGTTGCAATGGTTGAATAATAGTGGTGAAGTGAAGGTAACAAAACAAGCATTAATTTTGTTTCGCATTGGTAGATACGAAGATGAAGTTTTGTGCGATGTAATTCCAATGGAAGCCGGACACTTGTTACTAGGTTGACCATGGCAATTTGATCGTCGAGTCAAACATGATGGCTACACCAACAAATATTCTCTTGTGCACAACTAGAGAACATTCACTCTTGTGCCAATGACACCAAAACAGGTTCGTGAAGATCAAGTTTGGTTACAAAAGGAGAGTGAACAAAAAGGAGAGAATGAGAAAAAGAGAGAGAAAGGGAGTGAAAATAATGAGTGTTGGAGTGCAGAGAGAGAGTTCGACCAGAGAGGGAAAAAAGATAGAGGGGCCGAGAAAAAAGGAGAGAAAAGGAAAGAACATTGAGAGTGCCAGTACAAAAGAAGATTTGGCCAATGAGGTAAAAATAGAGAGAAAAACAAACTTTTATGCAAGAAAGAGTGATGTGAGAAGAGCTTTGTTTTCTAATCAGCTGATGATTTTACTCATGTACAAGGAGGCGTTATTAAACACTAAAGATCTTGATTCCACCTTGCATAGTTCTGTTGTTTCTCTTTTGCAGGAATATGAGGATATCTTTCTCGAGGAAACACCACAAGGTTTACCTCCAATCCGCCGGATTGAACATCAAATCGACTTCATACCTGGAGCTATAATCCCAAACCGACCAGCCTATAGGAGTAATCCCGAGGAGACAAAGGAACTCCAACGGCAGGTAAGTGAGTTGATGGAGAAGGGACACGTGAGAGAAAGCATGAGCCCGTGCGCCGTACCAGTTTTACTTGTGCCTAAGAAAGATGGGACTTGGAGGATGTACGTTGATTGTCGAGCCATCAACAACATCACGGTAAAGTATCGACATCCCATTCCTCGCTTGGATGACATGTTAGATGAATTGCATGGTGCTTGTGTGTTTTCTAAAATTGATCTGAAGAGTGGATATCATCAAATTCGCATGAAAGAGGGAGACGAGTGGAAGACTGCTTTCAAAACAAAACAAGGGTTGTTTGAGTGGTTGGTAATGCCTTTCAGTTTAACCAATGCGCCTAGCACATTTATGCATTTACTGAACCATGTTTTGCGAGCTTTTATTGGAAAATTTGTCGTTGTTTATTTTGATGAT
The DNA here is from genome assembly GCA_025403435.1 of Artocarpus heterophyllus. Classification (NCBI taxonomy): domain Eukaryota; kingdom Viridiplantae; phylum Streptophyta; class Magnoliopsida; order Rosales; family Moraceae; genus Artocarpus; species Artocarpus heterophyllus. The sequence continues at coordinate 24,011,302 of CM046352.1, forward strand.
ATCCTTATCTATAGCAGCAATTTGGATGATCATATTGAACATTTGAAACTTGTTTTAGATGTTTTACGGAAGGAAAATTTGTATGCTAATCTTAAGAAGTGTACCTTTTGCACGGATAAGCTTGTTTTTCTTGGTTTTGTTGTTAGTGCTCAAGGTATATAGGTTGACAAAGAAAAGGTTAGGGCTATCCAAGAATGGCCAAGTCCTACAAGCATTGGAGAAGTACGGAGTTTTCATGGACTTGCTAGCTTTTACCGACGGTTTGTAAGGGATTTCAGTACCTTGGCTGCACCACTCACAGAAGTAATCAAGAAGAATGTTGGGTTCAAGTGGGGAGAAGAACAAGAGAAGGCATTTCAGCTTATTAAGCATAAGCTTACTCATGCTCCTTTACTTGCTTTACCTGATTTTTCTAAAACATTTGAAATTGAATGTGATGCTTCTGGTGTAGGTATAGGTGCCGTGCTAATGCAAGGAGGACGACCAATCGCGTATTTCAGTGAAAAATTGAGTGGGTCAACACTAAATTACCCGACTTATGACAAGGAGTTGTACGCGTTGGTTCGAGCATTAAAGACTTGGCAACACTACCTATGGCCCAAGGAATTCGTGATTCACATTGATCACGAGTCATTGAAACATTTGAAGGGACAACAAAAGTTGAACAAGAGGCATGCCCGCTGGGTGGAATTCATCGAGACATTTCCTTATGTCATTCGCTACAAGCAAGCTAAGGAGAATGTTGTTGCGGATGCAATTTCTCACAGGTATGCATTACTTTCTATCCTTGACGCTAAACTGCTTGGTTTTGAGCATATTAAGGATTTATACCCTTTAGACCAAGATTTTAGTGAGGAGTATCGAGCTTGTGAGAAAAACGCAATGGGTAAATTTTATAGACATGATGGATTTTTGTTTCAAGAGAATAAGCTTTGTGTGCCTAATTGTTCTTTGAGAGATTTGTTAGTGAGGGAGTCCCATGGTGGCGGATTGATGGGGCATTTTGGAATTGCTAAAACTTTAGCTGTTTTCCAGGAACACTTCTTTTGGCCACACACAAAAAGGGATGTTGAAAGGATATGTAGTAGATGTGTCACGTGTAGGCAAGCTAAATCGAGAGCACAACCCCATGGTTTATACACACCTTTGCCAATTCCTAGTGAGCCTTAGACTGATATTTCAATGGACTTTGTGTTAGGTTTACCTAGGACCAAACATGGGAAGGATAGTGTGTTTGTGGTTGTAGATTGGTTTTCTAAGATGGCACATTTTATTCCCTGTCATAAAACTGATGATGCATCGCATGTTACTGAATTGTTCTTAAGGGAGATTGTGAGAATACATGGCATGCCTAGGACAATTGTTTCAGATAGAGATGCTAAGTTCTTGAGCTACTTTTGGAAGACTTTGTGGAGTAAGTTAGGTACTAAGCTGTTGTTTTCTACGACTTGCCACCCACAAACTGATGGTCAAACTGAGGTAGTAAATAGGACTTTGTCCACCTTATTAAGAGCAATCATCAGTAAGAACATTAAATCATGGGAAGACTGTTTACCGCATGTTGAGTTTGCATATAACCGCTCTGTCCATTTTGCTACTAAGTATTCACCTTTCGAAATTGTTTATGATTTTAATCCTTTATCACCATTGGATTTATCACCACTACCTGTTTCTGAGCATGTTAATTTAGATGGCAAAAGGAAGGCTGACTTTGTTAAACAGATTCATGAGAAAGCAAGACTCAACATTGAGCGAAGAACGGAACAATATGCAAAGCAAGCCAACAAGGGGCGACACAAGCTAATTTTGGAACCTGGAGACTGGGTGTGGTTGCACTTTAGAAAGGAGCGTTTCCCATAACAAAGAAAGTCAAAGTTGTTACCACGTGGAGATGGTCCATTTCAAGTCCTTAGAAGAATTAATGACAATGCTTACAAGTTGGATTTGCAAGGTGAGTATAATGTCAGTGCTACCTTCAATGTTTCTGATTTAAGTCCTTTTGATGCAGAGTCTGATTTGAGGACAAATCCTTTTCAAGAGGAGGGGAATGATGGAGACTTAGGGAGCTCAAATGCATGGAAGGTGGTTGACCCAATACAAGTTCCTGCTGGACCAGTCACAAGAGCCCGAGTTAAGAAATTCAAGGAAGCACTAAATGGGCTGATTCACGAAATATGGAATCAAGAAAATTTATGCAAGTCCATTGACCCAGGCCCACGTCAACCACAACGGTGCGTCAATTTGATCCAAGTTCTAGAAGAATCCGGATGAGTCAAGCTTGAAATCAGCTCAAATTTGCAAGATCAAGTCAATGGAAGAACTTTGGAAACTTTCCCATTTTGGCACACATGCAGATTATTTGCACTTTCCTTTAATTGTTGGGTGTGTAAATGGCTAAAAATCAGCCATTAAGACTTTCCTTTCTTTTGGTTTTTATTTTAGGCTTAGTAATTATGATTGAATTTGTCAACTTTTCTTTTTGGGAAACACTTTGTAATTTTGGCCTATAAATAGGCGTTTCAAAGGTTAATGAAGAGACGAATGTTTATTTTCTGAGAGAAATAATTCTTTATTTGGTTCTTTGACGAACTGCACAAACTCTTCGGATCAATCCGAGCATTCAACCCCGACTTATCAATCAAGCTTTCCATCCTTGATTGTGGCGTCTACGATATACCAAGGTTCTTGCTTCAATATAAGCAACGGGTCGCGGTGACTTCCATCCAAATCTGAGTAGAAACAATCTTGGTGCCATCTTATTGATAACGGGTTTTGTCAGTATATTAGCGAGGTTCTTATCAGGTAGAAAACTATTGATGTTGAGAATTCCAATCAAATTGTTTTTTTGTTTTTTGTTTTTTTAAAAGGAAAAAAATGGACCTATGGTTGTGCGATAATAGTTCTAAATTTGCATATAATAAGTTGGCTTTTTTTTTTAAAAGTATATAAAGTTGGCTTTTCAGTTGTCGTACACGCTACAAAATGTCACAATCCAAGAAAAGGTCATCATATATAATTGGTGGAGAGCAAAACGATCCACAATTGACCAAAGAACTTTCATTTAAAAAAAAACGATATAGGAGCGAGATGACGCCCAAGCTAGCTTATATTAGTTAATACCATCACGAACCAAATGACGCCACATGGCAAGTGGTAACAAGGTTTTAGATTTGCCTACTAAACTTCCTTTGCCAAAGAATAGAAAACAAAATCCTATTTATTAGGATATTAGTTGTAGCTTTCCTAAAGTGTTAATGCTGATAGTTGGCCTAGTAAACAAAAGTATCATTTCTTTGGACTTTAAGATATGTTTATATGTATGAATTATTTGGTTTTTTTTTTTTGCTTGGATTTTTTGAGAAATGTTAAAGTCATTCTTTTTATCACTCTCTATATTACGCTTTTGCTGCTTATCATCTTATTTTTTCATAATAAATGAAACAAAAAGCTACCATTTGTTTTGTAATTTATTACTAAAAATGCCATTTTATAAGGTGTCTCTTTATATTACGTCCGCCCGTTACTTCTCTTTTCTTTAATTATTTTATTCTCTTTTCAAAATCAATTACTACTAGTGCACTTCTTTACCCTTTTTGCAATTAATATTTCCAAAACCTTGTTTTACCTAAAAAATAGGAACTGTTTTTGTTTGCATAGCTAAATAAGCTTAAAAAAAAGTCAAATAGTCAAACTTAACTCACCTTCCGTCCAACTAACATTCTTTGAGCCCTTAATCCACTAACAGCTCCTCCTTAGACATGTAATTTCTCATGAAGGTATCTCGGTAGATACTACGAAGGTAAATGCGGTCTTGCAATTAAAAAGGCCTAGGAACATGACAGAAATGTTGTTTTCTTGGTCTAGCAGGGTACTATCATTGATTTGTTGAGAATTTTCTTATATTGCTATGCCATTGACAAGATTGACTCAGAAGGGTGTCAAGTTTGATTAAAATGATCAATGTGAAGATGCTTTTGTGGAACTTAAAAGGCTCGACTATAGCGCTTGTTCTTATCCTCCCAAGTATAGGAGAGCCATATGTAGTGTATATAGATGCTTCAGGTACAGGTTTGGGGTGTGTCTTGAAGCAAAACGATAGGGTGGTAGCTTATGGTTTTCGTAAGTTAAAGACATATAAAAGGAATTACCCCAGCCATGACTTAGAGTTGGTAGCTATGATCTACGCTTTGAAGCTACAGAGAAGTTATTTATATGGTGCCAAGTTTGAGCTTTACTCGGACCATAAGAGTTTGAAATATCTTTTCACCCAGCAGGACTTAAACTTGAGGCAACGACGATGGGTCAAATACATGGAAGATTATGATTTTTCCCTACAATACCATTCTGGTAAGGTGAACGTTATGGCATACGCTTCTAAGTTAAAAACCTCGTGATGTCATAGCCTCGTTACCTTATGAAGATTGAAAAAGGTCAAAAGCTATTTGTAAGCATGACATCTAATATTATCAGGATGCAAATGTAGCTTGTGTTTATAATCTAATAGCCACACTTGTTCTTTTCTAACAAGTACAACAAGGTAATGGCAAGATGAAAAGCTATGGGACACTTGGAATCAATTGCAAAATGGGGAACAGTTAGAGGGATGGAAGATAAGTACAGAAGGTTTCTTATTGTTCAATGGAAGGCTTGTAGTACTGAAGGATGCTAACATTGGCAAGTTGTTTTAAGTGAAGAACACAAGTCTGAGTTTGCTATACATCTTGGCAGCATAAAAATGTACCATGATCTTAAAAGGCAATATTGGTGGAAGGGGGATGAAGCATGATATAGCTGAGTTTGTCATGAATTGCACAACGTGTCAACAAGTAAAGGCCAACCATCTACATCTACATAGACTACTTAAGCCCTTGTCAATTCTAGATTGGAAGTGGGATAAGATCACCATGGGTTTTGTGATGGAGTTACCCACCACACTTGGAGGGTACAATGTGATCTGGGTAGTAGTTGATAGATTGACGAAGTTGGGTAACTTCATTGCTGTAAGGATGGACTATTCACTTTCAAAACTTAACTGCCTCTACATTGGGAATGTTGTTTGCTTGCACAAAGTACCCACTAGTATAGTTTCTGAACCCATGATTTACTTCAAGGATTTAGATGGTGTTACAAAAGGCCTTGGGAATAGAATTGAATCTTAGTATTACTCACTATCTGTAAACAGACGATCAATAAGAAAGAACCGTACATGCCTTGGAGAATATGCTTCATGCATGTATTCTATACTTTGGAAGTAGTTGGCTTACCCATTTTCCCTTAGTTGAGTTTGTTTACAATAATAGCTCCAAGCTAGTATTGGCATAGTGTCATTGATGCCTTATATGGGAGACCATATAGATCACCTCTGTGTTAGGCTAGTATGGAGGAAGTTCTTGCCCTTGGACCTATTAAAGTGCCAGAAACCGTGGAGAATGTTAAGAAAATCCAAGAGAGACTTTGGGCTGTTCAAAGACACCAAAAGAGCTATGCAGACTCAAGAAGGCGCAAAATTGAATTTGAAGTTGGGGACTAGGTGTTTCTAAAAGTTACTCCTAGGCGTAGGGTTATCGTTATGAGGTTAAAAGAAAATTAGCTCCGCCATTCATCGGGCATTTTGTCATTATCGAAAGAATTGGAGATGTTGCACATCACTTGGAGTTGCTACCTCAGCTGGGTCATGTCCACAATATTATTCATGCGTCAATGTTAAGATGATGTACGGCAGACCCCACAAACATTATTTAGTGGACCGAAGTACCTATCTAAGAGGATGTGACTTATGAGGAACAATCTGTGTAGATTTTGGCTTCAGAACTCAAGGTGCACGAAATAGAGAGAACTCACTTGTCAAAGTATTATGGCAACACCATAAAGAAGAGGAAGCTACTTAGGAGTTGGTGGCTAAGATGTATGACAGATACCTTCATTTGTTTAACCTTTAGCTTAAAGTGGTTCTCAGAAATTTCAAGGACGAAATTGCTTAAGGTAGGTTGATTATGAAAACCTTGACTTTATTGATAGAAAATTTCAAATGTTTGGTCATTTTAAGATTTTGAAAAGATTGTGGAAAATAAAAAAAAAATTATTTGTGTGCTAGAACCTTTAACATTGAACCAAAAGCAAAAAAAAAAAAAAAGAAAAAAAATTAGACGAACACTCCCCCTACACACACTCTCTCTTCTCTTTCTTCCTCCCTCACTCACACCAAAAACTAGGAAGAAAAAAATAAATTCCTACTTTCCCCCACCAATTGGCTTCTGGCTGCCGCTGCCTTGCACTTTTTGGCCAGAAATGCTTGACGCTGCTTAAACCTTTTGTTGTCGAAGCAGCTTCGGCCATTCGCCATTGATCGCCGTGGAGAGCAATGGCAAGTTGGCATTTTCCAATCTCCTCCACATGATTCCAATGCCATTCGGCTCTAACACCTCTAGCCGACCACACCCTTATGCTACCCATGTCGAAAGGAGCAAGAACCACTCCCTCACTTGTCCAATCATCGCCAGATTCCTTTGGGCCACGACACCATTCATTTGCGAATTTCTCTAATTTTTCGATGAATCAGATGCCATTTTGGGAAGCCACCTTTAGAAACATACTCCCTTCGTCGAGAGTTTCATTTCAGTACCTACCTTGACCCCCATCTTCTTCGATCAATGCTAGTCCTTGCGGGTCAATACTGGTCCTTGCTGGTCAACACCGGTCAAACCGTGACCCCGACTTTCAAAATCAACGAAGGTGTATACCAGCCTATTTTTAACGCTCCAGATGTATTCGCGACATCGAAATTATGAGACGGAATTCTAAAAGAGGAGAACAACAAACAAAGTTTCAAATTTCAGGTTTAGCAGTTCTAATTTGTCCAACCAGAGCATTTTCATGCCTTATCAGGCTTTTCGGTAAGAATTTCGACCACCTAAAACTTTTAAAAAATTTTTTAGAAATATTTTTGTGAATTTTGTGACATAATTTAGTTTCATTGATTATAATGGTTGAAATGAAAAATTAGACTTTCCTATTTGATTGCGAGATTGATTATTGATTAATTAATTGCATTGATTTATTTATTATTGTTATATAAATGCTCTTGGTGGCACGTCTTGAAGTTATAGAATGCCATAACTATTCTGTGAACTATTTCTTGAATGTTTAAAAATTTTGGTTTAATTGAAAAACAATGTTATGCTGCCGAAATTTCATTACAGCTAACTGAGTTAATAAACTAACCTTTTAAAAGCATGAGTGATTGGACCTCTTTTCTTGTGGTTGTGACAATATGCGGTGCTGTTAGATTAAGCTATAGCCATCTAGAAAATTCCTCAAGGATTGTTAAAATTTACATTACTCATGAGGTACTCATTTGGGGCACAACGGACACAGGGTGCTCATTCGAAGCACAATGGACATTTGTATAATTCTTTCTTTCCTTGTTTCCTTCACTAACAACCAGAACTTGAATGTTTGATTTAACAGTGAGTTTCTAATTTTATATGGGATTAGATTGATGTTCTTATTCCTATTAGGAGCTAGGTCACCCTTTTTTTCCCCAGGTGGTGTTCAGTGTGAGCTAGATGGCAAAGTAGCTAGAGCGTTGAGGATCTTGTGACTAAATTTTTGGATAATACTTCTAGAGGGATCTTCATGTTCATAAATGTATGTGTCTCTTGAAACTTTAATTATCTAAATTAGTACTAGATTGCGACTTAAGAACTTCATCTATATTTACTGTATGCCTAAGTGTTATGTACTAAGTGGGTGATACATGATGGACTTCTTAATGAATGTATTACTTTATGATAATTATGTGTATTTTATCTATGTTTGACTGTGGATGCATTACTATGCATTTAGGAATTAGAATAGAAAAGAAAATAAGAATTTATCTAAAATAGAAAAAAAAATCTGAGTTTCCATTTAAACCACGCCTTCATAAAACTTTAAAATTTTATCACTAGCTGTAATTTTAGATTGTGATAATTTACATAATAAACTATATACATATTGGATTTGTTAATACCAAAAGGAAGTTCTATGAGGCTCAAAGATAATTGAGATTTCATCTTGATTCAAACAATATGAATATGTGCCATGACATGTTAACAGAGTAGTACTGAATATAGTTATGAATATGCCATACGTACATTTGTTGACTTCCTTCCACTGTATTTTCATAAATGGAAAACTATGAATTCTTCCAATTGTTTGCCTGAGATGGTGGTGGTATACTCGGATGAGGAAAATTAAGGATTACATAACTATCATAGTTTCCAAAGTCTTAAATGGATGGAAAATAAGCATGAGGAGCCTCATTAGAGGAGCTCCTATTATTGGATCCTAAATTCATTATTTGTAAACTCATAGAAATATTATCTTCATCCAATGTTAGCATTTTTTATGTGTATAGGATAAATATTCATTCCTTGAAAGTACAAAATATTGATAGATTATTTAAAGGGAAAAAATCCATTAAATTTTATAATTTTCGATGCTACTAAAATTAGGTTCAAAATTTCCACGATATGTATCAAATTTTCTACAAAATATATTACAGACTTTTTGATATCGATATTTTTATCATTATTTATTGATATTTCTGATATCTCTTCAATTTTTTTAGAAATCGATATTACAATAGAAAGATATTGTGGTACCTCAAAATTTCTAAAGTTTTCACTTAAAATTTTGAAATTTCACCGATATTTACGTCATGGTTATGCCATGTGAACAGAGCGCGATCTTCATGGTTTTATCTTTGTGCACAATCTTTACGGGTTGTAATTACACGCTGCTAAAAAATTGCAATTCAAAAAGATTCAAACTATTAAATGTGATCAATTATTTTCTCAAGTTAAATCTTGAACCAAATTCAATCTTATCATGCAAGATACTAGCAAAAAATTCCAAAATACTCAGAGATTAAGCTAAGCCAATTATAAATGGTGGCCTAAATTATACACACGATTAACTTAATAAAATTCAAATTAAAAGATATGGGAATTTTAAGCATGAATTCAAATTTAAACTCCACAAGATCATCATCCAACACATTTGATATCCACAGAATATTCCAATTTAGACAGAATCGAAATTTAACACAAAATTCAAAATGACTTACCAATAACACAACAAATCGGATTGACATATATTTGAAATTTAAACTCTACAAATTTGGTGAAAAATTTAACCACCACCCTACAATCAAATTTAGATAAAATAATTTGAAAATTAAACACTTAAGTATCCGAATAATCACAACCAAACCTGCAGGGAAAATATCAAGTTGGTAAAACTCTTTGAACCTAAAAATCAACAAAATTTCGCATATAAAAGTATTTATGTGTATGGTTAAAAACCCTAGAAATATTTATTTACCAAACTTGTTTCTAGAGTTATTCCTTTTATAATTAATTTACTTTATTCAATGTTTGAGGCACATTATCCTTTCGCCTATACCTGACTGTAAGTACAAATCTTTTCATTGTAATACTGCAAGATTTATTAATTATAATTAGTGTACTAATTATAATTTTAATAACTAATTAATCACTTATAAGAATTTTAAAATTATTTTAAAATAAATTTTGGAATTATTTCAGCATTTAATTAGTTCTAATTGCATTGTAATATTTCTCATTTATTTATTTATTTAAAAAGCTAGATCTAGCTTTTGTCAAAATTCAAAACACTTTCCCATTTAGACACAAATCATGTGGAACACTCAGGCCTTGAAACAACTTCTTTGAAAACTAGGAGCATCCATGGTTTTGGACTAGAAATAAATCTCAATCCTTGATTTTAAACTTGAGAGCAATTAGATTTGCACCATATCTCTCTCTTTTCCCTTTTCCTTCTCAATTTTTCTGCTTCACTCTTAACAAAACAGAAAGCAAAACATAAGCTGCCATTGACAAACTAGTTGCCAAATTAATATTGTAGACCTTGAATCCCAATAAACTGAGTTTAAAAGTTGTGTAAATCAACTTGCTCCTTAAATTTTAAAACTTACATTTGATTTATAGCTTTAAATTCATGTATTTAGGTCTAGAAATTTCTATTAGCATTTATTAGTTTATGTTTTGAAACTTTAGTATTCAAAGTGTTCACGCATGTGGTAGACTAAGGTTTTAAAAGGTGTTTTAACATCTAGGAAATGTTAGAAACAGGTCTAATAATGTTCATATGTGGTTTATGTACAATTAATCATGAGATTTAACCATTTATGCTCACAAATTTGGATTTAAATACATTTTTAGACATATTTTTCTTATTTTCAGAATGATGATGGAAAGTGTTGGAAAAATGTTGATACATGAATGCGTGTATACAAAAAAATTGAGTGGTTATGATTCATATGATGATTTAGGATCATTAGAACATATTTTGGATGTATTAGAACTGATTTGGATGAGTTTGAACTCAATCCAAATTTGAGTGCTCAAAACAAAGCACTGCTATTCGCACCGCCGTGGTCTGCCACGGTCTATGAACGCGGTCTACAATGTATCCGCGTGACATGCGGTCGACCGAGGATAATGTATAGTGATTAACCATGTTACACCAGAGAGCACTGTTTCGATTAACCCAAGCCTCCTTTGACCCAAATTGCATTTTAAGTGTGCTATTATATATTTTACCAACTAGAAATCATTGTTAATGTACTCCAAAGAGTGATTACATGTTATATGTGCAACCATAGAACTTTAAATGATTTTTGGGACACAAGAATCGTGAAATTTGCATACTAATGGATTTTAGCTTAAGTTTTGGTGTTGATATTTAAGTTTGCACTTAAGGTTAGTCGCTACCCCATTGATATAAGATTCTTTAATTGGTTATGTTTTAAATGTATGGTGCCACACAGAGTTCAGGTTATGTAAAGGGAGACCTGGGGGGCATGTCTCGAAACCCGGTCTAGGCCACTGCGGTGGTGTTCATATCAGGCCTTGCACATAGCAAGCACAAAAGTATGGTTTGAGATAAATCATATGATGTTAATTGTAAGAATCTTCGATTTAATGAAGTTAATTAATTTGTAACCGCTTTATTCAAGTTATGTTCTGTTATTTTATGCTATTTCATTTTTTAAAATGTTGTTTTAGAACTTAAGTCATATTGAGCCTTTCGCTCATGATTTCTACTTGTTTTATTTCCACCCCCAGATGGTTCGTAGTATGCAGCTGAGTAGATTTGCTGTTGGATTACTCTGCACGGAGCCCGTGAGTTGTCTTATTATGTGTTTTCATCAAGGTATGTAATAATGAGACTATATTTATGCACTTGATTTATGATTGCTGGATTGTGGTTTGGTTGTATTTTTCTTTTATGTCTGAACTATGTATGCACTGTTGTGTGGTCCGGTGGGATCCAGATAGTATTTGACGAATTTGTAGTTTCCTTTGATTTTGTGGTTAATTCAGTAATGCCATGTTTTAAATAAATTCCCAAGTCATTTAAATTATGGTAATGCATGTTAGTTTTCATTTAGTAGTTTCTAATTATGTTTCAAGGATTAGGGTTAATCACCGGCGTTTAGAATTAATTTTAATTAGTTATTCTTAACTAAATTGTCGCGTTACTACGGTTTGGGGTGTGACAATAATAAAGAGACGTGAAGGGTTGCTTTAAAATTTATAATTTGGTCCAACTTGCTTCTTGTAACAGTTATAAGGATCGGAATATAAATATAATAATAATGCTTATATTGTATAGTACTTGTAAAATTACTCCATACTGTATAATAATTAAAAAAAAAACACATATATAACCTGCAATGCGGACGAGCCATTTTGAATATTTTATGAAGGGTAAAAACAAGAAAAAAGCATCAACTTATTTTATTCCGCAATCAGAAAGTAATGATAAGGACCCTGCTTAATTACTACAGGGGCAAGGCAACAATAAAAATGGATTTTAGTGCTCAATAAAAACAGGGAATAACATGTATTAAAAAATTGAGAGCGACTTTGCGGAAACTGCCAGTTACAACTGTACTGGCTTAGATACGAATATTAAATCATATATGGAATGGAATAGAACAAGTCTTGTATATCTTCGTTTTCCCCGTTCCCACTTGGAACTCTCTCGTCAAAGCCGGCCTCTAGATCATCTCCCATTATAAAATCTTCAACCTTGTTAATTTTATATATATAGAGATCAAAAGAAAAAAAATACAATTGCATCAAATTTATCAGAAGAAACCATGAACAGGCTTGTAAGCTTAGAACCATCAAATGTGGTTGCCATAAGAATAGAAGCAGGCCAGAAATGTTACGGCCAACTCACTTTACGTAACGTCATGTACACAATGCCTGTTGCCTTCAAACTCCAACCACTCATCAAATCCCGTTATTCCGTTAAACCACACTCGGGGATTATAGCGCCTCTCCAGAAGATCACCGTCGAGATTATTTATCACCTTCCGCCTGGAGGCATGACTCTTCCCGACTCCTTTCCCCACTCCGACGACTCTTTTCTTTTACACAGCGTTGTCGTTCCTGGTGCAGCCGCCAATAATAAAGACTACGACGCCGTTCCATCCGACTGGTTCACTACCAAGAGGAAGCAAGTCTTTTCGGACAGTGGGATCAAGATCATGTTCGTGGGTTCGCCAATCTTGGCAAGACTCGTGATGGATGGCACGATGGAAGAAGTGAGAGAAGTGCTGGAGATGAGCGACCCTTCTTGGGAAGCAGCTGACTCGGTTGACTCAGATGGCCAGAGTTTACTTCATTCGGCTATTGCTCAAGGAAGGCCTGATCTTGTCCAGTTGATTCTTGAATTTGGGCCTGATTTGGAGGCCCAGAGTCGATCTGGTTCTACCCCCATTGAGGTTGCTTCTGAGGCTGGAGAGGCCTTGATTGTTGAGCTTTTGTTGGCCCGTAAGGCCTGCTGTGAACGATCTCCGACTTCTGCTTTCGCGCCAATTCATCTGGTGGCCCGGAATGGTCATGTGGAGGTCTTGAGGCTTCTTATACTAAAAGGGGCTAATGTCGATGCATTGACAAAGGATAATGGGTATACTGCTCTACACCTAGCGGTTGAGGAGAGGAAAAGGGATTGTGCTAGGCTTTTGTTGGCCAGCGGGGCAAGGGCGTACAGTCGGGACATCGTCGAGGGCGACACTCCGTTGCATATCGCTGCCGCCCTTGGAGACGAGCACATGGTGAAGCTCTTGCTACAAAAGGGAGCGAATAAGGACGTCAGAAACTACGCCCATCGGACACCCTACGACGTGGCGGCTGAGAACGGGCACTCTAGGCTTTTTGATGTGCTCCGTCTTGGGGACAGCTTGTGTTTGGCGGCGAGGAAAGGGGAAGTGAGGACAATTCTGCGGCTTTTGGAGAATGGCGCAGCAGTGAACGGACGAGACCAACACGGATGGACAGCTCTCCATAGGGCGTGCTTCAACGGACGGGTTGAGACGGTTCAAGCTCTAATTGAGAAAGGAGTTGAGGTTGATGCCGAGGACGAGGAGGGCTACACGGCATTGCACTGCGCGGCGGAGTCAGGTCATGGGGATGTGATTGAGTTGTTGGTTAAGAATGGTGTTGATGTTGAAGCCAGGACAAACAAGGGCGTGAGTGCAATGCAAATTGCTGAGTCTTTGCATTATGTTGGGATAACGAGGATACTTGTTCAAGGTGGGGCATCCAGAGATCAGAATAATATTGTTTCCCATGTCAATCCAAGCGTTTCTGGTTATAATAACGCTTCCACACTTGGATTTGTAGACAAAAAGATGGATTTTACAGAAGGTGATCAAAAGGGAGGCTTATTGAACAAGAAAAACAGGACTCGAGGTAAAGTGCTTCGTGGTAGTTTTGTTAGGTCAACGCCTTTGGCCGTGGTATAGCATAGTATTCTAATATATTATTGAAGTTTTATACATGCTGAAACATTATCGATTTACAGGCTATCTATATCAGTGGAAGAACTTGTGTGATAATCCACGTATGTTCATTTTGAAATCTTTATATATCAGTTAATGAGGAACCTCCGTTCTCAACTATTAACAAAACATTTTTTTTTTCATGATGATTGTTATTAGGTGCCCTGCTAATGATGAAAATGTTGGTCTCAAAAAATAATTTTGGAGAAACTATACTAAAACGTGGTAAAGGTGCGGGAATTTTATAGCAAAAATTTTCCTAAAATTTTTGTGAAACAATGCTACAGAGTATATTAATTTTATGCTTAATAAATATATATAAAATTTATACTTATCCAGTTGAAGCAATTAAGTTGGTGCTTTTTAGAGGGAAACATTCTCTACACGAGGCTACTGTCTTCAATGCCTAATCCTCGACACCGATTGGATGAACGTGTGGGCGTAGAAGGGAATTAGGATTTCTAAAATCACTATACTAATTTTTAATCTCCTACTAATCTCAATACATAAGCAAAACGAGACTGAGAACGGAATAACTCTTCTTCTTTTTCTTTCTCTCTCTACATGGCTATCACTAAAGGTTTGGTAAAGTATTTATAGTCTCACCAAGACTCTCAATTGTGTGCAGAATGAATTGAGAATGCCTCTATTTCTAAAGATTGAGAGACCCAGTTAATTCTAGAAGCATTCTTCATTTTAAATTTATATATATCACATATTCAATTAAAATAAAGGATAAAGTTTCTCATTCCTTATCTGCTATTACTGTGACACCCCGCCTTTTTAAGTCGTCACTTATTTTGCTTTAACATCGTTTCTTTAAACTTGATTCCTACTTAGTAAGAAAAATAATGAGTAAATTTTTTTTAACGGACTTGAAACATACATAAATCTGTGGCAACATCCATTGCAACCTAAACTGAAATATAGCTTAAAACTGAATTTTATTATCAATTAAAACATTTCATAAATATGTCTTTTAAAGTATTTTTCAAAAAACATTCCTTAAAAAACATTTCCTTGAACATTAACTTTCTTAAAACTTTTAAAACACTATTTCAAATAGTGGAAAACTTTTTCTTTGAGTAGTGGAAACAAACTATTGTGGTATTCACACTCAACCTTTGCATCTATCTACCATAACACCGAGCTCTCCAACCAGTCTTACTGATCTCTTGTAGGACTACCTACAGCATGAAGGAACTTGTAATGAGCTTTCACTCAGTATATTCAAACATAATCCCACAATACATTTAAAACATTCTCTTAAAAACTTTTCTCATAAAACGTTTTTCATAAATGATTCTCATAAAACATTTCTTAACATTTTCACAAAATGTTCTTTGTAAAAACCTTACTTAAAAGGAATGCAAGCAATAACATAATACGCAATCCCATTTATGCTCTTTTTTGAACATTTTATCATCATTCTTAACTTTCTTGAACTATAGGCCCAAGTATACCTACCAAATGCACTTGACCATCGAACATCAAGGCTATAAACATAACTTTAGCGTGACACTCCCTTGGGTCAGGAGATTAGTACGATACTTTCTTATCTTAACATAAGGGTTTTGATTGCCAATCTTGTAATCTTAGTAAACATAATGCTTGATATAACTTAACAATTTTGTTACTTAACATGATACGGAAAAATTTTCTCTAAGGGAGTTTTGCTGATTTGGAGTGTTTAGCTTCGTTTTAACCATTTTCTAAAAAATGACGATTTTACCTTAGCGGGTTTTTTTTGAACCTCGTGACTTGACTAAACTTCTTACTTAACTTTAATTTATTTTTATTTAAGTGTTTAAGTGTTTGTAATATTTTATTTTCATTATATGTTTAGGTTCTTAAATTTAGATAAAATAGTAAATTCTTACAAAAGAGGAAGGCAAACCGACATGAAAATTCAATAATGAGTTAAAACTATGAGTAAGAACAATAAACCAAAAAAAAAAGAAAAGAGTGAGACCTTTTGAGTAGGTGTGGACTGCCCTGTCTGTATGTACACTATCGAACTTACCAACCCATTTCAATATTATGAAGCTTTTTGCAATTGGCGCATGATATTTGACATAAGGTGGCTTGCATAAATCCTCGCCAACCTTTGATTGCTACATTTTGCTACTCCCTAACACCTCAAGCCCCAATTCAAGTCTTGTTAATCGCCAGGGTTGCCATAGGTAGAAAACTATTGATGTTAAGAATTCCAATCAAATTGCTTTTTTATTTTTTATTTTTTTAAAAGGAAAACAATGGACCTATGGTTGTGCGATAATAGTTCTGAATTTGCATATAATAAGTTGGCTTTTTTTTTAAGCCTATAAAGTTGGCTTTTCAGTTGTCGTACACACTACAAAATGTCACAATCCAAGAAAAGGTCATCATATATAATTGGTGGAGAGCAAAACAATCCACAATTGACCAAAGAACTTTCATTTTAAAAAAATGATATAGGAGCGAGATGACGCCCAAGCTAGCTTATATTAGTTAATATCGTCACGAACCAAATGACGCCACATGGCACATGGTAACAAGGTTTTAAATTTGCATGCTAAACTTCCTTTGCCAAAGAATAGAAAACAAAATCCTATTTATTAGGATATTAGTTGTAGCTTTCCTAAAGTGTTAATGCTGATAGTTGGCCTAGTAAACAAAAGTATCATTCATTAGGACTTTAAGATATGTTTATATGTATGAATTATTTGGTTTTTTTGTCTGATTTTTTGAGAAATGTTAAAGTCATTCTTTTTATTTCTCTCTATATTACTCTTTTGCTGCTTATCATCTTATTTTTTCATAATAAATGAAACAAAAAGCTACCATTTGTTTTGTAATTTATTACCAAAAATGCCATTTTATAAGATGTCTTTTTATATTATGTCTACCCGCTACTTCTCTTTTCTTAAATTATTTTCTTTTCTTTTCAAAATCAATTACTACTAGTGCACTTCTTTACCCTTTTTGCAATTAATATTTTCAGAACCTTTTTTTACCTGAAAAATAGGAACTATTTTTGTTTCCATAAATAAATAAGCTTAAAAAAGGGTCAAATAGTTAAACTTTACTCAGCTGTAACGTCCCGAAATTTATTTAATATTAATATAATGTAAATGATGAATTAGTGTGCCATAATTAAAGTTTTAACTTTAATTAGATTATTTGGTTGGATTTTTAGTTTTTGGTTGTTTTGTTAAATTGATGTGTTCAAAAGATTTCTTATTGATTTAAAATGATGTTTTGAGTTTTAAAACACAACAATTTGTAAAATGTTAAAAATACTCCGTTTTACAAAACCGTGGGCGGCACATGGTTTTCGCACAGAAAAACCGCCCACCGATTTTCTCTATTTATTTCTCTCTTCTCTCTCTCTCTCCTCATTCACGTTTCACTCTCTCTCTCTCTTCTCTCTCTCAGCAGTTCCCTCTCTCTCTCAATCTCTTTCAAAATTTTTGATTTCCATTCGAATCCAAGCTTCGGAACAGCAAGGAGGAAGCTCGGGGACGTGATTCGGCAACCGAGAACGCGGATTGAAGCTTCGATTCGAGGTTAGATTCGAAATTTCTAAACTTTTTACAAAATTTTCGAATTTGTGTGTTTTTGAAATCTAAGTTTGTTTTAGCTTAGAAAACCGTGGATTTGTGTTAAATGAGCTTAGAACAACTAGAATCTAAACCTAGATTGAAGAAAAACGGATTGGATTCAAGATTTTCATTTTTCTCCTCTTTTTCTCATTTTTGGATTTTTGAAGATTTTGAGTTCAAATGTTGTTTAAATGATTCCAAACATGTTTTAGAATGTTTTTCTATCAACTATAGTTGTTTTTCATGCCTAGGATTTGAGAAAAACAGGTTAGAAACAAGATTTGGATTTTGGGGATCGAGAAACCCGTGGCTGGGATTTCTGGATTTTCCCAGTTCGGCAGGCCGAAGTTCATGTTCGGCAGGCCGAAGTGATGATCGGCAGGCCGGTGTTCTTCCGATCGGCAGGCCGAATCTTGGGACATGTTCGGCAGGCCGAACTTTGCTTCCGGCAGGCCGAACTGTACAGTTCGGCAGGCCGAAGCAGGGCGTCCGGCAGGCCGACCGAGGCATGGAAAATTTTGTGATTTTTACCCGTTTTCATTGTTTTGAACCCTGATTTAAATCCCAACCTTATAGGATGATTTTAATGATACAAATGGCACACTAGGACATCATGAAATGATTTAGTAACATAGAATGTCTCAAACTAGATATTGATTGACTTAGTTGGTATCTAGGATTGTTCGTGGTTCCGTAGAGCTAACGTATAGCGGACCGGGATTACGGTGTGGGGTACCGGCACGAGTACTGAGGTAGGACTTCTATCCTATTTCTTTGGTAGCCTGGTTTTGAAATGATTTGGCTTTGAAAAGGATTTCTATCAAAATGTTTTCAACGGTTGTTTGAAAATGGTTTTATCGGTTATATTTTCATATACCGTGACATGAAATGAATTTCATAATGAATGTAATTGACAACACTCGGTAATTGGGTTTTGAATGATAATGATAATAAACACATGGGCATGATGCCATATCAGCGATCGGGTCGTGATCGACCTTGGGGGCAGGTCCCGAAACCCAGCTGGGCCACTACGGTGGTGATATCATGGTTTGCCTAGGTAAAAGTAAACTGGTGTTTTGATTTGACGAGTAGACTGTTCTGTGTCAGAACGGTTCTACTCAATTTATTTATTTATTTATTCAAGTTCCCTTTTTGTATAACTCCTGATAATGTTATGTTTCTTTGTATAAAACTATTTTATAAAACATAGTCCTACTGAGCCTTTCGCTCACGTTTTATCTGTTTTAAATTCCCCCCCTCTAGGTGGTTTCCCATTTAGGTTTGGAGAAGATTCTTCGGACCGAACTCAGGAGCAATAGGAGAATTTGTTTACATTCTGTATTTGTTAATCAAGGCATGTAAGACTTAACTTTATTTGTACTTGGACTGTAATTGTATTTGTGATATTGTCAGATCCATGTGTGTGCACAAGTTGTGGGTTGTGGAACCCATATTCGCGGTTTTTATTCAATTATTGTTATTTGTTTAATGATTTTAAATTCTTTATAAAATGTGGTGGAAATTCTCTTTATTTCTTGCTTAATTGGATTTTTAAACCCTTAATTTCAAATAAACTCTCATTTAATTAACCTAAATATTCTGCCACGTCACCTCCCGTACTCCGGGGCGTGACAGAATGGTATCAGAGCTCAAGGTTATGAACCTTGGGAATTGTGCACACATAGGTTGGACAATGAAATACCTCTGACAGTCCAAATTTTGTTTTCAGAAGTGAGAGAATGGCACCTAGACGTCGTTCGACAGCTGACGCCGAGTTCGGAAATGATGAGGGCCTGATGAGGTCTATGATTGTGGCTTTCCGACAGATGGCAGCCAGGACTAGACCAGAAGACTCCAGTGTTGGTAGTCGGCATGCTTTCTTTAAAAAATTCCGGCGGGCGTCTATTCCGACTTTTGATGGCAATGGGGATCCGCAGTTAGCAGAGTATTGGTTGGATTCGATCTTGAAGCATCTTGATACCCTTGGTGTGCCTGAGGAGTATCGTGTGGAGTTTGCGGCGTATAAGCTCGAGGGTGGCGCCAACACCTGGTGGAAACAAACTAAGCGTCTGGAGCGCGGTGGCGATATCGGTTAGGACAAGTTCGAGGATCTGTTCTATGATCGGTATTTTCCGCAGGGGTATAGAGATCAGAAGGCAGCTGAGTTTTATAGATTGCAGCAGGGTGATATGTCAGTTCGGGAGTATGAGGCAAAGTTTAGCGAGTTGGCTAGGTTTGCTCCATCATCTGTGGCATCGGAGCGCGAGAAATGCATCAAGTTTCAGGAAGGACTCAAGGCTCCTATTCGGCGGCAGTTGGTTGCTCTACGGCTTAGGAGTTTCGGAGAGCTTGTGTCGTCGGCGATCTCCGTGGAGAATGATTACGTGCAGTATTGTGAGGACCGAGCCAAGGCTTCAGGAGGACCGCAGAGGAGTGGCAGAAAGAGCACCAGTAGTCGTCCAGCTCCGGGGAAAGGCAAGCAAGGCGGTGCGACCAGTGGCAGCAGCAGTTCGTCTGGCAGCGGGCGCAGCAACCCCTACAGCTTTCATTGTCATTTCTGTCAGCAGCCCGGACACATCAAGAGGAATTGCCCGATCAGGAGTGCTCGTCTTGGATCGCAGACCGGGGAGGATGCCAGTCGTTCATCTCAGCCTCAGCCTCAGACCCTACCTCCGCCTCCGCAGTACCCGCAGTTTTCTCCTCAGCAATTCTCATATCCGGCACGGGGACAGCAGCCGCAGTATTTTCAGCGCAGTGTTCCTCAGTATAGAGCTCCGAGTACAGGTAGTGTGCAGTCATCTCCATCTCAGCAGTATCGGCCGAGTAATGCAGGACCCAGCAATGTCGGTAGAGGAAAAGGGAAGGCGCCAGTGCAGGTTCATGCAATGGCATCTGGAGGGTCAGATTCTCAGATTGGTAACGCGGTTGTCGATGGTATGGTTTTGGTTTCTAGATCTCTAGCTCACGTTTTATTTGATACCGGTGCCTCTCATTCTCTCATTTCGAGTTCTTTTGTACATGCCTTGGGATTAGAAGTAGAAGAGTTTAAGGAACCCCTAGTTATAACTTCTCCCTTGGGGCGGGTGTGTGTAAATTGTATGTGTAAATCATGTAAAATAAAGATTGGGGATGAGATTTTGAAAAGTGATTTGATTGTACTCCCCATGAGTTCCTATGATGTGATTTTAGGGATGGACTGGTTGTCCAGGTATAGTGCAGTTGTGGACTGCCAACTTAGAAAAGTGACCCTAGTGTCTGATAGGGGAACAATGATCACTTACCAGGGTGGTGGTGATTGGCTAATGAGTGAGCGTCTCATAAAGTCATGTCTAGGAGGGCGAAGGAATCTAGATTGTTTTGCTTTTCTTGCCAATCTAGATTGCGAGCCCTATGTTTCGAGTAGTAGTGTAGCGATTCCGGTGGTTGATGAGTTCGAGGATGTTTTCCCCGACGAGTTATCAGGGTTACCACCGCATCGGGAGATTGAGTTTGGTATTGAGTTGTTTCCAGGGACATCACCGATTTCTATGGCACCTTATCGGATGGCGCCGGCAGAAATGAAGGAATTGAGGAAGCAACTTCAGGAGCTTGCTGATAAAGGATATATTCGGAATAGCACATCTCCGTGGGGAGCACCAGTTTTGTTCGCTAAGAAGCACGATGGGACTCTCAGGTTATGTGTGGATTATCGGCAGCTGAATCGTGTTACGGTGAAGAACAAGTATCCCTTGCCTAGGATTGATGAGCTATTTGATCAGTTGGGAGGTTCGCGATACTTCTCGAAGATTGATTTGCGTTCAGGTTATCATCAGCTTAGAATCAAGGAAGAGGACATTCCCAAGACAGCTTTTAGGACTCGGTATGGGCACTTCGAGTTTCTGGTTATGTCTTTCGGGTTGACGAATGCTCCAGCAGCTTTTATGGATTTGATGAACAGGATTTTTAGGCCGTATCTGGATCAGTTTGTGATCGTGTTCATCGATGATATTCTTGTGTATTCTAAGACATGGGAGGAGCATGAGCAACATCTTCGGATCGTGCTTCAGACTCTGCGGGAGCACCAGTTGTATGCTAAGAGGGAAAAGTGTGAGTTCTGGTTGACTGAGGTCAAATTTCTGGGTCATGTCATCTCGGAGCATGGTATTTCAGTGGATCCGTCCAAGATTGAAGCTATATTGGAGTGGGAACGACCAAGGAATGTAGCGGAGATTCGCAGCTTCTTAGGTCTTGCTGGATATTACAGGAAATTTGTAAAGGACTTTTCGAAGATTGCATCTCCGTTGACGAGGTTGATCAGGAAAAACGTCAGGTTTGAGTGGGATGAAGACTGTGAGTCTGCTTTTCAGGAATTGAAGAACCGGTTGACTTCAGCTCCAGTATTAGTTATTCCTAGCAGTGACGAGCCGTATGAGGTTTATGCGGATGCTTCAGGGCGCGGACTTGGATGCGTGTTGATGCAGCATGGACGTGTGGTTGCGTACGGATTGAGACAGCTACGACCTCACGAGCGGAATTATCCTACTCACGATTTAGAGCTTGCAGCGGTGATCTACGCGCTGAAGATTTGGAGATGTTACTTGTATGGAACATCGTTTCAGGTCTTCTCCGATCACAAGAGTTTGAGGTATTTGTTCACTCAGAGGGATCTCAACTTGAGGCAGCGCAGATGGGTGGAGTACATGGAGGATTATGATTTCGCATTGCAGTATCATCCCGGAAAAGCTAATGTGGTAGCGGACGCGCTTAGCAGGAGGTCTTCAGGGATTCTCGCTTGTTTGATTTTTGAGGACTGGAGTAGGGATGCGACAGTGAGTGAGTATCGGCTACAGTATCATGAAGACGGTGATCGAGTTTTGTTGTATCATGTGGAAGCAACTCCAGCTCTTGTTCGGATGGTGAAGCAAGGTCAGTGGCAGGATCGACATTTGCAGGGGATTTGGTCGCGGATTCAGAACGGGGAGCAGTTTGAAGAATGGAGCGTGCATGCAGATGGATCGTTGTACTTCCGGGAGCGTCTTGCAGTTCCAGTTATCGCCGAGGTGACGAAAGCCGTTCTAGATGAAGCTCATAGGTCTCAATTTGCTCTTCATCCGGGGAGCACCAAGATGTATCATGATTTGAAGAGGCACTATTGGTGGAGAGGCATGAAGAAAGATGTTCGCGAGTACGTGGCCAAGTGTTCGACGTGTCTTCAGGTGAAAGCTGAGCACCAGAAGCCTGCAGGTCAGCTTCAGCCGCTTCCTATTCCAGGGTGGAAATGGGAGCATGTGACGATGGATTTCCTCACAGGTTTGCCGAGGACGGAGCAGCGGCATGATGCAGTTTGGGTTGTGGTCGACAGGTTGACGAAATCGGCGCATTTCATTCCGTTTAGGTCGACATGTTCCAGGAAGATTCTCGGGGAGTTGTATATGCAGAACATTGTGAGGTTGCATGGAGTTCCTTTGTCCATCACCTCTGATCGAGACACCAGGTTTAATGCTAAGTACTGGAGGAGTTTTCAGGAGGCTTTGGGTACGGATTTGAACTTCAGTACGGCGTTTCATCCTCAGACTGATGGGCAGTCTGAGCGGGTTATTCAGGTTCTCGAGGATATGTTGCGTGCTTGTGCGTTGGACTTCGGCGGGAATTGGAAGCAATATTTGCATTTGGCGGAGTTCGCGTACAACAATAGTTATCAGGCGAGTATCGGTATGGCACCATTTGAGGCATTGTATGGGCGGCCGTGTCGATCACCTGTGTGTTGGGCCGAGCCGGAAGATAGAGTTATTCTTGGACCAGATGAGATTCGTGACAGTAACGAGAAAGTCGTGGTGATTCGGGATCGATTGAGGGCAGCTCAGAGTCGGCAGAAGAGTTACGCGGATAGAAGACGTAGACCCTTGGAGTTCGCGGTTGGAGATTTTGTTCTCTTGAGGGTGTCACCTCGTAAGGGAACTATGCGGTTCAGGGTGAGTGGGAAGCTCGCGCCGAGGTATATTGGGCCGTTCGAGATCACTCGGCGTATTGGTGTGGTCGCTTATCGGCTTGATCTTCCGCCCGAACTTTCTCATGTGCACGATGTGTTTCATGTGTCTATGCTTAGGAAGTGTCCACCTGAGCAGGGTAAGATAGTATCATTTCGCGATGTGCAGGTTCAGGAGGATACGACGTACGAAGAAGTGCCGATTCAGATCATCGACCGGAAAGTGATTAGCTTGCGTCGTCGTGAGATACCGTTGGTAAAGGTCGTGTGGCAGCATCACGGGGTTGATGAAGCCACTTGGGAACAAGAGTCGGGTATGCGGGAGTTATATCCGCATTTGTTTTGCTTTTGAGATGAGTTGTAAATTTCGAGGACGAAATTTCTTTTAGGGGTGGAGAGCTGTAACGTCCCGAAATTTATTTAATATTAATATAATGTAAATGATGAATTAGTGTGCCATAATTAAAGTTTTAACTTTAATTAGATTATTTGGTTGGATTTTTAGTTTTTGGTTGTTTTGTTAAATTGATGTGTTCAAAAGATTTCTTTTTGATTTAAAATGATGTTTTGAGTTTTAAAACACAACAATTTGTAAAATGTTAAAAATACTCCGTTTTACAAAACCGTGGGCGGCACATGGTTTTCGCACAGAAAAACCGCCCACCGATTTTCTCTATTTATTTCTCTCTTCTCTCTCTCTCTCCTCATTCACGTTTCACTCTCTCTCTCTCTTCTCTCTCTCGGCAGTTCCCTCTCTCTCTCAATCTCTTTCAAAATTTTTGATTTCCATTCGAATCCAAGCTTCGGAACAGCAAGGAGGAAGCTCGGGGACGTGATTTGGCAACCGAGAACGCGGATTGAAGCTTCGATTCGAGGTTAGATTCGAATTTTCTAAACTTTTTACAAAATTTTCGAATTTGTGTGTTTTTGAAATCTAAGTTTGTTTTAGCTTAGAAAACCGTGGATTTGTGTTAAATGAGCTTAGAACAACTAGAATCTAAACCTAGATTGAAGAAAAACGGATTGGATTCAAGATTTTCATTTTTCTCCTCTTTTTCTCATTTTCGGATTTTTGAAGATTTTGAGTTCAAATGTTGTTTAAATGATTCCAAATATGTTTTAGAATGTTTTTCTATCAACTATAGTTGTTTTTCATGCCTGGGATTTGAGAAAAACAGGTTAGAAACAAGATTTGGATTTTGGGGATCGAGAAACCCGTGGCTGGGATTTCTGGATTTTCCCAGTTCGGCAGGCCGAAGTTCATGTTCGGCAGGCCGAAGTGATGATCGGCAGGCCGGTGTTCTTCCGATCGGCAGGCCGAATCTTGGGACATGTTCGGCAGGCCGAACTTTGCTTCCGGCAGGCCGAACTGTACAGTTCGGCAGGCCGAAGCAGGGCGTCCTGCAGGCCGACCGAGGCATGGAAAATTTTGTGATTTTTACCCGTTTTCATTGTTTTGAACCCTGATTTAAATCCCAACCTTATAGGATGATTTTAATGATACAAATGGCACACTAGGACATCATGAAATGATTTAGTAACATAGAATGTCTCAAACTAGATATTGATTGACTTAGTTGGTATCTAGGATTGTTCGTGGTTCCGTGGAGCTAACGTATAGTGGACCGGGATTACGGTGTGGGGTACCGGCACGAGTACTGAGGTAGGACTTCTATCCTATTTCTTTGGTAGCCTGGTTTTGAAATGATTTGGCTTTGAAAAGGATTTCTATCAAAATGTTTTCAACGGTTGTTTGAAAATGGTTTTATCGGTTATATTTTCATATACCGTGACATGAAATGAATTTCATAATGAATGTAATTGACAACACTCGGTAATTGGGTTTTGAATGATAATGATAATAAACACATGGGCATGATGCCATATCAGAGATCGGGTCGTGATCGACCTTGGGGGCAGGTCCCGAAACCCAGCTGGGCCACTACGGTGGTGATATCATGGTTTGCCTAGGTAAAAGTAAACTGGTGTTTTGATTTGACGAGTAGACTGTTCTGTGTCAGAACGGTTCTACTCAATTTATTTATTTATTTATTCAAGTTCCCTTTTTGTATAACTCCTGATAATGTTATGTTTCTTTGTATAAAACTATTTTATAAAACATAGTCCTACTGAGCCTTTCGCTCACGTTTTATCTGTTTTAAATTCCCCCCCTCTAGGTGGTTTCCCATTTAGGTTTGGAGAAGATTCTTCGGACCGAACTCAGGAGCAATAGGAGAATTTGTTTACATTCTGTATTTGTTAATCAAGGCATGTAAGACTTAACTTTATTTGTACTTGGACTGTAATTGTATTTGTGATATTGTCAGATCCATGTGTGTGCACAAGTTGTGGGTTGTGGAACCCATATTCGCGGTTTTTATTCAATTATTGTTATTTGTTTAATGATTTTAAATTCTTTATAAAATGTGGTGGAAATTCTCTTTATTTCTTGCTTAATTGGATTTTTAAACCCTTAATTTCAAATAAACTCTCATTTAATTAACCTAAATATTCCGCCACGTCACCTCCCGTACTCCGGGGCGTGACACCTTCCGTCCAACTAACATTCTTTGAGCCCTTAATCCACGAACAGCTCCTCCCCAGACATGTAATTTCTCATGAAGGTATCTTGAAAGATTCTACGAAGGTAAATGCGGTCTCGCAACTAAAAAGGCCAAGGAACATGACAGAAATGTTGTTTTCTTGGTCTAGCAGGGTACTATCGTCGATTTGTTGAGAATTTGCTTGTATCGCTATGCCATTGACAAGATTAACTAGGAAGGGTGTCAAGTTTGATTAAAATGATCAATGTGAAGAGGCTTTTGTGGAACTTTAAAGGAGATTGACTATAGCACTTGTTCTTATCCTCCCAAGTATAGGAAAGCCATATGTGGTGTATATAGATGCTTCAGGTACAGGTTTGGGGTGTGTCTTGATGCAACACGATAGGGTGGTAGCTTATGGTTTTCGTCAGTATAAAAAAGGAATTACCCCACCCATGACGTAGAGTTGGTAGCTATGATCTACGCTTTGAAGCTATAAAGGAGTTATTTATATGGTGCCAAGTTTGAGCTTTACTCGGACCATAAGAGTTTGAAATATCTTTTCACCCAACAGGACTTAAACTTGAGGCAACGACGATGGGTCGAATACATGGAAGATTATGATTTTTCCCTACAATACCATTCTGGCAAGGTGAATGTTATGGCATATGCTTCTAAGTTGAAAACCTCGTGTTGTCATAGCCTCATTAGCTTATGAAGATTGGAAAAGGTCAAAAGCTATTTGTGAGTATGACTTCCAATGCTATGAGGATGCAAATGTAGCTTGTGTTTATAATCTAATAGCCACACTTGTTCTTTTCTAACAAGTACAACAAGGTCAATGGCAAGATGAAAAGCTAAGGGACACTTGGAATCAATTGCAAAATGGGGAATAGTTAGAGGGATGGAAGATAAGTACAGAAGGTTTCTTATTGTTCAATGGAAGGCTTGTAGTACCGAAGGATGCTAACATTGGCAAGTTGTTTTAAGTAAAGAACACAAGTCTGAGTTTGCTATACATCTTGGCAGCACAAAAATGTACCATGATCTTAAAAGGCAATATTGGTGGAAGGGGGATGAAGCATGATATAGCTGAGTTTGTCATGAATTGCACTGTGACGCCCTGTTCTTTCAAGCAGTCATTTTACTTACTTAAACGTCATTACTTAAACAGTAATTTTACTTACTTAGTAAGAAAAATACTAAAATATTTTTTTTTCTTAATCATATTCTTTAAACGTACTTAAAAACTGTTGCGACCTCAGTCGCCATTCATGTCGAGACCTCGCTCAACACTTGACTTTAAAATCATTTCAAATCATTTCTTAAAACTTAATAAGAAACATTTACTAAAACATCGTTTAAAACTTAACTTTATAATTATATTAAACAGTTCATAAGCTGTATCTTAAAACTTGAAAACATTTCTTCAAACTTTGTTTTTTTCTTAAAACTTTGAAAAGACTATATTAAATAGTAAAAAATATTTCTTTTAAACAGCAGAAACATTACTGTAGTGGTATCCATACCCAAATCCTCGCATCCATCCTCCGTAGCACCCAGCTCTTCTAACAGGTCCTACTGGTCGCCTATAAAACTACCTACAGCATGAAGAAAGTTTTTATGAGCTTTCGCTTAGTAAGTTCAAACAAAATCTCATAAAGCATTTAAACATGCTTTAAAAAATTTTCTCATGAAAGCCTTTCTCTTAAAACATACATCATTACTATTTTCTATAGGCATTTATATAAACGACTTTCATAAACATTCTTCATAAAACTTTTCTAGAACGTTTCTCATAAACGTTTTCTATAAAACACTTAACATGTAGCAATCCTTAAAATGCTTTTCGTAAAACGTCATTTATAAACTTTTTCTTAAAACTTTTATCATAGGTAGAAAACTATTGATGTTGAGAATTCCAATCAAATTGCTTTTTTATTTTTTATTTTTTTAAAAGGAAAACAATGGACCTGTGGTTGTGCGATAATAGTTCTAAATTTGCATATAATAAGTTGGCTTTTTTTCTAAGCCTATAAAGTTGGCTTTTCAGTTGTCGTACACACTACAAAATGTCACAATCCAAGAAAAGGTCATCATATATAATTGGTGGAGAGCAAAACAATCCACAATTGACCAAAGAACTTTCATTTTAAAAAAATGATATAGGAGCGAGATGACGCCCAAGCTAGCTTATATTAGTTAATATCGTCACGAACCAAATGACGCCACATGGCACATGGTAACAAGGTTTTAAATTTGCATGCTAAACTTCCTTTGCCAAAGAATAGAAAACAAAATCCTATTTATTAGGATATTAGTTGTAGCTTTCCTAAAGTGTTAATGCTGATAGTTGGCCTAGTAAACAAACGTATCATTCTTTAGGACTTTAAGATATGTTTATATGCATGAATTATTTGGTTTTTTTTGTTTGATTTTTTGAGAAATGTTAAAGTCATTCTTTTTATCACTCTCTATATTACTTTTTTGTTGCTTATCATCTTATTTTTTCATAATAAATGAAACAAAAAGCTTCCATTTGTTTTGCAATTTATTACTAAAAATGCCATTTTATAAGCTGTCTCTTTATATTATGTCCACCTGCTACTTCTCCTTTCTTAAATTATTTTATTCTCTTTTCAAAATCAATTACTACTAGTGCACCGTTTTTGCAATTAATATTTCCAAAACCTTGTTTTACCTAAAAATAGGAACTATTTTTGTTTGCATAGCTAAATAAGCTTAAATAGTCAAACTTTACTCACCTTCCGTCCAACTAACATTCTTTGAGCCCTTAATCCATGAACAGCTCCTCCTTAGACATGTAATTTCTCATGAAGGTATCTCGGTAGATCCTACGAAGGTAAATGCGGTCTTGAAATTAAAAAGGCCTAGGAACATGACAGAAATGTTGTTTTCTTGGTCTAGTAGGGTACTAACATCGATTTGTTGAGAATTTTCTTATATTGCTATGCCATTGACAAGATTGACTCTGAAGGGTGTCAAGTTTGATTGAAATGATCAATGTGAAGAGGCTTTTGTGCAACTTAAAAGGATATTGACTATAGTGCTTGTTCTTATCCTCCCAAGTATAGGAGAGCCATATGTGGTGTATACAGATGCTTCAGGTACAGGTTTGGGGTGTGTCCTGATGCAACACAATAGGGTGGTAGCTTATGGTTTTTGTCAGTTAAAGACATATAAAAAGAATTACCCCACCCATGACTTAGAGTTGGTAGCTATGATCCACGCTTTAAAGCTACAGAGAAGTTATTTATATGGTGCCAAGTTTGAGCATTACTCGGACCATAAGAGTTTGAAATATCTTTTCACCCAGCAGGACTTAAACTTGAGGCAACGATGATGGGTCGTATACATGGAAGATTATGATTTTTCCCTGCATTACCATTCCGGTAAGGTGAACATTATGGCATATGCTTCTAAGTTGAAAACCTCGTGTTGTCATAGCCTCGTTAGCTTATGAAGCTTGGAAAAGGTCAAAAGCTATTTGTAAGTATGACTTCCAATACTATGAGGATGCAAATGTAGCTTGTGTTTATAATCTAATAGCCACACTTGTTCTTTTCTAACAAGTACAACAAGGTCAATGGCAAGATGAAAAGCTAAGGGACACTTGGAATCAATTGCAAAATGGGGAACAGTTAGAGGGATGGAAGATAAGTACAGAAGGTTTCTTATTGTTCAATGGAAGGCTTGTAGTACCGAAGGATGCTAACATTGGCAAGTTGTTTTAAGTGAAGAACACAATTCTGAGTTTGCTATACATCTTGGCAGCACAAAAATGTACCATGATCTAAAAAGGCAATATTGGTGGAAGGGGGATGAAGCATGATATAGCTGAGTTTGTCATGAATCGCACAACGTGTCAACTAGTGAAGGCCAACCATCTACATCTACATAGACTACTTCAGCCCTTGCCAATTCTAGATTGGAAGTGGGATAAGATCACCATAAATTTTGTGATGGAGTTACCCACCACACTTGGAGGGTACAATGTGATCTGGGTAGTAGTTGATAGATTGACGAAGTCGGGTAGCTTCATTGCTGTAAGGATGAACTATTCACTTTCAAAACTTAACTGCCTCTATATTGAGAATGTTTTTTGCTTGCACAAAGTACCCACTAGTATAGTTTCTGATAAAGACCCATGATTTACTTCAAGGTTTTAGATGGTGTTACAAAAGGCCTTAGGAATAGAGTTGAATCTTAGTATTGCTCACCATCTGTAAATAGACAATCAATAAGAAAGAACCGTACATGCCTTGGAGAATATGCTTCATGCATGTATTCTATACTTTGGAAGTAGTTGGCTTACCCATTTTCCCTTAGTTGAGTTTGTTTACAATAACAACTACCAAGCTAGTATTGGCATAGTGTCATTGATGCCTTATGTGGGAGACCGTATAGATCACCTCTGTGTTAGGCTAGTATGGAGGAAGTTCTTGCCCTTGGACCTATTAAAGTGCCAGAAACCATGAAGAATGTTAAGAAAATCCAAGAGAGACTTTGGGCTGTTCAAAGTCATCAAAAGAGCTATGCAGACTCAAGAAGGCGCAAAATTGAATTTGAAGTTGGGGACTAGGTGTTTCTAAATGTTACTCCTAGGCGTAGGGTTATCGTTTTGAGGTTAAAAGAAAATTAGCTCTACCATTCATTGGGCATTTTGTCATTATCGAAAGAATTGGAGATGTTGCACATCACTTGGAGTTGCTACCTCAATTGGGTCATGTCCACAAGATTATTCATGCGTCAATGTTAAGATGATGTATGGTAGACCCCACCAACTTTATTTAGTGGACCGAAGTACCTATCTAAGAGGATGTGACTTATGAAGAACAATCTGTGTAGATTTTGGCTTGAGAACTCAAGGTGCCACGAAATAGAGAGATCTCACTTGTCAAAGTATTATGGCAACACCATAAAGAAGAGGAAGCTACTTAGGAGTTGGAGGCTAAGATGTATGACAAATACCTTCATCTGTTTAACCTTTAGCTTAAAGTGGTTCTCAGAAATTTCGAGGACGAAATTGCTTAAGGTAGGTTGATTATGAAAACCTTGACTTTTTTGATAGAAAATTTCAAATGTTTGGTCATTTTAAGATTTTGAAAAGATTGTGGAAAATGAAAAAAAATTTATTTGTGTGCTAGAACCTTTTAACATTGAACCAAAAGCAAAAAAAAAATAAATAAATAAAAAATTAGACCAACACTCCCCCTACACACACTCTCTCTTCCTTTCTCTCTCTTCTCTTTCTTCCTCCCACACTCACACCAAAAACTAGGAAGAAAAAAATTAATTCCCACCTTCCCCCACCAATTAGCTTCTGGCTGCCGCTGCCTTGCACTTGTTGCCCAGAAATGCTTGTCGCTGCCCAAACCTTTTGTTGTCAAAGCAGCTTCGGCCATTCGCCATTGATCGTCGTGGAGAGCAATGGCAAGTTGGCATTTTCCAATCTCCTCCACATGATTCCAATGCCATTCGGCTCTACCACCTCTAGCCGAGCACACCCTCATGCTACCCATGTCGAAAGGAGCAAGAACCACTCCCTCACTAGTCCAATCATCGCCAGATTCCTTTGGGCCACGACACCCTTCATTTGCAAATTTCTCTAATTTTTCGATGAATCGGATGCCATTTTGGGAAGCCACCATCAGAAACATACTCCCTTCGTTGAGAGTTTCATTTTGGTACCTACCTTGACCCACATCTTCTTCGGTCAATGCTGGTCCTTGTGGGTCAATACTGGTCCTTGCTGGTCAACACCGGTCAAACCGTGACCCTGACTTTCAAAATCAACGAAGGTGTATACCAGCCTATTTTTAACGCTCCAAATGTATTCGCGACATCGAAATTATGCAACAGAATTCTAAAAGAGGAGAACAACAAACAAAGTTTCAAATTTCAGGTTTAGTAGTTCTAATTTGTCCAGCCATAGCATTTTCATGCCTTATCAGGCTTTTCGGTAAGAATTTCGACCACCTAAAACTTTTAAAAAATTTTTTAGAAATATTTTTGTGAAATTTGTGACATAAGTTAGTTTCATTGATTATAATGGTTGAAATGAAAAATTAGACTTTCCTATTTGATTGCGAGATTGATTATTGATTAATTAATTGCATTGATTTATTTATTATTGTTATATAAATGCTCTTAGTGGCATGTCTTGAAGTTACAGAATGCCACAACTATTCTGTGAACTATTTCTTGAATGTTTAAAAATTTTGGTTTAATTGAAAAACAACTGTTATGCTGCCAAAATTTCATTATAGCTAGCTAAGTTAATAAACTAACCTTTTAAGAGCATGAGTGATTGGACCTCTTTTCTTGTGGTTGTGACAATATGCGGTGCTGTTAGATTAAGCTGTAGCCATCTAGAAAATTCCTCAAGGATTGTTAAAATTTACATTACTCATGAGGAACTCATTTGGGGCACAACGGACACAGGGAATTCTTTCTTTCCTTGTTTCCTTCACTAACAACCAGAACTTGACTGTTAGATTTAACAGCGAGTTTCTAATTTTATATGGGATTAGATTGATGTTATTTTCATGTTTATTTATTTATTTATACATTTGTTTAATTATCATACTCATTTTTGTCTATGGATTTAAAAACCGAGTAGTTCTTATTCCTATTAGGTGCTAGGTCACTCTTTTTTTCCCCAGGTGGTGTTCAGTGTGAGCTAGATGACAAAGTAGCTAGAGCGTTGACGATCTTGTGACTAAATTTTTGGATAATACTTCTAGAGGGATCTTCATGTTCATAAATGTATGTGTCTCTTGAAACATTAATTATCTAAATTAGTATTGGTTGCGACTTAAGAGCTTCATCTATATTTACTGTATGCCTAAGTGTTATGTACTAAGTGGGTGATACATGATGGACTTCTTAATGAATGTATTACTTTATGATAATTATGTGTATTTTATCTATGTTTGACGGTGGACGCATTACTATGCATTTAGGAATTAGAATAGAAAAGCAAATAAGAATTTATCTAAAATAGAAAAAAATATGAGTTTCCATTTAAACCACGCCTTCACAAAACTTTAAATTTTTATCACTAGCTGTAATTTTAGATTGTGATAATTTACATAATAAACTATATAAATATTGGATTTGTTAATACCAAAAGGAAGTTCTATGAGGCTCAAAGATAATTGAGATTCCATCTTGATTCAAACAATATGAATATGTGCCATGACATGCTAACAGAGTAGTACTGAATATAGTTATGAATATGCCACACGTAGGTTTGTTGACTTCCTTCCACTGTATTTTCATAAATGGAAAACTATGAATTCTTCCAATTGTTTGCCTGAGATGGTGGCGGTATGCTCGGATGAGGAAAATTAAGGATTACATAACCATCATAGTTTCCAAAGTCTTAAATGGATGGAAAATAAGCATGAGGAACCTCATTAGAGGAGCTGCTATTATTGGATCCTAAGTTCATTGGTTGTAAACTCTTGGAAATATTATCTTCATCCAATGTTTGCATTTTTTATGAGTATAGGATAAATATTCATTCCTTGAAAGTACAAAATATTGATAGATTATTTAAAGGGAAAAAATCCATTAAATTTTATAATTTTCGATGTTACTAAAATTAGGTTCGAAATTTCCACGACATGTACCGAATTTTGTACAAAATACATTACAGATTTTTTGATATCAATATTTTTATCATTATTTATTGATATTTCTGATATCTCTTCAATATTTTTCTGAAATCGATATTATAATAGAAAGATATTGTGGTACCTCGAAATTTCTAAAATTTTCACTTAAAATTTTGAATTTTCACCGATCTTTACGTCATGGTTATGCCATGTGAACAGAGCGTGATCTTCATGGTTTTATCTTTGTGCACAATCTTTACGGGTTGTAATTAAACGCTGCTAAAAAATTGCAATTCAAAATGATTCAAACTGTTAAACGTGATCAATTATTTTCTCAAGTTAAATCTTGAACTAAATTCAATCTTATCATGCAAGATACTAGCAAAAACTTCAAAAATACTTAGAGATTAAGCTAATCCAATTATAAATGGTGGCCTAAATTATACACATGATTAACTTAATAAAATTCAAATTAAAAGATATGAGAATTTTAAGCATGAATTCAAATTTAAACTCCAGAAGATCATCATCCAACACATTTGATATCCACAGAATATTCCAATTTAGACAGAATCGAAATTGAACACAAAATTCAAAATGACTTACCAATAACACAACAAATCGAATTGACATATATTTGAAATTTAAACTCTACAAATTTGGAGAAAAATTTAACCACCACCCTACAATCAAATCTAGATAAAATAATTTGAAAATTAAACACTTAAGTATCCGAATAATCACAACCAAACCTGCAGGGAAAATATCAAGTCGGTAAAACTCTTTGAACCTAAAAATCAACAAAATTTCGCATATAAAAGTATTTATGTGTATGGTTAAAAACCCTAGAAATATTTATTTACCAAACTTGTTTCTAGAGTTATTCCTTTTATAATTAATTTACTTTATTCAATGTTTGAGGCACATTATCCTTTCACCTATACCTGACTGTAAGTACAAGTCTTTTAATTGTAATACTGCAAGATTTATTAATTATAATTAGTGTGCTAATTAAAATTTTAATAACTAATTAATCACTTATAAGAATTTTAAAATTATTTTAAAATAAATTTTGGAATTATTTCAGCATTTAATTAGTTCTAATTGCATTGTAATATTTCTCATTTATTTATTTATTTAAAAAGCTAGATCCGGCTTTTGTCAAAATTCAAAACACTGTCCCATTTAGACACAAATCATGTGGAACACTCAGGCCTTGAAACAACTTCTTTGAAAACTAGGAGCATCCATGGTTTTGGAATAGAAATAACTCTCAATCCTTGATTTTAAACCTGAGAGCAATTAGATTTGCACCATAGCTCTCTCTTTTCCCTTTTCCTTCTCAATTTTTCTGCTTCACTTATAACAAAACAGAAAGAAAAACTTAAGCTGCCATTGACAAACCAGGAGCCAAATGATTATTGTAGACCTTGAATTCCAACAAACTGAGTTTAAAAGTTGTGTAAATCAACTTGCTCCTTAAATTTTAAAACTTACATTTGATTTATAGCTTTAAATTCATGTATTTAGGTCTAGAAATTTCTATTAGCATTTATTAGTTTATGTTTTGAAACTTTAGTATTCAAAGTGTTCACGCATGTGGTAGACTAAGGTTTTAAAAGGTGTTTTAACATCTAGGAAATGTTAGAAACAGGTCTAATAATGTTCATATGTGGTTTATGTACAATTAATCATGAGATTTAACCATTTATGCTCACAAATTTGGATTTAAATACATTTTTAGACATATTTTTCTTATTTTCAAAATGATGATGGAAAGTGTTGGAAAAATGTTGATACATGAATGCGTGTATACAAAAAAATTGAGTGGTTATGATTCATATGATGATTTAGGATCATTAGAACATATTTTGGATGTATTAGAACTGATTTGGATGAGTTTGAACTCAATCCAAATTTGAGTGCTCAAAACAAAGCACTGCTATTCACACCGCCGTGGTCTGCCACGGTCTATGAACGCGGTCTACAATGTATCCGCATGACATGCGGTCGACCGAGGATAATGTATAGTGACTAACCATGTTACACCAGAGAGCACTGTTTCGATTAACCCAACCCTCCTTTGACCCAAATTGCATTTTAAGTGTGCTATTATATATTTTACCAACTAGAAATCATTGTTAATGTACTCCAAAGAGTGATTACATGTTAGATGTGCAACCATAGAACTTTAAATGATTTTTGGGACACAAGAATCGTGAAATTTGCATACTAATGGATTTTAGCTTAAGTTTTGGTGTTGATATTTAAGTTTGCACTTAAGGTTAGTCGCTACCCCATTGATATAAGATTCTTTAATTGGTTATGTTTTAAATGTATGGTGCCACACAGAGTTCAGGTTGTGTAAAGGGAGACCTGGGGGGCATGTCTCGAAACCCGGTCTAGGCCACTGCGGTGGTGTTCATATCAGGCCTTGCACATAGCAAGCACAAAAGTATGGTTTGAGATAAATCATATGATGTTAATTGTAAGAATCTTCGATTTAATGAAGGTAATTAATTTGTAACCGCTTTATTCAAGTTATGTTATGTTATTTTATGCTATTTCATTTTTTAAAATGTTGTTTTAGAACTTAAGTCATATTGAGCCTTTCGTTCATGATTTCTACTTGTTTTATTTCCACCCCCAGATGGTTCGTAGTATGCAGCTGAGTAAATTTGCTGTTGGATTACTCTGCACGGAGCCCGTGAGTTGTCTTATTATTTGTGTTTTCATCAAGGTATGTAATAATGAGACTATATTTATGCACTTGATTTATGATTGTTGGATTGTGGTTTGGTTGTATTTTTCTTTTATGTCTGAACTATGTATGCACTGTTGTGTGGTCCGGTGGGATCCAGATAGTATTTGACGAATTTGTAGTTTCCTTTGATTTTGTGGTTAATTCAGTAATGCCATGTTTTAAATAAATTCCCAAGTCATTTAAATTATGTTAATGCATGTTAGTTTTCATTTAATAGTTTCGAATTATGTTTCAAGGATTAGGGTTAATCACCGGCATTTAGAATTAATTTTAATTAGTTATTCTTAACTAAATTGTCGCGTTACTACGGTTTGGGGTGTGACAATAATAAAGAGACGTGAAGGGTTGCTTTAAAATTTATAATTTGGTCCAACTTGCTTCTTGTAACAGTTATAAGGATCGGAATATAAATATAATAATAATGCTTATATTGTATAGTACTTGTAAAATTACTCCATACTGTATAATAATTAAAAAAAAAACACATATATAACCTGCAATGCGGACGAGCCATTTTGAATATTTTATGAAGGGTAAAAACAAGAAAAAAGCATCAACTTATTTTATTCCGCAATCAGAAAGTAATGATAAGGACCCTGCTTAATTACTACAGGGGCAAGGCAACAATAAAAATGGATTTTAGTGCTCAATAAAAACAGGGAATAACATGTATTAAAAAATTGAGAGCGACTTTGCGGAAACTGCCAGTTACAACTGTACTGGCTTAGATACGAATATTAAATCATATATGGAATGGAATAGAACAAGTCTTGTATATCTTCGTTTTCCCCGTTCCCACTTGGAACTCTCTCGTCAAAGCCGGCCTCTAGATCATCTCCCATTATAAAATCTTCAACCTTGTTAATTTTATATATATAGAGATCAAAAGAAAAAAAATACAATTGCATCAAATTTATCAGAAGAAACCATGAACAGGCTTGTAAGCTTAGAACCATCAAATGTGGTTGCCATAAGAATAGAAGCAGGCCAGAAATGTTACGGCCAACTCACTTTACGTAACGTCATGTACACAATGCCTGTTGCCTTCAAACTCCAACCACTCATCAAATCCCGTTATTCCGTTAAACCACACTCGGGGATTATAGCGCCTCTCCAGAAGATCACCGTCGAGATTATTTATCACCTTCCGCCTGGAGGCATGACTCTTCCCGACTCCTTTCCCCACTCCGACGACTCTTTTCTTTTACACAGCGTTGTCGTTCCTGGTGCAGCCACCAATAATAAAGACTACGACGCCGTTCCATCCGACTGGTTCACTACCAAGAGGAAGCAAGTCTTTTCGGACAGTGGGATCAAGATCATGTTCGTGGGTTCGCCAATCTTGGCAAGACTCGTGATGGATGGCACGATGGAAGAAGTGAGAGAAGTGCTGGAGATGAGCGACCCTTCTTGGGAAGCAGCTGACTCGGTTGACTCAGATGGCCAGAGTTTGCTTCATTCGGCTATTGCTCAAGGAAGGCCTGATCTTGTCCAGTTGATTCTTGAATTTGGGCCTGATTTGGAGGCCCAGAGTCGATCTGGTTCTACCCCCATTGAGGTTGCTTCTGAGGCTGGAGAGGCCTTGATTGTTGAGCTTTTGTTGGCCCGTAAGGCCTGCTGTGAACGATCTCCGACTTCTGCTTTCGCGCCAATTCATCTGGCGGCCCGGAATGGTCATGTGGAGGTCTTGAGGCTTCTTATACTAAAAGGGGCTAATGTCGATGCATTGACAAAGGATAATGGGTATACTGCTCTACACCTAGCGGTTGAGGAGAGGAAAAGGGATTGTGCTAGGCTTTTGTTGGCCAGCGGGGCAAGGGCGGACAGTCGGGACATCGTCGAGGGCGACACTCCGTTGCATATCGCTGCCGCCCTTGGAGACGAGCACATGGTGAAGCTCTTGCTACAAAAGGGAGCGAATAAGGACGTCAGAAACTACGCCCATCGGACACCCTACGACGTGGCGGCTGAGAACGGGCACTCTAGGCTTTTTGATGTGCTCCGTCTTGGGGACAGCTTGTGTTTGGCGGCGAGGAAAGGGGAAGTGAGGACAATTCTGCGGCTTTTGGAGAATGGCGCAGCAGTGAACGGACGAGACCAACACGGATGGACAGCTCTCCATAGGGCGTGCTTCAAGGGACGGGTTGAGACGGTTCAAGCTCTAATTGAGAAAGGAGTTGAGGTTGATGCCGAGGACGAGGAGGGCTACACGGCATTGCACTGCGCGGCGGAGTCAGGTCATGGGGATGTGATTGAGTTGTTGGTTAAGAATGGTGTTGATGTTGAAGCCAGGACAAACAAGGGCGTGAGTGCAATGCAAATTGCTGAGTCTTTGCATTATGTTGGGATAACGAGGATACTTGTTCAAGGTGGAGCATCCAGAGATCAGAATAATATTGTTTCCCATGTCAATCCAAGCGTTTCTGGTTATAATAACGCTTCCACACTTGGATTTGTAGAC
Source organism: Artocarpus heterophyllus (assembly GCA_025403435.1). Classification (NCBI taxonomy): domain Eukaryota; kingdom Viridiplantae; phylum Streptophyta; class Magnoliopsida; order Rosales; family Moraceae; genus Artocarpus; species Artocarpus heterophyllus. Next base: position 24,050,147 of record CM046352.1, read on the forward strand.
AAAAAGATGGATTTTACAGAAGGTGATCAAAAGGGAGGCTTATTGAACAAGAAAAACAGGACTCGAGGTAAAGTGCTTCGTGGCAGTTTTGGTAGGTCAACGCCTTTGGCCGTGGTATAGCATAGTCTTCTAATATATTATTGCAGTTTTATACATGCTGAAACATTATCGATTTACAGGCTATCTATATCAGTGGAAGAACTTGTATGATAATCCACGTATGTTCATTTTGAAATCTTTATATATCAGTTAATGAGGAACCTCCGTTCTCAACTATTAACAAAACATTTTTTTTTTCATGATGATTATTATTAGGTGCCCTGCTAATGATGAAAATGTTGGTCTCAAAAACTAATTTTGGAGAAACTATACTAAAACGTGGTAAAGGTGCGGGATTTTTATAGCAAAAATTTTCCTAAAATTTTTGTAAAACAATGCTACAGTGAATATTAATTTTATGCTTAATAAATATATATACAATTTATACTTACCCAGTTGAAGCGATTAAGTTGGTGTTTTTTTAGAGGGAAACATTCTCTACACGAGGCTACTGTCTTCAATGCCTAATCCTCGACACCGATTGGATGAACGTGTGGGCGTAGAAGGGAATTAGGATTTCTAAAATCACTATACTAATTTTTAATCTCCTACTAATCTCAATACATAAGCAAAACGAGACTAAGAACGGAATAACTCTTCTTCTTTTTCTCTCTCTCTCCACATGGCTATCACTAAAGGTTTGGCAAAGTATTTATAGTCTCACCAAGACTCTCAATTGTGTGCAGAATGAATTGAGAATGCCTCTATTTCTAAAGATTGAGAGACCCAATTAATTCTAGAAGCATTCTTCATTTTAAATTTATATATATCACATATTCAATTAAAATAAAGGATAAAGTTTCTCATTCCTTATCTGCTATTACTGTGACACCCCGCCTTTTTAAGTCGTCACTTATTTTGCTTTAGCATCGTTTCTTTAAACTTGATTCCTACTTAGTAAGAAAAATAATGAGTAAATTTTTTTTAACGGACTTGAAACATACATAAATCTGTTGCAACATCCATTGCAACCTAAACTGAAATATAGCTTAAAACTGAATTTTATTATCAATTAAAACATTTCATAAATATGTCTTTTAAAGTATTTTTCAAAAAACATTCCTTAAAAAACATTTCCTTAAACATTAACTTTCTTAAAACTTTTAAAACACTATTTCAAATAGTGGAAAACTTTTTCTTTGAGTAGTGGAAACAAACTGTAGTGGTATTCACACTCAACCTTTGCATCTGTCTACCATAACACCGAGCTCTCCAACGAGTCTTACTGATCTCTTGTAGGACTACCTACAGCATGTAGGAACTTGTAATGAGCTTTCGCTCAGTATATTCAAACATAATCCCACAATACATTTAAAACATTCATTATAAAACTTTTCTATTAAAAACTTTTCTCATAAAATGTTTTTCATAAATGATTCTCATAAAACATTTCTTAACATTTTCACAAAATGTTCTTCGTAAAAACCTTACTTAAAAGGAATGCAAGCAATAACATAATACGCAATCCCATTTATGCTCTTTTTTGAACATTTTATTATCATTCTTAACTTTCTTGAACTATAGGCCCAAGTATACCTACCAAATGCACTTGACCATCGAACACCAAGGCTATAAACATAACTTTAGCGTGACACTCCCTTGGGTCAGGAGATTAGTACGATACTTTCTTATCTTAACATAAGGGTTTCGATTGCCAATCTTGTAATCTTAGTGAACATAATGCGTGATATAACTTAATGTCTATAACATTTAACATAACAATTGCAAACATCTTGCAAAACATAACTTGAACTTTAAAATATTATCAATTGCACATGCAAACATATTTTAATTGCAAATACACTACAAACCTTTACTTGATCTTTAAAACTTTATGTATAACATATGCAAACATACTTCAAAAACAACTTGTATAACAATTACAAACACATTTGCAAATATATATAAAATATTTAAAAATCATTTTCTTCATGCTATAGGTTAAGTTTGAAACTTCCCTGGATAACGCTCTAGCATTCCTATTTCATTTCTTTTTTCCTTCTATTAGTTGGGTTTTGTACCCTGTTCAAACGACACCCAACTATTCGCAAACCTTTCTTATTATCAATCTACTCGATTGATAACAGAACTTAAACATTAACCATTTATTCCCTTTTACTTAACTTTGTATTCTATCGATTTACTTTTCCTTTATTTTGTATTCCATCAGTTTATCTTTCTTTTACTTAACTTGAACGTCCTTTAGATAAATTTCCCATCTTACTTGATGATTTTGTTACTTAACTTGATGCGGAAAAATTTTCTCTAAGGCAGTTTTGCTGATTCGGAGTGTTTAGCTTCGTTTTAACCATTTTCTAAAAAATGACGATTTTACCTTAATGGGTTTTTTTTGAACCTCGTGACTTGACTAAAATTTTTACTTAACTTTACCATCTCATTGCTTTCGTGTAATGGAAAAATTCTTGCTAAGGAGCATTTTTCTAAATCAGGCGTTTCAGCGTTCATTTTGGCCTTTTTATAAAAAATGACCATTTTGTCATTAATGGGTCATTGAAAATTTTCGGAACCTATTTTAATCAAAGCTTACATTTCTTTATTTCTCATAATATTACAAAAAATAAAATGATAGCTTTCCTTTTAATAAAATCTATTTTATCAAAACTTTACAGTTTTGGCCCATAATGCAGAAATCATGACATTTTCCTTTAACGTTTTTTTTTCCTTTATTCTTTACTTGATAAAACTCTTAATTCTTATAAAATAGAAATCTACAGTTACTCATTGCCCATAGCAGTACAAGAAACCAACATTTTCTCAGTGAAAATCTTGTTTCACATGGTTTTACAGTTTTGGCCCTAAACACAAAAAATCTTGACATTTTCGCCCTTGGGACCAAAAATGAATGCTTTATGCCAAAATGTTCAGCTTTTCGCATGGATTAAAACTTACAAAAGATCATTGATCAAATTTAAAACATTTTAGGACGTCTTCCTTTTTATGAAATTTTGTATATAAAATCTCGTAAAATTCATAACTCATCAACCGAGCAAAAATTTAACAAACTATTTGCAAAATTTAACAGTTTTGATGAGTTTTACAACTTTTATGTTTTAACTTTTCTCAAATTCATTCATCATCATGATCTTCTTGAAAAGATAAGATTGAAATCAACATTTTTTTGGCTTGCTTCAATCAGAATTTGAGCTGGATTTCTTCACGATAGTTGTCCAGCTCAATGTTTTCAATAAATCTAGTATTAAACCCAGAAAATAATTCGGCCTCTAAGGGCCTCAAACATAAAATTCTTTAAAAAATTCCCTTAAACATACTTTTTGCACCTTAACTTAGCTTAGCTTGATTTTCTAAGTTTTAATGTCTTTTAAACCTTTTCAATCATTTAATCAAGTACTTATTACATAAACAAAACATGCCATAATATTTTTCTTACATGTCATGCTCAGAATCCTTTTATCAAGCGCTTAGAGTGCTTGAAAAAAAACAAGTAAACTTTGTGTTTATGACTAAGTTTACCATAACTTTTCTTTTGCTTTGACCATCTCTCTATCATCATCATCATCATGATCACAACAAATCATATATTCAAGCCATGAAGTTTACTTAACATGCCATAGTCCTTTCCTGGAACAAAACATTCACAAAACTTCACAAAAACCAACAATTTTACAAAGTAATGATTAAGGTTTACCTAAAGGTTTTCCCCTAGCCCTTGATCCTCCTTAAAGAACCTTAAAACCTTGCTTTTCTTTTGCAATAAAGCCATGACAAAATTCCCATCAAAACCCATCAAAAAGTTCAAGAGAAACATTAAAATCCCAAAG